>CM057342.1:725955334-727242468 GCA_030015575.1 Agapanthus africanus | reverse complement strand
CACAGAGTAGGAAGTGATATTCCTATACTACGATGGGTTATACTTTGGTCGTCACACAGTAGTTTCTCCATATAGAACTTGGATATTATATCAGACATTCTGGTTACTAGATCTATGGTTTTAGATCTAGATTTGGGTGGTTTCCCAATCTGGGTACTTTGACCGCATTCTATGAGTATTTAGAATGGACGACTCCTGGCACGGTAGTGTACCTGCAGGTAATGGAGTCACCCTCTCTAAAGGTGTCTTACAGACTAAAGGGGAGAGGGACAGGCATAATTGACAGATCACTTGCTTAGGCAACTGAGTCAATCATGAGATGTCAAGTACCACACCAGATGTTGTTCTTGCAGTAGGTGCAATAAGTTGATATTGATCCAATCCTGGAGAAACAATCGGAAGCAGTTTTAGAACACAAGTTGATGTTCTAAGAAATTGATAACGACAGCCTCCTTTAGGAGACGGTTATTATTCCAGGCTTCCAAGGTGACCTGGATGGCAGAGTGGCTGTCAGAGTTATAGTTTTCCCTCTGACGAGGGGCAGTATTTTGGACAGTTGGTCCAGGTGGATACTAAGGGAAGGCATGGCGCAGGACACTGATTAAGTTCAGTTGACGATACAGTCTAAGAAGTTTGGATTTGGAGTTCATTTATGAGCTACGTCCCATCAGACATCCAGACATTCTAAGACAGGTATTGCTCATTTCGGGAGATGGCTTTCTCCGCGAACTTGAGATATTGAGAGAGACATAGAAAGAAACATCTAGGCGGATCCACTCACTGAGGCTATTCCTCGAACGCAATAGTTTCGCAAACGGGCTTTGTGAGACTGACTAGTAGAGGAGTTGGGTGTTCGGTATCACACGGGCTGTGAGTATGCGACATCGCAATAATTAGCCTTGAGTGCAAGTGGGAGATTGTTGGAGATAGTGCCCTCAGAGTCAATTATTGGATCACAGGCACGTGATTGCAATGATTGAGGGGAGGACCTATCCCGGTAGGACAGTCTTACTCGAGATGATAGTATGCTATCTGGTTTATCTTTATCATCGTGTACTGCTTTAGGTGACCTTTCGAGTCGCTATTACACGTTGATAAAGCCCCTTGGATTCTTGCTTGACTTCCAGCAGTATGAGGGCGATCATATAAGTGGGAGCTGGGGGTCTACAAGCACATCCTTAAAAGGTCCCTAGTCGTGGGAGATTCGAGACAGGGCATCGTTTCTCCAGAGTAGACTAGTGTATACAGTCGAGACCCCGACGAGGGGCGGTGGCCGGTCTCACAAGCCACTGGTGTCAGTTGGTTCACCTAAGATGTATACAGGTGCTCATTGGGTTATGAGTACACCGGACAGGACTCGCCGGGAACCTGCTAGTTGGGATTATACCAGACGTCAGATAGCAGTTCCCAGGTGACATGTGTACAGGTTAGTTCATCGACCTGGGATCGTCATTTGTCTCGTGTGAGTTCCCACTGTACTTTGATTACTACCCTACCACGGCTCAAAGGAGTCGTGCAAACAGGTTTTAGTTGGGTACAGTCCCGAGCCACATGGAGGCAGTGAGCGGATCTGCAGGGGTTCGTCTCTCCCGGTATTGGGGGTGAGGTCGTGCTGTGTCTAGGAGAGCCAGAACATGAAAAGTCCTTGGCCAAGGCAGGAGATTTGCTGGTAGGTATTCCAGTAGTATCTCAGGGTGTTCTGGGCTACACTCCGACACGACTTGTACCGCTTTTGGGGGTCTGACTTTTACCAACCCCCTAGGCCCGCCATGCGATACTCATAGACGAACGGACCGGACTGTACGGATATTGTCACTGACAGGCTCAGTAGGGTGTCAGGATGAGTTCACTCATCGACGTCCCTTTTGGTCAATACCTGGTGGCCCGTCACGTATTGGCTTATACCTCTGACGTGCTAGTGGTTAAATCCACAGCCACAGTTTTGACGAGTCTTTAGAGTCCACCACACAGACAGTTACTCAAGTTTCGGGCGAAACGCTGTAGAGGCCGTATGGAGATATGGCAGGGTTCGATCAGACACGTGCGGTATTGCACGGATCGTGATCGGACAGTTTTTACTAGCCGGCTTTGGCTTAAGCCGGATTCTAGTTCTAGATAGTGTATTTTTGTCTCTTTGCATTTGTGTTCAGTGGGAATACAAATGCGGGCATGTATTTGCAGTAGCGGGGTTTTCCTGTAATTTATTACGGGATCGGTTTTCTGGGGTTGCCAGTTTGCATTCCGTTCCGGCCGGTTTTCTCTTTTTCCTTCCCGGTCGGACTTTTCGTTGGAGGGTGTTAATTGCAAGTTTGCAATTAACATTTTGTGAGGGGTTTCTTTGCATAAGTGTAGCCTCCTAATCATGAGATTCCATTCTTGTCCATCTCATTGCATTTATGGTGATGGTTTGTGAATGGATTGAATTGGAAATTGGTGTGACTAATTTCTTATTCATTCATTCATTTTCTTCTCTTTGCTTTGGTTTAAATTCTTTTTCCCACCCACTAAAATGGGGGGCCGGCCACTGTTGATTGTTTGTGAGGGGTGAGGTTTGAATTTCTTGTGTGCTTTATTTCTTTCATGCTATTTCGTGGGCCCCCTTCCCTTTTTGAGTGAGTGTGCTGGTGATTGATTTTGAGGGTTCATTTTGACATGGTTTTAATTAGAATATACAACCCACTTGCAACATTCACAGTGAGGATTTTTCTTCTTGTGGCCGGCCACAGATTAGAAAATGAGAGGAGTGCTCATTTTATTTTGGGAGGATTGATCCATCACTTTTTGATGCTTCTATTTCAAAACTTCTCTCCTTCATTTTTCATTCTCCACCTCCACCATCATCAAGGCAACTTGATAACCCCAAAAGAGACATAGTATTCTACACTATTTCTATAGCAAGTCTTGGACGCGTCGGCTAGCCAACTTCGCGCCCGAGTTGCCTCGGTCAAGAGGCGGGAGCCCGTAAAAGATTCCGGCTACGTGGTGCCCTTTCCGACGAGCGAGGAGGTGACGGAGATTCCGCAAGAGATCGGAGTGGAGACGAAGACCGAAGGACACGGATCGCTTGGTATAACTTCTCTACTCTTTTCTATTTTGCTAGCTAGCTAGGTTAATGGCCCGATCCGGGTAAAAAGTCCGCGGTGGTGCCGTTTTGCAAAGTTCGCAAAGTTTTTGTTTTCCGCGTTTCCGGCGTCGGATCGACGGCCGGGGCGCCCCCGCGGGCTTACACTCGAACGTCTCCACTCGTAGGGAAAACAATGTTGCTGCGAGAACTTCTCGATTCGTCTCGACTCGTAAGGAAAACAATGTTCCTACGAGAACTTACAGCTCATGAAGATGAAAAAAGTCTTAGGCTACAAGGACCCTAAACTTGTCTTCTAAGACATCAATTCTATGGCCATGCATAACTCTGCACTACTTCACCCGCGTACATACTTACATGGGCAACGTAGTGGGGGGCATTTGTTCCCGCCAAAATTTTCGGCCAAGAGCTATGATTGAAACGAATTCTCGGTGTGTAATTTAGAAAATGTATAGAAATCACAAGCAAAGAATTTTTTTTGACCGCAATCAATAACGGTGTCGATTGTAGCGCGTTAGCGAGTGCGGATTGTCAACAGGGAAAGTGAGATCCGTTCGAATTCGAATTAGATGAATTGAAAATTAAAGAAAAGAGAAAAGACAATTCAATTCAAGATTTATAAAATTGAAGTTCAAGAATTATCAAAATCTAGATCTAATAGCAAGAATCAAGAAAACAATTAAAATTAAGAATGAAGAATTGATGATATCCAATCCAATAATCAAGAATTGAAGTGAGGCTCATAGGAATCGATCGAATCTATAAACGTGATGAAATCTATTGATTACGTATTCTTATCCATCGATGAATTGATACTAGATCGATGATGATCAACGAGAATTAGGGATTTCTTGCGGAAACTAAAGTTTCATCATCTATCCCTTGTCCTTTCGTTGATTTCATTCACATTCTTGCCTCTAGTAAATTCAAGAATCGATCGTGGATCCCTAATTTCGAGCGAACACAATCAAGAAAGCATCGCATCGAAACTAGGTCGTCGATTCTTCAATTTTCTAGGGTTTACAAACTCATAGGACTTAAGAATCGTTTCAAGATTTGTAACATCATCATCTATTGATTCTCTCGACTCCTTCACGAGCGGAGTTTTACTCAAACATCATAATAAGAAACACAATCAAGAATTGAGATCGAATCATGATGCAAGAATGTAAAGAAAGCAAGATATAGAAATTTCACCTTTATTTATCAACAATTTCGTTACAATTCTCTCAAGATCTACAAGAGGAAAGAACTCGATCGTCGATTTCGGCTTCGCTCGTCCCCTTGAGTCGCGGATCTCCTAGGATCACTTGCTCCGATGAAGTTCGGCGTCGCTTTCTAAAGGATCGAAGGCTTCATGCTTGATTTGGTACTCGGAGTTTTTGATTTTGTCTTGGATTTTGAATGGATTAGGGTTAGGGTTTTGAATGCACAAGTTGTGTCACTCAACTTGTGGGTGAATTATTGAACAAAAGAACAACCTTGAACCCTAGATCTAGCTTTCCTTTTATAAGCCTCATAACCCTAGATCTAGAATTCAAATTTCAAATTTCCCTCCAAAATTTTGTTAGAGAGAGGCTTCTAGAAGTAGTTTGTTGGAGGAAATATTCTAGAATGAAGAATATTCTAGAGCTAGGTTGTTAGGCCGAGCCTTCTGGATGAAACCACGTGATGTTTCTGGAGTCTTATAGAAGTTTTGTTAGTTACATGAAAGCCACATGTGGAAATTGAAGCAGTGATGTCATTAGATTGCCGCGGATCCACGGCGGGAAGCGCCTATTGGCCGCGGATCCGCGGTCCTTTGTTGCCAGCATTGCTTGATCTTTCTGGAATGTTCTTATACTGACTTCTTGGCACTTATTTCATGTGTAGAATATTTTTGTACTTTCTCTTTCACTGCCAGATCACAAGTCTTGGACTTGGCGTATTTTTGTCAGCACTTTTAACTGTTTCGGCTTTTCTCCTGCAATTTCCTGCACAGATTCTCGAGACAAATGTTGAGCTATACAAAGATGATGTGATGCCATGATAAACACTAAATTTCCCTCAGAAATGTCGGTTTTAATATATAACACAAGTTATTTGGTATTTTACAGTCAATTTGCTAATATGTGCTATATTAATACCGAACACCTCTAGATGAGTGCAAATGGTAGGGAAATTGATGTGTTAAAAATGCAATATTTTCGACTGATCAAATTCCCCCAAACTTATTTTCGGTCTTCTCGAGCAAACTGTTTTATTAAAAAGAGAAAGAGAAAATAAAGAAAGAGAAAAACTAACTAGCACACTTTCGTAGGCAACACGATTGCACTGAGCACGTGCAACAAGACTTTAAACCTCTAGGTGTCCCTCGTAGGAGGAGTGTTGTCTCCTGAGGGTTTTCAGCGGATTGCACCCACAAAATCCAATAATAAAAGGAAGACCGTGAATATTACATTTAAAGATAAGAATTGTAAAAGAAAAGCTTTGAAAATTAGGGTTTCCAACTATACTAGCTTTTCGGTTGTCATGAGCCCTATCTTAATAGTCATGAAAAGATATTAGAAATCACATCATCCCTCAATAAAACATCGTCTTTATTCTTCATTCCTATCTTTCTTCTAAACATCGATCATATAACCCTACGTGTGTGTAATAGACATCCCTACACCCGGAGAATTCAATTCAAGCTATCATACTCTTGTCTATCTGTCTCAGTACTTTTTAATTAATGAATATTTAGATGAATTTGCTCACACACTTTCATGCGACCATTAATACTTCTTGAGGTACTAACCGACCGATTACTCATGTGCTTGCTTATTTGGTGTTTTTCCTCGTCTTGCACCATCTAAGGCTTAGCAATGACTCCCAGACCAGTTGGTCTAAGGCACTAGGTGATGAAACACCCTCGCTATATTTTTTTATTGTTGTCTTGGCGATAACAAAACCAGTGTTCATTTTTCTCAACACCATTTTATATTTTCTTCAATTTTTTTATTTCCTTCATACTTTGGCTTTTAGACAAGAGAATTTCAAGGTATCCTCTACTATCCCGAGTTTCAAGACGTGTGTAAGTGTGTATAGCAGGGTATCAACGTTCAAAATGTTTGGCTTCCAAAATAGGAACTATTTTTCAGATTTATTTTTATCTTCGGATTAGTGACTTCCTTCATCTTACTAACCCTTGGGACAACGGCTCATAACTACTTATTACTAGTTCGTATAAGAAATTTTCTAGGTTTTCTTAAATTTTTCCAATCTTTTGGATATAACTTTTTACTATCTAATCTTTTATTATCTTATTTATGTACAAAAAAATTTATTTTTTGAATTTTTTATAAAATTTTTATAGGTTTTCAAAAATTTTAAATTTTTATAGGTTTTTAAAGAAATGTTTTGTGCTTATGTAAAGTATGATGCAAATGATGCGAAAATAAGCACAAACCTCCCCCAAACTTGTTTTCAACAGTGTCCTCACTGTTGCCATCCGCTAAATCTCGAAAAACCTGTAAGCTTGGGAGGAAATTTATTAATGGGGGCAAAATATTTTAGTGAAAATCCTCCCCCAAACTTATTTTTGGCTCACCATTTTGTGTAAAAAATTTCATATCAAGAGCCAGATTATACCCCCCCCCCCCCAAACTTGAGTTAAGCAATGTTAATCTTTGAAAATCACATGAGGGGGTCAAGAATCATTGGTCGATGCCAAGCTTTGCAAAGACCGAAAGTCAACACCAACCATTCGAAGATTTTATCAATTTAGTGCTCAGGTTGGTGGAAGAAAAAGTGGGGAAAGGGTAAGTGGTGGAATAGAATGTGTGTGCGTCTCATTTTGGAGAGACGATGCAGTGAATGTGATGGATTACTCGCATTCTTTTTATAGTTCAGAAGAAGGGGTGGAGGTTCAATTTCATTGATTGGGAGATGATTCATCTCAACATCCATGTCTTTCAGAAATGCGAGTTCATCAGCGAAGATTTCCTCAAAAGTCTCATTAATACCCCGGAGAATAATGTCATCACAAAGTGCGGGGTGATCTTCAGACTCTAAAAGCAGTTCATAATCGGTGTTAGTTGTTGACCCGGACAACTCGGTGGAAGAGTCTGTATGTGTATGATACATAGTAGGGTCAAACAACATCGTATGAAAAGAGTCTAGATCAGTATCATGAGGATCATCAAATTCGCTGCTGTCGACATCCATTAAGTCGACAGAACAGACCTGAGCAGTAGGTTCGGAGGGTACACTTCCCAACTTGTAAATGTTCAGCTCAATTGACCTATTCCCGAAGGATAGGGTCATAGAGCCATTACGACAGTTGAAGATAGCATTGGAAGTGGCCAAAAAGGGCGACCAAGAATCACCGGAATTTGATTCCGTGGGTTCGCTACAGGCTGTGTATCAATTACAATAAAGTCCACAGGGAATACAAATTCCTCGATTTTTATTAACACATCCTCCAGTTCACCCCTAGGTTTGGTGATTGATCGGTCAGCCATCTGGAGAGTGCAATGGGTGGTTTCAACTCTCCGATCCCTAACTGCTCGTATACCGAGAAAGGAAGCAGGTTAACACTTGCGCCAAGGTCGAGTAGAGCACGGTTGATGTGTTTTTCCCCAATAGAAATGGAAATCGTAGGATAGCCAGGATCCTTACGTTTCCTCGGTAGTTGTTGGGGGAAAGCCGTGTCCACAGTCTTTGCAATGAATATCTTCTTGGGCACTTGAGTCTTCCTCTTTCTAGTGCACAAGTCTTTAAGAACCTTCGCATATGCGGGGACTTGTTGTATTGCATCTAGAAGAGGGATGTTGATGTTAACCTGTTTAAACATTTCAGTGATCTTCTCCATTTGTGGACTCAGTGTGTTTCCCCTTAACCGATTCGGGTAAGGAGCTTGAGCAATAAGATCAGGGTCCAACACTGGAGAAGATCGTGTGGGTAGAAACGATCTAAGAATAGGAATGGGGATCGTTTTCTGTGTGGGCTGAGGTGTCGAGCCTTGGGGAAAACGGAGAATAGGCTCGGAAGAAGGTGATAGGGTAGAAGAACTGGGGTCATAATTAGAAGTGGAAGTGGAAGGAAAGGTCTCAGCCGGGGTATCATTGATAGATTTTTCAGTG
Source organism: Agapanthus africanus (assembly GCA_030015575.1). NCBI lineage: Eukaryota > Viridiplantae > Streptophyta > Magnoliopsida > Asparagales > Amaryllidaceae > Agapanthus > Agapanthus africanus. The sequence continues at coordinate 727,234,281 of CM057342.1, read as the reverse complement.
TCATCAATCTCATCCCCAACGTGATTGTCAAGCACTCTTCCAGATCTCAACGTGATTGCATTCACATGATGTGAATAGCCAGGGTTGGGTAGGGGTTGAGCTGGAAGTTTCCCTTTCTCTCTTGCACTCATTTCGACTTTTAATCGTGAAATTTCTTCTTCCATCGATTTAATAGTCTCATTTTGAGAAACAGTATTTCTTTTCATGTCATCGACAGAAGACTTCATCTCAGCCGAAACTTGCATGATATTTATTAGGACCAAATTCATGTATTGTGCAAATGAAAAGGATTCATCAGTCCCGGTCAACTGCAAAGAATTAGACGGTGCAGGTGTGTTGACTGGATTTTGGAAGTTTTGTTCTTGGAAGGGGTGCTGACTCAATAGAAGTGGTTGTTGTTGTGGTGGAGGGACCCTTTGGAAATTGTTTTGGGTTGGAACCGTGTTTTGAGATTGTGATTGGTTCCAAGCAAAGTTAGGGTGATTCCTCCAACCCTGATTATATGTGGAAGAAAATGGATCGTTTCTAGGTCTTTGTTGGAAAGCAGCATTGGTATGCTCGTGACCTTGAAACGGGGAATTTAGTGAACATTCTTCCGTGAGATGAGAAGGATCAGAACAGCATCCACATACAGTTTTGGAGAGTGACATTTGATTTAGGGCGGCAGCTAAAAATTTATTTTCCATAGTCTCGAGTTTCTTATTTATAGCTGAAATTTCAGCTCTAACTCCTATGGAAACTTCCGATTGGTTATTGCCACCCCTAGACGATTGACTCACACCCTCCCACTGTAAAGATTTTTCAGTGAAATCTTCTAAAAATTTCCAGGCTTCTCCATCATCTTTGGTCATGAAGTTGCCTTGACACATTAATTCAAGGGTCTGTCTTGTGTTAGGATTAATGCCCTCATAAATGATTCGGCACAGATCTCATCTGGGGATTCCGTGATGAGGACATTGAACTAAAAGATCCTTGAAGCGTTCAAGACATTTCAAGAATGTTTCATTTGGAAGCTGGGTGAATTGATTGATTTCGCTACGGACTCGAGCTATCTTATAATGTGGGTAGAATTTCTTAAGGAATGCTTTGACGAATTCTCCCCAGTTTGAGATGGAATGTGCGGTTGTGTTATAAAGCCACTTCTCGGCTATATCGCACAAGGTGAATGGGAGAAGACGAAGACGCATAGCATCCACAGAAAGCTGTGAAGTACCCATCATTGCGCATGCATTTTCAAATTTGGTGATAAAGACATATGCGTCTTCAGACTCGAGACCATGGTATTTGGGTAGAAGGTTGATGTATTGGGGTTTAATCTGAAAATTGTCCCCGTTGGATGGTGGAATGGAGAGACAGGTCGAAAGAGGACCTCGTATAGGATAACATCTCTCTTGAAGAGAGATGCGGGGTGGATTCTGCGCACCTGCGGACGGCAGCAGAGTAGTGGTAAAGAAGTTCGATGGAGAATCGTCCATCGAAATAGGTGTGGTGGTGGGTAAAGAAGAGGTAAACGTAGAAATACCGACTTTGGGGTCGATGGGGGGAACGCGGACAAGACGGGCACTAGAATCCCGTTTCCAGCCGAGCTTGCACTAAAGGGTTTAGCACAAGTGGCAGCGTTGATATAATTAGGGGAAAGATGATAAAGTGGTGTTTGTTTTGAAAAAGAATACGGATTTTTGAAAAAATGATGCAAATCACAACAAATGCAACAAGCAACCCTAAATCTAGTGGTCACCTAGGTCAAGGCTCTAGACCGCTCCTAACTGCCAAAAGACAGGTCGCAGGATCAATCCTCCACTGCCTCTTTGTCTCTCCTGTGGCCAGGTAAGTGGGAGGTTCTCCACTACGTAAGTAGTGGGCCTAATTAAGTAACCACTTTCTTTAGACACACTTGCCTTAGACACCACAAAAGAAACGCGGATAAACAATGGATTACCCACGGCCTTCTCTTGTCCTAAGTGAGCGCGACGGTCCTTAGAGTCAAGTCTAGATTTCTTTTAGTTAATGAGGGTAATGCGGATGCAATTTTGTGATTTCCGGGGCTTAGGAAGGGTAATTAACTCCCCACCTAATCTGAATTCTGTCTTTGCCCCTTAATTTCTGTATTAATAATGCAAACAACCAAGATCAAAACAAGCACACTTTTAATTTTTGCGGCGCTGCGAATTTTGCAAAGAAACCTGCAACAAATTTTTTATTGGAGCAGACAGAGAAGGAGATAAGAAAGTAAAGAATTTACCAGAGAATTTTGGCACAGAGAAGATGCAAGCCCGCCGCGGATCCGCCGCGGGAGGTAGGTAATTTCCGCGGAAACGCGGTTGAAAGAAGAGATCCCTGCACAAATTTTTAGGAAACTGCTTCTGTTGCCTCCCTTAGCTCTCTGGAATATTCAGAAAAAAAATTCCCAAGCTCCACCGATTGCAGATTTCCTCACAACAAATCACAACGAATCGTTTAGTGTTTGCGCGAATTTTGATCTAAAAAATTTGATGGAATAAACTTTTTAACTCAAATTTCAAAAACGAACGAATTAGCGCACGATCCTCCCAAGCTTACAGGTTTTTTGAGATCTAGCGGATGGCAACGGCGCCATTTGATTGAAACGAATTCTCGGTGTGTAGTTTTAGAAAATGTATAGAAATCACAACCAAAGAAATTTTTTTGACCGCAATCAATAACGGTGTCGATTGTAGCGCGTTAGCGAGTGCGGATCGTCCACAGGGAAAGTGAGATCCGTTCGAATTCGAATTAGATGAATTGAAAATTAAAGAAAAGAGAAAAGACAATTCAATTCAAGATTTATAAAATTGAAGTTCAAGAATTAGCAAAATCTAGATCTAATAGCAAGAATCAAGAAAACATTTAAAATCAAGAATGAAGAATTGATGATATCCAATCCAATAATCAAGAATCGAAGTGAGGCTCATAGGAATCGATCGAATCTATAGACGTGATGAAATATATTGATTACGTATTCTTATCCATCGATGAATTGATACTAGATCGATGATGATCGACGAGAATTAGGGATTTCTTGTGGAAACTAAAGTTTCATCATCTATCCCTTGTCCTTTCGTTGATTTCATTCACATTCTAGCCTCTAGTAAATTCAAGAATCGATCGTGGATCCCTAATTTCGAGCGAATACAATCAAGAAAGCATCACATCGAAACTAGATCGTCGATTCTTCAATTTGCTAGGGTTTACAAACTCATAGGACTTAAGAATCATTTCAAGGTTTGTAACATCATCATCTATTGATTCTCTCGACTCCTTCACGAGCGGAGTTTTACTCAAACATCATAATAAGAAACACAATCAAGAATTGAAATCGAATCATGATGCAAGAATGTAAAGAAAGCAAGATATAGAAATTTCACCTTTATTTATCAACAATTTCGTTACAAGTCTCTCAAGATCTACAAGAGGAAAGAACTCGATCGTCGATTTCGGCTTCGCTCGTCTCCTTGAGTCGCGGATCTCCTTGGATCACTTGCTCCGATGAAGTCCGTCGTCACTTTCTAAAGGATCGAAGGCTTCATGCTTGATTTGGTACTCGGAGTTTTTGATTTTGGATTGGATTTTGAATGGATTAGGGTTAGGGTTTTGAATGCACAAGTTGTGTCACTCGACTTATGGGTGAATTATTGAACTAAAGAACAACCTTGAACCCTAGATATAGATTTCCTTTTATAAGCCTCATAACCCAAGATCTAGAATTCAAATTTCAAATTTCCCTCCAAAAGTTTGTAAGAGAGAGGCTTCTAGAAGTAGTTTGTTGGAGGGAATATTCTAGAATGAAGAATATTCTAGAGCTAGGTTGTTAGGCCGAGCCTTCTGGATGAAGCCACGTGGTGTTTCTGGAGTCTTCTAGAAGTTTTTTTAGTTACATGAAAGCCACATGTGGAAATTGAAGCAGTGACGTCACTAGATTGCCGCGGATCCGCAGTCCTTTATTGCCTGCATTGCTTGATCTTTCTGGAATGTTCTTATACTGACTTCTTGGCACTTATTTCATGTGTAGAATATTTTTGTACTTTCTCTTTCACTGCCAGATGACAAGTCTTGGACTTGGCGTATTTTTGTCAGCACTTTTAACTGTTTCGGCTTTTCTCCTGCAATTTCCTGCATAGATTCTCGAGACAAGTGTTGCACTATACAAAGATGATGCGATGCCATGATAAACACTAAATTTCCCTCAGAAATGTCGGTTTTAATATATAACACAAGTTATTTGGTATTTTACAGTCAATTTGCTAATATGTGCTATATTAATACCGAACACCTCTAGATGAGTGCAAATGGTAGGGAAATTGATGTGTTAAAAATGCAATATTTTCGACTGATCAAGCTACTGGTTCCTTTATAAAGAAAGGGGGAGAGTCCTCAAAATTTGGCCTCACGAGTTAAACACATGAACGCTTATATGCAAAGCATGTAAGCGCTAAAAGATAACAATTAATGGCCAAACAGGCCTCACGTGCAAAACAAGTGAGCGCTCATATGTAAAGCATATGAGCGCTGAAAATGAACAGGCTAAAACCCACACTAGGGGTCACGTGTTAAACACGTGAGATCTCTTGCTCCTCACATGCAAAACATGTGAGCGCCCCAATTTAAAATGCTCCTGTCAAATTCTGGAATTAAATTCTATTTGGGAAATATTTTCCTGATCTTCCTCAAACTAGAAAGATCTTCTCTATTAAACAGAGAACCTTTGGATCAAAAATCCAACGATGATCATCTGGTAGAATAAAGTTCTATCATAGGAAAATATTTTCCAAATCTTATTAAACTAACATTCATATGATAAGAATAAAATTCTATGTTAAACTAACGAGATATCCATATGATAGAATTAAATTCTATATTAAGAAAATATATTTCTGATCTTGTTAAACTAAAAGATATGATAGAATAAAATTCTGATCTTGTTAAAACTAACAAGATATTCATAATCTTGCTAAACAAATAAGAAATCTTCTCTCTTAAACAGATAGCCTTTGGATTAAAAATTCAACGGTGAATAAAATTCACCGATTGATCTAAAAGATCATGGAATCAATCATGATTTCTCAATGAGGGATTTTCTTAAGAAATTGATTCTTTTTCTTCTCATATAAATAGAAGTAAAGAGAGGAGAAAAGGAGGTGACACATACACAGAGGGGGAGAAAGGGGAAGAAAAATAGAGAGAGAATTTAATTCTCTAGAAAGAAGAGGAACCCCTTCCAAAAGCTCCTACAAAACAAAAGGGAGAATTTAATTCTCAAACCAAGAGTTTAACTCTTCTCAAAGAACTTAGTTCATTCTCTGGTTAAGATCTGCAGAAGCAGATCTCCCAACAAGTTGAGAATTTAATTCTCATCGGGAAGATTTTGTCATGCAGATTCAAAACCTAGAGGAAAGAACTGAGTTCAAAAGAGTTTAACTCTTACAAAACGTATAGGAATTTAATTCCTCTGAAACTAGGGTTTAACCCATTAAAAAAATTTAATCCCTGCAAAGAACAAAAGGAGAACTTGATTCCTCAGAACCATAGAAGAACAGCCTGATAATTCATTAGCGTTCAAATGCTACGTAACAGATCACGTGTTCCCATGTGAGCACCTCTGAGGAACAACTGGCATTGAGTCACGTGATCCCACGTGACCCCCTAATAGTTCTCAGCACTTTCAAAAGGAAAAGGGGAATAAATCAAAGACAGTTCCTATTTTGGGGCGCCTCACGTGATCCCACGTGACCCCCTAATAGTGCTTAGCACTTTCAAAAGGAAAAGGAAAATAAATCAAAGACAATTCCCATTTTGGGGCGCCTCACGTGATCCCACGTGACCCCCTAATAGTTCTTAGCACTTTCAAAAGAAAAGGGGAATAAATCAAAATGGTTCCCATTTTTGGGGCGCCTCACGTGATCCCACGTGACCCCCAATAGTGCTTAGCACTTATAAAAGAACAAGGGAATAAACCCAAATGAACAGCGCCAACTTTCAAGAGCCTCACGTGCCACACGTGAGCCTCCCCCGAATTTCAGTGTTTAACACTGCCTTAAAGTCTCACGTGGGAGCACGTAAGTACTGAGTATACATTAGTGTTTAACACTATAGAAAGCCAACTCCAACTCCAAATTGGCTAAGTCTCCCTGAGGTTAAAACATCTTGGATTTCCTATTAGACCGAGCCACAATGCTCATGACTTCCCAAACTGATGATTCCTCAATCTCCTAAGTTAATCTTAGTCTCTCAAAAATGACTAATGATTCTTGGACGGGCTACTATGATCTTTCCCTTCAAATCTGGAATTTGATTTAAGGGTACATCTCTCCACACCTCTGATATATGTCGTTGTAATTCTTCAACGTCATCAGAGAGGTGGAGGGTCCCGACAACCAATATCTCTTTGGCGCACTCTCAAACCCATGAGCACATCCCTATGGACCGTAATGTCCTTAAACTAGCTCTGGACCGCAATGTCCTTAAACTAGGACTGGACCGCAACGTCCTTAAACTAAACTCTCATCCCAAAAATGGTGACTTACAGACCGCAACGTCCTTAAACTAAGCTACAGACCACAACGTTCTTAAACTAACAACGGACCGTAACGTCCTTAAACTAAAGCAATAGAGCCCAAATGCTCTTTTGTTGAGTCTGAATGATCCCAAAATCCTGTTGAGTATTTCTTAGTCTAAAATTAGATTAACGTATCCTCAACAAACATTTATGTTGATCTTAATCCCGAACGAGATTAACGATCCTTAAATCAACCCAAACCCAAATCTAAAATATACGGATTTGGACTAATCAACGCCCTACGGGCGACAACATAAATTAGTTTCCGTATACAATCCAAGGGCAACCAAAAATAAAAAAAACACACACGATATGAAGTGACTCTCTGGAGCAGGAGAAAGTGGTTATCGCTACGCGGTAACGTAATTAACTGCAGGGGCTTGTGCCTGCAAGGAAGAGCGTCCCCACAATCAAAAAACCCTCACAACGAGGGGGAATCTGACGAAATCCGCTACAACGGCCGCATCCGTCTAAACCTCCGATACACGGCGCCATAAATCAACCTGGCATCTTCGGAGAGGCAGACAGATAAAACCAAATAGTATCTGCCCCCAAATTCAGGCAAGACGATCTTACGCGGTTTCGTCTCTGTTTTCAGCGGTAAACAACTAGCCGGCTCGGGATTGAGCCGGATTATTAAATCAGGTATTGATTTAATGATTTGCATATATGTATTTCGATATGTATATTCTAGTATTATGTTCTTCGTGCTATTCTATCTCTTTGGGCATTTGTGTTTTTATCCGAATGCAGATATATATATACAGTAGACTGTAATCCGTATTTTATTACGGATAACATTCTAGAAGGTGGATACCTCGTTAGTCTTTTTCCATTTATTTGATAAATGGAAATGAAGTGTAAATTGAAGGAGAGGGGGTATGGTGAGAGCCATGGCTTCAATAGTTGACAAATGAATTATTAATTCATTTGTGGCAACTATTGAAGCATGGTTGATATTGTTTATTCATGAATATTGTTTCATAAAACCATAGTGAGTGATATTCTCTCTCATGGTTGCCTCATTTCATTTGTGCTCACCATTTTGCTTCACCTCTTTCTCCTTCTCTTAAGCTCCATCACCTTCATCATCTTCATCCTCTCTACATTCTCATGTGTTGAGAAACAAGAGAGGAGGTAAGATAGAGATAGAAAGTCACTTAGAACCTCACACACTACATCCTAGACTTCTTGGTTTATCAACCCAAGTTCTCTAGTTGCTCCACTTTACATTTAGTGTGGAGTTAGAGCTATAGATCACATCCCTCGGATGGATTATCTACGTCAAAGGAGGACCGAAGAACAAGATCGATCGCGAAAAACCAATGGAGCAACAAATGAAGATCAAGCTTGTTCAAGGAGGTCACTTGGAGCATATGATGAGGAAAGAAGACTGAAGGACACGGATCTTTTGGTGAGGCTTTCTTATCATAGTAGTTAGCTCCTTAGCTTAGCTAGTTAGGTTTATGGTTAGATCTGGTTTAGGGTTATTCTAGCGCTAAGTTTTGAATCTTTTAAAAAAAATTGTTCCGCAAACCACCACGGTTTATGGCTAGGGCGTCAGTGTAACCCAACATGGTATCAGAGCTAGCCCAATAACCATAAACTAGCAGGTTTAAATAATGTTAAAGTAACGAAACCGAAACGACACCGAAACACGAAATCCAAAAAAAAATTCTATCGAAACTTTCAGAGGCTCTAAAATTTTTTTAAACAATTGCAGAGTGCTCATTTACTTGTAGATAGAACACCATGGAAAGATGAGGCCAAGATTCAAAATTTTGGCCCGCCGCATGAGCGATTTTCCCGTCTTGGCCGGCCAAGTTGTTGAATTTTGTGTCGTATTTCTTTGGGTGTTCCAGTCTCTTGGTTTTAAGATTTAAGGTGTTGTTTGTTTTTGCCCAGATTGGATATTCTGTTATCTTTGGTATTGGGGCAATACGGGGTATTTCAAAATCGTTATTTTTTAACACTGTTTAATAGTTTCAGTACATACATTACTATCTGCGACCGTGAATGTCATTAGAGCGGTATGACTCGTCTAACGGCTATATGTTCTTTTAGACGGGTTTGCGAACATGACATTCACGTTGATGTTCTGTATTTGTGCTGAGGTTGTAGTTGGATTGTCGTAGTGGATAGCTTGCGGTGCAATAATAGTAGTACAGTTAAGATTCATTTGTACATTTGTTATTGCGGGATGAGCGTCCGACATGTGGACAGCCATTACTTCCTGTTGTATTTTTTTTTATTGGGGCACGACCGGGTTGAGGTCGATGTCACCTTTGTACATACATTTTCCTTTTCTGTAAAAGGATTACCCCACGGTAGAGTGCTCGAATAGCCGTATTCTAGAGGACAATAAGCTCACATCTCATGGCGTTGGGACGAAGGGGCCTTTACTCTAGAATTGGCAGGCTATTCGCCGCACTCGTAGGGGGTATAGGTATGACCCACGGAGGAGCGCTCAAGTTACCGGGTCCCGTGAAGTGCTGGGTGGCCCATTCACTTTGTTGATTGGGTTTGCCTCACTTCTGGGATTAGCGGGTAACTTGTCGCGCTCATAGAGGTCCGGGTTTTCATTGCACGGGCTATCCACACGACCGGGAAAGTCGGGTTTTATTTGCGGCTCAAGTGAAACCCGAGGCTCCAAGATTATCCACCATGTGTTGCTTGCTGAGATTCTGTGATGTTGCTTATTATCATACCTGAGACGAATGTTATATATATTTATATATATACTAGTAGATGTTGTATATGTTTTGCACCCGTGCTAGTCCAGCCCCCGCTCTGCCGTTAGTTAAGTAACCTAACGGGTGATGACAGGGCCCAGTGGCGAATGCGGATGGCATATACGTACATTGTATTTTCGTTCTTTTCTGGTGTGATAGGCTTTAACTGATGGGACCGCATTAATTTTGATTAATGCAAGATAAGAAACCTAAAAGATGTTGTTGGAAAAAATTTCGAAAAACTATAGTTATATTCTTTCGCTTTGCGTAGTGATATTCGGTTGTGAATATCCAGCACCTCATTCCAGGAAGCAAGAGCCGAGATCCCTTCATAGGGAGTGACCTCTTGAGCAAAAGTCTATACTGTAGGTTACTCGGTTTTATTCAAAACCACTAGTTTTAAAAAGCGGAGCCTAAACCACTCCTTTTCAAACCTATCTGGTTCCTTCAACGATATCAAGTTCAATACGTTCACGGTTTTTTCACCGAAAAACCATCCGTAACCTTCCGTCATTTCGGAAAAATAGCACATAGTATTCATGCAGTATTTGTTGGCCAAAGTAAAGGCATCGTGAATGGTAGATATATGTTATTTATCCGTGTCATAGATAGATGCATTGATTTAGGACAGTCGTACCACCTTGTTGGCCAAAGTCAAGGATGTGTACGGATTGTTAATTATATGTATGCCCTAGAGGCCATTACTGTACATACAATGTATATTGTAGTGGATGCTTGGACATATATAGGGAGGACTTTCTTGCTCGACATGATAGTACGCTATTTGGTTGTACTTTATCTTAACATGTACTCTAGTTGTCTCTATGTTACATGTTGATAAAGCCCTTATGATATGTACTCGACTACTGGGACTATGATGAGATCATACTAGTGGGGCCACGGTAGTCGACGAGTACATCCTATAACTGTTCTTAGTCGAGGGTGTATCGAGACAGGGCATCGATACACCAGAGTAGACTAGCGTATATGCATCTTGACACATATGATGGGCTATGGATGATCCCATATCCATCGGTGTTTGACATCAAGGATGGTGTACGGGTGCTCAGTAGAGACTGGGTACACTGGACGGACTCGCCGAGAACTCCCAGATGGTATTATACCTCACGTCAGATGGCAGTTCCCTGGTGGCACTGGTACAGAGTAGTCTTTTGACCCGAGATCGTCATAGAGTCTTGTGTGATTCCCACTGTGCTTTGATTTCCATCATACCATGTCCAAGAGGGCCTGCAAAAAGGTGGCTTTTGGGTACAGTCCCGAATCACATGGAGGCACTGAGCAATAGGAGGGGATTCGTCTCTCCCGGTATAGGGAGTTGATGTTGTGCTATGTTCGATTGGCTATAACTGGAAATTCCTGGCCAGGGTTGCTGAGATTTACTGGTAAGTGTTATCAGTAGTTTCTCGAACTGTTATAGACCTCATATCGACACGACTTATCAAGCTACTGGGGTCTGATGTTTACCACCCCTAGGCGAGATATGCGACATATCAGACGACGAGACCGGACTGTATGGGAGTGTTACTGATTGGATTCACGGGAGAATGTACAGGCTCGCTTGTTGATCTTCTGAGCGCTCAATACCTAGGTGGCTGTTACGTTTAGCTGACCATTTGCAGCTTGTGGGTGTTTGATATGATCATCACCTGCTGCCGTCGTATTGACGATTCTTTAGAGTCCTACACAGAGGTTTCTTGGCTCAGGCAAAACGGAGTAGGGGCACATATGTGATATGTGCAGGACCGAGGATAATGCGATATGAGATACCGTATTATATTCTCGCGATATTTGATATCAGCCGGGTCATCGGATCAAGTGTTGATTCGATGAATCGGTAAATGATATATTAGTTGGTTATATGCGATATAGCCGGATTGTCGGATCAAGTGTTGATTCGATGATTTAATGTATAATTATATATATGATATATTAAATTACATTAACTAATATTAGCTCACTAAAAGATTCTTTTTCTCACTCGGGTAATACATTGATATATATGCGATATATGTTAATTGTATTATTTTATTTTGTTACAATAAATATTATATATGTGATATATAATATTATAACATGCTATAATTACTAATGCAATATGATTAGTGGAGATTAAACAAGGTTAGGGTTTGATTTGGATTAGCTCATTCTTGTAGCTTCTAGAAGCTTTTCCTTTTGTCATGAGCAAAGATATTTGTGTTGATATTTTTAAGTGACTCATGCTTTAACCCAACCCAAACCCTAGCCCTAGTTAAATCTCTACAAAGGTTACTTGAACTATGGTTGCATAAATGATTATGACAACATTTCATTATTCATCACAAATGATTATTCATCTTCTTCTTCCTTCTTTCTTCATGGAAAAGCTTTCTAGGTTTTTCCTAAGTAATGAAAATGAGTGAGAGATAGAAAACAAATGAGAGCAAAAATCATACTTCATCATCCTCATATATCCTTGCCATTTAGATGAGGGTGTTCACTTCATTTAGTGAGTGAGAGCTTGTGTTAATGAAACTTCAAGGTAGATCATCTTTGTTATCGAAGATCGGAAGCAAGCATGCATCATTCTCTTCGTGGTGCCTCTCGAGAGTCCGGATGCACGATGATCGCAGTGAAGGGACCTCAACACGGAGCTTTAGAAGTAAAGGATCGGATCTACAAAGGTTGTAATCCCTCTCACTTAGTGTTAAAGTGTTTAACATGCTTATTTCGCCTAATCTCTAGTTTAAAGATCTAGTTTAGGGTTGTTCGGTACGGCTAAATTTTAAATCAGGCATGGTTGATGCCTCGTAGACCCTTATGCGTGTGCCTAGTAACCCTACAGTGGTATCAGAGCCAAGCTAGAGCTTTAGGCGAAGTCTGAGCGAAGTTTAAAGTCCGATCGAACTCTGAATACCTGTTTAAACCTAGTTTCTGGAAATTTTTCAAAACTGTTGATTTTTTCATATTAAAAATACTCAAAAAAAATCAGTAGGGAATTCTATGGACCTCTGTGAAAAACGATCCACTGATACGCTTAAAGAGCCACGGAACCGCGGCAGGACCATGCCTGGCGCGGCGGTTCCGCGGCGCTACAGTGCGCTTGTTGTGTTCTGTTTCCACAGTAATGTCCATACTTTTTTCTTGATTGTTCTGGGATATTTTTATTCTACTCAAGTGTTGAGTTTTCTGGGTTGTTTTGGAAGCTCGTTGATTCGATCGGAAAATATAACTTCGTTTATTTTGTCCGGGTAATTTTTTAGAACTGTTAAAAAGTTCGAACGGATATCAATAACTCACTTTTTCCCCTGACGGAAAATTTTTCAAAAGTTGGATTTTTTCTCAAGTTTGAAACTTCCGGAAAATCATGCAAGTAACGCGGTGGACCCTCTAGAAGACAACAAACCTTAACTCGATTATGTGACCATCTTGAACTGCCTCTGAACCTTACGGTTTGGGGCAGTACGGCGTTGCCACATGTGAGGCGTTGGCTTGACCCTTCTACGGCTGGACCATTGGTACTGTGGCATGTGATGGATATTTTTTTTTGAACTCCGCTCAAGTGTTGAGCTATTTGGAAAAACTTGGGTGTTTGATTATTCGATCGGAAAGTTTAACATTGTCTATTTATCTGGAATGTGATACAATATTTGGAATCCACATGTGGTTATGAGATAACTAATTTGAATGTTATAAATCTAGCAGTTTAGTCTCAGATGATCGGTTGCCACGGGATTTTGATGCGATCAAAAGTCCGTCGCAATCACGTAGCGTACGCGGATACTCGTCGGGTAAACTTAATAGACAGCCATTCCTCATAGCCCCAACCAAGTGACTGTAGGAGAACCCCGTCGCCAAAAGCATCCGTTCGGGTGCTCGCGGCAGCGGTGTTCCGCCTTAGTGCACTTCGTCGACGGCATCCGGGGGTGCGTCCGTCTACTAAAGTTTGCGACGAGCATTCGATCAGGATGTCAAGAATCTTGTTGAATTTCCCGACTTAATATTGAAAAGAGTTTTCGATAATGAGACTAAAATGCGGGGTTTATAATTGTTAGGTATGCGATGTCTAAGGAATTCATTTGGTTAGGCATGCGATATCTAAGGAGGTTGCGAATTCCAACTGTTGTAGTTTTACACTTTCTTTTCTGTGACCGTAAGCGTAGTATGTGGTGTATCGCCGGCTTCGTTGCTATACATCAACGACAATCGGGATACGCATACTTTCTTACGTTGATGATATGAGATATTATGTGTTGCTGTGATATGTTGTATTGGATCGTCGCGTTTGAATAGCCGAGAGTTTTATGTGATATGAGAGTTTTTCATTTTCATTCATGTAAAATTCATTTATATGTAATATTCTTTTATTGGGACACTTCCGGGCTAAGGATGATGTCACCGTTGTATATTATTTACTTTTCCGTATTAGGTAGACCCAAGGCGGGGAGCATAAGTAACCGGGTTCTAGGGTCCAGTGGGAGACCATCTCGAGGAGTCGAGACCGGGTCTCCTAACCCTAGAATTGGCAGTGTTGCTTGCCGCTCTCGTAGGGGTCTAGGGATGTGGGTTTGGCTATTCATCGCGACCGTGGAATCCGTGTTTTATTCAGGCTCGTATTAAAACACGGACGTCCTAGTATATCCAATATTTCATATATGTTCTTCTGCTGCAATGTTCTGTGATGAGATCATATTACTGCCTGAGACGAATGTTTATACTATATATATGAGATATATGTTATATTGCAGATTTCGTTTCAAATGTGATGCTTGTGAAGCATAATAAAATGGGACTTCATTAATGAGATTAATGAAATAAAAGAAACCTAAGATGTTGTAGAAACTTGTTTAAAAACTGGTAACTCTAGTTCATGCTTTGCATAGCGGTATTCCTTGTAGAACATCCAGCACCTTATTCGATAAGGAAAGAGCCGAGATCCCTTCACCGGGAGTGACCTCTTTAGCGAAACTAGCAGATGCTGCATACTCGGTTTGTCTTTTGATTGCTTCTATAGTTTTTGCTTTGCATAGTGCTATTTGTGAAATATCCTGCACCTTATTCGATGAGGAAAGAGCCGACGATCCCTTCACCGGGAGTGACCTCTTTAGCAAAACTAGAAAAGCCTCAAAAACATTCCATTTAAAAATCACTCGATTCTATAACGATATCAAGTTCATTACGCAAAAAGTTTTCTTAAAAACCTGTCGTAACCCTCCGTCATTTCAGATAAGTACTAGTTAGTATTCGTGCTATGTTTGTTGACCATGTTAAGGCGTAGTGTGCGGTAGCTGATTAGTGCTTATCTGTATAAGCATATGATGCGATTGGATTAGGGTAGTCGTGCGATTTTGTTGACCATGTTAAGGGTCGTGCGGGTGGGTTTAATTCAATCGGGAAATGACGGGTTGAACTTGACTAGCACTTATGATTTGTTGACCATGTTAAGATCATATACCTGCTAGGGGTAAAATATTATTGGGAATTTCAAGTGTTGAAATTTACAATGAGATTGCATACCTTCTATGAGATAGTTGGATATCGATACCCGCTGCGAGTAAGAGTTACTCCTGGGAGAGTTTTACACATTACAATTAGCCGATCAAGTAGGTGTCTAGAAAGGTGTTTACGGGGTTACGCCCCTGGAAAAACGAGGTTTACTTTAATTAGGTCCGTGCGAAAGCACGGGGAACCTACCTCAAAGTACCGGAACTGGCCTGGCTGAAAGATTGGCGAACTTGTAGAGTGTAATTAATCCCGGCTAGTCTTTCCTTTTAGGGTTTGAAGGAAGATTTGACTAAAACAGTGGGAGACATCCTGATTAGATAAATTGATAACCAATCTAATCTTGTAAAAGCGCACGCTGAGTGTTTTCTTCTCTCTCTCTCTCCAGGTAGCGACCATGTCACGCCTTAATCAAGATAATAATACGGATGTATTGACCGAACCCGCTTGTTATACTGCGCTAAGGAACGTTGGTCCCTCTCCAACTTATAATTGTTATAAGACAGAGCAGGAAATTGGGGAATACCAGATTTCCCGTGCCGCCCAAACGAAGAAAGTGCATGTTGATGCATCTTTTTCGGGTGTGTTCATTGCCGAGAACTATTTCTCAGTATCCTTTACGTCCTGGGTATGATATACCAGATCAGGATCCCGCAAATGTAAGTTGTTACATGGGCTACAGATAGGTAGAGAACTGAGAACGGGCGATAAGTTTCATGTGATAGAAACGGTGAAAGTGTTGCAGCCAAGTCTGTTGGTAGTTATCACCCTGTATTACCAGAACACATTGATTCTGAACGAATGTTATTAAATACCGAACCTGATGTACAAACATCATATCAGTCTCTTTATTAGTAAAGAAGGATATAATTTTGTATAGTTGGATAATGTTTTGAGTATTTCCTATATCAAGAGTTGATCGGTTCAGGCACGTTATCTAAAAGCATAGACGTTCTAAATCAAACCACAGTTCTTAACGTACAGAACACACACAAGAGGTAGAGTTCAGAAATGAACGAATCCTTCTTGAGGCATTGTAGACTAGGTCATATAAATGCGACCCGACTAGCTGAAGTTACATATAGATGCATATTTAAATTAGTTTGAATTTACATCTTGTGAAACTTGCCGGTCATGTCACAGAGATACGATGACCACAGCTCCGTTTATTGGAAATAGAGATAGAGTTGGTGAACTCTTGGGATTGATACATGCTGATGTATGAAAGTCCCCTGTCTACACATGCCAAGACCGGTTCTTTGTACTTCATTACATTCTCTGATGATCTCTCAAGATTCAGACATATGTTCATGTTGAAACACAAGTCCGAAGCTTTTGAGATATTCACAGAATATAAGTTAGAAGTAGAGAACCAAAAACGGGTATAAGTATTATGTCCTTTGATGAGATCAAGGAGGAGAATACTTGAGCACAGAGTCCTGGACTATTCTAAAGGAGAATGAGATTCTCTCTCAGCATTACTCCTCCGTATACACCATAGCACGTCGGTGTATCGGGGCGGAGCAATCACACCCTATATGATATGGTGCGCTCTATGATGAGTACTACTGAGTTTCCTATTTCCTTTTGGGAGTTATGCACTTGAGAAGCTGCATACCTATTGAATAGGGTTCAAATCAAATCAGTTGCCTACCACTTCATATGTGATATGGAAAGGGAGGAGCCCATATCTTAAATTTGTTAAGATTTGGGGTTGTCCGGCCTATGTCTAAAAAGCAAAATCCGGACAAGCTCGAGCCAAAGTCAGTTCTATGGAAGTTTGTTGGATATCCCAAGCATTCGCAAAGGAATATCTTCTACCAAACCGAGGAACAAAAGATGTTTTGTTTCTCAGCATGCCACCTTTGAGAAAGGGAATTTCTTGTGAAGAAATTATTGGTCATGAGGTAGAACTGGAAAGAGTTCCAGCTATACAAACTGCAGCTGATGATTTGGTAGAACTAAAGGATTCAATAGTTTCTAACGAACCTCAGCCTCTCCGCCGATCTAGTAGGGTTCCTCACCCACCTGAGAGATACTTCGGTTTCTCTATGACAGTGGGAGCGAGGATTGCATCATGAGATGATGACCCAACAAGTTTCGAGCTGGCCATCAGGAGTAGGACTCTGTAAGAATGGCTGGATGCTTAGTGATCTGAGATGGAATCCTTATACACCAACAAAGTATGGATTTTGGTTGCTTTATCTGAAGGGTTAAATCCCTATCAGGAGCAAGTATATCTTGAGAAGATTACTTGGTGTACATGGAAAAGTTGAGACTTTCAAAGCTATGCTTAAGTCAATCCAGATCCTACTTGCCACGGCTACATACCATGACTACGATATCTGGCGGTTGGGTGTCATGACTGCTTTTCTAAATGATGATTTGGAAGAGAGCGTCTATAAGTACACAACCAGAGGGCTTCGTAGACAGTGGGAGCAGCGGAAACGTGTGCAAGATGTTTTATGTGATAAAAATAGGCATCGCGGAGTTGGAACATCTGTTTTGATGTGGTAGTCAAAGGGTTTGACCTCATCAAAATGGTAGATGAACCTTGTATAAACAAAAAGGTAGTAGGGAGTATGGTGGTGATCCTCGTAGAGTACGTGGATGACATACTCTTGATAGGGAAGGAGTTTCCTATGCTACGCTTGGTCAATCTCCGCTTATCACAAGGATTCTCCATATAGGATCATAGTGATACCACCTAAATCCTAGGTTTTATATCTATGAGATAGATCTAATTGGATGTTAGGATACTCACTAGCTGTAGTGAGATGGTATCAATTGATCCTGGGGAGAATCACTGGAAAGGTTCCAAGGTGATAAGGACGACTAAATGTCAGTCGCAGGCATTGTCTTTACCCTCAGTGGAGGGACGGTATGTTGGAAGAGTTCCAAGCTAGATACCGTGACTTACTAGACGATTAAAGGCAAGATACATCGTTACCAAGGATGCTACCAAAGAGGCAGTCTGGATATAGATAAAAGTTCGTGAAATGAACTTCGTTCCTACCATTGTGTGACAATGGAGTTGTGGCTTTTTGCCGAGGAACCCCCGTCCCATCAGAAATCCAGATATAATTCTTAGGCAGTATCACCTGATCATGGAGATGGTTGATCTCCAGGGAGATCGAGGTTAGGAGAGTAGACACAGAGGACAACAGCGCGGATCCACTCACAAAGGCCTTTTTCCCTTTATGGGATGGTTGAGTATGAGATACATCAACCACAGCTAATTGTTGGGTATATGATACCACAACAGATGACCCTAGTGCAAGTGGGAGATTGTTGGTTATATATATGCCCTAGAGGCCATTACTGTACATACGATGTATATTGTAGTGGATGCTTGGACATATATAGGGAGGACGTTCTTGCTCGACATGATAATACTTTATCTTAACATGTACTCTAGTTGTCTCTATGTTACATGTTGATAAAGCCCTTAGGATATGTACTCAACTACTGGGACTATGATGACATCATACTAGTGGGGCCACGGTAGTCGACGAGTACATCCTACAACTGTTCCTAGTCGAGGGTGTATCGAGACAGGGCATCGATACACCAGAGTAGACTAGCGTATACGCATCTTGACCCATATGATGGGCGATGGATGATCCCATATCCATCGGTGTTTGACATCAAAGATGGTGTACGGGTGCTCAGTAGAGACTGGATACACTGGACGGACTCACCGAGAACTCCCAGATGGTATTATACCTCACGTCAGATGGCAGTTCTCCGGTGACACTGGTACAGAGTAGTCTGTTGACCCGAGATCGTCATAGAGTCTTGTGTGATTCCTACTATGCTTTGATTTCCATCATACCACGTCCAAGAGGGCGTGCAAAAAGGTGGCTTTTAGGTACAGTCCCGATTCACATGGAGGCAATGAGCGATAGGAGGGGATTCGTCTCTCCCCGTATAGGGAGTTGATGTTGTGCTGTATTCGATTGGCTATAACTGGAAATCCCTGGCCAGGGTTGCTGAGATTTACTGGTAAGTGTTATCAGTAGTTTCTCGAACTGTTATAGACCTCATATCGACACGACTAATCAAGCTACTGGGGTCTGACGTTTACCACCCCTAGGCGAGATATGCGACATATCAGACGATGAGATCGGACTGTACGGGAGTGTTACTGATTGGATTCACGGAAGAATGTACAGGCTTGCTTGTTGATCTTCTGAGCGCTCAATACCAGGTGGCTGTTACGTTTAGATGACCGCTTGCAGCTTGTGGGTGTTTGATATGATCATCACCTGCTGCCGGCGTATTGACGATTCTTTAGAGTCCTACACAGAGGTTTCTTGGCTCAGGCAAAACGGAGTAGGGGCACATATGTGACATGTCCAGGACCGAGGATAATGCGATATGAGATACCATATTATATTCTCGCGATATTTGATATCAACCGGGTCATCGGATCAAGTGTTGATTCGATGAATCGGTAAATGATATATTAGTCGGTTATATGCTATATAGCCGGATTGTCGGATCAAGTGTTGATTCGATGATTTAATGTATAATTATATATATGATATATTAAATTACATTAACTAATATTAGCTCACTAAAAGATTCTTTTTCTCACTCGGGTAATACATTGATATATATGCGATATATGTTAATTGTATTATTTTATTTTGTTACAATAAATATTATATATGTGATATATAATATTGTAACATGTTATAATTACTAATGCAACATGATTAGTGGAGATTAAACAAGGTTAGGGTTTGATTTGGGTTAGCTCATTCTTGTAGCTTCTAGAAGCTTTTCCTTTTGTCATGAGCAAAGATATTTGTGTTGATATTTTTAAGTGACTCATGCTTTAACCCAACCCAAACCCTGGCCCTAGTTAAATCTCTACAAAGGTTACTTGAACCATGGTTGCATAAATGATTATGACAACATTTCATTATTCATCACAAATGATTATTCATTTTCTTCTTCCTTCTTTCTTCATGGAAAAGCTTTCTAGGTTTTTCCTAAGTGATGAAAATGAGTGAGAAATAGAAAACAAATGAGAGCAAAAATCTTACTTCATCATTCTCATCTATCCTTGCCATTTAGATGAGGGTGTTCACTTCATTTAGTGAGTGAGAGCTTTTGTTAATGAAACTTCAAGGTAGATCATCTTTGTTATCGAAGATCGGAAGCAAGCATGCATCATTCTCTTCGTGGAGCCTCTCGAGAGTCCGGATGCACGATGATCGCAGCGAAGGGACCTCAACACGGAGCTTTAGAAGTGAAGGACCGGATCTACAAAGGTTGTAATCCCTCCACTTAGTGTTAAAGTGTTTAACATGCTTGTTTCGTCTAATCTTTAGTTTAAAGATCTAGTTTAGGGTTGTTCGACACGGCTAAATTTTAAATCGGGCATGGTTGATGTCTCGTAGACCCTTGTGCGTGTGCCTAGTAACCCTACACGGATGGGTCTAAATCAATCTGGACAATGACGGGTAGAACTTGACTTGCGCGTTATGGTTTGTTGGCCAAAGTTAAGGTCATAAGCGCTTGGGGAAAAAACCATATCGGGAGTTTCAAATATACAGGAAACTTTCTAGTGTTGCATACCTTCTAGAGTGTTGTGACTAGAATGGATTCTATCTATGTCATCACACAATGATAGTTGGATCCCGATCCTACTGATGAGTAGGATTACTCTTGGGAGATTTTCTCACTTAACAATCGATGATATAGACCAAGTAGGTGTCTAGAATGGTGTTAGCGGGGCTACGCCTCTAGGGAAAAGAGGTTACATAATTAAGAAACTTCGCAAAAGCATTGGAGAACCTCCCTCGAAGTACCAACACTAGCATAGCCGAAATGTTAAGCAAGTATTGTGACGTGCGATTAATCCTGATTAGTTTTTCTTTTTGGGTTTGAAGAAGAATAGGAGGAAACAGTAGGAGCCATCCTGATTTGATAAACTAATAACCAATATAATCTTGTAAGAGCGCACGCTGAGTGTTTCTTTTCTCTCTCTCTAGGTAGCAACCAATTCACTTCCTAATCAAGATAATAAAATATATCGCTTGACCGATTCGAATTCTTATTCAGGGCTGGAGAACGTCGGTTTAGCTCTAACTTATGACAACGGTCATGAGTATGAGCAGAGGAAAGAGAATTGCATGAATTTCTTGATGACCCCATTGAAGAAGAAGCATACCATTGCGTCTCCATCAGGTGTTCTTGTTATTGAGAATTGCTTTTCGGTCAGTTCTATCTCCTGGGTACTAGATACCGGATCAGGATCTTATATCTGTAATTTATTGCAGGGACTGAGAAAAAGTAGGATGGTTGTACCTGGTGATATGTCCCTCAGAGTAAGGAACGGAGCACAAGTTGATGCTTCTGCCGTCGGTGAATATCACATAGTATTGCCAAATGGCAATACTATGATTTTGAACAATTGCTACTATATACCTTCCATGGTTTGCAACATCATATCAGTTTCTTTACTTGGATATAAGTTTGTTCTTGATAGAAATATCATGAAAATTTACCTTATTCAGGTATTGGTTGCAGAAGGTACACTATGTAATGGTATCTATGTTCTAAATCAAAACGCAGTTTTCAATATGCAAAACACACACAAGAGGAAAAGTTCAGAAGTGGACGAATCTTACTTGTGGCATTGTAAACTTGGTCATATCGGAGAGAAAATACTAAGTAAGTTGCATATAGATGGATTTTTGAATACGTTCAAATTTTCATCTTATAAAACTTGTCAGTCTTGTCTCGAAGGAAAGATGACTAAATCTCCATTCACCGGACACGGAGAAAGAGCAGCAGAGCTCTTGGGACTCATACAGTGATGTATGTGGTCCAATATCTATACATGCGAGGGTGGGTTCTCGTACTTCATCACATTCACTGACGATCTCTCTAGGTTCGGATATGTGTATCTTATGAAACACAAATATGAAGCTTTTGAGAAATTCAAAGAATCAGAAACGAAGTAGAGAACCAGACTGGAAAACGTATTAAGATCCTCCGGTCTGATAGAGGAGAGAAGTACTTAACCACGGAATTCCTAGAATACCTAAAAGAGAAAGGAATTCTCTCTCAGCTTACTCCTCCGTAAACACCACAGCACAATGGTGTGTCGGAGCGGAGGAATCATATCCTTATGGATATGGTTCGCTCCATGATGAGTAGTGCTGAGTTGCCTCTTTCATTATGGGGGTTTGCTCTTGAATCAGTTGCATTCTTATTGAGTAGAGCACCGACCAAATCAGTGCCTACCACCCCACATGAAATATGGAGTGGGAAAAGACCATATCTTAATTACATCAAGATATGGGGATGTCCTGCTTTTGTCAAAAAGCAGGACCCTAGTAAACTCGAGGCAAGATCTGTACTGTGCAAGTTTGTGGGATACCCTAAGCATTCAAAGGTATATCTGTTATACCACACTGAGGAACAGAAAGTGTTTGTATCTCGCCACACTACCTTTTTGGAAAGGGAATTTCTTAAAAAAGAAATTAGTGGGAGTACGGTAGAACTGGAAGAGATTTCTGAACCCTAAACTATAACAGAAGATTTGGTAGAACCCCTAGATTCAGTTATACCCGACGAACCTCAGACACTTCGCAGATCTAGTAGGATTTCTTATCCGCCCGAGAGATAATACGGTTTTCTCATAGACGGGGATCGAGAGGATTGCATCTTAGAAGAAGATGATCCTATTAGTTTCAGGCAGGCCGTCATCAGTAGGGACTCTGATAAATAGCTGGATGTCATGCGATCCGAAATCGAGTCCATGTACACCAATAAAGTGTGGACCTTTGATATTGTTCCACCTGGGATAAAACCCGTTGGATGCAAATGGATCTACAAAAGGAAACTTAGTGTAGATGGGCAGGTGGAAACCTATAAGGCTAGACTTGTTGCAAAAGATTTTCGTCAAAGATCAGGTGTGGACTATGACGAAACCTTTTCTCTAGTAGCTATGCTCAAATCCATTCGGATCCTACTTGTCATTGTTGCCTTCCATAACTATGAGATCTGGCAGATGGACGTAAAACGGCTTTTTCTAAACGGAAGTTTGGAAGAGTGCGTTTATATGGATCAGCTGGAAGGTTTTGTATCCAATGGGAGCAGCGGGAAGGTGTGCAAGTTTCTTAAATCCATTTATGGATTAAAGCAAGCATCGCGGAGCTGGAACATCTGTTTTGATGAAACAGTCAAGGAATTTGACTTCATCAAGAATGAGGATGAGCCTTGTATATATAAGAAGATTGTAGGACGAACTATCGTATTCCTAGTTTTTTACATGGAAGACATTCTTTTGATAGGAAATGACATTCCTATGCTACAATCGGTCAAGTTGTTCTTGTCATAAAGGTTCTTCATGAAGGACCTGGGTGATGCCTCGTACATTCTGGGCATTAAGATCTACAGAGATAGATCCAAGAGATTACTGGGACTTTCACAGTCCAGGTACATAAAGACTGTACTAAAGAAATTTAGTATGGAAGATTCCAAGCGCGGTAACATACCCTCATTGCATGGAATCACCTTCACCAAAGAGATGTCTCCTAAGAATGATGAGGAGAGGGTTCGCATGAGCAATATACCCTACGCTTCGGCGGTAGGATATATAATGTATGCGATGCTATGTACCCGACCAGATGTAACTTACGCGCTTAGCGTGGTGAGCCGGTATCAGTCTAACCCAGGTAAGAACCACTGGACAGCGATTAAGAACATTCTTAAGTACCTGAGAAGGACTAAAGAACTATTCCTGGTATTCGGTAATGGGGACCTTCATATGGAGTCTTTTATCGATTTGAGCTTCCAGAGTGACAAGGATGACAGCAAGTCTGTCTCGGGTTTTGTGTTTACCCTCAACGAAGGGCGGTCTGTTGGAAAAGTTCTAAGCAGGACACCGTCGCAGACTCGACGATGGAGGAAGAATACATTATTGCCAACGATGCCGCAAAAGAAACTGTCTGGATTAAGAAGTTCATTACTGAACTTCAGGTGGTTCCATCCATTATTAACCCAATACCTTTTTATTGCGACAATAATGGAGCTATGGCTTTAGCGAAGGAACCACAGTCCCATCAAAAATCCAAACACATCTTGAGGCGGTATCACCTGATCAGGGAGATCGTTGATCGCCGAGAGATCGAGGTACGGAGAGTGGACACAAAAGACAACACGGCAGATCCATTCACCAAAGCCCTTCTTCAAGCACAGTTCGAGAGACTTTTTAAGATGTTAGGTATGCGGTACGCCAACAGCTGGCCTTAGAGCAGAAGTTGGGTATTTTGTACGCCAATATATATGGCCTTAGTGCAAGTGGGAGATTGTTGGATATGTATGCCCTAGAGGCCATTATTGTATATGTATACATGTGGATGCTTGGATATATATATATATATGTACAGGACAGTCTTGCTCAATATGATAGTATGCTATCTGGTTTGTCTTTATCTTAACATGTGCATATGTTTTACTTGCTATTATGTATCATTCATACATGTTGATAAAGCCCGTAGGATCATTGCTAGACTACCTGCATTGTGATGGCGATCATACTTGTAAGAGCTGGGTAGTCGGTACACACATCCTTAAAAGGTCCCTAGTCGTGAGAGTATCGAGACTGGGCATTGATATTCCGGAGTAGACTAGTGTATACGTTTCTAGACCCCGACAAGGGGAGATGGTATGGTCCCGCAACCATTGGTCTTTCGCACCTAAGATCGTATACAGGTGCTTGCTGCGTGTGAGTACACCGGACGGACTCGCCGAGAACTCCTAGATGGTATTATACCTATCGTCAGATGGAAGTTCTCAGGTGACATGAGTACAGGTTAGTCTTTAGACCTGAGATCATCATTTGTCTCGTGTGAGTTCCCACTGTGCTTTGATCACTACCCTACCACGGATCTACTGAGTCGTGCAAACAGGTTTTGGTTGGGTACAGTCCCGAGCCACATGGAGGCAATGAGCGATTGTTGGGGATTCATCTCTCCCGGTATAGGGAGTCGATATCGCATAGTGTTCGATTAGTCAGGACTATAAGACCTTGGCCAAGACAGTTGGGATTTACCAATAAGCTGATCAATAGTTTTCCGGATTGGTTCTGAGCCAAATCAACACGAATTATCGGGTTATTAGGGTCTGACATTTACCACCCTCTAGACCCGGTATGTAATACTCTCAGAAGAAGAGAACGGACTGTATGGAGATTGTCACGGATAGGCTCAGTAGGGATCCGGATGAGTTTGCTCGTCGGCCTTTCTTTTCGACAGGTACCCGGGTAGCCGTTACGTACAGCTAGTGCCGCTGACGTGCTTGTGATTATGGATTTATCCAGTAACTCGCTACCGGCGTACTGTCGAGTCTTTAGAGTCCTACACAGAGGATTTTCCTGGTTCAGGCGAAATGATGTAGTAGCCGTATTGGTTACGTGCAGGGTTCCTATCGATTGATGTATTTTGTACCCGGACTTTCGATCGGACATTTGATAATATTAGCCGGCTCGGGATTGAGCCGGATTATTAAATCGGGTATTGATTTAATAATTTGCATATATGTATTTCGATATGTATATTCTAGTATTATGTTCTTCATGCTATTCTATCTCTTTGGGCATTCGTGTTTTTATCCAAATGCAGGTATGTATATACAGTAGACTATAATCCGTATTTTATTACGGATAACATTCTAGAAGGTGGATACCTCGTTAGTCTTTTTCCATTTATTTGATAAATGGAAATGAGGTGTAAATTGAAGGAGAGGGGGGTATGGTGAGAGCCATGGCTTCAATAGTTGACAAATGAATTATTAATTCATTTGTGGCAACTATTGAAGCATGGTTGATATTGTTTATTCATGAATATTGTTTCATAAAACCATAGTGAGTGATATTCTCTCTCATGGTTGCCTCATTTCATTTATGCTCACCATTTTGCTTCACCTCTTTCTCCTTCTCTTAAGCTCCATCACCTTCATCATCTTCCTCCTCTCTGCACTCTCATGTGTTGAGAAACAAGAGAGGTGGTAAGATAGAGATAGAAAGTCACTTAGAAACTCACACACTACATCCTAGACTTCTTGGTTTAGCAGCCCAAGTTCTCTAGTTGCTCCACTTGATATTTAGTGTGGGTCTAGAGCCATGGATCACATCCCTCGGGTCGATCATCTACGACAAATGAGGACCGAAGAGCAAGATCGATCGTGAAGAACCGATGGAGCAACAAATGAATATCAAGCTTGTTCAAGGAGGTCACTTGGAGCATATGATGAGGAAAGAAGACCGAAGGATACGGATCACTTGGTGAGGCTTTCTTATCATAGTAGTTAGCTCCTTAGCTTATCTAGTTAGGTTTATGGTTAGATCCGGTTTAGGGTTATCTAGCACCAAGTTTTGAATCGTTTAAAAAAATTGTTCCACAAACCTCCACGGTTGATAGCTAGGGCGTTAGTGTAACCCAACACCAAAGTCATGCTTCATCCATGCTACATGTCATCTCACTCGTTTCCACCTCATTTTCTATTTTCAACAAAATAGAAAAATGCATGATGAGGTGTCATATTCTAGAAGGTATTTTGTATAAATACAAAATACTTTCTACTGTATATACATACCCGTATTCATACCAAAATACGAATACCCAAGAGATAGAATAATACTACTAATATAATACTAGCATTAAATCAATATCTGATTTAACAAACCGGTTTAATCCTAAGCCCGCTAGTATCATCAACTGTCCGATCAAAAACCTGGATAACACTAGAATATACATATCGAAATATGTATATGTAAATTATTAAATCAATACTTGATTTAATAATCCGGCTTAATCTTAAGCCGGATAGTATTATCATTCGATCGGAGCCCTGCATATATAAACATACGGCCACCACATCATTTCGCCCGAACCAGAAAAGCCCTCTTTGTGGGACTCTAAAGACTCGACAGTATGCTGGAAGTGGGTTTAACCACAAGCATGTCAGCAACACTAGCTATACGTAACGGTTACCCAAGTACCTGTCGAAAAGAAGGTCGACGAGTAAGCTCATCCGGACCCCTACTGAGCCTATCCGTGACAACCTCCGTACAGTTCGGTATCTTCATCTAAGAGTATCGCATATCGGGTCTAGGAGGATGGTAAGTATCATACCCCTAATAACCTAATATGTCATGTCGATTTGGCTCAGGACTAATCCGAGAAACTACTGATCTAACCATCAGTAAATCTCAACCACCTTGGCCAAGGTCTTATGGTTTTGGCCAACCGGACACTGTGCGACATCGACTCCCAATACCGGGAGAGACGAATCCCTGACAACCACTCACTGCCTCCATGTGGCTCGGGACTGTACCCAACCAAAACTTGTTTGCACGACTCAGTAGAGCCATGGTAGGGTAGTGATCAAAGCACAGTAGGAACTCATATGAGACAAATGATGATCTCAGGTCTAAAGACTAACCTGTACTTATGTCACCTGAGAACCGCTATCTGACGATAGGTATAATACCATCTAGAGGTTCTCGGCGAGTCTGTCCAGTGTACTCACCCCCAGTGAGCACCTGTATACAATCTTAGGTGATCACACCAATGGCTGTGGGACCAACCACCGCCCCTCGTCGGGGTCTAAAATGTATACACAAGTCTACTCTGGAGTATCGATGCTCAGTCTCGATATTTCTACGACTTGGGATCTTTAAGGATGTGCTTATGGACTGCCCAACTCCCACAAGTATGATCGCCATCATAACGCTGGTTGTCATGCAAAATCCTATGGGTTTTATCAATATGTATCCGCCATATGTGATATCAAGCATAAGCATATGTTAAGATAAAGTCAATCCATAATAGTATACTACTGTATCGAGTCTTTATCAATATGTCCAAGCAATATATATACTATATATAACTGAGCAAGATTGTCCTGTATATACATATCCCTAGCATCCTATACAATACTAGCCTCTAGGGCATACATATCCAACAATATCCCACTTGCACTAAGGCCTGTAATTGGCGTATCGAATACCCAACATCTGCTCTAGGGCCAGTTGTTGGCGTATCGCATACCCAGCATCTCAAAAAGATGGTTGAATTGCGCTTGAGGGAGGGCCTTGGTAAATAGATCTGCCGTGTTGTCTTTCGTTTCTACTCTCTGGACCTCGATCTCCCGGCGATCTACGATCTCCCTGATCAGGTGATACGCCTCAAGATGTGTCTGGGTTTTTGATAGGACCGTGGTTCCTTCGCTAAAGCTATAGTCTCATTGTTATCTCAATACAAAGGTATTAGATCAACAATGGATGGAACCACCTCAAGTTCAGTAATGAACTTCTTCATCCAGACTGTTTATTTTGCGATATCATTGGCAGCAATATGTTCAGCCTCCATCGTCGAGTCTGCGATGATGTTCTATTTAAAGCTCTTCCAACAGACTGCCCCTCCGTTGAGGGTAAACACATAACCCGAGACAAACTTGCTATCATCCTTGTCACTTTGGAAGCTTGAGTCGATAAAGGACTCGACCTGGAGGTCTCCATTACCGTAAACCAAGAACATATCCTTAGTCCTTCTTGTAGGGATTCCTTAGCACCATCCTAGGGTTTGGGTTGCATTACAGATTCTATAATTAAAAATTTAGGGGGTGCTAAACAATACCAACCATGAATCGAACTAGAAAATTAGGGTAACAACATCAAGTATCACATACTAATAAGTGTTTAACACTAAGAGGTAAGTAACACAACCTTTGTAGACCTCCTCTTGTGACTCCTTAGATCTAGTAGGGTTTGAACCGGTTCGCTTGAATCCTTCCAAGTCCACGACGATCCACTACGAAGTCCCTTTGCTCAAGCTCCTAGCTTCACTTGATCTTTGAATAAGTGGAGAAAACAACCTACACTAGTGGGATAGACTAATATAGATTGGTGATGTGGGTTTAGATCTCACTTAAAAACCTTTTCTTTTTATGTTCTTCACTCACTTTTGAAACCCTAGAGAGCTTGAAGGAGGAAGAAGAAGGAGAGAGGCTTAACTTGACTCGAGTGGGAATAATATGAACATAATCCAAAGAGAGTGAGAATTATGTCATCCTTAACCATGGTTACAAAATATCTAGATATTTTGAGACTTGAGTTTAAGCAAAACCATAGGCTACAAAACCATGGGCAATAAAACCATGGTATTGACTTTAGTCAACACAAGAGAAGAGAGTTGAATAGTCAACCATGATTTTATTCCCATTTTGCTTTTCTCAAATTATCAAAATATATAAATATGTTACCATGTGAGTCTTGCATTGACACCACCAATGTATCATCAACCATGACACATGTATGCTTGCATGTGTGCATCCATATCAACATATACACACACTCATGCATGTATCATAAAGAAATAGGTTTTAATAAATGAGCTAATGGAATTAATATTAAATCAACACTTGATTTAATAACCCGGTCATATCACATACGACCCGTCCAATAGTAAACGCCCGATGAAAATACGGTATCAAATACACTCATTTAATCGAGCTCCCGCGCATATCCCATATGCACCCCACATGTTTTCGCCTGAGCTAGGAGACCCCTTTGTGGGACTCTAAGACTCGTCAATACGCTAGCAGTAGGCAGCGATCATATCACATACCCACAAACCGTCAGTAGCATAAGCTGTATG
Organism: Agapanthus africanus; assembly: GCA_030015575.1. Taxonomy (NCBI): domain Eukaryota; kingdom Viridiplantae; phylum Streptophyta; class Magnoliopsida; order Asparagales; family Amaryllidaceae; genus Agapanthus; species Agapanthus africanus. The sequence continues at coordinate 727,204,795 of CM057342.1, read as the reverse complement.
TAACGGCTCCCAGGTATTGAGCGATAAGAAGAAACATAAGCGAACCTGTCAAAACTCCCGTCGAGCCAACTGGCAACACTTACCATACCGTCCTGTCTCTTCGTCAGATGTGCTGCATATCGAGTCTAGGGATGGCATCGTCGACCCCAATAACTCAATAAGTCATGCCGGTATATGGCTCATAATAGATCGAGAAACTGCTGATAACACTTATCAGTAAATCTCATCAGCCCTGGCCAGGGACTTCCTGTTATAGCCAATCGTACATAGCGCAATATCAACCCGCAATACCGGGAGAGACGAAACCCCTCCTATCGCTCATTGCCTCCATGTGCTTCGGGACTGTACCCAAAATCCACCTGTTTACACGACTCAGTAGAGCCATGGTAGGGTGGAGATCAAAGTACAGTGGGAGGACACACAAGACTCTATGACGATCTTGAGTTTACAGACTAACTTGTACCAGTGTCACCTGAGAACTGCTATCCGACGATAGATATAATACCACATAAGAGTTCTCGGTGAGTCCGTTCTGTAACAACCCTAATTTTCCTATACACTTTTCTACACAAAATTTTAAATTTTTTCAAAATCCATAAAGGGGTATTTTAGCCCGAGCACAAGATATAAGTAATTATTTTGTTTTTAATTACAAGTTACAAGAATGTAATAACTCCATTTTTAGTGTACAAGAAATTACTTTAAATTTAATGTATACTTAGAGTATTTATTCTTGCTGCTATCATTTTAAGTAATTAAATAGCACCATGATTACAAGAAGGAGCTTGTAGCTCATTAGTAATACCTTGCACTGCTGAACCAAGCCACCAGAGTTCAAATTCCATGCCCCACATTATTTTTAATATTATTTTGTTTTAAATTCTTTGGAAGCCCACCAGTCCACACACCATAACACCCAAAACTTGAACTAAATATGAAAAAATAAATATACCAGAGGCTACACCAGACGACCCCCCACCTTCCTGACCTGCGACTCAGCCCGACTCGGCCGACTCGGACGGCGGACCGGCCGACTCGGCACGGCGCCGCCGGCCGGTCGGCCGAGTCGTCAACACAAAAAGTGTGACTCTTCGTCTCCCCTACCATCCTGTATACTCTAATTTATTGGATCGGTTCCAGAATGCCCATTAACACCTAATTACTCCAATTTTTAATGAATTTTCTATATTTTTACATTTTTTTATTAAAAACCCTTCACCTACCCTACCCCTAGCCTACCCTATAAATACACCCCCTACTCTCTACCCTCTCACCCCAAAATCCTGAGCCCACTATCTCAAAAATTTTCCAAGAGTCGTGTACTTTGAAAACAAGCTCGAGGCGAAGCTCCGACGAAATTCCGGTAGAACTTCCGGCGAACGTCTTAGGAACTACCAGCGACGACGCAACATCGGCGATCCCTCTAGTTCCCTCTCACTCTCTAGTGTAATCGAAAACCCGTAAGTCCCTTTCTATCTCTCTTCCATATTTAAGAAAATACGAAATTACAAAACCCGACGGAATCGGAACAAATCCGATTTCCGATTCGGTTTTCTATAAAATTCCACTTCTCACTAATACAATCATTCTTAAACTTCCTCATGTTGATTATTAAACACTAATTAAACAATTTGAACAAGTTTCATCACATGAAATGATAGCCTTCCCAAATTATCGTATTCTTACACTTAAATACCACATTGTTTCAATCCTTCAATTAACCCATCAAATTTGCTATACATTTAAAGTAGATCACGAGGTAACGACCTACCTCCTCACACACTTACATATAACCTAACACGGTACTATTGAAACCATAGAATACGAGAAAACAAGCATTTACATTTAAATACCATACACTTAATAAAACTATTTCTAAAAGAGTTAGAGTTGATACACTTTTAAAATAAATACCTCTTAATATGAAAATACGATAAGTTGTGGACATCGGTCGTTTATCTAAACCTGACTTTGTGGTGTCTAGGCTAGGCAAGTGAGAAAGGTAACTTTAAAAGACCCGTATCACGGTGATTCGTGAGCAGATCCCTCCTATCCTCACTTGTACTTACCTGACCACAATTGGCGGTGAAGAGACGATTTGAGGCATCTCACGACTTGTCGTTTAGACCATTTAGAAATAGTCTAGTTGACTTAGGAAAGCCTAGAACCTAAAATACGGAAAATTGACATTTTTACCAATAAATACCATTACTTTATAAAACCGTTTTCTAAAGGATTTAGTATTTTACAATCTTTGCAAAGTGCCGCTACAACCCACTTTGGGGAACCCGTTCGAGATGGTGCGGATTATCGCACATCCTCGGGCTTAGTAGTGCGAGATTTAGACCTCCGCAAGGAGCATTCGGTCTCGAAAGATTTAAAATACTACATCTTAAAAAAAATGAGATTTTCTAGAATATAAAATATTTATTAAAATTATTTTTGTATAAATATATGTATATTTATCATTAAAAATATCTATTTTATTATGATATAAATATTACACCTTTTTCTAAAAATCACAAGAATCAATTCTACACTAAAATACTATGAATTCCAAATAAATCAATATTTTAAATAAATACCTTTAATTATGGATCTAGGATATCTTCACTAGAAATATCACAATATAAAATCCACCTTCATTACAACGCTAAAGACTATTAATGAATACTTGAGGTGTATTTTGAAAAGTATATAAAAGTATTTTTACATAAAACCCCCTCAAGTTTTATAAATTACCCTAAGGACCCATAGCAATTATAGGTTTAAGAAATAATCAAGACTTCGATTTATATTTCTAATTGTCTGACTCGGGTTTGAGTCTGATTATACCTGACTTGAATAAGATTCAAATGCAATCTACAATCTACAATATTCCAATTCAATATGAACACATGAATCCATGAATCCAATTATCAATCTATACAACTTGACTGAACCGAACCATGGATATACATTCCATTTACATGATTCTACAGTTATTCCATTTACATGATTATTCAGTCACCTCCGTTTACTGATATCATGGTTTCGGTCAGTCATCCAATTATAAAATCAATTCAGTTTACAATACAATACAATCAAGATAACACTACGGGGTTTAAGGGGTAGACTGGTACGGAATATGTTAAAGGTGGCACGAGGTGGTCACTTAAGACGTAATTACATCCATGCCGTTGTTCCGTGGTATTATCGACGGAGCCTTGTACTACAGGTTACCAAAGTCCCCGGTGTAAGTGGGACTCCCCTCGTATACACTGGCATCTTCTGTACCAAGCTAAAACAACAGCGTTAACACTAAATACAACAATATAACAATATAACAATATAATACAACTGTAAAAGCTACTCTCTCTCTCTTTCCCTTACTCTCTCTCTATTCTATTTCTCCTCTTATCTTTGGGACTTACCGAGCGACCTGTTCGCTGACGACATTCTATTTCTTTCTTCTTTGAATGTCGTCAGGTGGTTTGGACCCGGCAGAGATCGAGCCATCTGCAGAAGACTTGGAGCAGTTTGCTGACGAACCAGAGCTCTAGTTTCATTGTACATTTCCATTTAGTACTTTTTATTTCCTGTTATGCCATTGTTTAGGCATCTTTTTATTTCAGTTGTATTTCCTTTTCATGTATTGTACAAAAGAATGTTAATAAATAAAAGTTGCTATTTTTACTATATCTTGTCTCTTGTGTATTTATTTTCATATTGCTTAGATACGCTTAGCGTATGAACTTCTGAGTATATACGTAGCGGACCAGTCGCGTCCCCTTCACCGTATACTGGGAAGCGGGGCGTGACACGTTCAGTGTACCCAGTCTCACTGAGCACCAGTATACGGTCTTTGGTGTCACCACACCAATGGACATGGGATCATCTATCGCCCATCATATGGGTCAAGTAACGTATACGCTAGTCTACTCTGGAATATTGATGCCCCGTCTCGATACACCCACGACTAAGAACATTTCAAGGATGTGCTTATAAACTACACATGTCCCACTAGTATGATCCGCATCATAATCCCAGTAGTCAAGCAAATATCCTAAGGGCTTTATCAATATGTACCAAATGAGTAAGATGCATGATCAAATGAACATGTCAAGATAAAGTACAACCAGATAGCATGCTATCATGTCGAGCAAGAATGTCCTCTGAATACACACACACACACACACACACACACACACACACACACACACACACACATACCGGTACACACACTATCATATAATGGCCTCTAGGGCATACATATATCCAACACTTCTTAGATACTTGAGAATGTTCTTTATAGCTGTCCAATAATTCTCACCTGGGTTCGAATGATACCGGCTCACCACGCTAAGCGCGTAAGCTACATATGGTCTCATACATAGCATCGCATACATTATAGATCCTACCACCGAAGCGTAAGGTATAATGCTCATGCGAGCCCTCTCCTCATCATTCTTGGGAGACATCTCTTTGAAGAAGCTGATTCCGTGCAATGCAGGTATATTATCACGTTTAGAATCTTCCATACTAAATCTCTTTAGTATGGTCTCTATGTACCGAGACTGTGAAAATCCCAACAATCTCTTGGATCTATCTCTATAGATCTTAATCTTCAGAATATAGGAGGCATCACCCAGATCCTTCATGGATAACTTTTGTGACAAGAATGGCTTGACCGATTGCAGCATAGAAATGTTATTTCCTATCAAGAAAATATCATCCACGTACAAGACAAGGAATACAGCAATTCTCCCTACAATCTTCTTATAGATACATAACTCATATTCGTTTTTGATGAAGTCAAATTCCTTGAATGTCTCATCAAAACAGATGTTCCAGCTCCGCGACGCCTGCTTTAATCCATAAATGGATTTAGACAACTTGCACACCTTTCCGCCGTTCCCACTGTGTACGAATCCCTCCGGCTGATCCATATAAACGCACTCTTATAAACTTCCATTTAGAAAAACCGTTTTAACGTCCATCTGCCAGATATCATAGTCATGGTAGGCAGCAACGGCAAATAGGATCTAAATGGATTTCAGTATAGCCACTGGAGAAAAGGTTTCGTCATAGTCCACTTCTAGCCTTTGACGAAAACCTTTTGCAACAAGTCTAGCCTTATAGGTTCTCACCTGTCCATTTGCCGCTTTTTGAAAATCCGCTTGCATCCAACGGATTTTCCCTAGGAGGAGCAACATCCAAAGTCCAAACTTTGTTAGTGTACATGAACTCCATTTCAGATTGCATAGCATCAAGCCATTTTACAGAGTCCCTACCGTTAATGGCCTGCTCGAAACTAGTAGGATCATCTTCTTCAAAGATGCAATTCTCTCGATCCCCGTCTATGAGAAAACCGTAGTATCTTTCGGGCGGACGAGAAATCCTACTAGATATGCGGAGTGGCTGAGGTTCGTCCGGAATTATTGAATTCTCTGGTTCTACCAAACCTTTAGTTTCAGTTTGTGGTTCCAAAATTTCTTTCAGTTCTACCTTGCTCCACTAATTTCTTTTGCAAGAAATTCCATTTCTAAGAAAACAACATGCTGAGCAACAAACACCTTCTGTTCATCGGTGTGGTAGAACAGATATCTATAACCATTCTTTGGATATCCTACAAACTTACATAAAACTGACCATGCCTCTAGTTTGTCTGGATTATGCTTTTTAAAGTAAGCCGAACAATCCCATATCTTAAATCTTTTTAGATACGGCCTTTTACCATTCCATATTTCAAATGGTGTCTTAGGTATTGATTTGGATGGAACAGCATTCAATAGATATGCCACTGTCTGAAGCGCAAATCCCCAAAATGAAAAGGCAGATCAACACTACTCATCATGGAGCGAACCATGTCCAAAAGGGTACGGTTCCTCCGCTCCGATACACCGTTATGTTGTAGTGTGTACAGAGGAGTAAGCTGAAAGATAATACCATTCTCTTTCAGGTATTCTAGAAATTCTGTGCTTAAGTATTCCCCTCCTCTATCAGATCTGAGGATCTTGATAGTTTTGCCAGTCTGGTTTTCTATTTCGTTCTTATATTCTTTGAATTTCTCAAAAGCTTCAGATTTTTGTTTCAAAAGATACACATATCCGAACCTAGAGAGATCATCAGTGAATGTAATGAAGTATGAGAATCCATCCCTCACATGTATAGACATCGGACCACATACATTACTGTGTATGAGTCTCAAGAGCTCTGTAGCTCTTTCTCCGTATCCCGTGAACAGAGTTTTGGTCATCTTTCCTTTGAGACAGGATTGGCAAGTTTCATAAGATGAAAATTCGAACGAATTCAGAAATCCATTCTTATGCAACTTAGCTAGTCTTTTCTCATTAATATGACCAAGTCTACAATACCACAAGTAGGATTCGTTAATTTCTGAACTCTTCCTCTTGCGTGTGTTTTGTATATTGAAAACTGTGTTTTGATTTAAAACGTAGATACCATTACACAGTGTACCTTCTACAACCATTACCTGATTAAGGTAAATGTTCATGATATTTCTATCTAGAACAAAGTTATATCCATCTTTATCAAGTAAAGCAACTGATATGATGTTGCAGAATATGGAAGGTACATAATAGCAGTTGTTCAAAATCATAGTATTACTGCTTGGCAGCACTATGTGATATTCACCGGCGGCGGCATCAACTTGTGCTCCGTTCCCTACTCTGAGGGACATATCATCCGGTCCAACCATTCTACTTTTTCTCAATCCTTATAATAGATTATAGATATGAGATCCTGATCCGGTATCTAGTACCCAGAAGGTAGGGTTGACCGAAAAACAGTTTTCAATAACAAATTCACCCGAAGAAGATGCATTAGAATGCTTCTCTTTCATTAAGGTCGTCTGGAATTCCTTATAGCCCTATTTCCATTGCCCATACTCGTGTCGGTTGTCACAAGTTTGAGCCGAACCGACGTTCTCCAGTCCAGTGTAATACACCGGTTCGGTCAAGTCAAACATTTTATTATCTTGATTAGGGCGTGAAATGGTTGCTACCTAGAGAGAGAGAGAAAAGAAACACTCAGCATGCGCTCTTTCAAGATTAGATTGGTTATTAGTTTATCTAATCAGGATGGCTCCCGCTGTTTCCTCGAATTTTCCTTCAAACCTTAAAAGGAACACTAGTCAGGATCATTCGCACCTCACAAGTTCGCTAACCGTTCAGCCAGATGAGTGTTGGTACTCCGAGGGAGGTTCCCCGTGCTCTCGCGCGAACCTAATTAAAATAAACCTCATTTCCGCATAGGCGTAGCCCCATTAACACTTTTCTAGACACCTAATAGGTTAGCTAATTATGAAGTGAAAAATATCTCACAAGAGTAATCCTACTCATCAGTAGGATCGGGATCCAACTATCATCATTGTTCTCCGCCGAAAGACGCGACCGGGACGTTAGGACGTCCGGCCTGAACTTCGGGGGCAGATGCTATTTGGTGCTATCCGTCCAGCTCTCCAAAGATGCCAAGTTGATTTATGGCACCATGTATCGAAGGTTTAGACGGATGCGGCCGTTGTAGCAGACTTCGTCAGATTCCCCCTCGTTGAGGGGTTTTTGATTGTGGGGACGCTCTTCCCTGCAGGCGCAAGCCCCTGCAGTTAATTACGCTACTGCATCGCGGTAACCACTTTCTTCTTCTCCAGATGGTCACTTCGTGTCGTGTGTGTTTGTTTTGTTTTTTGGTTGTCCGTGGATTGTATACGGAGACTAATTTATGTTGTCGTCCGTAGGGCGTGGATTAGTCCAAATCCGTATCTTCTTAGATTTGGGTTTGAAGTTGGGTTTAAGGATACGTTAGTCTCATTTGAGACTAAGATCAAATTAAACGATTGTTAAGGATACGTTAGTCTAATTTTAGACTAAGATCAACTTAACGGGATCGTTTAGATCCAACAAAAGAGCATTTAGGCTCTATTGTTTAGTTTAAGGACATTGCGGTCTAAGGTTAGTTTAAGGACGTTACGGTCCAACATTAGTTTAAGGACGTTACGGTCCAGTTTAAAGACATCATAGTCTATAAAGGTTAAGGACATCATAGTCCATGGGTTTAAGGACCCCACAGTCCGAGGTTAAGGACATCATAGTCCATGGGCTTAAGAACCCCACAGTCCGAGGTTAAGGACATCATAGTCCATGGGCTTAAGGACCCCACAGTCCGTAGTTTAAAGACATCATAGTCTATCAAGTTTGAGGACATCATAGTCCATGAGTTTAAGGACCGCACAGTCCATGGAATGATTGGTTATCGGGACCCGTCACTTCTCTGAAGACGTTGAAGGATTACAACGACAAATATCAAAGGAGTGAAGAGATGTACCCTTGAACCAAAGTTGATTGGGAAATCTGTAGTCCAATTTGGGACTAAGATCAATTAATTATAATATGAGCACATGGGCTCAGTTAAATCTGAATTGAGGACTTATGGCCAATTTGGGCTAAGTCCAATTAGGTTTAAAATGTTGGACATTTGTTTGGACTGTTGAACATTTGTCTGGGTTTAGCCCCCCCCCCCCTAATTATTTAGCAATGCTAAACATGAGTCTGGGTTTTAACCATCTTTTGTCTTTTATTGAGTGATGAGCACTCATATACCATATGATATGATCAATCTTGGAAGACAAGGGTGTATTTGAGGCTAAGTCAAAAGGGGAGTCTTGCCTCTGGAAAACTTAGCCAATTTGGGCTAAGATTGGTTTTAAAATAGTGTTAAACACTAGAGAATATTTGGCGATCACGTGTTCCCACGTGATGCGCTTAAAATAGTGTTGAACACTAGGGACGAAGCACTTAAAGTAGTGTTAAACACTAAAATTGAAGTGGTCACATGGAGTCACGTGAGGCATCTGAAGATGGGGCCAGACTTCCTTTATTCTATCCTCAGAATACGCAAGTAAATGTTAAACACTTAGTCTTTGTAATCATCACGTGTGGACACGTGATAGTGCCCATGTATTGGGTATTAATTCCTCTGTTTTTCCTTATTTACCCTTTTAAAAAGGTGTTTGTCAGGGGTCACGTGGGGACACGTGAGGCGGCCTAAATCAGTACTGCATTTGGCTTTGTTCCCTTTATTTTGAAGGTCACGTGGGAGCACGTTAGGTATTGCCTCCAGACTTGTTCTTTCTCATCTTAAGGAGTCTATTTAAGGGTCACGTGGAGGAACGTAACCATGTCTCATTCGTTCTTTTCTGATCATTGAAGGGAGGGTCACGTGTTGCCACGTGATCAGGTTTACGTGCATGAAGAGTTTAAGTCCTTTGTTTAAGAATTAAATTCTTTGGTAGGGTTAAACCCTAATTTTGTTTAGAGGAATTAAATTCCTATGTATATGGAAGAATTAAATTCTTTAAACCCAACTCTCCCTCTAAGTTTTGGATCTGCATGGCAGAATCTCCCCGATGAGAATTAAATTCTCAACTTATGGGGAGATCTGCTTCTGCAGATCTTCAACCATGAAGAAGAACTAAGTTCTTGTTTTAAGGGCTAAACCCTGTCCCTGTTGGAGGAATTAAATTCCTAAGTGTTCTGTGGGAGAATAAAATTCTCTGAATTTAGGTCTTTTCCTAGGCTTTAGATCAGCATGGCAGAATCTCCCCGATGAGAATTAAATTCTCAACTTATGAGGAGATCTGCTTCTGCAGATCTTTAACCAAAGGAAGAACTAAGTTCTTATTCAGAAGAGTTAAACTCTTAGATTGAGAATTAAATTCTCTTTTTATTTTGTGGGAGTTTATAGAATGATCTCTCACCTAGGATTTTTTTCTTTTCCTGAAGAAATATTTTTTCCTCTCTAAAGAATTAAATTCTCTTCTCTTTTTTTTCTCTCTGTTGTTGTGTCTTTTCAGAAAAAAAAATCCTCCTCCTCTTCTCTTCTTGGCTCCTATTTATAGGTGAAAGAAAATAATCAGTTTGTTTAGTCAATCTTTCATTGAAAGATTTTGATTGTTTTTGTAACCAACATGATCTTTTGTCTGTTATTCCTGGCAAATTTCAGGGAAATCTTTCCTTGTATAGAATCTTTCTATAAATTGGTGATTTTTAATCACCATTGGATTTTTAATCCAACGGTGCTCCACTTTACAAAGCGCAATCTTTTTTGTTTGGAAAGATCTAGGGAAATATTAGGGATTTTGATTTCCCTTAATTAGAATTTAATTCTATCAGTTCAGAAGGTTTAAGAGCATGTCACGTGTTGGCACGTGACCTTCTGATTGATCATTTAATTAGAATTTAATTCTATTATTTCAGAGATCTTAGGATCCCATCACGTGTTGACACGTGACCCCCTGATTAAGCATTTTAACCAGAATTTAATTCTGTTATTTTAAAGAGCTCAGGGATTATCACGTGTCAACACGTGACCAAGTCAACACGTGACTCTTGGTCACGTGTGGGCACGTGATGCCCCATTGAGGTTTTTCCCTGTTGTTTATTACACCTTTTTCAGTGGGTTTAAAGGCCTATCACGTGTAGGCACGTGACTCCTGTTTGATTAAAATTTAATTCTTATTACAACAGAATCCCCAGGAAACCATCATGTGTCAGCACGTGACCCCTGGTCACGTGTGGGCACGTGATGCCCCATTGGGGTTTTTTCCTTATATTTTATGAGGGGGAAAAATGCCCCCACAGCGTTGTTCTCACGTGTTTGCACGTGAGTGCAACGCTGTCACCTTTTGTGGCCGTTGGATCTGCCTAGGGAAGGGGGTAGATGAACCGTTTCCCATCACATCCTATAAATGCAGGGGTCTCTTCAGAAGCGCCTCCACTTTTTCATCTTCTTCCTTGCTCAGAGCTCAGTTCTCCCATCACCTTTTGTGTCACATTTTCTTCTGAGAATTTAATTCTCTTCCGAGAATTTAATTCTCTTCCTCAGAGTTCAGTTCTCTGTTCTAAAAATTTTTTTTTAGAGTTTAACTCTGTCCAAGAAAGAATCTTTTCTTCAGGTAATGGTTTTGAACGACCGAAGAACTTTCAAAAGAACTCTTTTTTGGATTTTAAATCCACACCAAGGGTTTCTCCCTTCAAAGAACCCATTTTTTTGATCTTTAGGAGTGCACAATCTCTGGGTAGCAAACCCCATTGTTAGGCATTTTTCTGATTTTAGGGGTTTGATGACGGCCTCTGTTTCTCTCTGGAATTTAATTCCATTTCCAAGAGCTTAGCTTTGCCAATTTTCTGGGAATTTAATTCCTCTAAAGAACTTAGTTCTTCACAGAGAACTTCTTGGGATTTTCTTGCCCTGAGTTGTTCTTTACAAAAATGTTTTCAGAGAGATCCTTCATGATTTGCATAGAGTTCTGCAGTGGGTTTTCTCCTTGGGGAATGTGTAGAGTTGTTTAAAATCCACTGTTCATTTATTGAGAATCTTCCTTTTGTTCTCATAATAATTACCCTGCCTCATCATTAGTGAGCCGCCATCTTGATTTTGTGGGGCCCATGTGTTTTGTAACCCATGGTCCCATAAAAAAATAAATTGTTTGTCGCTTTCTTCCACTGTATTCTTATATATATATTTATAATATATATACACGTGTGGGCTTCACTAACATTTTCTCCTTCCTTTATTTCAGGCACAATGACTTCTATTCCATACTTCCCTTTCACCCGCTCGAAGGCTGCCTTTCCTCAGTCACCGTTTGACGAAGAGGTGATGGCGATGATTAGAGCTCACGACCCTGATTGCACCAATTTACTTTTATAGGGGATCTGGTACGGTAATATCAACCGCAGTCGTCGAAGCTTTCTTTGCGAGGTACCAACGGAGCCTATCCGCCCATTCTTGCCGATGGACCGTCCGCGGACTGCTTTTGCTGTAGAGGTGGCAAATTGGACCCCTACCGGCCGGCTCGAACCCTCGACAACCGGGATACCAAATCAGCCTGTGTCGGCCATAGACATCTTGGGACGTCGAAACTGCCAAAGTGAAGCTCGGCCTTGGGGAAAAGTTTACAAGATAGGGCTTACCCCTTGCCATCCCACAGGCTACCTTCTCTAGGCTCGTTACATCTTGTCCGCTCATCGTGCGCGACTGCAGAGGATCGGGCTTTACCAAGCGATGTATGCGTCCCTCTTCCATTATCAATCTTCCTATGTATCGTGGGTTAAAGCTTTCCAAAATCAATGGAATCTTCCCACAAATACTTTCTTGTTAGGGGACTGCGAAGTTTCGATCTCTTTAGAAGAGTTTCACGAGATCTCGGGTTTACCGATCAGGGGAGCGCCTTATGAAGAATTGTTGCCCCCTGACGAGTTTGTTTTCGAGACTATGCCCACTATGCTTGACGGCTTGTCGACTGAAAACGCCGTCCGCCACAAGTACCCGAGTCTAATTAAGATGCTGGGGATTTTTGAGAAGCTGTTCACGGAATCAGAAGAACAGGGCATCACTTTCAAAAGCTTTATTGCCTGCTTTCTTCGTGGAGACGTTCTATCAAAGGCGGCTCCGAAGTTCGCGAATATCAATGACCCTTTCGGGTTTGGTTTAAATAGGCTACCGGCTAGAGAAGAGGATTTGCCCCAATTCTACATTCCAATATTGTCAGCTGTACCTTTCGAGTCGATCGCAGCTCCTGGCATGGATGAAGAGACTTTCTTTATCGGCTTTATCAGCGTTTGGCTCAGCTGGTTTGTCGTTCCAACGCACCGTCGATTCATGAGAGCCCCGGTTATTTACCCTGCTCATCGCATCGCCGAAGGGACGCGACTAGCCGTGGGCATTGCAGGGCTGTCGCATCTGTACCATGGGCTAAGCAGTGCAGCTAATACCTCAACCCCATGCGTGAACGTAATGAGTTTCTCTCTCCATTACTTTACATCATGGATTGATATGCACGTGCTAGGGGCATTTGCTGCGCATCAGAGACCCAGCTTTTATGATGCCTATACCTTTCCGCGGCTCATGAGGTTGGTGGATGCTTCTGCTCCTGACCCGACTCAATTAGGGGCTCTTCGTGTGATGCACAATCCGTATGCCAATGAAGGAGGAATGGTATTTAATGATCGAATCCTCTCTACTCCCTCGGGACCTGTTCAACAGTTGTTTGATCTGTCAAAAGAAGGAGCACCATCTTTGAAGCCCAAGGAAGCCATGCATCTGTACTCAATCAGACCCGGTTATCTGGTGTTCCGTCGAAACAATGCGGCCCTTTTCATGCGGTACAATCCACACCGTTTTGCCCGACAACTGATCAGGGTATCCCCTTTGAGGCATTCACAGTGGAGCCCAGCCCTTCTTTGGAAACTGTTCGTGACGCCACCCACCATTTCACGAGGCTGAACACTGGTTCTCATTTCATGATCCCCGAAGTCGATTACATTCCGAGGTGTGTGGGGGTTTTCACGGGTTGGTATCGTCACCGGGTTAGTCCAATCATTGCTGAGGAAAGGAGGATACTTTTTGGGCTTAGAGCTCCTGCCCCGCTCCAGGCTACGGGAGTCCCACCGCGACCGCGAACAATGGTTCGCCCTCCCTTGAGGGATACTGGCACCGTACTCATTCCTGAGGTGGCAGATGTGGACTTAACTCCGACGGTTGGTATGCCAATACGCATCAGAGCTCAGGCAAGGGCTTCGGATAAGGCGCCGGTAACAGTTTCATCGGCTGCAGCGTCAGCGATGGCAATATCCTCATCAGTAGCACCGCCGAGAGAGGATACTGAAGGCGAAGTGGGTCAACGCCGTAGCAAAGCACCGAGGGGAAAGAAGCGATCGTCTTCTAGTGTTAGTTCTGGGTCAAAGAGGCGAAGGAAGACGGTCACCAATCTGCTCGACTTTTTAGTGGAATCCGAGCCTGTCTTTCAGGACGAGCCAATAGCTATGCAAGAGTCGGATGGTGGTCTTCTTTTTCTCGGTTCATCTGCCGAGGTAGCCGCACAATTGGCTGAGGCTATAAGACACTCTCAGGATGAAACTGAGAATGTAAGGGTCCCGAAGAGGCCTTATCCTGCCGTCATCTTCTACGAAGATCCTCCACCGATATGGCGGATATTTATAGGTCCTCTGGAAGAAGGAGACGAGATAGCCCTTAAGCAGCCTATCTCGGCCGACGCCGAAGATGCGCTGTCATTGTGGACCGGTGGCCATGAGTCTACCCTCGCACCCCGGCGAGCACGAATTCTTGAGAAGGAACGCCGGCTTGAAAAAGCCATACTAGAGGCTCCTTTGTGCATTGGTATACTTATATATCTTTTTGTAGTATTTTGCACTGCTCATATATATATATATATATATATATATGTGTGTGTGTGTGTGTGTGTGTGTGTGTGTGTGTGTGTGTGTATGTATGTATCCTTATCTTCGTGAAAACTTTGCAGGGACTTCGGCAATGGCAGAGGATCTGGTTTCGAGTCGCACCTTGACTATGGACTCTGTAAATATCCCCGATGAGACACTAGTAAGTGTGGAGGGGGTCTATACAGCCGTTCTTCCTGCCACGGAGCTCCCATTGGTGGTTCCCGTTCCCCTGGTGCTTGCCCTCCGTGAAGAGGCATCTTCATTGGCCGCGGAATCAATGGATCTTTCTGGGGATGGCCCGGAGACTATGGGACAGGTAGTCGAGGCTACCGTCCTTTCATTGGAGCCTGCAGTGGTGGCCATTGCTCCTCAATTGGAAGTTGTTATACCGGCCCATATCCCCGATGATGTACCTGGGGGCATGGAAGATGCCGCCGAAGCTGCTATCCCTCCAGTCCAGAGCGGGAAGAGCATCGAAGGCAGCCTTCTATATTTTATTTTAATAGTCTCTCCATTATCTGAACCTTTCTGTCTTTTCAGAATTGCGCGGGTTGGCGGCGTCTATTGCTGATCTGTCTCCCAGAAAATCCTTTCAGCGTTTGCTAGAGATGGCCGTTCCGCAGGCGATATCCCCTCAACGCATCGTCCTCTCTTTCGGGCAAGATTAGCTTTATTTGCCTTCTCCTCACGGCATTATTATTATTTCATATAATGATACTGATGTCTTCTGCAGTTCTGGAAGCCGATGACGAAGTTGAGATTCTTGACAAGCCTGGGTATCCTTCAGACCCTTCTTGCATGACTGTGGGTAAGTAAAGTTTTGACGTTGTTCCACCTGCTCTTTGCTTGCAAGTCTTGCTGATTTCTTTTTATGAATCTTAACAGCTTTGCCAGTTCTTATCACGCTGGAATCTCGCATCGTCATGCCGCCCGGCCCCTATGCTCTACGTGCCTCGGAACGGATGGCAAAGCTAAGCCTTCATTCTTTGTCAGCTCTGATCGAAGACCTTCGTGCTGGTAGCTTGATCACGGCCGAAGAATTTGCCGTCAAAGCCAACAGCTCTCTCCCCTTTCTTGCTGCTTACCATAGCGAAACATTGGTGCAAGTTTGGGTTGAGTTTTGTCGTCGGGTGGAGGCTTGCTTACATAGCCTTGAGCGCTCACGTCTTCCTTCAGAGGTTGTGGCTGCAAAGGCGAGCTTGCGGGGGCTGATCGAATGGTGCGCCGCTAATATGCCGTCATGCGAGAAGAGACTTAGCCGAAAATTTTCAGAGAGGAAGCTGGCTTCAACTGCGCTGGGGGAACTTCAAGCTAACCTTACGGCCAAGACCACTCGGGCGTATGAACTTTGGCGGGTGCTTCAAGAAGCTATCAGGGAGGTGGTAGCCATTGATAAAGCCATCATTTTCACTTGTGAAATGGTCTAAGCTCATAAAGTTACTGAAAATGAGCTTGAAAGTCGGCTTGCCTCGTACCAGGCCCAACAGTCTCAAGCGGAGGCCCGTCTCTTAGCGATAATGAATCATAAAGCCGAGGCCCAGCGGAAAAAGGATGAACTGGAAAATCTATTGAATCGTCCGCCGGCTTGAAGAATTGTATATTTTTTTTATTCTTCTTTTGTACATACTCCTAAATGAGAGTATTTTTTATTCTTTCATAAACTGTACTTTGTATTCATTTTGATTCATGAATAAAAGACATATTTTGCTTCATGGTGATGTGTCCCTTTTAGTAAATGTATTTTGTGGATAATCTATTTTGATTTCCTTGTAGGACAGCGATGGCTTAGGAGTCAGGTTCAGATCTGCCTCCTAAGGCTTTCCAACTTTATGAGCCGTGAGGGTCCCATAAAGGTATTTCTCCTTACGAGTCGTGAGGATCTCATAAGTGTAATTTCTCCTTAGGAATCGTGAGGATTCCTAAGTGCGTTTTCTCTTGAGAGTCGTGAGGATCTCGGAAGAGAATTTTCTTTCTTACGAGTCGAGAGGGACCGTAAGTGATTGTTTCCTTTCTTGTCGGAGAGTGTGGCCTGTAGAAAATCTACCTTGACCTCTCTATAATGGCTTGGGAGACAGGGTTAGGATCTGCCACCTAAGACTTTTCAACTTTATAAGCCGTGAGGGTCTCATAAAGAATTTTCTCCCTACCGGTAGAGAGGATCCCGTAGATGTATCTTCTCCTTAAAAATCGTGAGGATTCCTAAGTGCGTTTTCTCTTGAGAGTCGTAAGGATCTCACAAGAGAATTTTCTTCCTTACAAGTCGAGAGGACCCGTAAGTGATTGATGGGTTGACTTGCTCCCGAATCAAAGAATTGCTTTGATGGGGAAGTCGAGGGTTGACTTTATCCGCATTTCACGGAGTCAGGGGTTGCTCTGGCCATTTCCTACGGGGTCAAGATTGACTTTAACCGTGTTCTACGGGACCAAGAGGTGCTCTGGACGCTTTCCACGGGGTCAGGATTGACATTAGCCGTGTTCCACAGGACCAGGATCCGCTCTGGACGCTTCCCACGGGGTCAGGATTGACATTATCCGTGTTCCACGAGACCAGGATTTGCTCTGAATGCTTCCCACGGGGTCAGGATTGACATTAGCCATGTTCCACAGGACCAGGATCCGCTCTGGACGCTTCCTACAGGGTCAGGATTAACATTAGTCGTGTTCCACGAGGCCAGGATTTGCTCTGGACGCTTCCCACGGGGTCAGGATTGACATAAGCCGTGTTCCACGAGACCAGGATTTGCACTGGATGCTTCCCACAGGGTCAGGATTGACATAAGCCGTGTTCCACGAGGCCAGGATTTGCTCTGGGCGCTTCCCACGAGGTCAGGATTGACATAAGCCGTGTTCCACGAGGCCAGGATTCTCTGGACGCTTCCCATGGGGTCAGAATTGACATTAGCTGTGTTCCAAAGGGCCAGGATTTGCTCTGGACGCTTCCCACGGGGTCAGGATTGACATAAGCCGTGTTCCACAGGACCAGGATTTGATCTGGACACTTCCCACGGGGTCAGAATTTACATTAGCCTTGTTCCACAGGACCAGGATCCACTCTGGACGCTTCCGACGGGGTCAGAGTTGACATTAACCGTGTTCCACAGGACGAGGATTTGCTCTGGACGCTTCCCATAGGGTCAGGATTGACATAAGCCGTGTTCCACAGGACCAGGATTCGCTCTGGATGCTTCCCACGGGGTCAGGATTGACATTAGCCGTTTTCCACAGGACCAGGATTTGCTCTGGACGCTTCCTACGGGGTCAGGATTGACATTAGCCGTGTTCCACAGGACCAGGATCCGCTCTGGACGCTTCCCACGGAGTCAGGATTGATATTAGCCGTGTTCCACTAGACCAGGATTTGCTCTGGACGCTTCCCACGGGGTCAGGATTGACATTAGTCGTGTTCCATAGGACCAGGATTTGCTCTGGACGCTTCCCACGGGGTCAGGATTGACACTAGCCATGTTCCACAGGACCAGGATTTGCTCTGGACGCTTCCCACTGGGTCAGAATTGACATTAGCCGTGTTCCACAGGACCAGGATCCGCTCTGGACGCTTCCCACGGGGTCAGAATTGACATTAGCCGTGTTCCACAGGACCAGGATTTGCTCTGGACGCTTCTCACGGGGTCAGAATTGACATTAGCCGTGTTCCACAGGACCAGGATTTTCTCTGGACGCTTCCTACGTGGTCAGGATTGACATTAGCCGTGTTCCACAGGACCAGGATCCGCTCTGGACGCTTCCCACGGGGTCAGGATTGACATTAGCCGTGCTCCACTGGACCAGGATTTGCTCTGGACGCTTCCCACGGGGTCAGGATTGACATTAGCCATGTTCCACAGGACCAGGATTTGCTCTGGACGCTTACCACGGGGTCAGAATTGACATTAGCCATGTTCCACAGGACCAGGATCCACTCTGGACGCTTCCCACGGGGTCAGAATTGACATTAGTCGTGTTCCATAGGACCAGGATTTGCTCTGGACGCTTCCCACGGGGTCAGGATTGACATAAGCCAAGTTCCACAGGACCAGGATTCGCTCTGGACGCTTCCCACGGGGTCCGGATTGATATTAGTCGTGTTCCACATGACCAGGATTTGCTCTGGACGCTTCCCACGGGGTCAGGATTAACATTAACCGTTTTCCACGAGACCAGGATATGCTCTGGATGCTTCCCACGGGGTCAGAATTGACATTAGTCGTGTTCCACGAGACCAGGATGTACTCTGGAAGCTTCCCACGGGGTCAGGATTGACATAAGCCGTGTTTTACGAGACCAGGATTTACTTTGGGCGTTTCCCACGGGGTCAGGATCTACATAAGCCGTGTTCCACGAGACCAAGATTTGCTTTGGACGCTTCCCACGGGGTCAGGATTGACATTAGCCGTGTTCCACAGGACCAGGATCCGCTCTGGACGTTTCCACGGGGTCAGAATTGACATTAGCCGTGTTCCACAGGACCAGGATCCACTCTGGACGCTTCCCACGGGGTCAGAATTGACATTAGCCGTGTTTCACGAGACCAGAAGGGGTTGACTTTATCCGCATTTCACGGAGTCGGGGGTTGACTATCGGTTGTCTATGCACCGCTGAGTCATGGAACTGGGAATTGCCGCAGTTCTGTTTTGCTGATGTTACGTCGGTTGTAATGAGACGAATATTGAGGTGATTTCTAGGTTGTCCGTGAACCATCAAGATTCGGAGTAGGGACTTTGCCATGGTTCCAAAGTTGATTATCGCGTCTGAATCCTGCTGGAATGAGGAGGATCGCTATTGGTGATCTCTAAGCTGTCGATGCGGCCGTCGAGACTTGGCTCTCCTCCTGATGGAGCCTGGTGGGAGGTATGGTTCCCTCTTTGTTTGTGCCCCTGGATTGTATACAGGGATCGATGTGATCTCACCTGTAGGGCAAAAAGTTTCATTTTATATATTTTTCTTTCCGCGATGCTCTATCATTTCATCTTTTATATCGCGAAAGTCGCGATTGCCCAATCATTTCGACTATTTTTCACGGTGCCCAATCATTTCGGCTATTTTTTTTGTTTTTACTCGCTGCTTTTTATTGCGAGTTGCCCAATCATTTCGGCTACTTTTGTATGCATATATTTTTACTTGCTGATTTTGTTGCAAGTTGCCCCATCATTTCGGCTATTTCAAATGCATTTGTGAATTGTTGGCTTTTCGCTGCGAATTTGGGATTTGATACCGATTTAGGCATCATCATCGCTACAACTGGGATATTGCCAGGAGCGATTCATCATTTTCCTCTGTCGATGTCGAACAAAGGTGGCTTAGTGAACAAGGTTAGGATCCTGTCGACTAAGGCTTTTAACTTCATGCGCCGTAAGGGTCTCATGAAGGTATTTCTCCCTGCGAGTCATGAGGATATCGTAAGTGCGTTTTCTACTTAGGGATCGTGAGGATTCCTAAGTGTATGGTCTCTTATAAGTCGTAAGGATCTTACAAGAGTGTTTTCTCCTTATAAGTCGAAAGGACTTACAAGGGTTATCCACTGTGTAAACATATCCCTAGTCGCAGGTGGGACTTTATTAGGGAAATGTTTATTCGCACCCGTGGATTGTATACAAGGGTCAATACTGAACCACTTTTAGGGCAGTATCAGAGATTGTGATGGCTTAAGAACAGGTTCAGATCCCTGTAGCTTAAGTCTTTTGAACCCTATGAGCCGTGAGGGTCTCAAAGGGGAATTCTCCTTACGAGTCGTAAGGATCTCATAAGTGTAATTTCTCCTTAGGAATCGTGGGGGTCCCTAAGTGTGTTGGTCCCTTGTGAGTCGTAAGGATCTCATGCAGGTGGTTTCTCCTCACAAGGTCGAGAGGGCCTTGCAAGTGTCTTTTAACGAGATTGCGCCCTTTCGGGTTTTCACAAAACTCGCCGGTAGCCCTGCTGTTTTTACTCACGGAGCCTTTTCGGGTTTTCATCCGTGCCCATTTTGCTTATGGACATACCGTTTTCTTCTTTTTTATTTTTTTTATTTTTTTTTGCGTTGTCAGCCTTGGGATGCTGCGGTCGGTAGTCGTTTATAGACGTCTCGGTCAACAGCCAGTTTTAGGAAATAGTGGCCCATCGTTAGTTTAAGGACGTTTCGGTCCGTTGTTAGTTTTAGGACATTTTGGTCCATCGTTAGTTTTAGGACATTTCGGTCCGTAGCCGGCTACTACTTATAGAGTTTGGGCTAAGGAAGATAGCGAGCGGACATAGGCGTCGTCATCTATCGTTGACCTAGGTCGTGACTCGTCATGCATAGTATTTTTTCAGGAAGCGACCGTTTATTGGCCTGAAAGGCCTTTCGCCATGCATGTCCATGAGTAGATAGGCTCCATCCTGGTAAACTTTGTCTATAATGTACGGGCCTTCATAGTTCGGCTCGAATTTCCCCCGCTTGGCACGATTGGGGATCATGGGTCTCTTGACCACAAGCACGAGTTCGCCTTGGCGGAATGTTCTTGGCCTAGTCAATCTCTTATATGAGCGCGTCATCTTTACTTTGTAAGCTTCCAAGTTTTGCTGCGCCATGAACCGAGTTTCGTCGAGGGCATCAAGCTCCTCAAGCCGAAGATGAGCATTTTCTTCGTCTGTTAGCTCGTAGTGAACCGCCACTCGTAGAGAGGGTAACTCTATCTCGAGGGGGAGTACCGCTTCTGTGCCAAATACCAATGCATACGGCGTTGTGTTCGTGGCTGTTTTGAACGTAGTTCGATATGCCCAGAGAGCTTCATGCAGTCTCTCATGCCAGTCCCTATTATTTTGAAACACCGTCTTTTTCACGATCTTCGTCAAGGTCTTTTTAAAAGGCTCAGCTAGACCGTTAGCTCGGGGATTATAGACCGAAGAGTATCTCTAGTCAATGTTATGCTGTTGTGCGAAGCAGCTGATCTTGTGGCTTCTATAGGCTGGCCCATTATCGGAGATAATCCGTCACGGAGTGCCGAACCGATAAATGACGTGCGTCTTGAAGAAATGGAGGATATTCTCCGTCTTCACTTCTCTTAGTGGTACTGCTTCTGCCCACTTAGAGAAGTAATCGGTTGTTGCTAGTATGAACCGATGTCCTCTGGACGATACTGGTTCGATGGGCCCGATTGTGTCGGTTCCCCACATTTCGAACGGCCAGCTAGCCACCGTTGGATGTAGTGGATTTGGATGCTGGTGGATAAAATCCCCCTGAATTTGGCACGAGTTGCACTGCTTCGCGTATTCTAGGCAGTCTCGGATCATCGTGGGCCAATGGTAGCCCATCCTTTTGATCTTCAGTTTCATTTTTGGCCCAGCTTGATGAGAGCCGCAGAGTCCGTCGTGAGTTTCTTGGACGACTCTCTTTGCTTCTTCAGGTCCCAGGCATCTTAGCCACAGAGAATCAAATGATCTCTTATACAGCGTATTATTGACGAAGGCAAATGATAGAGCTCGTTTCATGAGCTAATGTCTTGAGGATGCATCTTCAGGCGTTCGACGGGATTTGAAGTAGTCTATAAAGACTTCTCTCCAATCCTTAGCCTTTTCCTGGTCTTTTATTTGTAGGGTCGTTTGCTCGGTAGCTCCCTTTTCTTCGGACGACTCCGGAGATATTTCTGCCGGTGCAAGAACCCGACAGCTTTGCATAACGATCCTCACGTCATCGAGGTTCTCGTCGGCCAATTCTTTAGCGAGCTTGGCTAATGCATCCGCCTTGCTATTTTCCGCACGCGGTATGCTTTCCAGGGCATAGACAGGGATTTGAGTCAGCAATTGTTGTACCCTTTCGCTGTACTTTACCAACTCCGGTTTGCACGTCTGATAGTCGTCGTTTACTTGACTAACGATCAGCTGCGAGTCTCCATATATAAGAAGGTTCTCGATTCCCATGTCGACAGCGATCTCAAGACCTACTATCAAAGCTTCATATTCGGCTTCATTATTCATCCTCGGCTCTGTCAAGGAGAAGGCAAAGCGCATTATCCCTCCTTGTGGAGTCACGAAGATGAGGCCCATCCCGGATTTGATTATGGGGGTTCTTTATTTGCGCTTCTTCATGGAAGATGCTCCATCGAAATAGAGTTCCCACCGGGTATCATTCTCTCTTCTCTCCCCGCCGATCGTGTCAAACGCGTGCTCGTCGGGCAATTCGCAGTTCAAAGGAGAATCGGCAGGTATCAGATGCTCAGTGAGGAAGTTGGCGATGGCCTGGCCTTTCACTGCCTTGAGGGGTCGGTAGGTCACCGAAAATTACATTAAGAGTAGGGCCCATTTAGCGAGCCGTCCCGTTAATATGGCTTTTGACATCAAGTATTTGAGAGGATCCACCTTTGATATGAGATGGACCTCATGTGCCAACGCATAGTGTCTGAGCTTCGTTATCGCGAAGATCAACGCTAGGCAGTGTTTTCCAATGGGGGAGTAATTGTTTTCTGCCCCCAGGAGAACTCGACTCAAATAGTAGAGGGATCTCTCCTTCCCTTGGTCATTCTCTTGTGCCCATAGCACGTCTAAGGAACCCTCAAGGGCGGTTGTATACAGAATGAGAGGCTTTCCCTTGACCGGAGCAGTCAGCACCGGCGGATTCTGCAGGTATTGCTTAATTTCGTCCAGTGAGCCTTGGCATTTGCGATCCCAGACGAACGGGGTTCCCTTCTTCATTAGGTGACTGTAAGGACGGCACTTGCCGGAGAGATTGGCTATAAATCGCCGGATATACGCGAGCTTTCCTTGGAGAGACCGAATTTGCTTGAGAGTCCTTAGCGGAGGCATTTCCATGATCGCTTTGATCTTTGACGGGTCTATCTCGATGCCTCAGTGTCGGATGAAGAATACTAGGAACTTGTCCGAGGAAACTCCGAACGCGCATTTGAGAGGGTTCATCTTCAAGTTGTATTTCCGAAGGCGCTGAAACACGATCTTCAGATGCTCTAAGTGTTCCTCGTATGATTTTCTTTTAACTACGAGGTCGTCAATATAGCATTCAACGATTTCATGTATGAGGTCATCGAAAATCTTCGTCATGGCCCTTTGATAGGTGGCACCGGCGTTCTTTAGACCGAACGGCATCACCTTGTAGCAGAATATGCCCAAAGGGGTCCGGAAAGCAGTATGCTTCTGGTCCTCGGGATGCATCTTTATCTGATTGTATCCTGATGAGCCGTCCATGAAGGAGAAAACTTTGTGAGTGGACGTATTATCTATCATCAGCTCGGTGACCGGTACTGGAAAGTCGTCCTTCGGGCAATCTTTGTTGAGATCCCGAAAGTCCACACATATGCGCATCGTCCCATTTTTCTTCATCACTGGGACGATGTTGGCAATCCAGTCAGGGTACTGAACCTCTTGGATGAAGCCGGAGTCGATTAGCTTCTTGATCTCGGCATTGATGCTCATTTCAAGTTTGAGCCGCATTCTTCTCGGTGCTTGTTTGATTGGCTTGATGTCCGGAGAAATCGCCAATTTGTGGACAGCAATCTCTAGATCGAGTCCTGGCATCTCTGAATAGTTCCATGGGAAGCAATCTTTATACTTCATGAGCATGTCTTTAAGCATAGCCTCCTTTTCTTCAGACAACAGTTCACTGATGAACGTCGGCAGTGGGTCGTTTTCCGTTCCCAAGTCGATTTTTCTAAGATCATCTGCAGTAGTATATATCCCATCTTCCAGCTCTTTTGGCACCGGTGGAAATTCTGAGATCAACTCATCTTCATCGTTTTCGAAGCACCAAGAAAGGTCATCCATATTCTTGGGTTCTTCTTCTGATAGCGTTATCGCGTGACAGGTACGAGATCGTTTCCAAGACCGATGTTGATCTGGTTCTACTCTCGCTATACGCGTCGCTTTCGGTTCATGCTTCTGTGGCGGGGTTATCCTCTAACTGCTGGATAGAGCGAACCTGTCTTGTTGGTATTGGTCTTCAACCCAGTTCTTGAAGGTGAAGCAGTCTTCGAGAGGATGTCCTATTGCTCGGTGATAGGAGCAATAGTCTGGGTGAGAGACCTTGTCTGCTTGCTCGGGGTGCTTGGACTCCGAGAGTGTCATCATCTGATATTTTATGACAAGATCGAATATCTTCTTTATCTTGTCTTGGGAAAAAGAATATGCTCGGCCCATCTTCTTTATAAGAGACGGATCCCGGCTGCTCGATTCTCGATCGCGTGGCTTCTCAAACCCGCTACGCTGCTGTCGAACGTTTTTTCCGTTCTTTGGTTTATTTTTGCCTCTGCGCCGGGTCTTTTGTATGACGGGTTGGCGACGAAGAACATTGTCATTCTCCGCGTCCTGTTGAAGGAGGCGCTGCGTCCTGGCTTTCTCGTAAATGGCCATTTCACGGCTATGGTCGTCCCGGACCTTTTGACTCGCTTCCCTTATTAGCTTGTCCATCTATTCTTCAAACGACGGACTTGGCATTTTGATGGCGAGACCTCGTTTTGGTTCAGGGTTAGCGTCTTCTAACAGAGCATTTCCTTCTTCATCGAAGTCATGTATAACGTAGCAGTCATGGAATCGTTCCCGTTTCTTGGATTGAACATATCCAAGCCCAATCGTTTCCATTTTCCCGTTGGGCAATTTTCGTTGAGTTCCGGGGACGTTCCAGATCCTGTTGTAGAACTGGGCTTGTCGAGCAGTCTGTTTGAAGGGTACACATTGACGCTTCAACAGCCTTTTTAATCCTTCTGTGTAGTATCTGAGCAGACGGATGGGCTGGAGCCTGTCAAGTGTCGAATCGGCACTATGCCAAACTTCTTTCTCCACTTTGGTTTCCGTGGATTGGTAAAAGAAGATCGCTTTTTCATCTCTTCGCCTGGGAAGGACATAAAATATCTGCAGTTCCTGCACATTATAGGTATCAAGCGCATCTAGCTCTTTGTGATGCTTCTGCGGAACCATGGCAATTTGTAAACTCTGATTATTGCCAGTGAAGGCTTGTATTGATGGTCGAACAGATAATACGGCATTGACTTCATCTTCCGAGTCGCTGCCGAAGATCAACATAGGGGTGGACGGTCCCGGCTTGTTGCATTGGGGCGTCCCTGAATAAACTATCTCTTCTTCCTCCTCAGTGTCACTCTCGAAGACTGGAATAGTGGTGATAGCTTTGTTTTTCGGTTTGTGACATCTTTCCGTGTCTTCGAAATCTGGTAAGAAGTATTTTGCATCTTCGTACTTTCGGCTTCATTTACGGAGAATGGGTTCAGTTCCCCTTTCACGGTGTATTCGAGACCATCCTTGAAATACTTCATACACTGATGTTGTGTAGAAGGGAAGATGTTGTACTCGTGTAACCAAGGTCTGCCAAGCAAAGCGTTGTAGCAAGTCTTCACGTCAATGACGTGGAACTTGATGTCCATGAAGAGCAGCCCAAAGCGTAACATCAGTATCACAGACCCAAGCGTCCGTGATGACTGGGAGTCAAACCCGGAGATAGTGATTTTATCACGAGCAAGGTGCTTAACGCTCATGCAGATTTCCTTCAACACTCTTACATTGAGGAGATTGACGGAGTACCCATTGTCAACCAGGATCTTGCCTATCTTAATACCATGATAGTATCCAGAGACATAAAGGGGACGGTTATGCTCGCATGTCCCGAGGAGAAAATCTTCATCGCCGAAGGTGATATCGGCTGTGTGCACTTTTTCTAGCTCATCCTTCATCTTTTCTTCGGTGAGGAAAGTTTGGAACTGCTCGGGCTCTTGTAATGCCTTAATCAAAGAATCTCTCGCCTCTTTGGATAGCAGAAGGGCGTCGAGAATGCTTAGCTGTGAGGGTGTCTTCCTCAAGTGTGCCAGAACGTTGTAATCCATCTTGTTTTCCTTGGGCGGATCCTTGGCTGTCAGCTCTTCGACGGCTTGGTCTTCGAGGGTGATATCCTCAGGGACCTTTTCTTTTCCCTTATCCTTTTTGTTCGACCCCTTGTTTACGGGTCTGAGATTCTTTGCAGGTTGCGTGCGATTGCGCAGATGAATGTTTTCGCAGCTCTTCGGTTCATCATCTTTTCCTGAGGTGGATTCTTTGAAGAGAGGGCCAAGGGCTATTTCTTCATCAGAGTCACTCCCGAAGGTGAGAACTTGCGATCCCCCGCTATCAACCATGTGACAGTTGCCGGCAGCTCTTCCACGTTCGTCTGTCGCATTTTTCCGCTGTCGACGAGCTTCACGCTTCATCCTCTTGAAGTGTTGCATGTGAGCGACATACCCTTGCCACCAATTTCTAAAGGCGTTGCATTCTTCAGTAGGGTGCGCAATCCTCCAATGATATAAACAGTAATTAGAATGCACACCCTCTTCGTTAAGGTGTATTTCATTACAAGTGTTTCCTTCGGAGGATGACAACTTCATTCCCATCGATATGGCTTTGGCGAACCTTTTCCTCATCTTGAACCTGCTTTTATTTGCGGCGGATGTACTTTGATCTGGTGGGAGTGCTTCAACCCTTTCATCCAGCCGCCGGCATTTGGCCTTTTCAAATATGGCCATCTCGTGCTCTCGATCAGCTTTGCTTTTCAGAAGAGCTTCGTTCAGGAATGCGTAAATCATTTCGTCTGATGGTCCTAGAAGTTCCGGCTCAGGATCTGCCCCCAGTTTCTCTGCGTCCAGAGCTTCTTCACCATTTATTAACGAGTGAGAGATCACATGGCAGCTTGCCACATAATCCTAAGGTTCATCCAACGAGTCGTCTCCATTGTCATCATCTCCGTCCTCAAGGACGTGGCTGAAAAATTCTTAGAGTGTGACTGGAGTCCGCACTTTCCAATTATATTCTTCCAGCGCGTCGATATATTTTTGCAGGTCCGTGCGCTTGTCATCAGGCTTCACGGGCTTTTTGGTCTTTTTCTTCTTCTTCGAAGACTTTGACGGCTGGGTGTGGGCGCTTTGACTATCACCACCAATTTCTGGAGTTGGGCGCAGCTTCAGCATTCCTTTGATGACTTCAGGTTCCAACGGACTTTTCCATTTGATCGCCGGGCATGTTTGGAGATCCTTCAACATTCTTTTGGTTTTGGCTGAAAGAGCGACCTCCCATAGAGCTTCTTCGACAAAACAGCATGATGCCCCCGGTGCGTCCTCCCTTTTAAGAGCGTGCGGTTGAGGCGGGCTCACTTTCCAATTCTCGGACAAGGCGAATTTGCCCTGTTGGTATTGATCTTCAATCCAGCCTTTAAAGACGAAGCAATCTTCAATTGGATGGCCTATCGCTTGGTGATAGGGGCAATAATTGGGATTATTAGCCTCACCGGGTTGCAATGGGCATTTTGGATCCGGCAGATTGATGAACCTGTTGCGCACCGCTAATTCAAACAATCTCCTCGTTTTGTCCCGGGGAAATGAATAAGGGCGCTTTACTTTCTCATTAAAGAATCGCCGTCTCTCGTCCAGGAGATCAGTTAGTTTTGGGCCGCTGGGCTGCTGCTGAGCATTGGCGACGAAGGTCGCTTTCCCTTTCCCTTTTTCATTCCGTGGCTCCGGTTTCGAAGAGGAAGGCCTGTGGCCCATCTGGTCCATTTGGGCCAACTTGTCAATCAAGGCCTGGAAAGTGATCGGCTTGAAAAACATCATGAATTGGGAAATGGTCGCCTGAGGGTCGAGAGTACCCACGAACATGCCTACCGCGGGCGCTTCTTCGATGCGCTGCTCGCACTTCGACCACAAATTCCGCCACCGTATCGCATACTGCACCTATGTCTCTCCAGGCTTCACCCTGGCATTGATCAGTGCTGTGATTAGGGTACGTTCGCTAGCGCTCACAAAACGTTGGGTGAACAGCAATTCCATCTCTGTAAAAGTTTTGACGGAGTCATTGGGCAGCTCCGAATACCACTCAAAGGCCGTTTCCACCAAGCTGCCAACGAACTGATGACGTAACAATTTGTCGTCACCTCCGATATTACTACAAAGGGCCCTGAACTGAGCGACATGTTGATGGGATTGCCTGTCCCCTTGTATACATGAAACTTAGGAATCGTGTATCCTGGCGGATACTTGATCTGATCGTACCATCCTGGATATGGTCGCCCAGTTCTGACGACTTGTCCAGTTGCTTCATTTGCTTAATGAGCCCGTATTTGCTGAGCTATATAATCATCCAGGGCAGCTTTTGAGATGGTCTCCTCTTTGGCTGCTGAACAAGACGGAAGGGGATTTGACGTCTCCGCTCGGTCATCTTCGAGGATAATCGAAGGATCTTTGGCTGGAGGGTCCGGCTGGATCATCATGCCCACCATATCTTGGAATAGAAGGGCCATTTGTTTTATATTGGCTACATGTTCCGCAACCTCTTTGTCTTTCTTCTCAAGCATTCTCCGAAGGAATTCAGCATCAGTTTCCTGCTCACGGCGCTGCTCCGAGGATGTCTCTGGGCTTGCTTTCGGTCCCGTAAGTGCGGCCATAGCTGTTAGCATTTCTTGGAGCTTTTGTTGTTGTTGCTCCTGAGCTGTAGTCACTGATCGCGTAAGCGGTTGATGACCTGTGGAGATACAGCTATTCTCTTTTCCGGATGCCATATAGATGGTGTGAACCACCATACACCCAGACTTGGGGCGTTTAGATTCAGTGTTCTTGCGATTCGTCGCAGACACCGGGATTTTCTCCAGCTTTCTCCTCTTATGAGCGGTCGAGGTTGAGGGGGCCGTTGCAGCGGGCACCCAAGTAGTTGTCGCCTTCTGTGGCTTGACAGGGTGATCCTTTTCTTGCCGAACCTTCAACTTTTTCTGTCGGCGGGGATAGTCTTGATCTATCACGGGGTCCTGGACCTGTCGCTAAACTTTATAAATTTTAGAGGACAGCCGTTGAGGGGGCTGCTCTAGCTTCTCCTTTGTGGTATTCTCCACAGGTGGAGGAGATCTTTTCAGCACAGCAATCGGAGAGTTATTGCGGACCCTCCTCAGTGGTTCAAAGCTGTTCCCAGTTGG
Source organism: Agapanthus africanus (assembly GCA_030015575.1). Taxonomy (NCBI): domain Eukaryota; kingdom Viridiplantae; phylum Streptophyta; class Magnoliopsida; order Asparagales; family Amaryllidaceae; genus Agapanthus; species Agapanthus africanus. Next base: position 727,175,656 of record CM057342.1, on the reverse strand, counting down.
AACAGCAGCATCAATTTCCACCGTTGGAGCCGGCGGAGTCAATCCAGAAGGGGAATTGCCCCCAGCTTTCCTCACCCGGCGCCAGTGGCGACGTCAAGCATGTCGTGCGGCCAGGATGACCTCCGCTGTTGGATCAGCTTTTCCATGCCCCCTGTTCTGATGAGAGTCTGCTGTTGGCGCCAGCCTGTCAAAGACAGATGCTTGCTGAGAGAATGGCTAATCTTGAAAAGGCCGATTTTCATGCGGGGAAACGGCCTTGGTTACTTCACTCGGAGTGGGAGCTGAAACGGCCAGTCTTGTGAAAACCGACCCCTTAGCCGGAGAAGCCGCCTTGGTGACTTCAGAAGTAGGAATGGCTATCCGCTTCGGGATAGCGCCTTCTGGTATTGCGGGCTTCTTCACGGGCCTGTTGGAGCTTTAGCCCAATCTGCTAAAAACTGAGGCGCTTGGTTTGGCGACCCGTTAAGAGGGGCCGCAGTAGTGATAAGCCGATCAAAGACCGACTTCTTCTGAGCTTCTTGCAACGGTACAGGGGCGTTGAAGTTCATCGGTGGGAGCATGGTCCCGAAGAATAGCCTAGCGGTGGCCTGAGTTACCTGCTCCACCAGCATCTTGAACAGGGAGGCCGCTTGGGGCCCGTTGGTTACTCTTCCAGATGAGGCGGAACGGGAGTTGCAGTTGCAGTTGGAACAGTTAGAGGCCATTACTGTTCTTTCTTCTGCACGGAGCAAGACCAAATCTTAGTACCTCGAACCTAAGAGCAACTATATTAAACCGCGATTCGTTCGAGAACACGACACACGAAGTATGGAGTGGAAAGAGGAAAAGGTCCCACCGGGCGTGCCAGAATCTGTTCTTCGTCGAAAGACGCGACCGAGACGTTGGGACGTCCGGCCTGAACTTCGGGGGCAGATGCTATTTGGTGCTATCCGTCAACCTCTCCGAAGATGCCCAGTTGATTTATGGCACCATGTATCGAAGGTTTAGACGGATGCGGCCGTTGTAGCAGACTTCGTCAGATTCCCTCTCGTTGAAGGGTTTTTGATTGTGGGGACGCTCTTCCCTGCAGGGCAAGCCCCTGCAGTTAATTACGCTACCGCATCGTGGTAACCACTTTCTCCTTCTCCAGATGGTCACTTCGTGTCGTGTGTGTTTGTTTTGTTTTTGGTTGCCCATGGATTGTATACGGAGACTAATTTATGTTGTCGCCCGTAGGGCGTGGATTAGTCCAAATCCGTATCTTCTTAGATTTGGGTTTGGGGTTGGGTTTAAGGATACATTAGTCTCATTTTAGACTAAGATCAACTTAAACGTTTGTTAAGGATACATTAGTCTAATTTTAGACTAAGATCAACTTAACTAGATCGTTTAGATCCAACAAAAGAGCATTTGGGCTCTATTGTTTAGTTTAGGGACATTGCGGTCCAAGGTTAGTTTAAGGACATCTCGGTCCAACATTAGTTTAAGGACGTTACGGTCCAACATTAGTTTAAGGACGTTACGGTCCAGTTTAAAGACATCATAGTCTATAAAGGTTAAGGACATCATAGTCCATTGGTTTAAGGACCCCACAATCCGAGGTTAAGGACATCATAGTCCGTGGGCTTAAGGACCCCACAGTCCGAGGTTAAGGACATCATATTCCATGGGCTTAAGGACCCCACAGTCCGTAGTTTAAAGACATCATGGTCTATCAAGTTTGAGGACATCATAGTCCATGAGTTTAAGGACCCCACGGTCCATGGAATGATTGGTTATCGGGACCCGTCACCTCTCTGAAGACGTTGAAGGATTACAACGACAAATATCAAAGGAGTGAAGAGATTGTAGGGTTCCTAGGCACACTAATGAAGTCTCACAAGTGATCAAACATGCCCAATTGAAATTTTACATGTGCCGAGAAAACCTAATACGGATCGTTAACTAGATATATAGGCTATGCGAGCAAGTAAACGAATTAAATGCTAAAGGAAAGAAGCTACAACCTTTGTAGATCCGATCCTCCACGTCCTAGGCTCCGTGATGAGGTCCATCCGCTGTCCAAATCAAATCCATGACTCTAGCATCGGCTTCATCGAAGAAAAGGGCGGACTTGGTCGTCGGTTCGATGCCGAAGATGATCTACGTCGAGGCATCACAAGATCAAGCTCCCACTTCACCAAGTCATGAAACTTGTGAAGAAAACACACTCTACTACTTGGCAAGAGGTAGAGGATGAAGAAATAGGAAGTGGGTAGACTTTAGAATTGGATTTCTCACTCATTTTCACTAGTTGCCATTGATGGTAGCTAGGTTTTCTTTCTTGCTCAAGATGAAGAAGAAGAAAAAAGATATGATAAGTTTTGAATAATTAGATAAATAAATCAATACTTATCATATATTAACCCTTGGTTAATTGTAGAGAATGGACCATGGTTAACTTGAATGGTTAGGGTTAAGAAAGAGACAAGAATGGTGGACTTGTTCAAAGCTTCAAGAAGCTTCAAAGAAAAAACAAAACTAGCAACCATTCTTTTCTCTTTATCTTTTCAAATGAAATAAATAAATAAATAGATAAATGAATAAGTAAATGAAATGAAACCCTAACCACTAACTAACCATGGTTTAATTCTTTACACAAAACCAAGCTAGAATGTATCATCAAACATGATACAATCATGTGCACAAAAAATATATCACATATACAATGTGCATTTCAAGTGAGTAAATCCATTTAAAGTGAACCAATACTAGTTAATGCAAAGTAATATATCAAATATATAATTATACATTAAATCAACACTTGATTCAATGATCCGGTCATATCGCATATAACCGACTAATATTCAATGTATCGGTTTGTCGAATCAATCCTTGATTCGATAACTAGGTTATATCGCATATAACCTAATCGATACATTCATCGCGAGAATGGAATACGGTATCACATACACGCATTATTCTCGGTCCCGCACATATCTCATATGCGCTCCTATTTCGTTTCGCTTGAGCCAGGAAACCTCTGTGTAGGACTCTAAAGACTCGTCAATACGCCGGTAGCAGATGATGATCATATCAAACATCCACAAGCCGCAAGCGGTCTGCTAAACGTAACGGCCACCCGGGTATTGAGCGATCAGAAGATCGACGAGCAAGCCCGCTCACACTCCTGTGAATCCAACCAGTAACACTTACCGTATAGTCCGGTCTGTTCGTCTGATATGTCGCATATCTCGCCTAGGGATGGTAAACGTCAGACCCCAGTAGCTTGATAAGTCATGCCGACGTGAAGTCCATGACATGTGTGAAACTACTGATAACACTTACCAGTAGGTCACTGCAACCCTGGCCAGGGATTTCCTGTTATGGCCAGTCGAGCATAGCGCAACATCAACCCCCAATACCGGGAGAGACGAATCCCCTCCTATCGCTCATTGCCTCCATGTGAATCGGGACTGTACCCAAAAACCACCTGTTTGCACGACTCAGTAGAGCCGTGGTAGGGTGGAAATCAAAGCACAGTGGGAGACACACAAGACTCTATGACGATCTCGGGTCAACAGACTAAGCTGTACCAGTGTCACCAGAGAACTGCCATCTGACGTGAGGTATAATACCATCTGGGAGTTCTCGGCGAGTCCGTTCAGTGTACCCAGTCTGCACTGAGCACCCTCATACCATCTCAGATGTCAAACACCAATGGATATGGGATCATCCATCGCCCATCACATGGGTCGAGAAGATATACGCTAGTCTACTCTGGAATATCGATGCCCCGTCTTGATATTCCCACGACTAGGAACAATGAAGGATGTACTCATTGACTACCCAGGCCCCACTAGTATGATCTGCATCATAGTCCTGGAAGTCGAGTACACATCCTAAGGGCTTTATCAACATGTAACAGAGAGACAGTAAGTATACATGTTAAGATAAAGAGCAACCAGATAGCGTACTATCATGTCGAGCAAGAAAGTCCTACCTATATATGTCCCAGCATCCCTAGGCGAGATATGCGACATATCAGACGAGCAGGAAAGTCCTACCAGTTATATGTATGCCCTAGAGGCCATTACTGTACATTGGATGTATAATATAGACAGGAGACCTTACATGCATCAACATGTATCATCCCAAGAGTTCACTAACTCCTTCTCTGTTTCCAGTAAACCGAGCTATGGTCATTTTATGTTTGTGACATGACTGGCAAGTTTCACAGGATGTAAATTCAAACTGATTTAAATATGCATCTAAAATGTAACTTCAGCCAGTCGGGTCGCATTGATATGACCTAGTCTACAATGCCTTAAGAATGATTCGTTCATTTCTGAACTCTTCCTCTTATGTGTGTTCTGAATACTAAGAACTGTTGTTTGATTTAGAACGTTAATGCTTTTAGATAACGTGCCTAAACCGATCAACTTTTGATATAGGAAATGTTCAAAACATTATCCAACAATACAAAATTTTATCATTTCTTTACTGCTAAAGAGACTGATATGATTTTGTATATCAGGTTCGATATCTAATAGCATTTGTTCAGAATCAATGTATTGGTAATACAGGGTGATAGTGACCAACAGACTTGGTTGCAACACTTGCCCCGTTTTCTGTCTCATGAAACTTATCACCCGTTCTCAGTTTTTCTACCCTTTTGTAGCCCTATGTAACAGATTACATATCTGGGATCCTGATCCGGTATCGAATACCCAGGATGCAGAGGATACAGAGAAACAGTTCTTTATAATGAACACACCCGAAGGAGATGCATCATATGCACTTTCTTCGTTAGGGCGGCATATGAATTCTGGTATTCCCCTATTTCCTGCTCTGTCTTATAACAATTATAAGTTGGAGCGGGACCAACGTTCTCCAGCTCAGTATAACAAGCGGGTTCGGTCAATACATCCATATTATTATCTTGATTAAGGCGTGATATGGTCGCTACCTGGAGAGAGAGAGAGAAGAAAACACTCTGCGTGCGCTCTTGCAAGATCAGATTGGTTATGTATTTTATCTAATCAGGATGGCTCCCACTGTTTTTATCAAATCTTTCTTCAAACCTTAAAAGGAAAGACTAGCCGGGATTAATTATACTCTACAATTTCGCCAATCTTTCAGCCAGGCCAGTGTCGGTACTTTGAGGGAGGTTCCCCGTGCTTTCGCACGGACCTAATTACAGTAAACCTCGTTTTTCCAGAGGCGTAACCCCGTTGACACCTTTCTAGACACCTACTTGATCGGCTAATTGCAAAGTGCAAAACTCTCCCAGGAGTAACAATTACTTGCAGTGGGTATCGGGATCCAACTATCACATAGAAGGTATGCAATCTCATTGCAAATTTCAACACTTGAAACTCCCGATAAAGGTTTTTACCCCTAGCACCTATGACCTTAACTATGGTCAACAAATCATAAGTACTGGTCAAGTTCTACCCGTCATTTCGTGATTAATTAGACCCACCCACATGACCCTTAACTAAGGTCAACAAAGTCACGCGACTGTCCTAACTAATCGCATCATATGCGGTGTAGGAAGACATCACTTAGCTACCGTACACTGTGCCTTGACTATGGTCAACAAACACAGCACGAATACTAAGTACTCTACTTCCTAAAATGACGGAGGGTTGCGAATGGTTTTTATGAAAACCTTTAACGCTTTGAACTTGATCTCGTTGCGGAATCAAATGGTTTTTAAATGGAATGTTTTCGAGGCTTTTCTAGTTTTGCTAAAGGGGTCACTCCCGGTGAAGGGATCGTCGGCCCTTTCCTCGTCGAATGAGGTGCGGGATATATCATATATATCACTGTGCAAAACGGAAACTATAGAAGTGATCAAAGACAAACCGAGGGTTGTAGCATCTGCCAGTTATTGCTAAAGGAGTCACTCCCGGTGAAGGGATCTCGGTCCTTTCCTCATCGAATAAGGTGCAGGATGTTCTATAATGAACACCGCGATGCAAAGCAAGAACTGTAGCTACCTGTTTTATTTTTGAAATTCGATTCCACAACATCGATTAGGTTTATTTTCTTTCATTAATCTCATTAATGAATATCCCATCATTAAAGTCCACCTAAACATCACAGATAAATATAACGTACGCTTATACCATCCGTATTCGCCTCGATGTCCCGTCTGCACCGTTAGGTTAGGTAACTAACGGCAGAGCGGGGCAGGGCTAGCGCGGGTGTAAAACATAAGCAACGTCTATATAATATATCATATATACTATATATATCACAGAACATCACATGATCACATCACAGATAACGCAGCAGAAAATATCATATGAAATATTGGATATACTAGGACGTCCGTGTTTTCAATACGAGCCAATATAAAACACGGATTCCACGGTCGTGATGAATAGCCAATCCCACACCCCTAGACCCCTACGAGAGCGGCAAGCAACCCTACCAATTCTAGGGTTAGGAGACCCGGACTCGACTCCTCGAGTTGGTCTCCCACTGGACCCCAGAACCCGGTTACTTGTGCTCCCCTCCTTGGGTCTATCCTAGTGCAGAAAAGTAAATAATTTACAATGGGTGACATCTTCCGCAACCTGGAAGTTCCCCAATAAAAGAATATTACATACAAGTTTTTACATGAATGAAAATGAAAAACACTCATCTCACATAAAAAACCCCGGCTATTCAAACACGACGATCCAATATAACATATCCAGCAACACATAACATTACATGTCATCAACGTAAGCAAACATGCGTATCCCAATTGTCGTTGACATATAGCAACGAAACCGGCGATATCACATATTACACTTACGGTCACAGAAAAGAAAGTGTAAAACTACAACAGTTGGAATCCACAATCTCTTTAGACATCGCATGCCTAATCAAATGAATTATTTAGACATCACATGCCTAACAATTATAAACGCCGCATTTTAGTCTCAAAATCGAAAACACTTTTCAATATAAAGTCGGGCAATTCAACAGGATTCCCGACATTCAGATCGAATGCTCGTCGCAAACTTTAGTAGACGGTCGCACCCCCGATACCGTCGACGAAGTGCACCAAGGCGGAACACCGCTACCGCGAGCACCCGAACGGATGCTTTCGGCGACGGGGTTCTCCTACAGTCACTTGGTCGGGGCTATGGAGTGAGGCTGTCTATTAAGTTTACCCGGCGAGTATCCGCGTACGCTACGTGATTGCGACGGACTTTTGATCACATCAAAATTCCGTGGCAACCGATCAAGTGAGACTAAAGTGCTATGTTTATAACATTCATTCAGTTATCACATAACTTTTGTGAATTCCAATTGTTGTATCACATTCCGGATAAACAGAAAATGTTAAACTTTCCGATTGAACATTCGAACACCCAAGTTTTCCCGAAACAGCTCAACACATGAAATAAGTGTAACAACATTCAGTTCGTGCCTCAGTACCAACGGTCCAGCCGTAGAAGGGTCAAGCCAACGCCTCACATGTGGCATGCCGTACTGCCCCAAACCCGAAGGTTCAAAGGGCAGTTCAAGACGGTCACATAATCGAGTTAAGGTTTGTTGTCTTCTAGAGGGTCCATCGCGTTACTTGCACTACTTAGAACGTCGTTAAACTACGGAAAAATCCAACAATTGGAAATTTCCCGGCAGGGAAAAAAGTGGGTATTTATATCCGGTCGAACTTTTTAACATATTCTAAAAATACCCGGAAAAACACACTGACAAAATTAGACAATCGGATCGATACACCGAGTCCCCAATACAACCCAGAAAATTCAACTCTTGAAAAATTATTAAAAATTCCCAGGAAAACCAGCACTGCAAACTAGGAATTACTGTGCAAAATTTATTGCAAGAGGAGACAAAAGGGCCGCGGAACCGCCGCATTAGCATGCTAATGCCGCGGTTCCGCCGCGCTTTAATGGATTCAGGGGCCCCGTTTTATACAGTAATTCTTAGAATCTTCTACTGAGTTTTCTGCATATTTTTAATCTGGAAAAAACCATGTTTTTCAAAAATGTCCAGAGAGCAAAATGCGATTGGGGTTTCGGTTCAATCGGACTTCTAATTCCGTCTACGCATCGCCTAAGGCTCTAGCTAGGCTCTGATAACACTGTAGGGTTCCTAGGCACACTAATGAAGTCTCACAAGTGATCAAACATGCCCAATTGAAATTTTACATGTGCCGAGAAAACCTAATACGGATCGTTAACTAGATATATAGGCTATGCGAGCAAGTAAACGAATTAAATGCTAAAGGAAAGAAGCTACAACCTTTGTAGATCCGATCCTCCACGTCCTAGGCTCCGTGATGAGGTCCATCCAATGTCCAAATCAAATTCATGACTCTAGCATCGGCTTCATCGGAGAAAAGGGCGGACTTGGTCGTCGGTTCGATGCCGAAGATGATCTACGTCGAGGCATCACAAGATCAAGCTCCCACTTCACCAAGTCATGAAACTTGTGAAGAAAACACACTCTACTACTTGGCAAGAGGTAGAGGATGAAGAAATAGGAAGTGGGTAGACTTTAGAATTGGATTTCTCACTCATTTTCACTAGTTGCCATTGATGGTAGCTAGGTTTTCTTTCTTGCTCAAGATGAAGAAGAAGAAAAAAGATATGATAAGTTTTGAATAATTAGATAAATAAATCAATACTTATCATATATTAACCCTTGGTTAATTGTAGAGAATGGACCATGGTTAACTTGAATGGTTAGGGTTAAGAAAGAGACAAGAATGGTGGACTTGTTCAAAGCTTCAAGAAGCTTCAAAGAGAAAACAAAACTAGCAACCATTCTTTTCTCTTTATCTTTTCAAATGAAATAAATAAATAAATAGATAAATGAATAAGTAAATGAAATGAAACCCTAACCACTAACTAACCATGGTTTAATTCTTTACACAAAACCAAGCTAGAATGTATCATCAAACATGATACAATCATGTGCACAAAAAATATATCACATATACAATGTGCATTTCAAGTGAGTAAATCCATTTAAAGTGAACCAATACTAGTTAATGCAAAGTAATATATCAAATATATAATTATACATTAAATCAACACTTGATTCAATGATCCGGTCATATCGCATATAACCGACTAATATTCAATGTATCGGTTTGTCGAATCAATCCTTGATTCGATAACTAGGTTATATCGCATATAACCTAATCGATACATTCATCGCGAGAATGGAATACGGTATCACATACACGCATTATTCTCGGTCCCGCACATATCTCATATGCGCTCCTATTTCGTTTCGCTTGAGCCAGGAAACCTCTGTGTAGGACTCTAAAGACTCGTCAATACGCCGGTAGCAGATGATGATCATATCAAACATCCACAAGCCGCAAGCGGTCTGCTAAACGTAACGGCCACCCGGGTATTGAGCGATCAGAAGATCGACGAGCAAGCCCGCTCACACTCCTGTGAATCCAACCAGTAACACTTACCGTATAGTCCGGTCTGTTCGTCTGATATGTCGCATATCTCGCCTAGGGATGGTAAACGTCAGACCCCAGTAGCTTGATAAGTCATGCCGACGTGAAGTCCATGACATGTGTGAAACTACTGATAACACTTACCAGTAGGTCACTGCAACCCTGGCCAGGGATTTCCTGTTATGGCCAGTCGAGCATAGCGCAACATCAACCCCCAATACCGGGAGAGACGAATCCCCTCCTATCGCTCATTGCCTCCATGTGAATCGGGACTGTACCCAAAAACCACCTGTTTGTACGACTCAGTAGAGCCGTGGTAGGGTGGAAATCAAAGCACAGTGGGAGACACACAAGACTCTATGACGATCTCGGGTCAACAGACTAAGCTGTACCAGTGTCACCAGAGAACTGCCATCTGACGTGAGGTATAATACCATCTGGGAGTTCTCGGCGAGTCCGTTCAGTGTACCCAGTCTGCACTGAGCACCCGCATACCATCTCAGATGTCAAACACCAATGGATATGGGATCATCCATCGCCCATCACATGGGTCGAGAAGATATACGCTAGTCTACTCTGGAATATCGATGCCCCGTCTCGATATTCCCACGACTAGGAACAATGAAGGATGTACTCATTGACTACCCAGGCCCCACTAGTATGATCTGCATCATAGTCCTGGAAGTCGAGTACATATCCTAAGGGCTTTATCAACATGTAACAGAGAGACAGTAAGTATACATGTTAAGATAAAGAGCAACCAGATAGCGTACTATCATGTCGAGCAAGAAAGTCCTACCTATATATGTCCCAGCATCCACTACATTATACATCCAATGTACAGTAATGGCCTCTAGGGCATACATATAACTAACAGAGATGTACCATTGAACTAAAGTTGATTGAGAAATCTGTAGTCCAATTTGGAACTAAGATCAATTAATTAGATTATGAGCACATGGGCTCAGTTAAATCTGAATTGAGGACTTATGGCCAACTTGGGCTAAGTCCAATTAGGTTTAAAATGTTGGACCTTTGTTTGGACTGTTGAACATATGTCTGGGTTCAGCCCCCCCCCCCAAATTATTTAGCAATGCTAAACATGAGTCTGGGTTCTAACCATCTTTTTTCTTTTATTGAGTGCTGAGCACTCATATACCATATGATATGATCAATCTTGGAAGACAAGTGTGCATTTGAGGCTCAGTTAAAAGGGGAGTCTTGCCTCTGGAAAACTTAGCCAATTTGGGCTAAGATTGGTTTTAAAATAGTGTTAAACACTAGAGGATATTTGGCGATCACGTGTTCCCACGTGATGCGCTTAAAATAGTGTTGAACACTAGGGACGAAGCACTTAAAGTAGTGTTAAACACTAAAATTGAAGTGGTCACATGGAGTCACGTGAGGCATCTGAAGATGGGGCCATACTTCCTTTATTCTATCCTCAGAATACGCAAGTAAATGTTAAACACTCAGTCTTTGTAATCATCACGTGTGGACACGTGATAGTGCCCATGTATTGGGTATTAATTCCTCTGTTTTTCCTCTTTTACCCTTTTAAAAAGGTGTTTGTCAGGGGTCACGTGGGGACACGTGAGGCGCCCTTAATTAGTACTGCCTTTGGCTTTTGTTCCCTTTATTTTGAAGGTCACGTGGGAGCACGTGAGGTATTTCCTCCAGACTTGTTCTTTCTCATCTTGAGGAGTCTATTTAAGGGTCACGTGGGGGCACGTGACCATGTCTCATTCATTCTTTTCTGATCATTGAAGGGAGGGTCACGTGTTGCCACGTGATCAGGTTTACATGCATGGAGAGTTTAAGTCATTTGTTTGAGAATTAAATTCTTTGGTAGGGTTAAACCCTAATTTTGTTTAGAGGAATTAAATTCCTATGTATATGGAAGAATTAAATTCTTTAAACCCAACTCTCCCTCTAAGTTTTGGATCTGCATGGCAGAATCTCCTCGATGAGAATTAAATTCTCAACTTATGGGGAGATCTGCTTCTGCAGATCTTCAACCATGAAGAAGAACCAAGTTCTTGTTTTAAGGGTTAAACCCTGTCCCTGTTGGAGGAATTAAATTCCTAAGTGTTCTGTGGGAGAATAAAATTCTCTGAATTTAGGCCATTTCCAAGGCTTTAGATCTGCATGGCAGAATCTCGCCGATGAGAATTAAATTCTCAACTTATGGGCAGATCTGCTTCTGCAGATCTTTAACCAAAGGAAGAACTAAGTTCTTATTCAGAGGAGTTAAACTCTTAGATTGAGAATTAAATTCTCTTTTTATTTTGTGGGAGTTTATAGAATGATCTCTCACCTAGGATTTCTTTCTTTTCCTAAAGAAATCTTTTTTCCTCTCTGGAGAATTAAATTCTCTTCTCTCTTTTTCTCTCTGTTGTTGTATCTTTTCAGAAAAAAATCCTCCTCATCTTCTCTTCTTGGCTCCTATTTATACGAGAAAGAAAAGAATCAATTTGTTTAGTCAATTTTTCATTGAAAGATTTTGATTGTTTTTGTAACCAACATGATCTTTTAGATCACTTGGTGAATTTTATTCACCATTGGATTTTTAATCCAAAAGATATTTTGTCTGTTATTCCTGGCAAATTTTAGGGAAATCTTTCTTTGTATAGAATCTTTCTATAAATTGGTGATTTTTAATCACCATTGGATTTTTAGTCCAACGGTGCTCCACTTTATAGAGCGCAATCTTTTTTGTTTGGAAAGATCTAAGGAAATATTAGGGTTTTTGATTTCCCTTAATTAGAATTTAATTCTAGTAGTTCAGAAGGTTTAAGAGCTTGTCACGTGTTGGCACGTGACCTTCTGATTGACCATTTAATTCTATAATTTCAGAGATCTTAGGATCCCATCACGTGTTGACACCTGACCCCCTGATTAAGCAATTTAACCAGAATTTAATTCTGTTGTTTTAAAGAGCTCAGGGATTATCACGTGTGGGCACGTGATGCCCCATTAGGGTTTTTCCCTGTTGTTTTATTATACTTTTTTAATGGGTTTAAAGGCCCATCACATGTGGGCACGTGACTCCTGTTTGATTAGAATTTAATTCTTATTACAACAGAATCCCCAGGAAACCATCACGTGTGGGCACGTGACCCCTGGTCACGTGTGGGCACGTGATGCCCTATTGGGGTTTTTTACTGATATTTTATGAGGGAACAATCGCGTGATAACCTAGATGGAAGCCACTCTAGTTACCACACTCTAGAAGGTATGTGTTCAGTCGAAAATAATGCATTTTGTAACACATCAATTTTCTCATTATTCTGATTATTTAAGGATAGTTGATATAAATATAACACATATTACCAGTTTGTCTGGAAAATACTACATACCACGTTTGTATATATATTCAACATTCTTTATATGAAATTGTGTGTTTATTTCTGCACGCATGATATTGTTTATCTCAACACTTTTCATTGAGATTGTGTGCAGAAAATTCTTTCGGTCAAAGAACCGGAATCACAAAAGTGGCGATAAATTATAGCAAGTCAAAGAATTCAAATCTGGCAGAGATTCAGAAGAGATAAAAAGATTCCAGATATCAGAAGAAGACCCAAACATCAACAGAAGAAGAGCACAGAAAAATTATGCAGAGATCTCATTAAATGGCTGCGGATCCGCAGCCGAGTCAGCCGAGTTGCCGCGGTTCCACGGCCGAGTTGAGGGATTAGGGTGACGTGTCTCTCCAGAAGCTTCATTCTAACAACCTCGCTTACCTTAGACGCTCCAGTATAACAGACTTCTTCTGGAAACTTCTCTACATAACAATCTTCTTCTAGAAGGCTCTTTGTAACAACCTTATTCTAGAAGGCTCTCTCTAACAACCTTATTCTAGAAAGCTCTCTCCAACAATCTTATTCTAGAAGGTTCTCTCTAACAACCTAGCTTTTGGAGGGAAATTTGAATTTGAATTTATAAAAGAAGATCTAGATCTAGGGTTGAGGTTGTTCATTAATTGGGGGTTCATTAATTGGTTCAATAATTTCACACACAAGTTGAGTGACACAACTTGTGATCCAATCCAAACCCTAACCCAAATCCAAATCCAAAACCAAATCAAGATCCATTGAGAAGAAAATCAAGCGAGCAATCAACGATCCTTCATCACAACGCCGATCATCATCCGAGCAAAAGATCCACGATGATCCATGACTTACGGCGATCGAGCTTCGCAAAGATCGACGACAAATTCACCTCTTCAAAGGAGCGATCGAGAGCTTAATCTTGTACCTCGAATTGAGGAGTTGTATAAATTTGAAGAAGATTTAATGAAGGTGATAAATTGTTAATTCTCGTTTTCATTACATTCTTGCATTATGAAATATTTCATTTGTGATTCGTTAATTTTCATGATGTGTGAGTGAAATCTCCGCTTGTGGAGGATTCGAGAGAATCGGTAGATCTAGTGATGATAAGATCCTTTTCCTAATTTTAAGTCTTATGAGATTTGTGAACTTTAGGAAAAAGAATCGTCAATGACCTAATTTGGAGCGAGATCACATTCTTGATAATTTCATTGCAAACTAGGGATTAAACGATTGATGATCCTCTTTGCTAAAGGCTAGATCCAAATGATGATCAATGAAAAGACAAGGGATAGAGAAGGAGAAACCCTAGTTTTTTCAATAGATCCCTAATTTTCGTTCGTCACCATTGTTCTAGCTACAAATTATCAATAGATAAGATTAGTCATCTCTAGATTCATCACTGCTACTAATTTGATCGAATCCTACAAGCTATTCTACAAATCTTGATAACTAAATTGATTTGGACATCTTCTTGATTCTTGATTCTAGATCTATTTTCTTTTCGTTTCTTGAAATGAAATCTCACAAATCTTGAATCAACTTTCTTGAATTTTCTTTTATATTTTCAATTCGACTCATCTAAGGCAAGATCAAACAAATTCACGCATTTCAGTGGATGATCCGTATTCATTAATGCGCTATATCGACACCGTTAATTGATTGCGGTATAAATTTCTTTGGTTGTGATCTTTTACATTTTTCAAAACACGACATGAATTGATCAATCAAATGGCGCTGTTGCCGAGAATGTGTGCTAATTTGTTCGTTTTTGTTATTTGAGTTGAAAATTTATTATTCCATCAGAATTTTTAGATCAAAATCGCATCAAGCGCTTAACGATTAGTTGTGAATTTTTGCGAGAGAATCTGGAATCAATGTAGCAGTGCGATCAAGATTCAGAGAAGTTCTGCAAATTCCAGAGGAGTCAAAGAAGCTACAGAAAAATTTTGAAACCCTGGTCCACACAGTGAACCGCGGATCCGCGGCGAATGGTGCGTTTTTGCGGCGGATCCGCCGCCGTTTAGGTGAATCAGTGCATTAAATCTCTATGGTATACTCTCTGTTCTCTCCTCTCCTCTCTGATATTGTCCAATAATTAATTTCTTACTGGATTCTTTGCAAAATTCAGCGCCGCTAAAAAATAAATTTGTTGCGATTCTTGAAATTGGTTGTTTTGCATATTTTAATACGGAAATTAAGGGGCAAAGACCAAATTCAGATTAGGTGGGGATTTCATTACCCTTCCTAAGCCCCAAAAATCACAAAACTTGCATCCGCATCACCCTCATTAACTAAAAAATATCTAGACAAGACTCTAAGGACCGTCACGCTCATTTAGGACAGAAGGAGGTTGTGGGTAATCTATTGCTTATCCGCGTTTCTTTTGTGGTGTCTAAGGCAAGTGTGTCTAAGGCAAGTGGTTACTTAATTAGGTCCGCTACTTACGTAGCGGAGAACCTCCCACTTACCTGGCATTTACCTAGCCACGGAAGGGATAAAGAGGCAGTAGAAGATTTATCCTGCGATTTGTCTTCTGGAAGTCTAGGAGCGGTCTAGAGACTTGACCTAAGTGACCATTAGATCTAAGGTTGCTTGTGCATATTTTTTGTGATTTGATTTTTCAAAATCCTTATTTTCAAAACAAACACCAACCAACTTTTCTCTAATTATCACCAACGCTGCCACTTGTGCTACAACCGTTTAGCACATGTTAGACTGGACACGAGATTCTATTTCCCGTCTTGTCCACGTTTCTGTTATCGACCCCAGAGTCGGTAATTCTTCGTCTTCTTTCCCACCACCCACCATGACCGCGATGGACGGATTTCCATCAAACTTTAACACCACTCTTCCACCACCCACAGGTGCGCAGAATCCTCCACGCATTTCTCTCCAAGAGAGATGCTATCCTACACGTGTTTCCCTTCCCACATGGCTTTCTATTCCACCATCCAATGGGGACAATTTCGAAATTAAACCTCATTTCATCAAACTTTTACCCAAATTTCACGGGCTCGAGTCTGAAGACGCATACGTTTTTATCACCAAATTTGAAAACGTATGTGCTTTGATGGTTAATTCACAACTGTCTGTAGATGCTATGTGATTATGTCTTCTCCCATTCACTTTGTGCGATTTAGCCGAGAAGTGGTTTTACAACACAACCGCACATTCTATTTCAACATGGGACGAATTCGTTACAGCATTCCTGAAGAAATTTTATCCCAATCATAAGACCGCCCGTGTTCGGAGCGAAATTTTTAAATTTACCCAACTTCCCAATGAACCATTTTGGAAATTCTTTGAACGGTTCAAGAATCTTCTTTTACAATTCCCTCATCACGGAATCCCTAGATAGGATCTGTGTCGAATTATCTATGAGGGTATTGACTTCACGACAAAACAGATCCTTGAAACCATGTGTCATTGTCATTTCCTATCTAAAGATGATGGTGAAGCTTGGAAATACCTAGAAGATCTTGCTCAAAACACTTTACAATGGGAAAGTGTTAGTCAACCATTGTCTGGGGAAGGTATCAATCAGCTCGATATTTCCGTCTCAATGGGAGCCGAAATGGCCGCAATACAAAGGAAGCTCGACGCTATAGAAAAAAAATCTCTTCAGCCTTCCTAAACCAATACATACTTCCCAAAACCGTGTGTGGTTGTTGTTCAAATCCATCGCATTTGACGGAAGAATGTCCTTTGAATATACCGTTTCAAGGTCACACTAATACTGCATTTCAGCAACAACCTGGAAACAATCCTTCTTCTTCCACTTATAATCAAGGTTGGAGGAATCACCCTGATTTTGCTTGGAACCAATACTGAACTCAAAATACAGTTCCAAACCAAAATGACTTTCAATGGGTCCCTCCACAGCAGCAACAACCGCCACAACCGAGTCAGCACCCCTTTCAACCACAAAATTTTCAAAACCCGGCCAACAACTTTGATCCTTCTTCTGCCGGTACTGCTACACCTTCTACACTTTACATGGTCATTACACAGTCCATGCAAACGAATGACATTTTAACATCTTCTATCCAGACGTTAGTGCAAAACACTGTCTCCCACGGTGAGAGTATCAAATTGATAGAAGTACAAATTGCACAATTGACTGCAGCAATGAGTGCTAGAGAGAAAGGGAATCTTCCAGCTCAACCCCCTACCTGATCCTGGACCCTCGCATTATAATGATGTGAGTGCTATTACCACGTTGAGATCTGGAAGAGTGCTAGACAATCATGTGGGTGAACAGATTGATGTTGACGAATCAATTGAATCCCAGGCTTTCACTTCCACTTCCACTTCCATTCCCACTTCTACTTCTTACCCTATTTCGTCTAGTTTACCTTCTTCTTCCGAGCCTATTCTCCGTTTTCCCCAAGGCTCGAACCCTCCACCCACTTCATCCTTCCCACCCCCACAAACTTCTCCATAAATATTGGACCCAACACTTATTGATAAAGCTCCATTTCCAAACATATTGAGGGCCAACAAACCTAATGCACAAATGGAGAAGATTGTGGACATGTTTAAGCAAGTTAACATCAATATCTCTCTCCTAGATACTATCCAACAAGTTCCGTCTTATGCGAAAATTCTTAAGAACTTGTGCACCAGAAAGAGGAAGACTCAAGTGCCGATAAAAGTTTTCATTTCTAGTACTGTAAACACAGCTTTTCCCCAACAATTACCAAGGAAACGTAAGGACCCTGGCTGTCCTACAATTTCTATTTCTATTGGGGGTAAGAATATCAATCGTGCTTTACTCGATTTAGGCGCTAGTGTGAACTTGCTTCCTTATTCAATCTATGAGCAATTAGGTATCGGAGAGTTAAAGCCCTCGAACACAACTCTCCAGATGGCAGACCGATCTATCACCAAACCTAGGGGTGAACTTGAGGATGTGTTGATAAAAGTCGGGGAATTTATATTCCCTGTGGACTTTATTGTTATAGATACACAGCCTGTAGCGAACCCACGGAACCAAATTCCGGTGATTCTCGGTCGACCCTTTTTGGCTACTTCCAACGCTGTAATCAACTGTCGAAACGGTTCTATGACCCTATCCTTCGGGAACAGGTCAATTGAACTTAACATTTACAAGTTGGGAAGTGAAGCCTCCGAACCTCATGCTCGAGTGTGTTCTGTCGAATTAATGGATGTCGACGACAGGGAATTTGATCAACTTCACGATATTGATCTAGACTCTTTTCATACGTTGTTGTTTGACCCAGATATGTATTATACACATACGGACCTTTCTTTTGAGTTGTCCGGGTCAACATCTAACGCCTATTCTGAACCTTTCATGGAGTCTAAGTATCATCCCGTTCTTTCCAATGACATTATTCTTCGGGATATCGATGAAAGATTCGCTGATGAACTCGCATTTTTAGCAAATACGGGTGTTGAGATGAATCATCTCCAAAACAAAGAAATTGAACCTCCACCCCTTCTTCTTGACAATCATGAGAATGCAAGTAATCCATCACAATCATTGAGTCGTCTTTTCAAAACGAGACGCAAACACATTCTATTACACCACTTATCTTTTTTCCACTTCTTTCTGAATTTATCTTTCTTTACTAATTTGTTTGTTCTTCCACCAACCGGTGCACTACACTGATAAAATCTTCAAATGGTTGGTGTTGACTTTCGGTCTTTGCAAAGCTTGGCATTAACCAATAACTTTGACCCCCTCTTGTGATTTTGAAAAAGATTAACATTGTTTAACTCAAGTTTTGGGGGTGTATTTTTGGCTCTTGAAAATAAAAGTTATCCTCAAAATTGTGAGCCAAAAATAAATTTGGGGGAGATTTTCACGATCATATTTCTTGTCCCCGCTAATAAATTTTCCTCCCAAGCTTACAGGTTTCTGAGATTTAACAGATGACAACAGTGAGGACACTGTTCTAAACAAGTTTGGGGGAGGTTTGTGCTTATTTACGCATCACTTTGCATCATACTTTGCATAAGCACAAAACATATAATATAAAAAAAAATTGTACATAAATAAGATAATAAAAGATTAGAAAGTGAAAAATTACATCTAAAAGATTGGAAAATTTTAAGAAAACCAAGAAAGTTAGATGTTTTCTTAAACGAAACTAGTAATAAGTAGTTATGAGCCGTTGTCCCAAGGGTTAGTAAGTTGAAAGAAGTCACTAATCTGCGGATAAAAATAAGTATGAAAAATAGTTCCTATTCTGGAAGCGAAGCATCTGAATGTTGATACCCTACTATATTCACTTACACACGTCTTGAAGCTGGAGATAGTAGAGGATACCTTGAAATACTCCTGTCTAAAAGCCAAAGTATGAAATAAATAATAAATGAAAAGATAAAAGATAAAATGGGGTAGAAAAATGAACATTGGTTTTGTAATCACCAAGGCAACATAAAAAAATATAGCGAGGGTGCTTCATCACCTAGTGCCTTAGACCAATTGGTTTGGGAGTCACTGCTAAGCCTTAGGTGTTGCAAGACGAGGAAAATACTAATACGCCTAATAAGCAAGCACATGAGTAATCGGTCGGTTAGTACCTCAAGTATTAACGGTCGCATGAAAAATGTGTGAGCAATCCCATCTAAATGTTCATCGACTAAAAAGTACTGAGGTAGATGGACAAGAGTATGATAGCTTGAATTGAATTCTCCGAGTGTAGGGATGTCCTTTACACACACGTAGGGGTATATGATCAATGTTTGGAAGAAAGGTAGGAATGAAGAATAAAGACGATGTTTTATTGAGAGATGATGTGATTTCTAATATTTTTTCATGACTATTAAGATAGGGCTCATGACAACCGAAAAGCTAGTGTAGTTGGAAACTCTAATTTTCAAAGTCTTTCTTTTATAATACTTATCTTTACATGTAACTTTCACGGTCTTCTTTTTATTATAGGATTTTGTGGGTGCAATCCGCTGAAAACCCTCAGGAGACAACACTCCTCCTACTATGGACACCTAGAGGTTTAAAAGCTTGTTGCACGTGCTCAGTGCAATCGTGTTTGCCTACGAAAGTGTGCTAGTTAGTTTTTCTTTTTCTTAATAAATTTTCTCCTTCTCTTAAATAAAAGATGTTTGCTCGAGATGATCAAAATTAAGTTTGGGGGAATTTGTTCAGTCGAAAATAATGCATTTTGTAATACATCAATTTCCTCATTATTCTGATCATTTAAGGATAGTTGATATAAATATAACACATATTACCAGTTTTTCTGGAAAATACTAAATACCACGTGTTGTATATATATTCAACATTCTTTATAGGAAATTATTTGTTTATTTCTGCACGCATGATATTGTTTATCTCAAAACTTTTCATTGAGATTGTGTGCAGAAAATTCTTCAGGTCAAACAACCGGAATCACAAAAGTGCCGATAAATTACAGCAAGTCAAAGAATTCAAATCTGGCAGAGATTCAGAAGAGATAAAAAAATTCCATATATCAGAAGAAGACCCAAACATCAACAGAAGAAGAGCACAGAAAAATTATGCAGAGATCTCATTAAATGGCAGCGGATCCGCGGCCAAGTCGGCTGAGTTGCCGCGGTTCCGCGGCCGAGTTAAGGGATTAGGGTGACATGTCTCTCCAGAAGCTTCATTCTAACAATCTCGCTTACCTTAGACGCTCCAGTGTAACAGACTTCTTCTGGAAACTTCTCTGCATAACAACCTTCTTCTAGAAAGTTTCTTATAACAACCTTCTTCTAGAAGGCTCCTTGTAACAATCTTATTCTAGAAGGCTCTCTCCAACAACCTTATTCTAGAAGGTTCTCTCTAACAACCTAGCTTTTGGAGGGAAATTTGAATTTGAATTTATAAAAGGATATCTAGATCTAGGGTTGAGGTTGTTCATTAAATGGGGGTTCATTAATTGGTTCAATAATTTCACACATAAGTTGAGTGATACAACTTGTGATCCAATCCAAACCCTAACCCAAATCCAAATCCAAAGCCAAATCAAGATCCATTGAGAAGAAAATCAAGCGAGCAATCAATGATCCTTCATCGCAACGCCGATCATCATCCGAGCAAGAGATCCACGATGATCCATGACTTACGGCGATCGAGCTTCGCAAAGATCGACGATAAATTCACCTCTTCAAAGGAGCGATCGAGAGCTTAATCTTGTACCTCGAATTGAGGAGTTGTATAAATTTGAAGAAGATTTAATGAAGGTGATAAATTGTTAATTCTCGTTTTCATTACATTCTTACATTATGAAATATTTCATTTGTGATTCGTTAATTTTCATGATGTGTGAATGAAATCTCCGCTTGTGGAGGATTCGAGAGAATCGGTAGATCTAGTGATGATAAGATCCTTTTACTAATTTTAAGTTTTATGAGATTTGTGAACTTTAGGAAAAAGAATCATCAATGACCTAATTTGGAGCGAGATCACATTCTTGATAATTTCATTACAAACTAGGGATTAAACGATTGATGATTCTCTTTGCTAAAGGCTAGATCCAAATAATGATCAATGAAAAGACAATGGATAGAGAAGGAGAAACCCTAGTTTCTTCAATAGATCCCTAATCTTCATTCGTCACCATTGTTCTAGATACAAATTATCAATAGATAAGATTAGTCATCTCTACATTCATCACTACTACTAATTTGATCGAATCCTACAAGCTATTCTACAAATCTTGATAACTAAATTGATTTGGACATCTTCTTGATTCTTGATTCTAGATCTATTTTCTTTTCGTTTCTTGAAATGAAATCTCACAAATCTTGAATCAACCTTCTTGAATTTTCTTTTATATTTTCAATTCGACTCATCTAAGGCAAGATCAAACAAATTCACGCATCTCAGTGGACGATCCATATTCATTAACGCGCTACATCGACACCGTTAATTGATTGCGGTATAAATTTCTTTGGTTGTGATCTTTTACATTTTTCAAAACACGACATGAATTGATCAATCATATGCAACACTAGCAAGTTTCCTGTATATTTGAAACCCTCGATGTGGTTTTTACCCCTAACGGTTTATGACCTTGATTAGGTCAACAAACCATAAATTGCTAGTCAAGTTCAACCCGTCATTTTCTTGATTGCATTAAACCCACCCGTACATGCCCTTGACTAGGTCAACAAGGCCGCACGACTGTCCTAACTAATCGCATTACAATGCACAGAAAAGCACCACTTAGCTACCGTACACTACGTCTTGACTAGGTCAACAAATGCAGCACGAATACTAAATACTACCATTCTGAAATGACGGAGGGTTATGGTTGGTTTTTGGCAAAAAACCTTTAATGTAATGAACTTGATATCGTTGAAGGAACCGGGCAGTTTTGAAAATGAGTGGTTTAGGCTCCGCTTTTGAAAAATAGTGGTTTTGAAGAAAACCGAGTAATCTATAGTAACATAAACTTTTGCTCAAGAGGTCACTCTCCGTGAAGGGATCTAAGCTCTTGCCTCCTCGAATGAGGTGCTGGATATTCCTAACCGAATACCACTATGCAAAGCGAAAGAATATGACTGTAGTTTTTCAAAAAGTGGTTCCAACAGCATCTTATTAAATTTCTTTTCTTGCATTAATTAAAATTAACGCGGTCCCATCAATTAAATCCTATCACACCAGAAAAGAACGAAAATAAAATGTACGTATATGCTATCCGCATTCGCCACAGGGCCCGTCATGCACCGTTAGATTACTTGACTACCAGCAGAGCAAGGGCAGGACTAGCGCGGATGCAAAACATAAACAACATCTTCTAGTATATATAAATATATATATAACACCATTCGTCTCAAGCATGATTTAAGCAACATCACAGAACATAAATAAGCAACATAGAATAATGGATAATCTAGGAACCCCGGGTTTTATGTGAGCCGCAAATGAAACCCGACGTTTTCAGATCATGTGAATAGCCCGTGCAATAAAAAACCTAGACCCCTACGAGTGCGGCAAGTTACCCGCCAATCCCGGAAGTGAGGCAACCCCAATCAACAAAGTGAATGGGCTACCCAGCACTTCACGGAATCCGGTAACTTGAGCACCCCTTCGTGGGTCCATCCTATACCCCTACGAGTGCAGCGAACAGCCCGCCAATTCTACAGTAAGGCCCCCTCCATCTCAACGCCATGAGATGCGGGCCCGTTGCCCTCTAGAACCCGGCTATTCGAGTAATTCTCCGTGGGATAATCCTAGTATAGAAAAGAAACATATATATACAAAATGTGACATCGACCTCAACCCGACCGTGCCCCAATACAAGAATATACAAACTGGCGGAAACGGTAGTCCATATATCGGACGCTCGCCCCGCAATAATGAATATACAAATGAATCTAAACTGTACAACTACTAGTGCACTAAGGGCTATCCAACACGACAATCCATACAAACCATCACAGATATAAACATCACAGCAGTATAAACAAGTATGTGCAACCCCGTCTAAATGACATATAGCAGATAGACGATGTTTGAAAACACATACACCACATCACAAAGATAAACGATGCAAAAGTTTCAAGTTCTAAACTTTCCGAGTTGCCCTAAAGCAAAGATAACACTAAGTGAAATCAGGGGCAAATCAAACAAGACCAAAAATACTAATTTACAAAACCCGAGACACTGGATGAAAACGAGGACTGGGAGTGAACAGTAAACCGCCAGAATCAGGCTTTTGGCAAAAATGGGCGGTTTTGTTATGGTGAAATGTTCTCGTTTTCATCGTGTGTCACTATCATCTCAAGAGTAAACCTCTGCATTTGTTTAAAAAAAATTCAGAGACTAAAATATTTTCAGGACGGAGTGGGTTTTCGAAATCGGAGTTTTTCGGTTTTGAAACTAAAGTATCGTCAACTACTAGTTTCTAATGTTTGGGTGGCTCTGATACCATGTTGGGTTTCCTAGCGCCTTGGCCGCTAGCCGCGGCCATTGCAGAACGGAAAACTTTTACTTTTTAAAACTTTGGCGCTAGAAAACACATCCTAGAATCTAGCCAAATATCGAAACTAGCAAACTAGAGAAGTCTAGCTATTGTGAAAGGGTGTTATACCTAAGATCCGTGTCCTTTGGGTCTTCACTCCTCTTCTTAAACTCCTTGAGGTTTCCTAGATCAAGCTTGATGTCCGGCCTCCTCGGTCCTAGATGATCCACCTGAAGGTTTTTTATTCAAGCTCCTACTTCAAAAAGAAGCAAACTAAGCAAACTAGTTTGCTAATCTGGTTTGCTTAGATGACGTGGTGATGTTTAGTAGTGGTTTTCTATCCCAAATCCCTTTGGTTCTCAACACATGAGAATGATAGGGATTGAACTAGAGGATGAACTCAAGAAGAAGAGAGTGAGAGTCAAGTGATGAATGAATATCATGAAGAATGGCTATGTCTTTTTCTATAAAGCATTTTCTTTTATTTAAAAAACACAACCATGCTCAAATAGTATTTGCAATAAATACCAAAGACATGCTTCATCCATGCTTCATGTCATCTCACCCTTTTCCACCTCATTTTCTATTTTCAACAAAATAGAAAAATACATGATGAGGTGTCATCTTCTAGAAGATATTTTGTATGAATACAAAATACTTTCTACCCTATATACATAACCGTATTCGTACCAAAATACGAATACCCAAGAGATAGAATAATACTACTAATATAATACTAGCATTAAATCAATATCTGATTTAATAAACCGGTTTAATTCTAAGCCTGCTAGTATCATCAACCGTCCGATCGAAAACGTGAATAACACTGGAATATACATATCGAAATATGTATATGTAAATTATTAAATCAATACATGATTTAATAATCCGGCTTAATGATACCAGGAGTGACTCATCATTCGCCATAGGGCCGGGAGAATTTTGAGAAATTGGATTTTGGTTGGCGTCTGCATCGCTGCACGGGAATATGATACCAGGAGCGACTCATCATTCGCCGTTGTTTTGTTTTTTTTTTGTTTTGTTTTTGTTTTTGTTTTACCGCGATTGCTCTATCATTTCAACTTTTCTTATCCCAAAGGTCACGATTGCCCCATCATTTCGACTTTTTATTCGCGGTTACCCCATCATTTCGTCTTTATTTTCATCTTTATTTTACTCGCTGATTTTTATTACGAGTTGCCCCATCATTTCGGCTTTTCTTTATTTTTCTTTTATTTACACATTTTTTTGTTTATTTACAAATATATATATATATATATATATATATATATATTTTACATTCCCAGTTTAACGACTTAAAGGTCGATTGTTCCCAGTTTAATGACGTGGTGGTCGATTGTTTTCAGAGAAAGGCAGATGTCTGAGAGAATCGGTTTCACGAAGAACTTCGGTCTCCGTTTGTATGAAATTGGCGGTCGCAGCTGGACTGTTTGTTAACACGCCTTTAAACAGTTCTATCTCTTCTGCCTGGTATTGCTTTTCGACCCAATCTTTGAAGACAAAGCAGTCCTCAATGGCATGACCTATCACTCTGTGATAGGGGCAGTATTTGGGGTCGTCGGTCATATTCGCTTCCTGCTGTCTTTTTGACTCTGGTAGTTGTAGACCGTTCCTCAGGGCGTCTTTGAATATTTTACGGATTTTGTCCCTTCTGAAGGAATAGACCTTATCCAGCTTCTCTTTCAGTGGAGATTCTCCTCCCTCTCCGAACACTGGCTTCCGAGGCTGGTTGGCACTAGGCCCACTCATCCCTCGCTTATTTCGGTTAGCCAAAGTGTTGAATGATTCAGAATCGTCGGGATTTCCGCCTTTGCAATTATCGTCCTTTCGGTTTCTCCAGGACCTATTGTTATTTTGGGAATCCGAGGAGGACTCCTGCTTTGAGCGCTCCAACATATGGACTTTTCTGGTCAGCTCTTGGAATGTTTTGAGACCCGCAGTGCATAAAAACGGGGCCATCCAATTGTTGAGATTTCCGACGAGGAGACTGACGGATTGGTCCTGCTCTATCGGTGGTTCACATTTGACGGAGAGATTGCGCCATCGGGTTATAAAATCCATGCTGCTTTCATTGTTCTTTGTCTTGGTCCTTACGAGGTCGGCGATGGTGATCTTATCGTTGACGCTCATGAACCTCTGCCGAAACAGAGACTCCATTTGGACGAAAGTTGTGACGGAGCTATCCGGTATGCTCGTGTACCAATCGAAAGCAACATCGGCCAAGCTATTAACGAACTGGCAGAGGAGAGCGCATCATTGCCCCCAGTATTCCCGCATGAAGCTTTAAAGTGGGCGATGTGCTGATTCGCATTTCCCGCCCCATCGAATCTTCCGAATTTGGGGATGACATAGCCGCTAGGAAATTCTACCAGATCATACTGAGCAGGATATAGTATCCCACTACTGCTGATATCTTTTTGCGCTTCGGCTTCGGCTACCAAGGTTTTGACTTTGTTGGCAACCAAATCCATGATTTGATCTTGAGGTAGCGAGCTACTATCATCGGTAGTCAAGACATTTCCCGAGATAGGATGCGACTGATTTTCATGCGGTCTGCCCACTTTTGGATTTGAGGGAACGGGCGTCAGCTGTTTCGGGACACCGTTTCCCGGTTCATGAGAGCCCTGCGCCTGATTGGACGGCTGAGAGGCAAGTTGGGCCGTGAGCTGTAAGACGACGTTTGTCAAGTCGTCAATTTTTTAGTAGAGCTTGGCCATCTCCTTGTCTTTGCTTCTGAGCTGTTTTCGGAGCTCTTTGAGAAGTTGCTGCTCTGCGTTCTTGGGACGGAATATTGGCTCATCTTCGCTTTCCGAGCCCGACTCCTCATGGACCGAAGGGTCTTTCTGCCTATCATCCTCATCGAGAGGGTTTTCATCACCCAGCAGAGGCGGCTGGTCTTGAGAAGTGACAGCTATATTCACACCAGATTGGATTTGAGATGTGGTAGCCCCATCCTTGCTTTTGCTGCGAAGGTTGTCGCTGGGACGCGTGCCCACCATATAGACGGTGTGGATAACACATTCAGCCATTCTTTCATCACTGGCAGCTGGTTTCGCGGAGCGTTCCGAACTTTGGAAATTCACAAATTTTAACATGGCCGGAGCCCTAGCCCTTTTGTTGGCTCTGTATCTGAGCCGCTTCTGCCTCAGCTTCTCTGCCTTGAGCGCTTGGCAGGCTTCTGCTCTCCGGGAAGTCGACATAGGCTGAGTGATGGGGAGCCTAGAGAAGATACCTAATTGAGCAGTTGTCACGGGCATCGTCGGAGCTTGCTCGAGACGCCCTGTTGCTTTGTTGGTGTTGGTGGCCTTGCCCCCAGCTGGGGCCAAGGAGAGCCATTCAAACACCGACTTGCATTTGAGTTGGGGCGCCTTCGAGACCACCACATTTGGCCTCTTGCCTTTCGAGACCGGTTTGTCTGTCACCGGGGCTTGAGGAGCTGGGATGGCGTTAGCTGACACGAACAGAATAGAGCTAAATGGTAGCAGTGGCTCCTCCCACTGTCGCCCGAGACTGGCCGGAATGACCTTCCTGGCATCCATCTTCATTGTGTAGGAGATGGGAGCCGTGCTGAGAGCTGAGATCATCCTTGGAAACATTGTTGAAAAGTGATCGCTTGAAAATCTGCATGAAAGAGCATTACTTTAGTATATACATAGATATGTATATTAATTGAGTTCGCATGAACGTTTAACCCAAAATATAAGAAGAGAGATAGGTCCCACCGGGCGTGCAAGAATCTGTAGGGTGTTTTTCGTCACCCTAATGAGATGGGAATGCGTCCACGCTTGTCAGGCATACTACAGATTCCCCCTGCCTAGGGTAGGCGGGGGTTTATTGATTATAGGGATCCGAATCTCCGGCAGCCACGGACTAAGCTGCCGTTAATTACCTCTCGCCTTTGGGGCGAGGGAACCTCCGATTAACGGGTTAAACTGTTCATGTGAACTCAATGTGCAGTGTGCGTGTGTTGGAGGGGTTTTGGATATATTGGGAGCCACGCAGAGTTTTTACGGGGGTCCCGCTACCCGGATAGCGGGCTGGGGGTCAAAGGGGCCAGCAGCCCCCTTGCGGGGTGCGGGGCAGCACCCCGGCCCAAAATTTTTTTTGGAGGAACAGTGTTATGGAGTGTGTGTGTATCTATACATATATATACATATATATGTATATATATAAAAAAGGGAAAAAGCGTCCAAAGGACGCGTGGGGCCAGCGCTTTGAGCGCTGGGCCCTTAGGTGCTGTGCGCTCAGGTGCTAACGCGCCACGTGTTCGACACGTGGGCGCTTGGGCGCTCGAGTGCTAGCGCACCACGTGTCGACACGTGGGCGCTTGGCGCTTGAGCGCTGGGCGCTCGAGCGCTAGCGCGCCACGCGTCGGCACGTGGGCGCTGGGCGCTCGAGCGCTAGCACGCCACGTGTCGGCACGTGGGCGCTGGGCGCTCGAGCGCTAGCACGCCACGTGTCGGCACGTGGGCGCTGGGCGTTTGAGCGCAAGGCGCTCGGGCGCTGGCAAGAAAAAGGGGCTTTTAGCCTCAGAAACTTCCGAAAGAGAAATTAGAGTGGAGTTAAACTCCTAAGATGTTTTGAAGCTGATGAAAGGCTTCTCCCCTTGAGCCCTAGATCTTCCCCCAAAGTGGGGTTTCTGGAGATAGGTCTCCTTCTTCTTCCTTTGTTAGCCGGATCTTGAAGATCAAGAAATGTGAGATTTTAAAAATCTCTTCTTTTTGAGATCTGATGGAAGATCTGAGCTCCCCTTTGTGGGTTTTATGGTGAAAAACTATTTAGTTTTGGAAAAGGAAGAGTAAAACTCTTGATTTAATTCAAAAGAAAGAAGAAGGTTTAGAACCTTCAGAAAGGGGAAAGAGGCACAAACCCTAGATTTTGAGGGGAATGAAAAGTATATTAGATATTTTCATCATGTTGCCTTATATAGGCTTACATATTTACATATAGCCCCTTGGGCTTTACAAAATGGCATTTTGCCCATCCCATAGCTCATGTGCCATTTCTTTTTGCACATAAGCCATGGGCTTTACAAAAATTTGGCTTTATGCCCATTTTGCATACATTCATGCATAAAAAATTACATAAAAATTATTTATTACATGGTCTATATGAGGCTGGCCGCGGGCTCGACTTGGGCATAGGCCCGCTTGACCTGGGCTTGGGCCCACCTGGCTTGGGGTTGACCTTGACTTTGACTCGGTCAACCGGAGGTGTAAATTTTGACCCCAACACTGGCCAACCGGACATGGTGTGACATCGACTCCCAATACCGGGAGAGACGATTCCCTGACAATCACTCACTGCCTCCATGTGGCTCGGGACTGTACCCAACCAAAACTTGTTTGCACGACTCAGTAGAGCTGTGGTAGGGTAGTGATCAAAACACAGTGGGAACTCAAATGAGAAAAATGATGATCTCAGGTTTAAGGACTAACCTGTACTTATGTCACCTAAGAACCACTATCTGACGATAGGTATAATACCATCTAGAGGTTCTCGGCGAGTCTGTCCAGTATACTCACCCCCACTGAGCACCTGTATACAATCTTAGATGATCGCACCAATAGCTGTGGGACCAACCACCGCCTCTCGTCGTGGTCTAGAAATGTATACACAAGTCTACTATAGAGTATCGATACCCTGTCTCAATACTCCTGCGACTTGGGACTTTTAAGGATGTGCTTATGGACTACCCAGCTCCTACAAGTATGGTGGCCATCATAACGCTAGTAGTCAAGAAAAATCCTACGGGCTTTATCAACATGTATCCGCCATATGTGATATCGAGTATAACATATACACATGTTAAGATAAAGTCAAACCATAATAGTATACTACGGCATCGAGTCTTTATCAATATGTGAAAGCAATATAAAGCAACAATAGAAAGAAATACACATATTAAATTAAAGACAACTCAAATGATATACTATATACAACTGAGCAAGATTGTCCTGTACATACATATCCCTAGCATCCTATACAATACAGGCCTCTAGGGCATACATATCCAACAAAAACAGAGCCAAGGGTGAAAATTACTAAAAATTAAGCGTAGAACAAGATTCACAAAGTCGAGATTGAGCCATTGTCCAAATTTGGGAGCCAGAATCTTCAAGATTTTGGCCAGGGCCGGAATCACCAAAGATTGGGTCGGCTTTTCAAGAAGTTGGATGCTCATATTTTGAGGGATTTTTTAATCTTCGAATGTCTTCTGTAAACCACTCTTGGAAATTGCCAACTGCCTATAAATACTGTTGTATATAGCCTTACTAGGGTTCCATCTCTCCAAAAGTTATTAGTTTTAGTTTTTGGGAGAGATCAAAAGATATTTTGTCAAGTTATTCCCAATATGAAGTCTATTTTATTTGATTAATCTCTTTCTTCTATTATGAGTAGCTAATTTATTTTCTAAGGTTTTTGAATTATACTTGCTATGATTAGTGTTTGATTTCTTTTCTCTATTCTTTTCTATTTGGTTTTTATGATGAATCTTTTCGATAAAAATTAATTCTTTTTGATGCTATGCTAAGAAACTAAATGAATCGATGAATGATTGACAACCATAAGATTTGTTTAGGAAAATGTAGTATCACCAATAAACCAGTTATTCTTATGATAGATTGACAACGTTAGAGATTAACTATGTAATATGGAGTTTTTATCATAGTTGATTTATCCTAATTAATTTAGGGTAAATTACACTATGTCGAAAACACAAGAGAAACCATAGATTGACAACCTTTGTGTTTATTTAGTATAAGAGTAGATCTAACTATTGCTATATTAATTAGAACTTGTTATTTGAATTTATTACTATATGATTTTGTTAATTGACAGGGAATCGCAATGATCATATAATTTATACTTTCTTGATTGATTAATATGTTATTGTGATAAATGTATTCTCTATACTTTTGGATAATTGATAACTAATAAATATAAATATGGAAAGTAGAAAAGAATAGATATAATATAAAACGCCATGATTAGTAAAGGTAATTCAAACCTCTTGGCCTTTCTTCAATATTTGAAACTTCTTTTAAAATTTGCAATTTAATTTCTTTTCTTTTATTTGCTTTTAGTTAGTTTAATTAAAATCAGATCATTTACTTTAATTCATAATAAATTAATTGAAGTTCACACGCATCCCTATGGTACGATCCGTAAGTATTACAATGAATTAACTGTGCACTTGCGATTAAAATTGAGAGACTAATAAAATCTCCATCAATTTTTTGACGTCGTTTTCGGGGATAAAATCTATTTGCGGCGCATCAACAGGCTTCTTGGACGGGCCTGCAGAGCTTAGCGTCAACCTATCGAAGATTGACTTCCTCGGAGCATCCTTCAGCGTTGTGGAGCCATTATTTGGGAGGAGTGGAGGAAGCTGTCCGAACAAGAGCTCGCTCCTTTCCTGCATTAACTGAGCCTTTGGAATGTTGAGCAACAAGGCCATGATCTTCCCAGAAAAGATCAACTAAGGCGCGATGGTTTTGGAGTTGGAGTTGTTGCAGAAGGCCTCTAAAACCTGCATATGAAAGAAAGCACCAGATTCAGTCTTCCTTCTATGCTCAGAAATCCAATAAGATATGAACCGCGATTTTGTTCGCTGGAATACACAACACATAAAGTGTGGAGTGAAAAGAGAAAAATGTCCCACCAGCGTACCGAAATCTGTTTGCCGCCGAAAACGGAGAAGACCAAACTAGACATCTTGCCTGGATTTAGGGGCAGATATATTGGTAGATCCATTCATCTCTCCGGAGACACTAAGAGATTATAGCGCCATATATCGGAGGTTTGAATAGATGTGACCGATATAGCCGACTTTCAGATTCTTTCTCAGGGTGAGAGCTTTATTGATTGTGGAGACGTATTTTTCCTACAGACGCAAGCCCCTGTAGTTAATTACGTTATCGCGAACGATAACAACTTTCTACACTCCAGATTATTTCTTCATGTGTCGTATACCTTTCTTTTTATTTGGTTTGCCCTTGGATTGTATACAGAAACTAATTTCACAGTCGCTTGTAGGGCGCGAATTAGTCCTAATCCGTATATATTTCATGTTTTGGTCAAGCATTGCTTGATTATGCCCATAATTGTATCTTGGTTTTCCAATAACGATGAACTTATGTTCATTCTCATATTATAAGGTCCATAATCTCTTTTGAGAACTTAAGTTCTCTGCAAATTTTGGTGTCTTGGTTATCCAACATACATCAATTTTTTGTGACTTCACTAAATTTTTATAATAAATTGAATTTTGTTGGGAATTTAAGTTTCATGAAGTTTAAGCTTCAACGCTCAGTAAATTTTGCTAAGTTTTAATTTCTGGTTTAGCGCTCATGTGTGTTTGTGTCCTTGCTTTGCACATAATTCACTTAATCTAATTGTTGGCGCTGGCGCTGGGAGTGATATGCATTTGCGTCAGTGCTTTGCACGTGACGCTCTTGGTCCAATTGTGGCGCTGGCGCTGGCGCATGTGCATTACATGTGGCGCGGACACAATTTTGCGGCAAAACACTCTTGGCCCTGGCGCGCGTACATTGTACGTGGCGCACATGCGCGATTTGGCAGAAAGCGCCCTTGGCATAGGCGCTTCTGCATTTTGGCAAAAAGCACCCTTGGCGCTGGCACATCTACAATTTGGTAGAAAGCGCCTTCAACGCTGGCGCTTTTTGCGCTTAGGCGCACCTTATGAAAGTTTTGTTCTTTTCAGAAAGCGTTTGCTTTCGATTTTAGGAAGCATATGATTCGGTTTGTTTTTTTGTGATTTTTGATGGAGCAATCTTATCTCCTTGCCTATTGATTTTGAGACCCATCTCCCTCAAGAAAGGCCTGGTTTTTATAGAAAAAGGATAGATCGAAAAATCTTTTAATTAAATTTTTAAAGAAAGGACCTAGGATCTTGTATATTTGTTGATCTCTAAATCATTCCTGGCCTTTGTAGAGAGGAGATAAACTTAGAGATCTTTTGATCTCATGCAAAGAACATTAGTTCTTATGGAATCTCGGTTTCAAGAAAAAGGAGAAGAAGGAGAAATTTTCTCCTTTCCCTACAGGCTAAGGCTTTAAAGAGTTTCTCTCTTTCTCTGTGTGCATACTTCTTCTTGCCCATGTGTCTCATCTAATGCTCCTATTTATACGAGAGGAGTAGTTAGGGTAAATTTCTCGTTGAGAGATTCTAATTGATCTTTTATCAATTAGGAGTGCTTAAGCACCATTGGATTGTTTGATCCTGGATCTTTTCATTTAGAAAGATTTTCTTTCCAACTTCTTTCTGTTTGGAAAGATATTGGGAAAGATTTTCTTTCCAAATAGGGTCTTGGCTCTACTCTGAAGCATTCGTTTCGTCACAAACGGTGTGCTTGCGCCTCGGGCATTGACGTGCGCCACGGGCATTGACGTGCTTTTGCTTCTGCGCTTGAGCTGGCGCTCATCAATGAAGTGCGCTCGCGCCACGTGCCTTGCACTTGCGCTTGCGTCCGTATATTGCATGACTGGCGCTGGTGCACATATGATTGGCGCTTGCGTTGCAGATGCCTTTGCGTCTGCGCTTGCGCCCATGCATTGCATGAGTGGCATATTTGTGGAGCTTGTGCTCCTTTTGTGGGCACCCAAATTTTAGGCACGAACACCCGGTAAGAGTAAGCAAACTACCGAATCGGATTCGTCCACCAGGCGAATTTGATGATTTATCCTTAAAGATGTGTTTGGTGTTTAGGCTTTGATACTATTTTTCTTTAGGATCAATAGCACAAAACATTCCTGTAGTCTACCCTTTGTAGCCCTTATACCCACTCACTTAATTTTTTTGTAGAAATATCTCCCTGTTTCAATGGATTGAAAGCCTGATAAATATTTAAAAGTGCCCTAATTTAGTTCTAAATAAAAAAAATGATCATTTTATTTTGTTTCAAGACTTATCTTTGCTGTTTGTAGTTGAATTCAAACATTTTATAGTGTTTCGATCGATGAGCAAAGAGAAATATTTGTGCCAATAAATTACTTGAGGACGTATAATTCCGCACACGGTATACTACATGATGTTTTTTGCACTATAAATTACTTGAGGAGCATTTTATAGTGTTTTATTCGTCATGGCGGATTGACAGCAACCCATTGCATTCATGAATGGAAATTGATTTGGAGGATTTAATTTAGTTTTGCTTTTCAATTTTTTTCGTTTGGGTTATATATTCGTTTTCAACTTATGAGGTCCACTTTCTATGTTTCCATCATTGTGCAGCTGGATTTGGATGGCAAATGATTTGGTTACTTGAGATTTTATCCTCTGATGAGGATATCAATCCAATCCAATTCCTATCTAAATGTGTTCGTTCTATCCTCAAATATATATGTATGAAAAAACAAAGGATTTAAATATCTCTAGCATATGCATCGGATGACGTTTATGTTGCGTTATCGAAAGACATTCATTTTTGCACGCATCGATGCATAGGCTAGAGGTCTTTAAATCTCTGATTTTCCATACACGTATGTATAAGGGTAGGGTGATCAACTTGAACGGATCATATCGTTAAAATATGTAGCAGATCGGGATCTCCCGTTTTTAAAAAACACGGACCGGTTTGCAATGGATCACTCCGTTACTTTATGGATTCAAATCCCCATCACTTTATTACTGGCCACCTAGGCACCTACCCATCCAACTCACTAAACTTTCTTTACTTAAACATTACTTCAAAGTCATGAGGACAAATTTATTCCATGTCTTCATCAGATCATGACACCAAGAAGCTCCACTTTTTTCGGATCGCCGGGTCCAGTTCGGGTCGGGTCGGGTCAAACGCCTTACCAATGCCATTCTCGTAAATATTACCAATATCACGCCCCTTTTATTATCTGCAGGCCAATGCTTTGGATTCTGCGGTTGTGATCATCGCTTGGTGATGAGAGCTGTATATAACGACCTCAACTTTTCTCTCTCTTTTCTCTCTTTCATCACAATTTCGAAGTAAACGACACCAGAGAGAGAGAGAGAGAGAGAATGGAGTCAGATTACGGCGTGACTCGTGAGCTATCGGATCTCCAGAAACAGAGATCTCTCTACCAACCCCAACTGCCTCCTTGTCTTCAGGTACCTCTCCCCCACTTCTTCCTCCTCTCTCATTATGCCAATTTGTCTGAGAAAAATCTATTTTTTTGTCGTGATCCTTTTGTTTTATTGTTCAGGACTCAATTTTATTTAAAGGGTATTTCGAATTTTGCGTTTTGGTTGTTGTTTTCATGAGATCTGAGTGGGTTTTGTGTTTTGATTCTTTTTGACTCATGGAGACTGATACCCATTGTGGGATTTTTGATTTTTTTTTTTCAGTTTATTTGATGATCGATGCATTGCCCATTTTGGCAACGCGTTGGTTTTGATATGATTTGTTGTAAAGGAGTGATCTTGAGATGGGAATGTTGTGATGGAGACGATCATATGTTGATCTGTATTTTTTTTAACGTATTTGTTTTATAATGTTGATGTCTATGTAACTAAGTTGTCAGAGATATTTTTTCTTTCAAAAGATTGTATTTTGGCGAACTTTCAATAATTTGTAATGTGAATAAATAAGTTGAGGTGCTATGTGATTGATTCATTTATATATCTGGGTGACATATGATTAGAGATATATTATTAATTTAATAATCTCTAATATGATTATTTATTTTTTTTATCTAATCGGTTGGTTGTAATTTTTATGTCAAAAAAGTAATTTGATGGTAGGTCAAGGAATTGCTTGATCATCTATATTTTGAAGAAAAAAATTAATCTTTTCTTTGAAATCTCTTAGGTATATGTTTGTTGGATTAATCTTTTCTTTATCAGTTTGTAAACAAGCATTATATACAGAACGGAGGTAGACACATAACCTGCTACTGCCATTTCCACCATGAAAAGAAAAATAAAGAAACGATGCCCCACCCACTGTCACATTTTATAATGCTATGATTAATATAGAACCTCATCTCTTATAAAGTGAATTTATTCTTACGTTAATATTCCTTTGAAATGCCTTTTTGAAGAGTTATCACTTAGTTTGTTTGAAATGGTAGGGATAAAATTGATTACTTTTGATTGCTGCTAGTGTGCATAGGATTTGATAAAAATTATTCGACATTGGAAGTGTGTCCTGTTTGGTGACGGAATTCGGAAAACCAGAATTTTTTTTTAAGTGAAACTCTACCTTTCAAGTCCCTACCTCCACTGAAAAATATTACTTTGATGGGTTGTTTGATTTTAGAGTTGTCTATCCTCCAAAATATGGTTTGGAGTTTAGAAAACTTAGCTTGCATTGGGGTTTTCTAAACTCTGGTTATTTTAACTTTGGAGATTAGATAACAGGATCTTTTTAAACTCTAAAAATGAAGGCCAAACGGTGCAATGTTAAGATTTTGGATTGATTTTGCAAATCCCAAAGGTGTAGACTACACAATTTACACTGAATACTTTCAATTATTCAACCCCCCCCCCCCCCCCCCCACCAACAAGAAAAAAGGCCAAAAGGAGAAACACACACACACAAATTCCTCCATTTGTCCATTCCTTACTTTATGCGTCTTTCCAGATTTTGCCAGCTTAGAATTATATAAAACCCGCGAAGCATTTCAATAACAAGAATATATAAAATGTTAACAAGCTTCATTGGTGAAGTATTACCTAAAAATTAGGCCTGTAATTTGGATGTTTTTGAAATCAACCAATATTCTGATGCAAGTTTAAAAAACTTCCTCCAAGATCACTTCATACAATATGCACAACATTGATCTTTTCTCCATTACATGTATTTTCTTCTTGGACTGTACTCCCATTCATATAGTTTAATGGGTCGGCTAAAAGAGCACATTTTTGTAGTTCAACAGTTTGGCATCTATAGCTTTTATGTCACTGTAATTTGATTCCTAAACATTTTTTTTAATTCCCGTTGAAACATGATTTAATGGATTGCTGTTACTGTTTCTCAGCTTCAATGCTAGTTCACCTAGAAGCACAGATAATTATAGTTTTAGTTCTTTTAGTTCTTTTATTTCCCAGACTGGAACAATTAATAATTGTTTGATAATCTTGAAATAAATTTTGAGCAGGGAACAACAGTTAGGGTAGAATTTGGGGATAGAACAGCTGCTGCA
The DNA here is from genome assembly GCA_030015575.1 of Agapanthus africanus. NCBI lineage: Eukaryota > Viridiplantae > Streptophyta > Magnoliopsida > Asparagales > Amaryllidaceae > Agapanthus > Agapanthus africanus. The sequence goes on along the minus strand of CM057342.1, from coordinate 727,138,826 downwards.
GATCCTGCAGGTGCGCATGTGATTAGTCATGCATTTCCTAACACATATGGGCAGCCTTTGGCGCATTTCTTGAGAGCAACGGCCAATGTGCCTGATGCTAAGATCATAACCGAGCATCCAGTTATCAAGTTTGTACTTCTCCATTTATTTCCTTTATTATTTTTTCCGCTATCGTGTGATATTTTCACTATAAATTATATATGCTCTTTTATTATTGGGCATTGTGCGTTTTTTGTTCATAGAATTCATTGGAGTGCAAGTTTTTTTTTGGCACGAAACTGGGAAATCCTAATTTGTATTTTGTCATATCTGTAGAAATATATACATAAGTGTTGATTACTGAATTTATATTAGTTTATTACAATTCCTACTTCAATTATACAAATTTAGCTATATTCAGTTAGGGCAAATTACCTTGGTTCTTTCCTATGTTGCATAAATTGGTCGCTGAGGAGACATGTCCATATTGGATTTGTGCTGGATCATTAGGTATCCATAATGGATTTCATTGGATTTGTTGAGGAGATATTTGAAACTTTTTCTTTGGATGCATAGACAATGTATCAATGATTTACTAACAGCCTATGCATCAAACAGTAAAAAAACATTTATTTTCTTAGTTTATATTTACTAAGAGATAAATGGGGCTGGGGTCAACCCCAGCCCCATAGCTGCGGTCGCAAGAGGAAACCCCCTGGTTTCCTCTCACAATAAAAAAAATCGTTTGTGCAAAACAAAACTCCACATTTTTCAAGATTCCACATTTTTCAATTCCAAAACGAGATTTTGACAACAACCCAAGAAGCAAAGATTACAATCAATGAAACCCGAGAACTGCGTGAGGAACGCATTGATCCGATCCTTGTAGACAAACCCAACAGCCCCAAATCCACCAACAACACCAAGAAGCAGCAGCCCAGCGATGATGGTCCCCTTCAAAGAAGCATCTCCCCCCAAATCCCCATCACCCTCATCCTTATCTTCTCCTTTGCCTTTGCCGCCTCCATTTTTGTTCTCAAATTTGAGGTTTTGAGGGACGTTGGAGACTTTTCTCAAGGTGAGCTGCTTCTTGGTCACTAAGAGAGAGGAGGGGCCTGAAGGCATGGAGGCTCCACTTTGGGGCGAGGGAGGAGAAGGGAAAGGAGAGGAGAGGAGATGAGGAGAGGCATGTGGGTTTTGTTGTTGTTGTTGAAGAGGGTGTTGATTCATTCGGGTTTTGTTGAAGAGGGTGGGGCTGTGATGGGAATTGGAAATGCCATGGAGCATTTAGGATCCCAGCGATGATGGGTTTTTTTTATCGTGAGAGGGGGTTTCCTCTAGGGATCGGTTGGGGATGTGGCCCCAACCGCAGCCATGGGGCTGGGGTTGACCCCAGCCCCATTTATCTCATTTACTAAAATGCCTTTTTTTTTGTATACTAGTGTTTTTGCATGTGCAAATGCACGTGTGTATATGTTAACATCATGGACAAAGATTTGAGAATATTTGAAAAGCAAGTTATACATTTTAAAAAGTTTTAAGAAGATTTGAAGTTACTAGTTACTTATGGTTTTTATAAATATTTTTTCCTTTAAAATTATGATAACTTCTTTTTCCTACATGTCAACATGAGAATCAAATAGGCAATTTCAATTTGATGATCCCTCCTCTTTTGCATTAGATAGTATATATTTAAACAACAAAAAATTTGCATCGTCAGAAATTTTTACAATCTGCGATTTAGTAGTGTATACAACTCATGTAGTGTCATGTATCACTATCTGAATTTATTTATATTGTTTCTATATAAATAATAATTTTTTGTATTTTTTCAATTATTCGATTGCGCTTTTATTTTTGGATGCTATGTTATACAGGGTAGGAGTTGTATTTTGTGGGAGACAATCTCCAGGAGGGCACAATGTCATCTGGGGCCTCTATGATGCTATTAAAGCTCACAACCCTAAAAGCACTATGCTTGGATTTGTTGGTACGGATATTTTTATTGCTTGCCCTTTTCCGAATCAGCCCATATCTTTATCTGTGTTGTCTGTTCAATTGATCTCTTTTGTGAAGTTGGGTTCTTCTATGTTTTTAACTGCAATAACTTTTTGCTGATACCGTATTTCTGGATGCAGGTGGAACTGAAGGGTTATTTGCGCAGAAAGCTCTTGAAATCACCGATGATATTCTTTATACATACAAAAATCAAGGTTCCTAATGCCTCCTAGTTAAATTAAATTTGTCATTTTTCGAGTCTGTGTTCATAGTTTGTGCTATTGAAGGTGGATACGATTTGCTCGGCCGTACTAAAGATCAGATCAGAACAACTGAGCAGGTTCATGCTGCCATGATAACATGCCAAACATTGAAATTGGATGGTCTTGTTATTATTGGAGGTATCTTTCGATTAGCCGGTTATGTCCATAATTCGTCATCAATTTATTGAAGGCGATTTCTTATTTTCTTGTTATTATTCTTGAAGGAATCACGTCCAACACAGATGCTGCTCAGCTCGCAGAAACTTTTGTTGTGTCAAATTGTCCAACGAAGGTATCACATGTTACTATTCTTACATACAAATTTTTTGAGACCTCTGTTGGTGTGCCGTGCGCTGTGCGCATGCGCATGCGCCCACTTGTGTGATTCTGCCATGCAGTTATTATATGTGCGATGTTTTCTTTTCCCTGGTAGTAACTTTATTGTTTGGTCTTTGTTATATTTCCTTATACCAATAGCTAAGAACAGAAGTACCTTGCAGGTTGTTGGTGTTCCTGTGACTTTGAACGGGGACCTTAAGAATCAGTTTGTCGAGACAAACGTCGGGTTTGATACAATATGCAAGGTATCATACATGGTCGAACTTTAATATGCTTAGTTTATGATAATTTTTAATTATAGTACAAGCAATCATATATTTTCATGCTACTACTATTATCATTACTTTGCAATTATTTATTAAGTTAAAAAAATCTGACAAGTTGGACTAGACCCTTTATTTGGGAATTACTTTGTCGCCACATCCCTTGAGACAATCAGTGGCGGAGCCTCAAATTTTGTCAGGTGGAGCGAAACAGGAAGATATATATATATATATATATATATATATATATATATAGAGAGAGAGAGAGAGAGAGAGAGAGAGAAAGAGAGAGAGAGAGAGAGAGAGAGTTATCAATGGAATTGTCATTTATTTGACAAGAAAATATAACATTCTAAAATAATTTAAAAATATTTTCTGAATTGAATTGGAAATGAGTTATTATTATCTAAAGCAGTGCATCCATATTCTTCCAAAAATATTTTATTATATTAGTATCCATCTATTGATCACAATTGCAAAACTCCAAAATGAATCTGTAAAAACTCTTTGGGTAGTTCGTTTCTAGCGAAATAGAAATTTCCACTTGCCATATTTTTATGAACTTTGAAAAAAAAATGTTTGTGGGAGGTCTTGAACTTGCAATCTCCAAGATATTGGCACCCATACATTGAAAGCTCAACCAAAATGACACGTTGTCGCAACTCATGGCACCAAACTAACACATAAAATGACACGTTGTCTTTATGGCAAAACTTCTAATGTTATCGATTTCTTGGCCACTTCATCTGCATATATAAGCAATTCTCGGATCCAGGTGAGGCAGCTTCCTACTCTCGACCCTTAAAGAATACAACCCGGGTGACAATGCATATGTTAGTTTAGGAGAAGACCTTAAGGCAACTTCTTGTTGTCACATTTTCATTCGTCTTGGTTATTAATATTATATTCTTAAGCTGTGTGAGTGCTTTTTCAGGTTAACTCTCAGCTCATTAGCAATATGTGTACGGATGCTCTCTCTGCAGAAAAGGTAATGTATTGGTCAATTTGGTATCTAGTACAAGTAAATTATATGATCACCAGTGTCAAAGCTCCTGCTACCTTTTTTTTTTTTTTGAAAAAAAGCTGCTGCTGAAAAATAATATTTAAAATATATATTGGTCAATTTTACTACAATCAAATGATAATAATGAACCCCATTATTGTCGGCTATGTTGCACCATATTATATTGCAATTATCTTTTGGATAACATATAAAATTAACTCTTAAAGGAATCAACAATTGAGTTCATTGTATTTCAAATTTATGTATTGCCCTTTACTGAAATTGTGATTTAAATTTCTTTTTTCAATTTGCAGTATTATTATTTTATTCGCCTGATGGGCCGTAAGGCATCTCATGTGGCTTTGGAATGTACTCTACAATCACATCCAAATATGGTTAGCTTTTCTATCCAAGACACCATCATTATCTTATTTCATTAATGTTGTTTTGGGATACACCCCTTCCTAAAGTAAACTTCGAATTGATTGTCAGGTCATTCTAGGTGAAGAGGTGGCTGCATCAAAACTAACTATTTTTGATATTACCAAGCAGATTTGTGATGCAGTCCAAGCAAGGGCAGAACAAGGTTTGAAGTTGCTTCTGCTGTTTATGTTGCAAAATTTGAACTATAAATATAAAATAGAACCTAACATAATTCACTACGAGAGAAGAATAAAGCTCTATTTGGAATTTGGGAGAGAGGACACGGAAAAATTTATGGAGGCCCATGAAAGTATGGTTTTGTAGAGAATTAAGATATTACTATATTTAGGGGACATGGCTATGCAGCAGAGAAGTAGGGAGGGTAAACTCTGTTGGAAAAATCCCAGAGGGGCGTATGTGCCCCCACTGGTGTATGCACGGGGGTCTTCCCTTGGTACCGTTATGCATACAAAAAGAAAAGAAAACCTTGAAATGTAGAAGAAAAATTAAGGGAAAAAGTGTTTATGAAAGAAATCAAATATTAAATGCTATACATGTTCAATTTATATTTAATTCATAATTCTCTTTACGCGTTATAATGCAAAAGACTTGTTTTGAGCGAAGCATGCAGCAAATTTGGGAATGCGTTTAGTTTCTTGTATTAAATAGTGAAAAGGTATTAAGATTGTAAATTTTAAGCATCAAGATATGATTAATTAGGAGTTATTATTATTATTATGAATTTATGCAAATACAAATAATTTCGAGGATAAATAAAAATGCGAAACAAAAGGGTATAGAATAATAATATAAAAGTTCCATTGGAACTTGGGTTTTCACAAAAAATTTGTGACAATGTATCATTTCCGGTTTATTGTCCAATTTCAAATCACAACGCCCCTAAAATGGGTGTCATATGGTAAAGATTATTTCATTTTCTGAAATGCCAAATTTTGCTGTTATAGACAAAAATCACGGAGTGATCCTTATTCCGGAGGGCCTTGTAGAGAGTATCCCAGAGTTGTATGCTCTCCTCCAGGTAATTCATCTAGTTACATACCGACCGCGTCTCTATAATTTTAACTGGCATCTCTTCCACTATATATATGCAGCTGTCTTAGTTTTATTGGCTTGTACCTGTTTCAGGAAATTCATGATCTTCATGGCCAAGGCATCTCTATCGACAACATTTCTTCGCGTCTTTCACCATGGGCATCTGCATTGTTCGAATTTTTGCCACCATTTATTAGGAAACAGGTTCCTTTATTCCCCCCCCCCCCCCTTTCGACGACTTTACATATATTTCTTTTTAATGACTGTTAATAACCATAACTTCTTTGGTGTAGCTGCTGCTTCACCCCGAATCGGATGACTCAGCACAGCTGTCTCAGGTAATGCAGTTTCTATAAAAGGCTAAATTACACACTACCTTTTACTATAGTTGTTTTTCACCAACACCTTAAAGTTTTTTAATTACTGTAAACTTCCTTTAATATAGCACTTTGACCACACATTGTAATTAATAAACTTTGTGGAAGATCACTGATAATCAATGATAGTTGAGGGTAGTTTAGTGTTGGCCTTTATAATAAGTTATCATTTCCTTTTCTTTTCTTATTATTAAAGTAAACTTTGCTTTGTTCCTGTTCAGATTGAGACTGAGAAACTCCTAGCCCAATTGGTTGAGTCGGAGATTAACAAGCGCATGGTAAATACACTTAAAAAGTTTAATTTTGACATAATTCCCTTTCAACTTGTCAAAATTAGTATTTTTGTTTTATATTGTACTATACTTATAATAACTTTTCAGAAAGAAGGCACTTACAAGGGAAAGAAATTTAATGCCATCTGCCACTTTTTCGGCTATCAGGCCCGGGGATCTTTACCATCAAAATTTGATTGTGATTATGCTTACGTAAGTTGGCAAGTTTAGCTATTCCAACATTTAAGTACTTTAGGCGATTGTATAGTTATTTATCAAGTTAAAATTGTTCATTTTTAGGTTCTTGGACACATCTGCTATCATATACTTGCTGCTGGTTTAAATGGTTACATGGCGACCATAACAAACCTCAAAAATCCTGTGAACAAGTGGAAATGTGGGGCTGCTCCAATCACAGTGAGATCTCTATCCTTATTATTCTATTAATGACCGTTTAATTTACTGGAATTGAAAATGTAGCATTTATTGGATGCTGCATAGTTTGCAAATTAGTGGTCCCAACTCTGTTATTTCTTCGTTTTTATTTGCTACAGTTATTGATGACTTGAAATATTGGTTGCAAAATTAATTTTTTTATATTGGCAGGCAATGATGACTGTTAAACGATGGTCCCGTGGTCCTGGAGCTAGCGCTATTGGGAAACCTGCGGTCCATCCTGCTACCGTTGATCTTAAAGGAAAAGCATATGAGTATGTTTTTATATCTCACCGCTTCATATAATAAGTTTTTCATAGGCCAGTAGTCATAATAATGTGCATGTTTCAGCTATATACCTAGAAAAAAATTTATTTTATTTTATTTATGTTTTTTAAAATGGTAACCTCCCTTAAAGAGCTATACTGCTATATTTAAGCGTAACAGTGAATGCACATTTAAGTGAGTTTACTGTAATAAAATATTAAGGTTAGTTTGTGGCCAAAAAAATAAAAAATTTGAGGTCGGTTGATGGAAATCAATATAGTTAAGGGCGGTTTAGTGAATTATAGCCGCGTTCTTAATATAATATTGCTGCATTGTTTGTTTTAGCACAAAACTAGCGATGATGAAGAGAGCGTCGTTTAGCCATTGAAATATCTTATTTTTACCTAATTTTCTTTTGATTGGAGACTTGGTGCTTGTAACCAGTTATTTGATCAGATGTTATGCCAGCCTAAATGTCTGAAATCTATTTTCCAGGCTGTTGAGACAAAATGCTACCAATTTTCTGCTAGCGGATATATACAGAAATCCAGGACCTCTTCAATTTGAAGGGCCCGGAGCTGATGCTAAGGCTATTACATTGTCGGTAGAAGATCAAGATTACATGGGCAGAATCAAACTTCTGCAAGAATATATTGATAAGGTCCTTTTTCGCCGCTCTATGCTGTGACCCATCATGTAGCTAATCTTGTTTCCATGATGTACATATTGTGTTTTACATAGTAGAATTCATCCATAGCGTTCATTATGCATAAAACAGAGGGTGTTAATTAAAATATGGTGCATTTCTGGATAATTACCATAGACTCCATAAATTGCAAATAATTACCATGAACTTGGTCATACGCAGATATATACCACAAACTGTTAACTAGTTAGATTTCAATTTAAGATCCTTTGAACAATTGCAAGTGAGATGGGATATATGGTATTATATCGAGACAAGCTGAAAGTTTGTGGTATTTGTTGGCAAGTTCATGGTATTTATTTGCAACTTATAAATTTTTTGTTATGTACCTTGAAATGTTGGTCGTCAATGGTTATCTTGTGGCTTGTTTGCCAAAAAGTAACATGTCTGAAATTTTGTTTTGTGCGCTGATAGTTACTGATGACTTTCATCCCTTCCCAAATTTGGATCTTTATCCTGTATTTTTACTCTCAAACAAGAGTTTTACGTTTTAATCGCTAAAAATATATGTTTATACTTTTTTGGGTGTGCACTCTAACTTGACTCATCAATTTTGCATTATTGATTTGGTGTATAAGTTTTCTTTCTCAGACTTGGCATGCGATTTTTCAGATGAATTTTTGCCTCAGATTGTTCAACCAACATTTTTCGTATTTATGTTTTCCGTGACATGCATGAATAAATATTCTAAAATATTTAACTTGCGACATTTCCTTCGTACAGGTAAAGAGTATAGTGAAGCCTGGATGCTCTCAAGAGGTTCTGAAGGCAGCGTTAAGCGCCATGGCTTCAGTTACCGACGTGCTCACCATCATCTCGTCTCCTTCATTTAGTGGGCAAGCACACCTTTGAATATCCGAGTTAAAATTTAACATTTTCAATTACTTAGGAGGCTTTTTCAATTTGACGAGTGTTTTCCCCTTGGCAATCATGAGCATTTTCCATTTATAAACTCTCATTTATCCATTTTTAAGAAAAATTATGGCGAGTTCTGAGAACAAGCCTATTGGTTGTAATTTTTCGTAATGGAATTAATATGATATTAAACATTTTGATTTATGATATAATAAAAGGTTGAATGGATAAAGCAATTGCTAAAATGTAGTAAATTTGTTGCCAAAGAAAGAATTTGTTGACCTTACCCAATTACATCAGTTTCTAGGGTAAATTGTTAAAAAGCCCTCAGCCCGCTCGGGAATTGTCTAAAAGCCTTTGATGTTTTCGAAATTGTTGGGAATGACCTACTCTACAATATCTTTGTGAAAAACCCTTGGGCCGCATTTCATATAGGCTTTTATTTCCTCTAACTGCTTATTAGATATTACAGGCAATTACTTAGATATTACAACTAGTATAAATGGGGTTTTAATTGGGCCCAGGGTTTTTTTAAGGAGAGCAAATGGCCTAGGGTTTTTAGACAATTTTGAAGCGGACCGGGGGCGTTTTTACAATTTACCTTAATTTCTAAGGTAGAGGTTTGGATGAGTATTCTACATGTGGAACCAAGACCTTTTAGTTGTACCTATTTCTTTTCATTTTGGTTTTTGCTTTTTCTATCCAAAATATAGACAGACATATTATGGTTACTGTAGATGATGAGAAATGTCCCTTACCTCCCGAATAGATAGAGGATATACTTCATTCAGATAGAAAAATTAGAGCCTAATTTCGATGCATTGGATATATGAGTTTCTTGTTGAGTCATACAATGACAAATGCTGGCTAGTTGCTAGTTGCTAGTGGCTTCTTGAGGTATATTTACTGCTAATGTGGATTAGTATCTGAAATATTAGTGCTTATTTTTGCAATCTAGAAAAGCCCAAGAAGATAAATATGGAAAAAATGAAAAGGGATCACTCAATCTGTGTAAACTTTTGGGTAAATTATTGAAAAGCCCCTAGCCTAAGAAAAAGGGATCAAAAAGTTCCCGATATTTTGTAAATAGGAGAAGGGGCTTACTGTTCAAAAACTTGGTCTAAACATCCTTGACCCAAGACCTGGGTATTATATTTTGGTGTAGGGACGAAAATACCGCTCATTCAAAATTTTCTCTCTCTGTCACTCGAACTTTCACCGTCGCTCGAGCTCCTAAGAGAACCCTTGCCTTCGTCGCTGTCATCTCCCTCGTCGCAACCTTGCCTCCCCAAGTCGACACTAAAACTTCTAGCCCCAAATCATCTTTTGTCGTTGAAAACCCTAACCCTGGAACCCCCTGCTCGTCCTCTCGTCGGCCCCAAGTCGACACCAAAACTCCGGACCTTCGCCGTCTTCTCATCGGCCTCCTAGACCCTTTCCTTGGTCACGAGAACAACTTCATCACCATCACTCCCTACATAATGGCTCCTAAATTAAAGGATAAGGTCTTGAAATTGGCGAAAAAGACGTCAGCTAAATCATTGGCTCCAGAATTGGAGTTTACGACGTCGGATAAATCGACATCGGCCGAGAAATCGACAGCGACCGAGAATTCGACAAGGGTCCAGATATAAATTAGGTGAAATTGATACCCTTTTTGTTAATCTTATATTGCAATTCGAAATTGTTTCTTTTCAAAAAAAATTGTGAACATCTATAACGTTTCCTGTAATAACTTTAATGTTGCTTGTAACATATACCAAAGTTTCCTGTAACATGTACCAAAGTTGCCTACATATTATCGGCAACTGCTTATAAGTTACAGACAACTTCATAAACGTTATAGGCAAGTACTTATTTTCATTTGTTGTTGGTAAAATGTTGCATGCAATAACATCTAAGTTGTTGTCTTTAACTTCTATAAAAGTTGTATGTAGCATCTATAATGTTGCATGTAACTTCTAAGCAGTTGCATGTAACATGTATCCTACATGTTACATGCAACTGTTTACAAGTTACATGCAATTTCATAGATATTTCCTTTAAGCATAAACAAACTTCCTTAGAAAACTACATCAGACGTCTAGAACAAATTTTTTGTACTGTAGACGTCTGTGTCCAATTTAAAATATGTCTCTAGAAATTGACTTCAAAGACATCTGGTACTTGTAACCAGACGTCTCCGGTTCAAAATATACCTCGGGAAATTGACTTCAGAGATGTCTGGTACTTGGAATCACACGTCCCCGGTTCAAATCTTGCTTAGAAATTACAGGCAACTGCTTACAGGTTACAGGAAACTACTTACATCTAAGTATTTGCTTGTAACTTCAATAAAAATTGACTGTAACATCTATAATGTTGCATGTAATTTGTAGCAGTTACCTGTAGCTTCTGAGCAGTTGCATGTAACTTGTGAGAACTTGCCTATAACTTGTAAGCAGCTACATGTAAATTCTAAACAGCTGTCTATAACAATTACCTGTAAGCAGTTGCCTATAATTTTCAGTTTAAAAAATTGATATATATGATTTAATATTTAAATTTGGTTTTCCGTATTAGAAAGTATGGAGCCAATCCTTCCATTCGGACGTATATTGATGTCGCCTGCCACAACAGCTTCATTGAGAGATTGGAGGCATACATTCACCATCAGCACATACGGAGGCTAAATAAAACTCTATTCCGCCATTACATGAAGCTGCCAATTTTGGGTCAAGATAAGTCTACCTTATGTAGGTTTATCTCTTGCTATGATCGAGGCACCGGAGAGTTCCCTTTTGGAGGTGGCTTGCATAAATTTACTGTGGATATGGTTAGTAAGCACACTGGCTTGCCGAAGGCAGGCAAAGACATGAAGACTAACAATGATATCACCCAGCTTCAAAAGAAGTACTTTAACGTAGAGAAGGGCGAAAGGACGTACATCACAATATTGGAGGCTGCTTTGGAGCGGACTGTCCAAAATAGAACTCCAGAAGTAATGGACGAATTCGTGCCTTTGCTAATTCTTTATTAGCTTTCGTTATTTTGGATACCTGTCGCGTCCCCGACCGTCCCTAGAGATGCATTCCTATACGTTGAACTATCAGTAGTGCCGAGTGTGAACTGAGCCAAAACGGTGCACGAGATGATAATGGCCGGTGTCATGACTAAGCTTAGCTTGAATGTTGGCGCTGCACAGTTGCCCGGATGTTAGATCCTTCTTGTCGTAAGTATATGCAAACTATTATAGAGATTATACTATATTTGTACACAAAATATAAACTATATAAATTAATATTGTTGGTAGATGTATTTTGATCATTTAATATTAATAATGCGAATGTGATGTATGTTTGTTTGCAGCTGTGGTTTTATACCATCATGGGTTTGAGGCAACCAACACACATAGACGCCAACAAACCGACTCTATATGGGTGGGAATTCAATATATCTTTGAAGATGTCGGGATTGGAGAAGGCAATGAAGAGAAAGAGGTCTGCTTTTATGCCAAAAGGGGACGTTGCCCAATTTCATTTTCGGGATCCGGCTCTGGTAACACTGCAGCTTGTGTAGTATTCGGAATCCCTATGCCAGGTTCAATGTGAACTGGCATACCGGCAGTACGGGAGGTCGATACCGTTCGAGAAGCCTTCGGGATAACCACTGCGTCGTCGTCTCTCAGAGGGGGACGAATGTTCGATCATGGCCATTGCAGAACGTTGACGGCTAGGGCAGGCACCGAGGCCTTGTGCTCGAAAAACACTCGTCTCTCCTCCATAATGATCAGACTTATCATGTAACAACACCAGCCCTTGGAAGGTCCCACAGGCCTCGGAATGTAATCAGGCTCGGGAATCATGAAAAGAGAACCGGTGTTCAGACGCATAAAATGATGAATAACATTGCGGTCAGTCTCTAGCGAGGAAGCAGGCTCGACCAAAAATTCCTCAAGAGGAACACCCTGGTTATAACCCAACTGTTGGGCAAAACGGTGCGGATTATATCGCATGAAGAGAGCGGCATCATTCAGTCGAAACACCAAGTACCCTGGCCTGATCGAGTACAGGTGCATGATCTCCTTGTGTTTCAGAGCCGACGCTTTATTCTTCAACAAGTCAAAAAGCTGCTGAGTGGCCCCCGTTGGCACGGAAAGAACCCGATCGTTGAAAATCATGCCGCCCTCATTTGAATACGGGTTGAGCAGCACACACAAAGCCTCCAACTGTGTCGGATCAAGAGCGGAAGCATCAACTAGTCTCATGATTCGCGGGAAAGTATAGGACTTGTAGAAATCAGGCCGCTGGGGCACAGCGAACGCACCTAACATGTGCATCTCAATCCAAGACGCGAAGTAATGGAGAGAGAAGTTCACAGTGTCCACACCCGGATTCGAAGTGCTGGCCGCAGAACTCAAGCCATGATACAAGTGTGATAAACCTGCAACGCCAATAACTAGTCGTGCTCCCTCGGCTATGCGGTGTGCGGGGTAAAAGACGAAGGCTTTCATAAAACGTCGATGCATAGGCATCACGAACCAACTAAGCTAAAGACTGATGAAACCTACAAAAAATGTTTCCTCGTCTATGCCGGGATTGGCAATCTCGTTAAAAGCCACGGTCGGCGTACTTGGAATATAAAATAGCGGCAAATCTTCCACATTGGTCGAAAGTTTACCCAGCCTAAATCCGAAGGGATCTTCAACCTTTTGCAAATTTCGGAGCCTTCTGGATAGAACATCGCCACGAAGAAAGCGGGCGATGAAATCTTCAAAACTGACCCCTTGCCCTTCCGATGCCACAAACAGGCTCTCATAAATGCTCAGTGCTTTGATTAAACTTGGATGCTTGTGCTGAACGGCATTCTCAATTGTTAAGCCTTCTTGTATAGCTGCACCGTGGCGAAAACGTATTCGTCTGAGGGTAGCAACTCCTCGTAATGTTCTCCCCTGATTGGTAGTCCGGAAATTTTTCGGAACTCCTCCAGCGAAGAACTTCTCGATCCCCTAATAAAAACGTATGTGTGGGAAGATTCTATTGGTTTATAAAAGCCTTAACCCACCAGACGTGGGGAGCATGGTAGTAGAACAACGACGTATACACCGCCTGGTATAGTCCAACTTTCTGCAACCGCGAGCGTTGGGAGGAGAGAACATACCGAGCCTAAGAAATATAACCCACTGGATGTTGTGGGGTAACGCCTATCTTATAGACTTTCTCCTTGGGTCGAGCATCGCCTTGGCATATCTGGCATCCCAAAATGTCGATAGCCACCAAGGGTTGATTGGGTATCCCCGTCGTCGATGGTTCAAGCCAACCCTCAGGAGTCCAGTTAGCCGCCTCCACTACGTAAGTAATACGCGGACGATCTGCGAATTGAATCGAGCAGATGGGTTCTGTTGGTACTCCACAAGTAAAGCTACGACAACCCCTTGTAATGTGACCGTACCAGATCCCCATAAGAGAAGGCCATTTTCGTCCTTGTCGTATCTCCTAATCATAGCCATTGCTTACCCGTCTAATTGTGACTGTGGAAAGCGACTTCTAAACGAGTATAGGGAAAGTAAGAAAGTTTAGCCATTGTACCTGAAAAAGGACAAAAGAACCATCAGCAAAAAGATGTGAGTTCATTTGGTGGAATTACTGATTCCAAAGCTAGTGGACCTCGCAAAATCAAAATGGCGGCTCATCGATGATGAGACATGTGCTTATTGTGAGAATTAAAAAAGATTCTTATTAAATGAATAGTTCTCATTAAATGAACAGTGAGATTAAAACTCCCAATATCCCCGAAAAGCGGGTTCTTTTAAAAATAACAACAGATTCAAATCTGTGAAAAGAATATTAAAACCCTAAAAATCCTAAAAAAGAAAAATATCAAGAACAATAAAAAGAAGTTAAAGGGAATAAAATTCCCAAAGTTCCTAAGAACCAAAGCAGAGCTAAGCTTTGCAAAATAGATGGAATTAAATTCCCCTAGATGATGGGATTAAATCCCAGAAATCCCCCGTGTTGGGAAACATATGGATTTTAATAATGGAATTAAATTCCAGGAATTCTTAAATGTCGGGATCAATGATAAGGTAAAACCCTAAGAAGAGAATCAACGATTTTCAAGAATGTCCATTGACTTAAATCCTTGATATGGACATCAAGATCCACGATCTATATTAAAAAGAGTTCTTTTTTAAAATCTCTAAGAGATCGGTTTAGGAAAAAAACCCGAGCTCTGTCAAATATGATAGTGGATTTAAAATCCAAAATAAAAAATATAAATCCAAAAGCTTTCTAAGAGCTAGGTTATGTACATAATCTTTACCAAAAATTTTGGCAGAGTTTAATTCTGTTCGAAGGAATTTTGAGGGCAGAAATCTAAGCTCTGAAACGAGAATTAAATTCTCAAAGAAAAAAGACTCAGGGAAGAAGATGAAGAAATAGCAGTCATGTCAAGGGCCAAAAGCCCCACATGATGGGATTGGTTTGCACTCACGTGTGAGCCACATGAGAGTAATGTCGGAGGGCATTTGTTCCCTTATGAAAAAGGGGGAGAAAAGAAAGAAGAAAGGGATTCCCACAGTTTGGGCCTCACGTGTTAAACACGTACGCGATTATATGCAAAACATGTAAGTGCTGGAAACAAATAACTAAAGACCAAACTGGCCTCACGTGTTAAACGCGTGAGCACTTATATGCATAGCATATAAGCGCTGAAAATAAATAACCAAAAACGCCAAATTGGTCTCACGTGTTAAACACGTGAACACTTATATGCAAAGTATATAAGCGCTGAGAATAAACAACCAAAAGAGGACAAACTAGCCTCACGTGTTAAACACGTGAGCGCTCATATACAAAGCATATGGGCACTAAATATAAGCAGATTGAAACCCACACTGGGGTCACGTGTTAAACACGTGAGAACATATTTTTTAGCTTCTCGTAGAATTAAATTCTATATAGAGAACCGTCAGCTTAAAAATCCAATGGTGATTAAAAATTATCGAATATAGAATTAAATTCTACTGAGGTAAAACATCTCCCTGGTCTTTCTAAATGAGAAAGATATTTTCTGTTAAATAGAAAGCTGTTGATCAAAGATCCAATGAGATGGGAAAATATTTCCCTATATCTTTCTAAACAGAGAACCCTTGGATTAAAAATTACTATATGGCAGAATTAAAATCTGTATATAGGAAAATATTTCCCCAATCTTGTTAAAAACAGGAAAGTATATTCTGTTAAACAGAAATGCTCTGGATTAAAAATTCAACGGTGGATAAAATCCCCTGAATAATCTTTGAGGTCAATTGGTATCTCTCAAATGAGAAATTTTCTCAAACTAATTAACAACTTGCCTCTCTTATATAAAGGATTCGAGACTTCAAGTCTCATATCAAGAATCGATCCCATATGGATAAAATCCTAGGTAAAGAAAAGCAGAGATAAATAATCTCCTTTGCCTAGCATAAGTAAAACAAAAATAAGGGTTTAATCCTTCAAAAAAAGAACTTAGTTCTTTCTCTGAATCTGAGATCCGTAAGATAAATCTTCTCACAAGTTGAGAATTTAATTCTCATCGTGAGATTCTGTTTTACAGACTCAAAATTTAGGGAAAAGAACTAGACAAAAAGAAAAGAGAGAAAAGACGCGGATTCCGGGAACTTAATTCCTTCAAAAATAATAATAGGGTTTAACCCTACATAAAGAACTTAGTTCTTATAAAAAACTGAAGAACTTAGATCTTAAATAAAGTCGATTCCAGATCTACAAAATATAGATCTTGGTGATCATTAATGGCCAAAACGCCATGATACAGAAGCTAAACTTCTGTAAAAAGAGGTTAAATCTCTAAAGAAACCCAGTGCCTCACGTGGAACACACGTGAGCGTTCATAAAAGAGAAGCTCAACGCCTAACATGCTTCCCAAGTGAGCGCTCAACAAAGAAAAGAGCATAGTGTCTCACGTGCTTCCCATGTGAGCGCCCAAAAACGTAAACCCAGCGCCTCATGTGCTTTTCACGTGAACGTCCTGAGGTGAAGACTCAGTACCTCACGTGAAACACACCTGAACGTTGTATAAAAGTGTTGAGCACTATATATATAGTCAAAATGGCTAAGTGCTTAGCACTAATTAAGCAGCGTCCATGCCTGAACGCCTCACGTACTTCCCACGTAAGCGCCAGAGCCACAAATAAGTGCTTAGCACTTTTGAATAAAGGGAGAAAGCCCAAAGCCGAGAAAATAGAGCTACAAACCAGTGCTTAGCACTTGTGAATAAAAGAAAGAGGACTGAGCAGACCGAGCCCAAATTGGCTAAGTCTCTCTGAAGTTCTCTTACAGCTGAGCCCAAATGCTCTGTTGTCAGATCTTAATAAAATTTAATGATCCTAAAAATATTGCTAAGTTGATCTTAGTCTCAAATAAGATTAACGCATACTTGGTTAAAATAAATTAAGTCCAAATGCTCATACATTTAAGTTGATCTTAATCTAAAAACAGATTAACGATCCTTAGATGAAACAAAACATTCTTGAACTAAGCGAATACATACAACCTAAGTTCAATCCCCAAATCTAAAATATACGGATTTGTACTAATCCGCGCTCTACGGACGACGACATAAAGTAGTCTCCGTATACAATCCACGAGCAATCAAAATAAACCAAACATAATATGACACGAAGTGAATTACCGGAGCAAGAGAAAGTAGTTATCATAACGCGATAATGTAATTAACTGCAGGGGCTTGCACCTGCAGGGAAGAGCGTCCCCACAATCAAAAACCCCTTACAAATAGGGGGATCTGATAAAATCTGCTATATCGGTCGCATCTATCCAAACTTCCGATATACGGTGTTATAAATCAACTTGAAATTTTCGGAGAGGTTGATGGATATGTCCAAATAGCATATGCCCCCAAATTCAGGCTAGACGTCCTCCACGTTTCAATCCTGTTTTCGGCGGTAAATAATAACTATACTATATTCTTTAGTATATTTCATATATATACTGTAAATCCCCGTTACCATCTTAATAAAAGTTTTTCCTATTTTCTAAATCCCAAAAATTTACTTTCCTCGTATATTTTTGTAGAAGGTGGTTGCTTGAATCCCAATGTTTATAATTTCCCTAACCCTAAAAGTTAAAACCCAAGATCCAAAACAAATTAAAACCAAGGCTAAAATAAACTAAAACCCAAAACTATATTACTTATACCTTCAGCCCATTCAAAATCCTTTTAAAATAAATCTTTAAATTTAAACCAACAGCCCCAAACCCTTTTACCAAAATCCCTCAGCCCAACACATCAAATTTTTAATATTAACATTTAAAAAGCCCCGGCCCAATCTCCTTCTCAGCCCACCAAGATTTTAAAAAGAAAAAGGAAGGGAATTTTTTTAGGACGGGCTCGGCCCAATCTCTCCCCGACCCGCCTCCTCAACTAGCCTACCCGACCCACTTCCTTCGACCCGTTTAAAACCCTTCTTCTTCCCCACTCGTAACCAACTCTCCCACTCATTTTTCTCTCGCGACCCACGTCCCCGAGCTCCCCCACGTCGCCCTCGCCGTTGCCCACGACCCGCGACCCGCGACCACATTTCCACACCCCTCTAACTCTCGTTCTCCAACTCCTCACCTCCCTCTCACCTCCAAACTCCTCAAAACTCTCTAACCCCTCAAGTTTTTCCCCCACGAACCCCTAAGAACCCACTGCAAAACTTCAGACCTCGACCCTCGACGACGACGATGAACCTCCCTCCGACCCCCTTCTTCATCACCTCACCCTAACCTCCTCCTTCATCAACTTCAGCCCCTTCACACCCAACTTCCCTGCACTCAAACCAATCGCAACAGAGCTCGGCCACCCTACACCCCTCGACGCCGGCGAGCCCCACTTCGCATGAACCACCTCTGCGACCCTATACATCCTCAGCACCACCCTCATCTCTCCAGACCCGACCCCCCACTGCTCCCCCTCTCTCTCCAAAACCCACACCGTGTGATCACTGCACACTCACTGTTGCACTTCGCCGGAGCGCCGCCGCCGACCATCGTCAATCCCAGCACTACTCAAGAGATCCACAGAGCCTACTCTACATTTCCAGCGCGCACAAGACGACTCCGGGAAACTCCGACGTAAAACCCGTGTTTCGATCGAAGCTCGCGCAAACTTGTTTCGCGGCGTACAACGCGCGTTCGCGACATCGTTGCTGCCGTACGACCCCGAGGCGTTTTCCAGGCAAGTATTTACTTGCTTCATGCTAATATAGTTGTATTACAAACCTAAATCATGTAGTTATTAAACTTACAGATTACCGATATATAACATGACCTAAGTGTTCGATGCTAGATCCCAATGGAAATGATTGTTTATTTTGACGGAAATTGATATTTTCTGTTGGCCCGCAGGATGATAAATATAGTGTAGGAATTTCGCTGAAAAATACGATTGTTCGTGACAAAAATTGATACCCACATATATGTTGTTAAAACTAGAATTCTCTCGTACCTGAAAACGAATAAAATCACCATAAATCATATATACACCGGAATGATGCGTTCGAGGGCTTAAATCTAAGCCAACTCGACGAACTTTAACCCTATGTAAAATTCTGATGATTTCTGTTATGTAACCATGAAGATAATTGGATCGGAATGCGACTCTGGACTGCGGTCCAGAGCGTCTCTGATTATTGTGTTCTGTCCAAAGACCTGCGTCACTGTGTTTCCTGAAATCGTACGTTACGGAACTTTACAGTAGATTAAAGATATTTCTGTTAGTTAAACAAACCAAGTGGTTCCATTCCATTTCATCGCCGTTTGCTATTTTAGAATGTATTTAAAAGGGCGGAACGTATATCTGTCCAGAACAGGTTCAGAAATGACATATTGAGATTAAACTGTGTATAACTTTCAACGTACAGATGCGATTGAGGATCCGTCTGTTGCGTTGAATACTCTATTGGAAACCCTAGATTTCATGTAACTGTAACGTCGCTAAATTCTGAACCCAATCTGGTGCAATTCGTGTCGCGAAACGGACGTTCAGTTCTGAAACTGAATTTCCAGCAGCGCGCACTTAAAATGAAACTGCTATATCTTGAAAACCGGAATCCCGATTGAACTGAAATAAATTTTGATGAATCACTGACTAAGTGTTCTATTTATCTTACTTGTATCATTTTGCTGAATTCTTAACATAATAATTTATGCAAATTATTTTAGTTAATGACATGCATGTTGATTCATAACGTATAGAGCTTATTGGTAGCATACAATACATATATCTTACCCTTGCCATATATTCAGTGTTAGTGCGTGTGGACATTGCATTATCGTGCGTGATAGATGTTGGTTTAGAAGTGACGAGTATACCAAAGGGGAAGTGAATATTCGTGACAGTGATTGATACAGTGAACAGTGATAAAACCGTGCCATTGGTATACTCGTACACGACTAAATCAAGATTATAACTAGTGAGAACCTGGAAAAAAGGGGAAATCAAAGTGGAAAGAGTATCGTATTTAGCGGGACCGTGTTTAGAGGATGATCATTCGAACAGAGATACTGATACATGTAGGATAGGATCTAGCGATCCGGCTGACAGGGTTATGTCCCGAGCATGTGGGCCGTTGTCTCGGGTATGTACGAGACTCCTGTTAAACATGATCCTCCTTCCACTATGTGATTTCAAACATGACCTAGAGACCGATAGGGACACATAACATATTCTGCATCATATAGTGACATAGTGATTACTTGCATTGTTCTTACACCAGTATTATCTCATATACCTGTTTCACCTTATTATAATAATATTGTTATTGTGTCGCTCTGACGACCTGAGTATGCATGCTCAGATCCCGCGGGAGGACCAGCACAGGAGACGGATCTACCCTTCGAGTTCACGGAGATTTAGACTGGTGTACTTTCTATTTTCTGCTTTCCATAAAAGTGATCATAAGTTTGACTTTGGTTAGTATTTGTTCTTGTTATCTGTAATTTGTGAACAATGGAATATTAATATAATAAATTAGTGATGTGATTCCTTTACCACTGCGCTTTATTTACTGATTACCATGCAATGCTAGAAGCCGAAGTGTGACTACGGTGGGATGATTCCTTGACCGTAGGAGCATGGCTGGCCTAGTCATCCCTCGTTTTCCGTATTTTGGGAAGCGGGGCGTGACATGGTTTAGTTGGTATCAGAGCCAGGTTTTGTATCAAGGGATAACATTAACTATGCTGTATTACGTTATTCTTGTTTCACTACTCTTGATTTCCATCCTTGAATCTGATCCTATCCTTTTGAATCTTCCAGTGATATGACGTCCCCGAACGACCCCTCCTCGGACTCCAGCTCTCAGGACCGCACGGAAAGGATACTCAGCGCACTGACCACTCTCGCGGAAGCTCAGGAGAGGAAGACCGACTTGCTCACTGAGGGACTCAGGGCGATTACCGCCACAGGAGGACCCTCCGCACTTATTACCGCCCCCGAGGGCGTTGTTCCACCAGCTTATCATGCTAGGGCTGGTACAGTATCAGACTTTCGACGGTTACACCCAGCTGCGTTCACAAGGCTAGCTGAACCCCTTGAGGCTGAGCAATGGCTGGTGAACATGGAGAATTTATTGACAGCCGCCAGGGTTCCAGAGGAAGACAGAGTGGACGTGATAAAGATTCAATTAGAAGACGAAGCCCGCACATGGTGGTCGGTGGAAGAGAGCAGACTTGACGGGCCGATCGAATGGAGCAAGTTTAAGGAGTGCTTCCTAGATCATTATTTTCCTTCCACAGCCAAGGCAGAAATGGAGGAGAGGTTTATTCTTTTGAAGCAGAATGGACGCCCAGTGGATGTTTATGCGGCAGAGTTCAACCGCTTGAGTCATTTTGCTCCGTACATGGTCGCCTCCGAGGTCACCAGGGCCAGGCGTTTCCTTCAGGGGTTGGATTTTGAGTTGCAGCAGTTGATTGCATCGTTGGATTTACAGACTTTCGCACAGGTGCTCAACGCAGCGAGAGTTCAGGAGCAATTGATTAACAAGTTCAGGAGACCCCCAGTCGTTCCAGCACGTACCCACACGCCATCTCGAGGAGCCATACCGGTTCACAGAGCAGGAACGACACAAATGAAGCGCCCGTTCGTACCACAGCATCGCCCCCAGAGACAGGGCGTAACTTGCGGCTATTGCGGTAGAGGAGGACATACCCAGAAGGACTGTCGCCGTGCTAAGGGACAGTGCTTGATTTGCGGTTCCAGTCAGCACAGGATTGGCAGTTGCCCTGAGCGAGCAGAGGTACAGGGAAGTTCTGGACCGCCACAGCAGAGGCCGCAGGAGCAACCCTTTACAGGTCGCGGTCAGGGACGGGCTTTCACCTTGACCGCCGAGCAGGCAGAGGCGTCCGGAGACGTGGTTACAGGTACTCTGCTCGTACATTCCTTGCCAGCTAGAGTACTTTTTGATTCAGGAGCATCGCATTGTTTCTTGTCTGAGCATTTCACTGATACACACTCAATACCACATGAAACACTAACAAAGGGATGGGAAATTCACACGGGTAATGGCATTATAATATCTAGTCGAGAATGTAGATTATGCCCGGTTGTAGTGTGTGGCAGGGAATTCTATGCGAATTTCCTCCTAATTGGGACAGGCAGTTACGACGCAATTCTCGGGATGGATTGGATGAGCACCTTTCATGCGGTTATCGATTGTCGTGCAAGGAATGTGATCTTCCGCATTCCCAATCACCCGGAGTTTATTTTCGAGGGCGGAAGCGAATCTTTAGAGCCAGCGAAATACAGAGCAAAGCCTAAGGAGCTGACGGCTATGGAGATTGATAGGAGCCCAGCCCCAGAAATTGTTCGGGACTTTCTGGATGTATTTCCCGAGGATCTACCCGGTCTACCACCTCCTCGAATCTTGGAGTTCTCAATCGATTTGATTCCAGGTACAGCCCCAGTATCCAGGGCCCTATACAGAATGGCACCGGTTGAATTGGCGGAATTGAAGAAGCAGGTTGAAGAACTATTGGAGAAAGGATTCATTCGGCCAAGCGCTTCACCGTGGGGTGCACCAGTTCTATTGGTAAAGAAGAAGGATGGATCGTTGCGAATGTGCATAGATTACCGGGAGCTGAACAAGGTCACAATAAAGAACAAGTACCCAATACCGCGCATTGACGACCTATTTGATCAGCTAAGTGGAGCCAAGGTTTTCTCGAAGTTGGACCTCCGTTCTGGGTATCATCAAATCAGGGTACCAGCCGAGGATGTGTGCAAGACGGCTTTCAGGACCCGATACGGACATTACGAGTTCCTTGTGATGCCGTTCGGCGTTACCAACGTCCCGGCAATATTCATGGACTTGATGAACAGGGTGTTCGCAAAATACTTGGACACGTTTGTCGTTGTGTTTATCGACGACATACTTGTCTACTCGAAGACTCGGGAGGAGCACGCTGAACATTTGCGCACGGTCCTACAAATTCTTCGGGAGGAGAAGCTGTATGCGAAGCTAAGCAAGTGTGAATTCTGGCTCGACAAGGTACAGTTTTTGGGACATATTGTTTCGGGCGAAGGCATCTCGGTGGACCCGGCAAAGATAGAATCTGTCAGAGATTGGCCGACGCCGAAGTCAGTGGCTGAGATCAGGAGTTTTCTGGGATTGGCAGGTTATTATCGGAGATTCGTCCAAGATTTCTCCAGAATCGCGGAACCATTGACGAGGCTAACACGGAAGGACGTGCCGTTTACATGGACAGAGGAGTGCACTCAGGCATTCGACACACTAAAGCAGAAATTAACCACGGCGCATATTCTTACTGTACCAGATGATTCAGGTGGTCTGGTGATACACAGTGATGCCTCAGGGAAGGGTTTAGGCTGTGTTTTGATGCAGCACGGCCGAGTGGTTGCTTACGCCTCTCGACAACTGAGAAACCACGAGAAGAACTACCCCACACATGACTTAGAGTTAGCTGCGGTAGTCTTTGCATTGAAGATTTGGAGGCACTATCTATTGGGTGAGAAAGTGGAGGTGTACACAGATCACAAAAGTTTGAAGTATGTTTTCACCCAGAAGGAATTAAATATGAGGCAGCGCCGATGGCTAGAGCTGATGGCAGATTACGACTTGGACCTTCAGTATCACCCAGGGAAGGTGAATGTTGTACCAGATGCGCTCAGTCGCAAGCCAGCAGTCATGATGTTGACCGATCAGAGGAGCATTATTGAGGACTTTCAGAGACTTGAACTTGAAGTCGTTACGCCGAACGCCTTCAGTCAACTTTGGCAGCTACAAGTGCAATCCTCCCTGGTGGATCGCATCAAGACTGCACAAGCGGATGATCCCCGATTGCAAAAGTTCAGAGAGGAAGTGGAAGCTAGACTGAGAACGGATTTGATTATACATGAAGATGGCTCTCTGAGATTCGGTAGCAGATTGTGCGTACCTAAGGGAGGTGTTCGAGAAGAAGTATTGGCTGAAGCACACAGTTCAGCTTATTCTGTGCATCCGGGAAGTACAAAAATGTATCAGGACCTAAAGCAGCACTTTTGGTGGAACGGAATGAAGCGGGAAATTGCGAGGTTCGTATCCAGGTGCTTGGTATGTCAGCAGGTGAAGGCGGAGCATCAGAGGACAGCAGGACTGTTACAACCCCTGCCGATACCGGAATGGAAGTGGGAGCACATTACTATGGATTTCATGACGGCCTTACCACGGAGCCCTAGGGGCAATAACGCCATTTGGGTTATCGTCGATCGCCTCACAAAAGCTGCACACTTTCTACCTTTCCGAGTGGGACAATCGACAGAATCATTGGCAGAAAGATATATGCAGGAGATTGTACGACTTCACGGTGTTCCAGTCAGCATTGTGTCAGACCGGGACACGAGATTTTTGTCGCACTTTTGGAAGAGCTTACAGGAGAGCTTGGGTACCCGCCTTAATTTCAGCACAGCTTATCACCCACAGACGGATGGACAATCCGAGCGTACGATTCAGACGCTCGAGGACATGTTGAGAGCCTGTATGTTGGACTTTCAAGGTTCCTGGGAGGACCATCTGCATCTAGTCGAGTTCTCTTATAACAATAGTTATCAGGCTAGTATTTAGATGGCTCCTTTTGAAGCACTATACGGGCGGAAGTGTCGATCCCCAGTATGTTGGGATGATGTGGGAGAACGAAGACTACTGGGCCCCGAACTCATTGTTCAGACAGTCGACAAGGTTCAAATGATCAGACAGCGTATCAAGGTGGCTCAGGATCGACAGAAGAGTTGGGCGGACACCAGCAGAAGGGCACTAGAGTTCGAAGTCGGAGATCATGTGCTCTTGAAGATTTCCCCTACGCGTGGAGTTATCAGGTTCGGAGGTCGGGGAAAGCTTAGTCCCCGTTTTATTGGACCTTTTGAGGTGCTAGAGCGAGTAGGAGAGGTGGCCTATCGACTTGCCTTGCCTCCATCGCTAGCTAGTGTGCATAATACCTTCTACGTGTCACAGTTGCGGCGTTACGTTCGAGATGAGAGCCATGTCCTGGACCATTCGGAGCTAGTTTTGGGTACCGATTTGTCGTACGAGGAGCAGCCTACTACTATTCTCGACCGCAGAGAGAAAGTGCTGAAGAATAAGGTCATTCCGTTAGTCCGAGTGTCTTGGGGCGGTCGTTCCCCAGGAGAATCCACCTGGGAGCGGGAGGAAGACATCCGTGATCGTTATCCACATCTCTTTGTTTAGTATTTATGTTTCTTTGTATCCTTGTTAAATTTCGAGAACGAAATTTTTGTTAAGGGGGGTAAGATGTAAATCCCTGTTACCATCTTAATAAAAGTTTTTCCTATTTTCTAAATCCCAAAAATTTACTTTCCTCGTATATTTTTGTAGAAGGTGGTTGCTTGAATCCCAATGTTTATAATTTCCCTAACCCTAAAAGTTAAAACCCAAGATCCAAAACAAATTAAAACCAAGGCTAAAATAAACTAAAACCCAAAACTATATTACTTATACCTTCAGCCCATTAAAAATCCTTTTAAAATAAATCTTTAAATTTAAACCAACAGCCCCAAACCCTTTTACCAAAATCCCTCAGCCCAACACATCAAATTTTTAATATTAACATTTAAAAAGCCCCGGCCCAATCTCCTTCTCAGCTCACCAAGATTTTAAAAAGAAAAAGGAAGGGAATTTTTTTAGGACGGGCCCGGCCCAATCTCTCCCCAACCCGCCTCCTCAACTAGCCTACCCGACCCACTTCCTTCGACCCGTTTAAAACCCTTCTTCTTCCCCACTCGTAACCAACTCTCCCGCTCATTTTTCTCTCGCGACCCACGTCCCCGAGCTCCCCCACGTCGCCCTCGCAGTTGCCAACGACCCGCGACCCCCGACCACGTTTCCACACCCCTCTAACTCTCGCTCTCCAACTCCTCACCTCCCTCTCACCTCCAAACTCCTCAAAACTCTCTAACCCCTCAAGTTTTTCCCCCACTAATCCCTAAGAACCCACTGCAAAACTTCAGACCTCGACCCTCGACGACGACGACGAACCTCCCTCCGACCCCCTTCTTCATCACCTCACCCTAACCTCCTCCTTCATCAACTTCAGCCCCTTCACACCCAACTTCCCTGCACTCAAACCAATCGCAACAGAGCTCGGCCACCTTACACCCCTCGACGCCGGCGAGCCCCACTTCGCATGAACCACCTCTGCGACCCTATACATCCTCAGCACCACCCTCATCTCTCCAGACCCGACCCCCCACTGCTCCCCCTCTCTCTCCAAAACCCACACCGTGTGATCACTGCACACTCACTGTTGCACTTCGCCGGAGCGCCGCCGCCGACCATCGTCAATCCCAGCACTACTCAAGAGATCCACAGAGCCTACTCTACACTTCCAGCGCGCACAAGACGACTCCGGGAAACTCCGACATAAAACCCGTGTTTCGATCGAAGCTCGCGCGAACTTGTTTCGCGGCGTACAACACGCGTTCACGACATCGTTGCTGCCGTGCGACCCCGAGGCGTTTTCCAGGCAAGTATTTACTTGCTTCATGCTAATATAGTTGTATTACAAACCTAAATCATGTAGTTATTAAACTTACAGATTACCGATATATAACATGACCTAAGTGTTCGATGCTAGATCCCAATGGAAATGATTGTTTATTTTGACGGAAATTGATATTTTCTGTTGGCCCGCAGGATGATAAATATAGTGTAGGAATCTCGCTGAAAAATACGATTGTTCGTGACAAAAATTGATACCCCCATATATGTTGTTAAAACTAGAATTCTCTCGTACCTGAAAACGAATAAAATCACCATAAATCATATATACACCGGAATGATGCGTTCGAGGGCTTAAATCTAAGCCAACTCGACGAACTTTAACCCTATATAAAATTCTGATGATTTCTGTTATGTAACCATGAAGATAATTGGATCGGAATGCGACTCTGGACTGCGGTCCAGAGCGTCTCTGATTATTGTGTTCTGTCCAAAGACCTGCGTCACTGTGTTTCCTGAAATCGTACGTTACGGAACTTTACAGTAGATTAAATATATTTCTGTTAGTTAAACAAACCAAGTGGTTCCATTCCATTTCATCACTGTTTGCTATTTTAGAATGTATTTAAAAGGGCGGAACGTATATCTGTCCAGAACAGGTTCAGAAATGACATATTGAGATTAAACTGTGCATAACTTTCAACGTACAGATGCGATTGAGGATCCGTCTATTGCGTTGAATACTCTATTGGAAACCCTAGATTTCATGTAACTGTAACGTCGCTAAATTCTGAACCCAATCTGGTGCAATTCGTGTCGCGAAACGGACGTTCAGTTCTGAAACTGAATTTCCAGCAGCGCGCACTTAAAATGAAACTGCTATATCTTGAAAACCGGAATCCCGATTGAACTGAAATAAATTTTGATGAATCACTGACTAAGTGTTCTATTTATCTTACTTGTATCATTTTGCTGAATTCTTAACATAATAATTTATGCAAATTATTTTAGTTAATGACATGCATGTTGATTCATAACGTATAGAGCTTATTGGTAGCATACAATACATATATCTTACCCTTGCCATATATTCAGTATTAGTGCGTGTGGACATTGCATTATCGTGCGTGATAGATGTTGGTTTAGAAGTGACGAGTATACCAAAGGGGAAGTGAATATTCGTGACAGTGATTGATACAGTGAACAGTGATAAAACCGTGCCATTGGTATACTCGTACACGACTAAATCAAGATTATAACTAGTGAGAACCTGGGAAAAAGGGGAAATCAAAGTGGAAAGAGTATCGTATTTAGCGGGACCGTGTTTAGAGGATGATCATTCGAACAAAGATACTGATACATGTAGGATAGGATCTAGCGATCCGGCTGACAGGGTTATGTCCCGAGCATGTGGGCCGTTGTCTCGGGTATGTACGAGACTCCTGTTAAACATGATCGTCCTTCCACTATGTGATTTCAAACATGACCTAGAGACCGATAGGGACACATAACATATTCTGCATCATATAGTGACATAGTGATTACTTGCATTGTTCTTACACCAGTATTACCTCATATACCTGTTTCACCTTATTATAATAATATTGTTATTGTGTCGCTCTGACGACCTGAGTATGCATGCTCAGATCCCGCGGGAGGACCAGCACAGGAGACGGATCTACCCTTCGAGTTCACGGAGATTTAGACTGGTGTACTTTCTATTTTCTGCTTTCCATAAAAGTGATCATAAGTTTGACTTTGGTTAGTATTTGTTCTTGTTATCTGTAATTTGTGAACAATGGAATATTAATGTAATAAATTAGTGATGTGATTCCTTTACCACTGCGCTTTATTTACTGATTACCATGCAATGCTAGAAGCCGAAGTGTGACTACGGCGGGATGATTCCTTGACCGTAGGAGCATGGCTGGCCTAGTCATCCCTCGTTTTCCGTATTTTGGGAAGCGGGGTGTGACATATACATTTATCAGCGCTATTGTGATGGAATCTATTTGATAGTATAACCGAAACAAATTTCCCATGCCACTGTTTGGATGGCTGTTTTAAACCATAAAGAGATTTAACTAATTTGCAGACTTTTTTTTATTTCCTGAAAGTACAAACCCTTTGGGTTGCTCCATGTATACCTCATCTTCTAACTCGCTATATAATAATGCAGTTTGCACGTCCATTTGGTGAATATACAAATTATATATAGAGGCTGGAGCAAATAATATTCTGATAGATCTTATACGTGCAACAGGCGCATAAATGTCGAAATAATCGACAATATATCTTTGTTTGAACCTTTTCGCCATGAGTCTAGCCTTAAATGTTTGCAAAGGCCCTTCAGATTTGTACTTTCTTTTAAAAATCCACATACATCCGATAGCCTTAGATTCTTGAGGTAAATCAGTTAACACCGAAGCGTTATTGGACATAATGGAATCCATTTCATCATTTCTTACCTCTTTCCAAAATGTGGAGTCTCTCGAAGCCATTACCTCGCTATAGATTTTAGGATCATTTTCTATATGGAGAAAAATAGGTATTTTATTAATCTCATCATCTTCTATATGGAGAACAATAGGTATTTTATTAATCTCCATATTTCTATCTCTTTCTACTAGAAAGACAGTAGAATCAACAAGGTCAGAATCTAGTGTTTTCTCATTTCTTATTCTTTGACTTTTTTCTAGATTCTATTGGAGGGTCAATAGATTTCTCTTTTATTGTCGTTTTTTTTCTATAGATGGCTTATGTTGAGCAGTATCTGACTTGAAGTTTATTTCTAAAAATTCAACATCTCTAAATTCAACTATTACATTAGATTCCAAATCAAGAAGTTTATAAGCTTTACTATGTTAGGCATATCCTATAAATACACTTTTGAGTGCTTTATGACCTAATTTAGTCCGTTTAGATTCAGGAATCCTATAATATGCCAAACATCCCCACACTTTTAAATAAGCCAAAGTTTGATTCTTTTCTTCTGTCACGCCCCGCTTCCCAAAATACGGAATACGAGGGGTAGACAAGGCCAGCCATGCTCCTACGGTCAAGGAAATGTCCTGCCGTAGTCACACTTCGGCTTCTAGTTTATCATGGTAAACAGTAATGATGCACAGGTAAAGGGAAATACAGCAACTGAAAGAAACAATGTAAAGACTGACCTGAAGTGGAACAAAAGAATGTAACTCCGGGAGGCAAGTCAAGAAGTCTGTGATTCACTGGTCCAGGCTAAATCTTCACCTCACACTGAGCATGCATACTCAGGTCGTCAGAGCGACACAATAGCAATATAATGTACATAATCAAGTAACAGTTCTAACAGTGGTGAAGGATATGAATAACAGTAAATCAATAACAGCATGAATATAAATGAGCGGGGATAAATGCAGCGGAGCAGTAAAACATTATAACGATGTGTCATACATGTCAACACAGTATATAAGGAATGTAAATGACAGTAACCCTATCAGTCTCTAAGTCTCACTGCACAGGTCAATAAGCCTATCGTCAGTCCAAGTGTGAGAGTCAACCACTCGCGAGTGTCCTCCACCCAAGGGTAGAACCCAAGGGCAAGGGACCACGGGCCCAACATGTAACGAATGTATCACGGTGTATATATCACGTACCCTGTAAATCTCCATATAACTCCCTAAATATATAAGCCGGCATGGGACTCCCGAGATTCTGTTGAACTCACACTTAAACTACCCCACACCCCGTGGTCTACATCAAACGCTAACCATCACCCTAAATACTAATCGGTCCGTGTCAAGTCTGCGCGAGAACTGGAGGCAGGACCCCCATCAAGCACGTCCCGACTAATACCTAAGAAAATGGCAGTGTCGGATGCCTTATCTGTGACACCCGTGCAAACGCTTCCATAAATGTCCCATTCCACTTATTAGTCACACGTGCACGCATCCCACAGACGTCGACAATGCAATAGAATAATAGGGTCACTGATTGTGCACAAGTACGTATCACTTTCTCTTAATCACGAATACACGAACACTGACGTACTTGCCACAATCAACACTAAAATCTAACACTGGGTAAATGTACGATGGCACTAGGTTATCAGTACAATGATATGGGTATGATATGATGCATGAACGAGTATATAAACATGATGAGGATGTTATGAAACAGCATTCCTTCACTTGCACGATTTATCATGAAACATACGTATACAATTTAGCGAAACGATAAACAGGTAGTAATTAATATGTTCAGTTAGCTATCTAAAGAATTTTGTTTCAAGCCAATCGGGTTTCAGGATCATTACTTATAACTGTTTCATTTTAAGCGCTCGCGACTGGAAATCCAATTTCAGAATCAGGAGTCCGTTTCGCAACGCATTTTAACCCCAGTTGGGATCATAATTTAGCGATGCTACAGTTGGATAAATTCTATGGTTTTCAGTAAGGTTTTCTACGCAACAGACGGATCGTCGATCGCGTCTGTACGTTAGGAGTTATAATCTGTTTAACAATAATGTGCCAGTTCTGATTCTGCTGGGACTGCTATGCGTCCCAATCTTCTAAATTACAGATTAAATAGTAAATGATAACGAAACAGGATGAAACTAATTGTGTTGTCTAGCTAACAGAGTTACCTACAATAAGCAGCGGAGTTCCGCAATCTACGAGTTAAGTAATTCCTGTGGTACCAGTTACAGGACAGCAAGCAACACTTTGAGTCGCTCTGGACTGCAGTCCAGAGTCGCACTCCGATCCAATTATCACCACAGTTTAAGTAAAGGTATGTCTGGGAATTAGTACAGGGTTAAAGTTCGTCGAGTTGGCTTCGATTTGAGCCCTCGAACGCACCATTCTATTATGTATACGAATTATGGTGAATTTAACGGTTTTCAGGTGCAACAGAATTACAGTTTTACGGTTAAAACTTGGGGGTAGTTGTTTTAGTCGTTAACAGTCATATTATCCAACCAAAATCACACACTATGCTCACAGCCCTACAGGCCAACCTACACCATCGAGTTCCGTCAAATCTAATAATATTTTCCTAAGGGAACAAGTATCGAACAGTTACGACACATAATTTTAACTAATCTTGCAACTTTAATATTTGTGTTATTAACATTTGTATCATAAATAAATAGCATGTAAGCAAGTAAAAACTTGCCTGGAAGAAGTCTCGGGGTTGCAAGGCAGCAACGTCGTCACGAACGCGTGATATACGCCGCGGAACCGATTCGCGCGAGCTTGGATCGAGACGCGGATTTTACGTCGGAGTTGTCCGGAGTCGTTGCACGGTTGCTGGAGGTTGACGGTTGCTTGATGATCCTCGGTAAGTGTACTGTGGTTGACGACGGTCGGTGGCGTCGCTCCGGCAATGGCCGTAGTGAGGGTTTGTAAGGAAAATGTGTTTTGGGTGGTTTTGAGAGAGTTAGAGTGAGAGGGTGAGCAGTTAGAGAGAGAGAGAGAGAGAAAATGTGTATGCAGTGAGAGAGACAGAGAGATAGAATGGGGGCTGAGAGAGTGAGGGACAGAGGGAGAAAGTGAGAGAGAAAGTGAGAGAGAGAGAGAGACTGTAGACAGAGGGAGAGAGAGTGCTAAGAGAGTGAGATGCAGGGTGAGTAAGGAGGCTGAGGGAGAATCAGAGAGGGATTGAGAGAGAACGAGGGAGAGAGAGAGAGTGATCGGGAGAGAGAGAGTTAGAGAGAGAGAGAATGACAGAGAGAGAGAGAGAGTGGTCGAGAGAGAGAGAACCAGATCAGAGAGGGGCAGAGTGAGAGAGATGATGGCGACGACGTCGACGATGATGATGAGGTCGGCAACGTGGTGCAGAGGGTGGGCTCGGTATGGCGCTAGGAGGGAAAAGTGATGGAGGCGACCAAGGTGGTCGGAGCTGTGGGTTCGAGGGTGCAGAGAGTGGGGTGAGGGAGCGCTGGAAGTCAGGGGAATAGATGGGGAGACGAGGAGGAGGGGTCAAGGGCGTGTGTCGTGGGGTAACGGCAGCGTGAGCGAGGGGCGACGTGGGCGTAACGGGGGGAGGTCGCGTGGGAAATCAGGGAGTTACCGTTGGGGATTAATTTTGAGAAGATGAACAGTAAGGGGTAGGGGTGAGTGGGCTTGATCACGGGCCGCTGGTGTGGGCTGGAGAAGGAATGAAAGTTAAAGGGAAATATATGAAAAATAGAATGGGCCGAGTCAGGGTTTGGGCTGAGTTAATTTCAGAGGAAAAATTTAAAGAGAGAAAAAGGGAAAGAGCAACGGGCTGGGCCGAATAGAGAGTGGGCTGGGCCAAGAAAACAGATAAAGGATTTATTTGGTGAGAACATAGCAGGCCGGGCCAAAGAAATAAGAAAATGGGAGAAGGTGTAGGCCGGGCTGGGTTTTGGGTATTAAGGGAAAATGAAAAAGAATATAATTTATAAGGGAGTGGGCTGAGGCACTGGGCCGCAAGGAAAAATAAGGTTTGGGTTATGGAAAACGAAGGGAAAAATTTAGAAAACAAATTAGAAAAAGATGGGGCCGGGCTTAGGAAAAATGGTGCTGGACTAGGATTAATAGGAAATTATTTGGGACAAAGCTAATTAGAATTAGAGTTTGGGGGTTCAAATGGAATTTGAAAAAATACAATAAAATAAAATGTTAAATTTATAAATAGAATAAATATTTCATAATTAAGAATAAAGAGGATTCTAAGGTAACAGAAAACAATTTTTGGTTTAAAAAGAGCTGGGTATTACATCATACCACCCTTACAAAATTTCGTCCTCGAAATTTGAAAGAAACAACTAGCTATAAGTAATAAGCGAAGGGTTATCATGCCGAAAACTAATACAAGTTGATTTACTTAAGAAACGGTAGGCAAAGTTTTGAAGGTACATACATATACATATATAAGAACCACATACAAAAATTAGACCTGAAAGCATAATACAGGAATACTATAAGGGCAACTACACATATACAAAAATGTAGGTAACAATCAACGAATAATATTAATCGAAGTGTGCTCGGTAAACGTCGAGATCAAATGTGTGCACATCTTCGTATATCAAACAGAAAAATAAGTGTAAGATTCAACTATTTATAATAGTAATCGTAGGCACAAAACTCAAAAATAAAGTAATGACGATAATGTAGTGAAAAACTAGTCAGTAGGTTAAAACATTTTAGGAAAACGTATCGGAAAAATAGGTTTTAAAAAATGATTTAGAAAACTCGTATAGTGAATCTATGGAACAAAATTTGCGCGGTATAAGAGTGCGCTACTGAAAAAGAGAATACTAATGGTGTACTTAAAATACATAAAACAGAATAATCAATAACACACCCTCTTTGGTAAATTTAAAATGATGAAAACTGAGTTTTGAATAATAATGTCTGTAAATATATGTGGGTAATAGAGAAATCACCAATAGGAAAAGGGCTAGCTTGGGTAGTGGTTACAAGTAGGCGTGGCTCAATCAGAAGGTCGGGAAGTGGCGGCTTTAGGCTGAGGGTCATGGAGACTGGAATCGGTTCCGCACAGAAAGTAAGGATGGCACAAAGGGATACAAAAGAAAAAGTGGAGGGGGAAAGCAACAGTCGGTACAACACATGGATCAAAATTTGGAGAGTCAGTGAATTTGGGAGTTTCACAGGAACTGTTCTCCTCCCGGGAGGATCTCAAACGGGGCACAGACGAGGGATGAATGGCGGCTCATCCCAAGGATCAGGGTGCGGTACTTTCCAATCGAAACGAGGGTGAAAACAATACAACGAGTAGGGGTGGACAGTCAGGGGTCTCAGCCGAAAAAATAATTGGATGTGGGCAATAAACAAGTATCAGGCGAAGCAATAATCAAAAGGTTTACGAATTCAGAAGATGTATTTCGTTCAAGAAAAACTGAAACAAGGCATTGTCAAAGGCGAAAAGTGGCCTTAAACTATACACAGTTTATCTGGCTAGAAAGACAACATCTAAAAGAAATTCCGTCGGTCGTGGTTGTGGAGATTTAGCAGGTTGCGGTAGACTCGCGCACTCAGGTAGGGGCGTCCATTTCAATAGCGCCTCGCGGGCATCGCCATTGGAAGTTCTTCCACAGCAGGGTCTTGATCTTCTGGTCCTTCTTCCTCAGGCGGAGCTTCTTCATCGAGGTCCGATTCTATGTGATTTTCTTCTCCTTCTGGGTTCTCTTCCATGGGGTTTTCCTCCACTGGGTTTTCTTCTATCGTCTCTTTCTCGGGGTCTGCATCTATCGGGTCTTCCTCTATAGGGTTCTCTTCAGGATATCCTTCTTCTTCGTCAGAATCAGCTATCATGTCAAACTCTGGGGCGGCTGCTCCTTCGTCCTCTGAATCATTGTTTTCGAAGTTGACCTGGGGACCATTGACCTCATCATCGGAACTCGTCAGTGTGTGATCTAAGGAGACGCATGACTGTGCATCCTCGTCTAGATGCGGCGCTGCTCCAGGGTGGGCCATGGTCTGAAAAGAAAAGTCATGATTAGATAGTGGGATACATCAAGGAAGAAGCTCAGGGTACGAAGTATAAGAAAATATGCGGTTGCAGGAACTGAAAGATCAGAATGAAAATACTGTGATAATGAATAGAATTTGACATAGAGAAAGCATGAGAATGATACATATATTATGATTCAAATTTTATTTCATTCAACTAAAAGTTCGACGGGTACAAAGGTTCAAACGAAAAGAAATGTTTATAAGAGGATGACAACATAATACTGAAATTTGGAAAAACATATAATTCTTCTTTGACTGCCAGAACGCTGCATCTTCGTTACGCGAGTTGAATCCTGCGTTAGGTTCGCCTTATGGTCGAAGTTCAAACTACGCGATGATCCTCACTTGGTAGAAGTGGGGAGTGTGGACGAATCTTCTCCTTGTAGTTCCTTCCTTTCTGGGCAACCGTTGATGAGATGTGTGTTGGACCCGCATATTAGACATTTCCCTTGGGCGCGGCGACAGTCCCTCTGAAGATGTCCTGGCCTCCTACAATACCCACAGCATGGGGTCTTCTGCTGTTTCTGTCGCGTGGAAACAGATTGACGCTTCATTGTCTTCTTCTTTTCTCGTCTAATGGAAATCCCTTTATGATTTGAGACTCCTGATGGTGCCTGATTCACCTGTCTCCTCAGTCCTTCAGCTAATAAGTCGTTTGTTCGCTCCTGGGCTTCCTTTAAACCTTGCAGTACACTCAAGATTTCAACAGTCTGATCCTGAGGAGGGGTGATAGATGAAGAGTCGTTGGAAGACATGATCCTGAAACAATGATTTTAAGGATGATATAAGTCACAAGATATACGAGTCAAAACGTAATATGGATAGGACAAAGATTCAAGAATATTAGAGGTGATGAATCTATTACAAGTGAAGAATCAATGGTATGATTTTAAGTAAACCATAGGAAATAGATAGCTGAACACACGATGTGAATATGGATCAAGAGTGACAAGTTTACAATCTAGACCGAGGGACGTCTTAGCTTGCCAAACTGTACACGGAAAACTGCAATCCCAATCGATGCAAAACCTGGCTCTGATACCAACTAAACCATGTCACGCCCCGCTTCCCAAAATACGGAATACGAGGGGTAGACAAGGCCAGCCATGCTCCTACGGTCAAGGAAATGTCCTGCCGTAGTCACACTTCGGCTTCTAGTTTATCATGGTAAACAGTAATGATGCACAGGTAAAGGGAAATACAGCAACTGAAAGAAACAATGTAAAGACTGACCTGAAGTGGAACAAAAGAATGTAACTCCGGGAGGCAAGTCAAGAAGTCTGTGATTCACTGGTCCAGGCTAAATCTTCACCTCACACTGAGCATGCATACTCAGGTCGTCAGAGCGACACAATAGCAATATAATGTACATAATCAAGTAACAGTTCTAACAGTGGTGAAGGATATGAATAACAGTAAATCAATAACAACATAAATATAAATGAGCGGGGATAAATGCAGCGGAGCAGTAAAACATTATAACGATGTGTCATACATGTCAACACAGTATATAAGGAATGTAAATGACAGTAACCCTATCAGTCTCTAAGTCTCACTGCACAGGTCAATAAGCCTATCGTCAGTCCAAGTGTGAGAGTCAACCACTCGCGAGTGTCCTCCACCCAAGGGTAGAACCCAAGGGCAAGGGACCACGGGCCCAACATGTAACGAATGTATCACGGTATATATATCACGTACCCTGTAAATCTCCATATAACTCCCTAAATATATAAGCCGGCATGGGACTCCCGAGATTCTGTTGAACTCACACTTAAACTACCCCACACCCCGTGGTCTACATCAAACGCTAACCATCACCCTAAATACTAATCGGTCCGTATCAAGTCTGCGCGAGAACTGGAGGCAGGACCCCCATCAAGCACGTCCCGACTAATACCTAAGAAAATGGCAGTGTCGGATGCCTTATCTGTGACACCCGTGCAAACGCTTCCATAAATGTCCCATTCCACTTATTAGTCACACGTGCACGCATCCCACAGACGTCGACAATACAATAGAATAATAGGGTCACTGATTGTGCACAAGTACGTATCACTTTCTCTTAATCACGAATACACG
Organism: Agapanthus africanus; assembly: GCA_030015575.1. NCBI lineage: Eukaryota > Viridiplantae > Streptophyta > Magnoliopsida > Asparagales > Amaryllidaceae > Agapanthus > Agapanthus africanus. The sequence continues at coordinate 727,102,030 of CM057342.1, read as the reverse complement.
AACACTGACGTACTTGCCACAATCAACACTAAAATCTAACACTGGGTAAATGCACGATGGCACTAGGTTATCAGTACAATGATATGGGTATGATATGATGCATGAACGAGTATATAAACATGATGAGGATGTTATGAAACAGCATTCCTTCACTTGCACGATTTATCATGAAACATACGTATACAATTTAGCGAAACGATAAAAAGGTAGTAATTAATATGTTCAGTTAGCTATCTAAAGAATTTTGTTTCAAGCCAATCGGGTTTCAGGATCATTACTTATAACTGTTTCATTTTAAGCGCTCGCGACTGGAAATCCAATTTCAGAATCAGGAGTCCGTTTCGCAACGCATTTTAACCCCAGTTGGGATCATAATTTAGCGATGCTAAAGTTGGATAAATTCTATGGTTTTCAGTAAGGTTTTCTACGCAACAGACGGATCGTCGATCGCGTCTGTACGTTAGGAGTTATAATCTGTTTAACAATAATGTGCCAGTTCTGATTCTGCTGGGACTGCTATGCGTCCCAATCTTCTAAATTACAGATTAAATAGTAAATGATAACGAAACAGGATGAAACTAATTGTGTTGTCTAGCTAACAGAGTTACCTACAATAAGCAGCGGAGTTCCGCAATCTACGAGTTAAGTAATTCCTGTGGTACCAGTTACAGGACAGCAAGCAACACTTTGAGTCGCTCTGGACTGCAGTCCAGAGTCGCACTCCGATCCAATTATCACCACAGTTTAAGTAAAGGTATGTCTGGGAATTAGTACAGGGTTAAAGTTCGTCGAGTTGGATTCGATTTGAGCCCTCGAACGCACCATTCTATTATGTATACGAATTATGGTGAATTTAACGGTTTTCAGGTGCAACAGAATTACAGTTTTACGGTTAAAACTTGGGGGTAGTTGTTTTAGTCGTTAACAGTCATATTATCCAACCAAAATCACACACTATACTCACAGCCCTACAGGCCAACCTACACCATCGAGTTCCGTCAAATCTAATAATATTTTCCTAAGGGAACAAGTATCGAACAGTTACGACACATAATTTTAACTAATCTTGCAACTTTAATATTTGTGTTATTAACATTTGTATCATAAATAAATAGCATGTAAGCAAGTAAAAACTTGCCTGGAAGAAGTCTCGGGGTTGCAAGGCAGCAACGTCGTCACGAACGCGTGATATACGCCGCGGAACCGATTCGCGCGAGCTTGGATCGAGACGCGGATTTTACGTCGGAGTTGTCCGGAGTCGTTGCACGGTTGCTGGAGGTTGACGGTTGCTTGATGATCCTCGGTAAGTGTACTGTGGTTGACGACGGTCGGTGGCGTCGCTCCGGCAATGGCCGTAGTGAGGGTTTGTAAGGAAAATGTGTTTTGGGTGGTTTTGAGAGAGTTAGAGTGAGAGGGTGAGCAGTTAGAGAGAGAGAGAGAGAGAAAATGTGTATGCAGTGAGAGAGACAGAGAGATAGAATGGGGGCTGAGAGAGTGAGGGACAGAGGGAGAAAGTGAGAGAGAAAGTGAGAGAGAGAGAGAGAGACTGTAGACAGAGGGAGAGAGAGTGCTAAGAGAGTGAGATGCAGGGTGAGTAAGGGGGCTGAGGGAGAATCAGAGAGGGATTGAGAGAGAACGAGGGAGAGAGAGAGAGTGATCGGGAGAGAGAGAGTTAGAGAGAGAGAGAGAATGACAGAGAGAGAGAGAGTGGTCGAGAGAGAGAGAACCAGATCAGAGAGGGGCAGAGTGAGAGAGATGATGGCGACGACGTCGACGATGATGATGAGGTCGGCAACGTGGTGCAGAGGGTGGGCTCGGTATGGCGCTAGGAGGGAAAAGTGATGGAGGCGACCAAGGTGGTCGGAGCTGTGGGTTCGAGGGTGCAGAGAGTGGGGTGAGGGAGCGCTGGAAGTCAGGGGAATAGATGGGGAGACGAGGAGGAGGGGTCAAGGGCGTGTGTCGTGGGGTAACGGCAGCGTGAGCGAGGGACGACGTGGGCGTAACGGGGGGAGGTCGCGCGGGAAATCAGGGAGTTACCGTTGGGGATTAATTTTGAGAAGATGAACAGTAAGGGGTAGGGGTGAGTGGGCTTGATCACGGGCCGCTGGTGTGGGCTGGAGAAGGAATGAAAGTTAAAGGGAAATATATGAAAAATAGAATGGGCCGAGTCAGGGTTTGGGCTGAGTTAATTTCAGAGGAAAAATTTAAAGAGAGAAAAAGGGAAAGAGCAACGGGCTGGGCCGAATGGAGAGTGGGCTGGGCCAAGAAAACAGATAAAGGATTTATTTGGTGAGAACATAGCAGGCCGGGCCAAAGAAATAAGAAAATGGGAGAAGGTGTAGGCCGGGCTGGGTTTTGGGTATTAAGGGAAAATGAAAAAGAATATAATTTATAAGGGAGTGGGCTGAGGCACTGGGCCGCAAGGAAAAATAAGGTTTGGGTTATGGAAAACGAAGGGAAAAATTTAGAAAACAAATTAGAAAAAGATGGGGCCGGGCTTAGGAAAAATGGTGCTGGACTAGGATTAATAGGAAATTATTTGGCACAAAGCTAATTAGAATTAGAGTTTGGGGGTTCAAATGGAATTTGAAAAAATACAATAAAATAAAATGTTAAATTTATAAATAGAATAAATATTTCATAATTAAGAATAAAGAGGATTCTAAGGTAACAGAAAACAATTTTTGGTTTAAAAAGAGCTGGGTATTACATCTTCCATAATCCGTATGGGCTGATTTTTTACTTTTTCGATGGAATTCTATTATGTAAATGGCAAGCCGTCAATAAAATTTCTCCCTATAAATTTAAAGACAATTTTGCATGTAACAACATAGAATTCACCATTACCACAAAAGAATGATTTTTCCTTTCCGCTAAACCATTCTGTTGAGGAGTATATGGTGGTGTCATTTCATGTACTATACCATGTTACTCGCAGAAATTTATAAATTTGTTTGAGAAATATTCTCCCTCTCTATCACTGCAAAGAAATTTAATCTTTCTACCAAGTTGATTTTCAATTTCTGCCTTATAAATTTTAAATATAGAGAATGTTTTGCCTTTGCTTTCATTAAATATACATACATATATTTAGAGTGGTCATCTATAAAAGTAATGAAATACTTTCTCCCTCCTTTAGTAACCGTTTCATTAAGTTCACATATATTAGAATGGATTAAGCCTAAAATTCCTAAATTTCTTTCAACTCTTGAAAAAGGTCTTTTAGACATTTTTGACTGTATAGAAATCTCACATTTATGATCATTACTAAAATCATAAAAAATTAAACAAAGTTTAAGCATATTCTTTAATATCAAAAATTTAAATGTCCTAATCTATGATGATATAAATTAAAAGATTCCGAGATATAAGCAGAAGTCGCTTTATTTTCGTTAATACTAAATGCATACATTCCATAACAAGAGTAGCCCTTTCCCACAAAGATTCCATTCTTCAAAAAAATTAATTTGTTGGATTCAATTACAACTTTAAAGCCCATTTTACATATAAAAAAAAATCAGCAGACACTAAATTCTTTCTCATATCAGGAACATAGAGAACATTCAATAGTGTCAATTTCTTTCCGGATGTGAAGTGAAGATCAACAAAACCCTTTCTTTAAACAGATACACGATTCTGGTTGCCCATTAAGACTTCATGACCATCATTTGCCTCGTCAAAGTCCTTGAACATTGACTTATCTTTACAAATGTGGACTATTGCACTGGAGTCGAGCCCCCACCTAGAATCTGAGTCCACTATATTTATTTTAGCGATCATACCACTGTTTGCAACAGTAACCATGGCACAGTAGGCCTCCTCAACATTATTCGCATACTTAATCTCCTGGTTTCCTTCTTTTTTTGAAACTAATTTTGCGGTACCTGCATTTACGAGCAAAATGCCCTTTCTTACCGCAAATATAACAACCTTTATTCTTTTTCAGGAAGTTATTGAATTTCCCTTCACTGTGCTTGGAATAGTTTGGTTTAGCCTTCTTCTGAACAACACTCTATATATGGTTAGCCCTAGGATTATTCTTGATCTCATCTTTCTTGTCCCTTCGACGGGCTTCCTCTTCACTTCGCAGATTTTTTGAATTTTCTCGAGAGTGAAGTTTTTTGTCCCATGAAGCAATTTCTTTTGGTAAACTTTCTAAGTATAGGGCAGTTTCGATATGATTGTTCCAACTTGAAAGGTTTCAAGCAATTTTATATCCAGAGTATTTATTTGATTGACAAGTAATTCAAATTCATGACATTGGTCTAAAATAGACTTTTTGTCAACCATACGATACTCAAAATATTTTGAAATTAAATACTTATTTGTACCTTAAATCATCCACTTTGTATTTGAACTTCAGAGCCTTCCAAAATTTTTTTGCTGAAGTGGTCTTGGTGTAGTTATCAAAGAGGCGATCCGACAGGGTGTTCAGAATGCGACTTCAGCAGAGACATTCATCATCTTCTCGTTTCTTTCTGGCCTTCACAAGCGCTTCGCTGTCAATATCCGTTGGCGCTGGAATCGGTGTAAAATCGTCGTCGAGTACATAAAATATTTTCAGCGCCGTCAGAAGGAAGTGCACGCCATGTGTGTCCATCAGGTGTGATTTTTCCCGTCAAACCGATCAAGTTTGATAAGATCTTGGTTTATAATTTTAATAGAGATTAGGCTGGATTTTGAATCTATTGTAAACAAAGTAAATCTTTAAAATTGTCAGAAATTTAGTGTAGGAATCGGAAAAATGATGGGTACAAGTAAATGAATTTATTGACTCTGAGGCGCAATCGGTTTTCTTCAAGGATTTACTTGTCCCCACTTAAATTGAGTGTGCTAAAATGTTGCAGATAAAGATCCCTTGGGATACAACATAGTCCGAAGTTCCTACGTTTAGCAAAAATCGAAAGAATTTCGAAATTCTATTCGAAATAGTAAGAGAATAGTAGAGAAGAAGTGGTTAAAGTTTTTAAGAAAATTGGTTCTGTTTATACATTCTCAAAGGTCATCAAAAAGCTGCAACCGTTTTTTATGAGCTTTAAGAATATATAAATAGAACTGATTTTCTTAAGAACTTTACTTCTTCTTCTTTACAATTCCCTTACTATTACGAATGGAATTTCGAAGTTTCTTTGATTTTTGCTGAACGCAGGAAATTTAGACTCTGTTGTATCTTGATGGATCTTTGTCCGCAACCCTTTAGCAAACTCAATTTGAGTGAGGATAAGTAAATCCTTGAAGAAAGCCGATTGCACCTCAAAGTCAATAAATTCATTTACTTGTACCCATCATTTTTCCGATTCCTACACTACATTTCGAACACCATTTAGACCGATGATCATTCGTTTCATGTTTTCCGTTTACGGCATAGATTTTCTTATTGTTTCAATATAATGTTTTTAGGCTTTCTACATACCATTCGTGAGGCAGATTTGGACATGGATGGGTCTCGTTCCTGCAACAAGGAAGAACTTCTATTCTTATTTGGGAGATGGGTATAGCTGTGTGGTAATTTCTGGTGGTGTTAGGGAAATTCTTCAAATGAACCATGAGACTGAGGTTTGAATCCAACCTAACACCTTTTTTTTTTTGTGTGTGTGAGGGGGGGCGGGGGTGGGGGGGGCGTGGTGGTGGTGATAAATTGCACTAAAATACCCTTAACTGTAAGTGTTTTTCATTTAGTAAACTTGGTGTTAAGGGAATTAATACCTTGAATGTAGCACCTTAAGGGTGGTTATTGTGTTATATATGACTTTAAGGTAGTGAAAAACACTCATAGTTTAGGGTATTTTAGTGTAATTTAGCCTTCGTTTTCATTGCCCGACTTTTAGTAAGTTTGTTGAGATGATGTCTTTGCTATTTTAAGATGTTGGCGTTCTTGGGGTGTACAGGTGGATATGATTTTAAGAGATTGTTTGTTTCCATGGATTTGACTGGAATTGAGTGACATGTACTCTTGCATTGGACCAAATCCACATCTGAATTGGAATTTGTGTTCGCCTTTTAAGGACTTGGTATTGCTCAGATAACTTCAATGCATGGGCATTTCATCACTGAATCGGGGTTTTTAAGCTTGAGGTCTCGGCATGGATCTAGGTCAAATTTGTGGTCACCTCAGCGCCCTATCTCTATGACATGCTTAAAACCTATGCTTTTCTCACACCAACCAAACAAAGGATTTGAGAGTCAAAATTTCAAATCTTTCCATCATCCTTGCATACGAGGTTCATGGGCACTTAGACGGAAAAAACTTCTCTGCCAAGGCTTGTAGAGAAATTTTTTCCCATTTAAGCTCATGGAATTGCGACAAAATCGGAAATCCCAAATTTGGAGGGTTTGCTGCCAAAATTACCTTAAATATCGGTTTCTCTTGCTAAAAGGATATGCTTTTATGTTTGATTGTCGGTTGCAATCGTTAAATCAAGAAAGGGGATCGTAAGAATAGCCATTCGGATTGGCCGATCTCTTGTTCCGATCTTTTGCTTTGGTCAGGTAAAGCAGAAAATAGAATAAGGAAACAAATACAGAAAAAAGAAATATCTTTATACTGTTGTTTACTTGATAAACTCTTGTATTGGTTTACTTCCTGATTTTTAAAATACAAATAAAAATCAAATGATCATTTTATTGTAGGGTTTTTTTTACTTGTAGCCCTCCAAAACATAGCAAATTCCTTTCTAACCCCCCAAAACTTGGTATTTACTTTATACCTCCAAAACCAATAAGATATATCATTTTACCCTTCTTTACGATTTCCGTCAGAAAAAATCTGGTTAATTTTAACTTTAAATTTTCTCCATAAATTTTAGATTTACCATTTTTCCGAAAACAATAATTAAGACCGCAGAAGTATTCAACTTTTTTATAACTAGAAAAGGATGTTGAAAATATTTCTGATTTCATGGCCGATTTTGAGAAAGGTGCAGCAAAAGCCTAAACCCTGATTTCAATTTAGAGAAGACATTGGATATTTCCGAAGTAGAATAGAGCTTGGGATATTTTATAGAAAAACCTTATGTTATGCCGTTAAAATTTGACAGAAATCATAAATGGGAGTAAAATGATATATCTTATTAGTTCGGGGGTAAAAAGTAAATACCATGTTTTTTGGGATAGAAAGGAATTCGCTGTGTTTTAAGGGGGCTCCAAGTAAAAACCCCCTTATTGTAACATGCAGAGTCATGTTTACAAGTGGTGGAAGCCCAGTGGTGAATTCTTTGTGCAAGTATATAAAGCAATCAAGCTCCCATTTATCATTTTTTGGGGAAGATTTGGGTAAAACTAATATTTCTAAATCCTAGCTAATTTTACTCTTGTTCTTTTTCACTCTTTTTTGCAATGCGAAATGATACATTTCATTTAAGAATGAAATGGAAGAAACTACAAAAATACACTATTTTGAGAGGTTAAAATAAAACCTATTACCCTCTTCAGAAACGTAAGGGTAAATTGTCAACAAGCCCCCAACCCGTTTCAAACTTATATATAAACCCCTGAGCTTTTTTCTCTTGTTAAAAAATCTTTGGGCCCAACCAAAACCCCGTATACCGGTTGCCTGTAATATCCAAGCAGTTGCCAGTAATATCCAAACAGTTGAGGAAGTAGAAGTCCTAAATGAAATAAAGGCCATAGGTTTTTTCATAAAGATTTTAAACGATAGACCCTTTCAAATAATTTTGAAAATTATATGGATTTTTAGACAACTGCCGAGAGGGCCGGGGCTTTTTTTCCAATTTACCCAAAGCGTAAATAATTAATAAGCATCCCCTACAGCAATAATTATCTACAACAAGCCCGCAGGTATATCATGCTGAAGAAATTCTTTTTTATGTTGCCCGATTTTTTCCTCTTCTTATTTATTTCGAAATGCCGTGCATGTTGTGGTCGAGCAAAATCCTCAACCTACAATGGACAATGGATGAGGTACATAATTTTTGCAATTTTTTAATAAGGATAATGGAGAAAAGATGCCATAGAAGGGAATTTCCATCTATGGCGTTGAAAAATACATATTCCATGATTTTTTTTTTCAACGATCGGCATCCATCGTCATCTTCTTTATCATGTAAAATATGGTTATACCAAATTTGATATACTTCCATCACTTTTTCACCGTTGATTTAGCGGGTGCAAATTTAACGGTTTACCGACAATAGAACTTTCTACATTGTTAATTTAACGGTGAAAAAATGTAGGAAAAAAATGTAATTGACATTTACCTGTTCCCCATTCTCTGTTTTGTAATAGAAAAGTGAGATAAAAAATCAATTAGCCATTCAAATATATTGAATTAAATGTGGTAGGTCCATGAATATAAAAATACATAGCCCGTATCTGATTATAAACGAAGTTGTGTGTGTATAGAGCCGAATGGAATTTGAACTAAAATTTGGCATTAAATTTTCTTCTAATTCTATCACCATATATTAAAAAAAAATGGCTATCATATAGACTAAATAGTGAACTTTTGAAATATTTCCATATATGTCCTACCAAATGTTGCGACTCAAATACAAATCCCTAAATTAAGTAATTAACTACAAAGGGCAAAAGTGTCCAATTATAGATGAATGATTTGCACCCTGGATATGGACTCAATTTAAAGAAGTGCGTGGGCCCAGATTCTTTCACCAATCATATTGAATTTTCATGGGAAAAATATACAAAGATCCATTCATCTTGCATTTATCATAACCTTAGTGGAAATAAATCGGTAGGAAATTTATATATATATATATGTATGTATGCGTGTGTATATATATATATAGATATATTCTTTGTGGCATAATATCACCAGTGGCTCAAAAAAATAAATTGAGTTTCTCCTGGAAATATACTCTCTTCAATAAGTGGAACGCGTTAGATGTCCACTCTACCAGTTAGACAGTAAAGATTGGAGAAGTGCAATCAAGATAACATGTGAATTATAAAATGGCATGGCGGAAATTTTTTTACATCAGCAAGTTTAAAAACTAACCATCTTTCAATTGTTTGTGTGATCGGAGCCGATCATATTATTTCCCGCGTCCTAAACTATTGGTACACCACTTTCATACAAATGGTAACTTATTTTCCCAACGCGTGCATTGGGGGCTTACTCTTGTATAGACTAAGATGAACTATTATTTCTACATCGATCAAAAGTATAAATTTTACAGTTTTTTTTTTATGATCATCATCATCCACAAGTTATTATTTTATTCACACGTTATTGTGTTATTTTTTATTTTCTTTGCCCCTTCATGTAAAGTTAGTAATATTGAACAACTATTTGATCCAAAAGCTTATTGAAATCATATTATTTATGCATGTTCTGTCTATAATTGAATCATAAAGATCAAAATAAATGGTAACCATTAAAGAAGTATGAGATAGTTTGTTTATATAATGCATGTGGGTTCAAAATAATTTTTGATAGTTAGCGCGGATGTGAAAGATGTGAATAAGACGACGTTTTTCTTTATGGATCAGAATATTACGCAGTTAAGAAACAACAAGTTTCAAAAATATGTTTGGATGAATGTTAAAATGGATGAGTTGTAATAAACCAAAAATAGGATAAGCAATGCGTGTGGGTAACAGAGAGGTCATTCTCATAGAAGATAAGATAAGAAAACCGATTAAGATGATTCTGACATGTTTTACCGAAAATAATAAATGAACTAATTAGAAGAAGTAATAAAATTATAATTAATGACACAACTAAGGATAGAGATATATCTAGAAAAGATGAATATAGGTAATTAAGAACGATATGTTGGAAATGCAGCACAACATAGATTATAGGATTTTGAAATGGAGCTATGGGTCCTCGCACGCCTTTTCTTCGCTATTAGACGGTGCCATGCTCTTAACGCATGTCAGACTTTTCCTTAATGCATGTGTTGGCGGGTTGTTCCCGTATGTATCAAGTCGGTGACTGGTGGTAGGAGATATCGTATATATCGGTATAGATAGAGACTATAGGGAGTCGTTTTTGTGCATTCATTCATGTACAAAGGTTTAGGTTATCTTGGTAGTATGGTGGTTCTCAGCCCGGTGGGTTTGTCCTTGTTACTGTTTGACACACTCTGTACGTAGTGGTTCCTCTCCTTTTGCTGAGATCCAGGTGATTCCTGCGTCCCGGATTCTCTATCATCATAATAGATGTTAATATAATATAAATGTTAATACTAAAAAGAAATATAAATTAACTAATAAATGCATTTTTAAATAGTTAGAATAACTCCTATCTATATGTATATAAAGCCATATGAGAGAATATGTCTTAAAATACTCCATTATCTGTTAGGAATCGACGTTAGGGTCGCAACACATATGGACCCGGTGGAAGCATCAAACAAAAATTAACGAGGCATAGCACCGATTTCTAACACAAGATCATGTCATTTACTAATAATTGTAACAAATAGAGAAATCTATTGAGGGGAAAGGGAGCTATAACTTTTGTAGCGTGTCCATTCAATCGTGGAAGACCCAAGCTAAACTTCGTCGCCATAGGAATGAGTTTGGTTGCCGATCTTCTTACCGAACATGATCCACATCGAGAAAATCCCAACTCAAACTTCAACTCCACCAAAAGCATGCTTCAAGTGAAGTAACTTGATCTAATACTTTACTAATGTATTAGATGAAGAGATGTAGTTGTCTCACTTTATATTTCCTCTCATTTCCTCTCTTTTTAGCTCTCATTCTACCCTTAGAATTTTGAGGAGAAAGAAGAGCATCAAGAGAATGAGGAAGAGAGAATGGTTCATTATATTTAAAAAATCATTTTTCATTAAACAATTTAGAACCATGTCTCTCTGCACCATACTCATTTGTTTAATATTAAAAAGAAATGAGTCATTTCTATGTTAATATTTATTACAAATGAGGTGTCCCTTCTAGATGTATATATTTGCATACAACAACTAGTATGTGTATATATACACAATATACACAATGTATATGTATCGTATACATATACCCGTATTTGTATCAAATACAAATAGCAAAAGAGTGAGAAATATAAAGTGAATATATATATATATATATATATATAAATCAAATCTTGATTTAATAATCCGGTTTTAACATAAACAGGTTAGTATTATCAAACGTCCGATTAACATATATGTATCATATACACAAATTTAATCGAACTCCCGTACATATCGTCATACGCATACTATATCGTTTCGCCTAAGCGGAGAAAACCTCTGCGTGGGATTTTAAAGACTCAATCAATATCTAGCATTAGGTTAGGATCATATCCGATTGAATCTGAAACACTTTCATACCAATCCCCTCACGGGTTAACCCACAAGCACGTTAGTGGCAATAGCTGTACGTAACGGCTACTCAGGTATTGATTAAAAAAAGTCCGACAAGTAAGCTCATTCGAACGCATTCATAGCCTATCAGTGACAGTCACCGTACAGTCTGGTCTCTTTGTCAGAGAGTGGCGCATATCGAGTCTGAGGGTGGAACATGTCAGACCCCCAATAACCCAATAAGTCATGCAGATATTAGACTCATAACCATCAGAGATACAACTGATAACACTTCAGTTTATATCAACTACCATAGCCATAGATTTCTGGTTATGGTCATGACCTGCACAACGCGACATCAACTCCCTATACCATGCTTTGTTGTTCTCTAGATCAGTAGTCGGGAGAGACGAATCCTTCGACCGCTTATTGCATCTATATGCTTGGGACTGTACCCAACTAAAACCCGTTTGCATGCCTCTTTAGAGCCATAGTAGGGTAGTAATCAAAGTTCAGTGGGAACATACACAAGACACTATGGCGATCTCACGTCTAAAGACTACCATGTACTCATGTCACTAGAAAACTACTATATGACAATAGATATAATACCATCTAGGAGTTCTTGGTGAGTCCGTTCAGTGAAAATCATTCTCCAATGGGCACATGTATACAATCCTCGGTGTCAAACACCAATAGCTATAGGACCAGCTATCGCCCTCCAACCGGGTCAGGAAACATATACACTAGTCTAAACTGGAATACCAATGCCCTGTTTCGATACTCTTACGACTAGGAAAATTTAAGGATGTGCTCATGGATTATCCATGCTCTACTATTATGATCCCCATCATTAATCCTGATAGTCAAGCAAAAATCCTATGAGTTTTATCATCATGTATTAGCGATACGTAATAGAAAGTAAAACATATACACATGAATGATAAAAACAAACCAAATAGTATACTATCATCTCGAGTAAAATTGTTCTATCTATATAGGTCATGTACAATTACAATAATTTCATTTAGGGCACCTACATCCAACAATCTCCCACTTGCACTTAAGGCCAATTATTGCGGTATCGTATACCCAACTTTTCTAATAACAGTTTCGCAAACCGTATTTGAAAAATAGCCTCAATGAGTTGATCCGCTTCAATATTTCTAACTTCTTCTCTCTTTATCTCAATCTCGCATAGATCAACTATCTCCTAAATCAAGTGATACCTGCCTTAGAATTTGTCTGAATAGCTGATGGGACCAAGTTCATAAATGAACTTATTTATCCAAACAACTTCTTAGGCCGTATCTCTGCTGAGTCATACTCAATGTTCCTTTATAAAAAAGAGGTAAGGGAAAGTTCCCCACTATTCAAACCCTCACGTGTTAAACACGTGGGCACCTAGCATATAGGCACTGCAATTAAAGCAACTGTTAAACTAAAACAGCCTCGCGTGTTTAACACGTGAATGCCTATATGCAACGCATATATGCACTGCGATTAAAACAACTGACAAACTAAAACAGGCTCACGTGTTTAAAACGTGAGTACCTATATGCAACGCATATAGGCACTGTAATTAAAACAACTACTAGGCTAATGGAGCCTTACGTGTCTAACACGTGAGTGCCTATATGCAATGCATATAGGCACTGCAATGCAAAAAAACTATAGGCTAATAATCCTCACGTGTTAAACACATGAGCGCCTATATGCAAAGCATATTGTCACGCCCCGCTTCCTAAAATACGGAATACGAGGGGTAGACAAGGCCAGCCATGCTCCTACGGTCAAGGAAATGTCCTGCCGTAGTCACACTTCGGCTTCTAGTTTTTCATGGTAAACAGTAAATGATGCGCAGGTAATGAGAAATGCAGTAACTGAAAGAAACAATGTAAAGACTGACCTGAAGTGGAACAAACGAATGTAACTCGGAATGGCAAGTCAAGAAGTCTGTGATGCACGTCTAGTTCTGGTCCAGGTTAAATCTTCTCCTCACACTGAGCATGCATACTCAGGTCGTCAGAGCGACACAATAGCAATATAATATATATAAAATCAAGTAACAGTTCTAACAGTGGTAATACATATGATTAACAGTAAATCAATGACAGCATGAATATGAATGTGCAGTAATCAATGCAGCGGAGCAGTAAAGCAGTAGAACGATATGTCAACACAGTATATAAGGTATATAAATGCCAGTATCCTTATCAGTCTCTAAGTCTCACTGTACAGGTTACTGAGCCTATCGTCAGTCCAAGTGTGAGAGTCAACCACTCGTGAGTGTCCTCCACCCAAGGGTAGAACCCAAGGGCAAGGGACCACGGGCCCAACATGTAACATGTATATCACGGTGAATATCACATACCCTGTAAATCTCCATATATCTCCCTAAATATATAAGCCGGCATGGGACTCCCAAGATTCTGTTGAACTCACACTTAAACTACCCCACACCCCGTGGTCTACATCAAACGCTAACCATAACCCTAAATACTAATCGATCCGTGACAAGTCTGCGCGAGAATTGGAGGCAGGACCTCCATCAAGCACGTCCCGACTAATACCTAAGATAAATGACAGTGTCTGATGCCTTATCTGTGACACCCGTGCAAGCGCTTCCATAAGTGTCCCATACCACTTATAGTCACACGTACACGCATCCCACAGACGTCGACAATGCAATAGAATAATAGGGTCACTGATTGTGCACAAGTACGTATCACTTTCACTTATTCACGGATACACGAACACTGACGTACTTGCCACAATCATCACTAAAATCTAACACTGGGTAAATGCACGATATCACTAGGTTATCACTGCAATGATATGAGTATGATATGATATGTAAACAGTATATGAAGCACGATTAAGGTGTCATAAAAACAGTATTCTATCACTTGCACGATTTATCATGAAACGTACGTATATAATTTAGCGAAGCGATAAACAGGTAGTAATTACTATGTTCAGTTGTCCATCCATCTAATTTGGTTTCATGCCCATCGGATTCCAGGATTGCTAATTATAGCCATTTCATTTTAAGCGTTCACGGCTGGAAATTCGGTTTCAGAATCAGAAATCCGTTTCGCAATGCATTTTAATCCCAGTTGGGATCAGATTTTAGCGACGCTACAGTTGGATGAATTCTAGGGTTTTCAGTAAGGTTTTCAACGAAATAGACGGATCGTCAATCGCATCTGCACGTCAGGAGTTATACACTGTTTAACACTAACATGTCAGTTCTGATTCTGCTGGGACTGTTATGCGTCCCGGTCTATTAAATTACAGATTAAATATCAAACGGTAACGAAACAGAATGAAACCAATTGTTTTGTCTAGCTAACAGATTTACCTATAATAAGCAGTGGAGTTCCGCAATCTATGAGTTAAGGAGATCTTGTGGTACCCATTACGGAACAGCAAGCAACAACTGGAGTCGCTCTGGACTGCAGTCCAGAGTCGCACTCCGATCCAAATATCATCACAATTTAAGTACAGGAATACCAGGAAAACAGTATAGGGTTAAAGTTCGTCGAGTCGGTTTCGATTTGAGCCCTCGAACGCACCATTCCGGTATGTATATGATTTATGGCGATTTTATTAGTTTTCAGGTACAAGAAATTCCAGTTTTACGGTTAAACTTGAGGGGTAGTTGTTTTGGTCATTAACGATCATAATATCCAACAAAAATTCACACATTAGGTCCACAGCCATACGGGCCAAACAATACCATTTAGTTCCGTCAAATTTGATGAGTACTTTCATTGAGAACACACATCGAACAGGTATGGCACACTATTGTTCTAAGATGGTAACTTTAAGATAAATGTACTTAAAGATTCTAACTTGAGTATATAGCATGTAAGCAAGTATAACACTTTCCTGGAAACGTTGAATTGATGGTACGGTATGCACGGCACGACCACGCGGCAACAGTGTCAAGAATTTGGTCTCGGCCTCGGATTGAGCTCTGTGCAATGGCTCAGCGGTGACGATGAGCTCCGGCTTGGATGCTGAAGGTCGGCTGTTTGAGCTTCAGAGGAGGTGAGCGCAGTGACGGGTGGCCGAAGCTTGGAGGGTGGCCGACGAGGGGAGACTCGGGTTGAATCGTGAGGAGAGAGAGAGAAAGAGTTTAGAGATATAGAGAGAAAGATTGAGAAAGAGAGGGAGAAAGGAACTGAGAGGGAGAGAGATGAGAGAGAGGCAGTTAGAGAGAGAAATGTAGAGGGAGAGAGAGAGAAATGTAGAGAGAGAGAGAGAAGCAGTGAGAGAGAAAGAGAACTGAGAGAGAGAGAACAGAGTGAGAGAGGCAGTGACGAGGAGAGAGAGAGAGACACTGAGATGAGGGCGAAGAGGATGATGATGATGGGGTCGACGAGATGCGATGGATGTTGACGACGAGACGAGGAGTTCACCGGTCGTCGGCGCAGGGGTGGCCGAGCTCGGGTGCAGGGTGATGGTGGGGAAATGGTGACGGAGGCGACCAAGGGTGGTCGGAGTTTGGTGGATGGGGGCGAGGAGATGGAGTGATGAGAATGGGGCGAGGCGAGAAAAGACGGGTGTTTGCAGTCGTCGACGTCGTCGTCGTCGGCGGGGCGAGTGAAGGAGTTGGCCGATGACGGGTGCAGGGATAGACGATGGCGATGGAGATGATGTTGACGAGGAGGGTGAAGGGTGTCGATGGAGTTGGTGGTCAACGAGAAGACGGGACGCCGGCGGTGAGGGTGCAAGGTGGCTCGGGAGTGTAGCGAGAAGAGGAGGAAGGAGAAAGTGAGAAAGAGAGAAATGAGAAAGAGATGACGAGAGTTAGAGAGGGGAGTGCGCGACGTGGGGGTAACGGTGAGCGAGCGTGGGCGTGGGGAGCGGCGACGAGGGCGCAACGGGAGGATTTCGCGCGGGAAATCCGGGGGTAGCCGTTGGGGAGACGCACTGTAGGTGCGGGTCGGGTCGAGGGTGAAACGGGCGCGGGTTGGAGGCTGGGAGCGGGCTGTTGGGAGTGGGCCGGGCCAAAAATAAGGAAAAGAATTAGTTGAAGGGAAAAAGAAGCGGGCTGGGCCAAGAATAATGAGGGAAATGTGAAGGGAAGAATAAATTGATTACCGGGCCGAGAAAATTTAGACTGACGGGCTTGGGCCAACGAAAAATCAAAGAATAATTAATAAGGGAGATGGGCTGAGGGGATTTGAATGAATTAATTAAATAAATGGGTGGGCTTGGGGTAAAGAAAATATAAGGTATAAAAGAATATGGTTTGGGTTCATCAAAAAGGATTATGAATATTGGAAGAGGGGGCCGGGCTTCTGGGCTCAGTGAATTGAAAAGGAAAATGGTAGGAAAAAGTGTGGGCTGAGGGATTGGTTTTGGGTTTTATTGATGAAGAAAGTGGGGTTTAGAATGAAATAAATTTATAAATAAAATAAATAAATTATAAGTAAAAATGAATAAAATTGTAAATAAGAATAAATAGAATTCTAGAGTAATAAAATACTAATTTTGGTATAAAAAAGGGCTGGGTATTACACATATAGACGCTGCAATCAAACATCTAACAAAATAAATAAGCCTCATGTTAGGGGTCAAGGGGGCTAGCAGCCCCTTGCGGGGTGCGGGGCAGCGCCTCGTTAGAAATTTTTTTCTAACAGGGACATGGTCGTGGAGTATGTGCGTATGTGTGTGTGTGTGTGTATACAGTATATATATAAAAAAGGAAAGGGCATCCAAAAGATGCGTGGGCCAGCGTCCCATGTGCCTGGCACGCGGGCGCTTTGCGCCAGAGCGCCAGCACACCACGTGCCTGGCACGCGGGCGCTAGGCGTCAGCAGCAAAAGGGACTTGGTATCTGCACTGGGAGCTGTGCTCCCGATTTGATTTATGGAGTTGAATTCCTAAGATATTTTTGGAGCTGATGAAGGGGCTTCTCCCTTGAGCCCTGGATCTTCCCCAAAGTGGGATTTTTGGAGATGGGTCTCCTTCCTCCTCTTCTGTCGGCTGGATCTTGAAGAATAAGAAATATGAGATTTTAAAAATCTCTTATTTTTGAGATCTGATGGAAGATCTGAGTTCCCCTTTGTGGATTTTGTGGTGAAAAACTATTTAGTTTTAGAAAAGGAAGAGTAAAACTCTTGATTTAATTCAAAAAAAATAAGAAGGCTCAGATCCTTAAGAAAGGAGAAGGAGGCACATGAACCCTAGTTTTTTTGGGGGGTAATGAAAAGTATATTTTATTCATCATCATGTTGCCTTATATAGGCTTACACATTTACATATAGCCCTTTGGGCTTTACAAAATGGCATTTCGCCCATCCCATGTCTCATGTGCTATTTCTTTTTGCACATAAGGCATGAGCTTTACAAAAATTTGGCTTTATACCTATTCATGCATAAAAAATTATATCAAAATTATTTATTACATGATTTTTTTATTTCAGCATGGGGGAGGCCGGCCGCTTCATGTTCGGGCTCGACTCGGGCATCAGCCTACTTGATCTGGGCTTGGGCCCACCTGGCTTGGGGTTGACCTTGACTTTGACTTGGTCAACCGGGGTGTAATTTTCGACCCCAACAAAGTGCCCCCCATCAATAAATGCACATCACATATGTGGGTCATGTGCGTGAAATTGATGGATCTTCTTTCGCGTGGAGGCAACTTGCTTTGGTTGCCACTTTTTGGGATGCACTGCCCTTTTTACGACATGGACGGTCGACGTTTGTGTCTCCGAGGCGGAGTGTCCGTAGTAGACGTTTCCCTGGCCCGAAGCGATTTGGTTCCCGTTTTGTAGGAATCCTGCACTGCCCTTTTTACGACATGGACGGTCGACGCTTGACGCGTCTCCGGGACGGAATGTCCGTAGCAGACGTTTCCTTGACCCGGAGCGATTTGGTTCCCGATTTGTGGGAAGCCTGCACTGCCCTTTTTATGACATGGACGGTCGACGCTTGACGCATCTCCGGGACGGAGTGTCCATGGCAGACGTTTCCCTGGCCAGGAGCGATTTGGTTCCCGATTTGTGGGAAGTCTGCACTGCCCTTTTTACGACATGGACGGTCGACGCTTGACGTGTCTCCGAGACGGAGTGTCGGTGTATGACGTATCCCCGATGTGGAGTGTCTGTTTGACGTTTCCCCGGCACGGAGTGTCGTTGGTTGACGTGCCCCCGGCACGGAGTGTCTGCTCGACGTTTCCACGAGACGGAGTGTCTGCGCTGGACGTTTCCCCGAGATGGAGTGTCTGCTTGTTGACGTGTCCCCGGCATGGAGTGTCGGCTGGTTGACGTGTCCCCGGCATGGAGTGTCTGCTTAACGTTTCCCCGTTACGGAGTGTCGCTGTTGGACGTTTCCCCGGTACGGAGTGTCTGCTTGACGTTTCCCCGAAGCGGAGTGTCTGTAGTCGACGTGCCCCCGGCACGGAGTGTCTACTTGACGTTTCCCCGAGGCGTAGTGTCGGCTGGTTGACGTGTCCCCAGCACGGAGTGTCTGCTTGACGTTTCCCCGTTACGGAGTGTCTGCAGTCGACGTGCCCCCGGCACGGAGTGTCTGCTTGACGTTTCCTCGGGGCGGAGTGTCGGCCGGTTGACGTGTCCCCGAGACGGAGTGTCTGCTTGACGTTTCCACGGCACGGAGTGTCGGCTGGTTGACGTGTCCCCGGCACGGAGTGTCTGCTTGACGATTCCCCATTACGGAGTGTCGCTGTTGGACGTTTCCCCGGTACGGAGTGTCGCTGGTCGACGTGTCCTCGGCACGGAGTGTCTGTAGTCGACGTGCCCCCGGCACGGAGTGTCTACTTAACGTTTCCCCGAGGCGGAATGTCGCTGTTTTTTCGACTTGATCCCCGGCACGAAGTGTCGCTGGTTGTTTGACTTGATCCTCGGCACGGAGTGTCGCTGGTCGACTTATCCCTGGCACGGAGTGTCGCTGTTTGTTCGACTTATCCCCGGCACGGAGTGTCGCTGTTTGTTCGACTTATCCCCGGCACGGAGTGTCGCTGGTCAACTTGTCCCCGTCACGGAGTGTCGCTGATTGACTTGATCCCCAGTGCGGAGTGTTGCTGGTTGACTTGATCCCGAGGCGGAGCATGATTCCGACAGGGGGGGTAGATATCCCGAGACGAAGCATAATTTCGACACGGGGGAAATTCTGGGACGAAGCATGATTCCGCCGCAGAGGTTGTTGGTTTGATTTGATTTAGGTTGACAACAGCATCGCTACACTGGAATATGGTACCAGAAGCGAATCATCATTTGCCATGAGTGGATTTGGGGATTTAGGTTTTTGTTTGGCATCAGCATCGCTATACTGGAATATGCTACCAGGAGCGAATCATCATTTGCGTTTGCTCATTAGGAAGCGATGGCTTAGGAGACAGGTTTTAGGTCCCTATCACCTAAGACTTTTCAATTTCGTGAGCCGTAAGGGTCTCACAAAGCATTTTCTCCCTACGGGTCGTAAGGATCCCGTAGGTGTATTTTCTCCTTAGGAGTCGTAGGGACTCCTAAGTGTGTTTCTCGTTTGTGAGTCGTAAGGATCTCACGCGGGGATTTTCTCCTCACAAAGTCGAGAGGACTTTGCGAGTGCATTTCATCTCTTTTTCACGATTTTGCGCCCTTTCGGGTTCAAACTCGACGGCAGTCCTGTTATTTTTACTCACGGAGCCCTTTCGGGTTTTCATCCGTGCCCATTTTGCTTGTGGACATGCCCCCTTTTTTTTAATCTTCACCACCGGTGGGACTTTGAATGTGGTTTCTCCGGTAGGACTTGGGAGAGATTGGGATCGTTTTACGCCCATGGATTGTATACGGTTTTGCAGGATGTATGATCCAGACCGTAGGGCCGGAAAAATTTCGGGACTTTGTTGGCGTCTGCATCGCTGCAGTGGGATATGGTACCAAGAGCGACTCATCATTCGCCATTGGGGTATGGGATTTGGAATTTGGTTGGCGTCTGCATCGCTGCACTGGAATATGGTACCATGAGCGACTCATCATTCGCCACTTGGGGTATGGGGTTTGGAATTTGGTTGGCATATGCATCGTTGCACTGGAATATGGTACCAGGAGCGACTCATCATTCGTCATTTAAGATTTGAGTTTGGAATTTGGTTGGCGTCTGCATCGCTGCACTGGAATATGGTACCAGGAGCGACTCATCATTCGCTATTGGGATTTGGAATTTGGTTGGCGTCTGCATCGCTGCACTGGAATATGGTACCAGGAGCGACTCATCATTCGCCGTTGGGACATTCAGAAATTTGGAATTTTGGTTGGCGTCTGTATCGCTGCCCCGGAATATGGTAACAGGAGCGACTCATCATTCGCCTTTTTTTTACCGCGATTGCTCTATCATTTCAGCTTTTCTTATCGCGAAGGTTGTGATTGCTCTATCATTTCGGCTATTTATTCGCGGTTGCCCCATCATTTCGGCTTTATTTTCATTTTTATTTTTACTCGCTGATTTTTATTGCAAGTTGCCCCATCATTTCGGCTTTTTATTTATACATACATACATACATACATATATATATATATATATATATATATATTATTTACACATTTTTACATCCCCAGTTTAACGACTTAGAGGTCGACTGTTCCCAGTTTAATGACGTGGTGGTCGGCGGTTCCCAATTTAAAAACTTAGAGGTCTATCATTCCCAGTTTAACGACGTGGTGGTTAGCGGTTCCCAGTTTAAAGACTTAGAGGTCTATCGTTCCCAGTTTAACGACGTGGTGGTCAGTTTTTGAAGCTTGGGCTCAATTTTGCAGGAGCCACGGGCTCCTTGGGCTTGATTACATGAGCGAGCTCTTCATCATTTGGATCAAGCCGGTGTTGGATGGCAACAACCGCATCATTGTCATAGTTATAAGGCGTGGGAGGACTTGCTCCCCTGAGCTCCAGCATGTAGACCGTATGGGTTGTGTACCCGTCTATTGCTTCTTCATTGGCAATGTTGCTCGCCTGGCTCTTAGCTTGTTGCCTTAGTCCGCTCTTCTCAAAGAAAGGCAGATGTCTGAGAGAATCAGGTTCCCGAAGGACTTCGGTATCCGTTTCTATGAAATTAGCGGTCGCAGCTTGACTGTTTGTTAACATGCCAGGGGACAATGATATTTCTCCTGTCTTGTATTGTTTCTCGACCCAATCCTTGAAGATGCAACAGTCTTCAATAGTGTGTCCCAGCACTCGGTGGTATGGGCAAAAGTTGGGATGATCAGTCCTGTTCGCTTCGCTTAGCCTTTTTGGTTCTGGTAGCCGCAAGCCATTCTTCAGAGCATCTTTGAAAATTTTGTGGACCTTGTCCCTTCGGAAAGAGTAGACCTTATTTCTTCTTTCCTCCAAAGTTGGCTCTCGAGATTTGTTAGACTTTGCTCTGCCCGCTCTCTGCTTATCCAGAGAATCAGTGATGTTGGAACTTTCGCTTTTCCGGTTGTCGTCCCTCCGATGTCTCGGTCTATTTGTGAATTGGAGATTCTGAGCGGACTCGGGCTTTGAGCGTTCCAACATTTGAACTTTCTTGGTCAGCTCTTGGAATGTTCTGAGGCCTGCGGTGCACAGGAAAGGTTTCATCTAGTCGTTCAGATTTTCTATAAGAAGACTGACGGATTGGTCTTGCTCCAACGGCAGTTCGCATTTGATAGAGAGATTGCGCCATCGGACTATAAAATCCATGTTGCTTTCGTTGTTCTTTGGCTCGGTCCTTACAAGGTCAGCAATGGTGATTTTATCGCTGACACTCATGAACCTTTACTTGAACATGGATTCTATTTGAGCGAACATCGTGATCGAGTCATCCGGTATGCTTGCATACCAATCGAAAGCAATACCGGTCAAACTATTGACAAACTGGCGGAGAAGGAGTGCATCATTGCCCCCAGTGTTCACGCATGATGCTTTAAATTGGGCAATGTGCCGGTTCGCATTTTCCGTCCCATCGAACCTTTCAAATTTGGGGACGACATAGCCAGTGGGAAACTCCACAAGATCGTACCGAGAAGGATATGGTCTCCCGCTACTGCTAACATCTTTTTGCTCTCCGGCTTCGGCTACCAATGTTTTGACTTTGTTGGCAACCAAATCCATGATTTGATCTTGAGTTAGCGGGTTGCTGTCATCGATAGTCAAGACATTTCCCGAGATAGGATGCGGCCGACTTTTATGCAGCTCGTCCACTTTTGGATTTAAGGGAATAGGCATTGGTTGTCTCGGGACACCGTTTCCCGGTTCATGAGTAGAACCATGCGCTTGATTGGGCGGCTGAGAGGCAACTTGAGCTGTGAGCCGTAAGACGACGTTTGTCAAGTCGTCAATTTTTGAGTAAAGCTTGGCCATCTCCTTGTCTCTACTTCTGAGCTGCTTTCGGAGCTCCTGGAGAAGTTGCTGCTCTGCAGTCTTAGGATGGAAAGTTGGTTCATCTGAGCTGCTTTCCGAGCCTGACTCCTCATGAACTGAGGGCTCTTCTTGCTTATCAGCCTCACTGGAAGGGTCTTCCTTACCTTCCAGAGAAGGCTGGTCTTGAAATGTGGCAGCCATATTCACACCAGATTGAATTTGAGATGTAGTGGCCCCCTCCTTGCTCTTGCCGCGCGTGTGCCCACCATGTAGACAGTGTAGACTACATATCTAGCTGTCTCTTTATCATTGGCGGGGAGCTTAGAGAAGACACCCGATCGAGCAGTTGTTTGGGACACCGTTGGGGCTTGCTCGAGACACCTTGTTGCTTTGTTGGTGTTGATGGCCTTTCCCCCAGCTGGGGCCAAGGAAAGTCGTTCAGACACCGACTTGCGTTTGGGTAGTGGTGCCCTCGAGATCACCACATTTGGCATCTTGCTTTTCCAGGCCGGTTTGTCTGTTACCGGAGCTTGAGAAGCCAGAATGGCGTTAGCTGGCATGAATAGAATAGAGCCGAACTGTAGCAGCGGCTCCTCCCACTGTCGCCCAATACTGGCCGGGAGGACCGTCCTGGAGTCCATCTTCATCGTGTAGGAGATGGGAGGTGTGTTCATCTTTGGAGACATTGTTGAAAATTGATTGCTTGGAAAACTGCATGAAAGAACATTATTTTAGTATAAACATAGATATGTATATTGATTGAGTTCGCATGATTGTTTAACCCGAAATATGGGAGGAGAGATGGGTCCCACCGGGCGTGCCTGAATCTGTAGGGTGTTTTTCGTCACCCTATTGAGATGGGAATACACACGCGCTTGTCAGGCGCATTACAGATTCCCCCTGCCTAGGATAGGCCGGGGTTTATTGATTGGGGGATCCGAATCTCCGGCAGCCGTGGACTAAGCTGCCGTTAATTACCCCTCACCTTTGGAGCGAGAGAACCTCCGATTAACGGGTTAAACTGGTCATGCGAACTCAATGTGCAGTGTTGTGTTTTGAAGGGGTTTTGGATATATCGGGGGCCCCGCAGAGTTTTTACGGGGGTCCCGCTACCCTGATAGCGGGCTGGGGGTCAAGGGAGCTAGCAGGGACAGGGTCGTGGAGTATGTGCGTGCGTGTGTATGTGTGTATATAAAAAAAAGGAAAGGGCATCCAAAGGATGCGTGGGCCAGCGCCCCACGTGCTAGGCATGCGGACGCTGTGCGCCAGAGCGCCAGTGCACCACGTGCCTGGCACGCGGGCGCTGCGTGTCAGCAGCAAAAGGAACTTGGTCTCTGCACAGGGAGCTATACTCCCAATTTAACTTATGGAATTGAACTCCTAAGATATTTTTGGAGCTGATGAAGGGACTTCTCCCTTGAGCCTTGGATCTTCCATAAAGTGGGATTTTTGGAGATGAGTCTCTTTCCTCCTCTTTTGTCAGCTGGATCTTGAAGAACAAGAAATATGAGATTTTAAAAATCTCTTATTTTTGAGATCTGATGGAAGATCTGAGTTCCCCTTTGTGGGTTTTGTGGTGAAAAACTATTTAGTTTTGGAAAAGGAAGAGTAAAACTTTTGGATTTAATTCAAAAGAAAGAAGAAAGTTTAGAACCTTGAGAAAGGGGAAGGAGGCACATGAACCCTAGTTTTTTTTGAGGAATGAAAAGTATATTTTATTCATCATCATGTTGCCTTATATAGGCTTACACATTTATATATAGCCCCTTGGACTTTACAAAATGGTATTTCGCCCATCCAATTGTTTCCCCCAATCAGAGCAAAGCTCTGTTCAAATTTCAAATTTTGAAATAAAGCAGTGCTTCATAGCAGCGCCAGCGCTGAGAGAGTCAAAGAATCTGAGACGACGCTCACGTGCAAAGCACATAAGCGCTAGCGCTAAGTGCGCTGCACTCTAAGCAGCGCACCACGTGCAAAGCGCGTAAGCGCTAGCGCTAAGTGCGCTGCACTCTAAGCAGTGCACCACGTGCAAAGCACGAGACCGCTAGCGCTAGAACTAAATGTTCCCCACCGTTGGATCAAAGATCCAACAAAGATGATAAATTATCAACTTATCAGAATAAAATTCTGTTAAGAAAACATTCTTCAGAATCTTTCCAAACAAAAAGATTTTTCTCTGTAAATCAGAGCACCGTCGGATCAATGATCCAATGGTGATTAAAAATCACTAAAATACAGAATAAATTCTGTGTGGTGAAAGATTTCCCAATCTTGTTAATAACAAGAAGATTGCCTTCTGTAAATCAGAAGCCCTAGGATCAAAGATCCAACGGTGGGGAAATCCCCAAATAAATTAAAGAAAAGATCTCTTCAACCGATTCAACAAATCGGTTTGCCCTACATAAAGGCCCCAAGACTTCAAGTCTCATATAGAGGAACCCCCCCATAAACTTTGAGAAATTTCAAAGACAAAGAGCAAGCTCTCAGAAGAAGAAGATTTTCTTCAAGGTAAAAAGAGAACAGAGAGATGAAATCATCTCATATAAAAAGAAGAATTTACTTTTTTTTCTAAGATCATAAATCTATAAGGCCAAGGTCTTTCACAACAGAGATAAAAGTATCTCATCATAAAAATAAGGAGAAGAACTTAATTTTCTTCAGATCATAGATCTATAAGACAAATTGTCTTTCAGATATTATAATATCTCATTATAAAAGGGGGGAGAATAATTCAATTCTCTTAAGATCACAGATCCAAAAAGGCAAAGCCTTTCATAAAAAACATAAAAGATTGAAATCTCCTATAAAAAAACAAGAACTTTGTTCTTAGATCCATAAGACGAAGTCTCTTATAAGAAAGAGAATTTAATTCTCAGGACGTAAAGCTTCCTAAAAAGAGCCATAGCGCTCCAATCAAAAGAAGCGCTTCAACGCTCCAAAATTAACGCATAGCGTTGCAGAGCCTTAGCGCTCCAAACTTCACCAGAAGCACAATGCACTCATTGTCTGGCGCTCAGCGACAAGCGCGCCACGTGCTTTTCACGTGTGCGCTACTTCACCAGAAGCGCAAAACGCTCAAGCCAAGCGCGCCACGTGCTCTTCATGTGTGTGCTACTTCACCAGAAGCGCAATGCTCTCATTGACTGGCGCTCAGCGCCAAGCGCGCCACGTGCTTCTCACGTGTGCGCTACTTCACCAGAAGCGCAATGCGCTCATTGACTGGCGCACAGCGCTAATCGCGCCATGTGCTCCTCACGTATGCGCTACTTCACCAAAAGCGCAATGCGCTCATTGTCTGGTGCACAGCGCCAAGCGCGCCACGCGCTCCTCACGTGTACGCTAAGAGAACATAAATTGTTCTATAAATAAAGGCCCCAGAGCTATAATGAGTGCTCAGCACTCAATAAAGGACAAAAACAATCATCAGAACCAATGCCCAATATTTTAACTGAGTGGGCCGAGCCCAAAGTGGCCACAGAACCCTCATTCAGATTAATTGAGCCCATATGCTCATAAATCTTTGATCTGAGTCCCAAATTGGACTACAGATCTCCCAACCAATATTGGTTCAAGGGTACATCTTTTCACTCCTCTGATATGTGTCGTTGTAATCCTTCAACGTCTTCAGAGAGGTGACGGGTCCCGACAACCAGACATTCCACGGACCGTGGGGTCCTTAAACTCATGGACTATGATGTCCTTAAACTTTACAGACTACGACGTCTTTAAACTGGACCGCAAAGTCCCTAAACTAAAACAATAGAGCCTAAATGCTCTTTTGTTGGATCTAAATGATCCTGTTAAGTAGATCTTAGACTAAAATTAGACTAACGTATCCTTAACAAATTGTTAAGTTGATCTTAGTCTAAAATTAGACTAACGTATCCTTAACAAACGTTTAAGTTGATCTTAGTCTCAAATGAGACTAGCATATCCTTAAACCTAACCCAAAACCCAAATCTAAGAAAATACGGATTTGGACTAATCCACGCCCTACGGGCGACAACACAGATTAGTCTCCGTATACAATCCACGGGAAACCAAAAATAAAACAAACACACACGACATGAAGTGACCATCTGGAGAAGGAGAAAGTTGTTACCGCGATGCGGTAGCGTAATTAACTGCAGGGGCTTGCGCTTGCAGGGAAGAGCGTCCCCACAATAAAAAAACCCTCACAATGAGGGGAAATCTGACGAAGTCTACTACATCGGACGCATCTGTCTAAACCTTCGATACACGGTGCCATAAATCAACTTGGCATCTTCAGAGAGGTGGATGGATAAAACCAAATAGCATCTGCCCCCAAATTCAGGCAAGACGGACCTACGCGGTCGCGTTTCTGTGTTCGGCGGAGAATAGATTCTGGCACGCCCGGTGGGACCTTTTCCTCTTTCCACTCCACATTTCGTATGTCGTGTTTCATGAACGAATCGCGGTTTGACATGGTTACCTTTGGATGTGAAGTACTAAGATTTGGTATCTTGCTCCGTGCAGAAAACAGAAGATCAATGGCTTCGAACTGCACTAACTGCAGCTGCAACTCTCGCTCTGTCCCGTCCGGAGGAGTGACTTACGGGCCCTAAACGGCCTCCATCTTTGCCATGCCAGTGGAACAGGTGACTCAGGCCACCACTGGACTGTTCTTCGGGACCATGCTCCCGCCAACGAGCTTCAGCGCTCCTGTACCATCGCAAGAAGCTCCGAAAAAGTCGGTCTTTGATCGGCTTGCAACTACTGCGGTCCCTCTCAACGGGTCGCCCAAGTCCACTGCCTCAGTTTTCAACAGACTAGACCGAAGCTCAGATGGGCCCATGAAGAAGCACGCAATTCTTGAAGGTGTTATCCCTAACCGATTAGCCATTCCTACTCCTGAAGTCACCAAGGCGATTTCTCCTGCTAAGGGGTCAGTCTTCACAAGACTGGCCGTTTCGGCTCCTGTTCCAGGCGAAGTCATGAAGGTTGTTTCCCCTGTTCGAAAATCGGCCTTCGCAAGACTGACTATCCCTTCTCAACGGACGTCAGTCTTCGACAGGCTAGCGCCAATAACAGTCTCCCCTCAAAATAAGGGGTAAGAGGAAGCTCATCCAACAGCGAAGGTGATCCCGGCCGCACTACATACTCGACGTTGCCACTGGCGCCGAGTGAGGAAAGCTGGGGGCAGTTCACCCTCTGGACTGACTCCGCCAGCTCCAACTGTGGAAGTTGATGCTGTTTTTCCAACTGGGAACAGTTTTGAACCACTCAGGAGGGTCCGCAAGAACTCTCCGACTGCTGTGCTGAAAAGATCTCTTCCACCTGTGGAGAATGCCACAAAGGCGAATCTTGAACAGCCCCCTCAGCGTCTGTCCTCTAAAATTTACAAGGTCTAGCGTCAAGTCCAAGACTCGGTGATTGATCAAGATTACTCCCGCCGACTGAAGAAGATAAAGGTTCGGCAAGAGAAGGACTACTCTGTCGTACCACCGAAGGTGTCGTCTACCTGGGTGCCCGCTGCAACGGCCCCCTCAACTTCACCAGCCCACAAAAAAAGAAGGCCGGAGAAAATCCGTGTGTCTGCGAAAAATGTCAAGGGCAATGAGCCTAAACACCCTAAGTTGGGGGCATGGTGGTGCATACCGTCTATATGGCATCCGGAAAAGAGGACAGCCATATCTCCACAGGTCATCGGCCGCTTACGCGATCAGTGACTAAGGCTCAGGAGCAACAACAACAAAAGCTCCAAGAGATGCCAATAGCTATGGCCGCACTCACGGGACCAAAAGCAAGCCCGGAGATATCATCGGAGAAGCGTCGTGAGTAGGAAACAGATGCTGAATTCCTTCGGAGAATGCTTGAGAAGAAGGACAAAGAGGCTGCGGAACAAGCGGCCAATATAAAACAAATGGCCCTCCTATTCCAAGATATGGTGGGCATGATGATACAGCCAGACCCTCCAGCCAAAGATCCTCCAGTAATAATTGAAGATGATAGAGGAGAGACATCAAATTCTCTGCCAGCTCTATCAGCAGCCAAGGAGAAGACCATCTCCAAAGCCATGCTCGATGATTATATAGCTCAACAAATACGAGCTCATCAAGCGAATGAAGAAAACGGCCAAGTCGTCAGAACTGGGCGACTATATCCAGGATGGTACGATCAGATAAAGTACCCGCCAGGATACACAATTCCTAAATTCCATGTGTATAAGGGGACAGGCAATCCCCATCAACATGTTGCTCAATTCAGGGCTCTCTGCAGCAACACTGGAGGGGATGATAAGCTACCGCTCCGCCAATTCGTCGGCGGCTTGGCGGAGACAGCGTTCGAATGGTACTCAGAGCTTCACAACGACTCCGTCAAAACTTTTACGGAGATGGAATTACTATTTACACAGAGGAAACACAAGCGCTAGCGAGCGCACTCCCATCACAGCATTAATCAACGCCAGAGTGAAGCCAGGCAAAACATGGGTGCAGTATGCAATACGGTGGCGGAATCTATGGTCGAAGTGTGAGCAGCGCATCGAAGAAGCGCCTGCGGTAGGCATGTTCATAGGGACCCTCGACCCTCAGGCGACCATTTCACAATTCATGATGTTCTTCAAGCCAACTACTTTTCAGGCCTTGATTGACAAGCTGGCACAAATGGATCAGATGGGTCATAGACTATCTTCTTCGAAGTTGGAATCTCGAAATGAGAAAGGGAAAGGGAAAGCGACCTTCATCGCCAATACTCAGCAGCACCTCAGTGGTCCAAAGCCAACTGATCGCCAAGATAAAAGACGGTGATTCTTCAATGAGAAACTGAAGCGCCCTTATTCGTTTTCCCGGGATAAAACGAGGAGACTGTTCGAGCTGGCGGTGCACAACAGGCTCATTATCTTTGCCGGATCCAAAACATCCATTGCAACCCGGTGAGGCCAATAATCCCAATTATTTCCCCTATCATCAAGTGGTAGACCATCCAATCGAAGATTGCTTCGTCTTCAAAGGCTGGATTGAGGACCAATACCAACAGAGCAAATTCGCACTATCCGAAAATTGGAAAGTAAGCCCGCCTCAGCCGCACGCTCTTAAAAGGGGGGACACGCCGTGGGCATCATGCTCTTTTGTAGAAGAAGCTCCATGGGAGGTCGCCCTTTCAACCAAAACAAAAAGAATGCTAAAGGATCTCCAAACATGCCCGGCGATCAAGTGGAAAAGTCCACTAGAACCCGAGGTCATCGAGGGAATGCTAAAGCCGCGCTCGACGCCAAGAATTGGTAGTGATAATCAAAACGCTCAGGCCCAACCGTCAAAGTCTTCGAAGAAGAAGAAAACCAAAAAGCCCGTGAAGCATGGTGACAAGCGCACGGACCTGCAAAAACATATTGACGCGTTGGAAAAATATAACCAGAAGGCGTGAACCCCGGTCACGCTTTAAGAGTTTCTCAACCACATCCTTGAAGATGGAGATGGCGACAAAGATGAGGGAGAAGACTCATTAGATGAACCTGAGGATTATGTGGTAAGCTGCCACATGATCTCTCACTCATTAATAAACGATGAAAAGGCTCCGGATGAAGAGAAACCAAGGGCAGATCCTGAGCCTGAACTCCTAGGACCGTCAGACGAGATGATTGACGCATTCCTGAATGAAGCTCTTCTGAAAAGCAAAACTGATCGAGAAAGCGAAATTGCCATATTTGAAAAAGCCAAACGCCGACGGCTGGACGAAAGGGTTAAAACACTCCTACCAGATCAAGGCATATCCGCCGCAAATAAAAGCAGGTTCAAGATGAGGAAAAGGTTCGTCAAAGCCGTATCGATGGGAATGAAGCTGCCACCCTCCGAAGGAAACACTCCTGACAAGATACACCCTAACGAAGAGGATGCACATCCAAACTACTGCTTGTACCATCGGATAATGCCTTTAAAAATTGGTGGCAGGGATACGTTGCTCACCGGCAGCATTTCAAGCGGATGAAGCGCAAAACTCGTCGGGAACAAAGAAGCACGTCAGATGAGCATTAAAGAACTGCCGGTGAATGTCACATGGTTAATTCCGGAGGATCGCAAGTTCTCACCTTCGGGAGTGATTCTGATGAAGAAATAGCCCTCGGCCCACTCTTCAAGGAATCCATATCTGAAACAGAAGAGATGGAGACCTGCGAGAATATTCAGCTGTGCAATCGCACGCTACCTGAAAAGAATCTCGGACCCGCAAACAAGGGATCAAACAAAAAGGATAAGGGGAAAGAAAAGGTCCCTGAGGATATCACCCTCGATGACCGAGTCGTCGAAGAGCTGGCAGCCAAGGACCCACCCAAGAAAAACAAGGTGGATTACAATGTTCTGGCACACCTGAGGAAAATACCCTCATAGCTAAGCATTCTCGATGCCCTTCTGCTATCTAAAGAGGTGAGAGACTCTCTGATCAAGGCACTACAAGAACCTGACCAGTTTCAAGCTTTCCTTGCTGAAGAAAAGATGAAGGACGAGCTGGAAGAAGTTCATACAGCCGACATCACCTTCAGCGACGAAGACCTCCTCATCGGGACATGCGAGCATAACCGTCCTTTGTATGTCACCGGATACTGTTATGACATCAAGATAGGGAAGATCCTGGTCGACAATGGATTCTCCGTCAACCTTCTCAATGTGAGAGTGTTGAAAGAGATTTGCATGAGCGTCCAACACCTCGCTCGGGATAAAATCACTATCTCCGGATTCGACTCCCAGTCATCACGGACGCTCGGGTCTGTAATTCTGACGTTACACTTTGGGCTGCTCGTCACTGACATCAAGTTTCACGTCATTGGCGCCAAGAATTGCTACAACGCTTTGCTCGGCCGGCCTTGGTTACACGAGTACAACATTATCCCTTCAACACAATATCAGTGTATGAAGTATTTCAAGGATGGTCTCGAGTATACCGTGACAGGGGAGCTGAACCCATTCTCCGTGAATGAAGTCCGCAAATACGAGGACGCAAAATACTTCTTGCCAGACTTTGAAGACATGGAAAGGTGCCATAAGCCGGAGAATAAGCAGAAAGCTATCACCACTATCCCGGTCTTTGGGAGCGATACCGAAGAAGAGGAGGAGATAGTCTATTCAGGGCCTCCCCAATGCAACAAGCCGGGACCATCCACTCCTATTCTGGTCTTCGGCACCGACTCTGAGGATGAGGTCAATGCAGTATTTTCTGTTCGACCATCAATACAAACCTTCATTGGAGATGATCGGAGTTTACAGATCGCCATGGTTCCGTAAGATCATTACAAAGAGCTCGACGCACTTGATACCTACAGTGAGCAAGAACTGCAGACGTTCTACGTACCTCCCAAGAAAAAAGATGAAAAGGCAATCCTTTTTTATCGATCCACGGAAACTAAAGTGGAGAAACAGATCTGGCATTGTGCCGATTCTACGCTTGATAGGCTCCAGCCCATCCGTTTGCCCAGATACTACACAGAAGGATTAAAAAGGCTGTTAAGATTCCAAGGCATACCCTTTAAACAGACCGCGCGACAAGCTCAGTTCTACAACAGGATCTGGAACGTCCTCGGAATTCAGCGAAAGTTGCCCAATGGGAGAATGGAAACGATCGGGCTTGGATATGTTCAATCTAAGAAACGGGAGCGATTCTATGGCTGCTACGTTATACATGACTTTGATGAAGAAGGAGATGCTCTGATAGAAGACGCTAACCTTGAACCAAAACAAGGTCTCGCCATGAAAGTGCCAAGTCCGTCGTTTGAAGAACAGATGGATAAGCTAATAAGGGAAGCGGGTCAAAAGGCCCGCGATGACCATAGCCGCGAAATGGCCATTTACGAGAAAGCCAGGACGCAGCGCCTCCTTCAGCAGGCTACGGAGAATGACGATGCCCTTCATTGCCAGCCCGTCATACAAAAGACCCGACGCGAAGGCAAAAACAAACTAAAGAATGGAAAAAATGTCCGACAGCGGTCAAGCGGGTCTAAGAAGCCACGCGATCGAGAATTGGGCAGCCTGGACCCGTCTCTTATAAAGAAGATGGGTCGAGTATATTCTTTTCCCCAAGACAAGACAAGGAAGATATTCGATCTTATCATAAAACATCAGATGATGATGCTCCTGGAATTTAAACACCCCGACCAAGCAGGTGAGGTCCATCAGCCGGACTATTGCTCCTATCACCGAGCGATAGGACATCCTCTTGAAGACTTCTTCACATTCAAAGACTGGCTAGAAGACCAGTATCAGCAAGGCAGGTTCACTTTATCCAGCAGTTGGAAGGTAACCCCACCACAGAAGCATGAACCGAAAGCCACGTATGCAGCGAGAGTAAAGCCGGATCAACATCGGTCTTGGAAGCGATCTTGTACCTGTCACGCGATAACGCTGTCAGGAGAAGCAGTACGCGAGGATATGGATGACCTCTCCTGGTGCTTTGAAAACGATGATGACGAAGTGATCTCAGAGTTTCCACCATCACCAAAAGAGCTAGAAGATGGGATACATACTACTGCAGATAACCTCAGAAAAATCGACTTGGGGATGGCAAACGACTCACGGCCGACGTTTGTCAGTGAGCTGTTGTCTGAAGAAAACGTGGCTACGCTCAAAGACATGCTCATGCAGTATAAAGACTGTTTCGCATGGAACTATTCTGAGATGCCAGGGCTAGATCCAGAGATAGCTGTGCATAAATTGGCGATATCTCCGGACGTCAAGCCAGTGAAACAAGCGCCAAGAAGAATGCGGCTCGAACTTGAGATGAGCATCAATGCTGAGGTCAAGAAGCTAATCGACTCCGGCTTCATCCAAGAGGTTCAGTATCCTGACTGGATCGCCAACATCGTCCCGGTGATGAAGAAAAATGGGACAGTACGCATCTGCGTAGACTTTCGAGACCTCAACAAAGCATGTCCGAAGGATGACTTTCTCGTACCGGTCACCGAGATGATGATAGACAACACATCCACTCACGAAGTCTTCTTCTTCATGGACGGCTCATCAGGATATAATCAAATAAAAATGCATCCCGAAGACCAGAAGCATACCGCTTTCCGGACTCCGCTGGGGATATTTTGCTACAAAGTAATGCCTTTCGGCCTGAAGAACGCTGACGCCACCTATCAGAGGGCAATGACGAAGATTTTCGACGACCTCATACATGAAGTCGTTGAATGTTATATCAACGACCTTGTGGTGAAAAGCAAATCGCACGAAGAGCATTGGGAGCATCTGAAGATTGTGTTTCAGCTCCTTCGGAAATACAACTTGAAGATGAACCCTCTGAAATGCGCATTCGGAGTTTCCTCGGGAAAATTTCTAGGATTCATCATATGACATCGAGGCATCGAAATAGATCAGTCGAAGATCAAGGTGATCATGGAAATGCCCCCGCCAAGAACTCTCAAGTAACTGAGATCTCTCTAAGGAAAGCTCGCTTATATTCGGCGGTTCATAGCCAATCTTTCCGACAAATGCCGTCCTTACAGTCACTTGATGAAGAAAGGAACCCCGTTCGTTTGGGATCGCAAATGTTAAAGCGCACTGGATGAAATCAAGCAATACCTGCAGAATCCGCCAGGATTGACTACTCCGGCCAAGGGAAGGCCTCTCATCCTGTACACAACAGCCCTTAAAGGTTCTTTAGGCGCGCTATGGGCACAGGAGAACGACCAAAGGAAGGAGAGAGCCCTCTACTATTTGAGTCGAGTTCTCCTGGGGGCAGAAAACAACTACTCCCCCATCAAAAAACACTGCCTGGCGTTAATCTTCGCGATAACGAAGCTCAGACACTACGCATTGGCGCATGAGGTCCACCTCATATCAAAAGTGGATCCACTCAAATATCTGATGTCAAGAGCCATACTAACAGGACGACTCGCTAAATGGGCCTTCCTCTTGATGGAATTCTCGATAACATATCGGCTTCTTAAGGCAGTGAAAGGCCAGGCCATCGCCGACTTCCTCGCTGAGCATCCTATACCTGCTGATTCACCCCTAAATTGCGAATTGCCAGATGAGCACGCGTTTGACACGATCGACGGGGAGAAAGGAGAGAGTAACACCCGATGGGAACTTTACTTCGACAAGGCATCTTCCATGAAGAAGCGAGAGCACAACACCCCCATAATCAAATCTGGGATAGGCCTCATCTTCGTGACTCCACAAGGAGGGATAATGCACTTTGCCTTTTCCTTGACAGAGCCGAGGACAAACAATGAAGCCGAATATGAAGCTTTGATAGCATGTCTTGAGATCGCTGTCGACATGGGAATTGAAAACCTCCTCATATACGGAGACTCCCAACTGGTCGTTAGCCAAGTGAACGGCGACTATCAGACATGCAAACCGAAGTTGGTAAAGTACGGTGAGAGAGTACAACAATTGCTGACTCAAATCCCTGCCTACGCCCTGGAAAGCATACCCCGCATGGAAAATAGCAAGGCGGATGCATTAGCCAAGCTCGCTGATTGGAAGAATTAAAGTTAACCGCAATCAAGACGGTGTCGCTATGCAGCTAGCCGGTTGAGCACGGGTCGATCCACAGGGAGATGGTTGTATGTCCTTTCTTGTTTTAGACGAGTCAATAAAGAATTGTATATGTTTGTTCAGTCTATCCTATGTGTATTATTTGCAAGTATAAAGTTGTTAAGAAAAAGATACGAGATTATAAACTAAAGAAATCTGTACTCAAAACCTTTGAGCCGAGTCTTGACCAATTGAAGCTAGAGCAATCGGCAACAACGTGGATTAGGGAATTTAAGCGCGGTATTCGTGGAATCCGGCTTATTTACCCTTGTCCTTCCGTTCTTGTCTTTTGCTTTCGCCTCCGGCCAAACCGAACGCAACCGGTCGCGGTTAGGAATCACCGTTACCTTGTTAGGGTAGGGTGCCTAACGGAGCGCTTGCGTATGGTTTGGACGGAGTTCAATGGAAAATAACGGGAAAAGGAAATGAGCAAAGAAAGACTTAACTTACAATATCGTATTTATTCTTAACAACAACAATAATTACAACCATTCACAATATGAACAAAAAAGAGAGAAAGAAAAGAACAAAGAAAAGAAAAGATTACAAGTAATTAAGTGCATGAATAAAATTGCAAGTAATAAAAGACAAGAATGAAAAATGCAAGAAAGAATAAAAACCAAGTAATAAATAAGCAAATAAAAAGAATTAGAAACTAGAACTCAAGACGAGCATGGGATCAATAGCCAACCCTTAAACTTGCAAACTCAATCAAGAGGTTGCAAGATCAAGAGAAGGGTAGAGAACGCATGTGAAATGAAGCGCTAATTCCATAAGAAAATACGACCCTTGAGATCAATAACAAACTCTTAACCTTTCAAGCTCAATGAAGAGGTTGAAAGATGAAGAGAAAGCAAGGATCTCAAGGGGAAGTTAAATAAAAGAGAATGATACAAAAACCCTCATCTTCATTGATCTTCCACTCAAAAAGCTCTCACTACAATTTTCATGGAGAAAGAATGAAGAAGAAGAAGAAAAAGACTAAAACTAGCAAAAGAGGAACAAAAGAATGAACATAAAATTGGACCCTTGGCTTAGCTCAGTTCTGGAGTATTTATAGGCAGGGAGCTGGAAATCTAGGGCAACATTCAGAACCTACATAAAAAGACCCAAATACCCCTGAAAATTGACCAGCTGCGGCGCCAGTACGGCCGCGGATCCGCGGCCTAGACCCCCTATTGGCCGCGGATCCGCCGCACTATAGTGGGTTCAGGGCATGGGCTTTTCTGTACGGCCCTGGTCTGCTGTCCCCTTTTGTCTGGTACATGTATTTTCTGATAATCTTTCCAGAATATCTTCAGAATTCTTAGTCCAAGATTGCTTTCTTTTCTTTACTTTTGACTTTATCTCCCTCGAGCTCCGCGCACCCATTGATTCTTGTGCTGCCCCTCTCGTGCTCTGTGCTTGTCCGAGACACGAATGACCGCTGTCATATGTCTTGTCTCTGGAACCGGTATGCAGTACTGGACGGATATGGATGACCGGAACCCGGCTTTTATTTGTTGTCAACAGATGTTCTGTATTTGGTGTAACTGTGGAGATTTTGTCTTGATTTGCAATATTTGTACTGGAAACCTGTAATCTGTAAATATGTAACAAACACGAATTAAAAGCACCTACCTATAAACACACGAGCATAAGAATGGGCGGTATAAAATCCAGTATTCTGTTATGAACAAATACCCCCAAACTTAACTTTTGCTCGTCCCGAGCAAAACCAATTATTCACAAAAATATAATGATAACCGCATTTTCGCAGGGAACGCGATTGCACTGAGCGCGTGCAACAAGCCGTTAAACCTCTAGGTGTCCCTAGTAGGAGGAGTGTTGTCTCCTGAGGGTTTTCAGCGGATACTACCCACAAAATCCCGTCAAGCTAGTGTCATAAGTTAACATCGATTCTACTCCTACAGTTTAGTATTTACGTTAGAAACTCTATCATCCTAAGTTAGAAATATCCAACCCTTATTTTTCACACCTCCTATCTATTTAACCTTAGGTCATATACGTTCCAAAAAAGTTTAGAAAGATGTCGGTTCTCCTGAGTTTTCCTTCTAAAGTGCGGCCTTAAATCAAGGATTTTTATCAACTTTACAGAAAACACAAGTCTTATTCTTTATCTCTATCTTTTATCCAAACATCGATTGTATACCCCTACGTGTGTGTATATTTGCACCCCTACACTTGAGAATTCAATTCAAGCTATAATACCCTTGCCTTAATACCTAATACTACTTCTTTTTATTAAGGATGGACGGATTTGCTCACACACGTTTCATGTGACTATTAATGCTTCTTGAGGCACTAACGACCGATTACTGAATGTGTGAACTTTAAAGCGTAAATAGCAGTTTCCAGGTCTTGACTCTATTCTTTTTTTTCTTTTTCTTTTTCTTTGACCGGATATATTTTTCAATATGCTCTTTTGGTGTTTAGCTTTAAATACCGTTTTTTCTTTCATACTAGACTTTCAGGCAAGAATATTTCTAGGTATCCTCTACTATCCCAAGTTTCAAGGTGCGTGTAAGTGCAGTTTGTAGGGTATATACTTTCTAAATTTGAACTCAAGAAAAGAAACTATTTTTCAGACTTATCCTTCAGCAAAGCTTCAATACTCTCCCTTCATCTTGACTTAACTCAAGAACTGAACTCAAAATTACCTATTTCTCAAAAAAACTATAAGGACGTATAATCACCAAGTTTAAACAGAACGAGGGTTATTTTTAGGGTTTTCAATTCCTAAGTCTAGAATTTAGTTATTTCTAATATGTCAACTAAACTTTCGGACTAAAAATCTAAGTTACCCTACTAGCTAACTTGACGACAAAGTTTTTATATTTTTGGAAAAATTTTCGATTTTTGTGGTTTTTTAATAAGGTATGCAAATGCAAAATATACAAATGAATGTGAAGGAAGAAAGCTTACCGAGCACACCCCCAAACTTAAACTTGACAGTGCCCTCACTGTCAGGCTACACCAAGAGGGTCAAAATTGCCGGCGCTCCCTAAAAACAAATTATATACAAAACAAAAAGGAAAACAAAAAATATATACAAAAAAGGAGTCCCCCCCAAACTTAAGTAAAACAGTGTTTCCACTGTTAAGCATTGAAGTTCAGGATTATGGGGGAAAGAACAGTATCTATCTATACAAGGCCTTACACAGGCCAAAGGTGAGCACCAACCATTCAAAGATCTTATCGTGATAAAGCAGTGGCTGGTGAAAGAAGGCGTAGAGAAAAGAGATGGAGAATACGCGAGACCGTATGGAGATAGAAGTGGTATACGGTCTCGGTATATGAGAAGAAGAAGAATGGCGGACGGGAAAAAGAAGTGGAATACGAACTTGAGGGTGCAAATTGAGTAAATAGATTAGCACGATCTGTGATGACCGATGTGTGAAAAGCGATTGTGCTAATATATTTACCCGTCGGGAAATGGGGTCAAATCCCTCAAGATTCGTGAGAAACCATGGGTACGCCGAACTCGGTAAACCAGACATACAAAATGAAAGTGAGACGGTTTCTTGCAAGGTCGGAACGATGGAAAGAATGGAGGGAAGTGATCGAGGAGGGGTATCGGTTAAAGGTTCAGGAGGGTGTACACAGTCAATGACAGGGACAGGATGAACGGGAAAATCCGACTCATCAATTAAAACTGGTTCATCCTCAAAACTATCCTCAATATTCTCCTCAAAATTTAGCACATCCATGCACTTCTCTTCAAAATCCAGACGCATATGGGGTTCGGGAAAAACATTTAATGACTCGGGATGATGATTTGAAGAGACAAACTCAGCCAAATCTACGGGTTCATCATCCGAAATATTCCCGGCGTCAATATCCTTAATCAAGTGAAAATCAAAATTCTCTGACACCTTAACAAAAGCATGGATATCAATTGATTCAGGTTCTAAAGTGGAGGTGTAGAGGTTAAAAGGTTTAGAATCAGTTTCACTTGGAAGAGACCCTTCACAATCGGGTAAATCAAACACTACGAAGTCGCACAACTCATTCATCATTCTATCTTCAATTGATAAATCATGTGGGATACTCGATAGACTTTCAAAACAGGAGGTGTGGGATTCAATTTGGGATGGGTAGGTTTGATTTGGAAGGGGGTACATCTCACTCTCTCCACTCAAATTCACAGCCTGTCCTGCCGCTTCATCATACTTTGAAAAAGTTGGAGCTAGGTGAAAACTAGCTACCGGGTCACTAGGTTGCATGAGGGCGGCCATGGACGCATTCAAATCCATCATCTGTTGGCGTGACGCTACCCTAAAGTCTTCCAACGACTGTTCCAGACTAGACATAAGTTGTGAAGGGATTTCAGTAAAGGATTCAAAGTTGTTTGGATACTGAAAACTCCCAAATGGCGGTTCTGAAGCAATGTCTAGGGAAGGTGCAAAGGTAGGGTAAGATTGGTAGGAATTGAATGGTTGGACAGGGGTAGGATCAACATTTGGATAAGAAGGTGAATGGACTTGTTGATCCCAAGAATTTGAAGTGGTGAAAGGAGTGAAAGATTGGCTACGGGATTGTTCAATATGTTCAGCGATGGACAAAGGACAACTTGCAAAAGGGGTATCAACATAAGCGGGTGCGGGAGGTTGAAAAGGTTGATACAAAGTGGAATGAGGAGTGCAAGTGTTTGTCCTAGATGCTGCTATGCGATCTTTCAATGACACTTTGGGCATGGAGGGGTCGTTCGATGTTCGGCCAAAGCAAGAACTGTAAGAAGTAATGTCTGGTTGTGGGTACCAAAGTTCGGCAAGAGTTTTGCGAGGTGGAGTACCCATGATATGAAAAGAGAAAGAAAGAAAGGAAGAGAAAAGGAGGGGAAAAAGAATGTGATTTTTTATTTTTTTTAGTTAGATATTAACAAAAGAATGAAATATACAAAAAAAAAAAAACTGGACAAAAACAATCACGACACAAAAATACCACACACCTAATCGGTCTAGGGTTCACCTAGGTCAACTAGACCTGCTCCAGAACTTGATTGTCGAAGTAAAACTGTGTCGAGAAACGGGCTCAAGATACACTGATCACGAGGCCAGGTAAGTGCAGAGATAAGGGGAGGTTTTCCAACGCTTTCGCGAAGTTCCTTAATTAAATAACCCTTTCTCTTTTGGCGGTTTCGCCGTTAACACTTTCCTAGACACCCCGTAAACAATATACCGTTAAGCGAGGTTCTAAACACAGTTAACTTCTCCGAGTGAGCGCGAAGTCCTTAAGGCTTAAAGTCTAGTTTCTTTTAAATTTTGTGCAGGTAACGTTATGCTCAAGTTCGTGATTTGTGGGCCACGGAAAAGGTGATGAAATCCTTTACCGTATGTTGTGGGGTTCGCTTGCCCTTAAATCCGTATTAATGTATGCAATGCGCAATTCAATAAAAATTCTATAAAGAATCAAACAATTGTTTTTTATTTTAAGCGCGGCACTGCAACAAATACGGGTTAGTCAATTTTTAGCGTTTGCTAGCGAACTTGCAAAGAATCCTGCAAAGAATAGTATATTGGATGCGTCGGATTTGAGAAGAAGGTGTTAGTAAAGTACGTACCGTTAAGTTTTGGGTTAGGAAACCCCCGTTGAATCAAATCCGGTAAGCTTGAAAAGTTCGCTTGCGCGGGTCAAACTACCCGGATCTTTGACACTGTACTTTGCAATCACCTTAGCCTTGAATGTACACTTTGCTCCCCACAATCGCAGTTTGCAAATTTGCAAAAATCTGCACTCTTGCCCACAAAAATGATCAAAAAAAAAAACAAAAAGATTTTTTTTAAAAATATATACAAAAAGAATATTAACCCGAATAACAAGAAAGAAAATACGCTACCGTCTCCCCGGCAACGGCGCCATTTGATTGGAAGAATTAAAGTTAACCGCAATCAAGACGGTGTCGCTATGCAGCTAGCCGGTTGAGCACGGGTCGATCCACAGGGAGATGGTTGTATGTCCTTTCTTATTTTAGACGAGTCAATAAAGAATTGTATATGTTTGTTCAGTCTATCCTATGTGTA
The DNA here is from genome assembly GCA_030015575.1 of Agapanthus africanus. Classification (NCBI taxonomy): domain Eukaryota; kingdom Viridiplantae; phylum Streptophyta; class Magnoliopsida; order Asparagales; family Amaryllidaceae; genus Agapanthus; species Agapanthus africanus. The sequence goes on along the minus strand of CM057342.1, from coordinate 727,060,933 downwards.
TTATTTGCAAGTATAAAGTTGTTAAGAAAAAGATACGAGATTATAAACTAAAGAAATCTGTACTCAAAACCTTTGAGCCGAGTCTTGACCAATTGAAGCTAGAGCAATCGGCAACAACGTGGATTAGGGGATTTAAGCGCGGTATTCGTGGAATCCGGCTTATTTACCCTTGTCCTTCCGTTCTTGTCTCTTGCTTTCGCCTCCGGCCAAACCGAACGCAACTTGTTAGGGTAGGGTGCCTAACGGAGCGCTTGCGTATGGTTTGGGCGGAGTTCAATGGAAAATAACGGGAAAAGGAAATGAGCAAAGAAAGACTTAACTTACAATATCGTATTTATTCTTAACAACAACAATAATTACAACCATTCACAATATGAACAAAAAAGAGAGAAAGAAAAGAACAAAGAAAAGAAAAGATTACAAGTAATTAAGTGCATGAATAAAATTGCAAGTAATAAAAGACAAGAATGAAAAATGCAAGAAAGAATAAAAACCAAGTAATAAATAAGCAAATAAAAAGAATTAGAAACTAGAACTCAAGACGAGCATGGGATCAATAGCCAACCCTTAAACTTGCAAGCTCAATCAAGAGGTTGCAAGATCAAGAGAAGGGTAGAGAACGCATGTGAAATGAAGCGCTAATTCCATAAGAAAACACGACCCTTGAGATCAATAACAAACTCTTAACCTTTCAAGCTCAATGAAGAGGTTGAAAGATGAAGAGAAAGCAAGGATCTCAAGGGGAAGTTAAATAAAAGAGAATGATACAAAAACCCTCATCTTCATTGATCTTCCACTCAAAAAGCTCTCACTACAATTTTCATGGAGAAAGAATGAAGAAGAAGAAGAAAAAGACTAAAACTAGCAAAAGATGAACAAAAGAATGAACATAAAATTGGACCCTTGGCTTAGCTCAGTTCTGGAGTATTTATAGGCAGGGAGCTGGAAATCTAGGGCAACATTCAGAACCTACATAAAAAGACCCAAATACTCCTGAAAATTGACCAGCTGCGGCGCCAGTACGGCCGCGGATCCGCGGCCTAGACCCCCTATTGGCCGCGGATCCGCCGCACTATAGTGGGTTCAGGGCATGGGCTTTTCTGTACGGCCCTGGTCTGCTGTCCCCTTTTGTCTGGTACATGTATTTTCTGATAATCTTTCCAGAATATCTTCAGAATTCTTAGTCCAAGATTGATTTCTTTTCTTTACTTTTGACTTTATCTCCCTCGAGCTCCGCGCACCCATTGATTCTTGTGCTGCCCCTCTCGTGCTCTGTGCTTGTCCGAGACACGAATGACCGCTGTCATATGTCTTGTCTCTGGAACCGGTATGCAGCACTGGACGGATATGGATGACCGAAACCCGGCTTTTATCTGTTGTCAACAGATGTTCTGTATTTGGTGTAACTGTGGAGATTTTGTCTTGATTTGCAATATTTGTACTGGAAACCTGTAATCTGTAAATATGTAACAAACACGAATTAAAAGCACCTACCTATAAATACACGAGCATAAGAATGGGCGGTATAAAATGCAGTATTCTGTTATGAACACTCTCTAAAGAACTGGCCGATGAAAACCTCGATGACGTGAGGATCATCGTGCAAAGCCGTCGGGTTCTTGAACCAGCTGAAATATCTCCGGAGTCGTCCGAAGAAAAGGGAGCGACCAAGCCGACGACCCTACAAATAAAAGACCAGGAAAAGGCTAAAGATTGGAGAGAAGTCTTTATAGACTACTTCAAATCGCGTCGGACACCTGAAGATGCGTCCTCAAGACATTAGCTCATGAAACGAGCTCTATCCTTCGCTTTTGTCAATGGCACTCTATATAAGAGATCATTTGATTCTCTATGGCTAAGATGCCTGGGACCTGAAGAAGCAAGGAGAGTCGTCCAAGAAACTCACGACGGACTCTGTAGTTCTCACCAAGCCGGGCCTGTTTCCTGATTAAAAATCAGGAATTATCTTAATGGGTATCACGTGTTCATACGTGACCAATGGTCACGTGATGGTTAAAATCTCATCAAACAGAAATGAAAACAAACGGCTGAAAGATGACTCAATTGGGGGTCACGTACTCACACGTGACCAAGGGTCACGTGCCAGCACGTGACAGGCTTTGAAAGCCTTACAGCTTAATAGAACTTAATTCTAAAAATCAGGAATTACTTTAATGAGGTATCACATGTTCACAAGTGACCAATGGTCACGCGATGACACGTGATGGTTAAAATCTCATCAAACAGAAATAAAAACAAACGGCTGAAGGAAATACCTCAATGAGGTATCACGTGCTCACACATGACCAATGGTCACGTGTTGACACGTGATGGTTAAAACTGAAGCGTAAATAAACGCTGAGAAAAGACTCAATTGGGGGTCACGTACTCACACGTGACCAAGGGTCACGTGTCAGCGCATGACTGGCTTTGAAAGCCTTACAGTTTAATAGAATTAAATTCTAAGAACTTCTAAATCTTTTTAAATGGAAAAGGATTATGGGGACCGTTGGATTAAAGATCCAAGGGTGATTAAAAATCACCAATTTATGGAAAAATCTTAGACAAGGAAAGATTTCCCCTAAATCTCACCGAAAATAACACACAGAATATCTTTGGATTTAAAATCCAACGGTGAATAAAATTCACTGAATGATCTAAAGGATCATATTAATTATGAAAGCAAACAAAATCTTTCAATGAAAGATTTACTAAACAAGTTGATTCTTTTCCTTCTCCTATAAATAGGAGCCAAGAGAAGAAAAAAGAAAAGAGATAGAGTTTTGGAATCTTGAAATTTCAGAGAGAAAAAAAGGAGAGTTTAATTCTCAACAAAGAAAACCCTAGGTGAGAAAAGAAAGGGGATCAAAACTTCAAACAGAGAATTTAATTCTCATATCTAAGAGTATAACTCTTCTGCACAAAAGAACTTACTTCTTCCTCTGGTTGAAGATCTGCAGAAGCACATCTCCCCATAAATTGAGAATTTAATTCTCATCTGGTTGAGATCCTGCCATGCAGATCCAAAACATAGAGGGGGAATTGAGTTTAGAGAATTGAATTCTCCCAAAACAAAATTAGGGTTTAACCCTATATAAGAATTTAATTTTCCCAAACTCACAGGAATCTAATTCCTTCATGATGAAATTAGGGTTTAAACCCTATCTGAGAATTTAATTCTCTTAAAACTATAGGAATTTAATTCCTCCAAGATGAAACTAGGGTTTAACCCTATATGCGAATTCAATTCTCCTAAAATTACAGGAATTTAATTCCTTCAAGATGGAAAAAACTAGGGTTTAACCCTAATTGAGAATTTAATTCTCTCAGATTAATGGAAATTTAATTCCTCTAAAGAAAATTAGGGTTTAACCCTACATAAGAATTAAATTCTTTCACAATAGGAATTTAATTCCTCCAAATTCATAATTAGGGTTTAACCCTACAGAGAATTTAATTCTTAAAAATAAGGAGACTTAAAAGATCTCCATGCATGCAAAGAATTAGGGTCACGTGCCCCCATATGACCCCTGAAAAGATCCCCAAAAAAGAGAAGGATTCTGCCCAGAGGCAATGCCTCACGTGCTCCCACGTGACCTCCAAAACAAAGAGAATACAAGCAAAGGAAATGTGAGCTTTGGACGCTCTCACGTGTTATCACGTGACCTCTCAGCAAATGCTTTAACAATTGGCGCACAGATCTCCATCACGTACCAACACGTGATACTCGAAAATAAAAAAAATATAAAAAAGTGTTTAACACTTAATTGCAGAACGAAGTAAAGGGATTTGGTCCCACCTCTGGGCGCCCTCAAGTGTCCCCACGTGACCCCTTTTTTCTTTAGTGTTTAACACTAATTCGAGAACTTTATTTTTAGTGCTTAGCACTAATTTGAGAACCCCATTTCCAGTGTTTAACACTGTTGTTCTCTAGTGTTTAACACTAATTTGAGAGTTTATCTCCAATGTTCAACACTGTGGTTCTCCAGTGTTTAACACTACTTTTAGCCAAATTGGCTAATTTTCCAGAGGCAAAGCCTCCCATTCAAAATTGAGTAAAAATCAGAACTATAATTTCTACTGCTCAATCAAAGATAAAAATATTACCAAAGCCCTCAAACTCTTGTTTAGCATTGCTAAATAATGTAGGCTTGAACCCAGACAAGTGTTAATGGTCCAAAAAAGGGCCAACTTTTCAAATTTAATTGGACTTAGCCCAAATTGGCCATAAGTCCTCAATTCAGACTTAACTGAGCCAATGTGCTCATAATTTAATTAATTGATCTTAGTTCCAAATTGGACTACAGATCACTTAATCCACTTTGGTTTGAGGGTACATCTCTTCACTCCTCTGATATTTGTCGTTGTAATCCTTCAACGTCTTCAGAGAGGTGACGGGTCCCGACAACCACACATTTCACAGACTATGACGTCTCTAAACTACGGACTGTGGGGTCCCTAAACTCATGGACTATGAATTCCTTAACCTAGACCGTGATGTCTTAAAACTAACATTGGACTGTGGGGTCCTTAAACTCATGGACTATGATGTCCTTAACCTTGACCGTGATGTTTTAAAACTAACATTGGACTGTGGGGTCCTTAAACTCATGGACTATGATGTCCTTAACCTTGACCGTGATGTCTTAAAACTATCATTGGACTGTGGGGTCCTTAAGCCCATGGACTATGATGTCCTTAACCTCGACCGTGATGTCTTAAAACTAACATCGGACTGTGGGGTCCTTAAGCCCATGGACTATGATGTCCTTAACCTCGACCGTGATGTCTTAAAACTAACAACGGACTGTGGGGTCCCTAAACTCATGGACTATGATGTCCTTAACCTCGACCGCGATGTCTTTAAACTAACAATGGACCGAGATGTCCTTAAACTAACAATGGACCGTAATGTCCTTATACTAATTATCGAACGCAATGTCATTAAACTAAACAACAGAGCTCAATTGCTCTTTTGTTGGATCTAAACGATCCCGTTAAGTTGATCCTAGTTTAAAATGAGACTAACGTATCCTTAACTAACGTTTAAGTTGATCTTAGTCTCAAATGAGGCTAACGTATCCTTAAACCCAACCCCCAAAGCCAAATCTAAGAAAGATACGGATTTGGACTAGTCTACACCCTACGGGCGATAATATAACTTAATCTCCGTATACAATCCACGGGCAACTACAAACAAAAACAAACACCCACGATACGAAGTGACCATCTGGAGAAGGAGAAAGTTGTTACCGCGATGCGGTAGCGTAATTAACTACAGGGGCTTGCGCCTGCAGGGAAGAGCGTCCCCACAATCAAAAACCCCTCAGACGAGGGGGAATCTGATGAAGTCTGCTACATCGGCCGCATCCGTTTAAACCTTCGATACACGGTGCCATAAATCAACTTGGCATCTTCGGAGAGGTGGACGGATAGCACCAATTATCATCTGCCCCCAGATTCAAGCAAGACAGACCGTCTACCCGGTTTCCGGCGGTAAACAGATTTTAGCACGCCCGGTGGGACCTTTTCCTCTTTCCACTCCACACTTCGTGTGTCGTGTCCGCGAACCAAATCGCGATTTACTAATGGTTGCCCTTGGGTTTCGAAGTACTAAGATTTGGCGTTTTGCTTGGTGCAGAAAATGAAGGATCAATGGCGTTCACTTGTGCAAAGTGTTCCAACTGCAATTGCAACCCACGCTCCGCCTCATCTAGAGGCATATCTTACGGGCCTCAAGCAGCCTCTTTGTTCATGATGCCGGTGGACCAGGTCATTCAGGCCACCACCGGATTGTTTTTCGGACCATGCTTCCGCCAATGAGCTTCAGCACCCCTATACCAACTGTTCCCCTCCGAAAGGCGGCGTACAGGACCGCGATGTCCTGACGCTGAGATTCGGGGCAGATGCTATTTGGTTTTATCCGTCCACCTCTCCGAAGATACCAAGTTGATTTATGGCACCGTGTATCGGAGGTTTAGACGGATGCGGCCGATGTAGCAGACTTCGTCAGATTCCCCCTCGCTTGAGGGGTTTTTGATTATGGGGACGCTCTTCCCTGCAGGCGCAAGCCCCTGCAGTTAATTATGCTACCGCATCGTGGTAACAACTTTCTCCTTCTCCAGAATTTCACTTCGTGTCGTGTGTGTTTGTTTTGTTTGTGGTTGCCCGTGGATTGTATACGGAGACTGAGTAATGCCGTCGCTCGTAGGACGTGGATTAGTCCAAATCCGTATTTACTTAGATTTGGGTTTGGTGTTTTTAGTTTAAGGATGCATTAGTCGTGTTGCGGCTAAGATCAACTTAAACGTTCGTTAAGGATACGATAATCCTGTTTGAGACTAATATCAACTTAACGTGATAATCCATTTAATATCTGGCCATCGGGACTCGTCACCTCTCTAACGTCGTTGAGGAATTATAACGATAGGTGTCAGAGGAGTTCGGAGATGTACCCTCGAACCGGATGTAAATTGATTTAGGGAGCAGCCGTGCTCAGTCAATTTAATTTGAGGACTTATGGCCATGACTGGGCTAAGTCCAGCTTCAATATTCTTTTGTCTTTGGTCTATTGGACTTGTGCTAGGGCTTTGCCCCTTCACTGCATTATTTCCCTTTGTTTTGGTTGGGCTCTGCCCTTTATAAATGATGCAAAGCATCTATTTTGTTTGGGCTCTGCCTTTTTTAAAGTGCATAGCATGTTTGATTAGGCTTGTTAGGCCTTTTAATTGGGCTCTGTCCCTTTTCTTTAATAATGCAGAGCATTAAGTACTCTGACAGTGCCCCACGTGGCTTGTCAGGCGCTTTGCGCCAAGTAATGAGCGCAAGCTCATATGGTGGTGACACGTGTCACGCTCTGGCGAGCGCAAGCGCAACAGCGCAGTGCGCTGCGCTGTTGTGCTGCTGACGCATGGCGCGCTCTGTTGAGTTACGCCAATTCCAGAGAGCAAAGTTCTATTTCAAGAGCGCGTAGCGCAAGTTTTTCTGTAGCTGACACGTGGCGCTCTCTCAAGAGCGCAACAGTGCAGTTTGGAAGTGCAAAGCACTAAGAATCTTTTAGATTCAAGAACAGAAGTGCAAAGCACTATTTGATTTCTTGATCTAATTTAGATCAAAGAAAAATAAGTTTTTTTCTTTTTGTTTTAAGAACCAAAGGTTCATAAAAGTGCAAAGCACTATATTTTATTTTTTATTTTTGTTGCTTTCTTGTTTTTAAAGAACCAGTGGTTCATAAGAAGTGCAAAGCACTGTTTATTATGTGAGGAACATTGATCTGGCTTTTTTAGATCAATGATTTATTAAAAGAGATTTCTTCTCTCTCGTGAAGGTTTTTACCTTTTTCTTTGAAATTTTCTCAGAATTCTCTCTCTGTTTGAAGCTCTTGACTTTTTTTCAAGAAAAAATGTTGATCCCTTTGAATTGAGGTCTGGGGTCTCTTTTATAGTGCCCATAAATTAGTTAATTTTGTTGAAGAGATCTTTCTTTGAGTGATTTGGGGAATTTTCCCCACCGTTGGATCTTTAATCCAAGGGCTTTTGTTTTACAGAAGAAGATCTTCTTATTTTAAGAAGAACAGAAAGATTTCTTTAAAATCTTAATTCTGTTTGGCGCAAATGCCCCAGCGCATCTGCGCTGACACGTGTCGCGCAGCGCCACTGCGCTAGTGCATCTGACGTGTCGCGTAGCGCAAAGCGCAGCGCGACTGCGCTAGCGCATCTGCGCTGACACGTGTCGCGCAGCGCATCTGCGCTGACACGTGTCGCGCAGCGCAGTGCCTGCGCAATTGAAGCGTCGCTTCCTTTAATTTTGCTTAAAATAGTGCTTTGCTCTGATTGGGCGCACCTTCTTGGGCGCTGTGCTGACGCATCTGCGCCTGACACGTGGCGCGTTGCGCGCAGCGCAAAGGATCTGAAGCGTTGCTTCATTTATTAAAATTTAAATTTTCAAAGCAAAGCTTTGCTCTGATTGGGGGAAGATGAAGCGTTGCTTCATCTCCCGCCTCGGAATTTGAACAGAGCTTTGCTCTGATTGGGGTAAACAAATGCCCTCCTACCGTCGCGCTTACATGGCCCCAAACGTGAGCGCAACGGTGGCGGAATTCCAACCGTTGCGGCAACTTTGGAAGTTGAAAGGGCACTTGATACCTATAAATAGGACCTTTGGTCCTTCATAGATGATTATCATCTTTAAAATCCTCATTTTCAGAAACTTCAGAGCTTTGCTCTAGCCTTCAAGAACTCTCAGAGTTAGATTTTCTTTAAGAGAAACTATTTAAGTAAGAATTAATCTTAAATTAAATCAATTTTAATTAATAGAGCTTTGCTCTCATAGATCTTTGATCTAAAGGAAAATCCTTTTAGGGTTTCACCAAATAGAGCCTTGCTCTCAGGAATCTGTTTCAGGGTTTCTTAACTCATGAACAGAATCTTGCGTCTTTTGGCAAAACATAGATCTCTTTGATCTAAAAAAAAATGAACTCTTAAGAGTTCGAATATGGATAATGAGAATTAAAAATGGAGTTTTGTATTTAACGGATTATATCATCTTTTAATAGTAACAATCTTAGAGTTCTCGGGGGATTTATTTAAATTTCCCCTATTAGGATTCTAGTAATCAGTCCTGCTTGCAGAGCACTGCTCTCGGGGAGTTTAACTCTCTGTGTATATTATTTTTCTTTTATCGCTAAACTTCCTGTGGCATTTCCTCCAGGCATAATGGCGGTGCGTCTATACAGCTTGCACGAGTTCATCACCTACGACGATATCCGCGCATAGGGCCGTCATCAAAACCAGGAGTTTATGGACGCCCAGTGTGCGGAGGTCATGGGTCGCCTCAACGCAAGCGGTGGTTGGCTGCTTCCTCGTCGTTCAGCTCTCTTGAAGGTCGTGCTGGGAGCAATATGGAGAGCACTTCCGGGGTTTCACGAAGCCCTACCGCTCAATGCGCTGGATGATGCCGAAGATAAGGTGCATTCAGTGTACCTGACGGGGCTGATCTCGAAGAAACGGCGGAACAGCCTCATCGACATTCTACATCAAATTTTCCAGCAGACGACGATAGTTGCTGCTTATTGAAGGCCGGGAGGGCTTGCCGAGGATCTTGACACACAGGAGCGCGAGAGGCTGCGTACAAGAATAATCAGAAAGGCTAGAAGAACTCTGGATGGCCTTTCTTTTGAATTCCTCAATCCGTGCCCTGGATCTGAGGTTATCCCATTGTAATAATATTTTTCGTTTGTTACTTTTATGATTGTAAGAACTTTTGGCAATATTAATGGAAAAAATTTATCCCAGCCCGTCTTTATTTTCCGTTCTGAATCTTTTGCTTATGTATGGATGAGTGTGTCTCGAACGCCTGATCAAATGTAAACCGGATGCTCTTTCTGTCGCTTTCTTCTTTCCCTTATTATCAGCATATCGCTTTAGTAAACATGGTCAACAGATAATAGAGCGCGTATCTTGTCTTTCTTAAGAATCAGCGATGGCTTAGGCCGCAGGTTCAGATCTGCTGCCTAAGACTTTTCAACTCTATGAGCCGTGAGGGTCTCGTAGAGATTTTTCTCCCTACGGATCGAGAGGATCTCGTAGGTGGGTTTTTCTCCTTAGGACTCGTGAGGATTCCTAAGTGTGTTTTCTCTTACAAGTCGTAAGGATCCTATAAGAGAACTTTTCCCTCTTACGAGTCGAGAGGGCCCGTAAGCGGTTATTTCCCTTCTTGTCGAGATTCGACTTTGGAGAGTGAGACCCGTGAATAGTATGCAAGAAATCTTTTAGATCGGCTTGTAGGGTCCCATTGTTCAGGAAGCAAGTTTTTTTCAGTCCCTGCTGCCTGAGGGTTCATCTTGCAAGTTGAGACGAATCGGGAATTTCCCGCGGAGGCACTAGTTTCTCTGCGAGCCGACGCGAATCAGGAGGCTCTCGTCAAGGAGTGTTTCTATCCGTGAGTCGAGGAGTTTGCTAGGGATTATTTGTTTTCCCAGCGCCAAGGATTATTTGTTTCCTTGGGGTTTGAAACGAGTGGAGGATTTCCCACGGAGGCACTGGTGGCTCTGCGAGTCGACGCGGATCAGGAGGCTCTCGTCAAGGAGTGTTTGTATCCGTGAGTCGAGGAGTTTGCTAGGGATTATTTGTTTCTCCAGCGCCAAGGATTATTTGTTTCCTTGGGGTTTGAAACGAGTCGAGAATTTCCCACGGAGGCACTGGTTGCTCTACGAGTCGACGCGGATCAGGGGGCTCTCGTCAAGGAGTGTTTGTATCCGTGAGTCGAGGAATTTGCTAAGGATTATTTGTTTCCCAAGCGCCAAGGATTATTTGTTTCCTTGGGGTTTGAAACGAGTCGAGAATTTCCCACGGAGGCACTGGTGGCTCTGCGAGTCGACGCGGATCAGGAGACTCTCGTCAAGGAGTGTTTGTATCCGTAAGTCGAGGAGTTTGCTAGGGATTATTTATTTCCCAAGCGCCAAGGATTATTTGTTTCCTTGGGATTTGAAACGAGTCGAGAATTTCCCACGGAGGCACTGGTGGCTCTGCAAGTCGACGCGGATCAGGAGGCTCTCGTCAAGGAGTGTTTGTATCCGTGAGTCGAGGAGTTTGCTGAAGACACTGGTTTCTTCGGAGTTGGAATGAATCGTCAAGGTTTGGCTTCGTCTTCTGGCGAAGCCTGTTGGGAAAGTATGGTTCCCTCTTTGTTTACTCCCTTGGATTGTATACAGGGATCGATGTGATCTTAACTGTAGGGCCAAAGTTTTATCATCATTTTTTTTGTTTTATCTCCGCGATGCTCTATCATTTCAGCTTTTATATCGTGAAGGTCGCGATTGCCCAATCATTTCGGCTATTTTTCGTGGTGTCCAATCATTTCGGCTATTTATTTTATTTTTACTCGCTGCTTTTTATTGCGAGTTGCCCAATCATTTCGGCTATTTTGCATGCATACATTTTTACTTGCTGCTTTTTATTGCAAGTTGCCCTATAATTTCAGCTATTTCGTATGCATGTGCGGCCTATTGGCTTTTCGCTGTAGACCGATTTCGGCATCAGCACCGCTACAACTGGGATATTACCAGGAGCGAATCATCATCTGCCTCTGTCGATGTCGAACAAAGGTGGCTTAGCGACCAGGGTTAGGGTCCTGTCGGCTAAGGCTTTGACTTCATGAGCCGTAAGGGTTTCACGAAGTTATTTCTCCGTACAAGTCGTGAGGATCTTGTAGGTGTATTTTCTCCTTAGGACTCGTGAGGATTCCTAAGTGTTCGTTTCCTCTGTAAGTCGTAAGGATCCTACAGGAGGGTTTTCTCCTCATAAATCGAGAGGATTTACAAGGGTTGTTTACCATGCGAACATATCCCCAGTCACGGATGAGACTTGGTTAGGGAAATGTTTATTCGTGCCCGTGGATTGTATACAAGGGTCAGTATTGAGCCACTTGTAGGGCAATATTGGAAGTTTGTGGGGGTTGGCTTAAGCACAGGTTTAGGTCTCTGTAACTTAAGACTTTCAAATCTTATGGGCCGTGAGGGTCCCATAAGAGAGTTCTCCTTACGAGCCGTGAGGATCTCGCAAGTGTATTTTCTCCTTAGGAATCGTGGGGATCCCTAAGTGTGTTGCTCCCTTGTGAGTCGTAAGGATCTCACGCGGGTGGTTTCTCCTTACGAGGTTGCGCCCTTTCGGGGTTTCACAAACACTCGCCGGTAGCCCTGCTATTTTTACTCACGGAGCCCTTTCGGGTTTTCATCCGTGCCCATTTCGCTTATGGACATACCGTTTTTTTTATTTTTTATTTCTACACATTTTTTTACGAGGTCGCGCCCTTTCGGGTTTTCACGAACACTCGCTGGTAGCCTTGCTGTTTTTACTCACGGAGCCCTTTCGGGTTTTCATCCGTGCCCATTTTGCTTATGGACATACCGTTTTTTTATTATTCTTTTTTTTTCTTCTTTTTTACGAGGTTGCGCCCTTTCGGGTTTTCACGAACACTCGCCGGTAGCCCTGCTGTTTTTACTCACGGAGCCCTTTCGGGTTTTCATCCGTGCCCATTTTGCTTATGGACATACCATTTTTTTTATTATTCTTTTTTTTCTTCTTTTTTACGAGGTCGCGCCCTTTCGGGTTTTCACGAACACTCGCCGGTAGCTCTGCTGTTTTTACTCACGGAGCCCTTTCGGGTTTTCATCCGAGCCCTTTTTGCTTATGGACATACCATTTTTTATTTTACTTTATTTTTATTATTTTTTTTATCTCGTCAGCCTAAGGATGCTGCGGTATTAGTTTAAAGACGTTTCGGTCCGTTATTAGTTTAAGGACATTTCGGTCCGATATGGAGAAAGCCGGCTACTGCTTATAAAGCTTGAGCTTAGGAAGATAGCGAGCGGACATAGTCGTCGTCATCTACCATTGACTTAGGCTGTGGCTCATTAAGCATAGTATTTCTTTAGGAAGCGACCGTTTATTGGCCTAAAAGGCTTTTCACCGTGCATGTCCATGAGTAGATAGGCCCCACCCTGGTAGACTTTATCTATGATGTATGGGCCTTCATAGTTTGGCTCGAATTTTCCCCGCTTGGCGCGATTGGGGATCATAGGCCTTTTGACCACTAGCACGAGTTCGTCTTGGCGAAATGTCCTCGGTCGGGTCAGTCTTTCATATGAGCGCGTCGTCTTTGCTTTATAGGCCTCCAGATTTTGTTGCGCTACGAGCCGGGTTTCATTAAGGGCGTCAAGCTCCTCAAGCCGAAGGTGAGCATTTTCTTCGTCCGTCAGCTCGTAGTGGACTGCCACTCGTAGAGAGGGTAACTCTATCTCGAGGGGGAGTACTGCTTCCGTACCAAATACCAACGCGTACGGCATTGTGCTTGTGGCTGTCTTGAACGTAGTTCGATATGCCTAGAGAGCTTCTTGCAGCCTCTCGTGCCAGTCTTTCTTATTTCGTGACACCGTTTTCTTCATGATCTTTGTCAAAGTCTTGTTGAAGGCTTCAGCTAGACCGTTAGCTCGCGGATTATAAATTGAGGAATATCTCCAGTCTATATTATGCTGTTGCGCGAAGCGACTGATTTTGTGGCTTTTGTAGGCTGGCCCGTTATCGGAGATGATTCGTCTTGGCGTTCCAAACCGATATATGACATGCGTCTTGAAGAAATGGAGGATATTCTCCGTCTTTACTTCCCTCAGCGGTACCGCTTCTGCCCACTTAGAGAAGTAGTCAGTCGTCGCTAGGATGAAACGATGTCCTCTAGACGATGCCGGTTCGATGGGGCCGACTATATCAGTCCCCTACATTTTGAATGGCCAGCTAGCCACCGTTGGATGTAGTGGATTCGGATGTTGATGGATGAAGTCCCCATGAATTTGGCATGAATGGCATTGCTTCGCATATTCGAGACAGTCTTGGATCATTGTGGGGCCAATAGTAGCCCATCCGTTTGATCTTCAACTTCATCTTTGGGCCCGCTTGGTGAGAACCGCAGAGTCCGTCATGAACTTCCTGAACGACTCTTTTCGCTTCGTCAGGTCCTAAGCATTTCAGCCACAAAGAATCAAACGACCTCTTGTACAGAGTATCATTGACGAAGGCGAAAGACAGAGCTCGTTTCATGAGCTGATGCCTTGTGGACGCTTCTTCGGGCATTCGGTGGGATTTAAAGTAGTCTATGAAGACTTCTCTCCAATCCTCAGTATTTTCCCAATCTTTTACTTGCAGGGAAGTCTGCTCGTTCGCTCCTTTTTCTTCGGATGATTCCGGAGATATTTCTGCTGGGGCAAGCACCCGACGGCTTTGTACCGTGATCCTGACGTCATCGAGATTCTCGTCAGCCAGTTCTTTAGCAAGTTTGGCCAATGCGTCTGCTTTGCTGTTTTCCGCGCGCGGTATGTTCTCCAAAGTATAGGAGGGAATTTGGGTCAACAATTGTTGCACCTTTTCGCCGTACCTCACCAACTCCGGTTTGCACGTTTGGTAGTCGCCATTTACTTGACTAACGACCAGCTGGGAGTCTCCGTATATGAGGAGGTTTTCAATTCCCATGTCGATGGCGATCTCGAGGCCTGCTATCAGAGCTTCGTATTCGGCTTCATTGTTTGTCCTTGGCTCTGTTAGGGAGAAAGCAAAGCGCATTATCCCTCCTTATGAAGTTACGAAGATGAGCCCTACGCCCGATTTGATTATAAGGGTGCTTTGTTTGCGCTTCTTCATGGAAGATGCGCCATCGAAATAAAGCTCCCATCGAGTATCATCACCGTCGACCGCATCAAACGCATGTTCGTCTGGAAGATCGCGGTTCAGAGGAGAATCAGCCGGTATCGGATGCTCAGCGAGGAAATCGGCGATGGCCTGGCCTTTCACTGCCTTGAGAGGTTGATACATTATCGAGAACTCCATCAAGAGCAGGGCCCATTTAGCGAGTCGACCTATCAATATGGCCTTTGACATTAGATATCTGAGAGGGTCTACCTTCAAAATGAGACAGACTTCATGTGCTAATGCGTAATGTCTGAGCTTTGTTATCGCGAAGATCAACGCCAGGCAGTGTTTTTCAATGGGGGAGTAGTTTCTTTCTGCCCCTAGCAGAACTCGACTTAAGTAGTAGAGTGCTCTTTCTTTCCCTTGATCATTCTCTTGTGCCCATAATGCGCCTAAGGAACCTTCGAGGGCGGTTGTATAAAGAATGAGGGGTTTTCCCTTGACCGGAGCAGCCAACACCGGCGGGTTCTGCAGGTATTGCTTGATCTCGTCTAGTGCGCTTTGGCATTTTTGGTCCTAGATGAACGGGGTTCCCTTCTTCATCAGGTGGCTGTAAGGACGGCACTTTCCTGAAAGGTTGGCTATAAATCGCCGTATATACGCGAGCTTCCCTTGGAGAGACTGCAGCTGTTTGAGATTCCTCGGCGGAGGCATTTCCATGATCGCCTTGATCTTGGACGGATCTATTTCGATACCCCGGTGTCGGACGATGAATACTAAGAATTTTCCCGAGGAAACTCCGAATGCACACTTAAGAGGGTTCATCTTCAAGTTGTATTGTCGAAGGCGTTGAAATACGGTCTTCAGATGTTCGAGATGTTCCTCATATGATTTGCTTTTAACCACGAGGTCGTCGATATAGCATTCGACGATTTCGTGTATAAGGTCATCGAAGATCTTCGTCATGGCCTTCTGATAAGTAGCACCGGCGTTCTTTAAACCGAAGGGCATCACTTTATAACAGAATATTCCCAAAGGAGTCCTGAAGGCTGTGTGCTTCTGGTCTTCGGGATGCATTTTTATCTGATTATAACCTGACGAGCCATCCATGAAGGAGAAAACCTCATGAGTGGACGTATTGTCTATCATCAGTTCGGTGACTGGCACTGGAAAATCATCCTTCAGGCAAGCTTTATTAAGATCCCGGAAGTCTACGTATATGCGCACTGTCCCATTTTTCTTCATCACTGGGACGATGTTGGCGATCCATTCAGGGTATTGAACTTCCTGGATGAAGCCAGAGTCGATCAGCATTTTGACCTCGGCGTTGATGCTCATCTCAAGCTCGAGCCGCATTCTCCTCTGCGCCTGTTTGACTGGCTTGATGTTCGGGGATATCTCCAATCTGTGTACAGCAATTTCTGGATCTAGTCTTGGCATTTCGGAATAGTTCCACGCGAAGCAATCTCTATGCTGTAGAAGCACGTCCTTTAACGCAGCCACCCTTTCTTCAGATAGCAGCTCGCTGATGAATGTCGGTCGCGGATCGTCTGCCGATCCCAACTCAATCTTCTTGAGGTTATCTGCAGTAGTATGTATGCCATCCTCCAGTTCTTTCGGAGCTGGCGGAAATTCTGAGATCACCTCATCATTGCTGTTTTCGAGGCACCAGGGAAGGCTGTCCATGTTCTCGGATTCTTCTTTTAGTATTGTTATCACGTGACAAGTACGAATTCGTTTCCAATCCCAATGTGGAACTGGTTTTTTCTTTCATGGCCTTGAGCTCATGCTTTTGTGGTGGCGCTACCCTCCAGTTGTCGGACAGAGCGAATTTGCCAAGCTGATACTGATCTTCGACCCAATTCTTGAAGGTGAAGCAATCTTCAAGAGGATGCCCTATTACTCGATGGTAAGAGCAATAGTCCGGGTGTGAGACTTCGCCCGCTTGTTCGGGATATTTAGACTCCGGCAGTGTAAGCATCTGATGTTTTAGAGCGAGGTCAAGTATCTTCTTCGTCTTGTCTCGCGGAAACGAGTATGCTCGACCCATTTTCTTCATAAGGGATAGATCAATAACGCTCGACTCCCATTTGCGTGGCTTCTTAGCCATGCTTTGTTGTTGTTGAGCGCCTTTTTGGCTTTTCGACTTATTGCTGCTTTTGCGCCGAGCCTTCTTTATAACAGGTTGATAAGGAGCGGCATTTTCATTCTTTACGGCCTGTTGGAGAAGGCGTTGTGTCTTGGCTTTCTCGTAGATGGCCGTCTCACGGTTGTGATCATCTCGGACTTTTTGACCAGCTTTCTTTATAAGTTTGTCCATTTGTTCCTCGAACGACGGACTGGACTCTTTTGCATTTGGAACTTTTACTGTCTCAGGATTAGCGTCCTCCCATTGAGCATCTGCTTCTCCATTGAAGTCGTACACGATGTAGCAGCCGTGTAGTAACTCTCGTTTCTTTGACCGGATGTATCCAAGCCCTTTTGTTTCCATTCTCCCGTTAGGCAGTTTGCGTTGAGTCCCGGGGACGTTCCAGACCCTGTCATAGAATTTGGCCTTTCTAACGGTCTGTTTGAAGGGTATCCCGTGGCGTTTCAGCAGCTTTTTCAAACCTTCCATATAATATCTGGGGAGACGGATAGGCTGAAGCCTGTCGAGCGTAGAATCCGCGCCATGCCAGATTTCTTTTTCTACCTTGGTTTCTTCAGAGCGGTAAAACAGAATTGCTTTCTCGCTCTCTCGCCTGGGAGGGATGTAGAATGTTTGTAGCTCTTCTACGTTGTAAATATTAAGTGCATCCAGTTCTTTATGGTGTTTAAACGGCACCATGGCGACTTGCAGACTTTGCTCTTCATCAGCGAACGTTCGTATTGAAGGTTGAGCAGAGAATACAGCATGGACTTCATCTTCCGATTCGCTGCCAAAGATCAACGTAGGAGCTGATGGTCCCGGCTTGTTGTGTTGGGGCGGACCCGAATAAACCATCTCCTCTTCCTTCTCGGTATCACTGCCAAAGACAGGGATGGTGGCGTTAGTTTTATTCTCCGGCTTGTGACACTTCTCCGTGTCTTCGAAATCCGGTAAGAAGTATTTGGCGTCTTCGTATTTGCGGACCTCGTTCACAGAGAACGGGTTCAGTTCTCCCGTCACGGTATACTCGAAACCATCCTTAAAATACTTCATACACTGATGTTGTGTAGAAGGGATGATGTTGTACTCCCTTCAATGACCTGTGGTTCCAACGGGTTCTTCCACTTGATCGCTGGACATGTCTGAAGATCGTTTAGCATCCTCTTTGTCTTGGATGATAATACAACCTCCCAAGGAGCTTCTTCAATGACGGAGCATGTTGCCCCCGGCGTATTCGTCCCCTTAGAGGTGTGGGGCTGCGGGGGATTCACCTTCCATTTGTCAGATAACGCGAACTTGCCCTGTCGGTACTGGTTTTCAAGCCAATTCTTGAAAACGTAGCAATCTTCGATCGGATGGCCTAGTACTCGATGATAAGGACAGTAGTTGGGCTCGTTAACGTCACTTGGTTGCAACGGACATTTTGGATCCGGCAGATTTATGAGTCTGTTACGCAACGCCAGCACGAATAACCTTCTTGTTTTATCGCGGGGAAACGAGTAAGGACGCCCTAGTCTCTCCTCAAGGTCTACGTACGGACGCATATCATTTTGACGCACGACCGGTTTTGAGTTGCTCGGTTGTTGTTGAGCATTGGCGACGACGATCGCTTTTCCCTTTCCTTTGTCATTTCGGGAGTCCGGCTTTGGAAGAGGAGGTTTATGGCCCATCTGATCCATCTGTGCTAGCTTGTCAATCAAAGCCTGGAAGGTAGTCGGCTTGAAAAACATCATAAATTGTGAGATGGTTGCTTGCGGATCAAGGGTTCCCACGAACATACCCACCGCGGGAGCTTCTTCAATGTACTGCTCGTACTTCGACCATAAGTTCCGCCATCGTATAGCGTACTGAACCCATGTCTCGCCCGGCTTTACCCTGGCGTTAATCAGTGCCGTCATTGGGGTACGTTCACTGGCGCTTGCAAAACGCTGAGTAAATAGTAGCTCCATCTCCGCGAAGGTCTTGATAGAGTCATTCGGGAGCTCAGAGTACCACTCGAACGCCGTATCTGATAAACTTCCAACAAACTGGCGAAGCAACAGCTTGTCGTCACCGCCGGTGTTGCCGCAGAGTGCCCTAAACTGGGCGACATGTTGGTGAGGATTGCCCGTCCCCTTGTAGACATGGAACTTGGGAATTGTGTAACCGGGTGGGTACTTGATTTGATCGTACCAACTTGGATATGGCCGCCCCGTTTTCACGACCTGGCCGGCTGCTTCGGTCGCATGATGAACCCGTATTTGTTGGGCGATGTACTCATCCAAATCAGCTTTGGAGATTGTATCCTCTTTAGCCGTCGACAAAGCTGGTGGAGGATTTGATGTCTCTCCCCTATCGTCTCCAAGGACGATCGGGGGCTCTTCGGTCGGAGGATCTTGCTGTATCATCATTCCTATCATGTCTTGGAAGAGGAGGCCCATACGCTGTATGTTGGCTGCTTGTTCAGCAGCCTCTTTATCCTTCTTCTCCAGTACGCGACGAAGGAATTCAGCGTCCGTTTCTTGTTCTTGACGCTCGTCCGAGGACGTTTCAGGGGTTTCTTTTGGCCCTGTAAGCGCGGCCATAGCGTTCATCATCTCTTGGAGCTTCTGATGCTGCTCCTGAGCCTTGGTCACTGACCTCGTGTGCGGTCTATGACCTGTTGATACGCGGCTATCCTCCTTTCCCGATGCCACATAAACTGTATGAACTATCATTCCCCCGGACTTAGGGCGTTTAGGCTCACCACCTTTGGCATTTGCCGCGGGCGTGGGGGTTTTCTCTGGCCTTCTTCTTTTGTTGGCCGTTGAAGTGGAGGGGGACGGTGCAGTAGGCATCTTGGTGATTGTTGTCCTTTGTTGTTTAATAGGACGGTCCTTTTCTTTTTGCACCTTCGCCTTCTTCTGTTGACGAGGATGACCTGGGTCAATCACGGAGTCTTAAACCCTATGCCAAACCTTGTATACTTTTGAGGACAGCCGTTGAGGGGGATGTTCTTGCTTCATTTCTGGAGCTCTTTCCGTAGGTGGAGGAGATCTCTTCAATGTAGCGGTTGGAGAGTTCTTCCGTACCCTTCTCAGCAGTTCAAAGCTGTTCCCAGTTGGAACAGCAGCGTTGACTTCCACCACTGGAGCCGGTGGAGTTAGCCCTGAGGGGGAGTTGCCCCCTGCCTTCCTCACTCGTTGCCAATGGCGACGTCGAGCATGACGAGCCATTGGGACTGGCTCGGAGATTGAGACATCTTCTTTTTGCCCCCTGTCTGAATGAGGCGCCGCCAGTGTTAACCTCTTAAAGACTGAGGTTGTCTCTTGAGGGGTGATATTCAACCTGTCGAAGATAGATCCTCGAGTAGGGGGAGGAGTAGGAATCGTCAGCCTTGAAAAGACTGACTCTTTGACAGGGGAAGCCGCCTTGACGACTTCTGGAGTAACAGTTATCGCCTTCCTCGGGACAGCCAATTTAGAGTTCTGATTTAGCCTGGCGAAAACAGAGGTTGTCGGTTTGGTAGTGAGCGACCCGTTGACAAGGGCCGTCGTAGCAGTGAGCCGGTCGAAGACCGACTTTTTGTTCACTTCCGGTGCAGGTATTGGCGTAGGGAAGCTTGTAGGTGGGATCATGGTCCCGAAGAATAGACCAGTGGTGGCTTGGGTCACCTGGTCTACCGGCAGAGTGAGGAAGGAAGCTGCTTGGGGCCCATATGCTACACCTCCGGGGGAGGTGGAGCGTCCATTGCAGTGGCACTTCGAGCAGTTGGTGCAGTTAGAGACCATTGAATCTTGAGTTCTGTGCCAGGCAAAAGACCAAATCTTAGTAACTTGAAATCCGAAGGCAACCATTTAACAAACCGCGATTGGTTCGCGAAGACGGCATATGAAGTGTGGAGTGGAAAGAGGAAAAGGTCCCACCGGGCGTGCCAGAATCTGTTCCCCTCCGAAAGACGGCGCACAGGACCGCGATGTCCTGACGCTGAGATTCGGGGCAGATGCTATTTGGTTTTGTCCGTCCACCTCTCCGAAAATGCCAAGTTGATTTATGACACCGTGTATCGGAGGTTTAGACGGATGCGGCCGATGTAGCAGACTTCGTCGGATTCCCCCTCGCTTGAGGGGTTTTTGATTGTGGGGACGCTTTTCCCTGCAGGCGCAAGCCCCTGCATTTAATTACGCTACCGCATCGCGGTAACAACTTTCTCCTTCTCCAGAATTTCACTTCGTGTCGTGTGTGTTTGTTTTGTTTGTGGTTGCCCGTAGATTGTATACGGAGACTGAGTAATGCCGTCGCCCGTAGGACGTAGATTAGTCCAAATCCGTATTTACTTAGATTTGGGTTTGGTGTTTTTAGTTTAAGGATGCATTAGTCGCGTTGCGGCTAAGATCAACTTAAACGTTCGTTAAGGATACGATAGTCCTGTTTGAGACTAAGATCAACTTAACGTGATAATCCATTTAATATCTGGCCATCGGGACTCGTCACCTCTCTAACGTCGTTGAGGAATTACAACGATAGGTGTCAGAGGAGTTCGGAGATGTACCCTCGAACCGGATGTAAATTGATTTAGGGAGCAGCCATGCTCAGTCAATTTAATTTGAGGACTTATGGCCATGACTGGGCTAAGTCCAGCTTCAATATTCTTTTGTCTTTGGTCTATTGGACTTGTGCTAGGGCTTTGCCCCTTCACTGCATTATTTCCCTTTGTTTTGGTTGGGCTCTGCCCTTTATAAATGATGCAAAGCATCTATTTTGTTTGGGGTCTGCCCTTTTTAAAGTGCATAGCATGTTTGATTAGGCCTGTTAGGCCTTTTAATTGGGCTCTGTCCCTTTTCTTTAATAATGCAGAGCATTAAGTACTCTGACAGTACCCCACGTGGCTTGTCAGGCGCTTTGCGCCAAGTAATGAGCGCAAACTCATATGGTGGTGACACGTGTCACGCTCTGGCGAGCGCAAGCGCAACAGCGCAGTGCGCTGCGCTGTTGCGCTGCTGACGCGTGGCGCGCTCTGGTGAGTTGCGCCAATTCCAGAGAGCAAAGCTCTATTTCAAGAGCGCGTAGCGCAAGTTATTCTGTAGCTGACACGTGGCGCTCTCTCAAGAGCGCAACAGTGCAGTTTGGAAGTGCAAAGCACTAAGAATCTTTTAGATTCAAGAACAGAAGTGCAAAGTACTATTTGATTTCTTGATCTAATTTAGATCAAAGAAAAATAAGTTTTTTTCTTTTTGTTTCAAGAACTAGAGGTTCATAAAAGTGCAAAGCACTATATTTTTTTATATTTTTGTTGCTTTCTTGTTTTTAAAGAACCAGTGGTTCATAAGAAGTGCAAAGCACTGTTTATTATGTGAAGAACATTGATCTGGCTTTTTTAGATCAATGATTTATTAAAAGAGATTTCTTCTCTCTCGTGAAGGTTTTTACCTTTTTCTTTGAAATTTTCTCAGAATTCTCTCTCTGTTTGAAGCTCTTGACTTTTTTTCAAGAAAAAATGTTGATCCCTTTGAATTGAGGTCTGGGATCTCTTTTATAGTGCCCATAAATTAGTTAATTTTGTTGAAGAGATCTTTCTTTGAGTGATTTGGGGAATTTTCCCCACCGTTGGATCTTTGATCCAAGGGCTTCTGTTTTACAGAAGAAGATCTTCTTGTTTTAACAAGAATAGAAAGATTTCTTTAAAATCTTAATTCTGTTTGGCGCAAATGCCCCAGCGCGTGACACGTGTCGCGCAGCGCACAGCGCAGCGCAACTGCGCTAGCGCATCTGCGCTGACACGTGTCGCGCAGCGCAAAGCGCAGCGCAACTGCGCTGACGCGTGTCGCGCTGCGCAAAGCACAGCGCAACTGCGCTGACACGTGTCGCGCAGCGCAGTGCCTGCGCAACTGAAGCGTTGCTTCCTTTAATTTTGCTTAAAATAGAGTTTTGCTCTGATTGGGCACGCCTTCTTGGGCGCTGTGCTGAGGCATCTGCGCCTGACACGTGGCGCGTTGCGCGCAGCGCAAAGGATCTGAAGCGTTGCTTCATTTATTAAAGTTTAAATTTTCAAAGCAAAGTTTTGCTCTGATTGGGTGAAGATGAAGCGTTGCTTCATCTCCCGCCTCGGAATTTGAACAGAGCTTTGCTCTGATTGAGGTAAACACCAACACCAGAAGCTCCCAAGAAGTCGGTCTTCGATCGGCTTGCTACTACCGCGGCCCCTCTCAACGGGTTGTCCAGCTCCAGTGCCTCAGTCTTCGCCAGATTGGGCCAAAGTCCATATGGGCCCATGATGAAGCCTGCAATCCCAGAAAAGGTTATTCCGAAAAGAGTAACCAACCCTGCCCCCGAAGTCGTCAAGGCGGCTTCTCCTGCCAAAGGGTCAGTTTTTACAAGACTGGCTGTTCCGGTTCCCACTACGGTTCCTATCTCTGCTCAGAAGTCTGTTTTTGACCGGTTGGATACCGCTTCTCAACGGACATCAGTCTTCAACAGGCTGACGCCAGCAACAGCCCCTCACCTGGATAAGGGGCAAGACAAAGCCATCCCCATCACCAAACCAACACCATCGGCTTGACATGCTCGACGTCGCCATTGGCGCCGAGTGAAGAAGGCTGGGGGCAACTCCTCCTCTGGGCTAATTCCACCAGCTCCAACGATGGAAGTTAATGCTGCTGTTCCAACCGGGAACAGTTTTGAGCTGCTGAACAAGGTACGCAGGAACTCGCCTACTTCCGTACTGAAAAGATCTCCGCCACCGGTGGAGACTGTCATAGAAATAAAGCCGGAGCAGTCCCCTCAACGGCTGTCTTCCAAAGTTTACAAAATCTGGCGACAAGTCCGAGAGTCGGTGGTTGATCAGGACTATCCCCGCCGGCAGAAGAAGTTGAAGGTCCGACAGGAAGGAAACCGTCCTGTTAAGCCACAGAAGGCGACAGCTACTTGGGTGCCCATTGCAACGGCCCCCTCAACTTCGACCGCTCATAAGAGGAGAAGGCCGGAGAAAATCCCCATACCTGCAACAAATGTCAAAGGCACTGAGCCCAGACGCCTTAAGTCTGGGGGCATGGTGGTGCATACCGTCCATATGACATCCGGAAAAGAGGATAGCCGTATCTCCATAGGTCATCGACCGCTTATGCAATCTGTGACAAAAGCTCAAGAGCAGCAGCAGAAGCTTCAGGAGATGATGACTGCGATGGCCGCACTCACCGGGCCAAAAGAAAGCCTGGAAACATCCGCGGAGCAGCGCCGTGAACAGGAAACTGATGCTGAATTCCTTCGGAGAATGCTTGAGAAGAAGGACAAAGAGGATGCGGAACAAGCGGCCAATATAAAGCTAATGGCCCTTCTATTCCAAGATATGGTGGGCATGATAATCCAGCCGGATCCCCCAGCCGAAGATCGTCCAGTAATAATTGAAGATGATAGAGGAGAAACATCAAATCCACCTCCGGCTCTTTCAGCAGCCAAGGAGGAAACTATTTCCAAGTCCGCCCTGGATGATTATATCGCTCAGCAGATACGAGTTCACCAGGCGAATGAAGCGGCCGGCCAAGTCGTCAAAACTGGGCGACCGTATCCAGGCCGATATGAATAGATAAAGTACACGACGGGCTACACGATCCCCAAGTTCCATGTGTACAAGGGGACAGGCAATCCCCATCAACATGTCGCTCAGTTCAGGGCTCTTTGCGGCAATATCGGAGGTGACGACAAACTATTGCTTCGCCAGTTCGTCGGCAGCTTGGCAGAAATGGCCTTTGAGTGGTATTCGGAGCTGCCCAATGACTCTGTCAAGACGTTTACAGAGATGGAGTTGCTATTCACCCAACGTTTTGCCAGCGCTAGCGAACATACCCCAATCATGGCGCTTATCAATGCCAGGGTGAAGCCAGGAGAAACTTGGGTCCAGTATGCAATACGGTGGCGAAATTTATGGTCGAAGTGCGAGCAGCGCATCGAAGAAGCGCCAGCAATGGGCATGTTCGTGGGCACTCTTGATCCTCAAGCGACCATCTCGCAATTCATGATGTTCTTCAAGCCAACCACTTTACAGGCCTTGATTGACAAGCTGGCCCAAATGGACCAGATCGGTCATAGACCATCTCCTCCAAGACAGACCCTCGAAATGAAAAAGGGAAAGGAAAAGCAACTTTCGTCGCCAATACGAAACAACAGCTGAGCAACTTAAAGCCGGTTGTTCGCCAAAACAACATGCGTCCACGCCCATCCCTCGAGGAGAGACTAGGACGTCCTTACTCGTTTCCCCAGGATAAAACGAGGAAACTGTTCGAGCTGGCAGTACGCAACAGACTCATCGATATGCCGGATCCAAAACGTCCGTTACAGCCAGGCGATGTCAACAATCCTAATTACTGCCCTTACCACCAAGCAGTAAGCCATCCGATCGAAAATTGCTTCGTCTTCAAAGGCTGGATTGAAGATCAATATCAACAAGGAAAGTTCGCATTGTCCGAAAACTGGAAAGTGAAACCACCACAACCTCATGCCCCTAAAAAGGTGGATATGCCGGGGGCATCGTGCTCATTCATAGAAAAAGCCTCATGGACCGAAAAGTCCGTAAACTAGAAATTCGCCTCAAATACGGCAAGGACGGACCGAAACGTCCTTAAACTAACGATGGACCACTATGTCCTAAAACTGGCTGCGGACCGAAATGTCCCTAAGCTAACGATGGACCGAAACGTCCTTAAACTAACGACGGACCGAAACGTCCTTAAACTAACGGGGGACCGAAACGTCCTTAAACTAACGACGGACCGAAACGTCCTTAAAACTAACGACGGACCGAAACGCCTTTAAAACTAACAACGGACCGAAACGTCCTTAAAACTACCAATGGACCACTGTGTACTAAAAACTAGATGTTGACCGAGATGTCGATAAACTACGGTGGATTGCAGCATCCCAAAGCTGATACAAAAAAGAAAAAGAAGAAAAAAAAAGAAAACGGTATGTCCATATGCAAAATGGGCACGGATGAAAACTCGAAAGGGCTCCGTGAGTAAAAACAGCAGGGCTACCGGCGAGTCTTGTGAAAACCCGAAAGGGCGCAACCTCATTCGAATAAAAAAAGAGAGAAAAACATAAAAAAAAAGAAGGAAAAACGGTATGTCCATAAGCAAAATGGGCATGGATGAAAACCCGAAAGGGCTCCGTAAGTAAAAACAGTAGGGCTACCGGCGAGTATTTGTGAAAACCCGAAAGGGCGCAACCTCGTTAAAAGACACTTGCAGGGTCCTCTCGACCTTGTGAGGAGAAATCACCCACGTGAGATACTTACGACTCATAAGGAAGCAACATACTTAGGAATCCTCACGATTCTTAAGGAGAAATTACACCTACGGGATCCTCTCGACCCGTAGAGAGAACCCTCTTATGAGACCCTCACGACTCATAAGATTCAAAAGTCTTAAGCTACAGGGATCTGAACCTGTTCTTAAGCAGCCCCCACAACCTCCAATACTGCCCTACAAGCGGCTCAATGCTGACCCTTGTATACAATCCACGGGCGCGAATAAACATTTCCCTAACAAAGTCCCACCAGCGACTAGGGATATGCTCACACAGCGAAGAAACACTTGTAGGTCCTCTCGACTTGCAAGAAGAAAACACTCTTGTAAGATCCTTACGACTTACGGGAGAACATGCACTTAGGAATCTTCACGATTCTTAAGGAGAAATCGCGCCTACGAGATCCTCACGACTCGCAGGGAGAAATACCTTTATGAGACCCTTACGGCTCATGAAGTCAAAAGCCTTAGTCAACAGGATCCTAACCCTGTTTACTAAGCCACCTTTGTTCGTCATCGACAGAGGCAAATAATGATTCGCTCCTGGCCATATCCCAGTTGTAGCGGTGCTGATGCCGAAATCGGTGTCTAATGCTAAGCTTGCAGCAAAAAAGCCAGCATGCCACACATGCATACGAAATAGCCGAAATGATGGGGCAACTTGCAAACAAAATCAGCAAGTAAAACTGTATGCATGCAAAATAGCCGAAATGATTGGGCAACGTGCAATAAAAAATGGCGAGTAAAAATAAAACAAATAGCCGAAATAATTGGGCACCGCGAAAAAATAGCCGAAATGATTGGGCAATCGCGACCTTCGCGATATAAAAGCTGAAATGATAGAGCATCGCGGAAAGATAAAAAAATAAAAAAAATAAGAAATTTATGCCCTACAGGTGATATCACATCGATCCCTGTATACAATCCAGGGGCGCAAACAAAGAGGGAACCATATCATCCCACCAGGATCCGTCAGAAGCAGAGCCAAGTCTCGAGGGTCACATCTATCTGCATCCCAGAAGACCAACAACAACGTTCCTCCTTATGCCGACAAGGCACGGAAGCGACACAACAAAACGGAGCCACGGCATCGTCCCTAGTTCCAAATCTTAACGGCAGTATCTGCAGCCTAAAAATCAGCAACGGTAATCCTCCTCATTCCAACAGGACTCGGACGCAACATCACCAAGAGAAGTGACGGCAAAATCCCAGCACCACCTCAGTGTAGGGTTCCTAGGCACTCTCAAGAGGTCTCACAGGGCATCAACCATGCCTATTTCGAAAATTATGGTGCCGAGAAACCCTAGTGTACGGATCGTTGGCTAGATTTCTAGGCGAAAAGTAAACTAGTTAACACTTAACTAAGAGATACGGAAATACAACCTTTGTAGATCCGGTTCTCCACCTCCATAGCTCCGCAATGAAGTCTTCTCGCTGTCCATAACAAGTCCCGGGCTCTAGCGTCGGCTTCATCGGAGAATGGACGGGCTAGGTCATCGATGTCCATGCCGAAGATGATCTACGTCGAGGCATCGCTAAATCAAGCTCCGACTTCACCAAGTCAAGAAACTTGTGAAGAAAACACACTCTACTACTTGGCAAGAGGTAGAGGATGAAGAAATAGGAAGTGGGTTCAATTTAGAATTGGATTTCACACTCTTTTTCATCACTTGCCATTGATGGAGGCAAGCTTTCTTCACTTGAAGAAATGAAGAAGAAGAAGGTAAATGTTATGATAAGTAATTAGAAAATATAAAATAAAAGAATACTTATCATAATCTTTAACCATGGTAATGTGTAGAGAATCAATCATGGTTAAAGGAATGGTTAGGGTCAAGCTAGAGACAAAATGGTCACTTAGTCAAAGTGTTCATGAAGCTTCATGAAAACAACAAAGAAAGCCACCATTTAATCTTTATGCAAATCATTTTCCAAAAAGAATAAATAGATAAATAAATGAATAAGGAAATAGTAAACCCTAACCATTTCATTAACCAAGGTTTAATTCTTTACACTTAACCAAAAGGCATGTATCATCAAACATGATACAAGCAAGTGCACAAAATCATATCGCATATGCAATGCGCACATCCGAGTGAGAAAATCCATTTAAAGTGAACCGATACTAGTTAATGCAAAGTAATATATCAAATATATAATTATGCATTAAATAATTAAATCAACACTTGATTCAATGATCCGGTCATGTCGCACACAACCGACTAGTATACAATGTATCGGCTTATCGAATCAATCCTTGATTCGATAACTAGGTTATATCGCATACAACCATTCGACACATTCATCGCGAGAATGGAATACGTTATCACATACACGTATTATTCTCGGTCCCGCACATATCTCATATGCGCTCCTATTTCGTTTCGCTTGAGCCAGGAAACCTCTGTGTAGGACTCTAAAGACTCGTCAATACGCCGGCAGCAGGTGATGATCATATCAAGCACCCACAAGCCGCAAGCGGTCTGCTAAACGTAACGGCCACCCGGGTATTGAGCGATCAGAAGATCGACGAGCAAGCCCGCTCATACTCCTGTGAATCCAACCAGTAACACTACCGTACAGTCCGGTCTGATCGTCTGATATGTCGCATATCTCGCCTAGGGGTAGTAAACGTCAGACCCCAATAGCTCGATAAGTCGTGTCGATATGAGGTCTATAACAATTCGAGAAACTACTGGTAACACTTACCAGTAAATCTCAGCAACCCTGGCCAGGGATTTCCTGTTATAGCCAATCGAACACAGCGCAACATCAACTCCCTATACCGGGAGAGACGAATCCCCTCCTATCGCTCATTGCCTCCATGTGATTCGGGACTGTACCCAAAAACCACCGTTTTGCACGCCCTCTTGGACGTGGTAAGATGGAAATCAAAGCACAGTGGGAACCACACAAGACTCTATGACGATCTCGGGTCAACAGACTACTCTGTACCAGTGTCACCAGAGAACTGCCATCTGACGTGAGGTATAATACCATCTGGGAGTTCTCGGCGAGTCCGTCCAGTGTACCCAGTCTTTACTGAGCACCCGTATATCATCTCTGATGTCAAACACCAATGGATATGGGATCATCCATCGCCCATCTGTATGGGTCGAGAAGGTATACGCTAGTCTACTCTGGTATATCGATGCCCCGTCTCGATACACCCTCGACTAGGGACTTTGAAGGATGTACTTATGGACTACCATGTCCCCACTAGTATGATCCGCATCATAGTCCAGGTAGTCAAGCACACATCTTAAGGGCTTTACCAACATGTAACAGAGAGACAATCAGTATACACATTAAGGTAAAGTTCAACCAGATAGCATACTATCATGTCGAGCAAGAAAGTCCTCCCTATATATGTCCCAGCATCCACTACAATATACATCCTATGTATAGTAATGGCCTCTTGGGCATACATATAACTTACACTCAGTATTCGTCTCGTTACAGCAGACGCGATATCAACAACGGTGTTCCTTCGCAGTCCAGCAGGATGCAGATGCAACGTCAACGAAAGACCTCATGGTCGAAACAAAGCGGAGTGATGGCAAAATCCCAGCTCCATCTCAGCATCCGTCGTGTTACAACAGATGCAATGTCACCCTAGGGTCAAAACAACAGAGCCATGGCAAAGTCCTTGGTTCCAGATCTCGACGGTTCGCCAACAACCTAAAGACCACCTCGACGCCGGTCTCGATACGGTAGAAGGGATGTCACTACAACGTCCTTCCTCCAACAGGATTCGGACACGCCAAAGAAAACGAAGCGAAGGCTAAATTCCTATCTTCAGGGTCTTGACAGTAACTCATATAAAACCTGAAAGACTACCGGAGATCATCTCACAAGGAGAGGTCACCACCTCGACGTTCGTCTCGATACAGCAGACAAAATGTCACTACAGCGTCCTTCCTCCAACAGGATTCGGACACGCCAAAGCAAACGAAGCGAAGGCTAAATTCCTAGCTTCAGGGTCTTGACAGTAACTCATATAAAACCTGAAAGACTACCGAAGATCATCTCACATGGAGTGGTCACCACCTCGACGTTTATCTCGATACAGCAGACAAAATATCACTACAGTGTCCTTCCTCCAACAGGATTCGGACACGCCAAAGCAAACGAAGCGAAGGCTAAATTCCTAGCTTCAAGGTCTTGATGGTAACTCATATAAAACCTGAAAGACTACAGGAGATCATCTTACATGGAGTGATCACCACCTCGACGTTCGTCTCGATACAGCAGACAAAATGTCACTACAGCGTCCTTCCTCCAACAGGATTCAGACACGCCAAAGCAAACGAAGCGAAGGCTAAATTCCTAGCTTCAGGGTCTTGACGGAAACTCATATGAAACCTGAAAAACTACCGGAGATCATCTCACATGGAGTGGTCACCACCTCGACGTTCGTCTCGATACAGCATACAAAATGTCACTATAGCGTCCTTCCTCCAAAAGGATTCGGACACGCCAAAGCAAACGAAGCGAAGGCTAAATTCCTAGCTTCAGGGTCTTGACGGTAACTCATATAAAACCTGAAAGACTACCGGGGATCATCCCACACAGAATGGTCACCAGTTCAACGTTCGTCTCGATACAGCAGACGAGATGTCACCACAGCGTTCTTCCTCCGAGAGATTCAGACGCGACAATCAAACAACGGATCCATGGCAAAATCCCTAGTTCCAAACCTCGACGGCTCATCAACAACCTAGAGACAACCGTGACATTCGTCTCGATACAGCAGACGCAATGCCAGCAAACGAAGCAAAGACCAAATTCCTAGCTTCAGGGTCTTGACGGCAACTCATATAAAACCTGAAAGACTATTAAAGATCATCCCACATCAGCGCGGAGTGGTTATGACTCATTGGGGCTTCCTAAACTAAGCCTAACCTCAAGTAAAAAGCGGCATGGCAAAATTCTTAACGCTTGCTCTTCCGACGGTCAAATTGCCTAGGAAGATTGCTTGAAGACGTCTTGTCCAGCCCCCGAAGGGATCAGAGACATGACAGTCGCAAGTTTACTTGAACGACAAGATTACCTGTCGAGGGATACATCAGCCAACGCGATGGTACGACGGGCAAAACCCTAATACCACAGACCCTAACGGATCTCTATCGTAAAGAGCAAAGGTTAACTATAACGTTAGTACATCCTTGCGAGAACTCCTCGATTCGTCTCAACCTCAGGGAGATCAGCGTTCTTGACGAGAGCATCTGGATTCGCGTTGACCCGCAAAGAAATCAGTGTCTCTGCAGGAATGTACGACGTCAGCAAAACGAAGCCATGGCGAAGTCCATGTTCCAAATCTTGACGGTTCTCAGACAGATTGGAGATCATCTCAACATTCGCCTCATTACAACAGACACAACATCAAGCAAAGCGGAACAGCGGCAACTCCTAGTTCCATGACTCGGCGGTACACAGATAACCGAGAGTCAAACCCTGACTCCGTGAAATGCGGATATAGTCAACCCTTCCTGGTTACGTGGAACACGGCAATGACCCCGTGGGAAACGTCCAGAGCGGATCCTGGTCCTCACAGAGCACGGAAATAACCCCGTGTGAAGCATCCAGAGAGCGGAGCCTAGTCCTCGCCGAACACGGCAGTGAACCCGTGGGAAGCATTTAGAGAAAAATTCCTGGCTACGTGGAACGCGGTAATGACCCCATAGGAAACGTCCAGAGCGTATCTTGGTCCTCACAGAGCACGGCAATGACCCCGTGTGAAGCATCCAGAGCAGAGCCTAGTCCTCGCCCAACACGGCAGTGAACCCGTGGGAAGTATCTAGAGCAAAATTCCTGGTTACGTGAAACGCGGCAATGACCCCGTGGGAAACATCCAGAGCGGATCCTGGTCCTCGCAGAGCACGGCAGTGACCCCGTGTGAAGCATCCAGAGCGGAGCCTAGTCCTCGCCGAACACGGCAGTGAACCCGTGGGAAGCATCTAGAGAAAAACTCCTGGCTACGTGGAACGCGGATAACGTCAACTCTGACCCTGTGGGAAACGTTCAGAGTGGATCCTGGTCTTCACAGAGCACGACAGTGAACCCGTGTGAAGCATCCAGACCGGAGCCTAGTCCTCGCCAAACACGGCAGTGAACCCATGGGAAGCATATAGAGGCAAATTCCTGGTTACGTGGAACGCGGCAATGACCCCGTGGGAAACGTCCAGAGCGGATCCTGGTCCTTGCAGAATACGGCAGCGAACCCGTGTGAAGCATCCAGAGCATAGCCTTGTCCTCGCCGAACATGGCAGTGAACCCGTGGGAAGCATCTAGAGAAAAATTCCTGGCTACTTGGAACGCGGATAACGTCAACTCTGACCCCGTGGGAAACGTCCAGAGCGGATCCTGTTCCTCGCAGAGCACGGCAGTGAACCCGTGTGAAGCATCCAGAACGGAGCCTTGTCCTCGCCGAACACGGCAGTGAACCCGTGGGAAGCATCCAGAGCAAACATTGGACTGTGAGGTCCTTAAACTCATGGACTATGATGTCCTTAACCTCGACCGTAATTTCTTAAAACTAACAACGGACTGTGGAGTCCTTAAATCCATGGACTATGATGTCCTTAACCTCGACAGCGATGTCTTTAAACTACGGTATCCTAGAAAACGTCCAGAGCGGAGCCTGGTCCTCGCAGAACACGGCAGTGAACCCGTGGGAAGCATCTAGGACAACCCCTGACACCGTGAAATACGGATAAGGGCAACTTCACCCATCACTTGTGGGTCCTCACGACTCGTAAGGGAGCAAATTCTCTTGTGAGATCCTTACGACTTTCAAGAGAAAACACACTTATGAATCCTTACGATTCTTAAGGAGAAATTACACCTACGAGATCCTCTCGACCTGTAGGGAGAAAAACTCTTTATGAGACCCTCACGGCTCATAAAGTTGAAAAGTCTTAGGAGGCAGATCTTAACCCTGAATCCTAAGCCATCGTTGTCCTGCAAAGAGATCAAGATAGACTATCCGCAGAATACACTTACTAAAAGGGACACACCATTGAGAAGAAAAATATGTCTTTTATTCATGAACCAAAATGGATACAAAGTACAATTTGTGAAAGAACAAAAATATACTCTCATTCAGGAGTATGTACAAAAGAAGAATAAAGGAAAATATGCGCAAGTCTTCAAGTCGGCAGGCGATTTAGCAGATTAGTTAGCTCATCCTGGGCCACGCCTTCGTGATTCAATATCGTCAGAAGACGGGCCTCCGCCTGAGCTTGCTGAGCCTGGTATGAGGCAAGCCGGCCTTCGAGCTCTTTCTCAGTAGCCTTATGAGCCTCAACCATTTCACGAGTGAACACGGCGGCTTTGTCGATGGCCACCACTTTCTTGATGGCCTCTTGAAGCACCCGCCAGAGTTCATACGCTTTGTTGGCCTTGGCTGTAAGGTTGGCTTGGAGCTCGTTCAGCGCTTTCGAAGCCAACTCCCTCTCCGAAAATTTACGGCCGAGCCTCTTCTCGCATGACACCATGTTCGCCGCGCACCGCTCAATCAGACCCCGCAAGCCTGCCTTCGTAGCCACAGCCTCCGAAGAAAGGCGGGTACACTCGAGCACGTGCAAGCAAGCCTCCACCTGCTGGCAAAACTCAACCCAGACTTGCACCATTGCTTCGCTATGATAGGTGGCAAGAAAGGGGAGAGAGCCGTTAGCTTCGGCAGCAAACGCTTCGGCCGTAATCACGCTGACAGCACGAAGTTCCTCGATCAAAGATGACAGAGAGGCGAGGCTTAGCTTGGCCATCCGTTCCGAGGCTCGCAAAGCATAGGGGCCGGGTGGCATAGCGATGCGCAACTCCAGCGCTGTGAGAACTGGCAGGGCTGTTCAGATTTATAAACGGTCAGTGAAACTCCTAAGCAAAGAACAAGTGGGACGACATTGAAACTTCACTTACCCACAGTCATGCATGAAGGAGCTGAAGGCTCCCCCGACCCTTCGAGAACCTCAACCTCGTCGTCGGCCTCCAGAACTGTAAAGGACATCAATGTCATTTTGCAAAATAACAACAATGCTATGAAAAGATGGTGAACAACACTAACCTTGCCCAGACGAGAGGACGATGCGTTGAGGAGATATCGCTTGTGGAGCAGCCATCTCCAACAGGCGCTGAAAAGACTGCCTGGGAGACAAGTCGGCAATCGAAGCCGCCAATCCGCGCAACTCTGAAAAGACAGGAGAGTTCAAATAATGGAAAGGATACTAATTCAAAATGTAGAAGGTTACCTTCGACGCTCCTCCCATTCTGAGCTGGAAGAATAGAAGCTTCAACGGCCTCCGCCGCGACCTCGGACACAATATCAGGGACGCGGGCTGGTGTAACGGCCTCTGAAGAAGGAGCAGCGGCTGCCGCTGTAGGCTCCAACGAAAGAAGGGTGGCCTCGACTACCTCCATCCCAACCTCTGGGCCGCCCTCAGGGAGATCCATTGGAACGGCGACCACCAAAGGTGTCCCCCCTGAGGGAGCAAGTGCTTCGGGAGCAAGAACCACCGCAGGAGGCTCTATCGCGAGAAGGACAGTTTCATCAACCCCCTCCATATTGAGCAGTGTTTCACTAAGGGTGTCAGCAGGCTCTACAGTCAGTAAACCCATGGGAACCTCCCCCATCGCCGAAGTCTCCAAGGATAAGAATACATATATACAAGTGCAGACAATATGAAGTATTACAAAGAAATACAAGAACATACCGATGCGTAAGGAAACTTTCAACATGGCTTGTTCAAGGCGACACTCCTTCTCGAAGAGGTGTGCTTGCCGAGGTTCAAGGGTGGACTCGTGGCCGCCAGTCCACAATGAAAGCGCATCCGCAGCATCCTCCGAAGCAGCCTGTTTAAGGGCCCTTTCACCCCATTCCTCCAAAGGGCCGATGAATCGTCGACGGATCCATGAAGGGTCTTCATAAAAAATGACGGCTGGATAGGGCTTCTTCAGAATTCTTATGTTCTGAGACTCGTCTTGAGAACATCTTATAGCCTCGGCCAATTGTGCGGCTTCCTCGGCAGTTGAACTAGGAAAGAGTAAGCCAGCTCCTGATTCTTGCAGAGCCAAGGGTTCGTCCGGAAAAATGGGCTCAGACTCTACTAAAGAGTTGAGCAGATTGGTAGCCGTTTTTCTCCGCCGCTTGGATCCAGAACCGACCACCGAAGACGACCGTTTCCTCCCCCGTAGAGCCTTGGCAGGACGCCGACCCACCTCACCTTCAACACCCTCGCTACCGGCACCCTCGCTTGGCGGTACTGCCGAAGACGACACGGCCATTATTGACGACGCCGGTGGTGGTACTACTACTGGCGCCCTTTTACCCCTTGACTGAGCCTGGGTATCCAATGGCATACCAACTGTGGGAGTAAGGTCCACCTCTGACTCCCTTGGAATGAGCGCAACACTGGTGTCCCTCAAGGGGAAGCGGACCTGTGCGCACGGCCGCGGTGGAACTCCCGTGGCCTGAACCGGAGTAGGAACGCCATTGCCAAGAAGCACCCTCTTCTCCTCAGCAATAATTGGGCTGACCCGATGAAGATACCAGCCCGTAAAGGACCCCACGCATTGGGGAATATGATCGGCTTCACGGATCATGAAGTAAGAACCAGTGTTCAGCCTCACGAAGTGATGAGCAGCATCGCGAACAGCTTCGGATGAAGGGACCGGCGCAACTGTAAAAGCCTCGAAGGGAATGCCCTGATCATATCTAAGCTGCCGGGCGAAGCGATGCGGATTGTACCGCATAAAAATAGCTGCACTATTCCGACGGAATACCAGATAACCTGGTCTGATCGTGTACAAGTGTGTGGCCTCCCGGGGTTTCAGAGAAGGCACCTCACCTTTCGACTGGTCGCAGAGTTGTTGAACCGGACCTGAAGGAGAAAATAGGGCCCGGTCAATGAACACCAGTCCGCCCACGCTAGCGTAGGGAGCAATCAACACGCGAATAGCCCCGAACTGAGTCGGGTCGGGAGCAGAAGCGTCCACCAGCCACATGAGTCACGGAAAACTGTAGGCGTCATAAAATGCGGGTCTCTGATGCGCAGCAAAAGCCCCCAACACGTGCATCTCAATCCAAGATGTGAAGTAATGAAGGGAGAAGTTTACTACATCCACACCGGGAGTTGAGGTATTGGCCGCGGCGCCTAATCCATGATAGAGATGCGCTAGCGCCGGGATGCCTACGGCCAGCCGTGTCCCCTCAGCGATACGATGAGCCGGATAGATAACCGAGACTCTCATGAAGCGGCGATGCATGGGGATGACGAACCAGCTAAGCCAGACACTGATAAAACCCACAAAGAATGTCTCCTCGTCCATGCCGGGAGCTGCAATCGATTCGAAAGATACCGGCGACATAATGGGAATATAATACTGCGGTAAATCCGATTCCTTAGTCGGTCGCCTGTTCAAACCAAACGTAAAGGGGTCATTGATGTTTGCAAACTTTGGAGCTGTCTTCGACAGGACATCCTCGCGAAGGAAGCAAGTGATGAAGCTCTTGAAAGTGACGCCCTGCTCCTCTGACTCAGTGAACAGTTTGTCAAAAATGCCCAGGGTCTTGATCAAACTTGGACGCTTGTGGCGGACAGCATTCTCGGTAGACAGGCCGTCGAGCATTGCGGGCTTCGCTTCAAAGACATACTCGTCGGGAGGCAGCAGCTCTTCATAAAGTGTCCCCCTGATCGGCAGCCCCGAGATCTCGTGGAATTCTTCCAAGGAAATCGAAACTTCGCAGTCCCCTAGGAGGAAAGTGTTGGTGGGGAGATTCCACTGGTTCAGGAAGGCCTTAACCCACCAAACGTGAGGAGACGGGTAGTGGAAGAGGGACGCATAGATCGCCTGATAAAGCCCAACCTTCTGCAGTCGCGCGCGATGGGCAAACAGGATGTATCGAGCCCAAAGAAGGTAGCCCGTGGGGTATCGAGGGGGAACCCTCTTTTGTAGATCTGCCCCCATGGTTGGGCCTCGCCCTGACAAATACGGCATCCCAGAATATCTATGGCCGGGATAGGATGATTCGGGATGCCCGTCGTCGAAGGCTCAAGTCATCCCATCGGAGTCCAATTAGGCATCTCTACAGCAAAGACTGTCCCTGGAGGATCCATCGGCAGGAACGGAAAAGTAGGCTCCGTCGGCACTTCGCAAAGAAAACTCCGGTGACCTTGGATGGTGTGACTGTACCAGGTCCCCCACAGAAGTAGATTGGTGCGATTCGGGTCATGAGCCCTGATCATTGCCATCACCTCCTCGTCAGATGGCGATTGGGGAAAAGCGACTTCCGAGCGAGTGAAAGGGAAATACGGAACAGACGTCATTGTACCTGGAATAAAATAAAGGGAAACTGTTAAAGCGAAGCCAACAGTGATTATATATATATATATATATATATATAAAGACAGCGACAGAGGACTCGTTTTATGGGACCATTGGTTACAAAACACATGGGTCCCATAAAATCAAAATGGTGGCTGGCTAATGATGAGGCAAAGCAATTATAATGAGACAAAAGGAAGATTCTCATTAAATAAGCAGTGGATTTCAAATGACCCTACACATTCCCCTAGAAGAAATCCATCTTGGACTCTGTGACAAATCAAACAGAATCAAGGGAATTAAATTCCCAGAAAGCGACATTGCAAACTTCTTCTTCTTGGTTGTGAAGAAGACAACTCAGGGCAAGAAAACCCAAGGAGTTCTATGGGAAGAACTGAGCTCTTCATAGGAATTAAATTCCTTTTTGAAAAAAGGGGGAATTAAATTCCCAAAGATATTTTTCAGAGCCAAAGCTCTTTGAAGATGGAAAAGACATACACCATCAACCCCCTGAAGATCAGAGAAGCCCTAAGAGATCTATTATTTGAAGATTAAATGATTTTCTGTTTTAAAAGAACTTAAAGAAAAAATGGGTTCTTGATAAAAGGGAAAACCCTTGGTGTGGATTTAAAATCCAGTGAAGGTTTCTGTGAAGGTTCTTCGATCGTTCAAAGATCATTACCTGAAGAAAGGGCCTTTTGAACAGAGTCAAACTCTGAAAATATTCAAGGCAGAGAACTAAGCTCTGGAAAGGAGAATTAAATTCTCAAAAAGAAAAAAGGTTTGCAAGGAAGAAGATGAAAGAGTGGAGGCGCTTCTGAAGAGACCCCTGCATTTATAGGATGTGATGGAAACGCTTGTCTACTGCTCAATCAAAGATAAAAATAGTACCAAAGCCCTCAAACTCTTGTTTAGCATTGCTAAATAATGTGGGCTTGAACCCAGAAAAGTGTTAATGGTCCAAAAAAGGGCCAACTCTTCAAATTTAATTGGACTTAGCCTAAGTTGGTCATAAGTCCTCAATTCAGACTTAACCGAGCCAATGTGCTCATAATTTAATTAATTGATCATAGTTCCAAATTGGACTACAAATCACTTAATCCACTTTGGTTTGAGGGTACATCTCTTCACTCCTCTGATATTTGTCGTTGTAATCCTTCAACGTTTTCAGAGAGGTGACGGGTCCCGACAATCACATATTTCACAGACTATGACGTCTCTAAACTACGGACTGTGGGGTCCCTAAACTCATGGACTATGATGTTCTTAACCTTGACCGTGATGTCTTAAAACTAACATTGGATTGTGGGGACCTTAAACTCATGGACTATGATGTCCTTAACCTTGACCGTGATTTTTTAAAACTAACATTGGACTGTGGGGTCCTTAAACTCATGGACTATGATGTCCTTAACCTTGACCGTGATGTCTTAAAACTAACATTGGACTGTGGGGTCCTTAAACTCATGGACTATAATGTCCTTAATCTTGACCGTGATGTCTTAAAACTAACATTGGACTGTTGGGTCCTTAAGCCCATGGACTATGATGTCCTTAACCTCGACCGTGATGTATTAAAACTAATATCGGACTGTGGGGTCCTTAAGCCTATGGACTATGATGTCCTTAACCTCGACCGTGATGTCTTAAAACTAATAACGGACTGTGGGGTCCCTAAACTCATGGACTATGATGTCCTTAACCTCGACCGCGATGTTCTTAAACTAACAATGGACCGAGATGTCCTTAAACTAACAATGGATCGTAAGGTCCTTAAACTAATTATCGACAGCAATGTCATTAAACTAAACAACATAGCTCAATTGCTCTTTTGTTGG
Source organism: Agapanthus africanus (assembly GCA_030015575.1). Taxonomy (NCBI): domain Eukaryota; kingdom Viridiplantae; phylum Streptophyta; class Magnoliopsida; order Asparagales; family Amaryllidaceae; genus Agapanthus; species Agapanthus africanus. Next base: position 727,022,211 of record CM057342.1, on the reverse strand, counting down.
ATCTAAACGATCCCGTTAAGTTGATCTTTGTCTAAAATGAGACTAACGTATCCTTAACTAACGTTTAAATTGATCTTAGTCTCAAATGAGGCTAACGTATCCTTAAACCCAACCCCCAAAGCCAAATCTAAGAAAGATACGGATTTGGACTAGTCCACGCCCTACGGGCGATAACATAACTTAGTCTCCGTATACAATCCACGGGCAACCACAAACAAAAACAAACACCCACGACACGAAGTGACCATCTGTAGAAGGAGAAAGTTGTCACCGCAATGCGGTAGCGTAATTAACTGCAGGAGCTTGCGCCTGCAGGAAAGAGCGTCCCCACAATCAAAAACCCCTCAGACGATGGGGAATCTGACGAAGACTGCTACATCGGCCGCATCCGTTTAAACCTTCAATACACGGTGCCATAAATCAACTTAGCATCTTCGGAGAGGTGGACGGATAGCACCAATTAGCATCTGCCCCCAGATTCAGGCAAGACAGACCGTCTTCCCTGTTTCCGGCGGTAAACAGATTCTGGCACGCCCGGTGGGACCTTTTCCTCTTTCCACTCCACACTTCGTGTGTCGTGTCCGCGAACCAATCGCGGTTTGTTGATGGTTGCCCTTGGGTTTCGAAGTACTAAGATTTGGCGTTTTGCTTGGTGCAGAAAACGAAGGATCAATGGCGTTCACTTGTGCAAAGTGTTCCAACTGCAATTGCAACCCACGCTCCGCCTCATCTGGAGACATATCTTACGGGCCTCAAGCAGCCTCTTTGTTCGCGATGCCGGTGGACCAGGTCACTCAGGCTACCACCGGATTGTTTTTCGGGACCATACTTCCGCCAATGAGCTTCAACACCCCTATAACAACACCAGAAGCTCCCAAGAAGTCGATCTTCGATCGGCTTGCTACTACCGCGGCCCCTCTCAACGGGTCATCTAGCTCCAGCGCCTCAGACTTCGCCAGATTGGGCCAAAGTCCATGTGGGCCCATGATGAAGCCTGCAATCCCAGAAAAGTGTAAGTCCACGTTGCGACCCCCGGTTCTTACGGGGAGGCGGAAACGGTATAAAAATCAAATTTTTAGCGCATGGGGCAACATGGACTAACAAAGTCGGGATCTTTTCTAAACTAAACTAGCAAACAAGCAAAGGAGAGTTAACTACTCGGCAAAGTGGTTATACCTAACTTGAACTCCTTCTTCTTGAAACCTAGTAGAGGTTGATGGTTCTCTTCTCGTCGCCTTCTTCCGTCGAAGATGGATCCACCTGAGGGTTCAACCTTCGGGCTCTTTCTCGAACTTGGAGAGAACTAGAATCTTCGGCTTGCTAAACCTTTGATCCTAGAGTGAGTAGAGAGTGTCTAAGGGGTGCTTTTCTTTTAAGGAGAGGGATTCTCAACACATGAGAAGGATTCTCCTTTTGCTAGAGGAAGAAGAAGATGAAGTGAGGAGAGAGAAGCTAAATGATAGAATGAGCTCTTTTCTTTTTGCAACCATAACATAAAGCAAAAAGAATTATCAAATTAATAATAATAATGAAAATGGAATAGTTGATGGAAGGTTTATGAATGACCATTATCATTTCAAACATTAAATGAATTTTGCTAGAATCAAAGAGCATCTTTCTTTTGTAATGATGATGGTCAAAACTTCAACCATGGTCAACAAGTCAACAAAAAAAAAACCAACCATGACACAATTTCATTTTATTAATATTATTAATTGATATAACATAAATCCATTAGGGTTTGGAAAAAGACGACTGTCAACTGTGCATACGTACCCGTTCCGAAACCCTAATGAAAGTCCTCTTCCTCTTCCTCAAATAACTGTGCATACACACCTGCATCCTTGTTCAGAGAAACATGAATACTGAGAGATAAAAGCAACCCCAAAACATATACCGGTATCTGACTTAAACCAGAGCCAGCCAGTAAAATCCGTCCGGACTCTAAACGTGCACAAGTGCACGGATGAGAACGAACCCTGTCGCAAAACCATGCGACCTCTACCCTGTTTTGCCCAGAGGCGAATACCCTCTGTGTGGGACTCTAAAGACTCGACACTACGCTGGCAGTGGGTTTAACCACAGACCGCAAGCGGCACTAGCTGTGCGTAACGGTCCCCAGGTAGAAGCCGACAAGAAGGCTGACGAGGTGAACCCCATCTGAACTCCTACTGAGTCTGAATGTGACATTCTCCGTACAGTCCGGTCTGTTCGTCTGATACATCGCATGGCGGGCCTAGGGGGCGGTAAACGTCAGTCCCCTAATAGCGGTACAAGTCGTGTTGGAGTGAAGCCTAAAACACCCTGAGATAATACTGGAAGCCTACCAGTATATCTCGCTTGCCCTGGCCAGGGACTACTCGTGTAATGGCTCTCCTAGACACAGCGCGATGTCAACCCCCAATACCGGGAGAGACGAATCCTGTCTAACCGTCACTGCCTCCAAGTGTTTCGGGACTGCACCCAACCACTACCTGTTTGCACGACTCCTTTGAGCCGTGGTAGGGTAGTAGTCAAAGTACAGTGGGAACACACTTGAGGCGAAGTGCCAGTGTCAAGTCAGCGGACTAAGCTGTACTCATGTCACCTGGGAACTGATAACTGACGATAGGTATAATACCAACCTGTCAGTTCCCGACGAGTCCTGTCCAGTGTACTCGTAACCCAACGAGCACCCGTATACTATCTCCAGTACGACGTACTGATGGCTGTGGGACAGACCATCTCCCACACTGGGATGAGAAGCGCATACGCTAGTCTACTCCGGAGTATCGATGCCCTGTCTCGATAGTCCTGCGACTAGGGACCTGTATAAGGATGTGCTTATAGATTACCCAGCCCCCACTAGTGTGACTGCCATCACAACGCTGGTAACCAAGCAAAGATCCTAAGGGCTCCACTAATGTGTATAGGTGATATCGCAAAATAAACACATGTACACATTGAAGTAGAAACAAACCAAGTAGCATACTACTATATTGAGCAAAATTGTTTATACAAGGTGAATATCCCAAGCTTCCATTAAGTAATATACAAACTAGTATGATACAGTAATGGCCTCTAGGGCATATACACTAACAATCTCCCACTTGCACTAAGGCCATGTACTGGCGTATCGAAGACCTATCATCTCGATCAGCCGCTCGAACTGAGTCTGGGGTAGGGCCTTGGTGAATGGATCTGCAGTGTTTTCTTCTGAAGCAACCCTCCAAACCTCGATCTCCTTGCGATCCACGATCTCCCTGATCAGGTGATACCGCCTCAAGATGTGCCTGGATCTCTGATGGGACCTGGGTTCCTTCGCTAAAGCTATAGCCCCGTTGTTGTCGCAATACAGAGGTATTGGGTCAACAATGGACGGAACCACCTGAAGTTCTTTCAAGAACTTCCTTATCCAGACAGCTTCTTTTGCGGCATCAGATGCAGCGATGTATTCCGCTTCCATCGTCGAGTCTGCAACGGTTTCCTGTTTGGAACTCTTCCAACACACCGCCCCTCCATTGAGGGTAAAGACAAAACCCGACATGGACTTGGAATCATCCTTGTCACTCTGGAAGCTGGAGTCAGCAAAGGCCTCGATCTGGAGGTCTTTTCCGCCATACACCAAGAACACCTCCTTAGTCCTTCTCAGGTACTTGAGAATGTTCTTTACTGCTATCCAGTGTTTCTCCCCAGGGTTTGACTGATACCGGCTTACTACACTCAGTGCATAAGCTACATCCGGTCTGGTACACAACATCGCATACATTATAGAGCCTACCGCAGAAGCGTAGGGTATAATAGACATGCGATCCCTCTCCAAATCAGTCTTGGGAGACATCTCTTTAGAGAGGGTGATCCCGTGACAAGCCGGTAGGTTACCGCGCTTGGAATCTTCCATACTGAATATCTTCAGTATAGTGTCGATGTACCTGGACTGTGAAAGTCCTAATATTCTCTTGGATCTATCACGATGGATCCGGATCCCCAGGATGTAGGAGGCATCACCCAGGTCTTTCATGGAGAACCTTTGTGACAAAAAACCCTTGACAGATTGTAGCCTAGGAATGTCATTTCCTATTAAGAGAATGTCATCCACGTATAAAACGAGGAATACTACAGTTCTCGCTACAAATCTACTATAGATGCATGGTTCATCTGGATTTTTGATAAAGCCAAATTCCTTGACCGTCTCATCAAAACAGATGTTCCAACTCCGCGATGCCTGCTTTAGTCCATAGATGGACTTAAGCAACTTGCACACCTTTCCGCTGCTCCCACTCTGAATGAAACCCTCTGGCTGATCCATATAGACACACTCCTCTAAATTTCCATTTAGAAAAGCGGTTTTTACGTCCATCTGCCAAATCTCATAATTGTGGAAGGCAGCAATAGCAAGAAGGATCCGAATGGATTTCAGCATAGCCACTGGAGAAAAGGTTTCGTCATAGTCCAAGCCAGGTCTTTGACGGAAACCCTTTGCTACAAGTCTAGCTTTATAGGTCTCAACCTGTCCATCTACACCAATCTTCCTTTTGAAGATCCACTTGCATCCTACGGGTTTTACCCCGTCTGGAGCAATGTCCAACGTCCATACTTTGTTGGTGTACATGGACTCCATTTCGGTCCGCATTGCATCCAGCCATTTTACCGAGTCAACGCTCTGAACGGCCTGTTGGAAGCTAGTAGGCTCATCATAATCTATGATGCAATCCTCTCTATCCCCGTCTATGAGAAAACCGTAGTATCTCTCGGGCGGATGAGACTGCCTACTACTCCTGCGGAGCGGCGTAGGAATGTCCTGTTCTTTTGAACCCTCTGGTTCCACTAAGCTTTCAGTAATAGTCTGAGGTTCTGGAATTTCATCCAGTTCTACTGCGCTCCCACTTATCTGATTTTCTAAAAACTCAGTTTCCAAGAAGCGGGCATGACGAGAAACAAGGACTTTTTGCTCCTCTGCGTAATAGAAAAGATACCCCTTGGAGTTCTTTGGGTATCCCACAAACTTGCACTGTACTGAGCGTGCCTCGAGCTTGTCCGCATGCTGCTTTTTTTACAAAAGCCGGACATCCCCATGTCTTAAAGGATTTAAGACAGGGTTTCTTCCCACTCCACATCTGATATGGTGTGGTAGGCACTGTCTTAGTAGGAACTTGGTTCAAGAGATGTGCAGCTGTTTCTAGTGCATAGCCCCAGAAAGATCGCGGTAACTCAGCCTTACTCATCATGGAACGAACCATATCCAATAGGGTTCGATTCCTCCTTTCCGATACACCGTTATGTTGCGGAGTGTATGGAGGAGTACGCCGAGAGAGAATTCCATTCTCTTTTAAATAGTCCAGGAACTCGGCACTCAAGTATTCACCACCTCGATCCGATCTTAGAATCTTAATACTTTTGCCTGTTTGTTTTTCAACTTCATTCTTGTAATCCCGAAATTTCTCAAAGGCCTCGGATTTGTGCTTCATTAAGAAGACATGTCCATACATAGAGAAATCATCTGTGAAAGTAATGAAGTATGAATAACCGCTTCGCGCATGTGTAGACATTGGACCACACACGTCACTGTGTATGAGTCCCAAGAGCTCGCTCGCTCTTTCTCCGTGTCCAGTGAACGGAGTCTTTGTCATCTTTCCCATGAGACAAGATTCACAAGTGGCATAAGACTGATACTCGAACGGATCCAAGTATCCTTCTTTATGTAACTTAGTCAACCGTGTCTCATTGATGTGACCCAGTCTACAATGCCATAAGAAAGCCTGATTGATATCTGGAGACTTTCTTTTGTGTGTATTCTGGACATTGAAAATCTGTGGTTGGTTCAATACGTATATACCATTGCTCAATGTACCTGACCCAATCAGAACTTGATTAAGGTGAATGTTTACAACATTACTTACAAACGCAAATTCATAACCTTCTTTAGAAACCAAAGATACAGAAATGATATTACAAGTTGCGTTGGGTACAAAAAAGAAATTACGCAAAACCAAAACATGCCCATCTGACATTCCCAGGTGATAGTCCCCCACGGCTTTAGCATCCATGCTAGCTCCGTTCGCAACTCTGAGGGTCATGTCACCTGCCTTCAAAACCCTACGGTTTCTCAACGCCTACAAAGAATTACAGATATGAGATCCTGATCCGGTATCCAATACCCAGGAAGTAGAGTTTATAGAAAGACAGTTTTCAATAACATACACACCTGAAGCTGAAGCCGCAACCTGCTTCAGTTCCTGTGTCCTGGCTTTCCAAGCCCTGCAATCTTTCTTCCAGTGTCCACTCTTATGACAATAGAAGCATTTCTCTTTACCCACATGCTTCCCCGCTATCTTTGTTGCCTTTGCTTTTCCCTTCGTATCCACTTTACTAACACCGCCCCTTGGTTTGGCGGGGGCTTTCCTCTTCTTTCCCTTGGCTTTCACCTTGGACCTAGAAGAAGAAGATCCTCCTACAAACAAAGTGGATGTTTCCCTACCTTTCTGTAGGGTGCCCTCTGCGCTCCTCAGCATGTTGAGGAGTTCTGAAAGTTCAACTTCTTTTTCTTGCAAGTTGAAATTCAGTATAAACTGGGCGTAAGTGGAAGGAAGGGACTGGAGAACTAAGTCCGTATAGAGCTCACTCTCCAACGTGGTCCCAAGTTCTGCGAGCTCCTCAATGTAGCCTATCATCTTAAGCACGTGGTCCGCTACTGATGATCCGACGGCCAACTTTGCCGAAAATAACTTCTTCGACACTTCGTATCTTGCGATACGAGACTGCTCTCCATACAGTTCTTTTGTATGAAGAAATATGGATTCCAAGTCCATATTCTCGTGCCTCCTCAGATGTTCCATGTCCATAGAGGCAAGCACGAGGCATCTGGCCTTCGCGCAATCAATCTCCCAAGTCTTACGGATTTCCTTATCCGCGACGCTGGAGGTGGGACCTGGGACGGGGGGAGCTTTGGTGGTAAGAAGATACCCCAGCTTGTCGTAAGTGATTGCCATTTTGACATTCCTTAGCCAATCTTTGTAGTTTGGCCCTGTCAGTATGTTTTTATCTAGAAGTAACTTAAGTCCAGTCATTTCGATTTGGTCGCTGCAGGGGGGAGAGAAGAAACACTTTAGCACGATGCTCTTGCAAGTTTAGAGTGGTTTTTAATTTGTCTAAACAGGATGGCTCCCACTGTCTCTCGAATCCCTCCTCAAACCATAAAGGAAGAATTAGTCGGGATCAATCCCACCGCACAATACTTGCTTAACCGTTCAGCCAGGCCAGTGTCGGTACTTCGAGGGAGGTTTTCCAACGCTTTCGCGAAGTTCCTTAATTAGAGAACCTCTTTTCCCTGGGGGCGTAGCCCCGCTAACACCTTTCTAGACACCTACTAGGTTTATAGCATTGATCGTTTAGTGAAAAATTTCCCGAGTAGCATATACTCACAGTAGGATCGGGATCCAAATATCATCGCGTGACGAAACTGAAGGAATCCTACCAGAATCACCACACTCCAAATGGTATGCAAATCTAGCAAGTTTCAGTACTTATGAAACTCCTGATGTGGATTTTTGCCCCATGCTCTTATGACCTTGACTAAGGCCAACAAATCATAAGTCACATGTCAAGTTCTACCCGTCGTTATCCAGGTTAATTTGAACCCACCCGTATATACCCTTGACTATGGCCAACAAGGCAATACGACTGTTCCAAACCAACGCATTCTATCTATGCAACATATGAATACCTACCAGCTACCAAACACTGTACCTTGACTAAGGCTAACAAACACAGCTTGAATACTGTTGAATATTCATATGAAACGACGGAGGGCTACGGATGGTTTTGGCGAAACCATGAACGTAGTGAACTTGATATAATCGATGGAATGAGATAGCTTTTAGAAGGAGTGGCTCAATCTCCGCATTTAAAAGTTAGTTTTGAAAAGAACCGAGTGGTTTTTCGAAAGTGTTCCAACGACTATAGCTTGGTTTATTATCTTGCATTAGTTCTTTTAATGCGTGATATTCTTGCATTAGTTCTTTTAATGCGTCCCATCAATTAATCCTACCATTGCAGAAAACAACCAAAATATGACGTACGCTTATGCCATTTGCATTCGCCACGGGGTCCCGTCATCACCCGTTAGGTTACTTAACTAACGACAGAGCGGGGGCTGGGCTAGCGCGGCTGTAAAACATAAGCAACGCCTAAATATAAAGCAATGATAGACATTACAGATCACAGATGAATACATTGGATATACTAGGAATCCGCAATCCGTTCGAGCCTGCAACGAAAAGCGGATTACACGGTCGCGGTGAATAGCCAAAACCCCACCCAAGACCCCTACGGGTGCGGCAAACTACCCGCCAAGTACCCGGTAGTTTGTGCACCCCTCCATGGGTCTATCCTAGGAGCAAAAACAGTAAAAAGAATTATACAATAACGGCTACAACCCCGACCCGGTTGTGCGGCCATACAAATAATATTATTACATCAATTTACATTTACAAATGAATGAAAGAAAAACAAAAGCTCATCTCACATCCACCCCGGCTATTCACCCGCGACAGTCCAACACATTCATATACACATTCCAATATCAAACACAGATCACAGAGATGTATAACCCCGACTAATCGACTTATAGAGATTAGCCGACGTTCAATACATACAAATATCACAGATATAACCAATATAGCCAAAGTGTAGCGAAGTTCGAAAAAAAATACGGATTTATAGGACCCCAAAAGTAAATTTCTTTTCTGGAAAATCTGGGCACATATAACATATTTGAAAAATCCCAAAACCCTACCAGAAGAACACTGCACAAAACACGATCACATGAAGAGCCCAAACGGCGGCGGATCCGCGGCGAGAAGAATACCAAAGGCCGCGGATCCGCGGCGGTTTGAAGGAATCAGGGGATCGTTTTTCTTGGGTGTTCTCAGAAAACCCTGAGCCGATTTTAGGTGTATAACAAATTTTGTTTTGACCAGAAAAAAAATTAACAGAAACTAGGGTTTTTGAAAAGTTTGGTTTTTGGATTTTTCGGTTCCGAACTGCGTTACACTTCACTACAAAGCTAGTTTAAGTTTAGTTAGGCTCTGATACCACTGTAAGTCCATGTTGCGACCCCCGGTTCTTACGGAGAGGCGGAAACGGTATAAAAATCAAATTTTTAGCGCATGGGGCAACATGGACTAACAAAGTCGGGATCTTTTCTAAACTAAACTAGCAAACAAGCAAAGGAGAGTTAACTACTCGGCAAAGTGGTTATACCTAACTTGAACTCCTTCTTCTTGAAACCTGGTAGAGGTTGATGGTTCTCTTCTCGTCGCCTTCTTCCGTCGAAGATGGATCCACCTGAGGGTTCAACCTTCGGGCTCTTTCTCGAACTTGGAGAGAACTAGAATCTTCGGCTTGCTAAACCTTTGATCCTAGAGTGAGTAGAGAGTGTCTAAGGGGTGCTTTTCTTTTAAGGAGAGGGATTCTCAACACATGAGAAGGATTCTCCTTTTGCTAGAGGAAGAAGAAGATGAAGTGAGGAGAGAGAAGCTAAATGATAGAATGAGCTCTTTTCTTTTTGCAACCATAACATAAAGCAAAAAGAATTATCAAATTAATAATAATAATGAAAATGGAATAGTTGATGGAAGGTTTATGAATGACCATTATCATTTCAAACATTAAATGAATTTTGCTAGAATCAAAGAGCATCTTTCTTTTGTAATGATGATGGTCAAAACTTCAACCATGGTCAACAAGTCAACCATGGTCAACAAGTCAACAAAAAAAACCAACCATGACACAATTTCATTTTATTAATATTATTAATTGATATAACATAAATCCATTAGGGTTTGGAAAAAGACGACTGTCAACTGTGCATACGCACCCGTTCCGAAACCCTAATGAAAGTCCTCTTCCTCTTCCTCAAATAACTGTGCATACACACCTGCATCCTTGTTCAGAGGAACATGAATACTGAGAGATAAAAGCAACCCCAAAACATATACCGGTATCTGACTTAAACCAGAGCTAGCCAGTAAAATCCGTCCGGACTCCAAACGTGCACAAGTGCGCGGATGAGAACGAACCCTGTCGCAAAACCATGCGACCTCTACCCTGTTTTGCCCAGAGGCGAATACCCTCTGTGTGGGACTCTAAAGACTCGACACTACGCTGGCAGTGGGTTTAACCACAGACCGCAAGCGGCACTAGCTGTGCGTAACGGTCCCCAGGTAGAAGCCGACAAGAAGGCTGACGAGGTGAACCCCATCTGAACTCCTACTGAGTCTGAATGTGACATTCTCCGTACAGTCCGGTCTGTTCGTCTGATACATCGCATGGCGGGCCTAGGGGGCGGTAAACGTCAGTCCCCTAATAGCGGTACAAGTCGTGTTGGAGTGAAGCCCAAAACACCCTGAGATAATACTGGAAGCCTACCAGTATATCTCGCTTGCCCTGGCCAGGGACTACTCGTGTAATGGCTCTTCTAGACACAGCGCGATGTCAACCCCCAATACCGGGAGAGACGAATCCTGTCTAACCGTCACTGCCTCCAAGTGCTTCGGGACTGCACCCAACCACTACCTGTTTGCATGACTCCTTTGAGCCGTGGTAGGGTAGTAGTCAAAGTACAGTGGGAACACACTCGAGGCGAAGTGCCAGTGTCAAGTCAGCGGACTAAGCTGTACTCATGTCACCTGGGAACTGATAACTGACGATAGGTATAATACCAACCTGTCAGTTCCCGACGAGTCCTGTCCAGTGTACTCGTAACCCAACGAGCACCCGTATACTATCTCCAGTACGACGTACTGATGGCTGTGGGACAGACCATCTCCCACGCTGGGATGAGAAGCGCATACGCTAGTCTACTCCGGAGTATCGATGCCCTGTCTCGATAGTCCTGCGACTAGGGACCTGTATAAGGATGTGCTTATAGATTACCCAGCCCCCACTAGTGTGACTGCCATCACAACGCTGGTAACCAAGCAAAGATCCTAAGGGCTCCACTAATGTGTATAGGTGATATCGCAAAATAAACACATGTACACATTGAAGTAGAAACAAACCAAGTAGCATACTACTATATTGAGCAAGATTGTTTATACAAGGTGGATATCCCAAGCTTCCATTAAGTAATATACAAACTAGTATGATACAGTAATGGCCTCTAGGGCATATACACTAACAAAAAGGTCATTCCGAAAAGAGTAACCAACCATGCTCCCGAAGTCGTCAAGACGGTTTCTCCTGCCAAAGGGTCAGTTTTTACAAGACTGGCTGTTCCGGTTCCCACTACGGTTCCTGTTCCTGCTCAGAAGTCTGTTTTTGACCGGTTGGATACCGCTTCTCAACGAACATCAGTCTTCAATAGGCTGACGCCAGTAACAGCCCCTCATCTGGATAGGGGGAAAGACAAAGCCATCCCCATCACCAAACCAACACCATCGGCTCAACATGCTCGACGTCGCCATTGGCGCCGAGTGAGGAAGACTGGGAGCAACTCCTCCTCTGGGCTAACTCCACTAGCTCCAACGGTGGAAGTTAATGCTGATGTTCCAACTAGGAACAGTTTTGAGCAGCTGAACAAGGTACGCAGGAACTCGCCTACTGCCGTATTGAAAAGATCTCCGCCACCGGTGGAAACTGTCACAGAAATAAAGCCAGAGCAGTCCCCTCAACGGCTGTCTTCCAAAGTTTACAAAATCTGGCGACAAGTCCGAGAGTCGGTGGTTGATCAGGACTATCCCCGCCGGCAGAAGAAGTTGAAGGTCCGACAGGAAGGAAACCGTCCTGTTAAGCCACAGAAGGCGACAGCTACTTGGGTGCCCATTGCAACGGCCCCCTCAACTTCGACCGCTCATAAGAGGAGAAGGCCAGAGAAAATCCCCATGCCTGCGACAAATGTCAAAGGCACTGAGCCCAAACGCCCTAAGTCTGGGGGCATGGTGGTACATACTGTCTATATAGCATCCGGAAAAGAGGATAGCCGTATCTCCACAGGCCATCGACCGCTTACGCGATCTATGACAAAAGCTTAAGAGCAGCAGCAAAAGCTTCAGGAGATGATGACTGCGATGGCCGCACTCACCGGGCCAAAAGAAAACCCGGAAACATCCGCGGAGCAATGCCGTGAATAGGAAACTGATGCTGAATTCCTTCGGAGAATGCTTTAGAAGAAGGATAAAGAGGTTGTGGAACAAGCAGCCAATATAAAGCAAATGGCCCTTCTATTCCAAGATATGGTGGGCATGACGATCCAGCCGGATCCCCCAGCCGAAGATCTTCCAGTAATAATTGAAGATGATAAAGGAGAAACATCAAATCCACCTCCGGCTCTTTCAGCAGCCAAGGAGGAAACTATTTCCAAGTCTGCCCTGGATGATTATATCGCTCAGCAGATACGAGTTCACCAGGCGAATGAAGCGGCCGGCCAAGTCGTCAAAACTGGACGACCGTATCCAGGCTGGTATGATCAGATAAAGTACCCGCTGGGCTACACGATCCCCAAGTTCCATGTATACAAGGGGACATGCAATCCCCATCAACATGTCGCTCAGTTCAGGGCTCTTTGCGGCAATACCGGAGGTGATGACAAACTATTGCTTCGCCAGTTCGTCGGCAGCTTGGCAGAAACGGCCTTTGAGTGGTATTCGGAGCTGCCTAATGACTCTGTCAAGACGTTTGCAGAGATGGAGTTGCTATTCACCCAACGTTTTGTCAGCTCTAGCGAACATACCCCAATCACGGCGCTTATCAATGCCAGGGTGAAGCCAGGCGAAACTTGGGTCCAGTACGCAATACGGTGGCGAAATTTATGGGGTCGAAGTGCGAGCAACGCATCGAAGAAGCACCAGCAGTGGGCATTTTCGTGGGCACTCTTGACCCTCAAGCGACCATCTCGCAATTCATGATGTTCTTCAAGCCAACCACTTTCCAGGCCTTGATTGACAAGCTGGCCAAAATGGACCAGATGGGTCATAGACCATCTCCTCCAAAGACGGACTCTCGAAATGAAAAAGGGAAAGGAAAAGTAACTTTCGTCGCCAATACGCAACAACAACCGAGCAACTTAAAGCCGGTTGTTCGCCAAAACAACACGCGTCCACGCCCATCCCTCGAGGAGAGACTAGGGCGTCCTTACTCATTTCCCCAGGATAAAACGATGAGACTGTTCAAGCTGGCAGTACGCAACAGACTCATCGATCTGCCGGATCCAAAATGTCCGTTACAGCCAGGCTATGTCAACAATCCCAATTACTGCCCTTACCACCAAGCAGTAAGCCATCCGATCGAAGATTGCTTCATCTTCAAAGGCTGGATTGAAGACCAATATCAACAAGGAAAGTTCGCATTGTCCGAAAACTGGAAAGTGAAACCACCACAACCTCATGCTCCTACAAAGGTGGATATGACGGGGGCATCGTGCTCATTCATAGAGAAAGCCCCATGGGCTGAAAAGTCCATAAACTAGAAATTCGCCTCAAATACGGCAACGACGGACCGAAACGTCCTTAAACTAACGATGGACCACTATGTCCTAAAACTGGCTACGGACCGAAATGTCCCTAAACTAACGATGGACCGCAATGTCCTAAAACTTGCAATGGACCGAAACGTCCTTAAACTAAGACGGACCGAAACGTCCTTAAACTAACGGGGGACCGAAACGTCCTTAAACTAACGACGGACCGAAACGTCCTTAAACTAACGACGGACCGAAACGTCCTTAAAACTAACAACAGACCACTATGTCTTAAAAACTAGCTGTTGACCGAGATGTCGATAAATTACGGTGGATTGCAGCATCCCAAAGCTGATACAAAAAAGAAAAAGAATAAAAAAAAGAAAAGAAAACGGTGTTCCCCACCGAAAGATGCGCAAGACAGACGTCTTGCCTGAAATTCGGGGCAGATGCTAATTGGTGCTATCCGTCCACCTCTCTGAAGATGCCAAGTTGATTTATGGCACCACGTATTGAAGGTTTAAACGGATGCGGCCGATGTAGCAGACTTCGTCAGATTCCCCCTCGCTTGAGGGGTTTTTGATTGTGGGGACGCTCTTCCCTGCAGGCGCAAGCCCCTGCAGTTAATTATGCTACCGCATCGCGGTAACAACTTTCTCCTTCTCCAGATGGTCACTTCGTGTCGTGGGTATTTGTTTTGTTTGTGGTTGCCCGTGGATTGTATACGGAGACTAATTTATGCCGTCGCCCGTAAGACGTGGATTAGTCCAAATCCGTATTTTCTTAGATTTGGGTTTGGGGGTTGGGTTTAAGGATACGTTAGTCTCATTTGAGACTAAGATCAACTTAAACATTTGTTAAGGATACGTTAGTCTAATTTTAGACTAAGATCGACTCAACGTCTGTTAAGGACACGTTAGTCTAATTTTAGACTAAGATCAACGTAACAGGATCATTTAGATCCAACAAAAGAGCATTTGAACTCTATCGTTTAGTTTAGGGACATTACGGTCAATTACCAGTTTAAGGACATGGTGGTCCAATACCAGTTTAAGGACATGGTGGTCCAAGGTTAAGGACATCATAGTCCGTGAGTTTAAAGACCTCACAGTCAAGGTTAAGGACATCATAATCCGTGATTTTTAAAGACCTCACAGTCAAGGTTAAGGACGTCATAGCCATGGGCTTAAGGACCCCTCAGTCCAGGTTAAGGACATCATAGTCCGTGGGCTTAAGGACCCCACAGTCCAGGTTAAGGACATCATAGTCCGTGAGTTTAAAGACCTCACAATCAAGGTTAAGGACATCGTAGTCCATGGGCTTAAGGACCCCACAGTCCAGGTTAAGGACATCATAGTCCGTGAGTTTAAAGACCTCATAGTCAAGGTTAAAGACATCGTAGTCTATGGGCTTAAGGACCCCACAGTCCATTTTAAAGATATCATAGTCTATGAAATGTGTGGTTGTCGGGACCCGTCACCTCTCTGAAGACGTTGAAGGATTATAACGACAAATATCAGAGGAGTGAAGAGATGTACCCTTGAACCAAAGTGGATTAAGTGATCTGTAGTCCAATTTGGAACTAAGATCAATTAATTAGAATTATGAGCACATAGGCTCAGTTGTGTCTGAGTTGAGAACTTATGGCCAACTTGGGCTAAGTCCAATTAAGTTTGAAGAATTGGTCCTTTGTTGGGCCATTAAAACTTGTCTGGGTTCAAGCCCACATTATTTAGCAATGCTAAACATTTTTGTAATACCCAGCTTCATATTATACCAATATCTGTATTTTGTATTCTTGAATTTTATTTAGCTTATTTAATTTTATTTCTTCCCATCTTTACAACCCATTTTTCCGGCCCAACTAATTATTCCCAAACTATTAAATTCACCTAGCCCACTCCATTAACTACTTTATTTAAAACTCTTTTTTTTCTCTTCTTTCTGCAGCCCAAGAAAACCTATTAAACCATCTTTCTTTTTCCAGAGCCCGGCCCACATTCCTTCACAAATTTTCCCCTTTCTGCTGCGGCCCATTTCTTTTTCCCACTTAATTCTGTTATTTCGTTTTCATGGCCCAGCCCAGGCCCGCTTCAGCTCTTTCCGCTTCAGCCCTCAGTCTCGCGCCCGCTTCCCCACTCACCCGACCCGACTCCCCACTACTGTACATCTTCTTCCATTTAAATTTCCCAACGGCTATATCCCCGCGTGCGCGCGCGACCCGCCTCCTCCGCCGTCGCCCACGCCCTCGTCGCGAGCCGTTACCCCCACGTCGTGCGACGTTACCACTCGCGATCCCCTCAATGTTCTCCCCGTCTCCAACTCCTTCTCAGATCTCTCTCTCGCAAACCCAATCTCCACCCACCGCCTCCAAGTTGCAGACACTCCCCTCGACGACGACGTCGAACCTCCTCCTCCTTCATCGCCTCACCCGAACCTCCTCCTCAAACCTTCACCTTCACCTCCTCCAACCACCGCAGAACCCTTCCCTGCACAACGAACCCCTGCCCAATGAACTCAGCCACCGAGCTTCCCCGCCGCCGGCACCCACGACGTCGGCAAGCGCTCCACTACATCTCGTCGTCATCCCTCTCACCATCCTCCTTCTCACACTCTTGAGCTCCTGCACTCCATATCCCTCGACGACGACGGCATCCCACTCTCGAGCCCACACCCACACCCCTCCGCCGACCATCTCGTCGGGCCCTCGTCACCGACCCCATCTTCTCAGTCTCTCTCTCTCTCTCTCTCTCGACCTACACACTCTCTCCCTCTCTCTATGGCTTTCACTCCCTCATTCCCTCAGTTCTCCCTCTCTCTCTCTCGTTTCTCTCTCTCTCTCTCTCGTTTCTCTCTCTCTCTCTTTCACTCTTTCCCTCTAACTCTCTTTCTCTCTGTAACTCTCAGTCTCTCTCCCTCTCTAACCCTCTCTCTCTCCCCCTCTGTCTCTCTCTATAACCCTCTCTCTCTGTCTGCCTTTCACTCTCTCTCTCTATTTCCCTTTCTCACTCTGCCTCTCTCTCTCAATCCCTCTATCTCTCTCATTCTCTGTCTCTCTCTCTCTCTCTCTAACACCGCTCTGTGAACCATTACACTCACCGTCAAGACCCCAGCAACCGAGCCTTGATGCCATGCTCGAGCTTCAAGCCTAGTCCAAGATCGAGCCGAGGCCAACACTTGTCGTGATCGCGTCGGGCCATCACAATAGACCGCGTCGCTGCCGTGCATCCCCGAGACGCTCCCAGACAAGTATTCTACTTGCTTACATGCTAATTACCTAAGTTACAATCGTTAAATACATGAATTATAATGTTACAAGTTTAAAACTATTATGTGCCGTAACTGTTCGATGCTTGTTCTCTTAGGAAAACATTGTCAAATTTGACGGAACTCAATGGTGTAGGTTGGCCCGTAGGGCTGTGAACATAGTGTGTGATTTTTGTTGGATGATGTGATCGATAACGACTAAAACAACTACCCCCAAGTTTGATCGTAAAACTGTAATTCTGTTGCACCTGAAAATAGTTAAATTCATCATAAATCATATACATATTAGAATGGTGCGTTCGAGGGCTCAAATCGAAGCTAACTCGACGAACATTAACCCTATGCTAGTTTCCATACATTCCTGTACTTAAATCGTGATGATAATTGTATCGGAGTGCGACTCTGGACTGCAGTCCAGAGCGACTCAAATTGTGCTTGCTGTTCCGTAATGGATACCATAGGATTTCCTTAACTCGTAGGTTGCGGAACTTCACTGCTTATTGTAGGTAACTCTTCTAGCTAGACAACACAATCGGTTTCATTCTGTTTCGTTATCGTTTGATATTTAAATTGTAATTTGGAAGATCGGGACGCATAACAGTCCCAACAAAATCAGAAATGACATATTAGTGTTAAACAGATTATAACTCCTAACGTACAGACGCGATTGAAGATTCGTTTGTTGCGTTGAAAACTTTACTGAAAACCCTAGAATTCATCCAACTGTAGTATCGCTAAATTATGATCCCAACTGGGGTTAAAATGCGTTGCGAAATGGATTCCTGATTCTGAAACCGGATTTCCAGCCGCGTGCGCTTAAAATGAAACAGTTATAACTAATGATCCTGAAACCCGATTGGCTCGAAACCAAATTAGATGGATAGCTAACTGAACATATTAATTACTACCTGTTTATCATTTCGCTAAATTATATACATATGTTTCATGATAAATCGTGCAAGTGATAGAATGTTGTTTTATGATACCTTAGTTGTGCTTCTTATACTGTTCATGCATCATATCATACCTATATCATTGTAGTGATAACCTAGTGACATCGTGCATTTACCCAGTGTTAGATTCTAGTGATGATTGTGGCAAGTACGTCAGCGTTCGTGTATCCGTGATTAAGTGAAAGTAATACGTACTTGTACACAATCAGTGTCCCTATTGTTCTATTGCATTGTCGACGTCTGTGGGATGCGTGTACGTGTGACTATAAGTGGTATGGGACACTTATGGAAGCGCTTGCACGGGTGTTACAGATAAGGCATCCGACACTGCCATTTATCTTAGGTATTAGTCGGGACGTGCTTGATGGAGGTCCTGCCTCCAGTTCTCGCACAGACTTGTCACGGATCGATTAGTACTTAGGGTGATGGTTAGCGTTTGATGTAGACCACGGGGTGTGGGGTAGTTCAAGTGTAAATTCAACAGAATCTCGGGAGTCCCATGCCGGCTTATATATTTAGGGAGTTATATGGAGATTTACAGGGTATGTGCTATAGACACCGTGATACACTCGTTACATGTTGGGCCCGTGGTCCCTTGCCCTTGGGTTCTACCCTTGGGTGGAGGACACTCGCGAGTGGTTGACTCTCACACTTGGACTGACGATAGGCTTATTGACCTGTGCAGTGAGACTTAGAGACTGATAGGGTTACTGTCATTTACATTCCTTATATACCGTGTTGACATACATGACACATCGTTATACTGCTTTACTGCTCCGCTGCATTTATCTCTGCTCATTTATATTCTTGCTGTCATTGATTTACTGTTATTCATATCCATTACCACTGTTAGGACTGTTACTTGATTATATACATTATATTGCTATTGTGTCGCTCTGACGACCTGAGTATGCATGCTCAGTTTGAGGAGAAGATTTAGCCTGGACCAGAACTAGACGCGCATCACAGATTTCTGGACTTGCCTTTCCGAGTTACATTCGTTTGTTCCACTTCAGGTCAGTCTTTATATTGTTTCTTTCAGTTACTGCATTTCTCATTACCTGCGCGACATTTACTGTGTACCATGAGAAACTAGAAGCCGAAGTGTGACTACGGCAGGACTTTTCCTTGACCGTAGGAGCATGGCTGGCCTTGTCTACCCCTCGTATTCCGTATTTTGGGAAGCGGGGCGTGACAATTTTCATCTTTGATTTTCTCAATTTTGAGATTCATTTGGAGGAGGGACTTTTGCCTCTGGAAAATTAGCCAATTTGGCTAAAAAGTAATGTTAAACACTAAAGAACAATAGTGTTAAACATTGGAGACAGAACTCTCAAATTAGTGTTAAACACTAAAAGGTAATCAGTGTTAAACACTGGGAATATAGTCCCCAAACTAGTGTTACACACTAGAAAACACCAGTGTTAAACACTGGGTATAGTTCTTTTAAATTAGTGTTAAACACTAAATAGGAATGGGTCATATGGGCCACGTAAGGGCACACAGAGGTGGGACCAGATCCCCTTTTACTTTACTTTGCAGATAACTGTTAAACACTTCTTTTATATTTTATTTTGAGCATCACGTGTTGACACGTGATGGAAATTTATGCATCGATAATTAAAGCACTTGCTGAGGGGTCACGTGGGGACACGTGAGAGCGCCCAAAGCTTCTCTTGTTCTGCTTTTTCTTTCTGTGCTTTTGAAGGTCACGTGGGAGCACGTGAGGCATTGCCTCAGAACTTTTTCCTTTTCATTTTTGGGGATCTTTTTGGGGGTCGCGTGGGGACACGTGACCTTAGTTCTTTGCATGCATGGAGATCTTTTAAGTCTCCTTATTTTATTTTGAGAATTAAATTCTCTGTAGGGCTAAACCCTGATCATGATTTTGGAGGAATTAAATTCCTATTGTGAAAGAATTAAATTCTTATATAGGGTGAAACCCTAATTTCATTTTAAGAGGAATTAAATTCCTGTGAATTTGAGAGAATTAAATTCTCAATTAGGTTAAACCCTAGTTCTGTCCATCTTGAAGGAATTAAATTCCTGTAATTTTAGGAGAATTGAATTCTTATATAGGGTTAAACCCTAATTTTGTTTCGGGAGAATTAAATTCTCTAAACTCAATTCCCCCTCTAAATTTTGGATCTGCATGGCAGGATCTCAATCCGATGAGAATTAAATTCTCAACTTATGGGGAGATGTGCTCTTTGCAGATCTTCAACCAGAGGAAGAACTAAGTTCTTTTTCAGAAGAGTTAAACTCTTAGATTGAGAATTAAATTCTCTGTTTGAAGTTTTTATCCCCTTTCTTTTCTCACTTAGGGTTTTCTTTGTTGAGAATTAAATTCTCTTTTCTTTTTTCTCTGAAATTTCAAGATTCCAAAACTCTATCTCTTTCTTTTACTCTTGGCTCCTATTTATAGGAGAAGGAAAAGAATCAATTTTTTTAGTAAATCTTTCATTGAAAGATTTTGTTTGTTTTCATAATTAATATGATCCTTTAGATCATTCAGTGAATTTTATTCACCGTTGGATTTTCAATCCAAAAGATATTCTGTTTGTTATTTCTGGTGAAATTTAGGGAAATTTTTCCTTGTCTAAAATCTTTCCATAAATTGGTGGTTTTTAATCACCCTTGGATTTTTAATCCAACGGTTCCCCATAATCCTTTTCCATTTGGAAAGATTTAGAATCTTTTAGAATTTAATTCTATTAAACTGTAAGGCTTTCGAAGCCAGTCACGTGCTGACACGTGACCCTTGGTCACGTGTGAGCACGTGACCCCCAATTGAGTCCTTTTCTCAGCGTTTATTTACGCTTCAGTTTTAACCATCACGTGACCATTGGTCACGTGTGAGCCCGTGATACCTCATTGAGGTATTTCCTTCAGCCATTTGTTTTTATTTCTGTTTTAACTATCACGTGTCAACACGTGACCATTGGTCAGGTGTGAGCACGTGACCCCCAATTGGGTCCTTCTTCAGCCGTTTGTTTTTATTTCTGTTTTAACTATCACGTGTCTACACGTGACCATTGATCACGTGTGAGCACGTGATACCTCATTGAGGTAATTCCTGATTTTTAATCAGGGAACAGTGCATAGCATATTTGCTCATAACTTTTGATCCCGGATGAATTATGAAGCCCATAATATATCAAATCGAAGGGTTTTTTGAGATACTTCCAATATCATCAGAATTTAGCTGTTTCTTATTCGGAAGTTTGTCAAAAAACAATCCGGAAAATACTGGTTCGCATTTTCTTAAGCGTATCAACCTCGTTCAAATAAAAAAAGAGAGAAATACAAAAAAAAGGAAAAACGGTATGTCCATAAGCAAAATGGGCACGGATGAAAACCCGAAAGGGCTCCGTGAGTAAAAACAGCAGGGCTACCGGCGAGTGTTTATGAAAACCCGAAAGGGTGCAACCTCGTTAAAAGACACTTGCAGGGTCCTCTCGACCTTGTGAGGAGAAATCACCCGCGTGAGATCCTTACGACTCACAAGGGAGAAACACACTTAGGAATCCTCACGATTCTTAAGGAGAAATTACACCTACGGGATCCTCTCGACCCGTAGGGAGAACCCTCTTATGAGACCCTCACGGCTCATAAGATTCAAAATTCTTAAGCTACAGGGATTTGAACCTGTTCTTAAGCAGCCCCCACAACCTCCAATACTGCCCTACAAGCGGCTCAATGCTGACCCTTGTATACAATCCACGGACGCGAATAAACATTTCCCTAACAAAGTCCCACCAGCGACTAGGGATATGCTCACACGGTGAACAAACACTTGTAGGTCCTCTCGACTTGCAAGGAGAAAACACTCTTCTAAGATCCTTACGACTTACCGGAGAACATGCACTTAGGAATTCTCACGATTATTAAGGAGAAATCGCGCCTACGAGATCCTTACAACTCGCAGGGAGAAATACCTTTATGAGACCCTTACGGCTCATGAAGTCAAAAGCCTTAGTCAACAGGATCCTAACCCTGTTTACTAAGCCACATTTGTTCGTCATCGACAGAGGTAAATGATGATTCCCTTCTAGCCATATCCCAGTAGTAGCGGTGCTGATGCCGAAATCGGTGTCTTAATCCCAAGCTTGCAGCAATAAAGCAAGCAGGCTACACATGCATACGAAATAGCCGAAATGATGGGGAAACTTGCAAACAAAATCAGCAAGTAAAAGTGTATGCATGCAAAATAGCCGAAATGATTAGGCAACTCGCAATAAAAAACGGCGAGTAAAAATAAAACAAATAGATGAATGATTGGGCACCGCGAAAAAATAGCCGAAATGATTGGGCAATCGTGACCTTCGCGATATAAAAGCTGAAATGATAGAGCATCGCGGAAAGAAATAAAAAAAATGAGAAATTTATTCCCTACAGGTGATATCACATCAATCCCTGTATACAATCCAGGGGCGCAAACAAAGAGGGAACCATATCATCCCACCAGGCTCCATCAGAAGCAGAGCCAAGTCTCGAGGGTTGTTCCCCTCTGAAAGGCGGCGCATAAGACCGCGATGTCCTGACGCTGAGATTCGGGGCAGATGCTATTTGGTTTTATCCGTCCACCTCTCCGAAGATGCCAAGTTGATTTATGGCACCGTGTATCGGAGGTTTAGACGGATGCGGCCGATGTAGCAGACTTCGTCAGATTCCCCCTCGCTTGAGGGGTTTTTGATTGTGGGGACGCTCTTCCCTGCAGGCGTAAGCCCCTGCAGTTAATTACGCTACCGCATCGCGGTAACAACTTTCTCCTTCTCCAGAATTTCACTTCGTGTCGTGTGTGTTTGTTTTGTTTGTGGTTGCCCATGGATTGTATACGGAGACTGAGTAATGCCGTCGCCCGTAGGACGTGGATTAGTCCAAATCCGTATTTACTTAGATTTGGATTTGGTGTTTTTAGTTTAAGGATGCATTAGTCGCGTTGCGGTTAAGATCAACTTAAACGTTCGTTAAGGATACGATAGTCCTATTTGAGACTAAAATCAACTTAACGTGATAATCCATTTAATATATGGCCGTCGGGACTCGTCGCCTCTCTGACGTCGTTGAAGGATTACAACGATAGGTGTCAGAGGAGTTCGGAGATGTACCCTTGAGCCAAAACTGATTTAGGGTTTTATAGTCCATTTGAATGTTTAAGGATACGTTAGCCGTGTTTGGGGCTAAGATCAACTTAAACGAGACCGTTTAGATCCGGCAAAAGAGCATTTGGAGGCTCTATTGTTCCAGTTTAGGGACGTGGTGGTCCATGTTCCAGTTTGTGGACGTGGTGGTCCATCGCCAGTTTAGGGACGTGGTGGTCCATCATTAGTTTAAGGACGTTCCGGTCCAACATTAGTTTAAGGACGTTCCGGTCCAATATTCCAGTTTAGGGACGTGGTGGTCCGATATTAGTTTAGGGACGTTTCGGTCCAATATTAGTTTAAGGACGTTCCGGTCCAATATTAGTTTAAGGACGTTCCGGTCCAACATTAGTTTAAGGACGTTCCGGTCCAATATTCCAGTTTAGGGACGTGGTGGTCCGATATTAGTTTAGGGACGTTTCGGTCCAATATTAGTTTAAGGACGTTCCGGTCCAACATTAGTTTAAGGACGTTCCGGTCCAGATTCATGTGTGGTCGTTGGGACCCGTCGCCTCTCTGACGTCGTTGAAGGATTACAACGACAAGTGTCAGAGGAGTTCGGAGATGTACCCTCGAACCGGATATAAATTGATTTGAGGGGGGGCATTTGTGCTTAGTTCAATTTAATTTAAGGACTTACGGCCAGAATTGGGCTAAGTCCAGTTGGGAATGTTCAACATTTTTAAGCATTGCATTTCTTCCATTTTTTTGGTTTGGGCTTTGCCTATAGAAATGCAGAGCATCAGTTTATCCTGGGCTCTGCTCATTTATAAATGATGCAAGGCATCTGTTTTGTCTGGGCTTTGCTCCCTTTATAAATGCATAGCATTTTTATTATTTCGTTTGGGCTCTGCCCGTTTATAAATGATGCAGAGCATCAATTTAATTAGGCATGTTTAGACTTTTAATTGGGCCTGGCCCTTTCAGGAAAGAAATGCATTGCATTTGTCAGGCGCTTTGCGCCAATTACTGAGCGCAAGCGCTTATGGTGAGGACACGTGTCATGCTCTGGTGAGCGCAAGCGCAACAGCGCAGTGCGCTGCGCTAGTGCGCTGCGCTGTTGCGCTGCTGACACGTGGCGCGCTCTGATGAGTTGCGCCAATTCCAGAGAGCAAAGCTCTATTTCAAGAGCGCGTAGCGCAAGTGGTTCTATAGCTGACACGTGGCGCTCTCTTAAGAGCGCAACAGCGCAGTTTGCAAGTGCAAAGCACTAAGAATCTTTTAGATTCGAGAACAGAAGTGCAAAGCACTATTTAATTTCTTGATCTAATTTAGATCAAAGAAAAATAAGTTTTTTCTTGTTTTTCTTATCTCAGAGAACCAAAGGTTCATGAAAAGTGCAAAGCACTATTTTATTTTTATTTTATTTTTATTAAAGATCATTGATCTTATTTTTAGATCTATGATCTGTTCATAAGAGAACTTTCTCTTTTTCTAAAGGTTTTTACCTTTTTTATTCTTGAGGAGTTTCTCAGAGTTCTCTCTATCTTTTTTTTATAGAAAAATGTTGATCCTTTTGAATTGAGGTATGGGGTCTCTTTTATAGTGCCCATAAATTAGTTAGATTTGTTAAAGAGATCTTTTTCTGAGTGATTTGGGGAATTTTCCCTACCGTTGGATCTTTGATCCAAGGGCTTCTGCTTTGCAGAAGAAAATCTTCTTGTTTTAACAAGAACAGAAAGATTTCTTTAAAATCTAATTCTGTTTGGCGCAGATGCCCCAGCGCGTGACACGTGTCGCGCAGCGCATAGCGCAACGCAACTGCGCTAGCGCATCTGCGCGTGACACGTGTCGCGCAGCGCATCTGCGTCAGCGCATCTGCGCTGACACGTGTCGCGCAGCGCAGTGCATGCGCAACTGAAGCGTTGCTTCCTTTACTTTTTGTTTTAAACAGAGCTTTGCTCTGATTGGTTGTGCTGCCTCGGGCGCTGCGCTGATGCGTCTGCACCAGACACGTGGCGCCTTGCGCTCAGCACAGAGGATCTGAAGCATTGCTTCATTTATTAAAGTTTAAATTTTCAAAGAAAAGCTTTGTTTCTGATTGGGTGAAGATGAAGCGTTGCTTTATCTCCCGCCTTGGAATTTGAACAGAGGTTTGCTCTGATTGGGGTAAACAAATGCCCCCCACCGTTGCGCTTACGTGGCCTCCAAACGCAAGCGCAACGGTGGCAGAATCCCAACCGTCGCGGCACCTTTTGGAAGTTGAAGAGGCACTCGATGCCTATAAATAGGACCTTTGGTCCCCCACAGATGCTTATCATCTTTCAGATTTTTACTTTCAGAACTCTTGCTCTCTTGTTTAGACACTTTTTAGAAGTTCAAACTTTAGAGAATTTTAGGTAAAAATATTAATTTTGATTAAATTAAATCAGCTTTAAGAGCTTTGCTCTCAATAGATCCCTGATCTAAAGAAGACCCATTTAGGGTTTCACTTAGCAGAGCTTTGCTCTAAAGGGGTCTAAAGAGAACTAAAGGGAACCCTATTAGGGTTCCATTAATAGAGCTCTGCTCTCCGAAAGGCTTCCCTTGGATTTTCTTAATTAATGGAGCTTTGCTCCTTCCAAATCATATAGAAAAACTCTTAAAAGTTCTTCATGGCATTTGATACTATTATTATTATATCATTTTTTTTCTCAGAGCAAAGCTCTCAATGTTCTTAGGGAATTTTCCTTAAATTCTCCTCATAACTGGTCTTTGACAGGTGTCACTCCTGTTTATAGAGCATTGCTCTCGAGGAGTTTTAACTCCCTATACCTTTTCCTCATTGCTAATCTTCCAATGTTGCTTCCTTCAGGCATTATGGCGGTGCATCTATACAGTCTGCACGAGTTCATTACCTACGAGGATATTCGTGCACAGGGTCGTCAACAAAACCAAGAGTTTATAGACGCCCAGTGTGCAGAGGTCATGGGTCGTCTGAACGCAAGCGGTGGTTGGCTGCTACCTTGTCGTTCGGCTCTTTTGAAAGTCGTGTTGGGAGCAATATGGAGAGCGCTTCCGGGTCTTCACGAGGCCCTACCGCTCAATGCGCTGGATGATGCCGAAGACAAGGTGCATTCAGTGTTCCTGACGGGGCTGATTTCGAAGAAACGGCGGGACAGCCTCATTGACATCCTACATCAAATCTTCCAGCAGACGACGATAGTTGCTGCTTATCGAAGGCCGGA
This sequence comes from Agapanthus africanus, assembly GCA_030015575.1. Taxonomy (NCBI): domain Eukaryota; kingdom Viridiplantae; phylum Streptophyta; class Magnoliopsida; order Asparagales; family Amaryllidaceae; genus Agapanthus; species Agapanthus africanus. The sequence goes on along the minus strand of CM057342.1, from coordinate 726,996,245 downwards.
AGGGCTTGCCGAGGATCTCGACACAGAGGAGCACGAGAGGTTGCGCATAAGAATAATTAGAAAGGCCAGAAGAACTCTGGATGGCCTTACTTTTGAATTCCTCAATCCGTGTCCCGGATCTGAGGTTATACCGTTGTAATAATTTGAATAATGTCTCTTATTCATTGCTCTTATGATTGTAAGAATTTTTAGCAATATGAATGGAAACCCTTTTTTTTTTATTTTAGCTTGTCTTATCTTTTGTTCCGAATCTTTTGTATAAATGAATGTGTTTCGAACGCTTAATCAAATGTAGATCAGATGCTCTTTCCGTCGCTTTCTTCTTTCTTTTCCTCTCAGCACGCCACCTTAGTAAACATGGTCAACAGATAGTAGAGCACGCATCTTGACTTTCTTAAGAATCAGCGATGGCTTAGGCCGCAGGTTCAGATCTGCTGCCTAAGACTTTTCAACTCCATGAGCCGTGAGGGTCTCATAGAGACTTTTCTCCCTACGGATCGAGAGGATCTCGTAAGTGGTTTTTTCTTCTTAGGAATCGTGAGGATTCCTAAGTGTGGTTTTCTCTTATAAGTTGTAAGGATCCTATAAGAGAATTTTTCCCTCTTATGAGTCGAGAGGACCCGTAAGCGGTTGTTTCCCTCCTTGTCGAAATTCGACATTGGAGAGTAAGACCCGTGGATGGTATGCAAGAGACCGTTTTGGGCCAGCTTGTGGGGTCCCAGTGCTTAGGAAACATGCTTTTTTTTTATGCCTACTGCCTAAGGCTTTATCTTACGAGTCGAGCCGCCTCAACAATTTCTTCACAAGTCGAGACAAATCGAGCGTTTCTCGCAAGAACATCTTAACGTCACATTTAACCTCTGCTCTTTACGACAGAAGCCCGTTAAGGTTGGTGGTACTTAGGGTTTTAGCCATCGTACCGTCGCATAAGCTGATATAGTCCTCGATAGGCAATCGTGCTGTTCGAGTAGCCCTGCGACTGCCGTGTCTCTGATCCCTTCGGGGGCTGGACAAGACGTCTTCAAGCAATCTTCCTAGACAGTTTGACCGTCGGAAGAGCAAGCGTTAGGGATTTTCCATGCCGCTTTTTACTTGAGGTTAGGCTCATTTTGGCGAGCCCCGATGAGTCATAACCACTCCGCGCTGGTGTGGGGATGATCTCCGATAGTCTTTCGGGCTTTATGTGAGTTGCCGTCAAGACCCTGAAGCTAGGAATTTGGCCTTTGCTTCGTTTGCTGGTATTGCGTCTGCTGTATCGAGACGAACGTTGCGGTGGGAACTAGGGATTTTGCCGTGGCTCCGTTTGTTTGATGAAGTTGCGTCAGCTGTGTCGAGACGAACGTTGGGGTGACATCTCGTCTGCTGTATCGAGACGGACGTCGAGGTTGTCTCTAGGTTGCTGGTGAACCGCCGAGGTTTGGAACTAGGGATTTTGCCGTGGCTCCATTCGTTTAATGACGTTGCATCTGTTGTGTCGAGACGAACATTGGGGTGACATCTCGTCTGCTGTATTAAGACGGACGTCGAGGTGGTGACCATTCTGTGCTGGTGCGAGATGATCTCCGATTGTCTTTCCGGTTTTATATGAGTTACCGTCAAGACGTCGAAGCTAGGAATGTGGCCTTCGCTTCGTTTGCTTTGGTGTGTCCAAATCCTATTGGAGGAAGAACGCTGGGGTTGACATTTCGTCTGCTGTATCGAGACGAACGTCAAGGTGGTGACCACTCTGTGCTGGTGCGAGATGATCTCCAATTGTCTTTCCGGTTTTATGTGAGTTACCGTAAAGACGTTGAAGCTAGGAATGTGGCCTTCGCTTCGTTTGCTTTGTCACGTCCGAATCCCTGCTGGAGGAAGAACGCTGGGGTTGACATTTCGTCTGCTGTATCGAGACGAACGTCAAGGTGGTGACCACTCTGTGCTGGTGCGAGATGATCTCCGATTGTCTTTCCGGTTTTATGTGAGTTACCGTAAAGACGTTGAAGCTCGGAATGTGGCCTTCGCTTCGTTTGCTTTGTCACGTCCGAATCCCTGCTAGAGGAAGAACGCTGGGGTTGACATTTCGTCTGCTGTATCGATACGAACGTCAAGGTGGTGACCACTCTGTGCTGGTGCGAGATGATCTCCGATTGTCTTTCCGGTTTTATGTGAGTTACCGTAAAGACGTTGAAGCTAGGAATGTGGCCTTCGCTTCGTTTGCTTTGTCACGTCCGAATCCCTGCTGGAGGAAGAACGCTGGGGTGACAACTCATCTGCTGTATCGAAACGAACGTCGAGGAGGTGACCACTCCATGTGAGATGATCTCCGGTGGTCTTTCAGGCTTTATATGACTTGCCGTTAAGACCTTGAAGCTAGGAATTTGGCCTTCGCTTCATTTGCTCACACTGCGTCTAGTGTATTGAAACGAATGCTGAGGTGGAGCTGGGATTTTGCCGTCACTCCGCTTGGTTTCGACCATGGGGTCTTTTGTTAACCTTGCATGTACACCCTACTGGACTGCAAAGGAACGCCGTTGTTGACATTGCGTCTGCTGTAACGAGACGAATGCTAAGGTGGAGTTGGGATTTTGCCATTACTCCGCTTTGTTTCGACCGTGAGGTCTTTTGTTGACGTTGCATCTGCCTCCAGCTGGACTGCGGAGGAACGCTGTTGTTGACATTGCGTCTACTGTATCGAGAAGAATGCTGAGGTGAAGCTGGGATTTTGCCATCGCTCCGCTTGATTGTGTAATATCTGTGTCCTGCTGGAATGAGGAGGCACACCGTTGTTGGTCTCCAGGCTGCAGATGTGGCCATTGAGATTTGGAACTAGAGACTTTGCCATGGTTCCGTTTCGTTGCGATTATGAGGTCGGTTGTTGACGTCATGTCTGCATCAAGTTGGAGTGAGGAGAAACGCCATTGGTGATCTCTAAGTTGTCGATGTTGACGTCGAGACCCTGAAGCTCGGGATCTTCGTTTGCTTCATTTATTGACATCGTGTCTGTAATATTGCGACAAATGTCGAGATTGTCTCTAGGTTGTCTATGAACCGTCGAGATTTGGCTTCGCTTTCTGATAGAGCCTGTTGGGAAGGTATGGTTCCCTCTTTATCTGTGCCCCTGGATTGTATACAGGGATCGATGTGATTTCACCTGTAGGGCAAAAAGTTTTTTTTTTTTTGCGATGCTCTATCATTTCAGCTTTTTATATCGCGATTGCCCAATCATTTTGGCTATTTTTCGCGGTGCCCAATCATTTCGGCTATTTTTTCTTTTTACTCGCTGCTTTTTATTGCGAGTTGCCTAATCATTTTGGCTATTTATTTTATTTTTACTCGCTGTTTTTTATTGCGAGTTGCCCAATAATTTCGGCTATATTTTTTTATTTTTACTCGTTGTTTTTTTTATTGCGAGTTGCCTAATTATTTTGGCTATTTATTTTATTTTTACTCGCTGTTTTTTTATTGCGAGTTGCCCAATCATTTCGGCTATTTAATTTGCATTTTCAGCTCGCTGATTTTTATCGCGAGCGTAGAACTTGGAATCTAGTGCCAATCTCAGTATCAGCATCGCTACAACCGGAATATTGCCAGGAGCGAATCATCATCTGCCATGAAAGGAATTGGAATTTGATACCGATTTAGGCATCAGTATCGATACAACTGGGATATTGCCAGGAGCGAATCATCATCTGCCTCCGTCGATGTCGAACAAAGGTGGCTTAGCGAACAGGGTTAAGATCCCGTTGACTAAGGCTTTTGACTTCATGAGCCGTAAGGGTTTCACAAAGGTATTTCTCCCTACAAGTCGTGAGGATCTTGTAGGTGTATTTTCTCCTTAGGAATCGTGAGGATTCCTAAGTGTATGTTCCTCTGTAAGTCGTAAGGATCCTACAAGAGGGTTTTCTCCTTGTAAGTCGAGAGGACTTATAAGGGTTGTTCATCATGCGAACATATCTCCAGTCTCGGATGAGACTTGATTAGGGAAATGTTTATTCTCGCCCATGGATTGTATACAAGGGTCAGTATTGAGCCACTTGTAGGGCAATATCGAAAGTTGTTGTTGGGGGTTTGCTTAAGTACAGGTTTAGATCTCTGTAACTTAAGACTTTCAAATCTTATGAGCTGTGAGGGTCTCATAAGAGAGTTCTCCTTACGAGTCGTGAGGATCTCGCAAGTGTATTTTCTCCTTAGGAATCGTGGGGATCCCAAAGTGCGTTGCGCCCTTGTGAGTCGTAAGGATCTCACGCGGGTGGTTTCTCCTTACAAGGTCGAGAGGACCCTATAAGTGTTTTTTAACGAGGTTGCGCCCTTTCGGGTTTTCACAAACACTCGCCGGTAGCCCTGCTTGTTTTTACTCACGGAGCCCTTTCGGGTTTTCATCCGTGCCCATTTTTGCTTATGGACATACCGTTTTTTTTAACGAGGTTGCGCCCTTTCAGGTTTTCACAAACACTCGCCGGTAGCCCTGCTGTTTTTACTCACGGAGCCCTTTCGGGTTTTCATCCGTGCCCATTTTTCTTATGGACATACCGTTTATTTTTTTTTCTATTATTTTTTTTTATATTCTTGTCAGCCTAAGGATGCCGCGGTAGTAGTTTATGGACGTTTCGGTCCTTTGCAAGTTTTAGGACATTGCGGTCCATCATTAGTTTAAGGACATCTCGGTCCGTCGTCGCCGTATTTGAGGCGAATATCTAGTTTATTGACTTTTCGGTCTATGGGTCCTTCCTCATGACTGACCACGATGCCCCCAGCGTATCCATCTTTCTCGGAGCATGCGGTTGTGGCGGGTTCACCTTCCAATTTTCGGACAGCGCGAACTTGCCTTGTTGGTATTGGTCTTCAACCCAGTTCTTGAAGATGTAGCAATCCTCGATCAGATGACCTACCGTTTGATGGTAAGGGCAATAATTAGGATTATTAACATCGCCTAGCCGCAACGGACTTTTTGGACTCGGCAGATTGATAAGTCTGTCGCACACTGCCAGCTCGAACAGTCCCCTTGTTTTATCTTGCGGAAACGAGTAAGGACGTTTCAACTTTTCCTGGAGGGGTTGCCGCTTGTTGCTTTGGCGAGCAACCGGTCTAGGGTCATTTAATTGTTGTTGAGTGCTGGCGACGAAGGCCGTTTTTCCTTTTCCTTTATCCTTTTTGTTCTCTCCGTTGTTTGCGCGGCCGGGATTTTTTCCGAGTAGCGTGCGATTGCATGGCTGAACGTTTTCGCAGCTCCTCAATTCCTTCATTTTTGAAATAGATTCCCTGAGGGAAGGGTTGGGGGTAGCTTCTTCGTCAGAGTCGCTTCCAAAGGTGATAATTTGCGATACCTTAGAGTCGGCCGTATGACAATCGTCGGCGGCTCTTTTGCGATCATCTGTCGCATTTTTTCGACGTCTACAAGCTTCACATTTTGTCCTCTCAAAGTGTTGCTTTTGAGCGACATACCCTTGCCACCAACAGTTAAAAGATTCGCAGTCTTCGGTAGGATGTATGATCTTCTGATGATATAAGCAGAAGTTATGGTGCATCTCTACCTCAGCGAGAGTATTTTCTTCAAAGGGCGGTAGCTTCATTCCTACTGATAAAGCTTTGGCGAACCTTTTCCTCGTTTTGAATTTGTTTTTGTCCGCAGTGGCTGGCTTTTGATTTGACGGGAATGCCTTGGCTTTTTCCAGTATGGCCATTTCACGCTCTTGATTGGCTTTTGCTTTCAGACGAATTTCATTTAGGAAGACATCGATCAGCTCGTCTGATGGCTGTAGAATTTCCGGTTCGGGGTTCGCCATTGGTTTCTCGGTGCAAGAAGCTTCTTTATTATCTGTCAGTGAGTGAGAAATCACATGACAAGTCGCTACGTAGTCTTCGGATTCATCTGATGAGTTTTCTCCATCGTTTTCATCCTTGACTAAAGAACAAACTGCCCCCGGCGTGTCCGTCTTCTTTGGAGAGTGCGGCTGTGGTGGGTTTACCTTCCAGTTTTCCGACAGTGCGAACTTGCCTTGTAGGTACTGATCCTCGATCCATCTCTTAAAGACAAAACAATCCTCAATCGGGTGACTTACCGTTTGGTGGTAAGGGCAATAATTGAGATTATTAAGATCGCCTGGCTGCGATAGACGCTTTGGACTCGGCAGATTAATAAGTCTGTTGCGCACTGCCAGCTCGAATAGTCTTCTCATTTTATTCTGAGGAAACGAGTAAGGACGTCCTAGCCTCTCTTCGAGGGATGGGCGTGGACGCACGTTGTTTTGACGAACGGCCGGCTTTGAGTTGCTCAACTGTCGTTGAGCATTGGCGATGACGATCGCTTTCCCTTTTCCTTTCTCATTTCAGGAATCTGGTTTTGGAGGAGACGGTCCATGGCCCATCTGGTCCATTTGGGCTAATTTGTCGATCAAGGCCTGGAAGGTGGTTGGCCTGAAGAACATCATGAATTGCGAGATGGTCGCCTGCGGATCGGGAGTGCCCACAAACATGCCTACCCCTGGTGCCTCTTCTATGCGTTGTTCACATTTCGACCATACATTTCGCCATCGCGTTGCGTATTGGACCCACGTTTCGCCTGGCCTTATTCTGGCATTTATTAGTGCTGTTATCGAGGTGCGTTCACTAGCACTCGCGAATCTTTGTGTGAACAGTAGCTCCATCTCCGCAAATGTTTTGACAGAGTCGTTAGGTAGCTCTGAATACCATTCGAAGGCTGTTTCTGCTAAGCTGCTGACGAATTGACGTAGCAACAATTTGTCATCGCCTCCAGTATTGCTGCATAAGGCCCTGAATTGAGCGACATGCTGATGCGGATTCCCTGTCCCTTTATATACGTGGAATTTAGGGATCGTATATCCCGGCGGGTAACTGATTTGGTCGTACCAGCTCGGATACGGTCGTCCGGTTCTAGCAATTTGCCCAGCCGCTTCATTCACCTGATGAACCCGGATCTGCTGAGCTATATATTCATCCAAGTCAGCTTTGGAGATTGCCTCCTCCTTGGCTGTTGACAGAGCTGGTGGAGGATTCGACGTTTCTCCCCTGTCGTCTTCAAGGACGATCGGAGGATCTTCAGCAGGAGGGTCCGGCTGTAACATCATCCCTACCATATCTTGGAAGAGGAGCGCCATCTGTTTTTTGTTAGCCGCTTGCTCTGCAGCTTCTTTGTCCCTCTTTTCGAGGACTCTGCGTAAAAAGTCAGCGTCGGTTTCTTGTTCTTGACGCTCATCCGAAGACGTTTCAGAGCTTTCTTTTGGCTCAGTGAGTGCATCCATTGTAGCCATCATTTCCTGAAGCTTTTGTTGTTGCTCCTGAGCTTTCGTCACGGATCGGGTGAGCGGTCGGTGGCCCGTAGAAGTGCGGCTTTCCTCCTTTCCAGAAGCCATATAAACAGTGTGCGCCACCATGCCCCTAGATTTGGGGCGTTTGTGTTCAGCGCTTTTATACTTCGCCATGTTCACAGGGGCTTTTTGCGGCCTCCTTTTCTTTTGAGTGATTGGAGTTAAGGGGGCCGTTGTAGTGGGCACCCGAGTAGCTATTGGTTTTTGTGTCATGACGGAGTAATCCTTCTCCTGCCGCACCTTCATCTTTTCCTGTCGGCGGAGATAGTCATGGTCAACAACCGAGTCTTGGACTTGACGCCAGACTTTGTAGATGTTAGAGGATAACCGTTGAGGGGGTAGCCCTAGCTTTTTCTCTGGAGCATTCTCCACAGGTGAAGGAGTTCGTTTCAACACCGCAGTAAGAGAGTTTCTGCGCACCGTGTTCAGCAACTCAAACCTGTTCCCGGTTGGAACAGCAGCATCGATCCCCACCATTGGAGCTGGAGGAGTAAATCCAGAGGGGAAGTTGCCCCCAGCCTTCTTTACTCGGCGCCAGTGGCGACGTCGAGCATGTCATGCTGATGGAGTTGTTTCAGCTATAGGGGTGACCTCCTCATGCCCCCTGTGTTGGTCAGAATCTGATGGTACCAACCTTTTAAAGACCAACGTCCTTTGAACGGGGACGGCCAACCTGTCAGAAGCGGACTTCCGAGCATGGGAAGCAACCTTGGTGACTTTGCCAAGAACGGGAGCTGGGATGGCTATCCGCTTCGGGATAACGTCTTCTGGTATGGCAGGCTTCTTCATGGGCCCGATGGAGCTCTGGCCTAATCCATTAAAACCTGAAGCAGTGGAGTTGGGCGACCTGTTGAGAGGGGTCGCGGCAGTGGTAAATCGATCGAAGACCGACTTCTTTGGAGCTTCTTGCAATGTCATTGGGGCGTTGAAGTTCATTGGTGGGAGAATGGTCCCGAAGAATAATCCAGTGGTGGTTTGAGTTACCTGCTCCACTGGCATCTTGAAAAGGAAGGCCGCTTGGGGCCCATAAGTCACTCCTCCAGCAAGGACCGAGCGAGAGTTGCAGTTGCAGGCAGTGCAGTTTGAAGCCATTGATCTTCTGTTTTCTTCTGCACGGAGCAAGACACCAAATCTTAGTACCTCGAATCCACAGGCAACCACAGTAAACCGCGATTCGTTCGCGAACACGACACACGAAGTGTGGAGTGGAACGTAGAAAAGGTCCCACCGGGCGTGCCAGAATCTGTTCCCCTCCGAAAGGCGGCGCACAGGACCGCGATGTCCTGACGCTGAGATTCGGGGCAGATGCTATTTTGTTTTATCCGTCCACCTCTCCGAAGATGCCAAGTTGATTTATGGCACCGTGTATCGGAGGTTTAGACGGATGCGGCCGATGTAGCAGACTTCGTCAGATTCCCCCTCGCTTGAGGGGTTTTTGATTGTGGGGACGCTCATCCCTACAGGCGCAAGCCCCTGCAGTTAATTACGCTACCGCATCGCGGTAACAACTTTCTCCTTCTCCAGAATTTCACTTCGTGTCGTGTGCGTTTGTTTTGTTTGTGGTTGCCCGTGGATTGTATACGGAGACTGAGTAATGCCGTCGCCCGTAGGACGTGGATTAGTCCAAATCCGTATTTACTTAGATTTGGGTTTGGTGTTTTTAGTTTAAGGATGCATTAGTCGCGTTGCGGCTAAGATCAACTTAAACGTTCGTTAAGGATACGATAGTCCTGTTTGAGACTAAGATCAACTTAACGTGATAAACGATTTAATATATAGCCGTCGGGACTCGTCACCTCTCTGACGTCGTTGAAGGATTACAACGATAGGTGTCAGAGGAGTTCGGAGATGTACCCTTGAGCCAAAACTGATTTAGGGTTTTATAGTCCATTTGAATGTTTAAGGATACGTTAGCCGTGTTTGGGGCTAAGATCAACTTAAACGAGACCGTTTAGATCCGGCAAAAGAGCATTTGGAGGCTCTATTGTTCTAGTTTAGGGACGTGGTGGTCCATGTTCCAGTTTGTGGACGTGGTGGTCCATCGCCAGTTTAGGGACGTGGTGGTCCATCATTAGTTTAAGGACGTTTCGGTCCAATATTAGTTTAAGGACGTTCCGGTCCAATATTCCAGTTTAGGGACGTGGTGGTCCGATATTAGTTTAGGGACGTTCCGGTCCAATATTAGTTTAAGGACGTTCCGGTCCAACATTAGTTTAAGGACGTTCCGGTCCAATATTCCAGTATAGGGACGTGGTGGTCCGATATTAGTTTAAGGACGTTCCGGTCCAACATTAGTTTAAGGACGTTCCGGTCCAGATTCATGTGTGGTCGTTGGGACCCGTCGCCTCTCTGACGTCGTTGAAGGATTACAACGAGAAGTGTCAGAGGAGTTCGGAGATGTACCCTCGAACCGGATATAAATTGATTTGAGGGGGGACATTTGTGCTCAGTTCAATTTAATTTAAGGACTTACGGCCAGAATTGGGCTAAGTCCAGTTGGGAATGTTTAACATTTTTAAGCATTGCATTTCTTCCAGTTTTTTTGTTTGGGCTTTGCCCATAGAAATGCAGAGCATCAGTTTATCCTGGGCTCTGCTCATTTATAAATGATGCAAGGCATCTGTTTTGTCTGGGGTTTGCTCCCTTTATAAATGCATAGCATTTTTATTATTTCGTTTGGGCTCTGCCCGTTTATAAATGATGCAGAGAATCAATTTAATTAGGCCTGTTTAGACTTTTAATTGGGCCTGGCCCTTTCAGAAAAGAAATGCATTGCATTTGTCAGGCGCTTTGCGCCAATTACTGAGCGCAAGTGCTTGTGGTGAGGACACGTGTCATGCTCTGGTGAGCGCAAGCGCAACAGCGCAGTGCGCTGCGCTAGTGAGCTGCGTTGTTGCGCTGCTGACACGTGGCGCGCTCTGGTGAGTTACGCCAATTCCAGAGAGCAAAACTCTATTTCAAGAGTGCGTAGCGCAAGTGGTTCTATAGCTGACACGTGGCGCTCTCTTAAGAGCGCAACAGCGCAGTTTGCAAGTGCAAAGCACTAAGAATCTTTTAGATTCGAGAACAGAAGTGCAAAGCACTATTTAATTTCTTGATCTAAGTTAGATCAAAGAAAAATAAGTTTTTTCTTGTTTTTCTTATCTCAGAGAACCAAAGGTTCATGAAAAGTGTAAAGCACTATTTTATTTTTATTTTATTTTTATTAAAGATCATTGATCTTGTTTTTAGATCTATGATCTGTTCATAAGAGAACTTTCTCTTTTTCTAAAGGTTTTTACCTTTTTTATTCTTGAGGAGTTTCTCAGAGTTCTCTCTCTCTCTTTTTTTTAGAAAAATGTTGATCCTTTTGAATTGAGGTCTGGGGTCTCTTTTATAGTGCCCATAAATTAGTTAGATTTGTTAAAGAGATCTTTTTCTGAGTGATTTGGGGAATTTTCCCCACCGTTGGGTCTTTGATCCAAGGGATTCTGCTTTGCAGAAGAAAATCTTCTTGTTTTAACAAGAACAGAAAGATTTCTTTAAAATCTAATTCTGTTTGGCGCAGATACCCCAGCGCGTGACACGTGTCGCGCAGCGCACAACGCAGTGCAACTACGCTAGCGCATCTGCGCGTGACACGTGTCGCGCAGCGCATCTGCGCTGACACGTGTCGCACAGCGCAGCGCAACTGCGCTGACACGTGTCGCGCAGCGCACAGCGCAGCGCAACTGCGCGAGCGCATCTGCGCTGACACGTGTCGCGCAGCGCAGTGCATGCGCAACTGAAGCATTGCTTCCTTTACTTTTTTGTTTTAAACAGAGCTTTGCTCTGATTGGTTGCGCTGCCTCGGGCGCTGCGCTGATGCTTCTGCGCCAGACACGTGGCGCCTTGCGCTCAGCGCAGAGGATCTGAAGCATTGCTTCATTTATTAAAGTTTAAATTTTCAAAGCAAAGCTTTGTTTCTGATTGGGGGAAGATGAAGCGTTGCTTCATCTCCCGCCTTGGAATTTGAACAGAGCTTTGCTCTGATTGGGGTAAACAAGGGTCACATCTATCTGCATCCCATAAGACCAACAAGAACGTTCCTCCTTATGCCGGCAAGGCACAGAAGCGACACAAGAAAACGGAGCCACAACATAGTCCCTAGTTCCAAATCTTAACGGAAGTATCTGCAGCCTAAAAATCAGCAACGGTAATCCTCCTCATTCCAACAGGACTCGGACGCAACATCACCAAGCGAAGAGACGGCAAAATCCCAGCTCCACCTCAGCATTCGTCTCGTTACAGCAGACGCAATATCAACAACGGCGTTCCTTCGCAGTCCAGCAGGATGCAGATACAACGTCAACGAAAGACCTCACGGTCGAAACAAAGCGGAGTGATGGCAAAATCCCAGCTCCACCTCAGCATCCGTCTTGTTACAGCAGACGCAATGTCACCCTAGGGTCAAAACAATGGAGCCATGGCAAAGTCCTTGGTTCCAGATCTCGACGGTTCGCCAACAACCTAGAGACCACCTCGACGCCCGTCTCGATACGGTAGACGGGATGTCACTACAGCGTCCTTCCTCCAACAGGATTCGAACACGCCAAAGCAAACGAAGCGAACGCTAAATTCCTAGCTTCAGGGTCTTGACGGTAACTCATATAAAACCTGAAAGACTACCGGAGATCATCCCACATGGAGTGGTCACCACCTCGACGTTCGTCTCGATACAGCAGACAAAATGTCACTACAGCGTCCTTCCTCCAACAGGATTCGGACACGCCAAAGTAAACGAAGCGAAGGCTAAATTCCTAGCTTCAGGGTCTTGACGGTAACTCATATAAAACCTGAAAGACTACCGGAGATCATCTCACATGGAGAGGTCACCACCTCGACGTTCGTCTCGATACAGCAGACAAAATGTCACTACAGCGTCCTTCCTCCAATAGGATTCGGACATGCCAAAGCAAACGAAGCGAAGGCTAAATTTCTAGCTTCAGGGTCTTGACGGTAACTCATATAAAACCTGAAAGACTACCGGAGATCATCTCACATGGAGTGGTCACCACCTCGACGTTCGTCTCGATACAGCAGACAAAATTTCACTACAGCGTCCTTCCTCCAACAGGATTCGGACACGCCAAAGCAAACGAAGCGAAGGCTAAATTCCTAGCTTCAAGGTCTTGACGGTAACTCATATAAAACCTGAAAGACTACCGGAGATCATCTTATATGGAGTGGTCACCACCTCGACGTTCGTCTCGGTACAGCAGACAAAATGTCACTACAGCGTCCTTCCTCCAACAGGATTCGGACATGCCAAAGCAAACGAACCGAAGGCTAAATTCCTAGCTTCAGGGTCTTGACTGTAACTTATATAAAACCTGAAAGACTACCGGAGATCATCTCACATGGAGTGGTCACCACCTCGACGTTCGTCTCGATACAGCAGACAAAATGTCAATACAGCATCCTTCCTCCAACAGGATTCGGACACGTCAAAGCAAACGAAGCGAAGGCTAAATTCCTAGCTTCAGGGTCTTGACGGTAACTCATATAAAACCTGAAAGACTACCGGAGATCATCTCACATGGAGTGGTCACCACCTCGACGTTCATCTCGATACAGCAGACAAAATATCACTACAGCGTCCTTCCTCCAACAGGATTCGGACACGCCAAAGCAAACGAAGCGAAGGCTAAATTCCTAGCTTCAGGGTCTTGACGGTAACTCATATAAAACCTGAAAGACTACCGGGGATCATCCCAAACAGAATGGTCACCACTTTGACGTCCGTCTCGATACAGCAGACGAGATGTCACCACAGTGTTCTTCCTCCAAGAGATTCAGATGCGACAATCAAACAACGGAGCCATGGAAAAATCCCTAGTTCCAAACCTCGACGGTTCATCAACAACCTAGAGACAACCGCGACATTCATCTCGATACAGCAGACGCAATGCCAGCAATCGAAGCAAAGGCCAAATTCCTAGCTTCAGGGTCTTGACGGCAACTCATAAAAAACCTGAAAGACTATCGGAGATCATCCCACACCAACGCGGAGTGGTTATGACTCATCGGAGCTCCCCAAACTGAGCCTAACCTCAAGTAAAAAGCGGCATGGCAAAATTCCTAACGCTTGCTCTTCCGATGGTCAAATTTCCTAGGAAGATTGCTTGAAGACGTCTTGTCCAGCCCCCGAAGGGATCAGAGACACGACAGTCGCAAGGCTACTCGAACAGCAAGATTGCCTGTCGAGGGATACATCAGCCAACGCGACGGTACGACGGGCAATACCCTAATACCATAGACCCTAACGGACCTCTGTAGTAAAGAGCAAAGGTTAACTATAATGTTAGGACATCCTTGCGAGAACTCCTCAATTCGTCTCAACCTCAGGGAGATCAGCGTTCTTGACGAGAGCATCTCAATTCGCGTCGACCCACAGAGAAATCAGTGTCTCTGCAGGAATATACGACGTCAGCAAAACGAAACCATGGCGACGTCCATGTTCCAAATCTCGACGGTTCTCAGACAGCTTGGAGATCATCTCAACATTCGCCTCATTACAACAGACACAACATCAAGCAAAGCGGAACAGCGACAACTCCTAGTTCCATGACTCGGCGGTACACAGATAACCGAGAGTCAAACCCTGACTCCGTGAAATGCAGATAAAGTCAACCCTTCCTGGTTATGTGGAACACGGCAATGACCCCATGGGAAACGTCCAGAGCGGATCCTGATCCTCGCAGAGCACGGCAATGACCCCGTGTGAAGCATCCAGAGCGGAGCCTAGTCCTCGCCGAACACAGCAGTGAACCCGTGGGAAGCATCTAGAGAAAAATTCCTGACTACGTGGAACGCGGCAATGACCCCGTGGGAAACGTCTAGAGCGGATCCTGGTCCTCGCAGAGCACGGCAATGACCCCGTGTGAAGCATCCAGAGCGGAACCTAGTCCTCGCCCAACACGGCAGTGAACCCGTGGGAAGCATCTAGAGCAAAATTCTTGATTACGTGGAACGCGGCAATGACCCCGTGGGAAACGTCCAAAACGGATCCTGGTCCTCGCAAAGCACGGTAGTGACCCCGTGTGAAGCATCCAGAGTGGAGCCTAGTCCTCGCCGAACATGGCAGTGAACCCGTGGGAAGCATCTAGAGCAAAATTCCTGGCTACGTGGAACGCGGATAACGTCAACTCTGACCCCGTGGGAAACTTCCAAAGCGGATCCTGTTCCTCGCAGAGCACAGCAGTGAACCCGTGTAAAGCTTCCAGAACGGAGCCTAGTCCTCGCCGAACACGGTAGTGAACCCGTGGGAAGCATCTAGAACAAAATTCCTGGTTACGTGGAACGCGGCAATGACCCCATGGGAAACGTCCGGAGCGGATCCTGGTCCTCGCAGAATACGGCAGCGAACCCGTGTGAAGCATCCAAAGCGGAGCCTAATCCGCGCCGAACATGGCAGTGAACCCGTGGGAAGCATCTAAAGCAAAATTCCTGGCTACGTGGAACGCGGATAACGTCAACTCTGACCCCATGGGAAACGTCCAGAGCGGATCTTGGTCCTCGCAGAACATGGCAGTGAACCCGTGTGAAGCATACAGAGCGGAGCCTGGTCCTCGCCGAACATGGCAGTAAACCCGTGGGAAGTATCCAGAGCAAACATTAGACTGTGAGGTCTTTAAACTCATGGACTATGATGTCCTTAATCTCGACCGTAATGTCTTAAAACTAACAACGGACTGTGGAGTCCTTAAATCCACGGACTATGATGTCCTTAACCTCGACCGCGATGTCTTTAAACTACGGTATCCTGGAAAACGACCAGAGCGGAGCCTGGTCCTCACAGAACACGGCAGTGAACCCGTGGGAAGCATCCAGGACAACCCCTGACACCGTGAAATACGGATAAGGTCAACTTCACCCATCACTTGCGGGTCCTCACGACTCGTAAGGGAGCAAATTCTCTTGTGAGATCCTTACGACTTTCAAGAGAAAACACACTTATGAATACTCACGATTCTTAAGGAGAAATTACACCTACGAGATCCTCTCGACCTGTAGGGAGAAAAACTCTTTATGAGAGCCTCACGGCTCATAAAGTTGAAAAGTCTTAGGAGGCAGATCTTAACCCTGAATCCTAAGCCATCGTTGTCCTGCAAAGAGATCAAGATAGACTATCCGCAGAATACACTTACTAAAAGGGACACACCATTGAGAAGAAAAATATGTCTTTTATTCATGAACCAAAATGGATACAAAGTACAATTCGTGAATGAAAAAAAATATACTCTCATTCAGGAGTATGTACAAAAGAAGAATAAAGGAAAATATGCGCGAGTCTTCAAGTCGGCAGGAGATTTAGCAGATTAGTCAGCTCATCCATCTTTCGCTGGGCCACGCCTTCGTGATTCAATATCGTCAGAAGATGGGCCTCCGCCTGAGCTTGCTGAGCCTGGTATGAGGCAAGCCGGCCTTCGAGCTCTTTCTCAGTAGCCTTATGAGCCTCAACCCTTTCACGAGTGAACACGGCGGCTTTGTCGATGGCCACCACTGCCTTGATGTCCTCTTGAAGCACTCACCGGAGTTCATACGCTTTGTTGGCCTTGGCTGTAAGGTTGTCTTGGAGCTCATTCAGCGCTTTCGAAGCCAACTCCCTCTCCGAAAATTTGCGGCCGAGCCTCTTCTCGCACGACACCATGTTCGCCGTGCACCGCTCAATCAGACCCCGCAAGCCCGCCTTCGCAGCCACAGACTCCGAAGAAAGGCGGGTACACTCGAGCACGTGCAAGCAAGCCTCCACCTGCTGGAAAAACTCAACCCAGACTTGCACCACTGCTTCGCTATGATAGGTGGCAAGAAAGGGGAGAGAGCCGTTAGCTTCGGCAGCAAATGCTTCGGCCGTAATCACGCTGCCGGCACGAAGTTCCTCGATCAAAGATGACAGAGAGGCGAGGCTTAGCTTGGCCATCCGTTCCGAGGCTCGCAAAGCATAGAGGCCGGGTGGCATGGCGATGCGTGACTCCAGCGCTGTGAGAACTGGCAGGGCTGTTCAGATTTATAAACGGTCAGTGAAACTCCTAACCAAAGAACAAGTGGGACGACATTGAAACTTCACTTACCCACAGTCATGCAAGAAGGAGCTGAAGGCTCCCCCGGCCCTTCGAGAACCTTAACCTCGTCGTCGGCCTCTAGAACTGTAAAGGACATCAATGTCATTTTGCGAAATAACAACAATGCTATGAAAAGATGGTGAAAAACATAACCTTGCCCAGACGAGAGGACGATGTGTTGAGGAGATATCGCTTGTGGAGCAGCCATCTCCAACAGGCACTGAAAAGACTGCCTGGGAGACAAGTCGGCAATCGAAGCCGCCAATCCGCGCAACTCTGAAAAGACAGGAGAGTTCAGATAATGTAAAGGATACTAATTCAAAATGTAGAAGGTTACCTTCGACGCTCCTCCCATTTTGAGCTGGAAGAATAGCAGCTTCAACGGCCTCCGCCGCGACCTCGGGCACAATATCAAGGACGCGGGCTGGTGTAACGGCCTCTGAGGAAGGAACAGCGGCTGCCGCTGCGGGCTCCAACGAAAGGTGGGTGGCCTCGACTACCTCCATTCCAGCCTCTGGGCCGCCCTCAGGGAGATCCATTGGAACGGCGACCACCAAAAGTGTCCCCCCTGAGGGAGCAAGTGCTTCGGGAGAAAGAACCACCGCAGGAGGCTCTATCGCGAGAGGGACAGTTTCATCAACCCCCTCCACATTGAGCAGTGTTTCACTAGGGGTGTCAGCAGGCTCTACAGTCAGTAAACCCGTGGGAACCTCCCCTATCGCCGAAGTCTCTGCACAGTTTACACAAGGATAAGAATACATATATACAAGTGCAGACAATATGAAGTATTACAAAGAAATACAGGAACATACCGATGCGTAAGGAAGCTTTCAATATAGCTTGTTCAAGCCGACACTCCTTCTCGAGGAGGTATGCTCGCCGAGGTTCAAGGGTGGACTTGTGGCTGCCAGTCCACAATGAAAGCGCATCCGCAGCGTCCTCCGAAGCAGCCTGTTTAAGGGCCCTTTCGCCCCATTCCTCCAAAGGGCCGAAGAATCGTCGCCGGATCCACGAAGGGTCTTCATAAAAAATGACGGCTAGATAGGGCTTCTTTGGAATTCTTACATTCTGAGACTCGTCTTGAGAACGTCTTATAGCCTCAGCAAATTATGCGGTTTCCTCGGCAGTTGAACTGGGAAAGTGCCAAGGGTTCGTCCAGAAGAATGGGCTTAGACTCTACTAAAGAGTCGAGCAGATTAGTAGCCATTTTTCTCCGTCGCTTGGATCCAGAACCGACCGCCAAAGACGACCGTTTCCTCCCCCGTGGAGCCTTGGCACGACGCCGACCCACCTCACCTTCAACACCCTCGCTACCGGCACCCTCGCTTGGCGGTACTGTCGAAGACGACAGGTCCATTATTGACGCTGCCGGCGGTGGTACTGCTACTAGCGCCCTTTTACCCCTTGACTGAGCCCAGGTATCCAATGGAATACCAACTGTGGGAATAAGGTCCACCTCTGACTCCTCCGGAATGAGCGCAACACTGGTGTCCTTCAAGGGGAAGAGGACCGGTGCGCACGGCCGCGGCGGAACTCCCGTGGCCTGAACCGGAGCAGGAACGCCATAGCCAAGAAGCACCCTCTTCTCCTCAGCAATAATTGGGCTGACCCAATGAAGATAGCAGCCCGTAAAGGACCCCACACATCGGGGAATATGATCGGCTTTAGGGATCATGAAGTAAGAACCAGTGTTCAGCCTCACGAAGTGATGAGCAGCATCGTGAACAGTTTCAGGTGAAGGGACCGGCGCAACTGTAAAAGCCTCGAAGGGAACGTCCTGATCATATCCAAGCTGCCAGGCGAAGCGATGCGGATTGTACTGCATAAAAAGAGCCGCACTGTTCTGACGGAATACCAGATAACCTGGTCTGATCGTGTATAAGTGCGTGGCCTCCCGGGGCATCAGAGAAGGCACCTCACCTTTCGACTGGTCGCAGAGTTGTTGAACCGGACCTGAAGGAGAAGATTTGGCCCGGTCAATGAACACCGGTCCGCCCGCGCTAGCATAGGAAGCAATCAACACGCGAATAGCCCCGAACTGAGTCAGGACGGGAGCAGAAGCGTCCACCAGCCGCATGAGTCACGGAAAAGTGTAGGCGTCATAAAATGCGGGTCTCTGATGCGCAGCAAAAGCCCCCAACACGTGCATCTCAATCCAAGATGTGAAGTAATGAAGGGAGTAGTTTACTACATCCACACCGGGAGTTGAGGTATTGGCCGCGGTGCCTAATCCATGATAGAGATGCGCTAGCGCCGGGATGCCTACGGCCAGCCGTGTCCCCTCAGCGATACGATGAGCCGGATAGATAACCGAGACTCTCATGAAGCGGCGATGCATGGGGATGACGAACCAGCTAACCCAGACACTAATAAAACCCACCAAGAATGTCTCCTCGTCCATGCCGGGAGCTGCAATCGATTCGAAAGATACCGGCGACATAATGGGAATATAATACTGCGGTAAATTTGATTCCTTAGTCGGCCGCTTGTTCAAACCAAACCCAAAGGGGTCATTGATGTTTGCAAACTTTGGAGCCGTCTTCAACAGGATATCCTCGCGAAGGAAGCAAGCGATGAAGCTCTTGAAAGTGACGCCCTGCTCCTGTGACTCAGTGAACAGTTTGTCAAAAATACCCAGGGTCTTGATCAAACTTGGACGCTTGTGGCGGACGGCATTCTCGGTAGACAGGCCGTCAAGCATTGCGGGCTCAGCTTCAAAGACATACTCGTCGGGAGGCAGTAGCTCTTCATAAAGTGTCCCCCTGATCGGCAACCCCGAGATCTCACGGAATTCTTCCAAGGAAATCAAAACTTCGCGGTCCCCTAGGAGAAAAGTGTTGGTGGGGAGATTCCACTGGTTCAGGAAGGCCTTAACCCATCAGACGTGAGGAGACGAATAGTGGAAGAGGGACGCATAAATCGCCTGATAAAGCCCAACCTTCTGCAGTCGCGGGCGATGGGCGGACAGGATGTTGCGAGCCCAAAAAAGGTAGCCCGTGGGGTGTCGAGGGGGGAGCCCTATTTTGTAGATCTGCCCCCATGGTTAGGACTCACCCTGACAAATACGACGTCCCAAAATATCTATGGCCGGGATAGGATGATTCGAGATGCCCGTCGTCGAAGGCTTAAGTCGTCCCATCGGAGTCCAATTAGGCATCTCTACAGCAAAGACTGTCCCTGGAGGATCCATCGGCAGGAACGGAAAGGTAGGTTCCGTCGGCACTTCACAAAGAAAACTCCGGCGACCCCGGATGATGTGACTGTACCAGGTCCCCCACAGAAATAGATTGGTGCGATTCGGGTCATGAGCCCTGATCATTGCCATCACCTCCTCGTCAGATGGCGATTGGGGAAAAGCGGCTTCCGAGCGAGCGAAAGGGAAATACGGAACAGACGTCATTGTACCTGGAATAAAATAAGGGGAAACTGTTAAAGCGAAGCCAACAGTGATTATATATATATATATATATATATAAAGACAGCGACAGAGGACTCATTTTATGAGACCATTGGTTACAAAACACATGGGTCCGACAAAATCAAAATGGCGGCCGGCTAATGATGAGGCAAAGCAATTATAATGAGACAAAAGGAAGATTCTCATTAAATAAGCAGTGGATTTCAAATATACACATTCCCCTAGAAGAAATCCATCTTGGACTCTGTGACAAATCAAACAGAATCAAGGGAATTAAATTCCCAGAAAGCGACATTGCAAACTTCTTCTTCTTGGTTGTGAAGAAGACAACTCAGGGCAAGAAAACCCAAGGAGTTCTATGGGAAGAACTGAGCTCTTCATAGGAATTAAATTCCTTTTTGAAAAAAGAAGGAATTAAATTCCCAGAGACATTTTTCAGAGCCAAAGCTCTTTGAAGATGGAAAAGACATACACCGTCAACCCCCTGAAGATCAGAGAAGCCTTAAGAGATCTATTATTTGAAGATTAAATGATTTTCTGTTTTAAAAGAACTTAAAGAAAAAATGGGTTCTTGTTAAAAGGGAAAACCCTTGGTGTGGATTTAAAATCCAGTGAAGGTTTCTGTGAAGGTTCTTCGATCGTTCAAAGATCATTACCCGAAGAAAGGGCCTTTTGAACAGAGTTAAACTCTGAAAATATTCAAGGCAGAGAACTAAGCTCTGGATAGGAGAATTAAATTCTCAAAAAGAAAAAAGGTTTGCAAGGAAGAAGATGAAAGAGTGGAGGCGCTTCTGAAGAGACACCTGCATTTATAGGATGTGATGGAAACGCTTAACCTCCCCGATTCCCTAGATGGATCCAACGGTCACAAAAGTGACAGCGTTGCACTCATGTGCAGACACGTGAGAGCAATGATGTGGGGGCATTGTTTCCTGATTAAAAATCAGGAATTATCTCAATGAGGTATCACGTGTTCACACGTGACCAATGGTCATGTGATGACACGTGATGGTTAAAATCTCATCAAACAGAAATGAAAACAAACGGCTGAAAGATGACTCAATTGGGGGTCACGTGCTCTCACGTGACCAAGGGTCACGTGCCAGCACGTGACAGGCTTTGAAAGCCTTACAGCTTAATAGAACTTAATTCTAAAAATCAGGAATTACCTCAATGAGGTATCGCGTGTTCACACGTGACCAATGGTCACGTGATGGTTAAAATCTCATCAAACAGAAATAAAAACAAACGGCTGAAGGAAATACCTCAATGAGGTATCACGTGCTCACACGTGACCAATGGTCACGTGTTGACACGTGATGGTTAAAACTGAAGCGTAAATAAACGCTGAGAAAAGGACTCAATTGGGGGTCACGTGCTCACACGTGACCAAGGGTCACGTGTCAGCATGTAACTGGCTTCGAAAGCCTTACAGTTTAATAGAATTAAATTCTAAAAGCTTCTAAATCTTTCCAAATGGAAAAGGATTATGGGGACCGTTGGATTAAAGATCCAAGGGTGATTAAAAATCACCAATTTATGGAAAAATCTTAGACAAGGAAAGATTTCCCCTAAATCTCACCGAAAATAACAAACAGAATAACTTTGGATTTAAAATCCAACGGTGAATAAAATTCACTGAATGATCTAAATGATCATATTAATTATGAAAGCAAACAAAATCTTTCAATGAAAGATTTACTAAACAAATTGATTCTTTTCCTTCTCCTATAAATAGGAGCCAAGAGAAGAAAAAAGAGAAGAGATAGAGTTTTGGAATCTTGAAATTTCAGAGAGAAAAAAAGGTGAGTTTAATTCTCAACAAAGAAAACCCTATGTGAGAAAAGAAAGGGGATCAAAACTTCAAACAGAGAATTTAATTCTCATATCTAAGAGTATAACTCTTCTGCACAAAAGAACTTACTTCTTCCTCTGGTTGAAGATCTGCAGAAGCACATCTCCCCATAAATTGAGATTTTAATTCTCATCTGGTTGAGATCCTACCATGCAGATCCAAAATATAGAGGGGGAATTGAGTTTAGAGAATTTAATTCTCCCAAAACAAAATTAGGGTTTAACCCTATATAAGAATTTAATTCTCCCAAACTCACAGGAATTTAATTCCTTCATAATGAAATTAGGGTTTAAACCCTATCTAAGAATTTAATTCTCTTAAAACTATAGGAATTTAATTCCTCCAAGATGAAACTAGGGTTTAACCCTATATGCGAATTCAATTCTCCTAAAATTACAGGAAGTTAATTCCTTCAAGATGGACAAAACTAGGGTTTAACCCTAATTGAGAATTTAATTCTCTCAGATTAATGGGAATTTAATTTCTCTAAAGAAAATTAGGGTTTAACCCTACATAAGAATTTAATTCTTTCACAATAGGAATTTAATTCCTCCAAAATCATAATTAGGGTTTAACTCTACAGAGAATTTAATTCTTAAAAATAAGGAGACTTAAAAGATCTCCATGCATGCAAAGAATTAGGGTCACGTGCCCTCACGTGACCCCTGAAAAGATCCCCAAAAAAGAGAAGGATTCTGCCCAGAGGCAATGCCTCACGTGCTCCCACGTGACCTCCAAAACAAAGAGAATAAAAGCAAAGAAAATGTGAGCTTTGGGCGCTCTCACATGTTATCACGTGACCCCTCAGCAAATGCTTTAACAATTGGCGCACAGATCTCCATCACGTACCAACACGTGATACTCGAAAATAAAAAAATATAAAAAAGTGTTTAACACTTAATTGCAGAACGAAGTAAAGGGATCTGGTCCCACCTCTGGGCGTCCTCACGTGTCCCCACGTGGCCCCTTTTTTCTTTAGTGTTTAACACTAATTCAAGAACTTTATTTTTAGTGCTTAGCACTAATTTGAGAACCCCATTTCCAGTGTTTAACACTGTTGTTCTCTAGTGTTTAACACTAATTTGAGAGTTTATCTCCAATGATCAACACTGTGGTTCTCCAGTGTTTAACACTACTTTTAGCCAAATTGGCTAATTTTCCAGAGGCAAAGCCTCCCGTTCAAAATTGAGTAAAAATCAGAACTATAATGTCTACTGCTCAATCAAAAATAAAAATATTACCAAAGCCCTCAAACTCTTGTTTAGCATTGCTAAATAATGTGAGCTTGAACCCAGACAAGTGTTAATGGTCCAACAAAGGGCCAACTCTTCAAATTTAATTGGACTTAGCCCAAGTTGGCCATAAGTTCTCAATTCAGACTTAACTGAGCCAATGTGCTCATAATTTAATTAATTGATCTTAGTTCAAAATTGGACTACAGATCACTTAATCCACTTTGGTTTGAGGGTACATATCTTCACTCCGCTGATATTTGTCGTTGTAATCCTTCAACGTCTTCAGAAAGGTGACGGGTCCCAACAACCACACATTTCACAGACTATGACGTCTCTAAACTACGGACTGTGGGGTCCCTAAACTCATGGACTATGATGTCCTTAACCATGACCGTGATATCTTAAAACTAACATTGGACTGTGGGGTCTTTAAACTCATGGACTATGATGTCCTTAACCTTAACCGTGATGTTTTAAAACTAACATTGGACTGTGGGGTCTATGATGTCCTTAACCTTGACCGTGATGTCTTAAAACTAACATTGGATTGTGGGGTCCTTAAACTAATGGACTATGATGTCTTTAACCTTGACCGTGATGTCTTAAAACTAACATTGGACTGTGGGGTCCTTAAGCCCATGGACTATGATGTCCTTAATCTTGACCGTGATGCCTTAAAACTAACATCGGACTGTGGGGTCCTTAAGCCCATGGACTATGATGTCCTTAACCTCGACCGTGATGTTTTAAAACTAACAACGGACTGTGGGGTCCCTAAACTCATGGACTATGATGTCCTTAACCTCGACCACGATTTCTTTAAACTAACAATGGACCGAGATGTCCTTAAACTAACAATGGACCGTAATGTCCTTAAACTAATTATCGACCGCAATGTCACTAAACTAAACAACAGAGCTCAATTGCTCTTTTGTTGGATCTAAACAATCCCGTTAAGTTGATCTTAGTCTAAAATGAGACTAACGTATCCTTAACTAACGTTTAAGTTGATCTTAGTCTCAAATGAGGCTAACGTATCCTTAAACCCAACCCCCAAACCCAAATCTAAGAAAGATACGGATTTGGACTAGTCTACGCCCTACGGGCGACAACATAACTTAGTCTCCGTATACAATCCACGGGCAACCACAAACAAAAACAAACACCCATGACACGAAGTGACCATCTGGAGAATGAGAAAGTTGTACCGCGATGCGGTGGCGTATTTAATTGCAGGGGCTTGCGCCTGCAGGGAAGAGCGTCCCCACAATCAAAAACCCCTCAGACGAGGGGGAATCTGACGAAGTCTGCTACATCGGCCGCATCTGTTTAAAACTTTGATACACGGTACCATAAATCAACTTGGCATCTTCGGAGAGGTGGACGGATAGCACCAATTAGCATCTGCCCCCAGATTCAGGCAAGACAGACCGTCTTCCCGATTTCCGGCGGTAAACAGGGCCGAAGATGAAACTGAAGATCAAAAGGATGGGCTACCATTGGCCCACGATGATTCAGGACTGCCTTGAATACGCGAAGCAATGCCATTCGTGCCAGATTCATGGAGACTTCATTCACCAGCATCCAAACCCGCTACACCCAACAGTGGCGAGTTGGCCGTTTGAAATGTGGGGAACTGACATAATCGGGCCCATTGAACCAATATCGTCCAGAGGACATCGATTCATATTGGCGACAACGGATTACTTCTCCAAGTGGGCAAAAGTAGTGCCACTAAGAGAAGTGAAGACGGAGAATATCTTCCATTTCTTCAAGACACATGTCATCTATCGGTTCGGCACTCCGCAACGAATTATCTCCGATATCGGGCCGGTCTACAGAAGTCACAAAATCAGCCGCTTCGCACAGCAACATAATATAGATTGGAGATACTCTTCGGTCTATAATCTCCGAGCTAATGGTCTGGTTGAGGCTTTTAACAAGACCCTGACAAAGATCGTGAAAAAGACGGTGTCCAAAAATAAGAAGAACTGGCACGAGAGACTGCATGAAGCTCTCTGGGCGTATCGAACCATGTTCAAAACTGCCACAAACACAATGCCGTACGCATTGGTATTCGGCACTGAAGCAGTACTCCCTTTGGAGATAGAGTTACCCTCCTTACGAGTGGCAGTTCATTATGAGCTAACGGACGAAGAGAATGCTCATCTTCGGCTTGAGGAGCTTGATGCCCTCGATGAAACTCGGCTCATAGCACAGCAAAATTTGGAAGCTTACAAAGCAAAGATGACGCGCTCGTACAAGATTGACTAGGCCGAGAACATTCCGCCAAGGCGAACTCGTGCTAATGGTCAAAAGACCTATGATCCCCAATCATGCCAAACGAGGGAAGTTCAAGCCAAACTACGAAGGCCCGTACATCATATACAAAGTCTACCAGAGTGGGACTTACTTGCTCATGGATATGCATGGCGAAAGACCCTTCAGGCCGATAAACAGTCGGTTCCTAAAGAAATACTATGCCTGAAGAGTTACGGCCTGGGTTAATGATAGATGACGACGCCTATATCCGCTCGCTATCTTCCCAAGCCCAAAACTTTATAAGTGGTAGCCAACGAAACCGTTGCAACAACGGACCGAAATGTCCCTAAACTAACAACGGACCGAAACGTCCCTAAACTAACAACGGACCGCAATGTCCTAAAACTTTCAACTGACCGAGACGTTTATAAACTACTACGGACCGCAGCATCCCAAGGCTGACAAAAAAAAATGGTACGTCCATAAGCAAGATGGGCACGGATGAAAACCCGAAAGGGCTCCGTGAGTAAAAATAGCAGGGCTACCGGCGAGTTTGTGAAAACCTGAAAGGGTGCAATATCGTTAAAAGACACTTGCAAGGTCCTCTCGGTCTTGTAAGGAGAAAATACCTGCGTGAGATCTTTACGACTCACAAGGGAGCAACACACTTAGGAATCCCCACGATTCCTAAGGAGAAAACGCACTTACGAGATCCTCACGACTCGTAAGGAGAATTCCACTTTGAGACCCTTACGGCTCATAGGATTCAAAACCTTAAGCTACAGGGATCTGAACCTGTTCTTAAGCCGTCATACACCCACAGACTGCCCTACAAGTGTTTCAATATTGACCCTTGTATACAATCCACGAGCACGAATAAACATTTCCCTAACAGAGTCCCACCAGCGACTAAGGATATGCTCACACGGTAAACAAACACTTGTAGGTCCTCTCGACTTGAAAGGAGAAAACACGCTTGTAAGATCCTTACGACTTAGAAGAAAACACACACTTAGGAATCCTCACGATTCCTAAGGAGAAAATGCACTTGCGAGATCCTCACGACTCGTAGGGAGAAAAATCTTTATGAGACCCTTACGGCTCATTAAGTCAAAAGCCTTAGTCGACAGGATCCTAACCCTGTTTGCTAAGCCACCTTTATTCGAATCGACAAATGCAAATGATGATTCGCTCCTGGCGATGTCCCAGTTGTAGCGATGCTGATGCCTGAATCGGAATCAAATTCCAAGTCCTTTCACGGCAAATGATGATTCGCTCCTGGCAATATTCCAGTCGCAGCGATGTTGATGCTAAGACTGGCACCAGATTTCAAATTCCACACTCGCGATAAAAATCAGCGAGCCAAAAATGCATATGAAATAGCCGAAATGGTAGGGCAACTTGCAACAAAATCAGCAAGTAAAATATATGCATATAGAAATAGCGGAAATGATTGGGCAACTCGCAATAAATAACAGCGAGTAAAAACAAAAAAATAGTCGAAATGATTGGGCACCGCGCAAAATAGCCGAAATGATGGGGTAATCGCGACTTTCGCGATACAAAGAGCTGAAATGATAGAGCATCGCGGAAAGAAAACAAAAAAAATAATAAAATGAAACCTTTTGCCCTACAGATGAGATCACATTGGTCCATGTATACAATCCAGTGGCACAAACAAAGAGGGAATCATATCATCCCACCAAGCTCTTTCAAACAAAGAGTCAAATCTCAACGGCGACATCTACAGCTTAGAGATCATCAACGGCGTTTCTCCTCATTTTAGCAGGATACGGACGCGACATCCACCAAACGGAGCCATGGTAAAGTCCCTAGTTCCAGATTTCAACGGCGACATCTACAGCCTAGAGATCATCAACAGCATTCCTTCTCATTCCAGCAGGATTCAGATGCGACAATCAATCTCGGAGCCACGGCAGAGTCCCTAGTTCCAGATCTAGACGGTTCACAGATAACCTAGAGACTACCTCGACATTTGTCTCGTTACAACAGGCGCAAAGTCAGCAAAGTGGAGCCGCGGCAAAGTTCCCAGTTCCAGGACTCGGCGGTGCACAGACAACCGAAAGTCAACCCTTGACCCCGTACGGCCAAAGTCGATCCTGACCCTGTATGGCTAAAGTCAACCCCTTACCCCGTACAGCCAAAGTCAATCCTGACCCGTATGGCTAAAGTCAACCCCTGACCCCATACGACCAAAGTCAATCCTGACCCCATATGGCTAAAGTCAACTCCTGACCCCGTACGGCCAAAGTCAATCCTGACCCGTATGGCTAAAGTCAATCCCTGATCCCGTACGGCCAAAGTCAATCCTGACCCCGTATGGCTAAAGTCAATCCCTGACCCCGTACGGACAAAGTCAATCCTGACCCCGTATGGCTAAAGTCAATCCTGACCCCGTGGAAAACGGCCAAAGTCAACCCTCGCCCTCCCCGTCAAAGCAGCGCTTTGATTCGGGAGCAGGTCAATTCATCAATCACTTACGAGTCCTCTCGACTTGTAAGGAAGAAAATTCTCTTGTGAGATCCTAACGACTCTCAAGAGAAAAGCACACTTAAGAATCCTCACGATGCCTAAGGAGAAAATACACCTATGAGATTCTCTCGACTCGTAGGGAGAAAAATCTTTATGAGACCCTCATTGCTCATAAATTTGAAAAGTCTTAGGTAGCAGATCCTAACCCTGTCTCCTAAGCCATCATTGCCCTGCAGGGAGGTCAAGATAGACTATCTACGGGCCATATTCTCCGAAGTCGAACATCGGCAAGAAGGGAAACAATCACTTACGAGTCCTCCCGACTTGTAAGGGAGAAAATTCTCTTGTGAGATCCTTACGACTCTCAAGAGAAAACACACTTAGGAATCCTCACGATTTCTAAGGAGAAAATACACATATGAGATCCTCACGACTCGTAGGGAGAAAAATCTTTATGAGACCCTCATGGCTCATAAAATTGAAAAGTCTTAGGTGGCAGATCCTAACCCTGTTTCCTAAGCCATCACCACCCTGCAAAGAGTCCAAGATGGACAGCTACATACTATCTTCAGGCCACACTTGCTAAAATCACATGGCAACAACACAGCAAAGAGAAGAAAGCAACAGTAGAACAAAAAATGTGTATCTTTTATTCATAAATTCAATTGAGTACAAAACGAATCATATAAAAGAATAAAAATGGATACATGTTATTCAAAGATTACAAGTGTTCAATCTATACAAAAACAGCTACTGAGAGGGAGGCGTCTTCAATAAATCAGCTAGCTGCTTGCGCACTCCTCTCAACTCCTTCTCACGATCAGCCGCTGTGGCCAGCTCTGCTTCAATTTCGGCCCGTTGTTGCAGACAGGATGAAAGTTTCTAATCAATTTCTTGCTGAGCAGCCTCCTGACTCTGCGCAACCTGCTCACTAAGATCAAGGTTCTTCCTCAGCACCAGCCCGTCAGAAATACATCGTTGAAGGTTTTCAAAGATGGAGTTCAGCTGGGCAGCATTTGCTGCGACCTCAGGGCGCAGTTGAACAGATTCAGCGGAAGTCGCCTCACGTTCCTTTTACTTAAGGGTTGCCTCTCGTTCGAAATGGCGAAGAAACGGAATGCTCTGCTCAACCCATGCAGCTCGCTGGGAGTTCGAAGCCAACACCTCCGGAACAGGACGCCTAAGCTCAAGCTCATGTAGGCAGGCCTCAATCTTCCTGCAGTGATTAACCCAAGACTCAACGACACTTTCGCTATGGAAGTTCAAGAGCGTCGCCAGCTTGGGATTAACCTCGGCAGCAAAATCTATAGCAAATGCAGGGGCCTCCGCGTCAAGCTCCTCGATGTATTCGCTCAACATACGCAGGCTATTCACAGCGCCTTTTGAAGATGGATGTCTAGAAAAGGGCCCTGCCGGAATTATGATGCGAGACTCGAACGGAGCTGGAGTCAGTGCGACCACTGCAAAACAAATCATGGTCAGATATTGGCTTAAGAGACAAAGAAGATGTAAGAGCAATGAAGGCTACTATACCGGTTACGGCAGGTGGCAGAGCTGGGAGTACTGGTGGTGCGACAATACTCTTGTCCCTTCCTTCAATATATAGCGCTGTAATCAATTTAAACTTAAAAACGGCAAGGTCACCCATTAAAGAAAAGAAAAGACGTCGGTTAGAGAAGATACTCACCGACACCAGCAGGCAGACTAACTTCCGACTGGAAGGAGAAGTGCGGGTTCAACACTTGATACAGATGATCAAAGAGAACTCCTGCAAGGTTACGATGATACATAGTCAATACACGAAAGATGTTGTCCCTGATTTAAATTAATCGCAAACCCATACCTTCCAGCATTTGAGAGGATATAAGAGGAGACGAAAGGGCAACGACAGTCAAAACAGCAGCTGGTGGTGCTTCTTTAGGTGTCGCAACCTCAGCGCTCACCACACCTACATTTGAAAGTAACAAAATGTTATTAGAAGGGATTGCAAAACGAAAAGAATGCAGCGACCCAAGACCTACCAGACAGGTCATCAGCCAAAACGGTGACGGAAGCATCGCCAAGCATCACAACTTCTTCGATCTCATTCGGGGGATGGTTTCGCCACCCGTGGCTTCGTCCCCTGATCCCACGAGGGCCGTCGTGACACTCGCAATGCCAGGCGATGGAAGGGAACCACAGGTAGAAAGAGCGGCAATTGGAGCAGTCCCGGACTAAGAGTAGCCGCTTCGGGCTCGGTAGTTGCCGTCATCTCGCCTTCCACCTCCTCACCTGGACTTGGCCCTGCAGGGTATGGTATATGAGAATCTAAAGATTAAACTCTAATAAAAGGACCCAGTGTTACGTTACCTTGGGTCGTCTTTTCAATTGCTTCCCGAGCCGCGTGTACCGCCTGTCTATGAGTGGTAGACAGGGTGACCGGAGCACCCTCTGAAGAAGCAGGGACAAGGGAAACAGCGCTTGAGCCTGCACCTACAGCCAAGGCGGCGTTACGTTCTCTTGCTGCACGCCTCCTGCGCTTCCTTTCTGCCTGGACCGTGAGAGCTGATCTTCTTAAGACCTCCGACAAGGAGACGTCATCGTCCGAGCCAGGAGCTACCTCTGGAGCCGTTATGGCGTCCGTCATCGGTTGCTTAAGTGAAGCCTCTTTTGGCGATACTAGAGGAGCTGGGACTTCGACATCCGGCCTTGGGAGCATCGTCGTGTCACCACTCGCGATTGGCACTGCACTTGGGATAACCTGAGTTGAGGTAGTCCCTGCAATAAGATGGAAAAGAAGAGTTAGTTTACACATAAAAACGGGAATGGAGGCACAGTGAGCCGAAATGTACCAATGCCCAAGGAAGCACGAAGTCTTTCCTCCTCTTCAAAAGTCTTGAGAGAAGCCACGAGAGCTTCTTCAGTGGAGATGCCTGTTGAAGAAGAAGTGTTAGTCAAGGCATGATAATAAAAACGTAACAGCAGAAAGATATGACTGAAGTCTACCTGACTGTGCAAGGGTGACCAATACTGCTTTGTGGCTAGCTAATCGCTTGGAAGCTGTAATAGCAGCCTCTAGATCAGTATCATCCGGCGCCATGAATAAGCCTTCATTGGCCCCGTATTCACTTATGCCCTCGCTGTAAGGAGCATGAGGCTCCTGGCCGAATGCAACGTCTGCAGAGAGTATTGACTTCTTTCTCTTCTGCGAGCGAGTGCCGGTAGCCGCTAGCACAAGTTTACGCTTGGTGGGCACCTTTGGGCGACGAGTCCCAATTTCCGTACCTACACCCGATTCAAGAGACGCGGCAGCTACCTCTTTTTCAGCCACACTGGGTAGGGGCAGCTCACGTATAGCACGTGGAACCACAGCCGCAGCAGCTTCTCTTAAGGGAGGACGGACAATGGTCCGTCGCTTCAGAGGAATATTTGGATTACCAGCCGGGGCTGCACCCTTGCGATCAAGAAAAAGTCGCTTCTCCTCCTTGATAACAGCACCCATCGCATGTTGATACCACGCCACGTATATGTTCAGGGCTTTCGGAACACAACTCGGCTCACTGATGAAGAAATTGGACCCTGTGTTTAGGCGCATGAAGTGGTGCAAAGCGCTCCGGATGCCCTCTTCAGTATTAACCGGTTCTGCCAAGAATGCCTCGAGCGGGACGCCCTGATTATAACTTGATTGCTGGGCAAAGCGGCGGGGGTTATATCTCATGAACAAAGCCGAGTCGTTCTTCCTGAACGCCGAGTATCCCGGCCTGATCGAGTACAAATGGAGAATCTCTCGATCTTTCAAGGTAGAAGCTCTGTCCTTAAAGGTGTCCTGCAGCGGCTGCACCGTCTTAGCGGATTCCTTACCGATAGTCATGACCTTATCAACAAAGGTCATGCCATCCCCGACTGTACGTGGGCAAATAATCACACCCCGCGCATCTCGCTGACTCGGCTCCACAGTGGAAGCATTGACTAGCCGTATGATCCGTGGAAAATTGCAAGTTTCATAGAAATGAGCCGCTTGTACATTCCAAAAGCACCAAGCACATGCAGCTCGAGCCATGAAGTAAAATAATGCATCGAGAAGTTCACAGGCTGCACCCCCGGTTGAGTAGTGTCGACCGCTAAGCTAAGGCCGTGATATAAATGAGCCAGCCCGGCAATCCCAACAGCAACATGTCTCCCTTCAACCATCCGATGAGCTGGGTAGAAGACAGACGGCCTCATATAACGAGGGTGCGTGGGAAGCGCGAACCAGCTTAACCACAAACCGAGGAACCCTAGAAAGAACGCTTCTTCATCGATATCCTGAGCGGCGATTTTTGAAAAGGGGATAACTGCGACGTTTGGAAGGAAGAAACTCTTTTGATCGGCTTCTGCTATCAGACGGCTATCCAAGCCAAAACCAAAAGGATCATCAAGTTTGGCAAACCTTTCGCCTTCTTGCGATAAAGCTTATGTGCGGAGAAAACGGGCGATGAAGTCCGCAAAGCTAACCCCATGGCTTCCAGATTCAAAAAATAGGCCCTCGTAAATGTTCGGCACCTTGATCAAGCTGAGGAATCGGTGCTGAATGGCATTCTCTGGGGTCAGACCCGTCATCACCAGTCGGGTAGCAAAAATATACTCGTCAGGGGGCAAGATCTCCTCATAATGCTCTTCTCTGACAGGCAAGCCGGAGATATCCGTAAACTCATCCAAAGAGATGGAAACTTCCCGATCTAGCATAAGAAAGGTGTGAGTTGGAATGTTCCATTGTTCCAAAAAGGATTTAACCCACCATGCTGGA
Organism: Agapanthus africanus; assembly: GCA_030015575.1. Lineage (NCBI taxonomy): Eukaryota > Viridiplantae > Streptophyta > Magnoliopsida > Asparagales > Amaryllidaceae > Agapanthus > Agapanthus africanus. Next base: position 726,963,830 of record CM057342.1, on the reverse strand, counting down.
GGTATGGAATACTGGAACAGAGAAGCATAGATCGCGGGGTACAACCCGAGCCTCAGCATCTCTGACTTCTTTGCCGATAGGATATATCGGGCCCACTGCAGATATCCAGCTGAGTGACGGGGAGTTAAGCCTATGTTGTATGGCTGTCCCCAAGGGCGCGACTCGCCCTGGCTTATACGCCATCCTAGAATGTCCAAAGCCATCGGAGGCTGTACAGGAATCGCAGCTATAGAAGGCTGAAGGAGACCCTCCGAAGTCCAATTAACCATCTCCACGGCATAGTTCACCGGGGATGCATCTGCATAAGGGATCGCCGAGATAGGCTCCGAAGGTGTCGTGCAAGAAAAGCTCTGTCGGCCCCTGATAATCTGGTTGTACCATATTCCCCATAAATGAAGATTCTTGTGTTCTGGGTCATGATCTTTTATCAATGCGAAGACTTCCCTATCCACTGGCGCTGTAGGGAATCCGCCTTCTGAACGGACAAAGGGAAACGAAGTATCGAAAGACATAGTACCTGCGCAGAAAAGAAAAATGTTAGCCGTCAATGCTACAAGTCAAGTTCGGTACTTGATACTTTAAATCCGTATCACACTGCAATACAGTAAAAAGGGGGCCAAAGGGGACCCACACAATCTAGATGATAACTCATCATTAATAAAACAGTCTCATCATTTGATGAGACTGTCATTAAATGAGGAAATCCTCAAAGGATTCTCATTTAATGAGGTCCCCTCGGGCCAAGGAGTAAATCTCCCATTGAGAGCAGCTCTCTACAACAGAGTGATATCTGTCAGCTCTGATGATGAAAGGAATAAAATTCCTCAAGAAAAATCCTGAAGAGCCATGCTCTGTAAAATGATGGAATAACCCATCAGAAAACTTAAAGCAAAGCTTTTTAATGAATCAAAAATTCTGAGATCTTCAAGATCTATGAACAAACTCTAAGAGTTTTCATGAAAGATTAACAAATCTATATGATTTGAAAAGAGCAAAACTCTGTTAATGGGTTAAGAAACCCTAAGAAAGATCTCTTTAGATCTATGAAAAGCAAAGCTCTATTAAGAAACCCTAAAAATCTATATGATTTGAAAAGAGCAAAGCTCTGTTAATGGGAGAAACCCTAGATTATTAACTAATCCCTTCAAAGATTTAATCTTTACCTAAATTTTTGACAGAGTTCTGTCCCTAAGAAAATTCTTAAGATGAAGAGCTATACTCTGAAGGAGAAATAATTCTCGAGAAAAAGTAAGAAGATGAACAGAGATCGTCTCAAAGGGCCAAGGGTCCTATTTATAGACCTAGAGAGCCGTTTCAACTTCTGAGTTGATCCAATGGCAGAGATGCTTCCACCGCTGCACTCACGTGTGGGCCATGTGAGCGCAACGGTAGGGGGCATTTGTTTCCCCCAACCAGAGCAAAACTTTGTTCAAATTTCAAATTTTGAAATAAAACAGTGCTTCATAGCAACGCCAGCGCTGAGAGAGTCAAAGACTCTGAGACGGCGCTCACGTGCAAAGCACATGAGCGCTAGCGCTAATAGCACTGCACTCTAAGCAGCGCACCACGTGCAAAGCGCGTAAGCGCTAGCACTAAGTGCGCTGCACTCTAAACAGCGCACCACGTGCAAAGCATGAGAGCGCTAGCGCTAGAACTAAATGTTCCCCACCATTGGATCAAAAATCCAACAAAGATGATAAATCATCAAGTTATCAGAATAAAATTCTGTTAAGAAAACATTCTTCATAATCTTTCCAAACAAAAAGATTTTGCTCTGTAAATCAGAGCACCGTCGGATCAATGATCCAATGGTGATTAAAAATCACTAAAATACAGAATAAATTCTGTGTGGGGAAAAATTTCCCAATCTTGTTAAAAACAAGAAGATTGCCTTCTGTTAATCAGAAGCCCTAGGATCAAAAATCCAATGGTGGAGAAATCCCCAAATCAATTAGAGAAAAGATCTCTTCAACTGATTCAACAAATCAGTTTGCCCTATATAAAGGCCCCAAGACTTCAAGTCTCATATAGAGGAACCTCTCCATAAACTTTGAGAAATTTCAAAGATAAAGAGCAAGCTCTCAGAAGAAGAAGATTTTCTTCAAGGTAAAAAGAGAACAGAGAGATGAAACCATCTCATATAAAAAGAAGAATTTACTTCTTTTTCTAAGATCATAGATCTATAAGACCAAGGTCTTTCACAACAGAGATAAAAGTATCTCATCATAAAAATAAGGAGAAGAACTTAATCTTCTTCAGATCATAGATCTATAAGACAAATTGTCTTTCAGATATTATAATATCTCACTATAAAAGGGGGGAGAATAATTCAATTCTCTTAAAATCACAGATATAAAAAGGCAAACCCTTTCATCAAAAACATAAGAGATTGAAACAATTCCTATAAAAAAATAAGAACTTTGTTCTTAGATCCATGAGACGAAATCTCTTATAAGAAAGAGAATTTAATGCTCAGGACGCAAAACTGCCTAAAAAGAACCATAGCGTTCCAATCAAAAGAAACGCTTCAGCGCTCCAAAATTAACGCATAGCGTTGCAGAGCCTTAGCACTCCAAACTTTACCAGAAGCGCAATGCGCTCATTGTCTAGCGTTCAACGCCAAGCGTGCCACGTGCTCCTCACGTGTGCGCTATTTCACCAGAAGCGCAATGCGCTCATTAACTGGCGCGCCACGTGCTCCTCACGTGCGCGCTACTTCACCAGAAGCGCAATGCGCTCATTGACTGGCGCTCAGCGCCAAGCGCGCCATGTGCTCCTCACGTGTGCGCTAAGAGAACATAAATTGTTCTATAAATAAAGGCCCCAGAGCTATAATGAGTGCTCGGCACTCAATAAAGAATAAAAACAATTGTCAGAACCAATGCTCAACATTTTAACTGAGTGGGCCGAGCCCAAAGTAGCCACAGAACTCTCATTCAGATTAATTGAGCCCGTATGCTCATAAATTTTTGATCTGAGTCCCAAATTGGACTACAGATCTCCCAACCAATATTGATTCAAGGGTACATCTCCTCACTCCTCTGATATGTGTCATTGTAATCTTTCAACGTCTTCAGAGAGGTGACGAGTCCCGACAACCAGACATTCCACGGACTGCGGAGTCCTTAAACTCATGGACTATGATGTTCTTAAACTTTACAGACTATGACGTCTTTAAACTGGAACGCAAAATTCCTAAACTAAAACAATAGAGCCCAAATGCTCTTTTGTTGGATCTAAATGATCCTGTTAAGTAGATTTTAGTCTAAAATTAGACTAATGTATTCTTAACAAATTGTTGAGTTGATCTTAATCTAAAATTAGACTAACGTATTCTTAACAAACGTTTAAATTTATTTTAGTTTCAAATGAGACTAACGTATTCTTAAACTCAGCCCAAAACCCAAATCTAAGAAAATACGGATTTGGACTAATCAACGCCCTATGGACGACAACACAAATTAGTCTCCGTATACAATCCATGGGCAACCAAAAATAAAACAAACACACACGATATGAAGTGACCATCTAGAAAAGGAGAAAGTTGTTACCGTGATGCGGTAGCGTAATTAACTGTAGGGGTTTGCGCCTGCAGGGAAGAGCGTCCCCACAATCAAAAACCCGTTACAATGAGGGGCAATCTGACGAAGTCTGCTAAATCGGCCGCATAATTCTAAACCTTCGATACACGGTGCCATAAATCAACTTGGTATTTTCGGAGAGATGGACGGATAAAACCAAATAGCATCTGCCCCCAAATTCAGGCAAGACGGATCTACGCAGTCGCGTCTCTGTGTTCGGCGGTGAACACCCATGTCTCATGTGTTATTTCTTTTTGTATATAAGCCATGGGCTTTACAAAAATTTGGGTTTATGCCCATTAATATATAAAAAATTACTTCAAAATTATTTATTACATGATTTTTTTATTTCTGCATGGGGAAGCCGGCCGCTTCATGTTTGGGCTCGACTCGGGCATGAGCCAACTTGATCTGGGTTTGAGCCCACCTGACTTGGGGTTGACCTTGACTTTGACTTGGTCAACCGGGTTACAATTTTCGACCCCAACAATCCGTTTACAACATTAGAATTTTGTTGCGCTCGTCCGTAATATTTAAAAAAACTAGCTTATATATGTCCTTGAATTTTTTTTTTTAAAAATTGTTCAACTTTGTAAATATCAAACGAACAATTCGAACAAAAATTGATGTGGCTTATGGTTGAAATTTTATAAAATACAGTTCTTTCATTTAACCAAAAATAAAGACTGCTTGATGAGATATAGATGTGGAATTCACAAAAATAGAAAGAGTGCTTGATGAGATATAAATGTGGAATTCACATGGGCACTCGTCGACATTACAGATTTACAAGTTTATCATTGTTCTTAACCCTATCAAGTACCATGCTTATTGAAATTTAATTTGCCAAAAGTAGCCTAAATGAACAATATAATTTGAATTTTTACATTTGAGTAAATAGGCCTTTAATTCTTTTAGAATCCTTTTCTATCCCAAAAAACTTGGTATTTACTTTTTACCCCTAAAATTAATATTATATATCATTTTATCCCTTTTACGATTTCGGTCAACTTTTAACTGTATAATATTAGATTTTTAAAAAAATATATCTCAACTACTCTTCTTATTTGGAAATACTCAATTTCTTTTTTAAATTGAAATTAGGGTTTAGCTTTCTGTTGCACCTTTTTAAAAATCGACCATGAAATCAGGAGCATCTTCAATATGTTTCTCTAGTTATAAAGAAATTGAATGATTTTACGATGTTATTTGTTGTATTCGGATAAATGGTAAAACTAAAATTTATGAAGAAAAATTAAAGTTGAAATTAACGGGGTTTTTTTTGATGGAAATTGTAAAGGAGTAAAATGATGTAACTTATTAGTTTTGGGGGGTAAAATGTAAATACCAAATTTTGAGGGGTTAGAAAGAAATTTGTTATATTTTGGAGGCTACAAATAGAGAACTCTAGGAAAAAACCTAAGCAAAACTCAAGACAGCGTGAAGTATATTGCATGGAAGACGAATAAGAGTCACATAATTCGCGAATAATTCGGCGAATTCGTGAATTTTTTATCGGTTGATTAATTCTGCGATTTAATCGTCACTGGCGAATGTTTCGAATAATTCGCGAATAATTCGTGAATTATTCGCGAATAATTCAAATAAACAGCGAATAATTCACAAAAATAGCGAATAATTCGAAATATCAAAACCCAACGCCTCATATATTAATTTCTTGCTCGAAATCCTTCCCGGACATTTTTCGAATACTTACCGAATTTTTTCCGAATACCTGTCGATTTTTTCCGGATAGTTCCTGAATCTGAATTTTCGACCTCGCCGAATAATTCCCGAACGACGAATTTATGACTATGAATATAACCATTCAAGATCACCAAGGATCTAAAGAAGTTTACGTGGCCGCCGCCCATATATATGGTTCGCCCCTTCAGTTTCCTTTTAATTCAGTTGTTATCGCTTGCTCGAGCGTTGTTTATATATGAAGATTGATGGATAGCGAAATGGAAATAAAGTGTGATAGAAAGTATTAATTCTTGTTTGTTTTGCTAAAATGAAAGTGGGAAAAAAACTGAGCTGGCATTTACACGGTAATGGAAAATGAGATTGAGTTGTTTGATTGGAATGATGGAAATTAAAAAAAGTAAGAACTACAAAAGACAAAAGAGAAAGTAGAATAAAATATGATAAAATAATAATTAAATATTCACTTTCTTAAGTTTGGTAAGAAAATGGATTGGAAAAAAATACACATGGGACAAAAAATTAGAAAAGTGAGACCCACTTTCGCACTTTCTATTTTACTTTCCGATCTCCAAACGCGCCCTAAGGGCCTGTTTGGATGCTGGATTAAGTGAGATTTGGATTGTGGAATCTAGGATTCCATAATTTTGTGTCTGGTTGGGAGATTTGGATTTACAGGATTCCTTTGTTCTTTATAGGGGCCCACCACAAAACAAGTATTCTTGAATCCTAAAATTGTTTAAAGATTTATAAGGATTTGGCACTATTCATTGTACTTTTGGATGGGACCCGTGTACTTTTTTTATTTAATAATACTCTCTTTATCTCTCTCTCTAAAACCCTCAAATCCAAATCCCACTTTCTTTTCACCAACCAAACAAAGATTACGAGGATCTACAAATCCAATACTATGGAATCCAAAACAAAGCAAACATCAAATTACAAAATCCAGAAATTTTCAACCGTACTAATTTGGAATCCAAGTTTCTAAATCCTAGAACCAAACAGGTCCTAAGGGAGCGGGCATGTGGTTGGGTGCAGATTGGTGTATTATTTGAGTCGGATTTGTTGATTTACCTTTATATAGTAGTCTATGATATGGTTTGTCATGATTTTAGTAGTTTATCTACATACGAGAATAAAATGCATTGAGCTTAGCTTGGTAGAATCACGTTTAAGGTTCTCTTGTATCATAACAATATATGAGACATTAAAGTGGTAATGTAAAAGTAATTTGTTAGGATGAATCGGGCGGAAAGGCTATGACTTTGACCAAAGAATTTGTCAAATCTATTTTGTGCAAGGAAGCTTTTAATGAATGGGACTTTTATTGATTAAACATCATCAAAATAACAAGCCTTTGCCTCGTACTTTCGTGATTGGTGATAGGAATCATTTTCTTCCATTGAGACATGTTATGATCCATATACTAAGTTGGCAGTTGGTCTGTTTTCTTAATTATTTCCATGTGTTATCTCTCTTGTTTTCCCATTGCTCACAGTTATGTTATTTTTTCAACACATGAAATTCCACTCCTTTTTCCTTATTCTTTCTCACATACACACACATACACACACAACACGTAAGGTGACGTGCTTCGTGCTTTTTCATTATTACCATATTACCGTTTTGATTTATGGAACCAAATCTTCTTCAATATCCACTACCGTTTAATGAGCGGTAAAATCGACATTGATTCATTAGCTTGACTTGTCTTATATGGAGATCCTACTTGGCCAACAGGTATTTGGAAACATATTTTCATTTACCGACTTTCCACCCTACACTCTTTGCTTTTAATGACCGAAAAGTGGTTAGGTGTTTGATTTGGATTGTTGGGTTAATTAAAAAATCAATGATCAGCCGCTTTCCTTTTTATGCACCATATGATTTATTTTTGGCTATTCAGAGGCCGAGAAGTAATTCTATTGTACACACATACACACGTGTGCACGTAGGAATGTTACACACACAGATATAGAGTCCGGCTATGCTCCTACCTATATGATTTCGAAATAAATCCTATCATTTTTTTAGTCATTAGATGCAGCTCGTTATTTGTGCAATTCATTATGACGAAAATCTCTCATTTATTTCAATCATAATATCATTGTTTACTTAAATCTTAAAACAACTTTAATGGATAAAACTTGGCGGCATTTGTTTCAAAATCCTATCGAATGAAGAGCAGTCACTCTCTCTCTCTCTCTCTCTCTCTCTCTCTCTCTATATATATATATATATATATATATATATATAAGTGATCTGTTGTAATCCGAGTTGCACAATAAGAAAAACATGAATTCTTCAACGACGCAATATTTGAACGATCCAAACCGTTCACCGTCTAATCCATACTCTAAAATGTTTATCTATAAAGTATCAAAAGATTTGGATGCTTCTAACCATCAAATGAGTTTTATGTTCTATTATGGAACCGATGTTCATTTTTTTTTCCATTTGATGCATGGGTTAGAGGCATCCAAATATTTTGATATTTCGTAGGTAAACATTTTAGGATTTGGATTAGAACATGAACGGTTTAGATCGTTCAAATGTTGCATCGTTGAGGAATTCACGTTTTTGTTATTTTGCAACCCGGGTTGCAACAGATCACTTCCATATATATATAAGGAAATGGGTTATCAGCTAGTAGTTGATAAAACAATCGTCGCCTGGTGTTTGATATGGCTCGTTCCGACCATCAAATACAATATCGCCTCCGCCTACCTTGTTTTTCAGGCCAAAGTGAAAGTGAATATGTAAATAAATTTTAGATAAATAGGAGCATTGTAAGTCATGGATTATGTGTTCACAAAATGAATGAAATGTATCATAAAAGTTGCATAAATTGGGAATACTTATTAACCCCTTACAATGCTTTAAATTATCTAAATTTTTATACACATATTCATCTTGGCATGAAAAATAAGGTAGACGGTGACGATTTTGTATTTGATGATTGGATCGAGCCATATCAAGCACTAGTTGACGATGGTTTTATCAACTATTAGCCTTAATAATCAAAACCAATAAACTGTCAACCGATTAACCACCCCATCCTATGTAGATGACCGATGATGACTGCGACATGCATTTCATTGCCGCCTAGTTCCGACATATATATCACTGAATGTAAATGGCTGCAATGCGACCGACCAATGTCTATCAATCAAATAAATGAATGAATGTCGGTTGTCTTCTAATGGTTGTGCTCATGTTTTGTATAGCTTGTAGTTTTAACCGTAGAAACTCATGGCCAACTGGTAATATGTTTTTGTGGGCGAGATTCACAAAGGGAAGACTAATAGATCTAGTTAATTGCTTAATTGAGCATGGAGACATGTGTTAGCTTTAATGTGCATTTAATGAGCTCATGGACGCTAACCGATCAAACCGGAAAAAAATATTTAGAGCCAACAATATCTGACTTGTACCAGATACGATTTTCATTTCGCTTTTAAATATTCCTTCATGAAATACCATGACTAAGACCGTTAAACAAATCAAATGAGCCGAGCTTTAGGTTGTTTTGCATGGCTCATTTATTTACATGAGCTTAACTTGTTGGAACTAGGCTATTATATTAGTCGAAAGCCGACTCAGGAGCTTTATCAAGCCTACTTAAAATCTAGAAAATAGCTACACATTATTACAAAAATATGTGAAACAGCAGCAAATAGCTATGCAAATATCCTGGAGTTTATGCATATTATGAAACGACTAACTTACAGAAACATAAATTTGATAGTAAATCAAGAGGATCTTTTTGGCAATAGATTGTATAACGAGGACTAATTACGATAGCATTATTACAAAGCATCTTTGGACTCAAGATCACATACAATACTTACAAGTCAACAGGATACAACAATTTAAGAAATATGTCAAAGAGCAATGATTTTGTATAAAACTCGCTATCCTTTGCCACCTGTGGTACATCCCTGTTATATATTTCTTCTTCCACTCCTTGAGATTGAAACTATTCACTGCATATGTCCATCCGCAGGAATTGGTATCAAAGTTCCGCGCAATGTTAAGGTACGAGAAAATGAGATGCCTGTCGAACCTGCGGAAACACTCGCCACAAGTTTCCACCGCTCCATTTACATTTTCCTCAAGATCAATGGACCATAATTCAGGATAAATTGTGGTAGATACAATCAGACAAGGCACATCGACAACCATGCATAATAATGTTTTTGTTAAAATACTCAATTACATTGTACATTTACGGCATCACAATTTGATGATAAAAGAAAACTTAAATTAATATTTTAATAATTTTTACAATATTATATACCTAGATTTCATAGTTTGGACCCTAATATTTTATTTCTTATTACTAGTTTATTCATTCTTTCAGGTGGGACCAAGTTTCCCTTGTTTGGGGGAAAAAACACTAAATAAAATATTTTAAAATGAGCATTGTGGGATTTGAACACAAGTTTAGAATCCAATGTATTAGCTATATGCTCTTATAGATTGATTTAGAAGAAGTTTATATATATATATATATATATATATATATATATATATATATATATATATATATATATATCAAAAAATACCCGACTTCAATTGTACCAATACCCGATCATGTTTTCCCGAAATTTGGGGGGGGGGGGGGGGGGCATGTGCCCCTTCTCGCCTCCATGTGGGTCCGCTCTTGGATACAATCTTAGGTGGTCGAGCATGGATACATATCTTGGGTTCCAGTACTTCAAATTAGACAAACCTGATGAGAGAGTTGTAAGATGATCGGCCTTGAAACAGTACTCTCTCAAGGCAGCAGATTCAAGCTGCTGTGACAGCTGGGCAGTAAGAAGGGTTTAACCATTTGAAGTCATCCACATTTTCAACATCGATGGTTGCTTTTCCAGGTCGATTCAATAGAAACCACATGTTCATAACTCCAAAATTGAACTTATCAGTGACTAAATGGAATACATGTTTCTCAGGCTCATGTAACCAATATACTAGTCAGTGTCCAGAAACTAAAGGGGACTTGCAATGACTGAATATACCCTGGCCATGATCATTTGGCCCCGAATAAGTCGAACTGTTGAATCAGAATTCTCATTCTCATTTTCTTTTCTCCATATGCTATATTTTCCCAGTACAGCAGAGTCCACTGCTTTCGAGTGTATTTTCAGGATTAACCAATGCTTTGCCATCCAGCTGAACCAACTCCATTGCCCTATATGCTCACCTCTTTTCTCTCAACTGCTAAATCACTTGAAAACTAGTGTAAGAATAACAACAATAATAGGTGCCCATAGAATATGGATACACACCAACAGAAGGCAGCGAAGTGCCAAGTTCGGTAGAAGATTTGGAAAAACTAAATACTCTCACAAGCCGGTATAAGAAAATTGTGTACAACTAAATAACTGTTGCACAAGACTGATAAACCATCCAGAGTCTACAAAACTATGCTGAACAGAATTGTCGTCGAACAGATGTATCTGCTCTGATTTGTGTCCATATCGGATTTATCGGATTCATTTTTTTATACAAGCTGGACTATCCTTGAACGTTCTAAAATTTATATTATATTCTAGATGTATTTAAAATGTATCATGATTCATGACTAAGACAAACAATCTAATTGGTAAAACCAACAAATTATTTTTTAAGTTTAGAATCTTTAGATATGTTAAAACGATAAACTTTGGTATTATATTCATATATATATAAAATAAAAGTTTAGTGTGTCACAGCAAATCGTATCCTAGACTTCTAAAAAGTTGTGAATTAGCAAATCTGATTTGTATCGTGGCCTATGTCCGTATCTAAATCCGTGCTACTTGGCTAATAATCCAAAAGACTGGGAGTAAACTAAACAAAACCATGGATTACCCATCCGTGCTAACTTTGCTGGTGTGTCAAGAAGTTGATGTTCATCTGCATTACAGAAAAGGATCAAACTGGTATTAGCTAAAATATATCAAATAATGCAATAACAATTAGGACAAGTAGCAGCACCTTCCAATATGGTGCTGCCACATGCCCTAGAAATTCCTGTGGTGCCCCTCCATATATACTATGTTTCCTCTATGTTTGAGTGATAACTGATAAGTTCTCTATTGGCTTATGTTCAAAACAAACTGTTGTGCACTGAGGCGATCTAGATAAAAATAACAATATCCCTATAATATTGCACACATATGATAGATTTCTTTTTGACATTGGAAATTCACATTTTTAAAAGATAACTAGCTTTAGCCTCTGTGCAAACAGGGGAGTGGATGACCATTATTTTTTTTTGTTCTAGCATCATCTCCTATGATACATTATTAATCAACAGTTATGCAAGCATGGTTTCTTTCAGAAAATAATATCTTCTCTCTCGCCCCGCTGCCATTCCTTGAACTTGGCTCTCAGTCAACAAAGGGACATGACCAAACCACTAGGCCAAGCCAAAAGATGGCCTTTCAGAAAATAATATCAACGATAAAAATCATGAGCAGGCTACCTGAGACACCGCTCTGTAAAGCAAAATGAAACAGAAAATAACATATACATATACTCCATGGTTTGGGAGTAGAACTCTATCTTCTCCACAAAGTAGGCTTCAAAAGCTAAAAAAATTAATAAAATAAGAGACAAATGAGTGGAATCAAAATTATGTAGGATGTTGCACAGGCATTATACATCTACTTTGCTTATTTTTAATTGCTTTTGTGTTCAAGAGAAACATCACAAGAGGAAGCAATAGGAAAGAAAATAACTGAAACAAACCTCAAACACTCACCCCTTCAATCGCCCTGTGCATAAGATTTGCATCAGAAGAGAGATCTAACTCAATGTTTGCTCATAATAGCGAAATCGGTGCTTGAGCTGTGTCCCAATGCTGACGCATTTGAGCAATTCCTTTGGAATGAACAAGTTACAAAGTATCTCTTAAGAGTTTCTCGAAGAGATCAAGACTCGAGAGTTGACCAAGTTAAAATGACTATCAATATAAATGCACATCAAGTAAATTAACAACATATACAAATGGTTACGTATATGAATCAACATTTAACATATTACATCCATTTCCTGTACCATGAAAGCCACCGGTAGGCCTTGCTGCTAAACTGGTCCATTTAACACTTTTTCAATAGAAAAGATAGCTCGATGAGCTAGTCTCTTGAACTTATTTTACATTAATATTAGAAGTTTCATAAAACCAAAGGGCTTTTACACCATTCATTTATGGGGGAATCATGACTCTTAATTTGGAAATGATCAAAAGGATAAAAATCTCATTACTTTCATATATAGAAGAGTAATACTTTACCTACCCACTTGAAATCCTAACTAAATCTACCCAAGAGATAAAATTGTGGGACCCATAACACCTAGATAAAATGATATCAGCTTTCCATATCGTGTTACTATAAGTCTATAATTGAGGCAAATTAGAAAGATTTCATACCCTTTACACTCTGATCCTCTAACTATTATATCTATATCCCTAATTACAGATCTTGGAATTGATAATATGCTACCATACCAAAAATACTGCAAAAGGAATGGCAAGCTAACAAAAAATAAAATGAAAATTGACCAAAAAAAAAACTAAAAACCAAAACATGGCAAGGTAACAAAATGAAAATAAAAATACAAAAATTAAACGCTTTCATCCTGACCCAATATGCCAGGACCATGAAAAATAATAATAGTATCATTAGAACAAAAAAATTTGAAGATCGATCACTAAGAAAAATGGAAAACTTCACGACAACGTAATTATAAGTATAAGAAGAAGAAGAATCAAACCTTTTGATTAATGTCACCAAGACCAACCGTTTTTGTCGGCCAAGATCTATGATTGTGCAAGAAGAGCCATAACTAAAGCACCTGGAAAAAAATATAAGCAAAAAAGGGAACAGAAGTGAGAACTCTTTGCAGAGACAAAATCCAGAAATGAAGAGGGAAAAGATTAAGCTTCTCATATTTATCTCATTATATAAAAATTGGTTTTAATACTTACAAAGATTTGAAGATAAATCCCAGGATGAATTTTCTCCAAGCATTGAACATTTCAAGAAAAATTCCTGATTCTGTGCTAGGCCATGCGTCCCGAATTGGCGAGAATATCTTTCCACTTAGCAGCAAGGGAAAATTTGGAAAGAAACTAAAATCTCATAGGGGACAAAATATAATATTTACACAAAGATGGTATGCTGTATATACTTTTCCAATTCATGTTATCCATAAAGTATTTGGGCAGAATGGAATGAAGCAAGAAAGAGAGGTGCAATGCAACTTTGGCAGAACAACACCGTCCTCCGTGCAGATGGCGACAAAAAAAAGCTCGAAACTAACCATTCACCCCACTTTCCATACTAATATATAGATAGATAGGGTTTTCCGAGCATACTGTCAGGGTAAACTTCAACTAAAATTGCCGTGTGCTATGTTGGCTCGACACCCCCCCCCCAAAGTTGGACGCGACCAGAATGAGAATGATATCATGGAAGGCACTATCCAATTTCTTGTCTACAAAATCGGCAGAGAATGATAGCAACAGAGTATGGATGTTTAGTGACAATAGAAAATACATCATCAGCTTTTGGAATAAGAATCAAGGAAAAGCCAACAAGAACATTTGGGGGAAAAAAGATTTCTACAAGATGGAAACATTCCTACCGTTGTAAGCTGTGAAGCCCTTGTAAGAAGCATTACATAGCCATAAGCATGAGATGTCTGAGCAACATTAAGAGCACTTGCCATCGCATTACTCGTCAGCAGATAATTAGGCATACATGAAAACATACAAGATGCTAACTACCTTAATCTTAATGAATGTGGGGCTATAATTTACCCCAAAAGGGAAATGTATGGCTATAAGGGTTAAGAGAAAAAATGTGAAGGCAAATAACTGACTGTTCACTACAGAATAAAATATGTTGTAAGGTATCCAATTTCTCCTCATATACAAATTAATCATAATCTTATACTATTGCGATGCAAATACAAGAACATCATGATCATCTAATCCTGTCGCATCAAAATAGGGTTGGGTATGGAACACAAAACTCCATGAAAGATTTGATAAAGTTTTATGGCCGACTATCTCAACATGACATCAACCTTTGAACCAGGGTTTTAGTTTGGACCATGCCCATGTGGAAATGAAAGAAAGGATGTTTCAGACCAATAATAGATCTAAACAACATGCAAGCCCTTGTGATGTCATGTCTTAGTATATGATGCTATAAATAATAGGTCTAAACAACTTAATACTTTCAGCAATATATATTTTGTGAGCACTTGATGTATAGGAAAGAAAACTAAAAAGGTATAAAAGCATAGCATTTTAAAAAAAATTCAGGCACCCTAGAGTCTAGATGTTTCAAATCAAGATGAAAGGAAGCGACCGTAGTTTAAATGGTCCATTCTTGCATAACTATATCTTCCAGGTTTGAGTGAGCACATATATGCCAAGAGTTCTTTAAGGGGGAAAAACTCGGATTTTTAACTAGCAAAACATGCTGATTTGGCTTTCTTCAACTTGTTTTTCAACCTCTCCTTTCTAACTATAAAGAACCTAACTAGCACAAAGACAAAGTCATGATGCAGAAGTATGCCATTAGCTATCATTCAGAATTCCAAAAAATTATATGCTCACATGACATTCTGAGAAATAAAAATATATAAACCTCTGCAATGCATCTACGGTCAAGTATAAGGAAAAAATCCAACCTCTAATCTTCACAAATGTTCAACACATAATATGAGTGGCAGCAGGGAAAAAAATATGCAACTATTTTCTTATACCATCAAACCGATTTACCAGCACAAATCAAACCAAGGAATGGCACACCTCAAACATAATATGTTCCTCATTGAGATGGGCCAGCAGCGGTATTTCCCAATCCCATCTTCTGACCCAACACTGTGAGCTGCTCTACGAACTCAGACCCATTAAGAAGCTCCGTGGTCCCATATATCACATGCTTCACTGGTTGCGAGCGCTGCCCCAACTCCATCAAGCTCCTATATTCGACATAATTCCCACCGCCGATCATGAAAACAATAGCTTCTTTAAACGGCCCCCTCAATTGTGCCCCAGAACCCGACCTTGGTGCCCTCGGATCGAATAAAAGATATGAATCCACCTCCGGGTTCGGCTTCCCTTCCATTAGAGCTTCCACTGTCCTCGTCAACGCCAGCTGTCTCCCACCCGACAAGAGATTCTTCATACCGGCAGTCACGGCACTAATCGACTGCCCATAAAGCTTCTCAGCCCAATCAACAATGTTGCCCTTACTAGCCGAGTTCATCGAAGAAGCCAAAGACGTGTTCAAGGACTTAATCTTCTTCACATACTGAAACGCACAAGTATCCACCTCAGACTCTTTCAACGCCGCTTCCGCCGCTTCCAACTCTGACTGCGGCGTGGTCTCCACGGAAAGAAGGTACGTTATCGCCAGCCTAATCTTATCAACCTTGGTGCCTTTCCCTTTAAGCAACGCAATCAAAGCGCCCCTATCCACACTGGCATTCGTCAACATATCGTTCTCGAGGTTACAATAGGAATCCAAAGAGCGCTCCTTTATCTCACCCAGCAACACGGTAGCTATATTGGTATGCTTATCAATCACCTTCTTCCTCTCCGTGAGCTCGGGCAACGAATTTACCGCATTCATCAGATGCTTCGTGTTACCAATCAGATCCGTCCCATCGAATTCAGCCACCTCATTGTTCCCGCCAGTCTTCCGGTTAACCTGGTCCACATCCTGCTTGTACTTCGCCAGCTGCGTCTCAATCTCCTCTGCCACCTTCGGGAACGACAACCAGCTGTTTGACACCCAGAAAGAATCAGACCCATCCAACTCGTAACTCTTTGGCCCCGACGCCTGCACATTGACCCTGTTCAGCTTCATTCCAAGCACGTCGTGCACCAGCGGCCTATACGTCCATTCGTGCTGGACCCCGACGGCCAGCTCAAAGTTCCGGTCAAACAAGCATAGAACCGGCCTCTGGAACGAGCTGGCGAGGCCTCCGCTTTCTGAGAAGAGGTTGTTCTTGGTGACCAAGTGGTCCCTGATCCTGGAATCCAGCGCCTCGGCCACCATGGCGGCTGGGCCGCCAGCGGCACAGCGGATGACCGGGACGACGCCGAGGGTGGCGAGGACGCAGAAGAGGCCCGAGACGATCTTCTCGACGATGGCCTCGATCTCGGGCTCGCCGGCGGAGGGGTCGTTGAGATCGACGTAGGCGTTTCGGTAGGCGAGGGAGAAGAGGTCGTCCTCGAGGGAGATGAACTCGGCGTACTGGTCGAAGATCTTGGCGACGCGGGGGACGGCGGCGGAGAGGAGGAGGTCGGAGGCGAGGGACTCGAGGAGGGGGCGGGGGAGGGAGGAGGAGAAGTTGAGGTGGAAGGAGTCGTAGAGGGAGGCGGAGGCGTCGGCGGCGATGCGGGAGAGGTTGGAGGGGGTGGGCTGGACGAAGTAGACGGCGGGGACGTCGTCGATGGGGTTGCGGCCGGGCTTGTCGATGAGGAAGTAGAGGGTCACGCCGTGCTTGCGGAGGTCCTTCACGTGGATCAAAGGGGAGAGGACGTCGCGGGTGAAGGCGTCCAGGATCAGGATCTTGTACACGGCGGTGGCGCCGGCGGCGGTGGAGGAGAGGGGCTGGTTGAGGTTCAGCATGCGGATGATTTGGGAGGTCTGCTTCTGGCGGAGGTTGAGCGTCGCCATTGATGATGGAGATCTAGGGTTAGGGTTTCAGATCTGAAGACGATGGGATCTTTTTTATTCTTTGTCGGGTGGGGGGATAGATCTGGGAAAAAAAGAAACCATTGTGCAATAACTCAATTGGTACGGCCACTTCCCACTCATGAAAGAGAATACAGATGGGACCCCAAAAACTCATAAGAAGCAGTGGCCATAAATTAATGATTTCCGGATAAATTCATGGGTCCTGGATGCGTGTTTTGTATGGTGTGTTACGGACCACTGCCAAGAAATAAAAAATAGTGGTCCCTCTGGCATTTCATATAATAGTACTAATGAAAATATATGGGTTGTCCATTTATCATTTTATGGATTTATGAAAATTTGGGAAAATTATGAGAAGTTATCATTAGAAGCATATTGGTAATGTCAATTTGAAAAGTCATTCTTTCGGTGTTAATATCTCTTATGCTATTGTATCCAGAAGAGGAGTCGTGTTTAATGCGAATTAAATATTCAAATAACGAGAAAATTTCTTGATTCTCAAATGGTTCATGTCATCAATGTGTTGATATGAAAAAATCTTTTAGAATGATTAAATATAAAACCTCAAATATAACTTCAAATAAAAGAAAAAAATATTTATGATGATGAATTTGATCAACAAAAACTTTAACTACCTGACAAATCATAAATCTATGCTTGCTCATAAACAAACTTCTTCTAGAAATAAAAGAGAGCAAATCTTTTCTATTTTCTAGGAATGATAAGTTTCAAACGAGAAATCACATCATATATTTTCAAATCGATTCCCGGAAACACAGGACGCCTTGCAGAAAAGGTTCATATGCTTTTGGAAAATCTTTAAACAAAATCAAATATAAATTCTTTATTTTAAAGAAAAAACATATTCACATTAAAGAATTAACAATTTCTTTATTTTATATTCAACTCGGTATAATCATGTGCGATGCATGTGTCGTAACGCTAACACACACACACACAAAAAGAGAGAGAGTAAACAGGTTATCAGCCATTACTGCCATCTACAGCTTGATATGGTTCAATCTGACCATTAAATATAAGACATCATCCACTATTTTGTTCTCCATGCCAAGATGGCTATGCATATGAATTTTTAAATGATTTGAAGGATTGTGAAGGGTTAATCAAGTACTCCTAATGCACGTAAGTTTAATGATATCCATTTTGTGAATACATGATTTATGATCCCTATGTTTCTGTGTATGTTTGATGTGATTATTAGTAGTCTGACGTTTATGATCCCTAATTGTTTGATTATGATGTATTTTTCAACTGTTAAGATTATCCATTTGTTGTGTTGGTGTAATTGGATGTTTACGAGATCATTTCATACCTATTATTCCCTTGAACATGTACACATGAAATTAAACAATTTATGGCATACAGTTGGATATTAGCTGTGGATGAGCCTCATCAATGTGATTGTTCGCTAACGATGATATATGATCAGATCTTTCATGGATTCAGATCCGATGGAGGAATAACTTAAATACAGCAGAAGCAAATATATGACTAGTGGCCTACACGAACATTAGGATCTTGCAAACCTTAGCCGGATAGAAGATCTCCATTATCGATTGGTGGATTTCTGATCTTTATTCCTTGTGCGTTCTCCTCTCTTCTCCGCGATGGTTGGCGAGAAACAATCACAACGTTGGTCGGAAAAGCCCTCTTGTTCACCACAGCTGCTATTATATGGAAGAAGATGAAGAACCTAGAAAACCCTAGTTTTCTCTGTCACGCCTTACTTCCCAAAATAAATAAAATAAATAATAAAATAGCGAAAACGTGACGAGTCCTGCGACGTATTTATATCAAGAAGCATACCTTCATGATATAGATACGCTAAGCATCTGCACATGCACTAGTGGTATCACAAGAATTTATAACAATATTTATTAAACAAGATAATCAAGATTCACAACAAAATAATTAGTTTCAAGCGATACAAAATAAAGAGCTTTCAAGCACGAGGCATACACAAGATACATGTCGTAAAGTGATCAATAACAAAAAGAGAGAACAATACTTCAGAAATGGCTGGAAGTGTGAAAGGTCTTGGGTTGATACGTCCTCCTCACCGAGCACTGCATCGTCCTCCTCTAAAATAGAATCTAATGTGAAATTATTCCTAGAGAAGGGCGAATAGGAATAAGCCATATATATACCCAAATTAAAAATTCTATCAACACTTGCTAGTATAAAACACAATTACAAAGAGATATGTTATCAAGCAATACTACAATTGTGAATAAAGAGCATATAGCAAGCAAGAGTAATATCAAGCACAAGCAATGAGCGTAAAGAGCAAGTGGTGAGCAATTATAGTAAGTCGGGAATAAGGATGCAATTGAGCAATTTCTAAGCTAATAAACAACAGAAAGCAATAGAGAAATTGCAAACACAACCGCAAACACAAGCCGTTTTTTTATAGCGGTTCGGAAAATCCCCTAGTCCACTCTCTTTGGCGTACGACCCGTTCCACTAAATACGTATTTCTCTTGGAGACAAATACGTTGCCCGCAAGTAACACACAACCCCGCTTCCAGTGGAAATTAAACCAAATACGTCTCCATAAAAGACCACATGTTGTTCGCCACTACGAATAACACTTCCCTTACAACCTCGTCGCTCTTCTTCCTACAAAAATACTCTTTTCTCTTACAATGGCAATTTTGCACTCAAGATCCCAAACACAAAGAGAGAAGAGATTACATTTGAAGCATAATACTCTTGATGAGTTTCTCTCAAGCTAAAACTAACACTCTATCAAGTATGGACAATCAATTGAAGCTCTTGATTGTGTGTGAGAGTGATTTGGATAGTAAATGCAAAAACTCTTTTGATCTCTCACAAGAAATGAGATTTCTCTCTCTTGATCACTTAGGAATAGTAGTAACTAAAATATTTAGTGATTAGAGCTCAAAAAACCAACCTAAAACTCTTTTTATAGTCCCAATGAAAACCTAGCCGTTATAATCCAAAACTGTCATTTTTGACTGTTGCTAGATGTCAGCCAGACTCTTTTTCAGACGTTTAACATGAACCAATATTCCTAAAAATATCTTTACTTAAAAATTAAGTGGTCATATGCCTATACAGGTTCAGACGTATGAAACATAACACAACTGACGTCTGAAGAACAAAAATAAATCAACCCGAAACCGGCAGTTTGACGTTTTTGAAGAAAACTGACGTATGTTTTATCGATTGACGTCTGAAGTCCAAAAAATGCAGAAATATATTTACTTAAAGAAAATGGGGTTGATCACTAAGACAAATGTCTGAAACACAACTGGACTAACGTCTGAAGTTCAAAAACCTTGTTTTTCAGATATTTCTGATATTTTGAAAAACAAAACAGAACATACGTCTGAAGGCAAATGTGACTAACGTCTGGATATGCACAAGAACTAAAAATTAGGTTTTTATAAAATAGAAAACTTCGAAATCGAAATACCCGATATTTGTAAAACGTTTGTGCATGCGTGTGTGAGTGTTCAATAGCTCTAAATGACATAACCATAATTCAATCGAGTACTTACAAAGATTCCTATGCCGGTATACGCAAATCTTCAAAATCTTGAATCCTTGACGTCTCGATTCGAGCTCTTGAAACTTTAGCGCTTTGCTTGAAATTTGCGTTGGTCGATTGATGTTAATTAGTTTCGACACTTGATGTTTCAAACTCGAACACGTCATTCCACTCACTTACGTCTTGAAGTCGATATTTTCATGTTCAAATCTTGGACTTGACTTTGACGCTTGAAATTAGGCTTGGCTTCTAGCTTCTTAGCTATTTGTAGCTTGAATTCTTGAACTTTTGTTTCTCGCTATGTAGCTTGAACTCACGAAGCTTGAATTGGCAATTTGAGAAGCTCTTGTCCATATTCCTCCAACTTCCATTAGATATACCGTTTTAGCTCAATATCCTCCATCCTCCATTATACGCTTGTGTCGTAAGATATCCGATATTCTGAAATGCAATATCAAACGATCAATCATATCATATACAGTGTTATAAAATAAACAAGATATAAACACGAGTATATGAACATTCATTGTTTCGATATCACAAACATAAATAGTATATCGACATTAAGATATAAAACAAACTCAAAGCATGACACACACACACACACATGATATATGAAAACCAAGATAAATAAGCACACGTATATATGTATATATATTTTCATATTGTGAATCATCAAAACAACCAATGTGAATAATATATCGATATCAAAAGATATAACACTAAAAAAGTATGTCGATATCGATATATTACTCGATATACACAAGGTATAGGATATGCAAATTTAATATCAAGTGTATACAAGTTTAGTGTTAATAAGGTAAAATAAGATAAGCAAGTGATACTAAACGAACTATTCATATTTAAGCTATCATCAAAACCAAATAATAGGATTATCGAAATCCATAAGTCATTATAATAGACATTTCAAAAAAAGAAAGAATAAAAGATACAAAATTCCCATCAGCGAACTAACACTCGGTAAGTCTCCCAAAAATCCAATAAAGATAATGAAAATATGATATTAATATAAAACAAAATCAACCCAGTAAATAGTAAGGAAAAATAATGTAAGCTCATGTAAAAAAATATTTATGCATATATTTTTAAAACCATGTTTTATCTTGTATGAATCGAAACAAAAATATGGCATGCAACATCGTGAATATTCCGTTCGTCATGTCGGAATATCATATGAGGATTCTAGAGGTGGCCCTCGCCCTTATGACGTGGCACTTTGTTCCACGTGACACTTAGTTCTGCATACAATAGCATTTACCGCATTCTCGATGTATACGACTATATTTCTTTTCCAACTCCCCCATTACCCCATTACCCCATGCTAAAAACGGTTTACTATATGAAGTATGAATTTTCTACAACTAAGAGTTAACCGGTAACATAAATCAAGTATCAATCACATATAAGTAGTAATCATGTATCAAGTATATCATACGAAAAGTAAACCGACATAACTTGTAAAAAATCTCATAAAACAATAATAAATTCTTGGGAAAACTATATAATGAAAATATGCATTAGTCACATAATTTCAGTAGAAAAATATGATAAGAGCTTCTGGAAAATATAAATATACAAATAAGGGAAACTTACTGTAACGACTCTGTTTTAATATACAAAATTTTCTTAAAATTAATATACTGAATGGAGTATTTGCAAGCATGGGTATACTTTAAGTATTATTTTGTATGAAAAAAACAAGAAAGAAATTGTAGCTCATTGGTAAAGCCTTGCACTACTGTGACATAGCACCTATCTTCAAATCCTATTAGCCACATATTATTTTTAATGATTTTTTTTAAAAACATTTTGGAAGCTCAAAAGTTTACACGTGTAATACACGTAAAAATGAAAAGTCACTAAAAACAAACATGTGGAAAATTGTATTAACAGTGACTTAGACACGTGGCAAGAATCTCACACCCCACCTCAACACAATGATCGGTGAGATCGTTGTTTAGGCCGGCGCCGCCGGGCTTCACTGTCAGGAATGCTCCCATATTTTAAACCTTAGTCCTTTGGCCTACCCCCACTACTCCCATACTGTTTGATTTATCTGCATTTATCCAGAGAGTGTAATTTCACTCTTTAATTCTATTTTAAATGCATTTTTAATTCTTTTCTTCAATCCTCAAAACCCTAATTTCTCCTATAAATACCACATCATACCCTATCCCTCTCCATTCTAAAATCATTTGTTCAAAATCCTCAAAATTTTCTAAGTCAAAGAAGAGTACAAGTGGAGTTAGCCCAAGGTCAAGTTCCGACGACGATTCAAGACGATTCCGGCGACCCCGTGATTCCACGAAGCCTCCAAATCCTCCCTCAACCTCCCCTCTCTTATTTTATCTAGTAAATCCCCTCTACTCTCTTCTTTTCACCTCTCAAAACCTTTTCTTTTCAATGATGTCGGTAAGTGGAGTTATACCGACATTCATTTCTAAAACTTCTTAAACTAACCATTTTTCTTAAGAACTATTTATCTAAATCATTGTACTTTACTTTTTAAACATTAAACAATAATTAGAAATAAGTTTCAATTTAAAACTCCATATAAAACCACTTTTATTGCACTTTTACGTTTAAATACCACAAACTTTACATACGACATATTTTATCATATTTGCTTGTACTGCCTTTAGGAAAATCTCACGAGGTAATGACCTACCTCTCACGACACGCATCTTGACATAGCACGATTTTCTTTTAACAATATTTTTGGGACAAATACGACTTTTACATTAAAATACCATAAACTATTAAAAACTGTATTCTTTAAATTTGTATTATTTATATTCCTTACAATTAAGCCTCTACAACCCATTTTGGAGAATCCGATCAAGATAGTGCGTGTTATCGCGCATCTTCGAGATTAGTAGAGCGAGATGCAGACTTTCTCACGGACCATCCGATCTCGATAGAATTTTTAATGCAATTTTTAAGAATAATGTGATTTTCTATAAATTTTTTAAGAATAATGTGATTTTCTATTAATAAATAAATTTTATTTTTTATAATTATATATAAATATTATCAAATCATCTATTTTAAATATATAATAAATTCCATGTTTTTCCAAATAAAAGAAAAGAATCACAAGTTTCATGAAAATACCATCAAGAATTCATACAAGTCAAATTTACACAAAAATACCATATATTATTCAAGCTAGGTATTTATTCACTAGAATACCTCACTTTTAAAATTTACATTCATGAAAACCTTAAATACGATAAATAAATATTTGAGAATTATTTTGAGATCATACTAAAAATATTTTTCATAAAACCCCTCAAGTTATATTAAATTACAATAAGGACCCTAGTAAATATAGGTTTAAGCGGGTCCAATTCTCTTGAGCCTCAGAGAGCCGGAGAAAGTGGGTGCTTACCTATTTAAGGTAGAAAACTAAAACGGGGTTATCAACGGTAATTGGTTTGGAAAAAGTCACAAATCCTGCCGTCCATGTGCAGCAGTTGCCGATAACTCCTAAACCTAATTCAAGACTCAAATATATTTTTAAGTGTCTGACTCAGTCAAAGTCTCAGTCTAATATGAATATAATCCATACATGAATACAATTCAAATATAACTCTAATACAATATGAATCTATATATATTGGAATTTGAACATGAATACCAGAATACTATCAAATATCAACATGACTCGACTGGACAAAACCATGGATATATATATTGATTTGACTACATGACTATCCATTTATATCATTATCCATTTACATGAACAATTTATACCATGGTTTTAGCAAATCTTATACAACAAATCAATACAATATGCATTACGGGGTTTTAAGGGGTAGACTGGTACGGAATGTATTAGAAGTGGAATGAGACGGTCATTATAATACACCTAACCTGAATATTCGTTGCCGTTGTCCCGTGAGTTTTGACGGGGCCTTGTACTCCATATGCCTTAGTCTACGGAGTAAGTTGGACTCATCTCATATACATCATATACATTGATATATTCTGTACCAAGTTACAAACAACTACGTTAGTATAATAAAAATAGATAAATTACCAAATCTATTCCTTTAACTTGATCTATCTCTCTTTTGGGACTTACCGAGCGATTGTTCGCTGACGACATTCGTTTCTCTTCTTTCTTTGAAATGTTGTCAGGAGGACTCAACCCTCAGGAGATCGAGCCCAGCCAGGACTATTTGGAGCAGTACATTGAAGATCCCGAGCTCTAGTCTACTTTTACATACCTTTACTTTCGGTTATATGCCATTGTTTAGGTATTGCTTTCCAGTATTGTATTTACTTTTCAGTTGTATTGTAAAAAATGTTTAATCAATAAAATGTTGTTGTTTATTTATATCTCTTGTCATTTCTTGTGTACATTTATTATACTGCTTATTTACGCTTAACGTGTTTACTTTTGAGTAAATACGTCGCGAGCCTCGTTGCGTCTCCTTACTCGTACACTGGGAAGCGGTGCGTGACAGGTTTTGTTGGTGGCCCATATAGGTCAATTCTGCGTGGAAACCTACATAACCATGCAGGGTCAGTTCTGCATGGAAACCTAAGCAATATATCACAAGAATTATAAGAATCAGCAACTAAACATTCTTTACATTTCATATTCCTTGAATCTATCGTAACCCTATTTTTCTTTCAAGGTTATGGATTCACTAAACAATACGAGCTTGAACGTGAATGGCAACACCCCACCACCACCTTTTCCACTTACACCTACCGTAGCAGCTCCTATTAATGAGAAGAAGGTATTGCTCGAGGCGATCAAGAGCCCCTTAGAAGGACAGCAGCAGCAGACTGCTATCCTAATGAACTGCCCAAAAGATGAGGCACCTGGAGTGAAACAATTCCAGGCATTGCACCATAAACAATTCTCTGGGAAAGAGAGCCCTTTGGAAGCAGAGGAATGGGCTCAGACGATCGAAGACGACCTGGCAGCAGCACAAGTGCCAGAGATCGCTTGGGTAAAGGCTGCAAAGCTGCAACTAACTGACAATGCCAAGGTATGGTGGAAGGCGGAAGAAAGCTGTCTTTCCCAGGCAATCGAATGGAGGATTTTTCGCGAGATGTTCGACGCGAAATATTTTCCCAAGACTACCCATTTTGATATGGAGCAGCAATTCATCCACTTGCAACAAGACTCTATGTGAAGCAAATCTGTGGATGGGTATGATGCTGAATTCACCATGTTGAGCAGGTAAGATATGTCTTAAATATTCGAATTTCTAATATCACATACTACACAGCTAACACAAGACCGTAACAGGTTTGCGGCCTATCTCATACAGACTACTGAGATCAGGGCTAGACGATTTCAGCAAGGGTCGGACCCGGAGATCCAAGCTGCATTAGTTACATGGGATTTCCCAACCCATAATTTGGTTTTGAAGGCTGCCAGAAAATATGAGGCAGTGGTGAAGAAGAAGGGCATATCTCAATCTGCCAGTGTGAAGTGCCCTGCTACTCAGATAGTAGGAGGAGCCTCTTCCAGGCCACCGTTTGTACCCAGGAGACCGGGAGTACCTTTTAACCGGCCCAGTCCAGATTTCTGCTTCTATTGCAAAAGAAATGGACACTTGGCGAAGGATTGCAGGTGTGCAAATCGCCTATGCTTAGTCTATGGCTCATCCACACAGGATATTGGATCTTGTTCTCATAGATTCAATCCAAACCCTGCACCCAGACCAGCAATCACCTATCTGCAGCGGCCAGCTATCCAGGCACCTGCTCCTCGACTTGCACTCCCAGCTCCACCTCCTTGTGGACCACCTACTGCACCTCCTCCTCGTCAGTTCCACCATGCTCAAAGGAACTTACCTCAAGGATAGAGAAACGGACAGAGGAATGCGCCTCCAGCAAGGAGGAATGTATCTAGGCGACTGGCTTTCACAATGACTGTGGAAGAAGCTGAAACCACTGGCCAAGTTATCACTGGTAACTCTCTTTCTTTTCAAACTTTCTTTCAACCTTTAAACATATCAAAATATCTTTTCCTATACCTAAACATATTCCACACAACTTAGGCACAATCTTAGTAGCCTCACTTCCTGCACTAGCACTCTTCGATACTGTAGCATCACATTGCTTTATGTCGCAATGGTTCGTTCGAACTCATGCGATTCCAGTCAAACCACTTGTATCCAGCTGGAATGCCAGTTTAGAGAATGGCATTCTAAAGGCAACTTTAGGATACGACCCATGTCCAGTGGTCGTCTGCAGCAGAGAATTTTATGCTGACTTCAAGGTGCTGGACATACCGAACTTCAATGTAGTCTTGGGTATGGATTGGTTAGGAACTTTCTATGCTACCTTCGACTGCCGTCAAAGGAGGGTAGTGTTTGAGATTCTAGACCATCCGGTCTTTTATTTCAAGAGTGGAGACCATACACTAGAGCCTAGCATATACAAAGCTAAGCCAAGGAAAGCCGTGGTTGCAACACTACAAGCAGAGGAAGAATCGAAGCCAGAGGTAGTTCGAGAGTTCGACGATGTATTTTCTAAAGACATATCAGGTTTGCTTTCCGATCGAGCTCTTGAATTCAGTATTGACTTAGTACCTGGTGCACAACTGGTAATCAAATCACCATATCGGTTAAGTCCAGAAGGATTGAAGGAGATCCGTACTCAGCTAGATGAATTTCTGCAGCAAGGATGGATTCGTCCCAGTACTTCAAGTCGAGGATCTCCAGTTTTGCTTGTGAAGAAGAAGGAAGGTTCATACAGAATGCGCATTGACTACCGAGCTCTAAACGAAGTCACGATAAAGAACAAGTATCCACTACCGTGAATTGATGATCTGTTCGATCAGCTAAGTGGGTCTTGTGTTTTCTCAAAATTAGATGTTCGTTCGGGTTATCATCAGGTGAAGGTCAAAGAGTCTGATATTCCGAAGACGACATTTAGGACTCGCTATGGTCATTATGAGTTTCTCATGATGCCATTTGGAGTGACCAATGCACCAACCATATTCATGAATCTGATGAACCAAGTTTTCCGAGAGTACCTAGACAGATTCGTTGTCATATTCATCGACGACATCTTGGTGTATTCTAAGAGTCGGAAAAAACATGCTGAACATTTGAGAATTGTCCTAGAGACTTTGCGACAACATCAACTTTATTCCAAGTATAGTAAGTGCGAATTTTGGCTAGATCAAGTCGGATTTCTCGGGCATATCGTTTTAGGTGAAGGAATCTCTGTGGATCCAGCTAAACTATAAGCACTAAGCGAATGGCCGACACCAAAGACAGTGAAGGACATTCGAAGTTTTTTAGGATTAGTGGGATACTATCGAAGATTCATAGAAGGCTTTTCAAAGATTGCAACAACCCTGACCAATCTCACACGTAAAGATGAAGAATTCGTGTGGTCAGAAACATGCGAACATGCTTTTGTAGAACTCAAGTCAAGATTGACATCAACACCTATTCTCGTAATACCGGACCAATCTGGAGATTTTGTTGTGCACTGCGATGTATCCGGTAAGGGATTAGGATGTGTTCTACACCAGTATGGAAAAGTTGTAGCTTATGCATCAAGACAGTTGAAGATTCATGAGCGCAATTATCCAACGCATGACTTAGAGTTGGCAACTGTTATATTTGCACTGAAGATTTGGTGTCATTATCTTCTTGGAGAACGGATAGATATATACATAGACCACAAAAGTCTGAAGTATGTGTTTACTCAGAAAGAGCTGAATATGCGGTAGAGAAGATGGCTAGAACTTATGGCGGACTTCGATATCAACTTACAGTATCATCCAGGGAAGGTGAATGTAGTTCCTGATGCACTTAGTTGCCAGCCACTATCAATGAATCTCACCGTACAATGGAAGCTACAGCAAGATTTGCACAAGATGGTGATTAAAGTGGTTATGCCAGGCAATACTTCAGAGTTGATGAATTTACAAGTTCAATCTACTATTGTCAATCAGATCAAAACAACTCAAGCAAGCGATGCCAAGTTGCAAAAGATCAGAGAACAAGTAGAAAGTGGACTTAGAATAAACTTCATCATCCATAAAGACAGATCTTTAAGATATGGAAACAGATTGTGTGTACCACAAGGTTCTGTTCGGGAAGAGTTGATGAAAGAAGCTCACAGATCTCCATACTCAGTACACCCTGATAGTACAAAGATGTACAAAGATCTGCGGAGACATTACTGGTGGCATGGAATGAAGCGTGAGGTAGCCAGAAGCGTAGCCAAATGCTTGGTGTGTCAGCAAGTAAAATCTGAATATCACAGGACTGCTGGTTTACTTCAACCATTACCTATTCCAGAATGGAAGTGGCAACACATCACCATGGACTTCATGACTGCACTTCCTTACAACACGAAAGGTAACGATGCGGTATGGGTTATTGTGGATCGACTCACAAAGTACGCTCACTTCATCCCATTTCGAGTTGGCTAATTTACCGAGACATTAGCAAAGAAGTACACGGAAGTAAGTCTGAATCTTAGTAATGTTAGGAATATGTATGCCATAGAGGCTATTATTGTTGATATAGTGGATGCTTGGACATATATATAGAGGACTTTCTTGCTTGACATGATAGTATGCTATAAGGTTACCTTTATCTTAACATGTAGACTGGTATTTATACTGTCTATCTCTTACATGTTGATAAAGCCTTTAGGATATGTACTTGACTACAAGGACTATGATGAGATTATACTAGTAGGGCCAGGGTGGTCCAAAAGTACATCCTTTAATAAGTTCCTAGTCAAGGGAATATCGAGACTAGGGCATCGATATTCCAGAGTAGACTGCGTATACGCTTCTTGACCCATATGATGGGCGATGGATGATCCCACATACATTGGTGCTTGACATCAAAGATAGTATACGGGTGCTCAGTGGAGACTGGGTACACTGAACATGACTCACCGAGGACTCCTATGTGGTAGTATACCTATCGTCAGATAGATGTTCTCTGGTGACACTGGTACATGTTAGTCTGTAGACCCGAGATCTTCATAGAGTCTTGTGTGGCTCCCACTATGCTTTGATTTCCTCCCTACCATGGCTCAAAGGAGTCGTGCAAACAGGTGGATTTTGGGTACAGTCCCGAGTCACATGGAGGCAATGAGCGATATGAGGGGTTTCGTCTCTCCCGGTATTGGGGGTTGATGTTGCGTTATACTCGATTGGCTATAACTGGAAGTCCCTGGCCATGGCTGCTTATAAGATTTACTGATTAGTGTTATCAGTAGTTTCTCGAACCGTTATAGGCCAGACATCGGCATGACTTATCACGTTACTGGGGTCTGACGTTTACCACCCCTATACATGATATGCGACATATCAGACGAAGAGACCGGACTGTACGGTAGTGTCACTGATAGGCTTCATGGAGAGTATGGATGGGCTTACTTGTTGATCTTCATATCGCTCAATACTCGGGTAGCCGTTACGTCCAGCTAGTACTGCTGACGGCTTGTAGGTGATTGATGTGATCATCACCTACCGCTGGCGTATTGACGAGTCTTTAGAGTCCCACACAGAAGTTTCCTGGTTCGAGCGAAACGAAGTAGGGCACATATGTTGATATGTGCGTGGGCCTGATTAAATATGAGTATGTGATACCGTATTGTAATCTGGCAGTTATCTGTTATCGGTTCAGTTATATGTGATATAACCAGATTGTCGAATCAAGTGTTGATTTGATAATGTGATTTACAGATGAATGATATTAGTCGGTCATATGCGAAATAACCGGATTATTAAATCAAGTGTTGATTTAATAATGTGATATATATTATATGTGATATAATTATATCTTAACTAATATCATTAGCTTACTAATTATTCTTCATAATATAT
Organism: Agapanthus africanus; assembly: GCA_030015575.1. Lineage (NCBI taxonomy): Eukaryota > Viridiplantae > Streptophyta > Magnoliopsida > Asparagales > Amaryllidaceae > Agapanthus > Agapanthus africanus. Next base: position 726,933,434 of record CM057342.1, on the reverse strand, counting down.
ATATATATAAAATGAAGCATGGCATGATTTCTATTTTTGAGAAAAATAGAAAAAAGAGGTGGAAAATGAGAGCATGGCTGCAAGAATGAGATTTATTCATAGTTTATTCATCTTGATTCACTATTCAAGCATGATTGCAATTTTATATTGCAAAATTCCATGCTTGAATGAGTGGAGTCAAGAGTTGCCATTCATTCTAGTCTTATTCTCAACACTTAGCCATTTTTCTTGAGTTGCTCCCATGATTGCTCTCTACCTTCATCTTCCTCCTCAAATGTCATGGTTCAAGTTTCAACCCTCACATGAGATGTGAATCATAAAGCTTGAACACAATCTTGTGAGCTTTTAACATCCCCTACTTCACCATCCCACTCCAAACTAGCAATTTGGTGTGGTGTGTTTGCTACACTAAAGGAGTTTAGTGTAGAGTTAGCTTGGGCTAGAGGGACTTCGGGTGGATCGTCTTTGGCGCGAAGATCACGAAGGAGGGTCGTTCAACTCGAAGAGGAGCCTTGTAGAGTCGCGTGGATTTCAACCCGGAGTTTTAAAAGAGAAGGACTCGAACTACAAAGGTTGTATGCTCTTTTCTTCTCTTGGTTTTAATCACATCACAAAGGCAAACCCTAAAAATCTAGTAATGATCTTGTCAGTCTAACTTAGCACCTAATAAAATTTGAATTTGGCATACTTGATGTCTCTAGAAACTCATGGTGGTGCTAAGGTAGACTTTCAAATAAGATTTAACTCTTTATAGTGTACTATCTCTGATATCCATGAACTCATGCAGGATATCGTGAGATTACATGGAGTACCGGTTTGCATTGTCTCCGATCGTGACACCAGATTCCGATCGCAGTTTTGGCAGAGTCTGCAAGCTAGCTTGGGAACAAGTCTGAACTTCAGCACAGCTTATCATCCAAAACTAGATGGTCAGTCTGAGCGAATAATTCAGATCCTTGAAGATATGCTAAGAGAGTGTATGTTAGACTTCGGAGGATCATGGGAAGATCACCTACATCTTGTGGAGTTTTCATACAATAACAGCTACCAAGCGAGTATTGGAATGACACTCTTTGCAGCTCTTTATGGAAGGAAGTGTCGTTCACTATTAAGTTGGGATAACATCGGAGATAGGGAACTCCTTAGACCAGAGATGATCGTGGTGCCGGTGGACGTAGTTCACACAATCAGAGAAAAAATGCGCATAATCCAAGACCGACAGAAGCACTGGGTTGATGCAAAACGCCGACACTTGGAGTTTCAACTGGGAGATCATGTGTTCTTAAAGATCTCTCCAAACCGTGGAGTGATTCGCTTTGGAAAGAGGGGTAAGCTCAGTCCGAGATTTATTAGAACATTTAATATACTCGAACGAGTCGGAGAAGTGGCATATCGTTTGGCATTTCCACCCTCATTGGAAGGAGTGCACAACGTATTCTACATATCACAACTTTGAAGATATGTGAGCGACCCCATCCACACCCTTGATCACTCCGAGCTCACCGTACAGAAAGACTTATCTTGTGAGCAGCAACCCGTTGAAATCCTGGACAGAAAAGTAAAGTCACTTAGGAATATGGAAGTAAACTTAGTCCGAGTGATGTGGAGAAAAAATTTATCAGGAGAATCAAAGTGGGAACGTGAGGACGACATGCGTATAAGATACCCTTACTTGTTTGTAAATTAGTCCTTAGATATTTGTAAATTTCGAGGACGAAATTTTTATAAGGATGGTAGAATATAACGACTCTGTTTTAATGTACAAAATTTTCTTAAAGTTAATGTACTGAATGGAGTATTTGTAAGCCTGAGTATACTTTAAGTATTATTTTGTTTGAAAAACAACAAAAAAACATTTGTAGCTCATTGGTAAAGCTTTGCACTACTGTGACATAACCCCTGTGTTCAAATCCCATCAGCCATATATTATTTTTAATGATTTTTATTTTAAACTTTTTGAAAGCCCAAAAGTTTACACGTGCAATACACGTAAAAATGAAAAGTCACTGAAAACAAACATGTGGAAAATTGTATTAACAGCAATCTAGACACGTGGCAAGAATCCCACACCCCACCTCAACACAATGACCGGCGAGATCGTTGTTTGGGCCGGCGCCGCCGGGCTTCCCAGTCAGGAATGCTCCCATATTTTTAACCCTAGTCGTTTGGCCTATCTCCACTACTCCTATGCTGTTTGATTTATCTGAATTTATCCAGAGAGTGTAATTTCACTCTTTAATTCTATTTTAAATGCATTTTTAACTCCTTTCTTCAATTCTCAAAACCTTAATTTCTCTTGTAAATATCACATCATACCCTAGCCCTTTCCATTCTGAAATCTAGTTCAAAATCCTTAAAATTTTCCAAGTTAAAGAAGAGTACAAGTGGAGTTAGCCTAAGGTCAAGTTCCGGCGACGATTCAAGACGATTCCGGCGACCCCGCGACTCCACGAAGCCTCCAAATCCTCCCTCAACCTCCCCTCTCTCATTTTATCTAGTAAGTCCCCTCTACTCTCTTCTTTTCACCTCTCAAAACTTTTTCCTTTCAATGATATCGGTAAGTGAAGTTATACCAACATTCATTTCTAAAATTTCTTAAACTAACCATTTTTCTTAAGAACTATTTATCTAAATCATTTTACTTTACTTGTTAAACATTAAACAATAATTAGAAATAAGTTTCAATTCAAAACTCCATATAAAACCACTTTTATTGCACTTTTACGTTTAAATACCACAAACTTTACATACGACATCTTTTATCATATTTTCTTGTACTACTTTTAGGAAAATGTCACAAGGTAATGACCTATCTCTCACAACACGCATCTTGACATAGCACGATTTTCATTTAACAATATTTTTAGGACAAATACGACTTTTACATTAAAATACCATAAACTATTAAAAACCGTATTCTTTAAATTCGTATTATTTATATTCCTTGCAATTAAGCCTTTACAACTCATTTTAGGGAACCCGATCAGGATGGTGCGATTTATCGCACATCCTCGGAACTAGTAGAGCGAGATGCAGACTTCTTCACAGAGCATTCGAATGCAATTTTTAAGAATAACATGATTTTCTATTAATAAATAAATTTTATTTTTTATAATTATATATAAATATTATCAAATCATCTATTTTAAATATATAATAAATTCCACATTTTCCGATAAAAAAGAAAAGAATCACAAGTTTCATAAAAATACCATCAAGAACACCATCAAGAATCCATACAAGTCAAATTTACACAAAAATACCATATATTATTCAAGCTAAGTATTTATTCACTAGAATACCCCACTTTTAAAATTTACATCCATGAAAACCCTAAATACGATAAATAAATACTTGAGGATTATTTTGAGATTATACTAAAAATATTTTTCATAAAACCCCTCAATTTATATTAAATTACAAAAAGGACCCTAGTAAATATAGATTTAAGCGGGACCAATTCTCTTGAGCCTCAGGAAGCCGGAGAAAGTGGATGCTTACTTATTTAAGGTAGAAAACTAAAACGGGGTTATCAATGGTAATTGGCTTGGAAAAAATCATAAATCCTGCTGTCCATATGCAGCAGTTACCGATAACTCCTAAATCTAATTCAGGACTCAAATCTGTTTTAAGTGTCCGAATCAGTCAGAGTCTCTGTCTAATCTGAATACAATCCATATATAAATATAATTCAAATATAACTCCAATACAACATGAATCCATATATACTGGAACTTGAACATGAATACCAGAATACTATCAAATATCAACATGACTTGACCGGACCGGACCGGACCATGGATATATATTGACTTGACTACATGACTATCCTTATCCGTTTACATGGACAATTTATACCATGGTTTCAGCAAGTCTTATACAACAAATCAATACAATCAATACAATATGCATTACGGGGTTTTAAGGGGTAGACTGGTACAGAATGTATTAGAAGTGGAATGAGACGGTCACTATAATATACCTAACCTGAATATCCGTTGCCGTTGTCCTGTGGGTTTTGACGGGGCCTTATACTCCATATGTCTTAGTCCACGGAGTAAGAGGACTCATCTCATATACACCACATACACTGATATATTCTGTACCAAGTTACAAACAAATACGTTAGTATAATAAAAACAGATAAATTACTAAATCTATTCCTTTAACTTGATCTATCTCTCTTTTGGGACTTACAGAGTAATTGTTCGCTGACGACATTTCTTTCTTTTCTTTCTTTGGAATGTTGTCAGGAGGACCCGACCCTCAGGAGATCGAGCCCAGCCAGAACGATTTGGAGCAGTTCATTGAGGATCCCGAGCTTTAGTCAACTTGTACATATCTTTACTTTCGGTTCATATGCCATTGTTTAGGCATTGCTTTTCATTATTGTATTTACTTTCCAGTTGTATTGTAAAGAATGTTTAATCAATAAAAAACTGATGTTTATGTATATCTCTTGTCATTTCTTGAGTATATTTATTATATTACTTATTTACGCTTAACGTGTTTACTTCTGAGTAAATACGTCGTGGGTCTCGTCACGTCTCCTTACCCGTACACTGAGAAGCGGGGCATGACACTTATATAAGTGTGCAAGTCGATATAACAATCAATTTACCAAAGTCCTAACTCATAGATCGAGACCCCGATTGACATGAAATTCCTACAGTGCTTCAAGAAAGATCTTTTGTTGTGACGAAAAATTATAAGAGAGGGAGAGGAGGAAAATTTATTTATAGGACTAGGGATTATGGTTATGAGATGAAGGACTAGAATTAAAAAAGATTATATTTAATAGTTTAAAGAGAGCTTTTCATAAATATATGTTTGTTTTTAAAAAAATATCTTTAATTAAGATGAAATGTAATTAAACTCTTAAAAAAACTTAATAAATAATCCTATCTTTTCAAAAACTTTTTAATAAATCTCTTAATCTTTTCTTGTCTTTTAAAAATACCAAAAATGATTTTAGAAATTATTTTCTCTAACAAAAGATATTTTAAATTAAAGATAGAAAAAATCTTTTCCTTTAAAATGCTAGTAATTTTTTTAATTGAAAATCCTTTTCTAAAGATTCTCTTTTCAAAAACCCCCTTTATCAAAATCTAATAAAATTTAAAATCATGGTTTTAAAAAAAAAAAATTAAATCCCTTCTCTTCTCTTTTAAAATACTAGCAAATCAATTTTATCTTTTCAAAAATTAAAAATTCTCTTTTATTAATTAAGGAACAAAAATAACAAGATTAAATTCAAACAAAATATTATTTATTTCAAAATGGGTACGGTCGTTACATTCTTTCTTGTTTCTCTATCTTATAAGAAACCCTAGATATATTAATTACCAACCCTAGCCTTTACATGGATATATATAGCAAAGGGCAAGATTACAGATGGCCTAAATTATATCTTGGAAGCCAAGTCCTAATAGGACTTGCTCTTCATTAATAGGCAGACCCCACCCATTCAATTGGGCGGGCCCAATGCCAACATATTCACATTCATACAATCTAGTAGGCGCCATCATGTTTGCTCGGTTTTCACTGGTTCTCTTTCATCAATTCTTCTCCATACTAAATATAGCGCCGCCGTGCAACTATCGATACTTGCAAGCGGGTAGCTTTACTGCCAGATCCGTTAGGACCGACACAAGGATCTCCCTAATGAACAAACGAAGTTATTCGATAACTTAGATATCATGCACCCAGATTCAATCATCAAATCATGTCTTGTTTTAATATCTTCAATCCCTCAAGAAGCATATTCAACCACCATAGAAATCTTTTGATTCACCACACTCTAATGACACCTTTTCAGGCTCATACAAGAGTTGCGCAAGTAGTGCAATCAAGAAGACATATCCGATTAATCATCCTCTCAACTCGTCAAGTTAGGTCTATCACTTACCCTCTTTTCTGACACTACCCACTCTGTACGATATAGTAATCATCATACTATTGTGATAGTAGCCAAAGTAGCAGACGCTCACGGATTTTCTTTCTTCACAGTCGAAGTCATTAAGGGTACGGTTGATCAGGTCATTCACCGCGGAATGCCGATTAATGAGGGCTCACACAGTCAGGGAGATGGGATCGATCCTTAAGCTTCCTCTAGGTTATCATCACGCGCCAAAAACAATCTATGGTCCAAGTTCTCTCTCACGAGAGCTCTACGTTGTAATGGTACTATACAAATTTCAAGATAAGTTGCTCAGTAACATACTTGATAGCCACATTCCAAATATGCCCGATACATATCATCAAGATCGAGTCCCAGCCCGACCTTGTGAGATCCGAAATCGGGCTTCTCAACAAATATCCAGATAATGGAATGTGGGGAAATTCCATTACGCTGAAGAATTTGCTAAGTCTTCGACTCATTCTTATCACTAGATAAGGGTCGTTCGAATGCTCCTACCGTCCTGCACATCCTAGCGTTGAATCAGTGTACAGTCGCTAGGTCCAAGCCAGCATCGAAAAAGAAATAAATGTTCGTACCTCGCATGTCTCCAAATATCAAGGGATCGCTCGTGTAAGAGAGCCGATCCTACCCATCGACGTATCTTTCTTTTAATAAAACGCAAATAAATATGTCAAAAATACATCTACTATTATTACTCCATGCTCTAGAATCAAACCACCAAATATAGCACTCATCCTAAAATAAAATAATTGATCATCAATAAATAATTATCAAAAACCAATCGTGCAATATAAATGAGTCGCAATTTATAAAATATAATGTCTAAGCAATAATAAAAATAAGGTTATGGTATCTGATACAACTGGCATCACCATGGACGCAATCCTAAGGTTCGAACATGCGAAATAAATCACTCCTCAGCTATACCCTTCATCAGCAGATCTATGATCATACGCTTTGTAGGGAGATACTCCAGCTTGACCTCCTTTTTTTTCCTTCTCGAAGAAGTGGTAACGAATCTCTATGTGTTTAGACTTCCTATGGTGCTTGGGGTCTTCTGAGTAAGCAATCGCCAACATGCTGTCGCAATAGAGAGTGACAAGATCTCTCGCGTAGGGAACCACATGCAAACTCTCGAGAAATCTACTTAATTGGACATCTTCCTTGGTTGTATCAGATGTAGAAAAATATTCCGCTTCCATGGTGGACAAGGCAGTGCAGTCCTGCTTCTTGCTACACCACGTAATGGCCCCACCATTAAGCAAGAATGCATATGCGGATGTGGATGCTCGTCCATCCAAATTGCCAGCCCAGTCGGCATTTGTATATCCACGCAATCGCAAATCTGAGCCTTCATAACACAAGGTATAGTGGGCTGTCCTACGTAAATACCTTAAGATCCTCTTTACCGCCTTCTAATGTGTAATGCCCAAATTTGACTGATAACGGCTAATCAGACCTACGACAAGGATATATCGGGTCTCGTACACATCATAGCGTACATGAGACTCTCGATTGCACTGCAGTACGGAACCACACGCATCTTTTCGGTATCCTTCTGTGTCTTTGGACATTGGTTAAGGCTAAGCGTATGGTTCTTATCAATCAGAGTCTCAATGGGTTTGCATTTGTGCATCCCGAACTGTTCCAAAATCTTCTTTATGTGAGTCTCCTGGGAAAAACTAAGAATTCTCTTTGAACGTTCATGGTAGATTTGTATCCCGAGCACAAACCCCGCATCTCCTATGTCCTTCATCTCAAAGTTAGAGGACAGCTAACCTCTGGTTGCTTTAATGGTCTCCATATTGTTTCCAGCTAATAGTATGTCGTCAACGTACAACGAAAAGATCTCAAAAGATTCTCCAGAACTTTTCAGGTATACACAGTTGTCCTGATCGATCATATGGAAACCATATCCTAGCAAGGTCCGATGAAATCGAAAATACCACTTCCTAGACGACAGTTTCAAGCCATCGATGGACTTTCTCAGGCGGCAAACTTTTTGCTTGAGTCCCTTACTATGAAACCGACCAGCTGATCCATATAGATCTCCTTCTCTAGTTCCTAGTACATGAACGCGGTCTTAACTTTCATTTGGATAAGCTCAAGATCCATATGGGCTACTATCGCTAGAATGAGGCGAACAAACATTATTCTCACCACCGGGGGGAAAGTTAATGCCACTACGTTGGATATAATCCTTTGCCACCAAACGCGTGTTACACCCCTTGGCATTGCTATCCTCCTTTCTCTTGACTTTGAAAACCCACTTGTTCTCAACAGTCTTACGTCAGGGAGGCAAATTGATCAAGTCCTGACCTAGTTCTTTTACATTGACTCAAGTTCCTCACTCATCGCAGTTCTCAACTCGCTCGCATTAGGCCTTGAAATGGCGTTAGCAAATGAATTGGGTTCCGCAACATCATGCGGAGCGAACATGAATGCTTCCTCTTCAATCTCAAAGCGACGACGGGGAACTAATCCACGGTCGGATCTATGAGGTTCCGAGGGTTCTGTCATCGGCTCCAAGCCATCAACAAGAATCTCGCTCCTACTGTCTTCGGCAGCTGGAAGATCTATATCCTCCTGCTCAGCCGTCTGACTGGGAGTCCCATCAACCTCATAGAGTCCCAAATCCTGACCCACTTCTGCTTTCTGCAGAAAATCCTTTTGGAGGAACTTGAAATCGCACGACTCAACTTTGGTAACAGTCCCATCCTGGTTCTCGCCTAGAAACATATAACTATTCGAGTGTTTGGAATAGCGTATAAAAATACACTTCTTCCCTCTAGGGCCCAACTTTCCATTAGGATGCGAAGTTGTGTGTATGTAGGCGGAACACCCCCAGGGATGCAAGCCATTTAATTGAGGTTTCTCGCTTGTCCATATCTCATAGGGCATTGTTGTTAGTTATATGTATGCCCTAGAGGCCATTACTGTACATAGGATGTATATTGTAGTGGATGCTGGGACGTATATAGGGAGGACTTTCTTGCTCGACATGATAGTATGCTATCTGGTTGCACTTTACCTTAACGTGTATACTGATTGTCTCTCTGTTACATGTTGGTAAAGCCCTTAGGATCTGTACTTGACTACCTGGACTATGATGCGGATCATACTAGTGGGGACATGGTAGTCCATAAGTACATCCTTCAAGGTCCCTAGTCGTGGGTGTATCGAGACGGGGCATCGATATACCAGAGTAGACTAGCGTGTATCTTCTCGACCCATACAGATGGGCGATGGATGATCCCATATCCATCGGTGTTTGACATCAGAGATGATATACGGGTGCTCAGTAGAGACTGGGTACACTGGACGGACTCGCCGAGAACTCCCAGATGGTATTATACCTCACGTCAGATGGCAGTTCTCTGGTGACACTGGTACAGAGTAGTCTGTTGACCCGAGATCGTCATAGAGTCTTGTGTGGTTCCCACTGTGCTTTGATTTCCATCTTACCACGTCCAAGAGGGCGTGCAAAACGGTGGTTTTTGGGTACAGTCCCGAGTCACATGGAGGCAATGAGCGATAGGAGGGGATTCGTCTCTCCCGGTATAAGGGGTTGATGTTGCGCTGTGTTCGATTGGCTATAACAGGAAATCCTTGGCCAGGGTTGCTGAGATTTACTGGTAAGTGTTACCAGTAGTTTCTCGAACAGTTATAGACCTCATATCGACATGACTTATCGAGCTATTGGGGTCTGACGTTTACCACCCCTAGGCGAGATATGCGACATATCAGACGATCAGACCGGACTGTACGGTAGTGTTACTGGTCGGATTCACTGGAGTGTGAGCGGGCTTGCTCGTCGATCTTCAGATCGCTCAATACCTGGGTGGCCGTTACGTTTAGCAGACCGCTTGCGGCTTGTGGGTGTTTGATATGATCATCACCTGCTGCCGGCGTATTGACGAGTCTTTAGAGTCCTACACAGAGGTTTCCTGGCTCAAGCGAAACGAAATAGGAGCGCATATGAGATATGTGCGGGACCGAGAATGATACCAGTATGTGATACTGTATTCGATTCTCGCGATATGTGACATTGATCGGTTATATGCGATATAGCCGGGTTATCGGATCAAGTGTTGATTCGATAAGTTGTTACTGTTGATATTAGTCGATTATATGCGATATGACCGGATCATTAAATCAAGTGTTGATTTAATGATTTAATGCATAATTATATATTTGATATATTACTTTGCATTAACTAGTATCGGTTCACTTAAGATGGATTTTCTCACTCGGATGTGCGCATTGTATATGCGATATATTTTTGTGCACTTGATTGTATCATGTTTGATGATGCATGCAACATTGGTTAGTGTAAAGAATTAAACCTAGGTTAAGTATATGGTTAAGGTTTCTATTTATTTGTCCATTCATTTATCTTTTTATTTGGATTAAAATGAAATGACAAAAGAAAACAAAATGGTTATCATTCTTTCTTTCTTTCATGAAGCTTAATGAAGCTTCATGAAGTTTTGACCATATGACCATTTTGTCTTTTAGCTTAACCCTAACCATTGCACTTAACCATGATTGATTCTCTACACCTAACCATGGTTCTAATATGATAAGTATTCATTTCTTTTCTATTTTTTAATTAACTTATCATATAATTAGCTTCTTCTTCTTCATCTTCTTCAAAGAAGAAAAGCTTTCTTCATCAATGGTGGATTGATGAAACAAGTGAGAAATCCAATTCTAAAGTCTACCCACTTCCTATTTCTTCATCCTCTACCTCTTGCCAAGTAGTAGAGTGTGTTTCCTTCATAAGTTTTCAAGACTTGGTGAAGGTGGAGCTTGATTTAGCGATGCCTCGACGTAGATCATCTTCGGTATGGACATCGACGACCTAGCTCGCTTATTCTCCGATGAAGTCGACGCTAGAGCCCGGATACTTTTTGGACAGTGGAGAGGACCTCATCTCGGAGAGGTGGAGGTGGAGGACCGGATCTACAAAGGTTGTATTTCCGTTTTCCCATTAGTTAAGTGTTAACTAGTTTTGTTTTCGCCTAGTTTTCTAGCAAACGATCCGTAGTTTAGGGTTTGTAGGCACCGTAAAATTTGAAATTGGCATGTTCGATGCCTTGTGTGACCTCACTAGTGTGCCTAGGAACCCTACAGTGGTATCAGAGCCTTGCTAGAGCCTTAGGCGAAGTCTTGACGGAATTTGAACTCCGATCGAATCAAAACCAAAACCCTAAAGTTGCTCTCTGGACGATTTTGAAAAACTGGGATTTTTCCAGATTAAAAATATTCAGAAAACTCAGTAAAATAATCTAAGAATTACTGTTTAAATTCGAAGGCTTGATTCATTAAAGTAGGCGCGGATCCGCGGCCTTAGAGTAGGCTGATGCGGCGGATCCGCGCTACTTTTGTCGTTTTGTGCATCCCTTTCTGCACAGTAATTCTTATATATTATTTCTGGTGTTTCTGGGAATTTTTAATATTTATTCAAGAGTTGAATTTTCTGGAGTTGTTTTGGGGATTTGGTGTTTCGATCGGAGTATCAGATTTTGTCTATGTGGCTTTCCGGATAAATTTTAGAATATGTTAAAAAGTTCGACCGGATATAAATACCCAATTTTTCCCCTGTCGGGAAATTTCCAAGTGTTGGATCTTTCCGTAGTTTAACGACGTTCTAAGTAGTGCAAGTAATGCGATGGTCCCTCTAGAAGACAACAAACCTTAACTCGATTATGTGACCGTCTTGAACTGCCCTTTGAACCTTCGGGTTTGGGGCAGTACGGCGTGCCACATGTGAGGCGTTGGCTTGACCCTTCTACGGCTGGACCGTTGGTACTGAGGCCGAACTGAATGTTGTTAGACTTATTTCATGTGTTGGATTATATTGGGAAAACTTGGGTGTTCGATTGTTCGATCGAAAAGTTTAATATTTTCTGTTTATCTGGAATGGGATACAATAATTGGAATTCACAAATAGTTATGAGATAACTGAATGAATGTTATAAACATAGCACTTTAGTCTCACTTGATCGGTTGCCACGGAATTTTGATGCGATCAAAAGTCCGTCGCAATCACGTAGTGTACGCGGATACTCGCCGGGTAAACTTAATAGACAGCCTCACTCCATAGCCCCGACCAAGTGACTGTAGGAGAACCCCGTCGCCGAAAGCATCCGTCCGGGTGCTCGCGGTAGCGGTGTTCCGCCTTGGTGCACTTCGTCGACGGTATCGGGGGTGCGGCCGTCTACTGAAGTTTGCGACGAGCATTCGATCAGGATGTCGGGAATCTTGTTGAATTGCCAACTTGATATTGAAAAGTGTTTTCGATAATGAGACTAAAATGCGGGGTTTATAATTGTTAGGCATGCGATGTCTAAGTAATTCATTTGGTCAGGCATGTGATGTCTGAGGTGGTTGCGGATTCCAACTGTTGTAGTTTTACACTTTCTTTTCTGTGACCGTAAGTGTAATATGTGATATCGCCGGTTTCGTTGCTATACGTCAACGACAATTGGGATGCGCATATTTACTTACGTTGATGACATGTGATGTTATGTGTTGCTGGATATGTTATATTGGATTGTCGTGTTTGAATAGCCGGGGTTTTTTATGTGAGATGAGTGTTTTTCATTTTCATTCATATAAAAACTTGTATGTAATATTCTTTTATTGGGGCGCTTCCAGGTTGCGGAAGTTGTCACCCTTTGTATATTATTTACTTTTCCGCACTAGGATAGACCCAAGGAGGAGGGCACAAGTAACCGGGTTCTGGAGTCCAGTGGGAGACCAACTCGAGGAGTCGAGTCCGGGTCTCCTAACTCCAGAATTGGTAGGGTTGCTTACCGCTCTCGTAGGGGTCTAGGGGTGTGGGTTTGGCTATTCATCGCGACCGTGGAATCCGTGTTTTATACTGGCTCGTATTGAAAACACGGACGTCCTAGTATATCCAATATTTCATATGATTCTTCTGCTGCGTTATCTCTGATGTGTTTCTGTGATGGATATAGTATATAGTATATATGATATATTATATAGACTTTACTTATGTTTTACACCCGCGCTAGCCCTGCCCTGCTCTGTCGTTAGTCACCTAACCTAACGGTGCACGAGGGGACATCGAGGCGAATGCGGATGGCATAAGTGTACGTCATATCTATCTGTGATGATTAGGTACTTAAATGATGGGACTTCATTAATGTGATTAATGAAATAAAAGAAACCTAAGATGTTGTAGAATCGAATTTCAAAATAAAACAGGTAGCTACAGTTTTTGCTTTGCACAGCGGTATATGTGATATATCCTGCACCTTATTCGATAAGGAAAGGACCGAGATCCCTTCACCGGGAGTGACTCCTTTAGCAATGACTGGCAGATGCTACACACTTGGTTTGTCTTTTGATTGCTTTTAAGAGTTTTTGCTTTGCACAGTGATATATGTGATATATCCCGCACCTCATTCGACGAGTAAAGGACCGACGATCCCTTCACCGGGAGTGACTCCTTTAGCAAAACTAGAAAAGCCTCAAAAGCACTCCATTTTAAAATCATTTGATTCTACAACGATATCAAGTTCATTACGCAATAGGTTTTCAGAAAAACCTGTCGTAGCCCTCCGTCATTTCAGATAAATCCTGTTTAGTATTCGTGCTGCATTTGTTGACCTTATCAAGGTGCAGTGTGCGGTAGCTAACCAGTATTTATCTGCTTATGCATATGATGCAGATTGGGTTAGGGTAGTCGTGCGGCCTTGTTGACCTTGTCAAGGGTCGTGCGGGTGGGTTTGATTCAATCAAGAAATGACGGGTTGAACTTGACTTGCGGTCTATGGTTTGTTGACCTTGTCAAGGTCATAGATCGTTCGGGGCAAAATATTATCGGGAATTTCAAGTGTTGAAATTTGCAATGAGATTGCATACCTTCTATGAGATAGTTGGATCCCGATACCCGCTGCGAGTAAGTGTTACTCCTGAGAGAGTTTTACACATTACAATTAGCCGGTCAAGTAGGTGTCTAGAAAGGTGTCAACGAGGTTACGCCTCTGGAAAAACGAGGTTTACAGTAATTAGGTTCGTGCGAAAGCACGGGGGACCTCCCTCAAAGTACCGACACTGGCCTGGCTGAAAGATTGGCGAACTTGTAGTGTGTAATTAATCCCGGCTAGTCTTTCCTTTTAGGGTTTGAAGGAAGATTTGATAAAAAGCAGTGGGAGCCATCCTGATTAGATAAATTAAAAACCAATCTATTCTTGACAGAGCGCACGCTGAGTGTTTTCTTCTCTCTCTCTCCAGGTAGCGACCATATCACGCCTTAATCAAGATAATAAAACGGATTATTGACCGAACCCGCTTGTTATATTGAGCTGGGGAGCGTTGGTCCCGCTCCAACTTATAATTGTTATAAGACAGAGCAGGAAATTGGGGATTACCACAATTCCCGTGCAGCCGAAACGAAGAGAGTGCATGCTGATGCATCATCTTCGGGTGTGTTCATTACAGAGAACTGTTTCTCAGTATCCTTTACGTCCTGGGTATGTGATACCAGATCAGGATCCCAGATATGTAATCTGTTACATAGGGCTACAGAAAGGTAGAAAACTGAGAACGGGTGATAAGTTTCATAAGGCAGAAAACGGGGCAAGTGTTGCAGCCAAGTCTGTTGGTCACTGTCACCCTGTATTACCAATACATTGATTCTGAACGAATGTTATTAGATACCGAACCTGATATACAAAATCATATCTATCTCTTTATTAGTAAAGAAATGATAAAATTTTGTATAGATGGATAATGTTTTGAACATTTCCTATATCAAAAGTTGATCGGTTCAGGCACGTTATCTAAAAGCATTGATGTTCTAAATCAAACTACAGTTCTTAGTATACAGAACACACACAAGAGGAAGAGTTCAGAACTGAACGAATTCTTCTTGAGGCATTGTAGACTAGGTCAGATCAATGTGACCCGACTAGCTAGAGTTACATATAGATGCATATTTAAATCAGTTTGAATTTACATCTTGTGAAACTCGCCAGTCATGTCACAAAGATAAGATGACCATAGCTCCGTTTACTGGAAACAGAGAAAGAGTTACTGAACTCTTGGGATGATACATGTTGATGTATGTAGGTCCCCTGTCTACACATGCCAAGACCGGTTCTTTGTACTTCATTACATTCTCTGATAATCTCTCGAGATTCAGATCTATGTTCTTGTTGAAACACAAGTCCGAACCTTTTGAGATATTCACGGAATATAAGTCAGAAGTAGAGAACCAAAATACGGGTATAAGTATTATGTCCTTTGATGTGATCAAGGAGGAGAATACTTGAGCACGGAAATCCTGGACTATTCTAAAGGAGAATGATATTCTCTCTCAGCATTACTCCTCCGAATACACCATAGCACGATGGTATATCGGGGCGGAGCAATAACACCCTATATGATATGGTGTGCTCTATGATGAGTACTACTGAGTTGCCTTTTTCCTTTAGGGAGTTATGCACTTGAGAAGATGCATACTTATTGAATAGGGTTCAAATCAAATCAGTTGCCTACCGCTTCATATGTGATATGGAAAGGGAAGAGCCCATATCTTAAGTTGGTTAAGATTTGGGGTTGTCCGGGCTTTGTCTAAAAGCAAAATCCGGACAAGCTCGAGGCAAGGTCTGTAATGTAGAACTGGAAATGTTCCAGCTACACAAACTACAGTACATGATTTGATAGAACCAAAGGATTCAGTAGATTCCAACGAACCTCAGCCTCTCCGCCGATCTAGTAGAGTTCCTCACCCACCTGAGAGATACTTCGGTTTCTCTATGACAGTGGGAGCGAGGATTACATCATGAGATGATGACCCAACTAGTTTCGAGCTGGCCATCAGGAGTAAGACTCTATTAGAATGGCTGGATGCTTAGCGATCTGAGATGGAATCCTTATACACCAACAAAGTATGGACTTTGGTTGCTATATCTGAAGGGTTAAATCCTCATCAGGAGCAAGTATATCTTGAGAAGATTACTTGGTGTACATGGAAAAGTTGAGACTTTCAAAGCTAGACTTGTTAAAAGTTTGCATCATTGACCAGGTGTGGATAATGATGAAACCTTTTCAAGTAGCTATGCTTAAGTCCATCCAGATCCTACTTGTCACGGCTACATACCATGACTACGATATCTGGTGGTTGGGTGTCATGACTGCTTTTCTAAATGATGTTTTAGAAGAGTGCGTCTATAAGTACACAGCCAGAGGGCTTCGTAGACAGTGGGAGCAGCGGAAACGTGTGCAAGATACTTTATAGGATAAAGCAGGCATCACGGAGTTGGAACGTCTGTTTTGATGAAGTACTCAAAGAGTTTGACATCATCAAAATGGAAGATGAACCTTGTATAAACAAAAGGGTAGTAGGGAGTATGGTGACGATCCTCATAGAGTACGTGGATGACATACTCTTGATAAGAAAAGAGTTTCTTATGCTACGCTCGGTCAATCTCCGTTTATCACTAGGATTCTCCATATAGGATCAAAGTGATACCTCCTAAATCCTGGGTTTTGGATCTATGATGGGTTTTGGATCTATGAGATAGATCTAAATGGATATTAGGATTCTCACTAGTTGTTGTGAGATGGTATCAATCGATCCTGGGGAGAATCACTGGAAGGGTTCCAGGGTGATAAAGACGACTGAATGTCAGTCACAGGCATTGTCTTTACCCTCAGTGAAGGGACGGTATGTTGGAAGAGTTCCAAGCGAGATACCGTGACATACTAGACGATAAAGGCAGGATACATCGCTACTTAAGATGCTACCAAGGAGGATGTTTGGGTGTATATTGGTTCATGAGATGAACTACGTTCCAACCATTGTGAGACAATGGAGTTATGGCTAACGCCAAGGAACGCCCGTCCCATCAGTGATCCAGACATATTCTAAGGCAGTATTACCTGATCATGGAGATGCTTGATCTCCAGGGAGATCGAGGTTAGGAGAGTAGACTCAGAGGACAACACAGCGGATCCACTCACAAAGGCCTGTTCCCAGAGAGAGACTTTTATGGGATGGTTGAGTATGAGATACTACAACCACTGCTACAGATGGCCCTAGTGCAAGTGGGAGATTGTTAGTTATATGTATGCCCTAGAGGCCATTACTGTACATAGGATGTATATTGTAGTGGATGCTGGGACGTATATAGGGAGGACTTTCTTGCTCGACATGATAGTATGCTATCTGGTTGCACTTTACCTTAACGTGTATACTGATTGTCTCTCTGTTACATGTTGGTAAAGCCCTTAGGATCTGTACTTGACTACCTGGACTATGATGCGGATCATACTAGTGGGGACATGGTAGTCATAAGTACATCCTTCAAGGTCCCTAGTCGTGGGTGTATCGAGACGGGGCATCGATATACCAGAGTAGACTAGCGTGTATCTTCTCGACCCATACAGATGGGCGATGGATGATCCCATATCCATCGGTGTTTGACATCAGAGATGATATACGGGTGCTCAGTAGAGACTGGGTACACTGGACGGACTCGCCGAGAACTCCCAGATGGTATTATACCTCACGTCAGATGGCAGTTCTCTGGTGACACTGGTACAGAGTAGTCTGTTGACCCGAGATCGTCATAGAGTCTTGTGTGGTTCCCACTGTGCTTTGATTTCCATCTTACCACGTCCAAGAGGGCGTGCAAAACGGTGGTTTTTGGGTACAGTCCCGAGTCACATGGAGGCAATGAGCGATAGGAGGGGATTCGTCTCTCCCGGTATAAGGGGTTGATGTTGCGCTGTGTTCGATTGGCTATAACAGGAAATCCCTGGCCAGGGTTGCTGAGATTTACTGGTAAGTGTTACCAGTAGTTTCTCGAACAGTTATAGACCTCATATCGACACGACTTATCGAGCTATTGGGGTCTGACGTTTACCACCCCTAGG
The DNA here is from genome assembly GCA_030015575.1 of Agapanthus africanus. Lineage (NCBI taxonomy): Eukaryota > Viridiplantae > Streptophyta > Magnoliopsida > Asparagales > Amaryllidaceae > Agapanthus > Agapanthus africanus. Next base: position 726,915,595 of record CM057342.1, on the reverse strand, counting down.
CGAGATATGCGACATATCAGACGATCAGACCGGACTGTACGGTAGTGTTACTGGTCGGATTCACTGGAGTGTGAGCGGGCTTGCTCGTCGATCTTCAGATCGCTCAATACCCGGGTGGCCGTTACGTTTAGCAGACCGCTTGCGGCTTGTGGGTGTTTGATATGATCATCACCTGCTGCCGGCGTATTGACGAGTCTTTAGAGTCCTACACAGAGGTTTCCTGGCTCAAGCGAAACGAAATAGGAGCGCATATGAGATATGTGCGGGACCGAGAATGATACCAGTATATGATACTGTATTCGATTCTCGCGATATGTGACATTGATCGGTTATATGCGATATAGCCGGGTTATCGGATCAAGTGTTGATTCGATAAGTTGTTACTGTTGATATTAGTCGATTATATGCGATATGACCGGATCATTAAATCAAGTGTTGATTTAATGATTTAATGCATAATTATATATTTGATATATTACTTTGCATTAACTAGTATCGGTTCACTTAAGATGGATTTTCTCACTCGGATGTGCGCATTGTATATGCGATATATTTTTGTGCACTTGATTGTATCATGTTTGATGATGCATGCAACATTGGTTAGTGTAAAGAATTAAACCTAGGTTAAGTATATGGTTAAGGTTTCTATTTATTTGTCCATTCATTTATCTTTTTATTTGGATTAAAATGAAATGACAAAAGAAAACAAAATGGTTATCATTCTTTCTTTCTTTCATGAAGCTTAATGAAGCTTCATGAAGTTTTGACCATATGACCATTTTGTCTTTTAGCTTAACCCTAACCATTGCACTTAACCATGATTGATTCTCTACACCTAACCATGGTTCTAATATGATAAGTATTCATTTCTTTTCTATTTTTTAATTAACTTATCATATAATTAGCTTCTTCTTCTTCATCTTCTTCAAAGAAGAAAAGCTTTCTTCATCAATGGTGGATTGATGAAACAAGTGAGAAATCCAATTCTAAAGTCTACCCACTTCCTATTTCTTCATCCTCTACCTCTTGCCAAGTAGTAGAGTGTGTTTCCTTCACAAGTTTTCAAGACTTGGTGAAGGTGGAGCTTGATTTAGCGATGCCTCGACGTAGATCATCTTCGGCATGGACATCGACGACCTAGCTCGCTTATTCTCCGATGAAGTCGACGCTAGAGCCCGGATTCTTTTTGGACAGCGGAGAGGACCTCATCTCGGAGCCGTGGAGGTGGAGGACCGGATCTACAAAGGTTGTATTTCCGTTTTCCCATTAGTTAAGTATTAACTAGTTTTGTTTTCGCCTAGTTTTCTAGCAAACGATCCGTAGTTTAGGGTTTGTAGGCACCGTAAAATTTGAAATTGGCATGTTCGATGCCTTGTGTGACCTCACTAGTGTGCCTAGGAACCCTACAATTGTCTGCACTAAATTTGAAAGCATACGGTTAAGAACATAAGTTGCTGTTAACAATGCATCTCCCTAAAACGAAATGGATAGATTGGCTTATGTCATCATGCTGCTAACCATATCTAGTAGCGTCCTATTTCTTCTTTCTGCAATACCATTTTGTTACGGAGTGTATAGTATCGTTAGCTGCCTAACAATTCTTTTACTTTCACACAGTTCCTGGAAATGTTCAGACAAATATTCTCGACCACGATCCGTATGCAAAGCCTTAATGCTCGTGCTTAACTGATTCTCAACGTCACTGACATAGCGCTTGAAACAATTTAGCGCTTTAGATCGGTGAGTAATCAGATACACGCGTCCGTAACGAGAGTAGTCATCTATGAAAGTAATGAAATTGGACGTACTGCCACGTTCCTTCACGTTGACTAGTCCGCATATATCGGAGTGAATTAACTGCAAAGGTGTAGTTGCTCGTTGTTTACCGCCGAAAACCGGTTTGAAGAACTGAGATTGAACGTCTTACCTGAATTTGGGGGCAGATGCATAGGTTTAGTCCATCCACCTTTCTGAAGACACTAAGTTAATTTATAACATCGTAAATCGGAGGTTTAGATAGATGCGACCGATATAGCTGACTTTCAGATTTCCTTTCAGGATGAGAGGTTTATTGATTGTGGGGACGCATCTTTCCTGCAGGCGTAAGCCCTTGTAATTAATTATGTTGTCGCAAATGACAACAACTTTCTGCATTCCAAGTTTATTCTTTGTGTGTCATGTTTTAGTTTATTTTGGGTTGCCCTTGGATTGTATACGGAGACTAATTTATATCGTCGCCCGTAAGAAGCAGATTAGTTCAAATCCGTATATATTTTTGTTAGAACACCTTATGCTCTCTACTAGAATTATTTAGTAAACATAGATAGAGTTTTCAAAAATCAAGAGAGACTAATTGAATAAAGATGGGATCTTTAGGCTAAAGGATGAAACATGCAAACAAAAACAACATGTTTAGCTACTATGATTTGAAAATACTCACATCCTCTTTATTAACTCTAAGTAGTGGTTGTAAGACTCCTTTGTAGGCTCCAAGAGACTCTATGGAACAAGCTTGATTAACTCTCTCCTTCATCAAAGATAATCCACCTTGAAGATTCCTAGCTTTGGCTTCACCTTCTTCTTCTTGAATGAGCTAAGACTCCAAGGTTGTTATGCTTATAGTCTTAGGATGTAGTTTCCTTCACTCTTGTAATTTTTCGTAATTTATTTTCTTTTATCTTGTAATTTAGAGAATATAGTAGAGAGGAGGAAGAAGAAGGAGATGAGAGAGAATGAGAATGGAATTATGTTTAGAATTCTTCACCAAAAGAATTCTTAACATAACTCCCTTTCAATCTAAGCCTTTAGATCTCACCTAATCTTCTAAGTGTCCACTTAAATATCTAGATTACACTTATCAATGTTAGGAGTGTAGAGAAGCATAAATTGTGCCATGTCACAAGATAGCTAACATGGACCAAAAGTAAAGGAATTATATAAATAAGTATTTATATAAATATGTAACATAATACATTATATTTATGTTATCATATTTTAATACATATACTTAAATATATATCAAGTGCATAATTAAATGCAATATTAGGGAAAATAAGTAAAATGACATAATACCAGTAAATACATATATCCAATATATGTATCATATATTAAATCATTACCTGATTTAATATCCGTCTTTCTAAAAAGACCGGCTAGTATTACAAATGTCCGATTGCTGTCAGTATATAAAATATACTAGTTTCAATCGGACCCCACGCGCGTACCACTGTACCACAACTACATCATCTCACCAAAACTCAGAAACCCTCGGTGTGGGGCTCTAAAGACTCAACAATACGCTGACAGTGAGTTACTGATGGTACCCTAGAACTCACAAGTACGCCAATGGCACTAGCTGTTCGTAACGACTACTCAGGTATCTATCGAAAAGGAGATCGATAAGCAAGCTCGTCCGAAACCCTAATTGAGCCTATTGATGACATTCACTATACAGTCAGACCCCTAATAACCCCATAAGTTGTGTCGGCATCAAACCCTTCACCAGTCGATAAACTACTGAACACCATCAGTAAATCTCATCCTCCTGGGCCCAGGTCTTGTGGTGATGGCTAACCGTACATTGTGCGATATCAACTCCCAATACCGGGAGAGACGAATCCTCTCTATCACTCACTGCCTCCAAGTACTTCGGGACTGCACCTAAAATCTAGCTGTTTGCATGACTCTTTAAAGCCATGGTATGGTAGTAATCAAAGTACAGTGGAAACACACTCAAGATAAAGTGACGATTTCGGGTCGTTAGACTATCCTGCACTCATGTCACCTGAGAACTGCCATCCGACAATAGGTATAATATCATCCAGCAGTTCCTGGCAAGTCCGTCCAGTGTAACTCATAATCTAATGAGCACATGTAAATCTTTGGTTCCATACATCAATGGCTGCGGGACAGGCCATCTCCTCTTTCAAGAATAAGAAACGTATACACTAGTCTACTCTGAAATATCGATGCCCTGTCTCGATACTCTCACGACTAAGGATATTTAAGGATTGCTTATAGACTACCCATCCCCCACGAGTATGATCGTTATCATAACGCTGGTAGTCAAGTAAAGATCCTATGGGCTTTATCAACATGTATGAACGATACATAATAATAAGTAAATCATATCACATGTCAAGATAAAGACAAACCGGATAACATACTATCATATTGAGCAAAATTGTCGTAAACAAATATATGTCCCAAGCATCCAAAATGTAATGTACAATCTTGTAATATACAATAATGGCCTCTAGGACATACATATCTAACAATTTTAGATTTGGATCAAGCATTTACTTGACAGGGTCCACGTTGGTATTTTGATTTGCCAACGGGATTGAACTTAGGACACATTTCCTATATTTGTGAGGTCCATGGATTCACATGCTTGTATAATCCTTATCTAAAAATCGTTAGTCTTATTTGAGACTAATATCAACTTAGATGATTTGGGTCAAGCATTAGCTTAACGGGGTTGAGATTAGGACACATTTCTCACATTTGTGAGGTCCGTCAGTTCATAGAAAACTTGGACTTTATCTAAGGGTCGTTAGTCTTATTTGAAACTAAGATCAACTTAGACAATTTGGTCATATCTTGATAACATGTTCTCTGTTGATCATTTGATCATATATGAAGTATAGGCTTCTAGACTTGGTTATTTTGCTAAGTCTTCAAGCATTCGCTTGGCATCATGCACACTTGGGCTTTGGAAACATGTGCGCTTGCCCACTTGTATTGCGCATGACGCTTGGTTTTCGGGTCTTTCACTTTGGTGTGCATGGGTGTCAACGGGACCAAGGTTCGCACTAGTGCATGACGATTGCGCACGTGTTTTGCACATAGTGCGCACTTGGCATTGCCCTTTGGCTTTAGCGCTTGCGCCATCACATGAATTATGCGAGACATGCATGCACATATCTTGCAAAGAGTGCATTTAGCACTTGCACATCTTTTAGTGGGTGCGCATCACGGGGAAATCAATGACTTTTAATGAAGCATAAGCTTCAATCTTTTTAAGTTTCTGATTATAGGTTGCCCTCTTTTAAGAATTTTCTCTATTATTTGATATTAATATCACAATGTTGATGATGATTTGGCCGATTCTCTCTTTTTACAGAGGAAGCGTTGGTCGTCAGGACCCACTATCTCTCTGAAGACGCTAAGTGATTACAACGCCGTATATAGGAGGTGTGATAGGATGTACCTTAAAACCACGCCCCATTCATAAGGGGAGAGTGCATGTTGGAGTAGTAAATCCGAATTGCTAAAAATGCTTATTTATGCTTGAACGCGGGCGTCGCACGTGCGGCGCTTGGCACGGGCGCTTATGCGGCGCTCGGTGCTGGCGCACGTGCGTCGCACATGGCACGCATGGCGCCGGCGCACGTGCGTCGCACGTGGCACCCATGACGCCGGCGCCATTGGTACTTGCACATATGTGTACCATAGGGGCACATATGCCTTGGACTTTTCTCCATGAAGCGCGAGACTTCTGTGAAGAAGAATCTTTTTTGAGGACGAATCCTCTCTTTTTTGATAGGTATCCCCACTTATTTATAGGGGGAGTGGTAGAGGAGCTCTCTCTTTTTATTGATGTGGGACTAAAATTGCATCCTTTTACATGGTAGAGTATTGCTCAAACTATACGTGCAGTGCACGTTTTCTCATAATTTTTGATTCTGAAAGAGTTATGATGCCAGTAATAAATTAAATCGATGCAATTTTTGAGACGCTTTAGATACTATCAGAATTCATCTGATTCTCATTTGTGAGTCTGGCAAAATATATTCTGGATAAAACTGCTTTGTATTTTCTTAAGCGTATTGAGGCCACTTGATGCTTTGGACTCTTTTTTTACGCTTTCTCTTGTGTATTGTACTTGGTTCTTGATATGGACGTCCACATTTTTGGAGGGAACAAATATCCTCCACTACTTTTCCTATGTAAGTATATACCTGGGTTAAGTAATGCAAAGTAATGCACTGCTAGAGATTTGATGGCTTAGGAAACAGGTTTAGGTCCCTGTTATCTAAGGTGTTTTCCAATCTTCATGAGCCATAAGGGTCTCATAAAGTTGTTTTCTCCCTATAAGTCTAGAGGATCTCATAGATGTATTTTCTCCTTAGAAATCGTGAGTATCCCTAAATGTATTTTCCCTTGCGAGTCGTAAGGATCTCACATGATTGTTTTCTCCTTACGAGTCGAGAGGACGCGTAAGTGGCTTCTTCTCCTCGTTGGTATCTTGGTTTGCTAATGGAGAATGTTTTGATGGAATTTTGTAATTTGCCCATGGATCGTATACGGTAGTCAATTTGGAGACTGACCATAGGGCAGCGATGGCTTAGAAGACAGGTTTAGATCCCTGTTGTTCCCTTATAAAAAAGGGATGAGGGAAAGATCCCCATTGAAAAAGCCCCATATGTTTAACATGCGAGTGCCTATATGCAACGCATATAGGCACTGCAGTTAAAACAACTGCTAGGCTAATGGAGCCTCATGTGCCCACACGTGAGCACATATATGCAAAGCTTATAGGCGCCGCATTTAAGCAATTGATAGGCTAAAATTGAGCCTCACGTATAAGTACGTGAGTGCCTATATGCAAAGCATATAGGCACTGCATTCAAACAGATGGCAAGCCAAAAAGGCTCACGTGTTAACACGTGATGCACTCTTATGTTGTTGCATATAAGCAAAAAAGATTAATTCCATTGGGATCACTTGCTACACGTGAGTGTTCCTAAACACATTCCAAGCTGATAGAATTAAATTCTATATATGTGGGAAATATTTTCCTGATCTTCTTTAAAGTAGAAAGATCTTCTTTGTTAAATAAAGGACCTTTGGATCAAAGATCCTACGGTGATCGTCCGATAAAATAAAATTCTATAAAAGATATTCATATAAATAAAATTCTATGATGGAACAGAATTCGAATCCTGTTAAACTAATAAGATATTCATATGATAAAATAAAATTCTATCTTAGGAAAATATCTCCTAATATGGTTAAAAACAAATAAGAAATCTTCTCTGTTAAATAGAAAGCCTTTGGATTAAAAATCCAACGGTGAATAAAATTCACCAGAACAATTGGATTGATTATAAAATCAATCATGATCTTTCAATGAGAGATTTTCTTAACAAATTGATTCTTTTTCTTCTCCTATAAATAGGAGCAAACAGAAAGGGAGAGGAGGGGAGAACACAGAAAGATACAAAGAAAAAGAGGAGAGAGAAGACAAAAAAAAGGGAAGAAGAGAATTTAAGTCTCGAAAGACTTGTTTCATCAATAACATTCTAGGTAAAAAAAAGTAATATACAGAGATTGTTTTTTCTTTTCTTGACCTTTCTAAGGGTTTAATCCTTCACATAAGAACTTAATTCTTTCTCTGGTTGAGATTTGTAGAAGTAGATCTCCCCATAAGTTGAGAATTTAATTATCATCGGGAAGATTCTGCCATGCAGATTCAAAACCTAGGGAAAAGAACCGAGTTCAAAGAATTTAATTCTTACAGAAATATATGGGCATTTAATTCCTCTGAAAATCAAGGTTTAACCCTACAATAAGAATTTAATTCTTACAAAAAAACAAGAGGCATGAGATCCTCCAAAATCCGAGCATGAGATCAAAATCTCCAAACACTCAATAGGATCTCACATGCTCCACGTGAGCGTCTTTAATGAATGAAAAGGGAAAGACACAAAATCGCCTCGCATGCTCGCACATGAGCACTATAGGAGTCAAGTGTTTAACACTTCTATATAAAAAGAAAGGGAGAATAGAACCTAGAAAACAATCCCACTTTGGGGCGCCTCATGTGCCCATACGTGAGCGCTTCCAAAATGCAGTGTTTAACACTTCTTTATAAAAAGAAAGGGAGAATAGAACCTAGAAAACAAATCCCATTTTGGGGCGCCTCATGTGCCCACATGTGAGCGCTTTCAAAGTGCAGTGTTTAACACTTCTATATGAAAAGAAAGGGAGAATAGAACCCAGAGAACAAATCCCACTTTGGGGCGGCTCACGTGCCCACACGCGAGCGCTTCCAAAGTGCAATGTTTAACACTGATTTAGAGCCTCACATGGGAACACGTGAGTGCTGAACATACACCAATGCTTAGCGTTATGAAGACTCAGACTCTAGCCTCAAATGGGCTAAGTCTTCTTGAGGTCAATACCCTTTTGATCTCCAAATCAACCGAGCCTCTGTGCTCATGTTTTCCCAAACTAATCTCGATCTCAAACATGATTGATGACCCCTCAACTGATGATATCCAAGACGATATCCGTCCACATTCCACCGAGAAAATCTTAGTCTTAAAATATGACTAATGATTTCGGGGTTGACCACCAACTTCATTTTCCCTCAAATAGGGAAATTGGTTCAAGGGTACATCTCTCCACACCTCTGATACATGTCGTTTTAATTTCTCATTGTCTTTAAAGAGGTGGCAGGTCCCGACAACCAACTGCTCTTCAGTGCACTTCCCAAACTGACGTGCACACCCCAGATCAAACCACACCCCAAGCTTGGTGTATCCCATATCATCGTTGCTCATCCCAACACGTAACAAATACACGTGCGCGCAATATGATCTACGGACCGTAACATCCTTAAACTAAATCCTACAGACCAAAATGTCCTCAAAGTACAACGTTGTCTCCAAAATGGCGACAACAGACCGTAACGTCCTTAAACTAAACCCTACAGACCGAAATGTTCTCAAACTACAACGTTGTCTCCAAAACGACGACAACGGACCGTAACGTCCTTAAACTAAACTCTCACTTCCAAAATGGTGATCTACATATCGAAATGTCCTCAAACTACGACTTTGCCTCCAAAGCGGCGATAAGGGACCAAAATGTCCTTAAACTAAAACAACAGAGCCCAAATGCTCTCTTATTGGATCTAAAACAAAAATGATCCTAACACCCCGTTAAGTAGATCTTAGTCTCAAATTGGACTAATGTATTCTTAACAAAAAACCAATCGAGCCCCAACTGCTCACAAACATTTAAGTCGATCTTGATCTCAAAACAGATCAACGATCCTTAAATCAAACCAAACCCAAATCTAAGATATCAGGATTTAGACTAATCCACGCCCTACGGGTGATAACATAAATTAGTATCCGTATACAATCCCCGGGCAACCAAAAATAAAACAAACACACACGACACGAAGTGAACTTCTGGAGAAGGAGAAAGTTGTTATCGCGATGCGGTAATCTAATTAATTGCAGGGGCTTGCGCCTGCAGGGAAGAGCATCCCCACAATCAAAAACCCCTCGCAAACGAGGGGGAATCTGACGAAGTCTGCTACAATGGCTGCATCCGTCCAAACCTCCGATATACGGTGCCATAAATCAACCTGGCATTTTTGGAGAGGTGGACGGATAAATCCAAATAGCATCTACCCCCAAATTCAGGCAAGACGGCCTACGCGGTTTCGTCTCTGTTTTCGGCGGTAAACACTTGTTACATAAGGCTTTTCAATTTTATGAGCCGTGAAGATCTCATAAAATCATTTTCTTCCTATGAGTCGAGAGGATCCCATAGGAGTATTTTCTCCTTAGGAGTCATGAGAACTCCTAAGTGTCTTTTCCCCTTGTAAGTTGTAAGGATCCCATAAAGGTGCATCTTTTCTTCACTTTTGTCATGTAAATAAAAGACACCATTTTTGAATAACATTTCTTTGTGCTAAAATGACATGTCTTAGTTTATGTACTCATCTCGGAGCGTTCATCTTATCATCCTTTGATAGATAAACGACCTAATATTAAACATACATAACCTCTGATAGCGTAGGAGTCAGTTAGGTTTATGGTACTGGGCATAGTTCATCGCACCATTTCTTTAGCTGATTTCTTTTCGATTTGCATTCCTTCAAAATACTGTTCGAGTAGCCGTGCACTTGCTGTATCTCCAATCCCTTCTGAGGCGAGATACAGTATCTCAAGTAATCTTCCTAGGTTGGTATATGCATGTTGTCTTTAGAGATTTAACGTTAGGCGTCACCATGTCGCTTTACCTTGGGGTCAGACTCTTTTTGAGTCCTAGAGAAGTCATAATTGCATCCTTCTGAGGTGAGATGATATCTAATAGTCTTTAGGCATGTATGCGCTGCCATCGAGACCTGGAGATAGGAATTTGCTGACACTCCACTTTTGCTTTGGTTCCTTTGAGATTTTATGACGTCGTGTCTATATTCTGTTGAGGTAGAGGAATGTCCAAGTAGTTTTTAGGCTGTATGTATTGCCGTTATGACTTGGTGTTATGCCGATGATGCCACACCGCTTTTGTTTTGACCCTTTGGTCCTTACTGACGCCACGTCTGTACTTAGCTAGAATACGATGTGGTATTGAATTGGACTTTAGGCTGTATATATATTGCCATCGGGACTTGGAGCTAGGAATTTGCCGTCACTCCGCTTTTACTTTGGCTCCTTTGAGCTTTCATGATGTCGCGTTTGTACCCTGCTGGAGTAAGAAAAACGTCCAGATAGTTTCTAGGCTGTATGTATTGTCGTTAAGACTTCATTCTTTGTTCAGTCAAACATGGTGGAACACATTGCTCCTTTTTCATTTGTTTGTGTCTGTGTATTGTATACAAGAGTCGAGATCGAACTACTTGTAGGGCAGAAAAAATTTCTTTTTTTTTAAATATCCGCGATTGCTCTATCATTTCAGCTTTTCTTATTACGAAAGTCGCGATTGGCCAATCATTTCGGCTATTTTTATTTTTTACTCATTGATCTTTATTGCAAGCTGCCCAATCATTTCGGTTATTTCTTTTTTACTTTACTCGCTAATTTTTATTGAGAGCTGTCTATCATTTCGGTTATTTCTTTTTTATTTTACTCGTTGATCTTTATTGCGAGCTGCCCAATCATTTAAGCTATTTTATTTTTTATTTTTTTATATCTTCCAGTTTAATGACTTAGGGGTTGAGATTTTTGGACTTTAGGCTGGTATCGGCGTTACTAACACTGAGCATGTATGCCAGGTGCAATTCATCATCTTCCTGGGGAATTAGGATTTGCTACCTAATTTGGCATCAGTATCGCTACAACTGGAATAGTACTTAGAGCGACTCATCATTTGTCGTAGGACAATGGTGGTTTAAAAGACGGGTTTAGATCCCTGTCATTTAAGACATTTTAATCTTCATAAGCAGTAAGGGTCTCACAAAGTTGTTTTCTCCTTACAAGTCAAGAGGATCCCGTAAGTGGATTTTCTACTTAGGAGTTGTGAGCTCCTAAGTGGATTTCCTCTTATAAGTTGTAAGGATCTTATAAGAGTGTTTTCTCCTTACAAGCCGAGAGGATTCACAAGTGTCGTTCATCATATTGGGGGTATCACTCGCCTTTGGTGGGATTTGGTTGAAACTCATTTTTTTCTTTTCACAAGTTTGCGTCTTTTTGGGTTTTCACAAACTCACGGGTATTCCTTCTCTTTTTACTCACGGAGCCCTTTTAGGTTTTCATCCGTGCCCTTTTTGCTTGTGGACTAACCCCTTTTTTACGCACCATGGATCATGAGGATACATGAGTAGATCTTCTCCTCGTTGGTAGTTTAGTGTTCCAATGGAGCAGGTTTGGAGGCATTTTAGCGGGTAGCCTGTAGATTGTATATGGTAGTCAATCTTTGGAGACCAGCCGTAGGGCAAAGTATACTTTTATGGGAGCATCGTTCACCTGTGGGGCTTGGAGGTGCAACTTTTCTGTGGGTAGCCCATGAATTGTATACGATAGTCAATTTGGAGACAAGCCGTAGGGCAGCATATACTTCAGGAACATTGCTCACCCGGTGGGACTTAGGGGTGATATGGTTTGTTTATGCCCGTGGATTATATACGGTAGCCAATTTAGAAGCCGGACGTAGGGCAATTTTCCAGTTTAGGGACGTAGTGGTCCAACTTTGAGACTTTTAAAGTCTTGACTTAGGAAGATAGTGTTCTTGTGTTTTTCTCGCGCCGCGAGAACCGCGGACAAGGCATAATGGATTGCAATCAAATTTATGCAAGCACAAGACACCAATTCCCAAGAAAATCAAACCATAAACTTAAACTAGCAACAAACATACAAGATTATAGAGACTACAGCCTTTGTAGCGTGTCCACCCAATCGTGGAAGCCACTTGAAGGTTCGTAGGCCGTCGGGAATGAGCTTGAAAGATGACCGCCCTTATCGAAGATGATCCATCCGAGGGAAATCGATCCAAGCTCCAGCTCCATATCTAAATCCACAAGTGAAGCAACTAATACTCTAAGCTTGGTAGTAATACGGCGTTAGGGATGTCGAGATTTTAACAAATCATTTTCACTCTCATTTCTAAAATCAATAGAAGAATACTCATGAGAGAAGGAGAGGATGAAAGGAGAGAGAATGTGTCATAACCAAATGAGCAAGTGAGAGATATTTTCCCATACCCTTAAAAAATATGTCATGCCATTTAACCAATTTAAAATGAGCCCATCCCTCTCTACCATACTCTCATGCCACCTCACCTTCCACCTCATTTTCTAATTTCCTTAAAAAGAAAATCCCTAAATGAGGTGTCCTCCTTCTAGAAGTATTCCGTATAAATACGGAATACAACCTCGGTATATATATCGAATACATATACGCGTATTGGTATAAAAATAGGAATACCTAAGAGAGAGAAAATGAATAGTGAACATAATATTAGAATATATATATATATATATATGTATGTATGTAAATTATTAAATCAATACTTGATTTAATAATCCGTTTTAATCCTAAGCCGACTTGTATTATCAACCGTCAGATTAAAGTCCGTGTAGCCAGTACACGTATTTAATCAGACCCCTACACGTATCAATATTTAACCTCTACATCATATTGCCTGAATTTGGAAAACCTTATAAGTTGGACTCTAAAGACTCGAAAATACACTAGCAGTGAGTTACCGGATAAATCCATAACCACAAGCACATCAGCGGCACTAGCTGTATGTAATGGCTACCCAGGTATTGGTCGAAAGGGAGCTCGACAATTAAGTCCGTCCGTACCCTATTGAGCCTGTAAGTGACAATCATCATATAGTCCGGTCTTTTTGTCAGAGAGTGTCGCATATCGGGTCTAGAGGGTGGATAACGTTAGACTCTTAATAACCTGATAAGTCATGCCAGTGTCAAGCGCATCACCCATCAAGAAATTACCGATCTCCTATCAGTAATCTTATCCACCATTACCAGGGATTTATGGTGATGTCCAATCGAACACAGTGTGATATCGACTCCCTATACTAGGAGAGACAAATCCCTGACGATCGCTCACTATCTCTATGTGGCTCGGGACTATACCCAGCTAAAATCTGTTTGTACGACTCCTTTGAGCTGTGGTAGGGTAATAATTAAAGTACAGTGGGAACTTATACGAGACAAATGACGATCTCAGATCAAAAGACTACCCTGTACTCATGTCACTTGAGAACAGCTATCTGACGATAGGTATAATACCATCTAGAAGTTCTCGGCGAGTCTTTCCGGTGTACTCACTTCAAATAAGCACCTGTATACTATCTTAGGTGCCAAAACACCAATGGCTTGTGAGACCGGCCACCGCCCCTCGTCGGGGTTTAGAAACGTATATACTAATCTACTTCAGAATATCGATGCCCAGTCTCGATACTCTCTCGACTAAGGACATTTAAGGATGTACTTATGGACTACCCAGCTCCCACGTATATGATCGCCATCGTAATGCTGGTAATCAAGAAAAGATCCTACAGGCTTTATCATTATGTATTAGCGACACGTAATAACAAGTAAAACGTATAGACATAAATGATAAAGACAATCCAGATAGCATATTTTCATCTCAAGCAAGATTGTTCTACCTGTATAGGTCCACTTTCAATTATCATAATTGCCTACCAGAAATTACAATAATTGCCTTGAGGGCACTATATCCAACAATCTCTCACTTGCACTTAAGGACAATTATTGCGGCATCACATATCCACAGCTCGTGTGCTACCGAATACCCAACTTCTCTACTAACAGTTTCGCAAAGCTCGGTTGAGAAACTTCCGTGTTCGAGAAATAGCCTCAGTGAGTGGATCCGCTACAATATTTCTAACTTTATTTATTTATATCTTAATTTCGCAGAGATTAACTATCCCCCGAACTAAGCGATACCCTTCCTTAGAATTTGTTTGGATACTTGATGGGACCAAGTTCATAAATGAACAACTTTATCTAACAAGCTTCTTGAATTGTATCCTCCGCTGATCATAATCAGCAACCTGCGCCATATCTTCCTCAGTATTTTGCTTGGAACCTTTTCGAACATACTACTCTTCAGAAGAGGATAAACTTATAAGTCTGACAGCCACTCTGTCATCCAGGTCACATTGGAAGCTACTACCGGTAACCGCCTCCTTTAGGAGGCTGCCATTACCACATACCAAGAACATTCTCTTATATTCTTCACCACTTCCCACTATTTCTTCAGGATTGGATCAATATCTGCTTACTACAGTAAATGCAAAAGCAACCTCTGGTCTGGTACATGATGTCACATGATTAACCCAATTTCCTAAACAAGTGATATGCCATTCATGCGGGTCTCTCTCTTCATTAGCATAGAAGACATCTCTTTAAAGTGGGTGACTCTATAACTTGTGTGTATACTACCGCGCAAGGAGTCATCTATTCTAAACCCTTTTAGAATGGTGTCTAAGTATCCGGATTGGGACACTTCCCAAATCTAGATCCAGTCACCAGAATCCTTAATATATAATCCATATCCTATATGGAAAAACGTCTGTGACAATCATAGTTTAAACGATTGTAGTATAGGAATATCACTTCCTATCAAAAATATATCATCCATGACAATACTCCATACATCTTTCTTACCTGGTTCATCTGTTGTTTTAGTGAAGTCAAACACCATGACTGTCATATCAAAACAGACGATTGTTCCCCGCCGAAACGCAGAGACGCGACCGTGTAAGTCCGTCTTGCCTGAATTTCGAGGGCAGATGCTATTTGGTGCTATCCATCCACCTCTCCGAAAATGCCAAGTTGATTTATGGCACCGTATATCGAAGGTTTAGATGGATGCGGCCGGTGTAGCAGACTTCGTCAGATTCCCTCTCATTGAGGGGTTTTTGATTGTGGGGACGCTCTTCCCTGCAGGCGCAAGCCCCTGCAGTTAATTACGCTACCGCATCGCGGTAACCACTTTCTCCTTCTCCAAATGGTCACTTCGTGTCGTGTGTGTTTGTTTTGTTTTTAGTTGCCCGTGGATTGTATACGGAGATTAATTTATGTTGTCGCCTGTAGGGAGTGGATTGGTCCAAATCCGTATCTTCTTAGATTTGGGTTTGGGGTTGGGTTTAAGGATACGTTAGTCTCATTAGAGACTAAGATCAACTTAAACGTTTGTTAAGGATACGTTAGTCTAATTTTAGACTAAGGTCAACTTAACCATTTGTTAAGGATACGTTAGTCTAATTTTAGACTAAGATCTACTTAACAGGATCATTTAGATCCAACAAAAGAGCATTTGGGCTCTATTGTTTTAGTTTAGGGACTTTGCGGTCAATTACCAGTTTAAGGACATGGTGATCCAAGGTTAAGGACATCATAGTCCATGGGTTTAAGGACCCCACAGTCTGAGGTTAAGGACATCATAGTCCGTGGGTTTAAAGGGACCCCACAGTCCGAGGTTAAGGACATCATAGTCCATGGGTTTAAGGACCCCACAGTCTATAGTTTAAAGACGTCATAGTCTATAAAGTTTAAGGACATCATAGTCCATGAGTTTAAGAACCCCACAGTCCATGGAATGATTGGTTATCGGGACCCGTCACCTCTTTGAAGACGTTGAAGGATTACAACGACAAATCTCAAAGGAGTGAAGAGATGTACCCTTAAACCAAAGTTGATTGGGAAATCTGTAGTCCAATTTAGGACTAAGATCAATTAACTAGATTATGAGAACATTGGCTCAGTTAAATCTGAATTGAGGACTTATGGCCAACTTGGGCTAAGTCCAATTAAGTTTGAAATGTTGGCCCTTTGTTGGACTGTTGAACATTTGTCTGGGTTCAGCCCTCCCATAATTTAGCAATGCTAAACAGGGGTTTGGGGGCTTTGACAATATTTTGTCTTTGGCTGAGCACTAACCATTCATTATAGCTCTGGGATTTTATTTTGAATGTCATATGAAATGATCAAGTTTGGAAGAATGTAGTTGGGGTTCAATCAAAGGGGAGATCTTGTCTCTGGAAAACTTAGCTGATTTGGGCTAAGGCTGGTTTGAAAATAGTGTTAAACACTAGAGAACATCTGGCGGTCTCGTGTCCTCATGTGATGTATTTTAAGCAGTGTTAAACACTGGAGACAAAATGCTCAAAATAGTGTTAAACACTAAAAATGAGGTGGTCACATGGGGTCACGTGAGGCGCTTGCGAATGGGCCAAACCTCCTCTATTTTACTCTCAGAATATTCAAATAAGTGTTAAACACTTAATCTTTGTGATCATTACGTGTGGGCACGTGATAGTGCCCATATATTGGGTATTAATTCCTCTGTTTTCCCTCATTTACCCTTTTAAAAAGGTGTTAGTCAAGGGTCACGTGGGGACACGTGGGGCGCCCTAAAGTCTATTCTGCCTTTGGTTTTATTCCCTTTATTTTGAGGGTCACGTGGGAGCATGTGAGGCATTGCCTCCAAGCTTTTTCCTTTTCATTTTTGGGAGTCTGTTTTAGGGGTCACGTGGGGGCACATCTTGTTCTTTCTTTCCTGATCATTGAGGATGTGGGTCACGTGCTACCACGTGACCAAGTTCTTTACGTGCTTGGAGAGCTTTAAGTCTCTTGTTTTAAGAGTTAGATTCTTTTATAGGGTTAAACCCTAGTTCTGTTTAGAGGAATTAAATTCCTGTGTATTTGGAAGAATTAAATTCTTATATAGGGTTAAACCCTAGTTTCATTTGGAGGAATTAAATTCCTATGAATTTGGGAGAATTAAATTCTCATATAGGGTTAAACCATGGTTTCATTTGAAGGAATTAAATTCCTATGAATTTGGGGGAATTAAATTCCTTAAACTCAAATTCTTCCTTCTAAGTTTTGGATCTGCATGGCAGAATCTCCCCGATGAGAATTAAATTCTCAACTTGTGGGGAGATCTGCTTCTACAGATCTTCAACCAAAAGAAGAACTAAGTTCTTATTCAGAAGAGTTAAACTCTTAGATTGAGAATTAAATTCTCTTTTTATTTTGTGAGAGCTTATAGAATGATCTCTCACCTAGGATTTCTTTCTTTTCTAAAAAAAACTTTTTTTCTCTCTGGAGAATTAAATTCTCTTCTTTTTTTTTTTCTCTCTCTGAGAATTAAATTCTCTTCTCTTTTGTTTTCTCTATTGTTATATATTTCCCAAAAAAATAGATCCTCCTCTTCTCTTCTTGGCTCCTATTTATAGGAGAAAGAAAAGAATCGGTTTATTTAGTCAATCTTTTATTGAAAGATTTTTATTGTTTTTGTAACCAACATGATTTTTTAGATCACTTTGTGAATTTTATTCACCATTGGATTTTTAATCCAAAAGATATTCTGTCTGTTATTCTTGGTGAATTTCAGGGAAATATTTCCTTGTATAGAATCTTTCTATAAATTGGTGATTTTTAATCACCATTGGATTTTTAATCCAACGGTGCTCCACTTTACAGAACACAATCTTTTTCGTTTGGAAAGATTTAGAGAAATATTTTTCCAGTTAGGATTCTCGATTCCCTCCTAATTAGAATTTAATTCTATTAGTTCAGAAAGCTTAAGAGCCTGTCACGTGTTGGCACGTGACCTTCTGATTGACCATTTAATTAGAATTTAATTCTATTAGTTTAGAGGGTTCAGGAACCCATCACGCGTTGGCATGTGACCCCACTGATTAATTATTTAATTAGAATTTAGTTCTATTGTTTCAGGGGGTTTAAGAGCCTATCACATGTTGGCACGTGACCCCACCGATTAATTATTTCCAATTATTTATTTTATTCAGTGCCTACAGGCTTTGCCTGTAAATGGTCACGTGTCTCCACGTGATGCCCTGTCACGTGTGGGCACGTGATGCCTCATAATTTTTTATCCCGGATTAATTATGAGGCCCATAATATATCAAATCGAAGGATTTTTCAAGACAATTTCGATACAATCAGAATTTAGCTGTTTCTCATTCGGGGGTTTTTCAAAATATTGCCCGGAAAATACTGGTTCGCATTTTCTTCCTTAGATTACACGTGCATAGTATATTTGCTCATAACTTTTGATCTCGGATGAATTATGAGGCCCATAATATATCAAATCGAAGGCTTTTTCGAGACGCTTTCGATGCCATCAGAATTTAGCTGTTTTACATTTAGGAGTTTGTCAAAAGACAGACCGGAAAATACTGGTTCACATTTTTTTTAAACGTATCGCTGTCGTTTGATACCTTGGGCTCTTTTGAGCAGAAATTTTTTTTCCGGGTAAAAATACCCCCACTACTTTGCCCACGTAAGTATATACATAGGTGAAGTAGTGCAGAGTAATTCATAGCGTACGACCAGTTTCGGGTTGGTATATAATTTTCAGAATCTTGATCTGAGAAGATAACGAGCGGACATAAGCGTCGTCATTTATCATTGACTCAAATCTCGAGTCTGAAGGGATATAGTTCCAAACCCTCAGCTCCATGAGCCACACCCTTCTATTTCTTTATGTTTTACTCTGGCGTGAAGTAGTTTATATGCTCATGAGTAACTTCTCCATTTCAGTGGCATGTAGCTTTGGCAAGTGTGACCCATAGATGATAGATAACAGTTCATCTTGAACTCTTTATAAGGTAGCGATGGCTTAGGAAACAGGGTTAGGATATTTTGCCTAAGACTTTTCAACTTTATGAGCCGTGAGGGTTTCATAAAGACTTTTCTCTCTACGAGTCGAGAGGATCTTGTAGGTGTATTTTCTTCTTAGAAATCGTGAGGATTCCTAAGTGTGCTTTCTCTTGAGATTCGTAAGGATCTCACAAGAGAATTTTCCCGTTTATAAGTCGAGAGGACTCGTAAGTGGTTGTTTCTTTCTTCGTCGATGTTCGACTTCGGAGAGTGTGGTCCGTGGATAGTCTATGTTGACCTCCTTGCAGGGCAGTGATGGCTTGGGAGACAGGGTTAGGATCCGCCACCCAAAACTTTTCAACTTTATGAGCCGCGAGGGTCTCACAAAGACTTTTCTTCCTACGAGTCGAGAGGATCTCGTAGGTGTATTTTCTCCTTAGGAATCGTGAGGATTCCTAAGTGTGCTTTCTCTTGAGAGTCGTAAGGATCTCACAAAAGTGTTTTCTCCCTTATGAGTCGAGAGGACACGTAAGTGATTGATGAGTTGACTTGCTCCTGAATGAAAGAATTGCTTTGACGGGGAAGTCGAGGGTTGACTTTATCCGCATTTCACGGAGTCAGGGGTTAACTTTATCCGCATTTTACGGAGTCAGGGGTTGGCTTTATCTGCATTTCACGGGGTCAAGAGGTCGACTTTATCCGCATTTCACGGAGTCAGGGGTTGACCTTATCCGCATTTCACGGGGTCAGGGGGTTGACTTTATCTGCATTTCACGGTGTTAGGAGTTGCTCTGGACGTTTCCCACGGGGTCAGGATTGACATTATCCGTGTTCCACAGGACCGAGATTCGCTCTGGACGCTTCCCACGGGGTCAGGATTAACATTAGCCGTGTTCCACAAGACCAGGATTTGCACTGGACGCTTCCCACGGGGTCAGGATTGACATTAACCGTGTTCCACAAGACCAGGATTTGTTGACTCTCGGTTGTCTGTGTATCGCCGAGTCATGGAACTGGGACTTTGCCATGGCTCTAAGGTTGATTGTCGCGCATGAACTCTGCTGGAATGAGGAGGAACGCTGTTGGTGATCTCTAGGTATAGATGTGGCCATCGAGACTTGGAACAAGGGACTCTGCCGTGGCTCCTTTTTGCTGATGTCGTGTATTCATGCAGAGACACTGATTTCTCTGCGGGTCGACGCGAATTGAGATGCTCTCGTCAAGGACGCTGATTTCCTTGAATCGAGGTTTTTGCCAAGGACATTGATTTCCCTGGGGTTGAGACGAATAGAGGTATTCCTGTAAAGACGCTGATTTCTCTGCGGTTTGACGTGAATTGAGATGCTCTCGTCAAGGACGCTGATTTCCCTGAATCGAGGAGGTTGCCAAGGACACTGATTTCCCTAGGGTTAAGACGAATCAAGATATTCCTGTAAAGACGCTGATTTCTCTGCGGGTCGACGCAAATCGAGATGCTCTCGTCAAGGACGCCGATTTCCCTGAATCGAGGAGGTTGCCAAGGACACTGATTTCCCTGGGGTTAAGACGAATCGAGATATTCCTGCAAAGACGCTGATTTATCTGCGGGTCGACACGAATCGAGATGCTCTCGTCAAGGACGCTGATTTCCCTGAATCGAGGAGGTTGCCAAGGACACTGATTTCCTTGGGGTTGAGACGAATCGAGGTATTCCTGCAAAGACGCTGATTTCTCTGCGGGTTGACGCGAATCGAGATGCTCTCATCAATGATGCTGATTTCCCTGAATCGAGGAGGTTGCCAAGGACACTTATTTCCCTAGGGTTGAGACGAATCGAGATATTCCTGCAAAGACGCCGATTTCTCTGCGGGTCGACGCGAACCGAGATGCTCTCGTCAAGGACGCTGATTTCCCTGAATCGAGGAGGTTGCCAAGGACACTGATTTCCCTGGGGTTGAGACGAATCGAGGTATTCCTGCAAAGACGCTGATTTCTCTGCGGGTTGACGCGAATCGAGATGCTCTCATCAAGGACGCTGATTTCCCTGAATCGAGGAGGTTGCCAAGGACACTGATTTTCCTGGGGTTGAGACAAATCGAGGTATTCCTGCAAAGACGCTGATTTCTCTGCGGGTCGACGCGAATCGAGATGCTCTCGTCAATGATGCCGATTTCCCTGAATCTAGGAGGTTACCAAGGATACTGATTTCCCTGGGGTTGAGACGAATCGAGGTATTCCTGCAAAGATGCTGATTTCTTTGGGGGTCGACGCGAATCGAGATGCTCTCATCAAGGACGCTGATTTCCCTGAGTCGAGAAGGTTGCCAAGGACACTGATTTCCCTGGGGTTGAGACAAATCGAGGTATTCCTGCAAAGACACTGATTTCTCTGTGGGTCGACGTGAATCGAGATGCTCTCGTCAAGGACGCTGATTTCCCTGAATCGAGGAGGTTGCCAAGGACATTGATTTCCCTAGGGTTGGTTGACTTGTTTCCAAGACAGAGTCATTGGATAACGTATTTCCGAGACGGGGTCATTTGATGATGTGTTTCCGCGGCGGGGTCATTTGATGACGTGTTTCCGCGGCGGGGTCATTTGCTGACGTGTATCCGAGACGGGGTCATTTAATGACGTGTTTCCACGGCGGGGTCATTTGATGACGTGTTTCCGCGGCGGGGTCATTTGATGACGTGTATCCGAGATGGGGTCATTTGTTGACGCTGGGTTGTCTGTGAACCGTAGAGTCTTGGAACCGGGGACTTTTCCGTGGCTCCGATTTGTTGATGTAACATCTGTAACCTACTGGAATAAGGAGGCACACCATTGTTGTTCTCCAGGCTGTAGATATGGCCATTGAGATTTGGAACTAGGGACTTTGCCATGGCTCCGTTTCGTTGCGACTCTGAGGTCGGCTGTTGACGTCATGTCTGCATCTGGTTGGAGTGAGGAGAAACGCCGTTGGTGATCTCTAAGTTGTCGATGTTGACGTTGAGACCCTGAAGCTAGAGATCTTCCTTTGCTTCATTTGTTGACATTATGTCTGCAATATTGCGACAAATGTCGAGATTGTCTCTAGGTTGTCTATAAACCGTCAAGATTTAGTTTCGCTTTCTGATGGAGCCTGGTGGGAAGGTATGGTTCCCTCTTTGTTTGTGCCCCTGGATTATATACAGGGATCGATGTGATCTCACCTGTAGGGCAAAAAGTTTCATTCTTTCATTTTTTTATTTCTTTCCGCGATGCTTTATCATTTCAGCTTTTTATATCGCGAAAGTCGCGGTTGCCCAATCATTTCGGCTATTTTTCGCGGTGCCAAATCATTTCGGCTATTTTTTCTTTTTACTCGCTTTTTTTTATTGCGAGTTGCCCAACCATTTCGGCTATTTTGTATGCATATATTTTTACTTACTGATTTTGTTGCAAGTTGCCCTATCATTTCGGCTATTTCATATGCATTTTTGGCTCGTCGACTTTTCGCTACGAGTATGGAACTTGGGATCTGGTGCCAATCTCACCATCAGCATCACTGCGACTGGAATATTGCCAGGAGCGAATCATCATTTGCCGTGAAAAGGCTTGGAATTTGATACCGATTTAGGCATCAGTATCGCTACAACTGGGATATTGCCAGGAGCGAATCATCATTTTCCTCTGTCGATGTCGAAAAAAGGTGGCTTAGCAAACAGGGTTAGGATCCCGTCGACTAAGGCTTTTGACTTCATGAGCCGTAAGGGTCTCATAAAGGTGTTTCTCCCTACGAGTCGTGAGGATCTCGTAGGTGCTTTTCCTCCTTAGGAATCGTGAGGATTCCTAAGTGTGTGTTCTCTTATAAGTCGTAAAGATCTTACAAGAGTGTTTTCTCCTTGCAAGTCGAGAGGACCTACAAGTGTTTGTTCACCGTGTGAGCATATCCCTAGTCGCTGGTGGGACACTGTTAGGGAAATGTTTATTCGTGCCCGTGGATTGTATACAAGGGTCAGCATTGAACCGCTTGTAGGGCAAAATCGGGGGGTATGACTGCTTAAGAACAGGTTCAGATCCCTATAGCTTAAGACTTTCGAATCCTATGAGCCGTGAGGGTCTCAAAGGGGAATTCTCCTTACGAGTCGAGAGGATCTCGTAAGTGTATTTTCTCCTTAGGAATCGTGAGGATTACTAAGTGTGCTGCTCCCTTGTGAGTCGTAAGGATATCACGCAGGTATTTTCTCCTCACAAAGTCAAGAGGGCCTTGCAAGTGTCTTTTAACGAGATTGCGCCCTTTCGGGTTTTCACAACACTCACCGGTAGCTCTGCTGTTTTTACTCACGGAGCCCTTTTAGGTTTTCATCCGTGCCCATTTTGCTTATGGACATACCGTTTTTTTAACACCACGTCAGCTTGGCGATGCCGCGGGTTGGCAGTAGTTTAACGACGTTTCGGTCATAGGTCCGAGATTTTTCGGGCAGCGTACGATTATGCAGCTAGATTTTCTCGCAAATCTTCGCATCTTTTGTGTCGGAGGTGGATTCCTTGAAGAGAAGGCTGAGGGCGATTTCTTCGTCAGAGTCTCTTCCAAAGGTGATAACTTGCGAACCCTTAGTGTCGATTATGTGACAGTTGTTAGCAGCACTTTTGCACTCATCTGTCATACTTTTCTGTTTCTGACGAGCCTTGCGCTTCACTCGTTGAACGTGTTGTCGGTGGGCAATATATCTCTGCCTCCAGTTTTTTAAAGGCTATGCACTCCTCGGTAGGGTATGCAATCCTCTGATGGTATAAGCAGAACTTAGGATGTATGTCCACTTCATCAAGATGTATACTGCTAAGAGAATTTTCTCTGAAAGAGGGAAACTTCATTCCTATTGACAGGGCTCTAGCGAATCGTTTCCTTACTTTAAGCTTGCTTTTGCTGACGATAGGGATGCTTCGATCCGGTTGGGGTGCCTCAACCTTTTCATTCAGTCGTCGGCGTTTGGCTTTTTCAAATATAGCCAGTTCGCGCTCTCGATTGGCTTTGCTTTTCTGACGGGCTTCGTTCAGTAGCAAGTCGATCATCTTGTTAGACGGTTCCAAGGGTTTTGGCTTCGATCCTGCCCCCAGCTCTTTTATGCTGTCTTCTATTGCTGAGTGAGCTTCTTCGTTAGTTAACGCCGAATGAGAAACTACGTGGCAACTTGCCACATAGTCCTCAGATTCTTATGACGAGTCATCCCCGTCGTTATTGCCGTTATTTCCGCTCTATGGATATTGTTGAGAAATTCTTGGAATGTGACTGGGGTCCGCGCCTTCTGGTTATATATCTCCAGTGCGTCAATATGCTTTTGCAGATCCGTGCGCTTGTCATCAAACTGCGCGGGATTTTTGGTCTTCTTCTTTTTCTTCGAAGACTTTGACGGCTGGGCCTGAATGTTTTGTCCACCATCACTATTAATTCCTAATGTTGGGCGTGGTTTCAGCATCCCCTCGATGATCTCCGGCTCTAGCGGGCTTTTCTACCTGATCGCCGGACATGTTTGAAGATCTTTCAGCATTCTTTTAGTTTTTGCCGAAAGAATGACTTCCTATAGAGCTTCCTCTATAAATGAGCATGATTCCCCCGGCGTGTCCACCCTTTTAGGGGTGTGCTGTTGTGGTGGATTCACTTTCCAGTTTTCGGACAGCGCGAACTTGCCCTGTTGATACTGGTCTTAAACCCAATTTTTGAAGACGTAGTAGTCTTCGATCGGATGGCCCAATACTTGGTGGTAGGGGCAGTAATTGGGATCGTTGACGTTGTTCGGTCGCGTTGGGTGTCTCGACTCCGGTAGAGTGATGAGCCCATTGCGCACTGCCAGTTCAAACAGTTTCCTTGTTTTATTCCAGGGAAACGAGTAAGGACGTCTCAACTTCTCATCAAGGGATTGCCGCTTGTTACTTTGGCGAACAACCGGTTTCGGGCCACTCAGTTGTTGTTGAGCGTTGGCGACGAAGGTTGCTTTCCCTTTGCCCTTTTCATACTGAGGATCCGTCTTTGAGGAGGATGGTCTATGGCCTATCTGGGCCATTTGGGCTAGCTTGTCGATCAAGGCCTGGAAGGTGTTTGGCTTGAAGAACATCATGAATTGGGATATGGTCGCCTGCGGATCAAGGGTTCCCACAAACATGCCTACTGCAGGAGCTTCTTCTATACGCTGTTCGCACTTCGACCATAGGTTGCGCCACCGTATCGCATACTGAACCCATGTTTCTCCAGGTTTCACCCTGGCATTAATCAATGTCATGATTGGGGTGCGTTCACTAGCGCTTGCGAAACGCTGGGTGAATAACAGCTCCATCTCCGTGAATGTTTTGACGGAGTCATTTAGAAGCTCCGAATATCATTCGAAGGCCGTCTCCGCCAAACTGCCAACGAATTGGTGAAGCAGTAGATTATCGTCACCTCCGGTGTTGCCGCACAAGGCTCTGAATTGAGCGACGTACTGATGCGGATTTCCCGTTCCCTTATATATGTGGAATTTGGGGATCGTGTATCCCGGTGGGTACTTTATTTGGTCATACCAATCCGGATAGGGTCGTCCAGTTTTTTACCCGGCCGCTTCATTCTCCTGGTGAACTCGTATCTGCTGAGCGATGTAATCATCCAGAGCGGCCTTGGAGATGGTCTCCTCCTTGGCTGCTGAAAGAGCCGGAGGAGGGTTCGATGTCTCCCCTCTGCCGTCTTCAATGATAATCGGGGGGTCTTCGGCTGGAGGGTCCGGCTGGATCATCATGCCCACCATATCTTGGAACAAAAGAGCCATTCGTTTTATGTTGGCCGCCTGTTCCGCGGCCTCTTTTTCTTTCCTCTCGAGCATTCTTCGGAGGAATTCAGAATCAGTTTCTTGTTCCTGATACTGCTCTGAGAACACCTTCGGGCTTTTTTTTGGCCCAGTGAGTGCGGCCATTTGCGTTAGCATTTCCTGAAGCTTCTGTTGCTGCTCCTGGACTTTCGTCACGGATCGCGTAAACGGTCGATGACCCGTGGAGATATGGCTATCCTCTTTTCCGGATGCCATATAGACTGTATGCATCACCATGCCCCTAGCCTTGGGGTGTTTGGGCTCAGTGGTCTTGCGATTCGTCGTAGACGCAGGGATTTTCTCCAGCCTTCTCCTCTTGTGGGTGGTCGAAGTTGAGGGGGCCGTTGCAGTGGGCACCCAAGTAGCTGTCGCCTTCTGTGGCTTGACAGGATGGTCGTCTTCTCGCTGAACTTTCACCTTTTTCTGTCGGCGAGAGTAATCTTGATTAATTACAGAGTCCTGAACCTGTCGCCAAACTTTATAAATTTTGGAGGACAGCCGCCGAGGGGGCTGCTCCGGCTTCTTTTCTGTAGCAATCTCCATAGGTGGAGGAGATCTTTTCAGCACGGCAGTCAGAGAGTTTTTGCGCACTCTCCTTAGCGGTTCAAAGCTGTTCTTAGTTGGAACAGCATCATCAATTTCCACCGTTGGAGCCGGCGGAGTCAATCCAGAAGGAGAGTTGCCCCCAACCTTCCTTACTCGGCGCTAGTGGCGACATCGAGCGTGTCGAGCCGTTCGGATTGTCTTAGCTGTAGAGGTGACTTCCTCATGCCCCCTGTTTTGGTCAGAAGTTGTCGTTGTCAGCCTATTGAAGATTGATGTCCGCTGAATGGGGATAACCAACCTATCGAAGGCAGACTTCCGAGCAGGAGAAGCAGCCTTGATGATTTCGCCTGGAAAAGGAGATGAAACAGTTAGTCTTGTGAAGACCGACCCTTTGGCAGGAGAAGCCGTCTTGACGACTTCATGAGCAGAAATGGCTATCCGCTTAGGGATAACCCTTTCTGGTATCACAGGCTTCTTCAGGGGCCCAAATGAGCTTTGGCCCAGTCTGTCGAAGACTGAGGCGTTGGAGCTGGACGACCCGTTGAGTGAGGCCACAGTAGTTATGAGCCGATTAAAGACCGATCTTTTCAGAGCTTCTTGCAATGGTACAGGGGCGTTGAAGTTCATCGGTGGGAGCATGGTCCCGAAGAATAGCCCAGTGGTGGCTTGAGTTACCTGCTCCACTGGCATTGTGAAAATGGAGGCTGCTTGGGGCCTGTAGGTTACACCTCCAGATGAGACGGAACGGGAGTTGCAGTTGCAGCTGGAGCAGTTAGAGGCCATTGATGCTCTTTTTCTGCACGGAGTAAGACACTAAATCTTAGTACCTCGAATCCACAGGTGGTTAGCAAACCGCGATTCGTTCGCGAACACGACACACGAAGTGTGGAGTGGAAAGAGGAAAAGGTCCTACCGGGCGTGCCCGAATCTGTTCCCCGCTGAAATGCAGAGACGCGACCACGTATGTCCATCTTGCCTGAATTTCGAGGGCATATGCTATTTAGTGCTATCCGTCCATCTCTCCGAAGATGCCAAGTTGATTTATGGCACCGTATATCCAAGGTTTAGACGGATGCGGCCGATGTAGCAGACTTCGTCAGATTCCCCCTCATTGAGGGTTTTTTGATTGTGGGGACGCTCTTCCCTGCAGGCGCAAGCCCCTGCAGTTAATTACGCTACCGCATCACGGTAACCACTTTCTCCTTCTCCAGATGGTCACTTCGTGTCGTGTGTGTTGTTTTGTTTTTGGTTGCCCGTGCATTGTATACGGAGACTAATTTATGTTGTCGCCCGTAGGGCGTGGATTAGTCCAAATCCGTATCTTCTTAGATTTGAATTTGGGGTTGGGTTTAAGGATACGTTAGTCTCATTTGAAACTAAGATCAACTTAAACATTTGTTAAGGAACGTTATTCTAATTTTAGACTAAGGTCAAACTAACAGTTTGTTGAGGACACGTTAGTCTAATTTTAGACTAAGGTCAATTTAACCATTTGTTGAGGACACATTAGTCTAATTTTAGACTAAGGTCAACTTAACCATTTGTTGAGGATACATTAGTCTAATTTTAGACTAAGATCTACTTAACAAGATCATTTAGATCCAACAAAAGAGCATTTGGGCTCTATTGTTTTAGTTTAGGGACTTTGCGGTCAATTATTAGTTTAAGGACATGGTGGTCCAAGGTTAAGGACATCATAGTCCATGGGTTTAAGGACCCCACAGTCTGAGGTTAAGGACATCATAGTCCGTGGGTTTAAAGGGACCCCACAGTCCGAGGTTAAGGACATCATAGTCCATAGGTTTAAGGACAACACAGTCCATAGTTTAAAGATGTTATAGTCTATAAAGTTTAAGGACATCATAGTCCATGAGTTTAAGGACCCCACAGTCCATGGAATGATTGGTTATCGGGACCCGTCACCTCTTTGAAGACGTTGAAGGATTACAACGACAAATCTCAAAGGAGTGAAGAGATTTACCCTTAAACCAAAGTTGATTGGGAAATCTTTAGTCCAATTTTGGACTAAGATTAATTAACTAGATTATGAGCACATTGGCTCAATTAAATCTAAATTGAGGACTTTTGGCCAACTTGGGCTAAGTCCAATTAAGTTTGAAATGTTGGCCCTTTGTTGGACTGTTGAACATTTGTCTGGGTTCAGCCATCCCATTATTTAGCAATGCTAAACAGGGGTTTGGGGGCTCTGACAACATTTTGTCCTTGGCTGAGCACTAACCATTCATTATAGCTCTGGGGTTTTGAATGTCATATGAAATGATCAAGTTTGGAAGAATGTAGTTGGGGCTCAATCAAAAGGGAGATCTTGTCTCTGGAAAACTTAGCTGATTTGGGCTAAGGCTGGTTTGAAAATAGTGTTAAACACTAGAGAACATCTGGCGGTCTCGTGTCCTCACGTGATGTATTTTAAACAGTGTTAAACACTGGAGACAAAATGCTCAAAATAGTGTTAAACACTAAAAATGAGGTGGTCACATGGGGTCACGTGAGGCGCCTGCGAATGGGCCAAACCTCCTCTATTTTACTCTCAGAATATTCAAATAAGTGTTAAACATTTAATATTTGTGATCATCACGTGTGGGCACGTGATAGTGGCCATATATTGGGTATTAATTCCTCTGTTTTCCTTCATTTACCCTTTTAAAAAGGTGTTAGTCAGGGGTCACGTGGGGACACGTGGGGCGCCCTAAAGTCTATTCTGCCTTTGGCTTTGTTCCCTTTATTTTGAGGGTCACGTGGGAGCACGTGAGGCATTGCCTCCAAGCTTTTTCCTTTTCATTTTTGGGAGTCTGTTTTAGGGGTCACGTGGGGGCACGTCTTGTTCTTTCTTTCCTGATCATTGAGGATGGGGGTCACGTGCTACCACATGACCAAGTTCTTTATGTGCATGGAGAGCTTTAAATCTCTTGTTTTAAGAATTAGATTCTTTTATAGGGTTAAACCCTAGTCTGTTTAGAGAAATTAAATTCCTGTGTATTTGGAAGAATTAAATTCTTATATAGGGTTAGACCCTCATTTCATTTGGAGGAATTAAATTCCTATGAATTTGGGAGAATTAAATTCTCATATAGGGTTAAACCCTGGTTTCATTTGGAGAAATTAAATTCCTATGAATTTGGGGGAATTAAATTCCTTAAACTCAAATTCTCCCTTCTAAGTTTAGGATCTGCATGGCAGAATCTCCCCGATGAGAATTAAATTCTCAACTTGTGGGGAGATCTGCTTCTGCAGATCTTCAACCAAAGGAAGAACTAAGTTCTTATTCAGAAGAGTTAAACTCTTAGATTGAGAATTAAATTCTCTTTTTATTTTGTGAGAGATATAGGATGATCTCTCACCTAGGATTTTCTTTCTTTTCTCAAAAAAAACGTTTTTTTCTCTGGAGAATTAAATTCTCTTCTTTTTTTTTCTCAATTAAATTCTCTTCTCTTTTGTTCTCTCTATTGTTGTATATTTCCCAAAAAAATAGATCCTCCTCTTCTCTTCTTGGCTTCTATTTATAGGAAAAAGAAAAGAATCAGTTTGTTTAGTCAATCTTTTATCGAAATATTTTTAATGTTTCTGTAACCAACATGATCTTTTAGATCACTTAGTGAATTTTATTCACCATTAGATTTTTAATCCAAAAGATATTCTGTCTGTTATTCTTGGTGAATTTCAGGGAAATCTTTCCTTATATAGAATCTTTCTATAAATTGGTGATTTTTAATCACCATTGGATTTTTAATCCAACGGTGCTCCACTTTACAGAGCACAATCTTTTTTAGTTTGGAAAGATTTAGAGAAATATTTTTCCAGTTAGGATTCTCGATTCCCTCCTAATTAGAATTTAATTCTATTAGTTCAGAAGGATTAAGAGCCTGTCACGTGTTGGCACGTGACCTTCTGATTGAGCATTTAATTAGAATTTAATTCTATTGGTTTAGAGGGCTCAGGAATCCATCACGTGTTGGCACGCGACCCCACTGATTAATTATTTAATTAGAATTTAGTTCTACTGTTTCAGAGGGTTTAAGAGCCTATCACGTGTTGGCACGTGACCCCACTGATTAATTATTTCCAATTATTTATTTTATTCAGTGCCTACAGGCTTTTCCTGTAAATGGTCACGTGTCTCCACGTGATGCCCGGTCACGTGTGGGCACGTGATGCCTCATAACTTTTGATCCCGGATGAATTATGAGGCCCATAATATATCAAATCGAAGGATATTTTGAGACACTTTCGATACAATCAGAATTTAGCTGTTTCTCATTCGGGAGTTTGTCAAAATACAGCCCGGAAAATACTGGTTCGCATTTTCTTCCTTAGATTACACGTGCATAGCATATTTGCTCATAACTTTTGATCTCGGATGAATTATGAGGCCCATAATATATCAAATCGAAGGATTTTTCGAGATGTTTTCGATATCATCAGAATTTAGCTGTTTTACATTCGGGAGTTTGTCAAAAGACAGCCCGGAAAATACTTGTTCATATTTTTTTTAAACGTATCGCTGCCATTTGATACCTTGGGTTCTTTTGCGCAGAAATTTTTTTGGCGGGAACAACGATCCATCTCCGCTATGGCCGCTTTGGTCTATAAATATGTAACATCTTAAAAATTTATTAGAGTTAATTATAATTTAATTAGCGATAAACATGGGTTTTCAATAAAAATAGTTAATAATTATTTTCACACATATATATTTATTTTAAATATGTGTGTGTGTGTGTGTGTGTGTGTGTATTAATCCAAAATTAGCAATATGTTAGTTTAGGCTAAAACACAATTTTGTAGCCATGACAACTTAAACCCCATATTTTTCTACTTAAATATTTTAACTAATTATTTGGTTTTAGCATAGGAAAAAAACAAAACAAAAGAAAGAAAAAAATAATGGGGGGACAATGAGATGATGGTGCATTTATTGATGGAGAAAATTTGTTCATGGCTATTATGAGCCATCCTTTCTTCATATTTTCCTCCTCTCGTTTTCTTCTTCATTTCCTTCCTCTTTCTTCAACTCCTCTTCTTGAAATCTCTCTACATCTCTTAAACTAATCCAATAAATAAATCCCATCTCACAAATCCATCTCAAATCACCAAAAAAAAAAATTCAATTTTATCCTTCAAGAAACTATGGTGGAAGCTCATATCCTTGATCTAGAGGCCACCTTGCAAGTTTAGGACCTCCATCAAGTTAATCTAGAGGTAATGACCAAACCTTTAAGCATACTTTACTAAACTCTTACCTTAGCAACTTATAATTTAGATTAAAGTTTATGTGTTGTGAAGTTTTAAAATTTAAAGAGAGGTTTTGATGTGAGATTGGGGTTATGAAAAATTCTTAGGGTAACTATAACCAAAATTAGGATAGCTAAGAGTATCTTAGGGCTAATTATCCCGTATTAAATCCCCAGACTTCACTAATCTACCTTAATTTTTGAATTAATGTCAAAACTAGTTTTGTTAAAGGTTAGAGCTTCAATTTAAATCTGCTATTAAACCAGTAACTTCAGAATTATTTTGTAATTACTGGGAGATAGTTATTAGGCCCTGAGTGCACCCTCGAAGCCCGAGCCCATTCCTCCAAAACTTGTCCGCCAAAAAATGCGATTTGATTGCAGTTTGCGGGTCATTTTGGGAGTTAGGGTCTAGGTTTTTTTCGGGGGCTTTCTAAGACTCTAATTAGACCTCTGGTATATGCAACCTTTTCCAATTTTATGTAAACAAAAATCCGTGAGCGTTTTACATTACTTTTGGCGATATTTTAACGTATGATACGGATATCCCGATTCTCGTTTTTGTGTTTTAGTTGTATAATGGCCCTTCGGGGTAGTCTCAGGTATTTGTGGCACACATATAGCACACTAAGTTCACACATGTTAACTCGAGAGAGTTAGTTCATTTGTGTTTGTATATATAGGTGTCGTATTGGAATTCTAGCCCTCACGTGCTAAGATTTTGTTCGATGCTAGGATCAGTTGCGGAGATTTCGGATGCGGCAAGGAAGGGAAGGAGGTGATCAAATACGAGTAGCTCGAGGCCATTCCGGTGAGTCGATTTAATATCTACGGGGGAATCGTTTGGATGGCGTTAAGCGCCCGAATGTCTAGATTCAAGTTATACAACCTTATACACACACACACATTCACATGTTGCATACTCATTACCATATGCATTTTATTGCTTGCTACACATTGATAAATCCTCGTTAGGACACTTGCACCATTATCAATGGTTCATGTCGCACGTGCATAAACTCATATGTACGAACACACCATTGGGAATTGCCATGCCACTTACACTATAGAATTTGCCACGTCATCTTGCATTGTACTATATCCTTAGTAGTAGTTAGATCTTCATCTATTTCATACTAGCATGCATCATGCCAAATTCATGTACATTTGCCATTATCTCCACATTCTTACATGATGTTGTTTTCATGAGATTTCTCGTTTTCATGAGATTTGAGAAACCGCAAAACACATTTTCAAAACTGAAATTCATTTAAAAATACGGTTTTCTCTTGATATGATATTTGGTATCCACCATGAGTTTTCTCAGTTCTGAGTATACCCGATTCGAGGAGTGAGGGGTCACCGTTTGTGGGTATATGGTGGACCCAGTACGGTACCCCATGGCAAGAAGATCGTACAGAAAGGCGTTGAGCCTAGCAGGGGAATACTACTTACCGGTGATAGTATGGAAACTCGGCGGATATCTGGAGGATACCAACTAGAGTTGTATGATCAGATGGATATGAGGGCTGATCAGAGTGACGGTGCATGAGATATTGGGATTTCGAGTGTCGATGCTTGACACAGGTTTTATGATGATTTATTGATGGTACCTCTATTTTTACTTTATTGTAATTGTTATGACATGTTCAGTTTCATATAGCTGTTACACCCCTGATATTATACTTCGCTCATTCATTTACGTTGCATCCATACTTTCATACATCGTTATAACCTCATACTTAGGATTGTCGTTGTTACGTTCATGCATGCGATTGCCACTTACGATGTTATTTACTACTCACGAGCTGGTAACTCACCCCCATTGTGCCACAGTTTCTTACATGGCCGATCCTCCAGTGTAGTCGCGGCAGGACATACTACTTCTACTATCACTACTTTTGGGCATGATATTTTGTAGGTGGGTTGTGAGTATTCTTTTGTTTACTATCTTATACTCTTGTTCATTATATCTAGTATACTCTATCTGCCACATGCATATTTGACTTAGACGAGACTGGGAGATTGTGTTATATTTGACTCTGGCCGTCGTGCTTATACGAGCCGACTTTGTGATTGTGTGGTGGTTATTGTTTTATTTTATTATTTGCTTATTTTTTTGTCTATGGCGTCGTATATTTTATTGTGTGGTTGTATTCCGCCAAAAGGCCTTGAGTTTGCTCCTAAGTGGGGATGCTTATGTATCGGTTTGGATCAGATTTTACAAAGGAGATGCTGCCAAAAATTTTAACGATAAATCGATTTTCAAAAAGGTTTTGAAATGACTCTTCTACTCTTTAAGATAACACTTTTAACAAAGATTTCACCTTTTTGCCTTTATTTACGGTTTAGATTCTGGATTTTCGGCTTACTTGAATTACGCCACGCATTTAGACGTTGCGTGATTTAAGTGTCGGTCACGTTCCGCATTTGGGTCGTGACAAAGTTGGTATTAGAGCGTTAGGTTTTATCTTTCTGAGTATAGGATGGCCCTTGGTATGATGGAATATGTAGATTAAGCAGAGTAACGTAGCATGTGTATATTCTGCGTCATATTCACGATATGATACACCGCCTAAGTTACCTTAGTATATATGTCTTATGATTCCTTCCTTGATTCCATGCATCCTTTTGTTCTGGTTGCTATGTTCTAACCAAATCCCGTTTCTTGTTCCAGCCACCATGCCGGTAAAGACTATGAGGGACCAGAGGGCTGCCGCCAGAGACGAGATCAGGGTGGGCTCATCCGAGACGAGGACCGACCAGGGCAGTACGCCTATCCCTTAGGAGCAGGTTGATCCTCCTTCTCCAGGTCGGATTGCTAGGCTGGAGGCGAGTATTCAAGATTTGCACCAGATGGTTGGATTGTCGGTTGAGGCCAGTCGGGTACAGAGGTCAGAGGTTGTTCCGCCTACTACGGGGACATTGGTATTATCTACTGTTTAGATAGCTGTACCTGCCGCTACCGGGACTATCGAGGTATCACTACAGGAGCTCATGAGGCTGAAGCCTCCGGTATTCACTGGTACAGACGCAGCAGAGGATCCACAGTCATTCCTCGATAGGATGGCCAGGATTTGTCATTGCTTGAGGTGTTCTGATTCGAGATCGGTTGAGCTAACTAGTTTCCGTTTGGAGGGCCTTGGCCAGACTTGGTGTGAGTCCGTCGAGAGAGTCCGAGCTGCAGGTCTTCCACTTATGACATGTGATGACTTTTCGACATTTTTTTACTCGTTTCCTTCCGCAGAGCCTCAGGGATGCTCGAGCTCGCAGTTTTGAGTCTTTGCACAAGACTACAGGTATGACAGTGACAGAGTATGATATCCAGTTCACTCAGCTATATAGATATTCTCCTTATTTGGTGGACACCAAGGAGAAGCAATTCAAGAGGTTTGTGTGAGTCTTGATACTCATCTGTTCCACTCTATTGGTACCCAGCACTTTGACACTTATGTAGCGGCGATGGACGCAACCACACTGATGGAGGAGCGTATTACCGAGACTATGGATGTTCTGGAACCGAAGCAGGTTCATACTGGTGTATCAGTTTCCGGGTAGTTTGGTAGAGGTATGACAGGCAGAGGCCGCGACAGTTTCTTTCTAGGTCGTGGAGGTGGCAGAGGCTTGATACCGGGCCAGTTATTTAGCTCTTATCTACAGGGTCAACAGCCATCGTCAGGATGATATTAGTGTGGGAGTCTTCACCTTCTCGTCAGGTATTGTACCGTAAGATATCAGGGCGGAGCAGTAGTTCCACAGGTCACCTTACCTCTTCGCCTCCTCCTTTGCGAGCATTGCTTCCTCCACCCGTCGCTACTCCATGCCAGATAAATGCTCAGAGGGGCTGTCGTCATGGTCATCTTGTTCAGAGGGGAAGAGGCGGCAGAGGCAGAGGACATCAGGGTGCTGGTAGGGGACATGCCAGAGTTTTTGCTTTGACCCCCAAGTATGCGCAGGCATCGAATGCTGTTGTGATAGGTACTCTTTCCGTGTGTTCTTTCGACACACGCATATTGTTCGACCCTGGTTCCATCCATTCATATGTATCCACACACTTCATACAGAGATTGGATTAAGATTCGTCCTTGTTAGATCAGCCTCTCGTTGCGCTCACTCCCGTAGGAGAGTATTTTATCGCCCGACATGTGTTTCGGTCATGTTCCGTTCGGATTGGGGATAGGGATTCTTCTGTTGATTTGATCCTTCTCGATATATTAGATTTCGACGTTCTTCTCGGCATGGATTGGTTAGCTACTTGTTTATGCGTCTATGGACTGCCGTGAGAAGGCGGCCAGATTTTTTTCCGGGAGAAACAGTTCTTATTGTGCAGGGAGGCCGCAGTGTCGCCCCTCACAGTCTGATTTCTGCCCTTTGCGCTAGTCGGCTCTTGAGGAAAGGATGTCGGGGATTTTTAGCTTATATTCGTGATGCTGGAGCCATAAAGGCCCCGTTGCACCAGGTTCTAATTGTGAGAGAGTTCTCCGATGTATTTCCTGTTAGGTTCATTAGCACTCTCACTAAGTTTTATAAGGCATCGGGTATGCAATTTTTAAAAAATCTAGAGAGTAAAGCAACCCAAACCAAGGATCTAACTAGAGAATTAGGGTTTAGCAAAGCAAGTAAACAACTTTACTCTAAGTGAACAAGGAATACAACTTTTGTAGACCGGTTCTTCACTTCTAAAGCTCCGTGTAGTAGTCCTTTAGCTCTAAGTGGTGGTCTCCCGGACTCTTGTTAGGCTCCACTAGACGAAAGGAACGAGCTTGCTTAAAGATCTTCGAGGCCGAAGATGATCTACGTCGAGAAATCTCCAACTCAAGCTACCTCTTCACCAATAGAGAGTTAGTGAAGCAAACAACCAATATTAAATGGCTAGTTTGGTATAAATTGATGAAGTAGATTTTTGCTCAATTTAGAATTAATTTTCTCTTTTTCTTTTTCTTCTCACTCAAAACTGGAGAGCAAGGAAGGAGATAAAGAAGAAACTCAAGTGATCTCAAGTAATGAACCATGGGTGAGAAAATATCTTATATAAATCATGAGGAGACAAAACCATGGCTAAAGATAATGGTTGGGTTAATAAATATCTAGAGTAAAACAAAATTAGTGGACTTAAGTCAAAACTTCTCCATGCTTCCACAAGTAACTTAGCCATACTAATTTCCACCTAATTTTGATTTCCCCCTTAATATTTAAATACCCAAATTATCTTTACTTTGGTATGAGTCTCATACAGCTAAGTCCATTGTATCATCTAGCATGACACATAAACAAATACATTAATATATATCACATATATATTTAAATGTATTTAGAGAAAACAATTTCTTAAGTGAGCTAATATTAGTTAATGTATATTAATATATCAAATATATAGTCCTACATTAAATTATTAAATCAACACTTGATTTAATAACCCAGCTGTATCGTATACAACCGACTAATATCATTCATATGTATATCAAATATACATATAACAAATTATCGAGTCAACACTTGATTTAATAATCCGGTTATATCACATATAAGCTATATCGCGAGATTAGAGTACTGTATCACATACAAGTATCAATATCGGTCCCGCACATATCACATATGTGCCCTACTTCGTTTCGCATAAGCTAGGAATCCTCAGTGTAGGACTCTAAAGACTCGTCAATACGCCGGCAGTAGGTGATGATCATATCAGTCACCCACAAGCCGACAGCGGTACTAGTTGGACGTAACGGCTACCCGAGTATTGAGCGATCAGAAGATCAACAAGTAAGCTTGTCCATACTCCCGTGAATCCAGTAAGTAACACTACCGTACAGTCCGGTCTCTTCTTCTGATATGTCGCATATCTAGCATGGGGGTGGTATACGTCAGACCGCAATAGCTTGATAAGTCATGCCGATGTGAGGCTCATAACGGTTCGAGAAACTACTGATAACACTTACCAGTAAATCTCAGCAATCCTGGTCAGGGATTTCCTGTTATGGCCAATCGAGCACAGCACAATATCAACCCCCAATACCGGGAGAGATGAAACCCCTCCTATCGCTCATTGCCTCCATGTGACTCGGGACTGTACCCAAAAACCAACTGTTTGCACGCTCTTTTGAACGTGGTAGGGTGAAAATCAAAGCATAGTGGGAATCACACAAGACTCTATGACGATCTCGGGTCTACAGACTAACCTGTACCAGTG
Organism: Agapanthus africanus; assembly: GCA_030015575.1. NCBI lineage: Eukaryota > Viridiplantae > Streptophyta > Magnoliopsida > Asparagales > Amaryllidaceae > Agapanthus > Agapanthus africanus. The sequence goes on along the minus strand of CM057342.1, from coordinate 726,877,963 downwards.
TCACCAAAGAACCGCTATCTGACGATAGGTATAATACCATCTAGGAGTTCTCGGCGAGTCCTATTCGATGTACCCAGTCTCCACTGAGCACCCATATACAATCTTTGATGTCAAACACCAATGGATGTGGGATCATCCATCGTCCATCAAATGGGTCAAGAAACGTATACGCTAGTCTACTCTGGAATATCGATGCCCTGTCTCGATACTCCCACGACTAGGAATAATTAAAGGATGGACTTATGGACTACCCTGTCTCCACTAGTATAATCTCCATCATAGTCCTGCTAGTCAAGTATACATCCTAAGGGCTTCATCAACATGTAAGAGAGAGACAGTATAAAGATACAAATAAACATATTAAGATAAAGAGCAACCAGATAGCATACTATCATGTCGAGCAAGAAATTCCTCTCTATATATGTCCAAGCATCCACTATAATATACAATCATGTACAATAATGGCCTCTAGGTTATACATACAACTAACAATCTCCCACTTGCTCTAAGGCCAGTTGTTGTAGTAACTCATACCCAACATTCCGAAGAGTCTCTCAAACTGTATTTTGGGTATGGCCTTCATGAGTGGATCCCCCGTGTTATTCTTCGTGTTAACTCTCCTAACCTCGATCTCCCGGTGATCAACTATCTTCCGGATCAGGTGATACAGCCTAAGAATATGTCTGGATCACTGATGGGACCTGGGTTCCTTAGCTAAAGCCATTGCTCCATTGTTATCACAATACAAAGGTATTGGATGCTCGATGGACGGAACCACACCTAGTTCGGTTATGAACTTCTTCATCCAGACAGCCTCTTTGGTGGCATCGTTGGCAGCGATGTATTCAACCTCCATCGTCGAGTCAGCCACGGTATCTTTCTTAGAACTCTTCTAACATACCACCCATCCATTGAGGGTGAATACAAAACCCGAGACCGACCTAGAGTCGTTTTTATCACTTTGGAAGCTCGAATTGGTAGAGGACTCCACTTGGAGTTCACCGTTACCAAACACTAAGAACATTTCTTTAGTCCTTCTCAAGTACTTAAGAATGTTCTTCACAGCTGTCCAGTGATTCTCCCCAGGATTCGATTGATACCTGCTTACAACAATAAGTGCGTACGCTACATCCGGTCGGGTACATAACATCGCATACATGATAGACCCGACTGCCGAAGCATAGGGTATCCCTTGCATGCGAGCCCTCTCCAAATCAGTCTTGGGGGACATCTCTTTGGAGGGAGTGATTCCTGAGATCATGGGTAAATTCCCACGCTTGGAATCCTCCATACTAAATCTCCTTAGTATAGTGTCAATGTACCTGAATTGGGACAATCCCAACATCCGTTTGGATCTATCTCTATAGATCTTAATTCTCAGGATGTAGGAGGCATCACCCAGTGTCACGACCCGAAAGTACGGAACGTGACTGGCACTTAAACTACGAAACATCTCAAGGCGCAACGTAATCTAAGTAAGCAAAAACCCAGAAAACTAAACCATTTAACAAATAGAGTGAAAGAAAACTTGTTTTAAGGCAAGCGGTTTTATCAAATAAGTGGCATTAAACATTTAAAAGCAACGTCATATTTTCCCGAAAATTTTGGCAGAGTCTCCTTTGTAAATACTGGCCCCAAACGGGTACAACACATGAAACTACTTATGAATAATGAATAAAGGCATCCCCAAGCGGGATCTAGCTCTTCGCCGATGGCGGAAACACAACTACATGCACATGTATATCAAAAGTGCACAATACGAATCTGAGAGCAAGAAACAAGCAAATACCACGTCGGCTCAAGTGAGCATCGACACCAAACACCACAAATACAAGTCTCACGAGTCTCACTGTCTAGTCAAATATACAAGGGTAGATGGAGTATACTAGATACGAATAATATACATGATGGGATAACATATCCTCACAACCCACCTATGAGGAATGCCGCAAGTCCAAGCAAAATGAACAAAATGAGGAAGCGCGCCCGCCGCTACTGTGCTGACGGGTCGGACCTGCAAAATACTGTGGTACAACGGGGGTGAGTTGCCAACTTGTGAGTAATAAGTAACATCTAATAAGGCCATCATAAGCATGCACGCAATTTCGTCACAACCTACATATACTAATGTGATGCGATGCACTGGTATATATGCAACATGAATGCATAATCAACACGAGATCTGAATATGTTTAGTACAAGAAAATCTGTATTCTTATTTTAGTAAACTTCTATAATTTAACTATAGTATCATCAATGAAATCAATAGAAATCCGTGTCATGCATCGACACCAAATATGAATATCTCAATGTCTCGACATCTCAAGTCTCAATACCTCGATGTCTCAATGTATCAATATCTCAATATCTCGGGCTCCGGCAATCCGGACTGGCCCATATCATCAAATCTCGGGCTCCGGCAATCCGGACTGGCCCATATCATCAAATCTCAAGACTACATCGGTATCCTCTGGATATCCGCCGTGTCACAAATAACCATTCGGTAGTACTCCCCTGCCGGGCTCAACGCCATCATCTGCGACCATCTTGCCCCGGGGTACCGCACCAGGTCCACCATGCACCCGCAGACGGTTCCTCCTCCTCCTCGAATCGGGTGTATGATACCGCTTAAGAACCGAGACATCTCATGGTGGACGACACATACATCATATCACGAGGAAACCTGTGACATTTTGGAAAATTTTAAATATTAATTTATAATTTTAAATATAAAATTAATGAGTTTATAAAAGTGATATCACATACAGCTTTTGGTATCGGAATTATATCTGTAAAAAAATGTGGTTATTTTGGTAGAATGCTAATAAAGGTGTGTGATGTCATAAAATGATATTTTAATTAGCTCAACATGATATTGAATTTTACATTAAGTTAATGACATTTAAGTGATAGGTTAAATCATTTCCTATCTTTTATTTCATATGGATTTAAATTGTAACATGATATAAGATTTCATATTAAGATAAGAATATTAAGTGTCATGACAAGTATTTCATTTAAGCATGGATGTAGATTTTACATGAAAAGGGTTTTCTTTCTTTTGTTTTTTTTAATTATTTGGAAATGGTTGACATATCATAACCTAGACTAAACCCTCACATACAACTCACCTCACACATGCTCACAATTCTCCACCTCCTTCTTCAAGTTTAACACCTCCTCCTTGCATGAATGCACCATGCTTCCTTATGGTGACACCTTCTCTTTCATCCATGCCACCTCCACCAATTAACCTCCACCTCATACTTTCTCTACACAATAACACATACACATAGGAACTCCTTAGCCTCCTCAAACTGAACACTTACCAAAATTCTAACAATAGAAACATATGTGTTCCTAATATCAAAAGAGAAGAAATGATTCACCTCATCAAAGTTGTGCACATCACCAAGCTAGAGCCCCTACAAGACTTAGATGCTCCCACACACAATTCATGAGCTGATGTTCCATTTTATACAATCTCCATAGGTATAATCTCTAAACTCTATAGAATTCTAGTTCTGAAAAGTTTAAATATAGAAATCGGATATCGGAAATATCGTATTTTGATAGGAATAAGCTCTATTGTGAATCTGCTATATTTTAGATGAAAATCAGAAAACCCCAATAGTGCCTTAACCTTATAAATTGGACTAAGAAGAACCCATAGGAATACTAACCCATTACCTCGGATTTTGGCCGGCGACAAGAAGGTAAAATCCGAGCTCGCCGGATTTGTAGGGGAGTTGGGTGTTGTATTTTTTAGGATATCTCTCTGTAGGTGTATAGGTATGTTTGGTATTGTTTATTTAAGTTATTTTAGCAGTAGGTTAGATCTGTAAGCTAGTATCAGTTTTGGAGTAAAATTCTATAAACGACACGTAGCATGTTTATTTTGTGCAGTATTATAAACTGGGATTTTATGATATCTAGTTCATTGCAATTGAATCTGGAACCAATAGGTATAAGCACTAGAAAAACTAGCAACACCATAAGTATCATAGGACCACTATAAGACTTAACTTAAAGACAGAGCCCCCAAGTCATTGGTTGACCCGGCGACATCTAGGCCTTTTCCGAGCTCGCCGGCCCTCCTTGAGTGTTTGGTGTTGGTTTTTCTTCTGTACCTTTATATGGGAAAATTATGATTTTTAGTATTGTTTGATTTGTCCCAATATTCATACAGAGAAATTTGGGAATGTTTAGTTGGGTTTTATTTAAAGTTTTAGACATTTCGATGTGATTTTCCGTATTTCTGTACCGCGACTGAATCGTTGACGTTCGTACGTTAAGTTCAGGGGCAATTGATCATCTTTGGGGTAAGTGAGCTGTAGGTTCTAACCTACGGGTGCTTAGCTCGTTTTTTTGGTTTTCAATTTGGTATTTATATCGATGTGATTTGTAAAATGATTATAGGTGCGATCGCGAAGGATTCGAGACGGAGTTGACGAACTTAGCAGTGTGGAATTCAGCAAGCTCATCAAGTTGGTGAGTAGATTTACATCTACGGGAGAAGTCGGGTGGATGGCGTATAGCACCCCCGCAACCTTATAAATAAAATAGTATGATATCTAATTAGATATTAATGTTATTGATATAGTATCATATATAGTATGCCCTTCATTTGCATATAGTTTCATGCATAGTTTTAATGATATACGTACGTGACGTTAGATCCTTATGAAATGGATATGATTTGATGGATTTGTACAAGGAATCATGCCGTACTTGAAATGATACACATACAGTGATACAATGATGTATTATACAAGGAATTATATGTATTGGAAATGATGAGATTCATATGCTGAATAATGGCCAAGTTTCCCTTTTGGCTCGTAGAGTTAGATTATATTTCGTTTTAGGATGTAATATTTGTGTGAGCTATACTCTTTTAAAAACTACGATTCGTTTCTCTTTTAAATGATAAAATACAAGGATGCAATGCCCACTTTCAAAAAGAATATCTATTTTAAACTAAGGCAGCTTCCTTATCTCAAAACCAACGTTTCGTTCCCTTTTCAAAGATAATGGTATATCTCATAGCAAGTAATTACAGTTATCAGTCACGCTTAGATTTACTTTACATGTTAGCATTATATTATCGATGTTATACATTTCTGCGATACGAACACTCTGATAGAACACTGCACAACTACCAATGAGTATTATGCTGCACAAATACGTATACCTATGTTACACTACAGCTCATTGGTACTGCTATGTCATTGTAGGACCATTATGATATATTGCATATGTAGATATAGATATGAGTAGGTTATTACACTTTTAGAACACTTGCATATATACTAATGATTGTCATGCTGCACGAGCACAGACGCGTATGTTACACTACACATCATTAGTATTGCTATGACACAGTAGAATTTATACGTTTATTTTCTTGTATGTTTTATTTACGCACTTTACCCTTATTATCTGTTAAGCATTGTGAATACCAGTACTATGAATGTTATATTTTGTTTTATGAGTTTTCTGGACGTTTTACTTTTGATGATATATATCAGTGGTATGGGACTCTGTTATATATGTATATATATAATATATCATCAGTATAATCTATGCAAGTATTCTTATTCTTTACTTGATATTTTTGGATATGATGAGTTGGAGTCCACCATGAGTTTTATGTTTTCTGATTTTTTTATTCCGAACCGAGTAGGGTAGCTATATGGTTTCGGATGTGTGACATATCCGTACTGAGTGGGGTAGTTATACAGCGGGATACATGGTGGACCCGGTTCGAGGCCGAGGGACAGGATAGTCGCATTATAGGCGGGGAGCCAAATGAGAATACTCAATACCGGAGATAGAGATGAGCACGACAGATATCCAGGGGATACTGAGAGGGGTTCGATGGGCACAGCGGATATCCAGGGGATACCGACCGGGCCAGGGATATCGGGTGGCGATCATCTGTTGAGATGGTGTCGACAGTATCTGCATTTATGTGTCGATGCTGGAAACAAGAGATTTCTGATTTCGATGTCGATGCTGGACATCCATATATATATTGATATGATTGTTATCAGGACTGATCCGGGGGACAGTACCTATATATGTATTCTACTTGGAATTGTATGACAGTCAGTGTTGCATTATGATACATATGCATATCATATTATATTTGTACAGATTATGGTAGTACTATATTTATGACCTAGGTATCGTCGTGCATTTCGATTTCTACCTTTAGATATACTTTTATTCACTGAGTTGGCAACTCATCCCCGTTGTGCCACAGTTTCTTGCAGGTTTTACCGCTTGGATTATCAGCGGCTTGGGCACACATTCCTTTCGGTGATTTATTGGTAAGTGGGTTAGTATTATATCGTACTCACTCTTGATTATTCATATATTCTTGTATCTAGTGGAAACTCCATCAATTTAGAAATGGTATATTATGGAATTAGAAGCGAGACTTAGAAATTATGAGGTCACACTCTTTAGAGTCGACTTCTGAGATAGATTGTTTGGCTGCTCCGTCGTTTGGACGTGAAAGCTAGCTCCCGTTGGGATGCTATTTTATTGTTGTAGTTGTATCGGGTTTTTATGTAAAATTTTCAAAGGAGGTGCCGTCAAATTTCAAAACGTCTTAGATGCTTTTCAAACATACTTAGTTAAACTTAAATGTTATCTTAAACTGATTTCATCATATGACTATTTTAAAGCTCACCTCCAATATTTTCAAAAAGGGTTTAGATTCCGGGTTTCGGCTTACTTGGACCGCGTCGACGTCTTTAGATGTCACGTGATTTAAGTGCCGGTCACGTGTCACATTTGGGTCGTGAAAAAACCGAAACTTGCATTATTAAAATGATAACAGGTTTATAAAATTCTTGCGGTTTTCCTAAAAATCCAGAAATCCTATAATACTGAAATCCTTAAGGAAAATCACCATATGTACACATGTCAGAGATGATGAATGCCTATGGTATCAACGATATGAAATACGATGTGTGACTAGAAAACTATGCATGAACGATGATGCAATGAGGTATATGCATATGACTAGCAATCCTACGTATCCATCCTGATGAATTGAATATACAAGTACAAGTTTACAAATCATATATGGTGCAATTGTTTTAGATTCTGATTTAAACAAGTTATCTAGTGTTCATGGCATAGTAATTACCAAGGCGTGTGTGTTCACATGAATAGTGCCCGTGCAACATAAACCAATGGTAATGGTGCAAGTGTCCTATGAGATGAAATCACACACACACACACACACATAACGATGATGCGATGCAACGGGATGAATAACTAGGAATTACGCAAATAAATGCAAGTACTAATAAAAATTCTAACTATCGGGCGCCTTGCGCCATCCAGACGATTCCCCCGTAGATGTGTACATCTACTCACCGGGATGCCTCGGCTAATCTGATCTGATCTCAGCCATGTCTTTTCCGCGCCACATCCGACGCCTTTGCACCCGATCCTAGAATCGCACACAAGCAATTAAGAGGATAAATAAATGATAGTCGCGGATATAAACGACACAAGTCAAACCATGCGCACAACAAGACGCGCACACATTTGGTGTACAAAACGAGCTCGCGACAACGCCACAAACTACTCTAGGGTCCAAAACGTGACAACTACCAAGTGTAGAACCCAATCGCGTATTCACAACACATTAATTATTATATAAAATAGGTTGCATAACATCAAAACCTCAACTTTAATTTAAAATCGATTTATTCCGAAAACCTAGTAAGCATCCATTTACCGTTTAGCACAATTCTAGATGTTTTAACGAAACTAGTGGCCACAATGTTCACTTAATAACTTAGTTAGGTCATACAAATATTCATTAGATTTTAATCTCACATATTTTCATAAATTCTAAAAACCTAGTTTGCAAAATTATATAATTTGGACAATTTAAAAGTAGAAATTGGCAATTTAACAATTTGACTAGATTTTGCAAGTCTTTAGATACTAATCTACACATTGTACCTTTAACCAAGTAATAAAAACCCTAACTTGATCCAAACCCTATTCTTTTAATTTTCAAACTTGAAGTTAAAACCATAATAATAACTAAATAAGTTTGTTTTAAAGAAATTAAACAACAATTTAACATAAGGTTGAGATTATACCTCACAAGTTTGAGATCAAACTTGCAATTTCTTGGCCTCCTAAAAACCATTTTGCTCCAAGATCCATACTTGATTGGGCCAAGGAACAAAGAGTTAGGTTTTAATTAGGAATTAGTAGGAATTTAGAAGAATTTTTGATGGAAAATGAGAAGATTGTGAGGGAAAAATGAGGTGGAGAATTTTTTTGGGGGCTGCTCAATGAGGGCTCGGCCAAATGAGAGGGAGAGAGAGAAAGTGAGGTGAGCATGTTTGTGACTAAGTCAAAGAAGCCCATAGCTCATTTAACTTATAAGCCATTTTATTCCTTTCATTTTATTTCTTTTTTTCTTTCATTTTGTGAGGAAATGAAGTGGGGAATCGGGAGAGGGCTGGCATGTGGTTTCCGCTAGAAATAGGGGAGTAGGAGAGAGAGTGAGGTGTGTGTGTGGGTGTGTGTAGAAGCATCACCAAGTATTACCTCTTTTACTTATTTCCTTAATTATCTTATTTCACAATTTAAGCCTTTTCTTTTATATTTTCTAAAACCATCTCGACAACTTATTTTCATTTCAAAAACAACAGGTTACATTTTGGTTTAATGTACCATGATGCACAAAACTTGTATTAACCCATTTTAATTTGTAATTATCACTAATTAAATATATTAGTGAAAGCTTAAAATAATATTAAAAATAATTAATTAAGGAAAATATTTAAGTAAACTAGAAATTTACAAGTGACCAATTAAATACCAAATACTAGCAGTTACATAGCTAGAATAGGTATATTTAAGTCTACGTTGAAAAATAATTATATATTGGTTTTTACGGAAAACACCAGTTATTTTACCGATTATCGGAAATTTCACTTAAACGATTTTCAAAACGTTACAATCTTCCCCCCTTAAAGAAATTCGGTCCCCGAATTTAAAATTTAACTACGCGTACCCTCGAAGAGATGGGAATATTTCTTCCGCATCTCGTCCTCGGTTTCCCACGTGACCTTTTTCGCCGTTCGGCCATGTCAAGAACCTATACGGACGGTATGACCTCGGACCTCAGTTCTTTCACCTGCCGATCTAGAATGACTATTGGCTACTTGGTGAAAGAAGGATTGCACTTCAGCTGGATCGTCTGATGCTGTATCGCGCAAGAGGGGTCATGAAGGTACTCGCGGAGTATCAATACATGAAACACGGGGTGAATATCTGGAAAGCTGGGTGGAAGAGCCAAACGGTAAGCAACTGCGCCGACACGCTCGAGAATCACAATGAACCCACATATCTGGAACTAAGCCTTCCTTCTCTTTCAGAATCTCGACACGCCCTTCATCAGAGAAACCTTCAACAAAAACATGATCGCCTACTATGACGAACCCAAGTCTGCGCCGACGTCGGTCTGCATAAGATCTCTGCCTGCTCTGGGCCGCTCTCATCCTATCCAAATTAACTGAATCTTTTCGGTCGTCTCTTATACAATCTGTAGTCCCAAAATACTGCTCTCGCAGAGCTCTGCCCAACAAACTGTTGATCATCATTTCCTCTCATATAATGCCTCGAAGAGTGCCATTTGAATCTTCTCCTGAAAGCTGTTATTACAGGAAAACTCTATCAAAGGCAAGTGGCGATCCCAACTGCCACCGAAAACTATAATGCAAGCTTGGAGCATATCCTCAAGAGTCTGAATGGTCTGCTCTGATTAACCATCGGTCTACGGGTAGGAAGCTGTACTGAAACTCAATCGGGTGTCTAAAGTCTCTTAATGTTTATATAATAGTTGGCTGGTGAACTGGGTGCTTCTGTCAGACATAATATAATTCGGAACTCTATGTAATCGCACAATCTTATCACATATATCTGAGCATACTGAACGAATCCGAAAATGGTCTTGACTGGCAGAAAATGAGCTGCTTCCGTCAATCGGTCTACGATCACTTAAATAGAGCCATGCTCTCGACTGGTCCTAGGTATACCCACAATAAAATCCATAGAAATCTGTTCCTATTTCCACTCTGGAATGGGCAAAGGTTGTAATTATCCTGTTGGCCTCAGATGCTCAGTCTTGACTTGTTGACAAGTCATCATCCCAAAACAAAATCTCTGACAACTCTCTTCATCCCTTCACACTAGTAGACTTCTATCAAAATCACGATTCATATATGCTGACTGATGCGCCTCCTCTAAGATCTCGTGTCTCAGTCCCTCGGAATCTGGCGCACATAGTCGAGCCCCAAATCGTAGTACTCCCTGATTATCAATCACAAACTCTGAATCTATGCCCTGTCGAACCTGTTCCAAGATCTCTGAAAACGAACGTCATCGGACTATGCTTCACGGATATGATCAAATAACTGTGGATGTTCACGGACATGGACAAGTTGTCCCCCGGTCGACGTAAACTCGAACTGTACTCGGCTGTCATATAGTATCTACCAATCTGTCGTCGACTGTGCTCAAACAAGCAAAGCTATCTCCGGGCCTCCGACTCTAAGCATCTGCCACATCGTTCGCTTTGCCTGGGCGATAAAGAATCTCGCAATCATAGTCTTTCACTAGCTCCATCCAACTGTGCTATCTCAAAATTCAGATCTCATTGCTGAAAAAATGTATTTTAAACTCTTGTGGTCTGTGAATATCTGGTACAACTCGCCGTATAAGTAGTGTCTCCAATTCATGAGTGTAAAAATCACCGTAGCCATCTCTAAGTCATGCATGGAATAGTTCTACTCGTGCTTCTTCAACTGCCGAGAAACATCGCAATAACAACAAAACCTCCTGATCTTAAAGGCAAAGATAATACTGGCGCCGTAATCAAACGAGTCTTCAACTGCTGAAAGCTCAGCTTGCATACCTCAATCCAACGAAAAGAAACTCCCTTCCAGGTCAAGCCGGTCAACGTTGCAGCTATATGCGAAAAATCCTATACGAAATATCTATAGTATCCGTCCAAACCCAAAATGCTGCGAACCTCCGTCACTGATACAGATCTGGGCCAGTGTTGAACGGCCTCGATCTTTTTCGGCTCTATATTTATCATCTCTAGTAACTATGTGACCCAAGGAGTCAACATCATCCAACCAGAAAACACACGTGGATAATTTAGCGAATAGCTGGTGCTCTCTTAAAGTCTACAGCGAAATCCCCAATTACTGCCTAGGCTCCACTCGGTTCCAAAAATATACTAAAATGTCATCAACGAACACGATAATAATTGATCAAGAAACGTCCTGAATATGCGGTTCATCAAGTCCATAAACGCTGCTGGGGCATTGGTGTGCTCGAATGACATCACTAAAAACTCTTAATGCCGCGACGCGTGAAAAGCAGTCTTCGGAATATCATCCTCTTGAACTCGCAACTAATTGTAACCTGATCACAAGTCAATCTTCGAGAATTATCCCACACCCTGGAGCTAATCAAATAAATCGTTGATACGAGGTAAGGGATATCTGTTCCGCACAGTAATCCGATTCAACTGACAAAATCGATGCACTAACACAACTGCCGTCTTTCTTCTTGATGAACAGGACAGGAGCTCCACAAAGTGACGCACTTGGATGAACAAGCCCTTTATCCAACAATCTTGCAACTGATCCTTTAGTTCTTTAAGCCCCGTCGGATCCATCCGATATGGCGGTATAGAAAAAGGCTCCGTGCTGAGAATCAATTCAAAGCAGAACTCAATATCGCGCTCTGACGACAAACCAATCAACTTGTAGGGAAAGACATCTTGAAATTCCCTCACAAACGGAACCTGGTCCAACGGGACCTCTGCGACTCTAACATCACAAACATATGCCAAGAATTCCTGACATCCTTTTCTCAAAAGCTAACTAGCGCGACAAGAAGAAATCAAACTGGGAAAGGCGATGCTACGGTCTTCCCGAAAACAAACAAGAATCGGCTCACCTGGAAAACCAAATCTGACTGCCCCCTCATGGCAGTCCACAGACGCATAACACGTGGCTAACCAATCCATGCTAAGAATAACATCAAGGTCTAACATATCGAGAAAAATCAAATTGACATAAGAAATCCTATCTCCAATACGAACAAAACAAACACGAACGAAAAACACATAGAGCTACAAAAGACTAGCCTACGGAAGAAATCACAACAAGCGGCTGATTTAGCAAGGACTACTATCGGCTAGACTTCGATACAAAATATGCGGATACCATTTCAAGCAACACCAAAAAGAAATACGCATCGGAAGAACACCGAAAGAATAACTGTCACAACGGCGTCTATCTAACCACTTTGAGCCGGCATACCGGTACAAATCCGCTTCGATCCCAAAAACGACCGAGGTCTCAGAAATGCGCTCCTCTAGCAGTAAGGCTGCATCCATCGTGGCTGCATAAGTATCAAAATGCTGGGTACCAACAGCATGAAATAACTGCATGTCCAATCTCCACACGAACCTCTTTATCCGTTTCTCTTCAGTGTCCACCAGGTAAGGAACACATCGGATTGCTGAGTAAACTAAATGTCGTACTCGGACACCTTCATCCCTGAAGTCTTGCGCAAAGGCTTGAAACTATGAGTTCGGACATCTCGAATGCTCTCCGAAAGGAAACAAGCAAGAAATACAGCTGTAAACTTATCCCAAGTCATAAGACGTAGATCTGCAGCTCGGCCTCTCTCAATTGACTCACACTGCGTCTGAGCAAGACCTCTCTAGACGAAAACTTACAAGCTCAATCCATATCTCGTCAGAATATCTTTGTGAACGACAAATCATAGACATCCTGGCGAGAATGGCCTATGTATCCTCCGCTGCATCTGTGCCGGTAAAAGTAAACTGGAGGCCTCAGCCTCAAAAACTCCTATAAGGATATAGAAATAAACTTGGTAACAACAGATAGCTGACTGAGCAGTAGGTACAATCACGGTCCCTGCAGTAGGAGGGACATCATCGGCTCTCGGAGCTCGGCTAACCACCACTAACAATCCAATCATCTGTCCCACATCCTGATACTAGACTCCAGCCTAACTATCCAGCCTGGAAAAAGCGGATCAATCTGTCCATGAGGGGTAGGCGTACCGCCCTGATCGGTCCTTGTCTCAAATGAGCTTACTCTAATCTCATCCCTGGCGGCAGCCCTCTGGTCCTCGATATCTCCGGCGGCATAGTGGCTAGAACAAGAAGCAGGATTGATAGGAACATTGCGATTGAATCAAAAGGGTTTCCGGAATCAAGGAAGGAAATACAAGCAAATATATATCCTAAGGTTACTTAGGCGGAGTACCGTATCGTAAGTATGCCGCGGAACATACACACGCTACGCCACTCTGCTTAAGTCACCTACTCCATCTACCAAAGGTCATCCTACACTCAGAAAGGTAAAACCTATCGCTCTGATACTAACTTTGTCACGACCCGAAGGTACGGAACGTGACTGGCACTTAAACTACGAAACGTCTCAAGGCGCAACGTAATCTAAGTAAGCCAAAACCCAAAAAACTAAACTATTTAACAAATAGAGTGAAAGAAAACTTGTTTTAAGGCAAGTAGTTTTATCAAATAAATGGCATTAAACATTTAAAAGCAACGTCATATTTTCCCGAAAAATTCGGCAGAGTCTCCTTTGTAAATATTGGCCCCAAACGGGTACAACACATGTAAATACATATGAATAATGAATAAAGGCATCCTCAAGCTGGAGCTAGCTCTTCGCCGATGGAGGAAACACAACCACATGCACATGTATATCAAAAGTGCACAATAAGAATCTGAGAGCAAGAAACAAGCAATTACCACGTCGGCTCAAGTGAGCATCGACACCAAACACCACAAATACAAGTCTCACGAGTCACACTGTCTAGTCAAATATACAAGGGTAGATGGAGTATACTAGATACAAATAATATATATGATGGGATAACATATCCTCGCAACCCACCTACGAGGAATGTCGCAACCCACCTACGAGGAAGTGCACCCGCCGCTACTGTGCTGACGGGTCGGACCTGCAAAATACTATGGCACAACGGGGGTGAGTTGCCAACTCGTGAGTAATAAGTAATATCTAATAAGGCTATCGTAAGCATGCACGCAATTTCGTCACAGCCTATATATACTAATGTGATGCGATGCACTGGTATGTATGCAACATGAATGCATAATCAACATGAGATCTGAATATATTTAGTACGAGAAAATCTGTATTCTTATCTTAGTAAAATTTCTGTAATTTAACTATAGTATCATCAATGAAATCAATAGAAATTCGTGTCACGCATCGACACCAAATATGAATATCTCAATGTCTCGACATTTTAAGTATCAATACCTCGATGTCTCAATGTATCAATATTTCAATATCTCGGGCTCTGGCAATCCGGACTGGCCCATATCATCAAATCTCGGGCTCCGGCAATCCGGACTGGCCCATATCATCAAATCTCAAGACTACGTCGGTATCCTCCGGATATCCGCCGCATCATAAATAACCGGTCGGTAGTACTCCCCTGCCGGGCTCAACGCCATCATCTGCGACCATCTTGCCCCGGGGTACCGCACCGGGTCCACCACCCGCAGACGGTTCCTCCTCCTCCTTAAATCGGGTGTATGATACCGCTCAAGAACCGAGAAATCTCATGGTGGACGACACATACATCATACACGAGAAAACATCAACTTGCATTATTAAAATGATAACAGGTTTATAAAATTCTTGCGGTTTTCCCAAAAATCCAAATATCCCATAATACTGAAATCCTCAAGGAAAATCACCATATGTACACATGTCGGCGATGATGAATGCCTATGGTATCAACGATATGAAATACGATGTGTGACTAGAAAAATATGCATGAACGATGATGTAATGAGGTATATGCATATGACTAGCAATCTTACGTATCCATCCTGATGAATTGAATATACAAGTACATGTTTACAAATCATATATGGTGCAATTGTTTTAGATTCTGATTTAAACAAGTTATATAGTGTTCATGGCATAGCAATTAGCAAGGCGTGTGTGTCTACATGAATAGTGCCCGTGCAGCATAAACCAATGGTAATGGTGCAAGTGTCCTATGAGATGATATCACACACACACACACACATAACGATGATGTGATGCAACGAGATGAATAACTAGGAATTACGCATATAAATACAAGTACTAATATAAATTCTAACTATCGGGTGCCTTGCGCCATCCAGACGATTCCCCCGTAGATGTGTACATCTACTCACCAGGACGCCTTGGCTAATCTGATCTGATCTCAGCCATATTTTTTCCGAGCCACATCCGATGCCTCTGCACCCGATCCTATAATCGCACACAAGCAATTAAAAGGATAAATAAATGATAGTCGCGGATACAAACGACACAAGTCAAACCACGCGCACAACAAGACGCGCACACACTTGTTGTACAAAACACGCTCGCGACAATACCACAAACTACTTTAGGGTCGCAAAACGTGACAACTACCAAGTCTAGAACCCAATCGCGCATTCACAACACATTAATTATTATATAAAATAGGTTGCATAACATCAAAACCTCAACTTTAATTTAAAATTGATTTATTCCGAAAACCTAGTAAGCATCCATTTACCGTTTTAGCACAATTCTAGATGTTTTAACGAAACTAGTGGCCACAATGTTCACTTAATAACTTAGTTAGGTCACACAAATATTCATTAGATTTTAATCTCACATATTTTCATAAATTCTAAAAACCTAGTTTGCACAATTATATAATTTGGACAATTTAAAAGTAGAAATTGGCAATTTAACAATTTGACTAGAATTTTGCAAGTCTTTAGATACTAATCTACACATTGCAACCTTAACCAAGTAATAAAAACCCTAACTTGATCCAAACCCTATTCTTTTAATTTTCAAACTTGAAGTTAAAACCATAATAATAACTAAATAAGTTTGTTTTAAAGAAATTAAACAACAATTTAACATAAGGTTGAGATCATACCTCAATAGTTTGAGATCAAACTTGCAATTTCTCGGCCTCCCAAAAACCATTTTGCTCCAAGATCCATACTTGATTGGGCCAAAGAATAAAGGGTTAGGATTTAATTAGGAATTAGTAGGAATTTGAAAGGATTTTTGATGGAAAATGAGAAGATTGTGATGGAAAAATGAGGTGGAGAATTTTTTTGGGGGCTGCTCAATGAGGGCTCGGCCAAATGAGAGGGAGAGAGAGAAAGTGAGGTGAGTATGTTTGTGACCATGTCAAAGAAGCCCATACCTCATTTAACTTATAAGCCATTTTATTCCTTTCATTTTATTCCTTTTTTTCTTTCATTTTGTGAGGAAATGAAGTGGGGAATTGGGAGAGGGCTACCATGGGGTTTCGGCCAGAAATGGGGGAGTAGGAGAGAGAGTGGGGTTTGTGTAGAAGCATCACCAAGTATTACCTCTTTTACTTATTTCCTTAATTATCTTATTTCACAATTTAAGCCTTTTCTTTTATATTTTCAAAAACCATCTTGACAACTTATTTTCATTTCAAAAACAACATGTTACATTTTGGTTTAATGTACCATGATTCAAAAAACTTGTATTAACCCATTTTAATTTGTAATTATTACTAATTAAATATATTAATGAAAGCTTAAAATAATATTAAAAATAATTAATTATGGAAAATATTTAAGTAAACTAGAAATTTACAAGTGACCAATTAAATGCCAAATACTAGCAGTTACATAGCTATAATAGTTATATTTAAGTCTACGTTGAAAAATAATTATATCTTGGTTTTTAAGGAAAACACCAGTTATTTTACCGATTATCGGAAATTTCACCTAAACGATTTTCAAAACGTTACACCCAGATCCTTCATGGAGAATCTTTGTGTTAAGAAGAGCTTGACTGAGTGCAACATAGGAACATCATTTTCTATCAAGAGTATGTCATCCACATACAATACGAGGAAGACAACTTACTCTCTGCAACCTTTTTTTATATACACGGCTCATCTACGTTTTTGATGAAGTCAAACCCTTTGACTGCCACATCAAAACTGATGTTCCAACTCCTCGATGTCTGCTTTAACCCATAGATTGATTTAAGCAGCTTGTACACGTTTCCGCTGCTCCTACTATCTACGAAGCTTTATGGCTGAGTCATGTACACGCTTTCTTCTAAATCACCATTTAGAAAAGCGGTCTTGACATCCATCTGCCAGATTTCATAGTCATGGTATGCAGCGATGGAAAGTAGGATCCGTATGGACTTAAGCATAGCCACAGGAGAAAAGGTTTCATCATAATCCATACCCGGTCGTTGATGAAAACCTTTTGCTACAAGTCTAGCTTTGAAAGTCTCAATTTTTGCATCTACACAAAGTTTCTTTTTAAAAATCCACTTGCCTCAAATGGGTTTTACTCCTTTAGGAGCAACTTCCAAAGTCCATACTTTGTTGGTGTACATGTATTTCTCGGGTGGATGTGGAACCCTACTAGATCGGCGGAGAGGCTGAGGTTCTTCGGGGACTATCGAATTCTCTGATTCCACTAAATCTTCAGTTGTAGTTTGTGTAGCTGGAACTTCTTCCAGTTCTACCTCTTTGATATTAATTTCTTTTTCAAGAAATTTCTTTTCTAAAAAGGTGGCATTGCAAGAAACAAACACCTTTTGTTCCTCAGTGTTGTAGAAGATATACCTACGTGAGTTTTTGGGATATCCTATAAATTTGCACAGAACTGACCTTGCCTTGAGCTTGTCCGGATTTTGCGTTTTAATATAAACCAGACAACCCCATATTTTAATATAATTAAGACACGGTCTCTTTCCCTTCCATATCTTATATGGAGTGGTAAGCACAGATTTAGTAGGGACCATATTCAATAGATGTATGGCTGTCTCAAGCTCATAACTCCAAAATGAAATAAGCAACTCAGCAGTACTCATCATAGAACACACCATATCTAATAGGGTGCGATTCCTCCGCTCCGATACACCGTTGTGCTGTGGTGTATACGGAGGAGTAAGCTGAGAGAGAATCCCATTCTCTTTTAGATAGTCACGGAATTCTGTGCTCAAGTATTCTCCTCCCCGATCAGATCGAAGGATTTTAATACTTTTACCCGTTTGGTTCTCGACTTCGCACTTATATTCCTTGAATTTCTCAAAAGCTTCAGACTTGTGTTTCAACAGGAACACATGTCCGTATCTTGAGAGATCATCAGTGAATGTAATGAAGTACGAAGAACCATTTCTGGCATGTGTAGTCATGGGACCGCATACATCACTATGTATCAGTCCCAAGAGTTTTGTAGCTCTTTCTCCATGTCCAGTAAACGGAGTTTTGGTCATCTTGCCTTTGAGACATGACTGGCAAGTTTCATAAGATGTAAATTCGAACGGATTCAAATATCCATCCTTATATAACTTAGCTAGTCGTGTCGCATTGATATGACCTAGTCTACAATGCCACAAGAAGGATTCGTTCATTTCTGAACTTTTTCTCTTGTGTGTGTTCTGTATGTTAAGAACTGTAGTTTGATTTAGAACGTATATGCCATTACATAACGTGCCTGATCCAATCAATTTTTGATTTAGGAAGATGTTCATAACATTATCCTGCAATACAAAATTATATCTTTCTTTACTTAATAAAGAAACCAATATAATATTGCATATCAGGTTCGGTATGTAATAACATCAGTTCAGAATCAATGTATTACCAGTCGGTAATACAAGGTGATATTTGCCAACTGTTTTGGCTGCAACATTTGCCCCATTCCTTACTCGTACAGAACGATCACCTTTTCCCAGCTCTCTACCTTTTTTAGCCCATGTAACAGATTACATATGTGGGATCCTGATCCGGTATCTAACACCTAGGACGTAGAGCATACTGAGAAATAGTTTTCGGTAACGAACACACCTGAAGAAGATGCATCAATATGCTCATTCCTCGTTCGGGTGGCATGGGAATACGGATATTCCCCCATTTCATGCTCGGACTTATAACAATTATAAGATAGAGAGGAACCAACGTTCCCTAGCTCAGTATAAGAAGTGGGTTCGGTCAATACATTAATATTATTATTTTGATTAAGGCGTGTCATGGTCGCTACCTGGAGAGAGAGAGAGAGAAGAAAACACTTAGCGTATGCTCTTGCAAGATCAGATTGGTTATTATTTTATCTAGTCAGGATGGCTCCCACCGTTTTTATCAAATCTTCCTTCAAACCCTAAAAGGTAAGACTAGACGGGATTAATTACATCCTACAAGTTCGCCAATCTTTCAGCCAGACCAGTATCGGTACTTTGAGAGAGATTCCCCGTGCTTTCGCATGGACCTAATTAGAATAAACCTCATTTTCCCAGAAGCATAACCCCATTGACACCTTTCTAGTCACCTACTTGATCGGCTAATTGTAAAGTGCAAAACTCTCCCAGGAGTAACTCTTACTCGCAATGGGTATCGGGATCCAACTATCTCATAGAAGGTATGCAATCTCATTGCAAATTTCAACACTTGAAATTCCCAATAATGTTTTGCCCCTAACGTCCTATGACCTTGACGAAGGCCAACAAACCAAAGGCCGCCATTCAAGTTCAACCCGTACATTTCGTGATTGAATTAAACCCACCCGCACGATCCTTGAGGAAGGCCAACAAAGTCGTATGACTACTTTAATCCAATCTCATCATATGCAGCAGATAAGCACTAATCAGCTACCGCACACTACGCCTTGATGAAGGCCAACAAACGTAGCACGAATACTAAGTAGTACTTATCTGAAATGACGGAGGGTTATGACAGGTTTTTAAGAAAACCTTTTGCGTAATGAACTTGATATCGTTGTAGAATCGAGTGATTTAAAAAGGAGTGGTTTAAGCTCCGCTTTTAAAATCGAGTTTTTCAAAATGAACCGAATGGGTGTAGCATCTGCTAGCTTTTGCTAAAGAGGCGGTGAAGGGATCTTGGCTCTTTCCTCATCGAATGAGGTGCTGGATATTCTACAAGGAATACCACTATGCAAAGAAAGAACTAGAGCTACCTTTTTGAAAATTTGATTCTACAACATCTTTAAGTTTATTTCCTTTTCATTAATCTCATTAATGAAGTCCCATCATTTATGCTTCCTAAGCATCACAGAAGAAACGAAAATACAACGTACGCTTATGCCATCCGCATTCGCCACAAGGTCCCGTCATGCACCGTTAGGTTAGTTAACTAACGGCAGAGCGAGGGCAGGACTAGTGCGGATGCAAAACATAAGCAACGTTTATTATATATTATATATATAATATTAAGCATTCGTCTCACGCAGTTAGATGATCTCATTACAGAACATTGCAGCAGAATTCAACATATGAAATATTGGATATATTAGGAGTTCCGCATTTTAAATTAAGCCAGTAAAAAACACGGATTCCACGGTCGTGATGAATAGCCAAACCCATATCCCTAGACCCCTATGAGAGCGGCAAGCAACCCTGCCAATTCTAGAGTTAGGAGACCCGGTCTCGACTCCTCGAGATGGTCTCCTACTGGACTCTAGAACCCAGTTACTTGTGCTCCCCACCTTGGGTCTATCCTAATGAGGAAAAGTAAATAATATACATCAAAGGTGACATCATCCTCAACACGGAAGTGTCCTAATAAAAGAATATTACATACAAGTTTTTACATGAATGAAAATGAAAAACTCCCATCTCACGCAAAAACCCCCGGTTATTAGAAACACGATGATCCATTATAACATATCACAGCAATACATAACATCACATGTCACCAACGTAAGTAAATATATGTATCCCAATTGTCGTTGATGTATAGCAACGAAACCGGCGATACACCACATATTACACTTACGGTCGCAAAAAAGAAAGTGAAAACTACAACAATTGGAATCCGCAACATCCTTAGACATCATAAACCCGAAATATTACATACTTCGGATTTCATGCCTAACCATATGAATTCCTTAGACATCATAAACCCGAAATATCTCATATTCCGAATTTCATGCCTAACCTTATAAACCCCACATTTTAGTCTCAATATTGAAAACACTTTTCAATAACCAGTCGGGTAATTCAACAAGATTCCCGACAACCTGATCGAATGATCGTCAGAAATATTAGTAGACAGCCGCACCCCCCGATGCCGTCGACGAAGTGCACTTAGGCGGAACACCGCGGCCGCGAGCACCCGGGGGGATGCTTTTGGCAACGAGGTTCTCCTACAGCCACTTGGTCGGGGCTATAGGGCGTGGCTATTTAGTAATGTTACCCGGTGAGTATCCGCGTACACTACGTGATTGCGACGGAGTATTGATCCATAGCAAAACCCCGTAGCAACCGATCAAATGAGGCTAAATTGCTAGATTTATAAAATTCAAACTAGTTTTCATAAAACTAATTATTGTGGATTCCAAATACTGTATCACAAATCACAGATATTTAGACGATATTAAACATTTCAATTGAATCAACAAACTCTCAAAATTCCCAGAGAGCTCAACACTTGAGTCATAACTAAAAATACCCAAACAGTGCCCTTTGTACATATGGACTAGCACAAGAAGGCATGTCCCTGGCGTCACCAACGGTGCTGCGGAACCGCCGCCAAAAGCATGTTCTGGCCGCGGTTTCGCGGTCGTTAAGTCGAGTTGGGGGTTCGTTTTTCTTGGGGGTCCATAGAATACCCTGCATAATTTTCTTAATATTTTTAATTTGGAAAAATCCAACATTTCGAAAAATTTCCAGAGAGCATGTAATTTAGGGTTTTTTGAAGTTCGATCGAACACTTTAATTTCGTCTAGGCCATTCCTAATGCTCTAGCTTAGCTCTGATACCACTGCTGAGTTCCTTAGCACTCTCACTAGGTTTTATAAGGCATCGGGTATGCAATTTTTAAAAAATCTAGAGAGCAAAGCACAAACCAAGGATCTAACTAGAGAATTAGGGTTTAGCAAAGCAAGTAAACAACTTTACTCTAAGTGAACAAGGAATACAACCTTTGTAGACCTATTCTTCACTTCTAAAGCTCCGTGCAGTAGTCCCTTAGTTCCAACTGGTGGTCTCCCGGACTTTTGTTAGGCTCCACTAGGCGAAAGGAACGAGCTTGCTTAAAGATCTTCGAGGCCGAAGATGATCTACGTCGAGGAGTCTCCAACTCAAGCAATCTCTTCACTAATTGAGAATTAGTGAAGCAAACAAGCTATACTAAATGGCTAGTTTGGTATAGATTGATGAAGTAGGATTTTTGCTCACTTTAGAATTAATTTTCTCCTTTTTTTCTTCTTCTCACTCAAAGCTAGAAAGCAAGGAAGGAGATGAAGAAGAAATTCAAGTGATCTCAAGTAATGAACCATGGGTGAGAAAATATCTCATATAACTCATGTAGAGATTAAACCATGGCTAAAAATAATGGTTGGGTTAATAAATATCTAGAGTAAAATAAAATTAGTGGACTTAAATCAAAACTTCTCCATGCTTCCACAAGCATCTTAGCCATACTAATTTCCACCTAATTTTGATTTCCCCCTTAATATTTAAATACCCAAATTATCTTTACTTTGGTATGGGTCTCATACACCCAAGTCCATTGTATCATCTAGCATGACACATAAACAATTACATTAATATATATCACATATATATTTAAATGTATTTAGAGAAAACAATTTCTTAAGTGAGCTAATATTAGTTAATGTATATTAATATATCAAATATATAATCTTACATTAAATTATTAAATCAACACTTGATTTAATAACCCGGCTGTATCGCATACAACCGACTAATATCATTCATATGTATATCAAATATACATACAACAAATTATCGAATCAACACTTGATTCAATAATCCGGTTATATCACATATAACCTATATCGCGAGATTAGAGTACTGTATCACATACAAGTATTAATCTCGGTCCCGCACATATCACATATGTGCCTTATTTCGTTTCGCATGAGCTAGGAAACTTCTGTGTAGGACTCTAAAGACTCGTCAATACGCCAGCAGTAGGTAATGATACGATATCAGTCATCCACAAACCGTCAGCGGTACTAGCTGGACGTAACGGCTACCCGGGTATTGAGCAATCAGAAGATCAACAAGCAAGCTTGTCCATACTCCTATGAATCTAGTAAGTAACACTACTGTACAGTCCGGTCTCTTCGTCTGATATTTCGCATATCTAGCCTAGGGGTGGTATATGTCAGACCCCGATAGCTTGATAAGTCATGCCGATGTAAGGCTCATAACGGTTCGAGAAACTACTGATAACACTTACCAGTAAATCTCAGCAACCCTGGCCAGAGATTTCTTGTTATGGCCAATCGAGCACAGCGCAACATTAATCCCCAATATTGGGAGAGACGAAACCCCTCCTATCGCTCATTGCCTCCATGTGACTTGGGACTGTACCCAAAAATCACCTGTTTGCACGCTCTTTTGAACATGGTAGGGTGGAAATCAAAGCACAGTGGGAATCACACAAGACTCTATGACAATCTCGGGTCTACAGACTAACCTATACCAGTGTTACCAGAGAACTGCTATCTGACGATAGGTATAATACCATATAGGAGTTCTCGGTGAGTCCTATTCGGTGTACCCAGTCTCCACTGAGCACCCGTATATAATCTTTAATGTCAAACACCAATGGATGTGGGATCATCCATTGCCCATCAAATGGGTCAAGAAACGTATACGCTAGTCTACTCTGGAATATCGATGCCCTGTCTCGATACTCCCACGACTAGGAACAATTAAAGGATAGACTTATGGACTACCCTCGCCCCACTAGTATGATCTTAATCATAGTCCTGATAGTCAAGTACACATCCTAAGGGCTTTATCAACATGTACGAGAGAGACAGTATAAAGATACAAGTATACATATTAAGATAAAGGGCAACCAAATAGCATACTATCATGTCGAGTAAGAAAGTACTCTCTATATATGTCCAAGCATCCACTATAATATACAATCATGTACAATAATGATCTCTAGGGCATACGCACAACTAACATTTCCTGATGAGTTACCTGGGTTGTCGCCAGAGCGTGCTATTGAGTTCGGCATCGACTTGATCCCTGGCATGGGGCCTATTTCTGTACCGCTTTATCGGATGGCCCCGGCGGATCTTAAAGAGCTCAACGATCAATTGCAAGATTTGCTTGATAAGGGACTTGTACAACTGAGTGTTTCGCCTTGAAAAGCTCTTGTCCTGTTCGTTAAGAAGAAGGATGATAGTATGAGATTGTGTATCGACTATCGTCTGCTGAATCGAGTTACGGTGCGGAATAGGTATCCTTTACCTCGCATTGACGATTTGTTCGATTAGCTCTAGAGAGTAGGATACTTTTCGAAGATTGATTTGCGGTCGGGTTATCATCAGTTGCAGGTCCGGAATGATGACATTTCGATGACTGCTTTTTAGACGCGCTACAGGCATTTTGAGTTTTAGTGATGTCGTTCGAGCTCACTAATGCTCCAGCAGCGTTCATGGATTTGATGAACAGGAATTTCAGGCCATTTCTCGACCAGTTTATCATCGTATACATAGACGACATTCTGGTCTACTCCAGGAGTCGTGAGGAGCGGAGTCGTGAGGAGCACGAGCAGCACTTGAGGATTACATTGCAAACATTGAGAGAGCACCAGCTGTTTTCCAAATTCTCAAAGTGCACTTTCTGGCTTGATAGTGTGGACTTCTTGGGTCACGTGGTTATGAGAGATAGTATATAAGTGGATCTGAAAAAGATCGAGGCGGTACAGCATTAGCCCAGACCTGTTTCAGTGACAGAGGTTCGCAGCTTCTTAGGCTTAGCCGGTTATTACCGTCGTTTTGTACAGGATTTCTCTCGTATCACTGCACCGATGACCGGGCTGACCCGGAAGGGAGTTTCGTTTCTTTGGACTGAGGCATGTGAGCAGAGTTTTTAGCAATTGAAGACTCGTTTGATGACTGCACCGGTTCTATCTTTGCTTTCAGGCTCAGGCGGTTATGTTGTTTATTGTGATGCCACTTGAGTGGGTCTAGATTGCGTGTTGATGCAGCATAGCAGTATCATCGCTTATGCTTCTCGTCAGTTGAAGAAGCACGAGCAGAATTACTCTATTCACGATCTAGAGATGGCTGCGATGGCCTTTGCGCTCAAGATTTAGAGGCATTACTTGTACGGTGAGTCATGCAAGATTTTTACGGACCACAAAAGTCTGAAGTGCATTTTCCAGTAGCGGGATCTGAATTTGAGTCAGTCCCGTTGGATGGAGCTCATAAAGGACTATGATTGTGAAATCTTTTATCATCCGGGCAAGGTAAATGTTGTAGCCGATACTTTGAGTCGGAGGCCCGGAAGTAGTTTATCCCATTTGAGCGCAGTTCAGAGACAATCTTCTACGGATTGGTAGGTTTTATGTGATAGCGGAGTACAGTTTGAGTTCACTTCCAAAGAAGGACAGCTTGCTCATGTCCGCGCCCGTCCACTTTTACTTGATCGCATCAGGGAGGCACAGTCCGACGATACTTGTTTGTCTGAGATTATGGAGCAGGTTCAGAAAGGGAGAGATTCAGAGTTTACGATTGATAGCGAGGGAGTGCTACAGTTTGGGACTCGTCTATGTGTACCCAATTCTGAAGGGTTGAGACGTGAGAACTTAGAGGAGGCACATCGGTTAGTATACAGCGTTCATCCGGGTTCCACAAAGACGTATCGTGATTTGAGAGATGTCTACTGGTGGGAAGAGATGAAGATAGATGTTTCTGATTTTTTTCCGAGATGCTTGACTTTCCAGCCAGTCAAGGCTGAGCATCAGAGGCCAGCGGAAGAGTTATAGCCTTTGCCCACTCCGGAGTGAAAATGGGAACAGATCTCCATGGACTTCATTATGGGTCTACCTAGGTCCTGTCGAGGATATGACTCCATTTGGGTGATCGTAGATCGGTCGACAAAAGCTGCTCAGTTCTTCCTAGTGAATACCACTTTCAGGTTTGCTCAGTTCTACATTGATGAGATTGTGTGTCTGCATAGTGTTCCGACATGCATTGTTTCCGACAGAGGCACTCAGTTTACCAACCGTCTCTGGCAGAAACTTCAGGAGGCTTTGGGTACCTGTTTGAGTTTCAGTACCGCTTTGCACCCGCAGACCGATGGTTAGTCAGAGCGGACTATTCAGACTCTCGAGGATATGCTCCGAGCGTGCGCACTAGATTTGGATGGTAGTTGGGATCGTCACTTGCCCTTGATAGAGTTCTCCTACAATAACAGTTTTCATGAGACGATTCAGATGGAACCTTTCGAGGCTTTGTATGGGAGAAAGTGTCGATCGCCGGTCTGTTGGACCAAGTTCAGCGAGAGCAGGATTTTAAGACTGTAGTTAGTCCAGGAGACTACGGAGAAGATCCAGTTAATCCAGGATAGGATGAGAGCAGCCCAGAGCAGGCAAAAGTCATTTGCTGACTGTCGTCGCCGCAGACTTGAGTTCACTGTGGATGACTATGTTTTCTTACGGGTCTCTCCGATGAAGGGTATGATGAGGTTTGGAAGGAAGGGAAAGCTTAGTCCCACATATGTGGGTCCCATCGAGATTCTTGAGCGAGTCGGTACCGTTGTCTATCGTTTAGCACTTCCGTCCAGTTTTCTGGATGTACACCCTGTATTTCTCATATCTATACTTCGAAAGTACCTTCATGACCCTTCTCACGCGATTCAATATCAAACGATCCAGCTGGAGCACGATCTTTCTTTCACCGAGCAGCCGGTAGTCATTCTGGACTGGCAGATGAAGAAATTACGGTCAAAGGTATTGCCATCTTTTCGAAATTACGGTGAAGGTTTTGTGGCGTGGCCCGAATAGCGAAGAGGTCATATAGGAAGCTGAGAGTGAGGTGCGGAAGAAATTTCCCCATCTTTTCGAAGGTACGCGCAGTTAGATTTTAAATTCGGGGACCGAATTTCTTTAAGGGGGAAAATTGTAACATCTTAAAAATTTATTAGACTTAATTATAATTTAATTAGCGATAAACATGGGTTTTCAATAAAACTTAGTTAATAATTATTTTCACATTTATTTATTTATTTTTAAAATACACACACACACATTAATCTAGAATTAGCAATATGTTAGTTTAGGCTAAAACATAATTTTGTAGCCTTGACAACTTAAACCCCATATTTTCCTATTTAAATATTTTAACTAATTATTTGGTTTTAGAATAAGAAAACAAAAGAAAAGAAATAAAATAATAATGGGGGGACAATGAGATGATGGTGCATTTATTGATGGAGAAAATTTGTGCATGGCTATTATGAGCCATCATTTCTTCATCTTTTCCTCCTCTCTTTTTCTTCTTCATTTCCTTCTTCTTTCTTCAACCCCTCTTCTTTAAATATCTCTACCTCCCTTAAACTTATCCAACAAATAAATCTCATCTCACAAATCCATCATAAGTCACAACAAAAAATCAATTTTATCTCTCAAGAAACTATGGCGGAAGCTCATATCCTTGATCT
Organism: Agapanthus africanus; assembly: GCA_030015575.1. NCBI lineage: Eukaryota > Viridiplantae > Streptophyta > Magnoliopsida > Asparagales > Amaryllidaceae > Agapanthus > Agapanthus africanus. Next base: position 726,850,373 of record CM057342.1, on the reverse strand, counting down.
AGAAGCCATCTTGCAAGTTTAGGACCTCCATCAAGTTATTCTAGAGGTAATGACCAAACCTTTAAGCATGCTTTACTAAACTCTTGCCTTAGCAACACATAATTTAGATTAAATTTTATGTGTTGTGAAGTTTTAAAATTTAAAGAGAGGTTTTGACGTGAGATTGGGGTTATGAAAAATTCTTAGGGTAAGCATAACCTAAATTAGGATATATAAGAGTATCTTAGGGCTGATTATCCCTTATTAAACCCCAATACTTCACTAATCTACTTTAATATTTGAATTAGTGTCAAAACTAGTTTTGTTAAAGGTTAGGGCTTTAATTTAAATATGCTATTAAACCAATAACTTCAGAATTATTTTGCAATTACTGGGAGATAGTTATTAGGCCCTGAGTGCACTCTCGAAACCTGAGCCCATTCCTCCAAAACTTGGCCGCTAAAAAATGTGATTTGACCTCAATTTGCCGGTTATTTTGGGAGTTAGGGTCTAGATTTTTGTCGAGGGCTCTCTAAGACTCTAATTAGACCTTTGATATGTGCAACTTTTTCCAATTTTGTGTATACAAAAATCTGGGAGCGTTACCTTACTTTTGGCAATATTTTAACGTACGATACGGATATCTCGACTCTCGTTTTAGTGTTTTAGTTGGTTAATGGACCTTCGGGGTAGTCTTAGGTGTTTGTGGCACACGTATAGCACACTAAATTCACACGTGTTAACTCGAGAGAGTTAGTTTGTTTGTGTTTGTATATATAGGTGTCATATTGGAATTATAGCTCTCACGCGATAAGATTTTGTTCGACGCTAGGATCGGCTGTGGAGACTTTGGATGCAGCAAGGAAAGGTAAGGAAGTGGTCGGATTCGAATAGCTTGAGGCCGTTCCGGTGAGTAGATTTAACATCTACGGGGGAATCATTTGGATGACGTTAAGCGCCCGAATGTCTAGATTCAAGTTATACAACCTTAGACACACACACATGTTGCATACTCATTACCATATGCATTTTATTGCTTGCTACGCATTGATACACGCTCGTTAGGACACTTGCACCATTACCAATAGTCCATGCCGCACGTGCACAAACTCATATGTATACACACATCATTGGCAATTGCCATGCCACGTGCATTATTCTTGCATTGTACTATATCATTAGTAGTAGTTAGATTCTATTTCATACTAGCATGTATCATGCCAAATTCATGTACATTTGCCATTATCTCCACATTCTTACATGATATTGTTTTCGTGAGATTTTTGTTTTCTTGAGATTAAAGAAATCGCAAAACACATTTTCAAAATTGGGATTCATTTAAAAATGCAGTTTTCTCTTGATATGATATTTTGTGTCCACCATGAGTTTTCTCGGTTCTAAGTTATGAGTATACCCGATTCGAGGAGTGAGGAGTCACCGTCTGCGGGTACATGGTCGACCCGGTACGGTACCCCGGGACAAGAAAATCGTATAGAAAGGCGTTGAGCCTGGCAGGGGAACACTACCTACTGGTGATAGTATGGAAACTTGGTGGATATCCGGAGGATACTGACTGGAGTTGTATGATCAGATGGATATGAGAGCCGATTAGCGTGACGGTGCCTAAGATATTGGGATTTCGAGTGTCGATACTTGATGCAGGTTTTATGATGATTTATTGATGGTACCTTTGTTTTTACCTTATTGGAATTGTTATGACATGTTTAGTTTCATATAGCCGTTACACCCCTGATATTATACTTCGCTCATTTATTTACGTTGCATCCATACTTTTATACATGGTTATAACCTCATACTTAGGATTGTCGCTGCTACGTTCATGCATACGATTTCAACTTACGATATTATTTACTACTCATGATCTGGCAACTCATCCCCGTTGTGCCACAGTTTCTTGCAAGGCCGATCTTCCAGTGCAGTCGCGACAGGACATACTACTACCACCATTGCTTTTGGGCGTGATATTTTGTAGGTGGGTTGCGAGTATTCTTTTGTTTATTACCTTGTACTTTTATTCATTGTTTCTAGTATACTCCATCCGCCACATATATATTTGAGTTAGAGACGAGACTGAGAGATTGTATTATATTTGACTCTGGGCGTCGTGCTCGTGCGAGCCGACTTTTGTGATTGTGTTGTGGTTATTGTTTTCTTTTCTTATTTTCTTATTTCTTCGCCTATGGCGTTGTATATTTTACTGTGTGGTTGTGTTCCGCCAAAAGGTGTTGAGTTTGCTTCCAAGTGGGGATGCTTATATATATTTTGCTTATGTATCAGTTTGGATCAGATTTTACAAAGGAGATGCTGCCGAAAATTTTAACGATAACTTGATTTTCAAAAAGGTTTTGAAATGACTCTTTTACTCTTTAAAATAACACTTTTAACAAAGATTTCACCTCTTTGCCTTTATTTACGATTTAGATTCCGGGTTTTTGGCTTACTTGAACTGCGCTACGCTTTTAGACGTTGCGTGATTTAAGTGCCGGTCACGTTCCGCATTTTGGTCGTGATAAAATTAACATAAGCAACTTGCACACCTTCCGCTGCTCCCACTGACTACGATAACTCTCTGACAGAGTCATATATACGTGCACTTCTAAATTCCCATTTAGAAAGACGTTATATTCATTCTCTTGCCAGATCTCATAGTCATGAATAGTAGAATCGGCAAGTCATATCCGAATGGACTTCAGTGTAGACACTGAAGTAAAAGTTTCATCACAATCCACATCGGGTATTTGATGAAAAACTTTACTACAAGTCCATCCTTATTAGGTTAATACCTTTCCACTTTCACAGATCTCGAAAAATCTACTTGCTCCTAATGGGTTTTACCCCTTCAGGAGCACCCAGCAAATTCCATAATTTACTGAAGTTCGTGGAGTCCAACTTTGATATCTTGCATCTGGTCATCTTTAGGAATTCACCATTTCCCAATGGCCTGCTGATAACTAGTAGGGCAATCATAATCATGATGCAAACCCCCTATCACCGTTTACGAGGAATCCGAAGTACCTCTCGGGTGGCCGAGATTACCTACTAGATCTGCGGAGTGGCTAAGGTTTGTCGATTCTAATTGAATCTTTAGTTTCTACTAAATTTTTAGTAATTGTTTGTGGTTCTGGAATCACTTCCAGCTCTACCATAATCCTACTAATTTATTTTGTAAAGAATTCCATTTTATAAAAAAAATGGCGAGTCAAGAACAATACAATTATTGATTTTGCAAATAGTAGAAGTAAAACCCTTGCGAAAGCTTGGGATAACCCACAAAATGCCATTACTGAAACGTGCCTTGAGTTTGTCTGGATTCTGCTTTTAAATAAAAACCGGATAATTCCATATCTTAACCAACTCAAGATATGCTACCATTCTATATCCGTATAGAATTTAAGTCATTAATTTAGATGGAACCATATTCAATTGATATGCAGCTGTTTTCAGTGTATATCGCACAAATAGAAGAAGACCATACAACATTACTCATCAAGGAGCGCATTCACGGATGAGTAACCTGTGAGAGAAACAATATTTTCAATATTACTATGACGGAATATCTAGCGTAAGTATCTACATCTTCGATCACTTCGAAAAATCTTGATACTACCAACGTATGGTTCTCTACTTTATTCTTATATGCTATAAACTTTCAAAATCTTTGGACTTTGCATTTCAAAGAATGCATGTCTAAAAACCAGAGAACTTATAGGCAGAACAGAATGAAGTGAGTACCATCCTCTTATCCTAAAGGACACCAGACAACACACATATCATGTATAAGTCCCTATCGAGTTTACTAACTCAAACACCGTGTGTTGTAAATTGAGAACTGTATTTTGTTTAAAAACGTCTATACCGTTATTCAATACACTCTACCTTATCCTCAACTGATAAAGGAAAATGTCTTGAAAAAAGGTGCACAATAACGGTTATTCAAAACCAAATATTTGTCATTAGGCAAAACCAGGTGATTTACCCCAATATCATTAATTGCTATGAATTCTGATATTAAGGATCAAATCACTCATTCTCAATAATCCACTCCTTCTCAGTATTTGTAACGCCATACAGATGGGAGATTATAATTTGGTATACACATATCTTGGAGTCTGAATTATTTGGGAAAGTAGTTTTCAATTAAAACTACACAGAAAATCTGAAACATTAAAATGTTTTAATGGGGTGGCTGGGTATTCCTAACAATGCCTCTTCCAGTACCCAGATTCATGACAGTAGTTGCAATTACCTTTGCTCTCACTTCAATCCCTTTATATGTCTCTATATCATACCTTTTGTACACTATACTTAAGCTAGTTGGTTTTCTTCCTTCCCTACTTCTCAGCACCGGGCTAAGATTTGGAAGAAGACTATCCAACAAGCATAACTGGTTTACTCTCCTAGTATAAGGAGTTTTCAACTTGAGAGAATGTGAACGAGGAGAGACTACGTGATTATACAATCCAAATTCTTCAGAACCAGTAGCCATCCCCGACTGAAATAAATTTTTTGAGTTCATATGTAACTATAAAATGGCCTTTTCAATATATGGATCATCGTAGTAATACAAAGTGTTCTGGAGAATGCAAAGGGTAAATTAGGAGTGGCAAGGATATATATGACTTTGTCGTGAATCATGACAATTCAAAACAATAGTACGTAAGAAGGTTCGGTTAACTTAGTCAATGAGTTTTAGTTTAAGGTAAGTCTTGGGTCACTGCCAGAGAGAGAAAAGAAACACTCAGTGTGCACTCTATCAAGATTAGATTGGTTAATCAATTTATTTAATCAGGATGGCTCCTACTGTTTTCTCGAATTTTCCTTCAAACCCTAAAAGGAGAACCAGTCTGGATCATGTACACCGTACAAGTTCGCTAACCGTTCTAATAGGTTAGCAAGTTATGAAGTGAAAATATCCCGAAGAGTAATAACTAATTGTTCCCGCCAAATTTTTTTGGCTCAGAGCTTGCTGTTCCCTTATAAAAATAAAGGGAAAACTCCCACGTGTTAAACACGTGCACCCACATGCAAAGCATGTAGGTACATAGGATTAAATCCTATATTAGTTCTTACGTGTTAAACACGTGAGCGCCTTACGTGTTTCCTACATGAGCGCTGGCGTCAGCCTCTGTTAGGATTAAATCCTGTAGTGGCGCCTCACATGGGACACACGTGAGCGCTGGCGTGCAAAGCACGTGAGTGCCTGTTTATAAAAGAAGTAAATTCTTAGGTGGCGCCCACGTGCATAGCACGTGAGCGTCAGCGCCCAAATTGAAAAGGATAGAATTAAATTCTATATGGGATATATTTCCCTAAAATCTGGGATATTCTCTGTTAAATAGAGAGTTGTTGGATCAAGGATCCAATGGTGATAATAAATTATCAAATGATAGAATTAAATTCTATTAGGAAAAAAATATCTCCCTGATCAAATATTCTCTGTTAAATAGAAAGACGTTGGATCAAGGATCCAATGATGATTAAAAATCATCAAAAAATAGAACTAAAATTCTATTAGGGGAAAATATCCCTACGATCTTTCTATATAAGGAAGATATTCTCTGTTGGATCAAAAATCCAATGTTAGAATTAAATTCTATGTGGGAAATATTTCCCAGATTTTTTTCAAACTAGAAAGATTCTCTCTATTAAACAAAGAACCCTTGCATCAAAGATCCAACGGTGATTATAAAACCACCAATTAAATTATCTGATAGAATAAAATTTTATGTTAGGAAAATATCTTCATAATCATGTTAAACCAATAAGATATTCATATAACAGAATTAAATTTTATGTTAGGAAAATATCTTCCTAATCTTGTTAAATTAATAAGATATTCATATGATAAAATAAAATTCTATCTTAGGAAAATATTTTCCTAATTTTATTAAAAGAAACAAGAAATCTTCTCTGATAAACAGAGAGCCTTTGGATTAAAAATCCAACGGTGAATAAAATTCACCGGTTGATCTAAAACATCAATTGGATTGATTATGAAATCAATCATGATCTCAATGAGAGATTTTCGCAACAAATTGATTCTTTTCCTTCTTGTATAAACAGGAGCAAAGAGATGAAAAGATTCAGGAGGAGGACTGTATATAAAAAAAGAGGAGACCCCTTCCATAAGCTTCTGTAAAAATATAGAAGGCTCTCCAAAAGGTTTTACAAAAAACAACAGAGAATTTACTTCTCAGTAAAGAAGAAATATCTTCCTCCTCAAATCCCTAGGTAAAGAAAAAAGTAGAGATCAAAATATCTCCTTTACCTATCTAAGGGTTTAACCCTTCCCAAGAACTCAGTTCTTTCTCTGAATCTAAGATCCACAAGACAAGTCTCTCACAAGTTGAGAATTTAATTCTCATCAGGAAGATCTCGTTCTTGAGAATCAAAGATTAAGGGAAGAACAAAGTTGAAAAGAAAGAAGATAGAGTCTATAATACTCCAGGATCTCAGTTCCTTCAAATCAAGAACTTATTTCTTAAACAACCCGATCCAAGATCCTCAAAATTATGATCTTGGTGATCGTTAATGGTCAAAATACCATTAACAGAGATTTAATCTCTCTGAAAACATGAACAAGAGAACATGTATAAAAGAACATAGAGAAGATGGAGTCTATAATACTCCAGGAACTCAGTTCCTTCAAATTAAGAACTTAGTTCTTAAAGAACCCGATCCAAGATCCTTAAAATTGTGTTCTTGGTGATCGTTAATGGTCAAAATACCATTAACAGAGCTTTAACCTCTCTGAAAACATGATCAAGAGAACATAGATAAAAGAACATGGAGAAGATTGAGTCTATAATACTCCAGGAACTCAGTTCTTTCAAATCAAGAACTTAGTTCTTTCAAATCAAGAACTTAGTTCTTAAAGAACCCGATCCCAGATCATCAAAATAGTGATCTTGGTGATCGTTAATGGTCAAAATACCATTAATAGAGATTTAAATTCTCTAAAAATATCAGCAGAGATTAAATCTCCAAAAGAACTCAGCACCTCATGTGAAAAGCACGCGAGCACCCAAAGCCAAGTTACATAGCGCCTCACGTGAAACACACATGAGCGCCAGAAAATAGAAAAGTTTAGCGCTTAGCACTAGTGCAGCACCTCACGTGAAACACATGTGAGCGCCAGACGCTAAGTGCCTCATGTGAAGCACACGTGAGCGCCACAAAAGACTAGTGCTTAGCACTATTTCAACGTCTCACGTGAAACATACGTGAGTGCTATATGCAGCTGAGTGCTTAGCATAACTGGGTCTTACAGAAACCCAATCTTAACCCAAATTAGCTAATCTTATATTCATGATATCCAAACTGATCTTAGTCCCATACATGACTAACGATCTTCATCCTATACCTTCTAACTTAATCTTACTCTCATATAAGACTAATGATTTTTAGATGATCCTTCATGATCTTGCTCTCAAATACGGTATTTGGTTCTAGGGTACATCTTTCCACACCTTTGATATATGTCGTTGTAATTCCTCAGCGTCTTCAGAGAGGTGGCGGGTCCCGACAACCAAAAACTCATTTCATCCTACATTGATGCATTTCCAAATTGACATGCACACCTCAAATCAGACCGCACCCCAAATTGGATGCATTTTATGTCATCATCGTTCACTCCGTCACGTAACAAATACACGTGCACGCAAGATGAATGATGGACTGAAATGTCCTTAAACTGACATTCGTCCCCAAAATGGGAATGTTGGACCGAAATGTCCCTAAACTAACGCATCGCCCCAAACACGGCGATAATGGACCGAAATTTCCCTGAACTAATATTTGCCTCAAATATGGCATTAATGGACCAAAAGTCCTTATACTAACATTCGTTCCAAATAGGGAATGTTGGACCGTAATGTCCTTAAACTAAAATAATTGAGCCCATATGCTCATTTGTTTCTAAGTTGATCTTAGTCTCAAATATAACTAACGATCCTTAGATCAAACTCAAATATCCTATGAACGGATAGAACTCACAAATGTGAGAAATGCATCCTAAGTTCATTCCTGTTGGCAAACCAAGCTACCAACATGGACCCCGTCAAGCTAATCCTTGACTCAAACCCAAATCTTAAATATATGGATTTGGACTAATCCGCGCCCTACGGAAGACAACATAAATTAGTCTCCGTATACAATCCACATGCAACCTAAACAAACAAAATAATACACGACGCGAAGTGAACTACTGGAGAAGGAGAAAGTGGTTATCGCAACACAATAACGTAATTAAATGCAGGGGCTTGCGCCTATAGGAAAAAGCGTCCCCATAATCAAAAACCCCTCATAAATGAGGGGGGATCTGATAAAGTCTGCTATAACGGTCGCATTTATCCAAACCTCTGATATACGGTATAATAAATCAACTTGGTATTTCCGGAGAGGTAGATAGATATGTCCAAATAGTATCTGCCCCTAAGCTCAGGCCAGACGTCCCCAAGCGTCTCGGTCCGGTTTTCGGCGGTAAACAGATTCTGGCATGCCCGGTGGGACATTTTCCTCTTTCCACTCCACACTTCGTGTGTCGTGTTTTTCCACGATCAAATAATCGCGGTTTGTAGTTGCTCTTGGGAGATGAGATGCTGAAGCGGCGTTTTGTCTCTTTTCAGAATGGCGTTTGCTTCTACTCACCGCAACTCAGGCTCTGTCACATCTGGTGAAATCAAGTATGGGCCACTTGCAGCCCCAAGTCTCTGCAATCTGTCTCTTCAAGAAATGAAGGGGATTTTCTTTGGGTTGATACGCCCACCTCCTACCCTTGGTACCTCAACATCGAAGGAAGATGCCTAGAAGAAGTCTGTCTTCCATAGGTTGTCTCCTTAAGCTTTTGCTTTGCTGACGGAATCGGTCGCCAAACAACTGGTGCCTTCCAAAGGCCAAGGTTGACGCAGGGAGGAGAATACTCAAGCTCTCAAAGAAAATAGGGGACATGTTCAGCAAAATCCTGAGGCTAATCAAATTCCGGTTGCAAGACATCAACCCTAGTGGTGAATGCTGTTGTTCCAATCGGGAACAGTTTCGAACTGTTGTGAAAGGTCAGACAAAATTCTCCCACCAAAATATTAAAGAAATCTCCACAGCCCATGGAGAACCAAAGAGAGCAGAAAACAGTTCGCTCTCCGAGAGATCTGTCCTCATCTATATATAAGGTGTGGAAGCAGGTGAAGGACTCAGTCGTCAACCGCGGCTCTTCCCCTAAACGTTAGCTAAATTCTGACAAATTCCCTTTCAAATACAAAGGGACTCATCCCAAGAAGGTTCCTGATACAATGGTTCCTCCCAAAGCCAAAGCGGCTTCTTACAAAAAAGAGAGGCCTGATAAAGCCCAAGTGCCTGAGGCAAACTCCGAGGGTCAAAGTTCCAAACGCCCCAAGCCTAGGGGTATAGTAGTTCACACAGTCTACATGGTGAACTCCAAAGATGAAGGGCACACTATACTAGCTACGGACCGGATACTCGGTCTCCGACAAAAGCACAATTGCAACGTGAAAAGTTTCAGAAGATGCTTGCTCAGGCGGCAATACTCGCTAATCTATCGTCTAAGGAAAATCCTGAAGACACACCTAGAGAAAGAATAGGGCAAGAGTTGGATGTTGAATTCCTAAAGTGCACTCTTAAAAAGAGAGATGAAGAAGCCACATAAATATCCACTAAAACGAACCAGATGGCTCTTCTGATCCAGAATATGGCTGGAATGATGGTCCAATTGGAACCATTGGCAGATGAACCATCGGTAGTTTCTCTTAAAGACAAGGGTGACATTTCCAATCTTCTGCAAGCCCCATCAACGGTTGAGGAGGAAATGATCCCAAAAGCAAAGCTGGACGCATACATCGCTCAGCAAATCTAAGCTCACTATGTCAGTGAAGCTGAAAATAGGTCAATCAAGACTGGTCGACCATATCTGGCCTGGTACGATCAAATACAGTACCCGCCAGAATACATACTTCCGACATTCCACATATACAAAGGAACCCTGAATCCTTGCCAGTACACCGCGCATTTTAAATTCATGTGCGGCGATATTGGAGGAAACGATATACTGCTCCTCCGACAGTTCGTCAGTAGTCTGGCAGGCATTGCCTTCGAATGGTATGCGGAACTCCCAAATGACTCTGTGAACACCTTCGAACAAATGGAGGTGCTCTTCTGTCAGAGATTCACTAGTGTAAATAAACACACTGCCGTGGCGGCGTTGGTCAATGAAAGTGTTGGATCGAATGTGACCTGGGTTCAATATGTTACCCGATGGGGAAATCTCTGGTCAAAATGTTAGCAACGCATCGACGAAGCTGCAGCCGTGGGAATGTTCATAGCCACACTTGACCTAAATTCAAAGGTGTTCCCATATATGGCCCTCTTCAAGCCGACGACCTTCCAAGAACTCATGGATAAAATGGCTTGATTGGATCAGATGGGTCAAGACTTTTCCTCATCCGATGAAGATGTATGAAAAGCAAAGGCAAGATGGCATTTGTCGCCAACAATCAACAAAGAATGAGCGGCTCCGAAGCAACCTGTCTCCAAATAGCGACAGCATGGGTTCTACCTTTCAAAATATTGGAGCTCGAATACTCGATCTCTCAGTATATATGCAAGGGGCATATTGCTCACTGGCGAAATAATCTCTATGCCAGATGATCCTTTTATCAAAAAAAAGGAAGGATATTAAGGGACTTACAAACGAGTCCTACAATCAAGCGGAATATCCCCCTTGAACCAAAAAACCATTGGAGGGATGTGAAATCCATGTCCCACTCTAAATTAGACGTTGAGGGAAAAAACTCCCAAGTCAAGTTCATTCTTCCAAGAAAGAGGAAGACTCGGCCGAAGGAATGACTTGATATCTCATTCCTTCGTATATGAAGAAGATACTCCATTAGTATCGAAAAGCGACATTGATGAACAGGAGCAGGTGCCGTGTAAAATGCCCGGTATTTCCCGCAAAACAACCCGATGCTGCGATGGTAAAATAAGCAGTCCAAGTGGGTGAAGATAGCCTAAGGCATGAAGTGTCCAAGCATACAAAGGACATGCAGTAGCGTCTCGGCCAGCAAGCGTTGGAAGGGATGAGTTATGCAACTCCCCGACCAAATGATAATGACGGACTGAAACGTCCATAAACTAGCGTGTCGCCTCAAACACGGAGCATCGCCCCAAATATGGCGCGTCACCCCAAATACGGCGATAATGGACCGAACCATTCTTAAATTAGCGCGTCACCCCAAACACGGCGATGTTGGACCGAAACGTCCCTAAACCAGTGCGTCACCTCAAATACTGCACGTCACCTCAAAAATGGTGATAAAGGATCGGAACAACCCTAAACTAGCGCATCGCTCCAAATACGACGATATGCTCCCTTGAGATCTATATTGCAATCGAAGTCCTATCGGTGAAGGTTGCAACTCAAGTCTCACTGGCTACACAGCTACTTCAGCGATGAAACCACCCCTAAATCCCACCAGAAAATAGATGCGTCATCTGTGATGAAGCTACTTTCGAGAGTTTTATCGTTCGCAAAAAAAGAAACGGTATGCCCACAAGCGAAATGGACACGGATGAAAACCCGAAAGGGCGCTGTGAGTAAAAACAGCAGGGCTACTGGCTAGCTTGTGAAAACTCGGAAGGGCATAAACTCGTTTAAAAAAACGGTATGTTCACAAGCGAAATGGGCACGGATGAAAACTTGAAAGGACGCTGTGAGTAAAAACAGCAGGACTTCCGGCTAGCTTCTGAAAACCCAAAAGGGTGTAATCTAGTAAAAAAATAAAATAAAATACACTTGCAGGGTCCTTTCAATCTTGTGAGGAGAAAATACCCGCGTGAGATCCTTACGACTCACAGAGGAGCAACACACTTAGAATTCCACAAGATTTCTAAGGAGAAAATACACTTACGAGATTCTTATGACTTGTAAGGAGAATTCCGCCTATGAGACCCTCACGGCTCATAAAATTCAAAAGTCTTAGGCGACAGATCTAAACCTGTTTCCTAAGCCATCGCTGCCTTACAAGTAGTCCGATATTGACTCTTGTATACAATCTACGGGCATGGACAAAATATATTCCTATAAAATTCCACCGATGGCGAGGAAAATCCCCATATAGTGAAAGACACTCATAAGTCCTCTCGACTTATAAGGAGAAAACACTCTTGTAAGATCCTTACGACTTAAAAGAAGAAAATTTCACGTAGGAATCCCCATGATTCCTAAGGAGAAAATACACCTACGAGATCCTCTCGACTTGTAGGGAGAAATATCTTTATGAGGCCCTTACAGCTCATAAAGTCAAAAGCCTTAGTCGACAGGATCTTAGCCCTATTTGCTAAGCCATTTTTGTTCAAATCAATAAAGGCAAATGATGATTCGCTCCTGGCAATATCACTGTTGTAGCGATACTGATGCCTACTTCAAGTCCTCTCAGTGCAAATGATGATTCGCTCATGACAATATCCTAGTTGTAGCAATGCTGATGCATAAACAGGTGTCAAACTACAAGTCCTCTCACGGCAAATGATGATTCGCTCCTGGAAACATTCCAGTTGCAGCAATGCTGATGCCTAAATTGGTATCAGGACCCAAGTCCCTGACTCGCAACAAAATCAATGAGCAAAAAAAATGCATTTGAAATAGCCGAAATGATGGGGCAACTCACAATAAAAATCAGCGAGCAAAACATATATGCATATGAAACATCCGAAATGTTTGGGCAACTCGCAATAAAAAATAGCGAGTAAAAATAAAAAATGACATAGCCGAAATGATTAGGCACCGCGATAAATAGCCGAAATGATTGGGTAATTGCAACTTTCGCGATATAAAAAAGCTGAAAGGATAGAGCATCACGGAAATATAAAAAAATTAATAATTTTTTTTCTACATTGCAAGTAGGTCTATACCGACTCTTGTATACAATCCATGGGTATAAATGAAAGACAGGGGAAGCATATTTTCCTATCATACTTCGTCAAAAGAAGAACCGAGTCTTAGTGACATGTCTACAGCCTAGAGACTAATTCGACATCTCTCTTACCCCGGCGGAGTACAGATATGGTGTCAACCAAGCTCTAAGGAGCCAAATAAAAAGAAGTAATGGCAAAATTCTAGCTCCAACTCGACGTTCCTTCTCGGTGCAGATGGAGCGTCAACAATGACCAAAGGGTGAAACATATAAAAGTGGAGCAATGGCAAAATCCTAGCTCTTGATCTTGATGGCAACATCTACAGCATAGAGATCAACTTGACGTCCTTCTTATTCCAGCAAGGCGCAGACGCGACGTCAACAACGACCCAAGGGTCAAACAAAAGTGGAGTGACGTCATATTCCCAACTCCAGGTCTTAATGGCACGTCTACAGCCTAGAGACTAATTCGACATCTCCCTTACCCCAGTGGAGTACAGACACGGTGTCAACAAAGTTCTAAGGAGCCAAATCAAAAAAGAGTAATGGTAAAATCCTTGCTCCAACTTGACGTCCTTTTCATTCTAGCAGGATGCAGATGCAACATCATCAAATACCAAAGGGTCAAATTAAAATGGATTAATAGCAAAATCCTATCTCCATCTTGACGTTCATTCTCGGTGCAGACGCAACGTCAACAAGGACCCAAGGGTCGAACAAAAGTGGAGTGATGTCAAAATCCTAGCTCCAGATCTCAACGGCAACATCTAAAACCTGGATATCAGCTTGACGTTCTTCTCATTCTAATAGGGTGCAGACGTGACGTCAACAAAGCTCCAAGGAGCCAAATCAAAAAGGAGTAATGTCAAAATTCAAGCTTTAGCTCGACGATTTTCTCGATGCAGACGCAACGTCATCAAAGGTCCAAGGGTCAATTAAAAGTGTCGTAATGGCAAAATCCTAGCTCCAGATCTTAATGGCAACATCTACAGCCTAGAGGTCATCCCGACGTTCTTCTCATTCCGACAGGATGCAGATGCGACGCCAACAAAGCTCCAAAGAGCCAAAATAAAAGTGGAGCAATGTCAAAATCCTAGCTTCAGATCTTGCTGGCAACATCTATAGCTTAGAGATCATATCAACATGCTTCTCATGCCAGTAGGATGTAGACGCGACATCAGCCAAGACCCAGGGGTCAAATAAAGCTGGAGTAATGGCATATCCCTAGCTCCAGACCTTGATGGTGATACATACAGTATAGAGGTCATACAGATGTCTACCCTACTTAAGCAAAGAATCGGGGTGACATCATCAAAGCAAAAACAAAGTGACGACATATTCCTAGCTTCAGATCTCGACGGCAGTACATACAAAGCCTAAAGACCACTGGAAATCATTCCACCCCAGAAGGGTGCAGTTATGACTCATCCGGGCTCTAAATTGAGCCCAACCTCAAGTAAAAAGCACCACGGCAAATACCTAATGCTTGTTCTTCCGACGGCAATATGACCTAAGAAGATTACTTGAAGACGTCTTGTCCAGCCTCAAAAGGGACCAGAGACACGACAATCGCGGGGCTACTCGAGCAGTAACCTAAGGGACTGCATATCGAGAAATACATCAGCCGACGCGATGGTACGATGGACTTAAACCTAGTACCGCAAACCTAATAGGCCTCTATCAAAAAAGGGGTTATCTACATTTTATGTTAGGATATACCTGCTAGATCCTCTTGACTTGTCTCGACTCGTAGGGAAAAACATTTTTACGAGACCTTTATGGCTCATAAAGGTGAAAAAGCCTTAGGCGACGGGGATATCAACCTGTTTCTTAAGCACTGTGGCCCTACAAGTAGGTCCAAAATGACTCTTATATACTATCCACGGGCCACATTCCCCAAAATCGCATACCGATGAGGAGGAGAAGCCACTCACGGGTCCTCTCGACTCGTAAGGGGAAAAATTCTCTTGTGAGATCTTTACGATTCTCAAGAGAAAACACACTTAGGATCCCTCACGACTTCTAAGGAAAAAATACACCTGCGAGACCCTTTCGACTCATAGGGAGAAACGTCTTTATGAGATCCTCACGGCTCATAAAGTTGAAAAACCTTACGCGACAGATCTAAACCTGTTTCCTAAGCCATCGCTACCCTAGAAGGAGGTCCAAACTGGCTCTTGTATACTATCCACGGGCCACATTTGCCAATAAAGTGAAGAAGCCACTTACGGGCCTCACGACTCGTAAGGAGAAAATTCCCGAGTGAGATCCTTACGACTCACGAAGGTGATGAACACTTAGGAATCCTCACGATTTCTAGGGAGAATACGTACCTATAAGATCCTAACGACTCATAGGGAAGAAAACCTTCTTGAGACCCTTATGGCTCATGAAGATGAAAAAGCCTTAGGTTACAAGGATCCTAAATTTCTCTCCTAAACCATCAATTTTATGGTAATGCATTACTTTGCACTACTTAACCCACGTACAAACTAACGTGGGTAAAGTAGTGGGGGCATTTGTTCCCACCAAAATTTTTTGGCTCAGAGCTTTCTATTCTCTTATAAAAATAAAGGGAAACCCTCCACGTGTTAAATATGTGCACCCACATGCAAAGCATGTAGGTACCACCTTAGATAGGATTAAATCTTTATTGGTTCCCATGTGTTGAACACGTGAGAGCCTCATGTGTTTCCTATGTGAGCGCCAGTACCAACCTCTGTTAGGATTAAATCCTATAGTGGCGCCTCACGTAGAACATACGTGAACGCCGGTGTGCAAAGCACATGAGTGACTATTTATAATATAATTAAATTCTTAGGTGGCATCCACGCGCATAGCATGTGAGCGTCAATGCCCAAATTAAAGAGGATAGAATTAAATTCTACATGGGGAATATTTCCCTAAAATCTGGGACATTCTCTGTTAAATAGAGATCCGTTGAATCAAGGATCCAATGGTGATAATAAATTATCAAATGATAGAATTAAATTCTATTAGAGAAAAAATATCTCCCTGATCAAATATTCTCTATTAAATAGAGTGCCGTTGGATCAAGAATCCAATGGTGATTAAAAATCATCAAAAAATAGAACTAAAATTCTATTAGGGGAAAATATCCCCCTGATCTTTCTAAATAAGAAAGATATTCTCTGTTGGATAAAAAATCCAGTGTTAGAATTAAATTCTATGTGGAAAATATTTCCCAGATCTTTTTCAAATTAGAAAGATCCTCTCTGTTAAACAAAGGACCCTTTGATCAAAAATCCAACGTGATTATAAAATCACCAATTAAACCATCTGATAGAATAAAATTCTATGTTAGGAAAATATCTTCCGAATCTTGTTAAACTAACAAGATATTCGTATAGCAGAATTAAAGTTTATGCTAGGAAAATATCTTCCTAATCTTGTTAAATTAACAAGATATTCATATGATAAAATAAAATTATATCTTAGGAAAATATTTTCCTAACTTTATTAAAACAAACAAGAAATCCTCTCTACTAAATAGAGATCCTTTGGATTAAAAATCCAACGATGAATAAAATTCACCAGTTGATCTAAAATATCAATAGGATTGATCATGAAATCAATCATGATCTCAATGAGAGATTTTCGCAACAAATTGGTTCTTTTCCTTCTCGTATAAATAGGAGAAAAGAGATGAAACGATTCAGGGGGAGGACTGGATATAAAAAAAAGAGGAGACCCCCTCCATAAGCTTCTGTAAAAATATAGAAGGCTCTCCAAAAGGTTCTACAAAAAACAACAAAGAATTTAATTCTCAGTAAAGAAGAAAGATCTTCCTCCTCAAATCCCTAGGTAAAGAAAAAAGGAGAGATCAAAATATCTTCTTTACCTATCTAAGGGTTTAACCCTTCCCAAAAACTTAGTTCTTTCTCTGAATCTAAGATCCACAAGACAAGTCTCTCACAAGTTGAGAATTTAATTCTCATCGGAAAGATCTCTTTCTTGAGAATCAAAGATTAAGGGAAGAACAAGGTTGAAAAGAAAGAAGATGGAGTCTATAATACTCCAGGATTTCAGTTCCTTCAAATCAAGAACTTAGTTCTTAAAGAACCCGATCCAAGATCCTCAAAATTATGATCTTGGTGATCGTTAATGGTCAAAATACCATTAACAGAGATTTAACCTCTCTGAAAATATGAACAAGAGAACATGGATAAAAGAATATGGAGAAGATGGAGTCTATAATACTCTACGAAATCAGTTCTTTTAAATCAAGAACTTAGTTCTTAAAGAACCCGATCCAAGATCCTCAAAATTATGATCTTGGTGATCGTTAATGATCAAAATACCATTAACAGAGATTTAAGCTCTCTGAAAACATGAACAAGAGAATATGGATAAAAGAACATAGAGAAGAGGGAGTCTATAATACTCCAGGAACCCAGTTCCTTCAAATCTAGAACTTAGTTCTTAAAGAACCCGATCCAAGATCCTCAAAATTATGATCTTGGTGATCGTTAATGATCAAAATACCATTAACAGAGATTTAAGCTCTCTGAAAATATGAACAAAAGATCATGGATAAAAGAACATGGAGAAGATGGAGTCTATAATACTCCAGGAACTCAGTTCATTCAAATCAATAACTTAGTTCTTAAACAACCTAATCCTAGATCCTCAAAATAGTGATCTTGGTGATCGTTAATGGTCAAAATACTAGTAACAATGATTTAAATTCTCTAAAAATATCAGCAGAGATTAAATTTCTAAAAGAACTCAGCGTTTCACATGAAAAGTATGTGAGCATCCAAGGCCAAGTTATATCGCGCCTCACGTGAAACACACGTAAGTGCCGGAAAAATTTAGTGCTTAGCACTATTGGAACGCCTTATGTCAAACACACGTGAGCACCAAAAAACAGAAAAGTTTAGTGCTTAGCATTAGTGCAGTATCTCACGTGAAACACACGTGAGCGCTAGACGCTAAGCGCCTCATGTGAAACTCACGTGAGTTCCACAAAAGACTAATGCTTAGCTCTATTTCAACATCTCACGTGAAACACACGTGAGCACTATATGCAGCTGAGTGCTTAGCACTGCTGGGTCTTACAGAAACCGAATCTTAACCCAAATTGGCTAAGCTTATATTCATGATATCCAAACTGATATCCAAACTGATCTTAGTCCCATACATGAATAACGATCTTCATCCCATACCTTCTAACTTAATCTTAGTCTCAAATAAGACGAATGATTCTTACATGATCCATCATGATCTTTCCCTCAAATACGGGATTTAGTTCAAGTGTAAATCTTTCCACACCTTTGAAATATGTCGTTGTAATTCCTCAGCTTCTTCAGAGAGGTGGCGGGTCCCGATAACCAACAACTCCTTTCATCCATATTGATACACTTCCAAATTGACATGCACATCTCAAATCAGACCACACCCTTAACTGGGTGCATTCCATGTCACCATCGTTCACTCCGTCACGTAACAAATACACGTGCGCGCAAGATGAATGATGGACTGAAATGTCCTTAAACTAACATTCATCCCCAAAATAGGAATGTTGGACCGAAACGTCCCTAAACTAGCGCATCGCCCCAAATACGACGATAATGGACCGAAATGTTCCTAAACTAATATTCGCCTCAAATATGACAATAATTGACCAAAATGTTCTTAAACTAATATTCGTCCCAAATAGGAAATGTTGGATTGTGATGTCCTTAAACTAAAATGATTGAGCCTATATGCTTATTTGTTTCTAAGTTGATCTTAGTCTCAAATATGATTAACGATCCTTAGATCAAACTTAAATATCCTATGAATGGATGGACCTCACAAATGTGAGAAATACATCCTAAGTTCATTCCTATAGGCAAACTAAGCTACGAACGTGGACCCCGTCAAGAAAATCCCAAACCCAAATCTCAAATATACGGATTTGGACTAATCCATGCCCTATGGACAATGACATAAATCAGTCTCTGTATACAATACATGGGCAACCTAAACAAACAAAATAACACACGACGTAAAGTGAACTACTGGAGAAGGAGAAACTGGTTATCGCAACGCGATAACGTAATTAACTGCAGGGGCATGCGTCTGCAGGGAAAAGCGTCCCCGCAATTATAACCCCCTCATAAATGAGGGGGAATCCGATAAAGTCTGCTACAACGGTCGCATCTATCCAAACCTCCGATATACGGTACTATAAATCAACTTGGCATCTTCAAAGAGGTGGATGGATATATCCAATTAGCATCTGCCCCCAAGTTCAGGCCAGACGTCCCCAAGCATCTCGGTTCGCTCTTCGGCGGTAAACACTAATCATCAGTAGGAATCGGGATCCAACTATCATCGCGTGATAACCTTGATAGAAGCCAACCAAAGTTATCACACTCCAGAAGGTATGCGCAAACTTGGCAAGTTTCCCTCATATTTGAAACTCTCAATTTCATTTTTACCCCTAGGACCCTTGTGATCTTGACATAGTCAACAAATCAACGGGTCCTAGTCAAGTTCAACCCGTCATTATCTCGATTGCATTAAATTGACCCGCATAACCCTTGACACAGTCAAAAAAGTTACTCGACTGTTCAAACAAATTGCATCACATGCTATAAACAAACACCACTCAGCTACTGCACACTATGCCTTAACACAGTTAACAAACGCAGCACGAATACTAAGTACTACTCGTAGGAAATGAGGAAAGGCCAGGACTGGTTTTTGGCAAAAAACATTTAACGAAATGAACTTGATATCGTTGAAATAACCTGAGTGGCTTTGAAAAGGAGTGGTTTAGGCTTCACATTTTAAAACGAGTGGTTTATAGTAACATAAACTTTTTCTTAAGAGCTAACTCCCCGTAAAGGGATCAAGGCTCTTTTCTCATCGAATGAGGTATAGGATATTCCTAACCGAATATCTCTATGCAAAGCAAAAGAATAAGAATATAGTTTTAAAATTTGGTTCTAACAACATCATTTTTGGTTTATTTTCCTTGCATTAAAAATATAATGTAGTCCCATCATTTTAAGTTTCTAGCCCAACCGAAACAACAAAAATAGTTTTCTTTTATATGCCATCCGCATTAGCCACGGGGCTTCAGGTCTTCACCGTAAGGTTACTTAATTTACAGCAGAGCAGAGGCAGGGCTAGCACGAATGCAAAACATATTGAAACATCTAATATATATATATATAATATCACAGGCATGCGATAAATAATATAAAATAGTAGATAAAAAAGAATCCCTGCATTTCATTTGAGCCGTAAATGAAACGCGATGTTCCCCGGTAATGTGGATAGCGCATACAACATCGAACCAAGACCCCTACGAGCACGTAAAGCCACCCGCCAATCCTAGAAACAAGGCAACCCGACCTCAATGTCATGAGTAAGCCCCCCATCGCTTTCTAGAGTCCGATAACTTGAGCACTCCTCCTTGGGTCTATCCTAAACCCCTACAAGTGCGGCGAGTAACCTGTCAATTGTAGAGCAAGGCGGCCCTGTCTCAACTCCATGAGATGAACACCTACTGCACTCTAGAACCCAGCGACTCGGCCATTTCTCTGCGGGTTAATCCTAATACAGAAATGAAATATATACAACTGTGACATTGTTGGATATGAATGCCCCATAGGCCATTATTGTATATATACATATATAGTGGATGCTTGGACATATGTATGCACATGACAATCTTGCTCGATATGATAGTATGCTATTTGGTTTGTCTTTATCATAACTTTTCTATATATTTTACTTGTTATTACGTATCATTAATACATGTTGATAAAGCCCATAGGATTATTGCTTGACTACCAGCGTTATGATGGCGATCATACATATGGGGGCTAGGTAGTCCATAAGTACATCCTTAAATGTCCCTAGTCGTGGGAGTATCGAGACTGGGCATCGATATTCTGGAGTAGACTGGTGTATACGTTTCTAGACCCCAATAAAGTGCGATGGTTGGTCCCCATAGCCATTGGTCTTTAGCACCTAAGATCATATACATGTGCTTACTAAGGGTGAGTACACTGGACGGGCTCACTGAGAACTTCTAGATGATACTATACCTATCATCAGACAACAGTTCTCAGTTGACATGAGTACAGATTAGTCTTTAGACCTGAGATCGTCATTTGTCTTGTGTGAGTTCCTACCGTACTTAGATTACTACCCTACCATGTATCTACTGAGTCGTGCAAACATGTTTTAGTTGGGTACAGTCCTGAGCCACATGGAGGCAGTGAGCGATTGTTGGGGATTCGTCTCTCCTGGTATAGGGAGTCGATATTGCACTATGTTCGGTTGTCCAGCACCATAAGACCTTGGCCAAGGCAGTTGAGATTTACTGATAGTTAGATCAATAGTTTCTCGGATTGGTCGTGAGTCACATCGGTACGAATTATCGGGTTATTAGGGTCTAACGTTTACCACCCCATATACCCGGTATGTGATACTCTTAGACGAAGAGACCAGACTATACGGAGATTTTCACAGATAGGCTTAGTAGGGGTTTGGATGAGCTTGTTCGTCAGCCTTCCTTTCAACAGATATCCAGGAAGCTGTTACGTACAGCCAGTGCCGCTGATATGCTTGTGGTTATGGATTTATCCAGTAACTCACTGTCGGCGTACTGTCGAGTCTTTAGAGTTTCACACAGAGAGTTTTCCTTGTTCAGGCAAAATGATATAGTGGCCATATTTTGATACGTGCAGGGTTCCAATCAAATGAATGTACTAGCTACTCGGACTTTTGATCGGACGGTTGATAATAATAGCCGGCTTAGGATTAAGCCGGATTATTTAATCAGGTATTGATTTAATAATTTACACACACACACACATATATTTCGATATGTATATTCTAGTATTATGTTTATTGTATTATTCTATCTCTTTATGTATTCATATTTCGATACGAATATGGGTATGTATATATGGAAGAGTGTATTATGTATTTATACGGAAAGACATTCTAAAAGGAGGACATATCATCATATATTTTCTATTTTTCATAAAATAGAAATGAGGTGTAAAGAGAAAGTGAGGTAAGAATGGTGAGAGACATACTTGAATAGTATTGATAAATGGATTTTATATTCATTTGTGCAAACTATTCAAGCATGTTTGATATATTATATTTTTAAACATCATTTATACAAAACCATGGATGGTATTTTCTCTCACCGATTTTTTTATTCTCACCATTTTGTTCTCTTTCCTTACTTAGCTCTTCTCTTAAGCTCCTTCTTCATCTTATTCCCTATACTCTCATGTGTTGAGAATTAACGATGGAAGACAGATAGAAAAATACTAGAACAACTCACTACATCTCTAAGCATCCTAGTGTGGCAAGATAGGATCTTTAGTTGTTTCACTTGTATGAAACTAGAGCCTTGAACTATATCTCTCGAGTGGATCATCTTCGACGGAGGAAGACCGGCGGTCAAGCTCGATCACGGAGACCTCGAGGAGCCAAGGTAGAGGGTTGAAGGCCGAAGGACACGAACCTTTTTGGTATAACCTTCTAACCGAGTAGATAACTCTTGGTAGTATACTAGTTTAGTATTTGGTTAGATTCTAGGTTTATGTTTCTAGCGCAAAACTTTGTAAACAAAAAGTTTTTTATTCCGCAAAGGTCGCGGTTGTAACGGTAAGGGCGCTAGGAACTGTAATATGGTATCAAAGCTACTAGGTAGGGATGCGGATCTATGGGGGGCTCTCACTGTGTGATAGTAGTGGCAAAGCAAAAGCTCTTAACCCAAGGGTGCCCCATACGGTTATATGGTCCGGCAGGTTATAGTCCGTCGTGAGGGGACTTTGTAAAAGGTAGCTGTTGAGGGACCTACGGGCGCCATGACCAGTTTCCGCTGCGCTGACTGACCCATCAATGGTGTCAGAGCCACCCAAACACATAAACTAGTTAGTTACAATGTTTAAATTCCGCCGTTTTCATCACGCAAAAATTGCTGAAAAACAGTCCCAAAATTTCAAGTTTTAAAATGTTTGCACTCCCCGTGGGCTTACGGTTTGGACCGAGAAGCTGCTGGGTGTTGCATGGATACCCTGGGATCTCCCTGGGGGTACGAAGGTCAGGCCTACCCCCTGAGACCACCATGAGGTGGCCTTAAGGGGTGGGGGCCCAAGACCTACCCCAAAAGGGTAGGCTCGGGTCTGCCCAGCCCTCCAGGCCACCTCATCATAGCCTTGGGAGGGTGGGTATCCCTAGCCCCCCAAGCGATAGTTAATTTTAGGTACTACACCCCGATGAAGGTTTATTCGAGTTTCAAGTTCGTTTCGACTCCCGGGTTGGCTTAAAATGTTGAAATTTTTGGGATTTTGGTGCACTTGGTTTTCAGTTTTGGAAAATTTGAAGTGTTTGCTAATTGTGCACGGAATTCTAATGTCGTGGCATTCGTTACTTGCATATGTGTTGTTGTATATGTGTTGTGAATGTCTTCTAATCGCTATATATCGATTAGAAGGGGTTACACGCATCTGGTTGTTGCTTGAGATATCTCTGTGATGGTTTCGACGGATTGTCATGTTGGATAGCCTTTAGTGCGATGTTGGTTGTACAGTTTCGTATCATTTGTATATTCATTATTATGGGGCAAGCGTCCGACATGTGGATTGTCATTTCAGCTAGTTTGTATATTCTTTTATTGGGACACAGCCGGGTTGAGGTTGATGTCACCCTTCTATATTATTTCATTTCAGTACTAGGATAAACCCACGGAGAAGTGCTTGAATAGCTGGGTTCTAGAGTGAGCTAGGTGGTCATCTCGCAGTGGTGTGTTCAAGCCGTCTCTCTCTAGAATTGGCTGGCAACGCCGCACTTATAGGGGTTTTAGGACGATCCACGGTAGAGTGCTTAAGTTATCGGATTCTGTGAAGTGCCGGATGACCCACCCATCTTCTAGAGTGCGGGTTGCCTCACTTCTGGAATTGGCCGGTAACTTGCTGTGCTCGTAGTGGTCTTAGTTCTATATTGTACGGGCTATCCATATGACCGGGTAACGTCGAGTATCATTTGCGGCTCAAATAAAACCCGAGGCTCCTAGATTATCCGCTATTCCATATTGCTTATCGCTTTTCTTTGATGTTTCTTATATCATGCCTATGACGAATGGATATATATATGTGTGTGTGTGTGTTTCTCTGTGTGTGTGTGTGTGTGTGTAAATAAATGTTGTATTTGTTTTGCATCCTCACTAGCCCTGCCCCCGCTCTGCCGTTAGTTAAGTAACCTAACAGTGCATGACAGGGCTCCGTGGCGAATGCGGATGGCACATACATACATTCTATTTTCATTCTTTTCTAGTGTGATAGGTATTAATTGATGGGACCGCATTAATTTTGATTAATGCAAGGAAAAATAAACCTAAAAGATGTTGTCGGAATAAATTTTTGAAAAAACTATAGTCTTATTCTTTTGCTTTGCATAGAGGTATTCGTTTAGAAATATCCCATACCTTATTCGATGGGGCAAGAGCCTAGATCCCTTCACGTGGAGTGATCTCTTGAGCAAATATTTATATTACTATAGATTACTCGGTTTTCTTCAAAACCACTAGTTTTCAAAAGCAGAGCCTAAACCACTCCTTTTCAAAACTGCTTGGTTCCTTTAACGATATCAAGTTCATTATGTTAAAGGGTGGGTTTTTTTCGGCCAAAAACCCAGTCGTAGCCCTCTGTTATTTCTTACAAGTATCACCTAGTATTCATGCTATGTATGTTGGCATATGTCAAGGCATAGTGAATGGTAGCTGGGTAATTCTTGTTTGCTGTATAGAGATGCGATTATTTAGGACAGTCATACGGTTATTTTGTCCTATGTCAAGGACTTGTACGGGTGGGTCTAAATTAATCCAGGACAATGATGGGTTGAACTTGACTAACGACTTATGATATATTGGCCTACGTTAAGGTCATAATCGCTAGGGGCAAAAACCACATCGGGAGTTTCAAATATACAGGAAGCTTGGTAGTGTTGCATACCTTCTGGAGTGTGGTGACTAGAGTAGCTTTCATCTAGGTTATCACACGATGATAGTTGGGTCTCGATCCCACTGATGAGTAGGATTACTCTTGGGAGATATTTTTCACTTCACAATTAGCTAACCCACTAGGTGTCTAGAAAGGTGTTAACGGGGTTACGCCTCTGTTGAAATGAGATTTATTTTAATTAGGTCTATGCGAGAGCACGGAGAATTTCCCTTGGAATACTAACACCCACCTGGTTGAATGGTTAGCGAACTTTTAAGATGTAAATGATCCCGACTAGTTCTTCTTTTAAGATTTGAAGGAGAATTCAAGGAAACGGTGGGGCCATCCTGATTAGATAAATTAAAAACCAATCTAATTTTGCAAGAGCGCACGCTGAGTGTTTCTTTTCTTTCTTTCCAGGTAGCAACCGTGTCATGCCCTAAACAAGATAATAAAATGTATGACTTGACCGACTCGGATTCTTATTCGAGGCTGGGAACATCAGTTCGGCTTTAACTTGTGACAATTGTCACGAGTATGAGCAAAGGAAAGAGAATTGCATGGACTTCTACACGACCCTAATGAAGGAGAAGCATTCTAATGCATCTTCTTCGGGTGTTCTTGTTATTGAGAATTGTTTTTCGGTCAGTCCTACCTCCTGGGTACTAGATACCGGATCAGGATCTCATATCTATAATTTATTACAGGGACTGAGAAAAAGTAGGATGGTTGGACCTGGTGATATGTCCCTCAGAGTAGGGAACAAAGCACAAGTTGATGCCGCCGCCTCCAGTGAATATCACCTAGTATTGTTAAGTGCCAATACTATGATTTTGAATAATTGCTACTATGTATCTTCCATACTTTGCAACATCATATCAGTTTCTTTACTTGATAAAGAAGTATATAACTATGTTCTAGATAGAAATATCATGAACATTTACCTTAATTAGGTATTGGTTGCAGAAGGTACACTATGTAATGGTATCTATGTTCTTAATCAAAACATAGTTCTTAATGTACAAAACACACGTAAGAGGAAGAGTTCAGACATGTACGAAGACTATTTGTGGCATTGTAGACTTGGTCATATCAATGAGAAAAGATTTTCTAAGTTACATAAAGATGAATATTTGAATTCGTTCGAATTTACATCTTACGAAACTTTCAGTCTTGTCTCAAAAGAAAGATGACCAAAGTTCCGTTAACGGGATACGGAGAAAAAGCTACAGAGCTCTTGAGACTCATACACAGTGACGTATGTGGTCCAATGTCTATGTATGCAAGGGGTGGGTTCTCGTACTTCATTATATTCACTGATGATCTCTCTGGGTTCGGATATGTATTTCTTATGAAACAAAAATCTGAAACTTTTGAGAAGTTCAAAAAATATATAAGTGAAGTAGAGAACCCGACATGAAAATGTATCAAGATCCTTCGATCTGATCGAGGCGGGGAGTACTTGAGTATGGAATTCTGTGACTTTCTAAAAGAGATTAGTATTTTCTCTCAATTTACTTCTTCGTATACACCACAATATAATGGTGTATCGGATCAAAGGAATCGTACTCTATTGAATATGATTCGCTCCATGATGAGTATGCCGAGTTACCTCTTTCTTTCTGGAGATATGCACTTGAGACAGTGACATATCTATTGAATAGGGTTCCTACCAAATCTGTGCTTACCACTTAATATGATATATGGAGTGAGAAGAGACCATATCTTAAGTATATTAAGATACAGGGTTGTCCCGCTTTTGTTAAAAAGCAAAACCTAGATAAGCTCGAGGCACGATCGGTATTATGCAAGTTTGTGAGATACGCCAAGCATTCACGTGGATATCTGTTCTACCACACCGAGGAATAGAAAGTGTTTGTTGCTCGTCACGCCACCTTTTTAGAATGGCGGTTTCTTGCAAAAGAAATAAGTGGGAGCACGGTAGAACCGGAAGAAATTCTGGAACTACAAACTAAAACTGAAGATTTGGTAGAACCTCAAGATTCAATAATTCCAGACGAACCTCAGCCACTCCGCAGATCTATTAAGATTTCTCATCTGCCCGAGTGATACTACGGTTTTCTCGTAGATAGGGATCGAGAGGATTGCATCTTGGAAGAAGATGATCCTACTAGTTTCAAGCAGACCATTACCAGTAGGGACTCTGATAAATTGCTGGATGCTATGAAATCCGAAATGGAGTCCATGTACACCAACAAAGTTTGGATCTTGGATATTGCTCCTCTTAAGGTAAAACCCATTGGATGCAAATGGATGTTCAAAAAGAAGATTGGTGTAGATGGACAGGTGGAGACATCTAAGGCTAAACTTGTTGCAAAAGGTTTTCGTCAAAGACCCGGTGTAAACTATGACGAAACCTTTTCTCCACTGGCTATACTGAAATTCATTCGGATCCTACTTTCCATTGCTGCCTTCCATGACTATGACATCTGGAATGGAGGTAAAAACGGCTTTTTTGAACGAAAGTTTGGAAGAGTGCGTTTATATGGATCAGCCAAAGGGATTCATAGACAGTGGGAGCAGCATGAAGATGTGCAAGTTCCTTAAATCCATTTATGGATTAAAGTAAGTATCGCGGAGCTGGAACATCTGTTTCGATAGGACAGTCAAGGAATTTGACTTCATAAAAAACGAGGATGTGCCGTGTATATATATAAGAAGATTGTAGGTAGAACTATCGTATTTCTAGTCTTGTACGTGGATGCCGTTCTCTTGATAGGAAATTACATTTCTATGATACAATCAGTCAAGCTGTTCTTATCATAAAGGTTTTACATGAAAGACTTGGGCGATGCCTCCTACATTCTGGGGATTAAGATCTACAGAGATTGATCCAAGATATTATGACTTTCACAGTCCAGGTACATAGAGGCCATACTAAAGAGATTTAGTATGGAAGATTCCAAGCGTGATAATATACCCACTTTGCATGGAATCATCCTCTCCAAAGAGATGTCTCCCAAGAATGATGAGGAGAGGGCTCGCATGAGCATTATACCCTACGCTTCGGCGGTAGGATCTATAATGTATGCAATGCTATGTACCAGACCAGATGTAGCTTACACACTTACCGTGGTGAGCCGGTATCAGTCAAACCCAGGGGAGAACCACTGGACAGAAGTTAAGAACATTCTTAAGTACCTCAGAAGGACTAAAGAATTGTTCTTGGTGTACGGTAATGGAGACCTCCAGATAGAATCTTTTACCGACTCAAACTTCCAAAGTGACAAGGATGACAGCAAGTCTGTCTCGGGTTTTGTTTTTTACCCTCAACAGAGGGGCGGTCTGTTGAAAGAGCTCCAAATAGGACACCGTCGCAGACTCGACGATAGAGGTTGAATATATTGCTGCCAATGATGCCGCAAAAGAAGTGGTCTGGATGAAGAAGCTCATTACTGAATTTGAAGTGGTTCCATCCATTGTTGATCCAATACCTTTGTGTTGCGACTACAATGGGGATATGGCTTTAGCAAAGGAACCACAATCCCATCAAAGATCCAGACACATCTTGAGGCGGTATCACCTGATTAAAGAGACCGTAGATCACTGGGAGATTGAGGTGCGGAGAGTAGATACGAAAGAGAACATAGCGGATCCATTCACCAAAACCTTCCCTCAAGCACCGTTCGAAAGAATATTTGAGATATTAGGTATGCGATATTCCAACAACTGGCCCTAGTGCAGACATTGGGTACTAGATACGCCAATATATGGCCTTAGTGTAAGTGGGAGATTATTGGATATGTATGCCCTAGAGGCCATTATTGTGTGTGTGTGTGTAGTGGATGCTTGGACATATGTATGTACAGGACAATCTTGCTCGATATGATTGTATGCTATTTGGTTTGTCTTAATCATAGCATGTGTATATGTTTTACTTGTTATTACGTATCGTTAATACATGTTGATAAAGCCCGTAGAATTATTGCTTGACTACCAACGTTATAATGGAAATCATACATATGGGGGATGGATAGTCTATAAGCACATCCTTAAATGTCCATAGTCGTGGGAGTATCGAGACCGGGCATCGATATTATACGTTTCTAGACCCCGACGAAGGGCGATGGTTGGTACCAGCCATTGGTCTTTGGTGTTGAATATGTATGCCCAAGAGGCCATTATTGTATAGTACTAGTTTGTATAATACATTTTGGAGGCTTGGGATATATAAACGGGTTTACGACAGTCTTGCTCGATATAGTAATATGCTACTTGGTTTGTTTCTATCTTAATATGTGTATATGTTTCTTTTAACATATCGCTAAAAATATATTGATGGAGCCCTTAGGATCTTTGCTTGACTACCGGCGTTGTGATGGGTAGTTGGTTGGTATTATTTTGGTCCCTAGTCGTAGGATTATCCATCGATCACACAAGTGGAGGATGGGTATTCTATAAGCACATCCTTATTTTGGTCCCTAGTCGTAGGATTATCGAGACAGGGCATCGATACTCCAGAGTAGACTGGTGCATACGCTTCTCGTCCCAGCAGGGAGATGGTCCATCCCACAACCATCAGTACGTCGTACTGGAGATAGTATGCAGGTGCTCGTTAGGTTACGAGTATTTTGGATAGGACTCATCGGGAACTGTTGGTTGGTATTATACCTATCGTCAGTTAACAGTTCCCAGGTGATATGAGTACAGCTTAGTCCGCTGACTTGATACTGTCACTTCGCCTCGAGTGTGTTTCCACTGTTCTTAGATTACTACCCAACCACGGCTCTACTGAGTCGTGCAAACAGGCAGTAGTTGGTTGCAGTCCCGAAGCACTTGGAGGCAGTGACGGTTAGACAGGATTCGTCTCTCCCGGTATTGGGAGTTGATATCGCGCTGTGTCTAGGAGAGCCATTACACATAGTCGTCCCTAGCCAGGGCAAGCGAGAATTACTGGTAGTGTTTCCAGTAGTTTCTCAGGGTGTTCTGGGCTACACTCCGACATGACTTGTACTGCTATTAGAGGACTGACTTTTACCGCCCCATAGGCCCGCCATGCGATACTCTCAGACGAACAGACCGGACTGTATGGAGATTGTCACATTCAGGCTCAGTAGGAGTTCGGATGGGTTTACCTCATCGGCCTTCTTATCGACATCTACCTGGGGACCGTTACGTACAGCTAGTGCCGCTTGCGGTCTGTGGTTAAACCCACTGCCAGCATAGTGTCGAGTTTTTATAGTCCCACACAGAGAGTTTCCCTGCACTGGGCAAAACGTGTAGAGACCGTATGGTTTTATGGCAGGGCTACGATCACTTACGTGCACTTGTGCGCGTATGCTGTTCGGGCAGAAAATACTAGTGGGCTTTGGTTTAAGCCGGATCCTAGTATTGTATGGATGGATTAGTTTTGTCTTCTATGCATTCGCATTCTACGGAATGCGGATGCGGGTGTGTATGCACGGTTGTGAGGAGCGAAGAATGAGGAGGTGCCTCATTAGGGTTTTGACCGTTGGTTCAGTCAAAACCATTATGAGGTGAGGCAAATATTTACTAATCTTTTTTAATGATAATTATATTATGGCTAATTGCTTTGACCTTTTGACCATGCTTGACCATGTTGACATTTTGACCATTGTTGACTTGGATCTTTCATGAGAGCACTAGATTCTTCTTTTGCTTTTTTGCTTTGGATTCGATTTGAGATGATAATGGTCATATCAATGTAGCCATCAACTTTATCATGATAAGAGATTAGTAATTATTTGGTTTATGGTTCATTATTCTTTTGGGATTCTCTCTCTTCATTTTGGAGCTCCCATGTTTCCTCCTCTTTCTTCCTCTTCTTGATTTTTCTATAGCTCTCATGTGTTGAGAAAAATAGAAACAAAATAAACAAACAAATCCACCACCATCTTCTACATCACCTAGGACATCAAGAGTAGCATACTTGTTGCCCTATTTACCTTGGCTTGAGGTGGAGCTCGGATTACAAACTCTTGGGTGGATCGTCTTCGACTTAAGGAGGCCGCGGAGGTGACCAAGATCCGGATCGATCCTTGGAGCTTGCGTGGACGAGGAGGAAAGCGGAGAGAAGACCCGAAGGACTTGGTTCGTGAGGTATAACCACTCAACATAGTAGCTAGAACTTGTTGTTTAGTATGTTAGTTTTTGTTTAGCAAATATCCTTCATAGTTAGTCCATGTCACCTTGTGAGAAAAATTTGATTTTTACCTATTCCGCCTCCCCGAAAGAACCGGGGTGGGTAACGTGGACCTAACAGTGGTATCAGAGCCTAGCTAAACAAAAACTAACTGTTAGCAAAGTGTTTAGAACTTCGATCCAGAAAAAATCCCGAAAACATGTCAAAAAGCCATACTTTCTGCCGATTTTTAAAACTGCTCTAAAAATTATTCCACATGCCTTGAAAATCGGTGCAGGGTTTTCTAGGAACAGGCAAGAAAAATAAGCCCACGACTCAGTTAACTCGCCGCTGAAGCGCGGCGAAACCACGCGTTTCGCCGCGGATCCGCGGCCGAGTTGACTCGGCCGCGACTATGATTTCTTGCAGATTGCTCAGTTTGGTGTTTTGGGATTTTTGAGATGTTTTGTTTCTGCCCAGTTTTTCCAGAGAACAATGTTGTGTTTGGGGGTAGTTACAAATTCTTATTTTGATCGAAGTTCTACAAACTCTTGCTAAATGGTTATATCTGTAATGTGATATATGCACTGAACGTCGACTAATCGCTATCGTCAATTAGTGAGGGTTGTGCATATCTGTGATATGTAATGTTGTTGGATTGTGTATATGAACTTGTTGGATTGTTGCGGATGAATAGCCGGGGTTTTGTGAGATGAGAGTTTCTTTATCTTTCATTTGATATAATATGTAAATTGATGTAATATTATTTTTATTGCCGCACATCCGGGATGAGGTTGTAGTCGCCATTGTATATTATTTCTTTTACTGTTTTTGCTCCTAGGATAGATCCAAGGTGGGGTGCATAAACTACCGGGTACGTTGAAGTGCTGAGTGGCCTACTCACGTTGTTGAGGGAGGCTGTTTCACTTCGGGTATTTGGCGGGTAGTTTGCCGCACCCGTAGGGGTCTAGGGTGGGGTTTGGCTATTCATCGCGACCGTGTAATCCGTTTTTCATTGCAGGCTCGAACGAAACGCGGATTCCTAGTATATCCAATGTGTTCATCTGTGATTTAGAATGGCTATCATTACATCTGACGAATGTATATATATATATATATATGATATCTAGTAGGAGTTGCTTATGTTTTGCATCCGTGCTAGTCCAGCCCCCGCTCTGTCGTTAGTTAAGTAACCTAACGGGTGATGACGGGGCCCCGTGGCGAATGCGGATGGCATAAGCGTACGTCATATTTTCGTTGTTTTCTGCAATGGTAGGATTAACTGATGGGACGCATTATATAAATGCAAAGAAAATAAACCAAAAAGATGTTGTTGGAACAATTTTTAAAAAGCTGTTATTGTAAGGACGTTCTCTTTTGTTTTGCACAGAGGTATTCGGTTATGAATGCCCAGTACCTCATTCGACGAGGTAAGGGCCGAGATCCCTTCATCGGGAGTGACCCCTTGGACAAAAGTTTGCGTCAGGATAATAACTTCACTATAGTCGATTATTCTTGCTTTGCATCGAGGTATTTAGTTTGGAATATCTTGCACCTCATTCGACGAGGAAAGAGCCGAGATCCCTTCACAGGGAGTGACCTCTTTAGCAAAAGTTTTCGCCACTATATTTTAAAAAAAAGGCATTCATGGTCCTTCAACGATATCAAGTTCATTACGTTAACAGGGTTTTCGCCAAAAACCCAGCCGTAGCCCTCCGTCATTTCTTACAAGTAACACTTAGTATTCGTGTTGCGTTTGTTGACTCCATCAAGGCGTGGTGAACGGTAGCTGAGTGGTGCTTATTTGTAGCAGTATATGGGATTGGATAGGACAGTCGTATAACCTTGTTAACTCCGTCAAGGGTTGTGCTGGTGGGTTTAATGCAATCTAGATAATGACGGGTTGAACTTGACTAGGACTCTTTGATTTGTTGATTCCGTCAAGATCACTAGGGTCCTAGGGGCAAAAATCCACATCGGGAGTTTCTAAAGAAACTGAAACTTGCAGATTTAGCACACCTTTTGGAGTGTGTTGACTAGTGTGGATTCCATCTAGGTCATCGCACAATGATAGTTGGATCCCGATCCCACTGATGAGTTGGATTACTCTCGGGAGATTATTTCACTTAACAATCAATGCTATAAACCAAGTAGGTGTCTAGAACGGTGTTAGCGGGGCTACGCCTCCAGAGAAAAGAGGTTATTTAATTAAGGAACTTCGCGAAAGCGTTGGAAAACTTCCCTCAAAGTACCAACACTAGCCCGGCTGAAAGGTTAAACAAGTATTGTGACGTGCGATTAATCCTGACTAGTTCTTCTTTTAGGGTTTGAAGAAGAATTTGAGGAAACAGTGGGAGCCATCCTGGTTAGATAAATTAATAAACCAATCTAATCTTTCAAGAGCACACGCTGAGTGTTTCTTTTCTCTCTCTCTAGCTAGCAACCATTTCACGCCCTAATCAAGATAATAAAATGTATCGCTTGAACGATCCGAATTCTTATTCGGGGTTGGGGAACGTCAGTTTGGCTCTAACTTATGACAATTGTCACAAGTATGAGCAAGGGAAAGAGGATTGTATGGATTCCAATGAGACCTAGTTGAAGAAAAAGTATAGTTTTGCATCTACTTCAGGTGTTCTTGTAATTGAGAACTTCTTTACGGTCAGCCCTACCTCCTGGGTACTTGATACCGGATCAGGATCTCATATCTGTAATTTATTGCAGGGACCGAGAAAAAGTAGAAAAGTTGTACCTGGTGATATGTCGCTCAGGGTAGCGAACGGAGCACAAGTTAATGCTGCAGCCGTCGGTGAATATCACCTAGTGTTGCCAAATGGCAATACTATGATTTTGAACAATTGCTATTATGTACCTTCCATGGTTTGCAACATCATATCCGTTTCTTTACTCAATAAAGAAGGATATAATTTTGTTCTTGATAGAAATATCATGAAAATTTACCTTCATAAGGTACTTGTTGCAGAAGGTACACTGTGTAATGGTATCTACGTTCTAAATCAGAATACAGTTCTCAATGTACAAAACACACGCAAGAGGAAGAATTCAGACACGAATGAATCCTACTTGTGGCATTGTAGACTTGGTCATATCGGAGAGAAAAGACTAAGTAAGTTGCATAAAGATGGACTCTTGAATACGTTCGAGTTCTCATCTTATGAAACTTGTCTGTCTTGTCTCAAAGGAAAGATGACCAAATCTCCGTTCACCGGACATGGAGAAAGAATAACAGAGCTCTTGGGACTCATACACAGTGATGTATATGGTCCAATGTCTATACATGCAAGGGGTGGGTTCTCGTACTTCATCACATTCACTGACGATCTCTCTAGGTTCGGATATGTGTATCTGATGAAACACAAATCTGAAGCTTTTGAGAAATTCAAGGAATTCAGAAACGAAGTAGAGAACCAGACTGGCAAAAGTATCAAGATCCTCCGATCGGATAGGGGAGAGGATTACTTAAGCACGGAATTCCTAGATTACTTAAAAGAGAATGGAATTCTCTCTCAGCTTACTCCTCCTTATACACCACAGCACAACGGTGTATCGGAGTGGAGGAATCGTACCTTATTGGATATGGTTCGCTCCATGATGAGTAGTGCCGAGTTGCCTCTTTCATTTTGGGGACATGCGCTTCAGACAGCGGCATACCTACTGAACTACGTTCCATCCAAATCTGTGCCTAAGACTCCATATGAAGTATGGAGTGGAAGAAATCCATATCTTAAGCGATTTAAGATATGGGGCTGTCCGGCCTATATGAAAACACAGAAACCGGACATGCTAGAGGCACGGTCAGTTCTATGTAAATTTTTAGGATATCCTAAAGATTCACTAGGATATTTGTTCTACCACACTGAGGAACAGAAGGTGTTTGTATCTCGCCATGCCACCTTTTTAGAAAGGGAGTTTCTTGCAAAAGAAACTAGTGGGAGTTCAGTAGAACTGAGAGAAATCCATGAACCACAAAATGTAACTGAAAATTTGGAGGAACCACTGGATTCAATAACCCCAGACGAACCTCAGCCACTCCGCATATCTGGTAGGATTTCTCATCCGCCCGAGAGATACTACGGTTTTCTTATAGATGGGGATCGAGAGGATTGCATCTTGGAAGAAGATGACCCTACCAGTTTCAGGCAGGCCATTATCAGTAGGGACTCTGATAAGTGGCTGGATGCTATGCAATCCGAAATGGAGTCCATGTACACCAATAAAGTGTGGACCTTGGATATTGCTCCACCTGGGGTAAAACCCGTTGGATGCAAATGGATCTACAAAAAGAAACTTGGTGTAGATGGGCAGGTGGAAACCTATAAGGCTAGACTCGTTGCAAAAGGTTTTCGTCAAAGACCTGGTGTGGACTATGACGAAACTTTTTCTCCAGTGGCTGTGCTCAAATCCATTCGGATCCTACTTGCCATTGCTGCCTTCCATGACTATGAAATCTGGCAGATGGACGTAAAAACGGCTTTTCTAAATGGCTGTTTGGAAGAGTGCGTTTACATGGATCAGCCAGAAGGGTTCGTAGACTGTGGGAGCAGCGGGAAGGTGTGCAAGTTGCTTAAATCCATTTATGGATTAGAGCAGGCATCGTGAAGCTGGAACATCTGTTTTGATGAGGCAATCAAGGAATTTGATTTCATCAAGAATGAAGATGAACCTTGTGTCTATAAGAAGATTGTAGGACGAACTGTCGTATTCCTAGTCTTGTACGTGGACGACATTCTTTTGATAGGAAATGACATTCCTATGCTACAATTAGTCAAGCTATTCTTGTTACAACGGTTCTCCATGAGGGACCTGGGTGATACCTCGTACATTCTGGGGATCAAGATCTACAGAGATAGATCCAAGAGACTTCTGGGACTTTCGCAGTCCAGGTACATAGAGACCGTACTAAAGAGATTTAGTATGGAAGATTCCAAGCATGGTAATATACCCGCATTGCACGGAATCACCCTCTCCAAGAAGATATCTCTTAAGACTGACGAGGAGAGGGTTCGCATGAGCACTATACCCTACGCTTCGGCGGTAGGATCTATAATGTATGCGATGCTATGTACACGACCAGATGTAGCTTACGCGCTGAGCGTGGTGAGCCGGTATCAGTCAGACCCAGGTGAGGACCACTGGACGGCAGTGAAGAACATTCTCAAGTACCTGAGAAGGACTAAGGAGATGTTCCTAGTTTACAGTAATGGAGACCTCAGGGTTGAGTCCTTTACCGATTCCAGAGTGACAAAGATGACAGTAAGTCTTTCTCAGGTTTTGTGTTTACCCTCAACGGAGGGGCGGTGTGTTGGAGGAGTTCCAAACAGGATACCATCGCAGACTCGATGATGGAGGCTGAATACATTGCTGCAAGCGATGCCGCAAAAGAGGCAGTCTAGATGAAGAAGTTCATTAGGGAACTTCAGGTGGTTCCGTCCATTGTTGACCCAATACCTTTGTATTGCGATAACAATGGGGCTATAGCTTTAGCGAAGGAACCAAGGTCCCATCAGAAATCCAGACACATCT
Source organism: Agapanthus africanus (assembly GCA_030015575.1). Lineage (NCBI taxonomy): Eukaryota > Viridiplantae > Streptophyta > Magnoliopsida > Asparagales > Amaryllidaceae > Agapanthus > Agapanthus africanus. The sequence continues at coordinate 726,813,816 of CM057342.1, read as the reverse complement.
TAAGGCGGTATCACCTGATCAGGGAGATCATTGATCGCCAGGAGATCGAGGTACGGAGAGTGGACACAAAAGACAACACGGCGGATCCATTCACAAAGGCCCTCCCTCAAACACAGTTCGGGCGACTTTTTGAGCTATTGGGTATGCGGTACGCCAGCAGCTGGCCTTAGTGCAGGCGTTAGGTATGCTGTACACCAATTACCGGCCTTTAGTGCAAGTGGGAGATTGTTGAATATGTATGCCCTAAAGGCCATTATTATATAGTACTAGTTTGTGTAATACATTTTGGAGGCTTGGGATATATATACGGGTTTACGACAGTCTTGCTCGACATAGTAGTATGCTACTTTGTTTGTTTCTATCTTAATATGTGTATATGTTTTTTTTAACATATCGCTAAAAATATATTGATGGAGCCCTTAGGATCTTTGCTTGACTACCGGCGTTGTGATGGCGATCACACTAGTGGGGGCTGGGTAGTCTATAAGCACATCCTTATTTTGGTCCCTAGTCGTACGATTATCGAGATAGGGCATCGATACTCCAGAGTAGACTGGTGCATACGCTTCTCGTCTCAGCAGGGGAGATGGTCCGTCCCACAGCCATCAGTACGTCGTACTGGAGATAGTATGCAGGTGCTCGTTAGGTTACGAGTACACTGGACAGGACTCGTCGGGAACTGTTGGTTGGTATTATACCTATCGTCAGTTAACAGTTCCCAGGTGATATGAGTACAGCTTAGTCCGCTGACTTGACACTGTCATTTCGCCTCGAGTGTGTTCCCACTGTTCTTAGATTACTACCCTACCACGGCTCTACTGAGTCGTGCAAACAGGCAGTAGTTGGGTGCAGTCCCGAAGTATTTGGAGGCAGTGACGGTTAGACAGGATTCAACTCTCCCGGTATTGGGAGTTGATATCGCGCTGTGTCTAGGAGAGCCATTACATATAGTCGTCCCTGGCCAGGGCAAGCGAGAATTACTAGTAGTGTTTCCGGTAGTTTCTCAGGGTGTTCTGGGCTACACTCCGACACGACTTGTACCACTATTAGGGGACTGGCGTTTACCGCCCCCTAGGCCCGCCATGAGATACTCTCAGACGAACAGACCGGACTGTACGAAGATTGTCACATTCAGGCTCAGTAGGAGTTCGGATGGGTTTACCTCATCGGCCTTCTTATCGACATCTACCTGGGGACCGTTACGTAAAGCTAGTGCCGCTTGCGGTCTGTGGTTAAACCCACTGCCAGCGTAGTGTCGAGTCTTTAGAGTCCTACATAGAGAGTTTCCCTGCACTGGGCAAAAGGTGTAGAGGCCGTATGGTTTTACGGCAGGGCTACGATCACTTACGTGCACTTTTGCGCGTATGCTGTTCGGGCAGACAATACTAGTGGGCTTTGGTTTAAGCCGGATCCTAGTATTGTATGGATGGATTAGTCTTGTCTTCTTTGCATTCGCATTCTATGGAATGCAGATGCGGGTGTGTATGCACGGCTGTGAGGAGCGAAGAATGAGGAGGTGCCTCATTAGGGTTTTGACCGTTGGTTCGGTCAAAACCATTATGAGGTGAGGCAATTTTTTACTAATCTTTTTTAATGATAATTATGTTATGGCTAATTGCTTTGACCTTTTGACCATGCTTGACCATATTGACATTTTGATCATTGTTGACTTGGATCTTTCATGAGAGCACTAGATTCTTCTTTTGCTTTTTGCTTTGGATTCGATTTGAGATGATAATGGTCATATCAATGTAGCCATCAACTTTATCATGATAAGAGATTAGTAATTATTTGGTTTATGGTTCATTATTCTTTTGGGATTCTCTCTCTTCATTTTGGAGCTCCTATGGTTCCTCCTCTTTCTTCCTCTTCTTGATTTTTCTATAGCTCTCATGTGTTGAGAAAAATAGAAACAAAATAGACAAACAAATCCACCACCATCTTCTACATCACCTAGGACATCAAGAGTAGCATACTTTTTGCCTTATTTACCTTGGCTTGAGGTGGAGCTCGGATTACAAACTCTCGGGTGGATCGTCTTCGACTCAAGGTGGCCGCGGAGGTGACCAAGATCCGGATCGATCCTTGGAGCTTGCGTGGACGAGGAGGAAAGCGGAGAGAAGACCCGAAGGACTTGTTTCGTGAGGTATAACCACTTAACATAGTAGTTAGAACTTGTTGTTTAGCATGTTAGTTTTTGTTTAGCAAATATCCTTCATAGTTGGTCCATGTCACCTTGTGAGAAAATTTTGATTTTTACCTATTCCGCCTTCCCGAAAGAACCGGGATGGGTAACCTGGACCTAACATTTGGCACCTAAGATCGTATACAGGTGCTCACTGGGGATGAGTATACTGGATGGACTCGCCGAGAACTTCTAGATGGTACTATACCTATCATCAGTTAACAGTTCTCAGGTGACATGAGTATAGATTAGTCTTTAGACCTAAGTTCATCATTTGTCTCGTATGGGTTCCCACTGTACTTAGATTACTACCCTACCACGGCTCTACCGAGTCATGCAAATAGGTTTTAGTTGGGTACAGTCCTGATTGATCTAAAATTTCGGATCATGTTTTGAAATGTAATCACAACCAAAGAATTTATAACCGCAATCAATTAACGGTGTCGATGTAGCTCGTTAATGAATACGGATCGTCCACTGAGATGCGTGTACTTATTCGATCTTGCTTTAGATGATTCGAAATGAAAATATAAAAGAAAATTCAAGAAAGTAATTCGAGATTTAATCGAGTTGTCATTTCAAGAAAATCAAGAATATATTCAAGAATTAGAAATCAAGAAAGTGTCCAATATCAATTTGAATTATCAAGAATATGAAGAATAGCTTGTAGGATTCGATCAAATTAGTAGAAATGATGAATCTAACAATGACTTATCTTATCTATTGATGAATTGTAGCTAAGATGATAGTGATGAATGAAGATTGGGGATCTATTGAGGAAACTAAGGTTTCTCCTTCTCTGTCCCTTATCTTTTCATTGATTATCATTCGGATCTAGCCTTTAGCAAAGAGAGTCATCAATTATTTAATCCCTAATTTGCAACGAAATTAGCAAGAATGTGATCTCGATCCAAATTAGGTCATTGATGATTCTTTTTCCTAAAGTTCACAAATCTCATAAGACTTAAGATTAGTATTAGGATTTTATCATCACTTGATCTACCGATTCTCTCAAATCCTTTACAAGCGGAGATTTCACTCACGCATCATGAAAATTAAAGAATCAAGAACGAAGAATTTCATAATGCAAGAATGTAAAGAAAGCGAGAATTATAATTATCACCTTTATTAAATCTCCTTCAAATTACACCTCTCAATTTGATTTTACAAGACTAGCTCTCGATCACTCCTTTGAAAGGGAATTTGTCGTTGATCTTTGCTCGGCTTGATCGCCGTGAGACGTGGATCATTGCGGATCTCTTTCTCTTGATGACGATTCGGCGTTGCAATAAAGGATCTTCGATTTTCGCTTGATTTTTCTCTCAATGGATCTTGATTTGATTGGATTTGGATTGGATCTCAAGTTATCTCACTCAACTTGAATTGAATTGTAATTGTAACTAGAATTTTACCACCATCAACCAACCTTTTACCTTAACCCTAGATCCCCTTTTATAGATCTCAAATCAAGCTTACCTCATAAGCTAGATTGTTACAAGGAGCCTTCTAGAATAAGGTTGTTACAAGGAGCCTTCTAGAATAAGGTTGTTATAAGGAGGCATCCTTAGCAAGCTAAGAAGTTGAGAAGAAACTTCTGGAGATTTCCTGACCCACCAAGCCCTTGACTTGGCCGCGGATCTGCGGCAACTCGGCCAACTCGGCCGCGGATCCGCGGCCAAGTAATGAGATCACTGTATGGTTTTTCTGGGGTGTTCTATAGTTGGACTTGAGGTATTCTTTTGATGTCTGGAATCTTCTAATATTTACTTAGTTGCTGCCGGTATTTGATTCTTTGGTTTCCTGTATTATATCGGCAGTTTTCTGATTCCAGTTATTTTGACCTGAATAATCTGGCACAAGATCTCAGTAAAGAATGTGAGAGATACAAAATATTATGCGTGAAGTAATAAACACACAATTTCCCTCCATAATGTCGGTTATAAAATATAACACATGTTAAATGATTTTTTCCATACAAACTGCAAATATGTGTTATATTTATACCAAACACCTTTAGATAATTAAAAAGAGAATGCAATATTTTCGACTGAACAAATTCCCCCAAACTTGATTTTGATCGTTTCAAGCAAAATTCTTTTATTCAGGTGAAGGAGAAAAGAAGAAGAGAAAGAAAAAGAAAAAGAAAAAATTAACTAGCACACTTTCGTAGGCAACACGATTGCACTGAGCACATGCAACAAGCCTTTAAATCTCTAGGTGTCCTTAGTAGGAGGAGTGTTGTCTCCTGAGGGTTTTTAGCAGATTGCACCCACAAAATCCTATAATAAAAAGAAGTCTGTGAAATTTACATATAAAGATAGGAATTATAAAAGAAAGACTTTGAAAATCAGAGTTTTCAACTACACTAGCTTTTCGGTTGTCATGAGCCCTATCTTAATAGTCATGAAAAGATATTAGAAATCACATCATCCCTCAATAAAACATCGCCTTTATTCTTCATCCCTACCTTTCTTCCAATACCCCTACGTGTGTGTAAAAGACATCCCTACATTCGGAGAATTCAATTCAAGCTATCATACTCTTGTCCATCTAGTTCAGTACTTTTTAGTTGGTGAATATTTTAGATGGAATTGCTCACACATTTTTCATGCGACCGTTAATATTTCTTGAGGTACTAACCGACCGATTACTAAATGTGCTCACATGTTATGCGTAATTAGCAATTTCCTCGTTTTGCAACACCTAAGGCTTAGCAGTGACTCCCAAACCAGCTGGTCTAAGGCACTAGGTGATGAAGCACCCTCGCTATATTTTTTTATGCTGCCTTGGTGATTACAAAACCAGTGTTTATTTTTCTTCACCATTTTATATTTTTATTCTCCATTTATTATTTTCTTCGTACTTTGGCTTTTAGACAAGAGCATTTCAAGGTATCCTCTACTATCCCGAGTTTCAAGACGTGTGTATGTGCATATAGTACGGTATCAACGTTCAAATGTTTGGCTTCCAGAATAGGAACTATTTTTTAGACTTATTTTTATCCTCAGATTAGTGACTTCTTTCATTTTACTAACTCTTGGGACAACGGCTCATAACTACTTATTACTACTTTCGTTTAAGAAAACGTCTAACTTTTTTGGTTTTCTTAAATTTTTCCAATCTTTTAAATGTAATTTTTCACTTTCTAATCTTTTATTATCTTATTTATTTACACATTTTTTTATTATATGTTTTGTGCTTATGCAAAGTATGATGCAAAGTGATGCGTAAATAAGCACAAAGCTCCCCCAAACTTGTTTACAACAGTGTCCTTACTGTTGTCATCTGTTAAATCTCAAAAACCTGTAGGCTTGGGAGGAAAATTTATTACCGGGGTACAAGAATAAATGAACGTGAAAATCTCTCCCAAACTTATTTTTGGCTCACAATTTTGTGTACAAATTTTATTTTCAAGAGCCAAAAATACACCACCCAAACTTGAGTTAAACAATGTTAAGCTTTTAAAATCATAAGGGGGGTAAAGTTATTGGTCAATGCTAAGCTTTGCAAAGACCGAAAGTCAACACTAACCATTTGAAGATTTTATCAGTGTAGTGCACCTGTTGGTGGAAGAACATGTTAAATAGAGCCAAGAAGAAATGTGGAAAAGATGAGTGGTGTAATAGAATGTGTTTGTGTCTTATTTTGGAGAGGTGACTCAATGATTGTGATGGATTACTCGCATTATCTTTATAGTCCAGAAGAAGGGGAGGTGGTTCAATTTCATTATTTTAGGTTTTATTCATCACAACTCCCGTGTTTTCTAAAAATGCGAGTTCATCAGCGAAAATTTTCTCAAAGGTTTCATCGATATCCCAAAGAATATTCTCATTCGAAAGAGCGGGGTGATCTTCAGAATCCATAAAAGGTTCATAATCAGCGTTAGATGTTGACCCGGACAACTCGAAAGAAGGGTCCGTATGTGTATAATATATATCTAGGTCAAACAACAACGTATGAAAGAAGTCTAGATCAGTATCGTGAAGCTGTTCAATTTTGCTGCTGTCGACATCCATTAATTCGACAAAACATACACGAGTATGAGGTTCGGAGGGTTGACTTCCCAACTTGTAAATGTTAAGCTCAATTGACCTATTCCCGAAAGATAGGTTCATAGAGCCATTTTGACAGTTGATTACAGTATTGGAAGTAGCCAAAAAGGGTCGACCGAGAATCATCGGAATTTGGTTCCATGGGTTTGCTACAGGCTGTGCATCTATAATAATAAAGTCCACAGGGAATATAAATTCCCCGACTTTTATCAACACATCCTCTAACATACCCCTTGGTTTGGTGATAGATCGATCTGCCATCATTAGAGTGTATTACGATAGTTTTAATTCTCCGATACCCAATTGCTCATACACAGAATATGGAAGCAAGTTAACACTAGCACCTAAATCGAGTAAAGTACGATTGGTATTTTTACCCCCAATAGAAATAGAGATTGTAGGACAGCCAGGGTCTTTACATTTCTTGTGTAATTGCTGTGTAAAAGCTGTGATTACATTACTCGACATGAAAACCTTTTTCGGCATTTGAGTGTTCCTCTTCCTAGTGCACAAGTTCTTAAGGATTTTCGCTTAAGCTGGAACTTGTTGTATAGCATCTAGGAGAGAGATATTTATGTTGACTTGCTTAAACATGTCCACAATCTTCTCCATTTGTGCATTAGGTTTGTTGACCCTCAATCTATTTGGAAATGGAGCTTTATCAATAAGTGTTGGGTCCAACATTTATGGAGAAGTTTGTGGGGGTGGGAAGGATGAAGTGGGTGGAGGGTTCGAGCCTTGGGGAAAATGGAGAATAGGATTGGAAGAAGAAGGTAAACTAGACGAAATAGGGCAAGAAGCAGAAGAGGAAGTGGAAGTGGAAGCCGAGGTGTTAATGATCAATTCATCATTATCAATCTGTTCACCCACATGGTTATCCAGCATTCTTCCAGATCTCAACGTGGTTATAGCACTCACATGATATGCCTAGCCATGATTAGGTAAGGGTTGAGATAGAAGTTTCCCTTTCTCTCTAGCACTCATCGCGGCATTCAACTGTGCAATTTGTGCTTCTATCGCTTTAATAATCTCACCGTGGGAGACAGTGTTTTGAAGTAACGTTTGGATAGAAGACGTTAAAATATCATTCGTTTGCATGGAATGTTTAATGAACATGTCGAGTGCAGAGGGTTTATCGGTACCGGCAGAAGATGGATCAAAATTGTTGGCCGGATTTTGTAAAGATTACGGTTGAAAAGGGTGCTGACTCAGTTGTGGTGGTTGCTGTTGTTGTGGAGGGACCCTTTGAAAATTATTCTGGTATGAAACCGTGTTTTGAGTTTGGTGTTGGTTCCAAGCAAAATCAGGATGATTCGTCCAACCTTGATTATATGTGGAAGAAGAAGGATCGTTTCTAAGTTGTTGCTGAAATGCAGCATTAGTGTGACCTTGAAACGGTACATTCAAAGGACATTCTTCCGTCAAATGTGATGGGTTGGAACAACAACCACACACGGTTTTGGGAAGTGTGTATTGGTTTATGGAGGTTGAAGAGATTCTGTTTTCTATAGCATCGAGTTTCCATTGTATTGCGGCCATTTCGGTTTTCATTATGATGGAAATATCAAGCTGATTGATACCTTCCCTAGATGATGAATGACTAACACTTTCCCATTGTAAAGTGTTTTGGGCAAGATCTTCCAGGTATTTCCAAGCTTCACCATCATCTTTAGACAAGAATTGACATTGACACATGGTTTCAAGCCTCTGTTTTGTTGTGAGATCAATACCCTCATAGCTAATGTGACACAGATCCCATCTGGGGATTCCGTGATGAGGACATTGGATAAGAAGATCCTTGAACCGTTCAAAGCATTTCCAAAATGGTTCATTAGGAAGTTGGGTAAACTGGTAGATTTCATCCCGAACACGGGCGGTCTTATGACTGGGATAAAATTTCTTAAGGAATGCTGCAACAAATTCATCCCATTTGGCAATAGAGTGTGCGGTTGTGTTATAAAGCCACTTCTCGGCTAAATCGCACAAAGTGAATGGGAGAAGACGTAAACGCACAGCATCCACAAACAGTTGTGACGTGCCAATCATAGCGCATACGTTTTCGAATTTGGTGATAAAAACGTATGCGTCTTCAGACTCGAGACCGTGAAATTTGGGTAAAATTTTGATAAATTGGGGTTTAATTTCAAAATTATCCCCATTGGCTGGTGGAATAGAAAGACAAGTAGGAAGGGGACCACGTGTAGGGTAGCATCTCTCTTGGAGAGAAATGCGCGGTGGATTCTGCGCACTTGCGGGCGGTGGCAGCGTGGTGTTATTAAAATTTGATGGATATCCGTCCATCTCGGTCGTGGTGGGTGGTGGAGAAAAAGAAAATGAAGAAATACCGACTTTGGAGTCGATAGGGGAAACGCGGACAAGACGGACACTAGAATCCCGTGTCCAGCCGAGCTTGCACTAATTTTTTAGCACAAGTGGCAGCGTTTGTGATATTTAGAGAAAAATGTTGGTTTGGTGTTTGTTTTTGAAAAAAGATGGATTTTTGAAAAATCACACAACAATACACAAGCAACCCTAGACCTAATGGTCACCTAGGTCACATCACTAGACCGCTCCTAGACTTCCAGAAGACAAATCGCAGGATAAATCCTCTACTACCTCTTTATCCCTCCTGTGGCCAGGTAAGTGCCAGATAAGTGGGAGGTTCTCTGCTACATAAGTAGCGGGTTTAATTAAGTAACCACTTGCCATAGACACACTTTCCTTAGACACCATAAAAGAAATGCGGATAAGCAATAGATTACCCACGACCTTCTTCTGTCCTAATTGAGCGCGACGGTCCTTAGAGTCTTATCTAGATATTTTTTAGTTAATGAAGGATGATGTGGATGCTAGTTTTGTGATTTTTGGGGCTTAGGAAGGGTAATGAAATCCCACCTAATCTGAATTTGGTCTTTGCCCCTTAATTTCCTTATTTAAAATATGCACAAACAATCAATTTCATGAAATGCAACAAGAATTTAATTTTTGCGGCGCTGCAAATTTTTGCAAAGAATCCTGCAAAAAATTTGTTATTAGACAAGATCAAAGAGAAGAGGAGAGAACATAGAATATACCACAGAAGTTTTAGGCTCTGATTCACCTAAACGGCGGCGGAACCGCCGCAAAAACCTACAATTAGCCGCGGATCCGCGGTGTACTGTGGGAAATAGGTGCTGAAAATTTTTCTGTAGCTTCTTGTGCCTTTCTGGATTCTTCAGAAAGTCTCTGAATCTTGATTTCCTCAGTACAATGATTTCAGATTCCCTCGCAAAATTCAAACACTAATCGTTAAGCACATGATGCGATTCTTGAATTAAAATTTGATGGAATAATAAGTTTTCAACTTAAATTGCAAGAACGAACAAATTACGCACGCATCCCCGAAAACGGCACCATTTTATTGATCTAAAAGTTCGGACCGTGTTTTGAAATGTAATCACAACCAAAGAATTTATAACCGCAATCAATTAACGGTGTCGATGTAGCTCGTTAATGAATACAGATCGTCTACTGAGATGCGTGTACTTATTCGAACTTGCTTTAGATGATTCGAAATGAAAATATAAAAGAAAATTCAAGAAAGTAATTTGAGATTTAATCGAGTTGTCATTTCAAGAAAATCAAGAATATATTCAAGAATTAGAAATCAAGAAAGTGTCCAATATCAATTTGAATTATCAAGAATATGAAGAATAGCTTATAGGATTCGATCAAATTAGTAGCAATGATGAATCTAACAATGACTTATCTTATCTATTGATGAATTATAGCTAAGACGATGGTGATGAATGAAAATTAGGGATCTATTGAGAAAACTAGGGTTTCTCCTTCTCTATCCCTTGTCTTTTCATTGATCATCATTCGGATTTAGCCTTTAGCAAAGAGAGTCATCAATTATTTAATCCCTAATTTTCAACGAAATTAGCAAGAATGTGATCTCGATCCAAATTAGGACATTGATGATTCTTTTTCCTAAAATTCAAAAATCTCATAAGACTTAAGATTAGTATTAGAATTTTATCATCACTTGATCTACCGATTCTCTCAAATCCTTTACAAGCGGAGATTTCACTCACGCATCATGAAAATTAAAGAATCAAGAACGAAGAATTTCATAATGCAAGAATGTAAAGAAAGCGAGAATTAAAATTATCACCTTTATTAAATCTCTTTCAAATTACACATCTCAATTTGAGTTTACAAGACTAGCTCTCGATCGCTCCTTTGAAAGGGAATTTGTCATTGATCTTTGCTGACTCGACCGCCGTGAGACGTGGATCATTGCGAATCTCTTGCTCTTGATGACGATTCAGCATTGCGATAAAGGATCTTCGATTGTCGCTTGATTTTTCTCTCAATGGATCTTGATTTGATTGGATTTGGATTAGATCTCAAGTTGTGTCACTCAACTTGAATTGAATTGTAATTGTAACTAGAATTTTACCACCATCAACCAACCTTTTACCTTATCCCTAGATCCCCTTTTATAGATCTCAAATCAAGCTTCCCTCATAAGCTAGGTTGTTACAAGGAGCCTTCTAGAATAAGGTTGTTACAAGGAGCCTTCTAGAATAAGGTTGGTTGTTACAAGGAGCCTTCTAGAATAAGATTGTTACAAGGAGCCTTCTAGAATAATGTTGCTACAAGGAGGCGTCCTCAGTAAGCTAAGAAGTTGAGAAGAAAATTCTGGAGATTTCCCGACCCACCAAGCCCTTGACTCGACCGCGGATCCGCGGCAACTCGGCCATCTCGGCCGATGATCCGCGGCCAAATAGTGAGATCACTGTATGGTTTTTCTGGGGTGTTCTGGAGTTGGACTTGAGGTATTCTTTTGATGTCTAGAATCTTCTAATGTTTGCTTGGTTGCTGCCGGTATTTGATTCTTTGGTTTTCTATATTATATTGGTAGTTTTCTGATTCCAGTTATTTTGACCTGAATAATCTGGCACAAGATCTTAGTAAAGAATGTGAGCGATACAAAATATTATGTGTGAAGTAATAAACACATAATTTCCCTCCATAATGCCGGTTATAAAGTATAACACATGTTAAATGATCTTTTCCATACAAACTGCAAATATGTGTTATATTTATATGGTGTTTAGATTATTAGAAAGATTAAGGAAATTGTCGTGTTGAGAATGCAATATTTTCGACTGAACAAGTCCCAAGACGCATTGAGGTAGTGAGTGATTGTTGGGGACTCGTCTCTCCCGATATAGGGAGTCGATAACGCACTGTGTTTGGTTGGCCAGCACCATAAGACCTTGGCTAAGGCAGTTGAGATTTACTGATATTTAGATCAATAATTTCTTGGATTGGTCCTGAGCCACATCGACATGAATTATCAGGTTATTGACGTTTACCACCCCTTAGACCCGGTATGCGATACTCTTAGATGAAAAGATTGGACTGTATGGAGATTGTCACAGATAGGCTCAGTACGGGTTTGGATGAGCTTGCTCGTCGACCTTCCTTTCGATAGATACCCGGGTAGCCGTTACATACATCCGGTGCTACTAACGTGCTTGTGGTTATGGATTTATCCAGTAACTCACTATCGGCGTACTGTCGAGTCTTTAGAGTCCCACATAGAGGGTTTTCTTAGTTCAAGCGAAATGATGTAGTGGCCGTATTTTAATACGTGCAGGGTTTCGATCAAATGAGTGTACTAGCTATCCGGACTTTTGATCGGACGGTTGATGATACTAGTCGGCTTAGGATTAAGCCAGATTATTAAATCAGGTATTGATTTAATAATTTACACACACACACACACATATATTGATATGTATATTCTAATATTATGTTCATTGTATTATTCTATCTCTTTGGGTATTCATATTTTGATACGAATACGAGTATATATATATACAGTAGAGTGTATTCTGTGTTTATACGAAAAGATATTCTAGAAAGAGGATATCTCATCATGTATTTTCTATTTTTCATAAAATAAAAATGAGGTGTAAAGAGAAAGTGATGTGAGAATGGTGAGAGACATACTTGTTCAGTTTTTTCATTCTCACCATTTTGTTCTCTCTCCTCACTTATAATATATTTGTAAAAATCATTTATACAAAACCATGGATGGTATTTTCTCTCATCAGTTTTTTCATTCTCACTATTTTGTTCTCTCTCCTCACTTAGCTCTTCTCTTAAGCTCCTCCTTCATCTTTCTTCCTACACTCTCATGTGTTGAGAATCAAGGGTGGAAAAGAGATGGAAAAACACTAGAACAACTCACTACATCTCTAAGCATCATAGTGTGGCAAGCTTCGATCTTTAGTTGTTTCACTTGTGTGAAACTAGAGCCTTGAATCATATCCCTCAGATGGATCATCTTCGACGGAGGAAGACCGACAGTCAAGCTCGATCACGGAGACCCCGAGAAGCTAAGGAAGAGGGTTAAAGACCGAAGGACACGAACCTTTTTGGTATAACCTTCTAACCGAGTAGATAACTCTTGGTAGTATACTAGTTTAGTGTTTGGTTAGATTCTAGGTTTATGTTTCTAGCGCAAAACTTTGGAAACCCAAAGTTTTTTGTTCCGCAAAGGCCGTGGTTGTAGCGGCAAGGACGCTAGGAATTGTAACATCCATCGAACACATCCTGGACGAGCCCCAATAAAAGAATATATATCAAGCGGAAACGACATCTACATATCGATCGCTCGTCCCTAATAAATGAATATACAACAATATAAATCAAAACTGTACAAACACATCGCATGAAGGGCTATCCAACATGATAATCCGGCTAAACCATTACAAGATATATATCACACCAACAAGCAGCAACAACATATGTACAACCTCATCTAATCGAACATATAGCAATTAGACGAAATTTAACATCACATATACACAGATAAGAATACCATGACCATAAAATTCATCACCTGCGAAGCTAACACTCGAATTTTCCAAACGATGAAAATCGAGTGCATTCTGCCATCTAGAATCAAACATTTTGCCAAAACATGAATCCCGAACGACTCCTAATGTGCCCGACGGGGCACTCAGGCATGATCTAAGAGAGGCCTAGGGGCTTAGGGAGGGTGCCCCTTACCCGAGACTACCACGAGGTGGTCTCGGGAAGGCAGCAAAACCCAAGAGCACCACAAGGGTGCTCTCGGCTTCACCCACTTCCAAAGACCACCTAGTGGCGGTGTTGGGTTGTGGGGCCCTTCCTAGTCTCCCGGGGACTCCCTAAGGTTCCTCTGATCTGTCTCGCGGGTTCTTGGTCCGAACAAAGAGCCCACGGGGATCGAAGAAATGCAAAATAGTTCAGTTTTGGGACTGCCAACATTAACGGTTTCTAACTTGGAAAAAACAGCCCCTAATCTCGATATAGTTTAGAAAAATTGGCTTTCTAAGACTCTACGGGTCACCATCGAACCTATACGGATTCAACGTTCCAATAAGAGAGCTCCGGGGATCGAAAAAAAGCACGAAAACTTTAACAAAGTTTCAAAAATAGCGGCTGATTTTCTGGGCTGAAAACTGCTGTTTTCGAAAACATTTTTGTAATGAATTCTTAAGTCATCTGGGCTAGTTTAGGCATATGGATTGACTCTGATACAATGTTAGTGTTTTTTGCTCACACCACGAGAACCACGGACAAGGCAGAATGGATTTCAATTAAATTTATGCAAGCACAAGCCACCAATACCCAAGGAAATCAAGCCATACACTTAAACTAGTAACAAACATACAAGGTTATTGAGACTACAACCTTTGTAGCGTGTCCATCCAGTCGTGGAAGACCCCTCCATGCTCCATAGGCCTTCAGGAACGAGTTTGAAAGACGACCGCACTTGCCGAAAATGATCCACCTCAGGAAAACCGATTCAAGCTCCAGCTCCACATCTAAATCCACAAGTGAAGCAACTAACATTCTAAGCTTGCTAGGAATAGGGTGTTATGGATGTAGTGATTTTATCACATCTTTTTCACTCTCATTTCTAAAATCAAGAGAAGAATACTCATGAGAGGAGAAGGAGAGGATAAGGGGAGAGAGAATGTGTCATAACCAAATGAGCAAGTGAGAGAGATATTTTCCAAACCCTTAAAAAAATATGTCATGCCATTTTACCATTTTAAAATGACCCATCCCTCTCTACCATACTCTCATGTCACCTCACCCTCCATTTCATTTCCTAATTTTCTTAAAAAGAAAATCCCTAAATGGGATGTCCTCCTTCTTGAAGTATTCTGTATAAATACGGAATACAACCCCTGTATATGTATTGAATACATATATGTGTATCCGTATAAAAATACGAATATCTAAGAGAGAGAAAATGAATAGTGAACATAATACTAGAATATATATATATATATATATATATATATATATATATAAATTATTAAACCATTACTTGATTTAATAATCCGGCTTAATTCTAAGCCAGTAATTATTATCAACCGTTCGATTAAAATACGTGTAGCCAGTACACGTATTTAATCGGACCCCTTCACATATCAATATACGACATCTACATCATATCGCTGAACCGGAAAAACCCTCTTTGTGGGACTCTAAAGACTCGACAATACGCTGTTAGTGAGTTACTGGATAAATCCATAACCATAAGCACGTCATAACAGCTATCCAGGTGTTTGTCGAGAGGTCGACAATCAAGTCCGTCCATATCCTATTGAGCCTATAAATGAAAATATCCATACAGTCATGTCTCTTCGTTTGGGAGTGTTGCATACCGGGTCTAGGGGGTGGATAATATCATACAGCTAATAACCCGATAAGTCATGACGGTGTCAAACTCATCACCCATCAAGAAACTACTGATCTCCTATCAGTAAATCTCATCCATCCTGGCCACAGATTTATGGTGATGGCCAACCAAACACAGCGCGATATCGACTCCCTATAGCAGGAGAGACGAATCTCTGACGATCGCTCACTGCCTCTATGTGGCTCGGGACTGTACCCAACTAAAATCTGTTTGCACGACCCCCTTGAGACGTGGTTGGGTAGTAATCAAAGTACAATGGGAACTCACACGAGACAAATGATGATATCAAGTCAAAATACTATCCTGTACTCACGTCACCTGAGAACTACTATCTGACTATAGGTATAATACCATATAGAAGTTCTTGGCGAGTCTGTCCGGTGAACTAACCTCAAGTGAGCACCTGTATACTATCTTAGGTACCAAAACACCAATGGATTGTGAGACCGGCTACCGTCTCTCGTCGGAGTCTAGAAACGTATACACTAGTCTACTCTGGAATATCGATACCCAGTCTCGATACTCCCTCGACTAGAGACATTTAAGGATGTACTTATGGGCTACCCAGCTCCCAAGTATGTGATCACCATCATAATGCTGGTAGTCAAGAAAAGATCCTACAGGCTTTATCATTATGTATTAGTGACACGTAATAACATGTAAAATGTATGCACATAAATGATAAAGATAAAACCAGATAGCATACTATCATCTCGAGCAAGACCGTTCTACTTGTATAGGTCTTCCTTCAATTATCATAACTGCCTACCTGCAATTACAATAATTGCATTGATGGCACTATATCCAAAAAAAAGGGAGCGGACATAGGCGTTGTCATCTATCATTGACCCAAGTCGTGACTCTTCAAGCATAGTACTTATTGAGGAAACGACCATTTATCGGCCAAAAGGGCCTTTCTCCATGCATGCTCATCAGCATGCAGGCTCAACCTTGATAGAACTTGTCTATTATATATGGGCCTTCATAGTTCGGCTCAAACTTCCCGTGTTTTGCACGTTGGGAATCATTGGTCTCTTGACGACCAGGATGAGTTCTCCTTTGCGAAATGTTCTCCGTCTGGTTAGCCTTTCATATGCTTGTGCCATATTTGCCCGATGAGCTTCCAGACTTTATTGTGTTGTAAGACAGGTTTCGTCAAGAGCGTCGAGTTCTTTCAGCCAAAGATGGGCATTTTCCTCATCCGTGAGCTTGTATTAGACAACCATTCACAATGATGGAAGTTCATTCTCAAGTGCGAGCACTACTTCAGCGCTGAACACCAAGGAGTAGGGGGTCGTCTTTGTGGCCGTCTTGAACGTCGTTCGGTAGGCCCATAAAGATTCATGTAGCTTTTCGTGCCAATTCTTTTTATTCTTGGACACCATTTTCTTCATGAGCTTTGTCAAGGTCTTGTTGAAGGCTTCAGCTAGACTGTTGGCTCGGGGATTGTAGACGAAGGAATATCTCCAGTCTATCTTATGCTATTGTGCGAAGCGGCTTATCTTATGGCTTTTGTATGCTGGTCCATTTTCCGAGATTATTTTTCTCGAAACTCTGAACCAGTAGATGACATGAGTCTTTAAGAAGTGTAGGATGTTCTCTGTCTTCATCTCTCTTAACAATTTTGCTTCTGCCTATTTGGAGAAGTAGTTAGTGGTGGTCAGGATGAACTGATGTCCCTTAGACGATGCTGGTTCAATAGGACCAATTATGTATGTCCTCCACATTTCGAACGGCCAGCTGGCTACTGTAGGATGTAGCGGATTAGGATGTCGATGGATGAAATCTCCGTGTATTTAGAATGAATGACACCTTTTGGCGTACTTGATGCAGTCTTGAATCATTGTCGGCCAGTAGTAACCCATGCTTTTAATCTTCAGCTTCATTTTTGGACCGGCTTGATAGGATCCGCAAAGTCCGTCGTAAATTTCTTGAAAGACCTTCCTTGCTTCATTCATCTTAGCCATATATGGTCGAAGGATCTCTTGTATAAAGTTCCATCGATAAACAAGAACGACAGAGCTCATTTTATGAGCTGATGTCTTTATGATTTATCTTCAGGCACCCGCTGGGACTTAAAATACTCGATGAAGAATTCTCGCCGGTCTTCTTTTTTTCTTCTGCTTGGAGGACATTTTCTTCGAGTAGTTCCGCTGAAGACTCCGAAGGTAATTCTGCCGGCGCTAGGATCTTGTGACTTTGGACAATTAATCCATACGTCATCGAGTTTTTCATCAATTAGTTCTTTATCCAGTTTGGCTAATGCGTCAGCTTTGCTATTTTCTATTGGCGGTACACTCTCCTGCGTGTATGATGGAATATACATTAACAACCGCTGCACCTTTTCACCATACCTTATTAGTTCGAGCTTGCATGTTTTGTAATCACCGTTGATTTTACTGATGATCGGTTGAGAATCTCCATATATGAGAAGATCTTCGATGCCCATGTCGATCGCAATTTCAAGACCGGCTAAGAGGGTTTCATATTCTGCCTCGTTGTTGGTTCTTGGTTCCGTCAACGTTATCGCATAGCGTATTATTCCACCTTGCAAAGTCATGAAGATGAGACCCACCCCAGATTTGATTATTGGGGTATTCTTCTTTCGCACCTTCATGGAAGATGCTCCATTAAAATAGAGCTCCCATTGATGCTTTTGTGTTTCTTCTTTTTCACTGACAGTCGTATTGAATGCGTGTTCCTCTAGCAGTTTACGATTTAGCGGAGATTCGGCAAAAATGGGGTGTTCAGCGAGGAAATCGGCGATGGCCTATCCTTTTATTGCATTAAGATGGCGATATGTGATTGAGAACTCCATCTGCAAAAGAGACCATTTGGCAAGCCTTCCTTTCAGAATAGCCTTTGTCATCAAATATTTGAGAGGATACACCTTTGATATAAGGCGGACTTCGTGAGACAAGGCACAGTGTCTGAGCTTCATGACCGCGTAAATCAACACCAAGCAATGCTTCTTGCTGAGGGAATAGTTGCTTTCTGCCCCCAGCAGAACTCAACTTAAGTAGTATAGAGATCTTTCTTTGCCTTGGTCATTCTCTTGTGTCCATTGTGCGCCTAAAAAGTGATCAAGTGCGGTCGTATATAGGATGAGAGGTTTTCTCATCACAGGAGCAGCTAACACTAGCGGATTCTGTAGGTATTGCTTGATTTCCTCCAACTCCCTTTGGCATTTTCGGTCCCATATGAATAGAGTTCCTTTCTTCATGGGATGAGAGAAAGGGTGACATTTTCCTGAGAGGTTGGCGATGAATCGCCGGATATACGCGAGCTTCACTTAGAGAGATCGTAGTTTCTTGAGGTTTCTTGGAGGGGGCATTTCTATAATCGCCCTGATTTTGGAGGGTTCAATTTCAATTCCTCGATGGCGGATTATGAATCCTAGAACTTACCGGATGAGACTCCAAAGGCGCATTTAAGCGGGTTCATCTTCAGGCTGTACTTTCTGAGGCATTTGAAGACTACTTTGAGATGTCTCCAATACTCCTTATGAGACACAATTTTGACCATGAGATCGTCGATGTAGCATTCGAATATATTATGGATAAGGTCGTCGAGGATCTTCATCATAGCTCTTTGATATGTCGCTCCGGCGTTCTTTAGTCCGAAGGGCATGACTTTATAGCAGAAGACGCTTAATGGTGTGCAGAAGGCTGTATGATTTTGATCTTCAGGATCCATCTTTATTTGATTATAATCGGAAGACCCATCCATGAACAAGAAGACCCATGAGTGGAGGTGTTGTCGATCATTAGTTCCGTAACTGGCACAAGAAAGTCATCTTTCGGGTATGCCTTATTTAAGTTCTGAAAGTCTATGTAGATGCGAATTTTCCCTTTCTTCTTCATCACAGGGACGATGTTGGCAATCTAGTCAGCATAATTTACTTCATGCATGATACCGGAGTCGATTATATCTCTTGAGTTTGGCATTGATGCTCATCTCTAGTTCGAGTCGCATCCTTCTCGGTGCTTGATTAATAGGCTTTACCTCTGGTGTTATGTCCAGTTTGTGCATCGCTATATGTGGATCGAGACTCAACATCTCGGAATAATTCCAAGCGAAGCAATCCCTATACTCTATGAGTACGGTCTTCAAGGTAGCTACTTGTTCTTCAGACAACATCTCACTGACAAACGTGGGTCGAGCATCATCTTCTGTTCCCAGGTTTATTTTCTTCAGTTCATCTGCCATGGTGTGAATACCATCTTCTAGCTCTTTTGGTGCTGGTGGCATTTCAGAGATCTCTTTGTCTTCGTTGGCGAAGCAACCGAAGAGCTCGGACACATCTTCGTCCCTTCTCTCGTTTGAGAGTCTTATCATACGGCAGGTATAAGCCGGCTTCCACTTTTTGGACCAGACGTATCCTAATCCGGTGGTATCAACTTTTTTCGGCATATGCTTCCGTGGTGGATCCACCCTCCAGCTGTATCATGCCTCGCTTCCCAAAAGACAGTAACAGCACGTGATGAGATCCGCGATGTATTTATTACGAGAATATCATTTCCCTTAATAACTAAACTATGCGTATAAAAGCAATATAATAACATACAAGAATTAACTAGAGTAATTAAAATTCAGCAGCAACTTTATTTACATTCAAATTTCAAAGTACAGATGTCTGAAATAAAAGATACAATAACTGGAAAGTGTATAAACAATAGCATACTGAAATAAGTGTAGAAAAGAAAACTAGTAGTCTAGCTGAGCGGTAAGCTGATCGTAATCCTCTTATCTTGGCTCGATATCCTCTGAATCTTGTCCTCCAGATGAACATTCCAAGGAAAAAAACAGAGAGGAACGTCTTCAGCGAACTAGTGCTCGGTAAGTCCCTAAAAAGAGTATAGATATGAAATATGATAAAGGGAATGTATGTGATTAGAACATAAATCTTAAACAAAGATGGAGATGTAAGAGTGTAAAATAGATATGAGTATGTTAAGGTATCTTAAGCATGAAAAGTATAAGAATATGGTTGTTCTATTCGAACGTGGTTGTTTGTAGCTTGATAAAGAAGATATTCGTGTATACGAGAGTAGTCTAGCTCACCCCGTGGACCAAAGGTATAAGGCTCTGTCAAACCCCTCGAAATAACGGCAAAAGCATATTCAAGAGGTATCTTTTAAAGTGACCTCTCGTGCCATGACATACGTTTCTTACTAACCAACTCCTTATCTCTGCGTATTTTATTATCTAGATCAAGTTTACAGGTCTTGATCGAATCTATGAATATAAAGAGCACAAGTTCAGATTCAAGTTGTATTCAAGTATTCATATCAAGTTCAATTTATATTCATGGTTTACGTCAAGTCATGATAAGTGTTCAAGTTCAAGTTATATTCATGGTTCGGGTCAAGTCAAGTCAAGTGTTCAAGTTTAAGTCAAGTTCGAGTTTGTAGTTGAGTTTGAGTTCAAGTTAGATTGGAATTCAATTTAGGTTTGGATTCGAGTTTCAAGTTCATATTTTATTAAAAAAATTTATCTTTTGAGATCCTTAAGTTGGAAACAATCGAGCAACCACTGTACATGGGCGGGCGACAATATTTGTGTCTTTTTCAAAGACGATTGCCAACGATAATTTCTTTGATTTGCAGTGTTATCTAAACTAGATAGACAAGCACCCACTCTCTCTGTCTTCCCGATACCTAGAGAATTGGTACCGCTTAACCCAATATTAATCTAAAGTCCTTAAATATTTATCAAGTTGTTTATTATATGTATTTACATGTTTGCATTTCTTGAGGGGGTTTATGTAAAATGTTTTAATTTTTAAAATAAACCTCGATAATGTTTTTGATAAAAACATGTTAATTAGAAAGTCAAGAGTTTTTTAAAAAGTATTTTCTATTTTGTGATATTTTAGTGTCAAAACCTAACTTTTAAAAGTTTATGGTATTTTAATAAAAAATCCATCTTTTGGAAACTTGAGGGCGTTTTCTTAAAAACTTTAATCTTTTCATTTAGAAAAATCTAATTTTCAGAACTTTGTTTTTTCTTTTTGGAAAAAAATGAATATATGAATTAAGTTATTTTAAATTTGCTTTAACTTTGTTTTTTTTTAAAACTCGTATTTTCTTTAAAACCGTATTTTATTCCTTTCGAGACCGAATTCTCCGTGAGAAATTCTGCATCTCACTCTATTATTCTCAGGATGTGCGATAATCCACACTATCCATAAACGGGTCCCCTAATAAGAGTTGTAGAGACGTATTTGCGAAGGATAAAAAAGTGGGGATAATTTCGTATTTTAACTTGATGGTATTTTAGTGTAAATTTGGATCTTTTGTGACAATATATGATCGGGCTATGTTTTCATATGTGTGCGTATGGGGTAGGTCCTTACCCTGTACATGATCTAGATTACATATCATCTAAAATTTTGTTTAACAAAGCTCATGTCAAATATAAAGAAATTTAGTAGCACACGAACAATAATTGTGTATATATATTAAGACCTTTTTATAAATACACTTCCAAAAAGGGATAGATTAAAATTTATGGTAATTCTTGATATGTGACAACTAGAATTAGGGATGGTTTAATTATCAAAATTTTATGTTGTGAAGAAGAATACCAGCATGATATATATTTGACATAGATGAGCTTAAAATGATTCGATGAAATGTCAAGATTTTATTCAAGGAGAGAAGAAGAAAGAGAGGAGAAATCAAGAGAGAAAATCAAGACGGACTTACTCGAACCGCTCATACCCGTACGAGCGGGGAATAGAAGAGAGTAGCCTCGGTTTGAAGAACCGAGGCCAACGGTATATGGAGGATTAGCGAGCTTGAGCTTCCGTCTTATCTTGGCCCTTCACCTAAAGACTTGAGCAATTTCTTGAGGAATTTGAGAGAGGTATGCCTAGGAAAGGAGCTAGGACTGGTCAGATATTTATAGGAGAAATAGGGAGGGGTATGGTGGATTAATTATAATTAAAAAGAATTAAAATAAGGTTAAATGGGATAAATGAAAGGGTTTTCTATTCTCTGTTTAATTGCAGAGGTTTTAAATTATTAAAATGGGTATGGGGAGCTGAAAGGGTTCACGGGCGGAGCACGGACCCAAATGGCCTCAACTTGGCCGCTGGTTTAGCAAAAGTGGCCGCCCCACTTCGTCCAATCGTCTCGATGTTCGTATCAGAGTTTTAAATTAGTATAAACATCTCATTTATATAATTTATTTCTGTTGCAATGTTTGGTAAACCCGTGTAAAGACCATGCAAACTCTTGAGCTTCCAAAACATTGAAAAGAAAAATAATAAAAATATTAGGGCTGATGGGATTTGAACACATGGGTTATGGGACAGCAGCGGAGAGTCTTAACCAGTGGGCTATAAGGAGATTCTTATATAGTATTTATCAAGAATAACTTATAACTCGATACCAGAACATAGTACATCCTCTTTTATGAAATAAAGCAAAATGGATGATACACGAAATTTAGGGTCGTTACATTCTACCCTCTTTACAAATAATTTCGTCCTTGAAATTACTTAATAAGGATGATGCAACCGAACCAAGAAAGATTGAGATGGCGATGAAAGATTATGCATCCATTTCCATTGCGTCATGACATGATAATAGGAAAAAAGAAAGGATTCAACAAGATAGGATGGAAGAATACAGTGGTTACAATCTACCCTACTTAAAAGAATATCGTCCATGAAATTCTCCCGAGGAGTAAGTTGCAACAAGCATGGAAAAAAAGCTAAGGATAAAGTCGTGGCAAGCCGACTTCGAGCTCCTTCAATCAATTTTCATACCAGGTGAACTAATAGGCCAAAAGAATGGGTGATCAAGAATTAAGGATTCAAGAGTCGAGAGATGGTCATTAAAGAAGAAAAGTATTCGTAAAGGATGGGGTAAGAATTACTAGTGTCATACCGAAGTTGTGTAGAAAAATTCAAGTAAAAGAAGAAACAGGAGAATGTAAGGATTTGAAATGGTTGAAAAATGGAAGGGCATTTAGCGGTGATAACTTGACCTGTGGCTTTGGCCTCTTCGACCGGCATAGTAAAACCCTGACGTCCTGGCATGTTATCCTATGCTTGCCGGTACACTTGTTGTTGAGAAGATAAAGGTGGTCTGCGTGGAGGTGGTATAGGTTGGACTAAACGATTTGCAGGAGTTTGGATAGCTGGTCTTGTTGCAGGGATTTTTTCAGCTTTGTATTGTGGGTATGCTCTTAAAAGGTGTTGCGCCACGGCAGCGCCCCGGCCGTCTTACTCGAGGCCAAATTGCGGAATCAAAATTTTTTCTTACTCGGAAACCGGTGCTACCGCGGACAAAGAAAACCCGGATCGTAACCATTAACCTAATGCTAGCAATCAAGAGATAGGGTGAGAAGTATACCGAGTGATCCGAGTCCTCCGGTCTTCTCTTCATCGTCCCGATCTCCCGCGGAAAGTCTTGTCTCCATATAGTCGCCTCCTCGCCGGAAAGGGCACCACATCGCCTGCGTCTTTTACGGGCTCCCGCCTCAATACCGAGGCAACTCGAGCATGAAGCCGGCAACTCGACATGCTCAAGATGTGCTGTAGAATGTAGTGTAGAAGATGCTTGTCTCATTTGGGGTTTGTTGCCATGGTGATGGAGGAATCAAGAATAGAAAAATGGTGCTTGCATTTTTCTAGCAAGAAAATGAGATCATGAATGAAACTCTCAAGATGAAGCTCTCTTCTTCTTCTTCTCTCTTTCTTTTTCCTCTCATGAAAAACTTATCAAGTGAGTAGAAGAATGGTGGAGGAATGAATATCAAGCATGAAGGGAGGTGATGGTAGGAGCACAAGTGGTGACCATAGCCAAACATAATCATTACAAACTTACATCAACCATTCTTATCAATTCTAATCAAGATAAAGTATGAAAAGATCAAGGAAAAGAATGGCATCTAAAGATGCTATTATGATAAAAACATTTTACAAATAAAACCTCCACCAAACGTAATTTGCAAAACTGCAAATTACCCCCTCCATCAGAAAAGTCCGGCCGGGAAAGAACAAAGAAAAACCGGCCGGAACGGAATGCAAACTGGCAACTCCAGAAAACTGGTCCCGTAATAAATTACAGGAAAACCCCGATACTGTGCATACACACCCGCGTCTGTATTCCGACCGGATACAAATGCAATGAGACAAAATCTACACTGTACTAGACTAGGACCGGCTTAAGCCAAAGCCGGCTAGTAAAATCCGTTCGATCCTGATCCGTGCAATACCGCACGTATCAGATCAAACCCTGCCATATAACTATACGGCCACTAGTACAAAACTGTCCAATCCTGATCCGTGCAATACCGCACGTATCTGATCGGACCCTGCCATATCTCCATACGGCCTCTACAGCGTTTCGCCCGAAAGCTTGAGTAACTGTAAGTGTGGTGGGCTCTAAAGACTCGTCAATACTATGGCTGTGGATTTAACCACTAGCACGTCAGAGGTATTAGCCAATACGTGACGGGCCACCAGCTATTGACCAAAAGGGACGCCGATGAGCGAACTCATCCTGACACCCTACTGAGCCTGTCAGTGACAATATCCGTACAGTCCGGTCCGTTCGTCTATGAGCATCGCATGTCGGGCCTAGGGGGTTGGTAAAAGTCAGACCCCCAAAAGCGGTACAAGTCGTGTCGGAGTGTAGCCCAGAACGCCCTGAGATACTACTAGAATACCTACCAGTAAATCTCCTGCCTCGGCCGAGGGCTTTGCGTAATGGCTCTCCTAGACACAGCGCGACCTCACCCCCAATACCGGGAGAGACGAACCCTTGAAGATCCGCTCACTGCCTCCATGTGGCTCGGGACTGTACCCAACTAAAACCTGTTTGCACGACTCCTTTGAGCCGTGGTAGGGTAGTAATCAAAGCACAGTGGGAACTCACACGAGACAAATGACGATCCTCAGGTCGATGAACTAACCTGTACACATGTCACCAGGGAACTGCTATCTGACGTCTGGTATAAGACCAACTAGCATGTTCCCGGCGAGTCCTGTCCGGTGTACTCATAACCCAATGAGCACCTGTATACATCTTAGGTGAACCAACTGACACCAATGGCTTGTGAGACCGGCCACCGCCCCTCGTCGGGGTCTCGACTGTATACACTAGTCTACTAATGGAGTATCGATGCCCTGTCTCGAAACTCCTACGACTAGGGACCTTTTAAGGATGTGCTTATAGACTACCAGCTCCCACGTATATGATCGCCATCATACTGCCGGCAGTCAAGCAAGAATCCTAGGGGATCTATCAACGTGTAATAGCGACATGTCAGGTCACCTAAAGCAGTACACGATGATAAAGATAAACCAGATAGCATACTATCATCTCGAGTAAGACTGTCCTACCGGGATAGGTCCTCCCTCAATCATTGCAATCACGTGCCTGTGATCCAATAATTGACTTTGAGGGCACTATCTCCAACAATCTCCCACTTGCACTCAAGGCTAATTATTGCGATGCCGCATACTCACAGCCCGTGTGATACCGAACACCCAACTCCTCTACTAGTTAGTCTCACAAAGCTCGTTTGCGAAACTATTGCGTTCGAGGAATAGCCTCAGTGAGTGGATCCGCTGTGATGTTTCTTTCTATGTCTCTCTATATCTCAAGTTCGCGGAGAAAGCCATCTCCCGAAATGAGCAATACCTGTCTTAGAATGTCTGGATGTCTGATGGGACCTAGCTCATAAATGAACTCCAAATCCAAACTTCTTAGACTGTATCGTCAACTGAACTTAATCAGTATCCTGTGCCATGCCACCCTCAGTATTGCCTTGGACCACCTGTCCAAAATACTGCCCCTCGTCAGAAGGAAAACTATAACTCTGACAACCTCCTTGTCGTCCATGTCACCTTGGAAGCCTGGAATGATAACTGTCTCCCAAATGAGGCCGTCGTTATCATATCCCTAGAACATCCACTTATGTTCTAAGACTGCTTCCGACTGTTTCTCCAGGATTGGATCAATATCAACTTGTTGCATCTAGTGCAAGAACAACATCTGGTGTGGTACTTGACATCTCATGATTGACTCAATTGCCTAAGCAAGTGATCTGCCAATCATGAGTATCCCTCTCCCCTTTAGTCTATAAGACACCTTTAGAGAGGGTGACTCCATCAACTGCAGGTACACTACCGTGTCAGGAGTCGTCCATTCTAAATACTCATAGAATGCTGTCAAGGTACCCAGATTGGGAAACCACCCAAATCTAGATCTAAAACCATAGATCTAGTAACCAGTATGTCTGATATAATATCCAAGTCCTATGTGGAGAAAACACTGTGTGACGACCAAAGTATAACCGATCGTAGTATAGGAATATCACTTCCTACTACCTTCTCAACAGATCCATCCCCTATTCTGATGACGTCAAACCTATGACTGTCACATCAGAAATGGATGATCTATCTCCGCTACATCTGCTTTAGTCTATAAATAGACATAAGCCTGATGTCCACCAATGCTTCCGCTGCTCCCACTGATTACGACAACCCTCTGGCAGAGTCATACAGACGTGCACTTCTAAAGCTAGTTTAGAACGACGCTATACTCATCTTCCTGCCGGGTCTCGCAGCCTGGAACAACAGCAATGGTAATTGTGGGTAAACAAGAACTTCCCTGTCACCGTCCTTGAGGCTACCGTAGTACCTCTCGGGTGCCTGAAGTTACCCACCTTATCTGCGGAGTGGCCAATGGAATGTCAAATCAGATTGAATCTTTAGGTTCCTTATCAAATCTTCAGTAATCGTTTGTGGTTCTGGAATTACTTCCAGTTCTACCATACTCCCACTACTTTTTCTGAAAAAATCCATTTTTAATAAAAACTGTGGCGAGTCTAGAACAAAATTGCTATTGTTCATCCAGATGGTAGAAAGTCAACCCTCGTCATAGCCTGGGTCAACCCACAAACAGCCATTACAGAAATGTGCCTTGAGTTGTCCAGTGTCTGGTTTTAAGCATAAGCCGGATAACTCCCCGTACCTTAACATCGTTAAGATATGAACTGTTCTATATCCAATATAGAACCAGAGGCACTGATTCAATTGAACCAGATTCAAATCATGCAACTATCTCCAGTACATGTAAACTAAATGGAAGGAGGCCGATCAGCGTCACTCAACTTAGGAATGCTTCCAATTATGAGTAACCTGAAAGAGAAGCAATTTCTCTTAATCATTACTATCTACTGAACACCATACACAAGTATCTATATCTTCGATCACTTTGAAGAATCCCGATACTTGCTATACCTGGTTCTCTACTCTATTCAAATACCTATAACTCCTCAAAACTTAGACCCTGTGTTTCCACGAAACAAATGTCTAAGAACTAGAGAAGTTAAAAGTAAACAGAATATAGTATGAGGACCAACCCCTCTGTCCTAATGGACACTGGACAACATACAATACTCTGTATAAGTCCGCTGAGTCTAACAACTCTTTCACTGTGTGTCGTAGGTTGAAAACTGTACTTATGGTTGAGAAGAATTACACCGCTGTTTAATGCTCCTTACCTAACCATCCACTGATATAGGTAAATGTCATCGACATAATATCAAAAGGTATATCTCACTCTATGAAAATAGACGTACAGATATATCAATTTGAAATTGGTGCACAACAGCGGATCTTGAAGAAAAAAGGGGTGAGACTTAAAAATCTCCCCTTTTAGAGATTTGATGGGAGATTTAAGTTCCTCTTCAAGAGTTTTATGGTGAAAAACTATTTATTTTTGGGAAGGGAAGAGTTGAACTCTTGATTTAATTCAGAAAAGAGGAAGAATGTTTAGAACCTTGAAGAAGGGGAAGGAGGCACAAACCCTAGCTTTTGAGGGGAATGAAAAAAATGTTTTTTCATTTCATTATCATGTTGCCTTATATAGGCTTGCAAATTTATATATAGCCCCTTGGGCTTTACAAAATGGCATTTTGCCCATCCCATACCTCATGTGCTCATTTCTTTTTCACATGAGCTATGGGGTTTACAAAAATTTGGGTATTGCTCATTTATTTTACATTCATGCATGAAAATTACATCAAACTTATTTATTACATAATTTTCTTCTGTTGGAGTTAGTGCCCTCAGAGTCAATTATTGGATCACAGGCACGTGATTGCAATGATTGAGGGAGGACCTATCCCGGTAGGACAGTCTTACTCGAGATGATAGTATGCTATCTGGTTTATCTTTATCATCGTGTACTGCTTTAGGTGACCTGACATGTCGCTATTACACATTGATAGAGCCCCTAGGATTCTTGCTTGACGACCAGCAGTATGATGGCGATCATATACGTAGGAGCTGGGGTCTATAAGCACATCCTTAAAAGGTCCCTAGTCGTAGGAGTTTCGAGACAGGGCATCGATACTCCGTTAGTAGACTAGTGTATACAGTCGAGACCCCGACGAGGGGCGGTGGCCGGTCTCACAAGCCACTGGTGTCAGTTGGTTCACCTAAGATGTATACAGGTGCTCATTGGGTTATGAGTACACCGGACAGGACTCGCCGGGAACCTGCTAGTTGGTCTTATACCAGATGTCAGATAGCAGTTCCCTGGTGACATGTGTACAGGTTAGTTCATCGACCTGAGATCGTCATTTGTCTCGTGTGAGTTCCCACTGTGCTTTGATTACTACCCTACCACGGCTCAAAGGAGTCGTGCAAACAGGTTTTAGTTGGGTACAGTCCCGAGCCACATGGAGGCAGTGAGCGGATCTGCAGGGGTTCGTCTCTCCCGGTATTGGGGGTGAGGTCGCGCTGTGTCTAGGAGAGCCATTACGCAAAGCCCTCGGCCGAGGCAGGAGATTTACTGGTAGGTATTCCAGTAGTATCTCAGGGCGTTCTGGGCTACGCTCCGACACGACTTGTACCGCTTTTGGGGGTCTGACTTTCACCAACCCCCTAGGCCCGCCATGCGATACTCATAGACGAACGGACCGGACTGTACGGATATTGTCACTGACAGGCTCAGTTGGGTGTCGGGGTGAGCTTTCTCATCGACGTCCCATTTGGTCAATACCTGGTGGCCCGTCATGTATTGGCTTATACCTCTGACGTGCTAGTGGTTAAATCCACAGCCAAGGTATTGACGAGTCTTTAGAGTCCACCACAGTTACAGTTACTCAAGTTTCGGGCGAAACGCTGTAGAGGCCGTATGGAGATATGGCAGGGTTCGATCAGATACGTGCGGTATTGCACGGATCGTGATCGGACAGTTTTTACTAGCCGGCTTTGGCTTAAGCCGGATTCTAGTATTTGATAGTGTAGTTTTTTGTCTCTTTGCATTTGTGTTCAGTGGGAATACAAATGCGGGCATGTATTTGCAGTAGCGGGGTTTTCCTGTAATTTATTATGGGATCGGTTTTCTGGGGTTGCCAGTTTGCATTCCGTTCCGTCCGGTTTTCCTTCATTCCTTCTCGGTCGGACTTTCTTGGTGGAGGGTGTTAATTGCAAGTTCGCAATTAACATTTAGTGGAGGGTTTTCTTGCATATGTTGCTTATGATGAGACTTGTTTCATTATGAGATGCCCTTTTAATCTCATCACTTGCTTTTCTTTTGATGGATGGTGGAAATGATTTGATTAGAAAATGAGAGTGACCATTTTCTTTATTGGATATATATTCTTTCTTGCTTTCTTTTTCTCTCTCCAATCTATTCTTGTGTGAGAAGTGGCCGGCCACATTTAGAGAGAAGGAGAGAGGGTATTTTTTTTTGGGTGGTGGCATTTTTCATCTCATTCCATGGTTGTAAAATTAGCTTCAAAGCTCAATTCCTTCTCTCCTTCTCTTCACCATTCCTCCACATCAAGGCAACCTCATAACCCCAAGAGACAAGTTCACTACACTATTCTATAGCAAGCCTTGGACGCGTCGGCTAGCCAACTTCGCGCCCGAGTTGCCTCGGTCAAGAGGCGGGAGCCCGTAAAAGATTCCGGCTACGTGGTGCTTTTCTGACGAGCGAGGAGGTGACGGAGATTCCGCGGGAGATCGGAGTGGAGACGAAGACCGAAGGACATGGATCGCTTGGTATAACTTCTCACCCCATCTCTAGATAGCTAGCTAGGTTAATGGTTTCGATCCGGGTTTTAATTGTCCGCGGTAGCGCCGGTTTCCGAGCAAGGAAAAATTTTTATTCCGCATTTTGGCCTCGACTACGAGGCCGGGGCGCTGCCGTGGCGCAACATGGTATCAGAGCCACGCCATTAACCTAACCTAGCTTCGTTTGATGTGTTTGCATTTCCGATCGACCAAAATTTCCAAAAACCGTATTTTTTGTTCACATCAGTTTCTGTTGAAATATTTTGGTCTCGAAAAATTTTTCAGGTTGTAAAATATTGATGTACTGGAAAATCTAAGAGCTCTGTAAAAATTCGATGAAGTGACTCCACAGTTGGAGCGCGGAACCGCCGCGAAAACCCCCTTTGTGCGGCCCTTCCGCCGCGCACTATTCACATCACTTCACCATTTTTTTACAGAGGCCTTCTGGGCTTAAAATATGGGCTTTGGAATATTAAAGTTGGGCCAATTGTTTCTGTGAGTGCTACAGTTTTCTTTGGGGCCCACTTGTTAATTGTTTGATTGATCGGAAAATTTTAAACACATTATTTCACAGTATTTACATTATTTTCTGCGACCGTGAATGTCACTCGGTCGGTAAATCCGATCTAACTGCTATAGCCCGGTTAGACGGATTTGCGAACGTGACTTTCACGTTGATGTTCTATGTTTATGCTGTGATGTTGCGGATCGGTCGTGGGGGATAGCCTGGTTGCAATATAGTACAGTTTTTGTTGTATTATGTACATTTGATGTTGCGGGGCGAGCGTCCGACATGTGGACTGCCGTCACTGCCTGTTTGTATTATTCTTTTGGGGCACGACCTGGTTGCGGTCGATGTACCCGGTGTATGTATATTTTACATTCTGTACTAGGATTACCCCAGGAGGGGTGCACGGGTAGCCGGGTTCTGGAGGGCAACAAGCCCGCATCTCATGGCATTGAGACGGAGGGGGCTTCACTCTGGGATTGGCGGGCTATTCGCCGCACTCGTAGGGGGTACAGGTTGACCCAGGAGGGGTGCCCAAGTTGCCGGATTCCGTGGAGTGCTGGGTGGTCCATTCACGGTGCTGAAGGGGGCTGCCTCGCTTCAGGTTTTGGCGGGTGACTTGCCGCGCCCGTAGGGGTCTAGGATTCTCATTACACAGGCTATCCACACGACCAGGGGAACGTCGGGTTTCAGCAGCGGCTCTGTGAAACCCGGGGCTTCCAGATATCTGTATTGTTCTGTGTTGCTATACATTTCTGTGTTGCTGCATTTTATTCACGCCTTGAGCGAAATACTATATATTGGTATATATATTAGTAGATGTTGTATATGTTTTTCATCCGCGCTAGTCCAGTCCCCGCTCTGCCGTTAGTTAGCTAACCTAACGGGTGATGACGGGACCCAGTGGCGAATGCGGATGGCATATACGTACGTCAGTATATTTTCGTTCTTTGTGGTGTGATCAATTGATGGGACTGCGTTGATTCAGATCAATGCAAGATAAACAAACCTAATCTGATGTTGTTGGAACACTTTTTCAAAAAAAAAAAAAAAGGCTGTTATTGCAAGGACGTTCACTTTTGTTTTGCATCGTGGTATTCATTTGGAATATCCTGCTCCTCAGTCGACGAGGCAAGGGCCGAGATCCCTTCACCGGGAGTGACCCCTTGGACAAAAGTTTGCGTCAGGGCATTAACTTCATTATAGCCGATTACTTTTGCTTTGCATCGTGGTATTCAGTTGGAATATCCTGCACCTCATTCTACGGGGAAAGAGCCGAGATCCCTTCACCGGGAGTGACCTCTTTAGTAAAGGTTTTCGTCACTATATTTTATAAAAGGCTATGCAGTTCCTTCAACGATATCAAGTTCATTACGTTAAAAGTTTTTCGCCAAAAACTAGACGTAGCCCTCCGTCATTTCTCACAAATATTACTTAGTATTCGTGCTGCGTTTGTTGACTGTGTCAAGGCGTAGTGTGCGGTAGCTAAGAAGTGTTTGTTTGCAGCATACAAATGGGATTGGTTAGGACAGTCGTGCGGCCTTGTTGACTGTGTCAAGGGCTCGTACGGGTGGGTTTAATGCAATCCAGGATAATGACGGGTTGAACTTGACTATGACTCTTTGATTTGTTGACTGTGTCAAGGTCACTTGAGTCCTAGGGGTAAAACTTTCATCGGGAGTTTCAAAAGAACTGAAACTTGCCAGGTATGCGCATACCTTCTGGAGTGTGGTGACGTGAGTGGATTCCGTCACGTTATCATGCGATGATAGTTGGATCCCGATTCCCACTGATGAGTTGGTTTACTCCTCGGGTGATCCCGACTAATTCTTCTTTCAGGTTTGGAGAAGAATTTGAGGTACAGTGGGAGGTTTCCTGATTAGACAAAGTGATAACCATTCTGATCTAGGTTAGAGTGCACGCTGAGTGTTTCTTTTCTCTCTCTCTCTGGCAGCGACCATTGACCCGACCCTAGACTATGACTCAGTGACCAAGTTGACCGAACCTTCTTAACACTGGCTTTTGGATTGTCAAAGTTGCAGACCTCATTGCCACTCCTACTTTTACCCTTTTCTCCAGGACACCCCGTATTACTACAAACGTCCACTTCCATTGGACAAAACCATCGTATGGTTATATACGAACTCGAAGGACTTCGAGGATGGTTTCTGGTTCTGGAGAAAACGAATAGGATTATTCAGTTGTCTTTTCTTTTCACCTTCTCACAGGTTGCGTGTGCTCCTTGGCTTAGGAGTAGTACACCTATTACGCAAATTGGATAATCTTCTTCCAAACCTTAGGCTGGTGCCGAACGGTGGGGAATGAAGAAAACCAATTAGCATAACGATGGTGTGCAGAAGGTATTAAGTTAAGACAAAGCAAGGGATTAGTAGGAGGGCAAAGTAAATTGCAACTGATATTCTCGACCAAACCAAGTATTTCTTCGCCAATCCTAAATTACCTTTGAATTTCTCCAGGACACTCCGTATCACTACGAAGATCCCATTTTATTGTCCGCGGTAGCGCCGGTTTCCGAGCAAGGAAAAATTTTTATTCCGCATTTTGGCCTCGACTACGAGGCCGGGGCGCTGCCGTGGCGCAACATCTTCTTAGCATGGGGGAGGCCAGCCGCTTCATGTTCGGGCTTGACTTAGGCATGGGCCCACTTGGCCTGGGCTCAGGCTCGTTTGGCTTGCTGTTGACTTTGACTTTGACTTTGACTTGGTCAACCGGGATGTAATTTTTTGACCCTAACAATAAAGAGTACAAGTCCATATTCAAGTTGTATTCAAATATCCATGTTAAGTTCAAGTTCAAGTCATATTCATGGTTCGGGTCAAGTTAAGTCAAGTATTCAATTTCAAGTCATATTCATGGTTTGGGTCAAGTTAAGTCAAGTATTCAAGTTCAAGTCGAGCTCGAGTTTGTATTTGAGTTCGGGTTTAAGTTAGATTGGAATTCAATTCATGTTCAGATTCGAGTTTCTAGTTCTAAAAATATCTTATTAAAAAGATTTATTTTTTGAAATCCTTAAGTTGGGAACAATCGGGCAACCACTACATATGGACAGCAGTATTTATGACTTTTTCAAATACGATTGTCACGATCCAAATGCGGAACGTGACTGGCACTTAAATCATGCAACGTCTAAAGGCGTAACGTAATTCAAGTAAGCTGAAAACCTAGAATCTAAACCATAAATAGAGGTAAAGAGATGAAATACTTTATTTAAACGTTAATTTAAAGAGTAGAAGAGTCATTTCAAAACCTTTTTGAAAAAGCGAGTTATCGTTAAAATTTTCGGCAGTATCTCCTTTGTAAAATTTGATCCAAACCGATAAATAAGCAAAAATATAGAAGCATCCCTACTTGGGAGAAATCTCAACGCCTACTCACAACCACACAGTTAAATATATGACTCCATAGACGAAGAAATAAGTAAAAAAGAAAAGAAAAAAATAATCACAACATATTCACAAAAGTTGGCTCGCACGAGTACGACACCCAGAGCCACATATAATACAATCTCTCAGTTTCATCTCTAAATCAAAAATACATGTGGTAAATGGAGTATACTAAAAACAATGAACAAGTGTACAAGATAGCGGACAAAAGAAAACTCGCAACCCAACTAACAAAAGATTACGCCCAAAAGTAGCGGTAGTAGTAGTAGTAGTATGCCTCCGCCTCGATGACACTGAAGGATCGGCCCTGCAAGAAACTGTGGCACAATGGGGGTGAGTTGCCAGCTCATGAGTAGTAAATAACATTATAAGTGGCAATCACATGCATGAATGAAACAACGACAGATCCTAAATATGAGTTTATAATGATGTATAATGGTATGGATCCGACATATGTGAATAAGCGAAGTATAGTAACAGAGATGTAGCAGTTATATGAAACTGAACATTTCATAAAAATTCTAATAAGGTAAAAACAAAGATACCATCAATAAATCATCATAAATCCTGTGCCAAGCATCGACACTCGAAATCCTAATATCTCAGGCGCCGTCACTCGGATCAGCCCTCATATCCATCTGATCATATAACTCCGGTCGGTATCCTCCGGATATCCGCCGAGTTTCTAAACTATCACCGGTAGGTAGTGTTCCCATGCCAGGTTCAACGTCTTTCTATACGATCTTCTTGCCTCAGAGTACCATACCGGGTCTACCATGTATCAGCAGATGGTGACTCCTCACTCCTCAAATCGGATATAATCATAACTCGGAACCGAGAAAACTCATGGTGGACGCCAAATATCATATCAAGAGAAAACCACATTTTTAAATGAATCCAAGTTTTAGAAAATGTGTTGTGCGGTTTCTTAAAATCTCATGAAAACAGAAATCCCACGAAAACAACATTATATAAGAATATGGTAATAATGACAACTGTACATAATATTGGCATGATGCATGCTAGTATGAGATAAGCGAAGATCTAACTACCAATAAGGATATAGTACAATACAAGATATCGTGGCAAGTTCTATAGTGTACGTGGCATGGCAATTACCAAGGGTGTGTGTGTACATATGAGTTTGTGCACGTGCGGCATAAAACCCATTGGTAATGGTAAGTGTCTTAACGAGAACGTATCAATGCATAGCAAGTAATAGAATGCGTATGATAATGATTATGCAATATATGAATGTGTGTGTGTGTGTATAAGATTGTATGATTTGAATCTAGACATCAGGTGCTTAACGGCATCCAAACGATTCCCCCGTAGATGTTAAATCTACTCATCATAACGGCCTCGAGCTACTCGAATCCGATCACCTCCTTCCCTTTCCTTGCCACATTCGAAGTCCCCACAACCGATCCTAGCATCGAACAAAACCTTAGCACATGAGGGCTAGAATTCCGATACAACACATATATACAATACACAAACGAACTCAACTCTCACAAGTTAACACGTGTGAACTTAGTGTACTATACGTATGCAAACCTTGAAGGGTTGTAACCAACTAAAACACTAAAATGAGATTCGGGATATCCGTATCGTACGGTAAAATATCGCCAAAAGTAAGGTAAAACGCTCCCAGATTTTTGTATACACAAAATTGGAAAAAGTTGCATGTACCAGAGGTCTAATTAGAGTCTTAGAGAGCCCCCGACAAAAACCTACACTCTAACTCCCTAGACGACCCGCAATTTTCGGTCATTTCCAATAAATTAGTGGCCAGAAAATAGGGGAGGGGCTTGGGTTTCTAGGGTGCACTCATGGCCTAATAACAATCTCCCAGTAATCGCAAAAAAATTCTAAGGTTATTGGTTTGATAATAGATTTAATTTGAAATCCTAACCTTTAACTAAAAACTAGTTTTGACACTAATTCAATTATCATGGTAGATTAGTGAGGTCTTGGGTTTAAACAAAGGATAAATAACACTAAAGTACCCTTATCAAGCCTAGATTAAGCTATGATCAACCTAAGAATTTTCACAAGACCAAAAACCTATCTTTAAGGCTTAACACATCACAAAACATAAACCATAATCTAAATTAGGAGTTGCTAAGGCAAGAGTTTTCTTAAGCATGATTAAAGTTGGCTCATTACCTCTAAATTAGGAGTCGCCTAAGGTGAGGATCTTGCTTCCAACATAAACTTAAAGAAACAAGTCCTAAGATTTGTGATACTTTTGTAGTGATTTTTGAACGGGTGTGAGATTTACTTGTCGGATTTACTTAGGAGGTAGAGAGAGTTTAAGAAGAGAAGGTGAAGAAAAGAAGAAGGAAATGAAGAAGAAAAAGAGCGAAGGAAGAGATGAAAGAAGGAATGGCTCATAATAGCCATACATCAATTATTCCCACCCTTTATTGCTCCATACCCTCTTGTCCTCCCATTTATTATTATTATTATTATTATTATTATTATTATTATTATTATTATTATTATTTTGTTTTCTTTTCTAAAACCATATAATTTGCTAAAAGGTTGATAAAAAATATAGGTTTATTTGTCATGGCTACTTAATTGGGTTTTAGCCTAAACTAACATATTATCAATTCTATGTTAAATATGTATGTATGTTTATATATTCTAAAAAAATAATTAAATAAAAATAATTATTAACTAAGTTTTATAGAAAAATCCATGTTATATCGCTAATTAAATTATAATAATCTCTAATAAATTTTAAGATGTTACAATCTTCCCCCTTAAAGAAATTCGGTCCCCGAATTTAAAATCTAACACACGTACCTTCGAAGAGATTGGGAAATTTCTTCCGCATCTGACTCTCGGCTTCCCATGTGATCTTTTCGCTATTCGGGCCATGCCACAGAATCTTCACGGGCGGTAATACCTTTGATCGTAATTTCTTCACCTGCCGGTCCAGGATGACTACTGGCAGCTCGGTGAAAGAAAGATCGCGCTCCAACTGGATCGTCTGATACTGAATCGCGTGAGAATGGTCGTGAAGGTACTTGCGAAGCATAGATACATGAAATAAATGGTTTACATCCGAGAAACTGGGCGGAAGTGCTAAACGATAGGCAACAGAACTGACTCGCTCAAGAAGCTCGAAGGGACCCACATATCTGGGACTAAGCTTTCCCTTCTTTCTAAACCTCATCATACTCTTCATCGGAGAGACTCGTAAGAAAACATGGTCACCCACAACGAACTCAAGCCTGCGGCGATGAATGCTCTCATCCTATCCTGGATCAACTGGATCTTCTTCGTAGTCTTCTAGACTAATTGCGCTCCCAAAATCCTGCTCTCGCTGAGCTCGGTCCAACAGACCGGCGATCGACACTTTCTCCCATACAAAGTCTCGAAAGGTGCCATCTGAATCGTCTCCTGAAAACTATTATTGTAGGAGAACTTGATCAAGGGTAAGTGACGATCCAAACTGCCACCCAAATCTAGTGCGCAAGCTCGAAGTAATCCTCGAGAGTCTGAATAGTGCACTCTGACTGACCAACGGTCTACGGGTGAAAAGCGATACTGAAACTCAAACGGGTGCCCAAAGCCTCCTGAAGTTTCTGCCAGAGACGACTGGTAAACTGAGTGCCTCTTTCGAAAACAATATATGTCGTAACGCCGTGCTACTGCACAATCTCATTAATGTAGAGCTGAGCATACTGAGCAAACCCGAAAATGGTCTTCACTAGGAGGAAGGGATCCACTTTCGTTAACCGATCTACGATCACCCAAATGGAGTCATACCCTCGACTGGACTTAGGTAGACCCACAACGAAGTCCATAGAGACCTGTTCCCATTTCCACTCCGGATTGGGCAAAGACTATAACTCTCCCGCCGGCCTCTGGTGCTTAGCTTTGACTTGCTGTCAAGTCAGGCATCTCGAAACAAAATCAGAAACATCTCTCTTCATCCCTTCCTACCAGTAGACATCTTTCAAATCATAATACATCTTGGTGGAACCCGGATGAATGCTGTATGCTGACTGATCTGCCTCCTCTAAGATCTCGTGTCTCAACCTCTCAGAATCGGGTACACATATGCGAGTCCTAAACCGTAGCATTCCCTCGCTATTGATCGCAAACTTCGAATTTCTCCCATGCCGAACCTGCTCCATAATCTCAGACAAACGGGTATCGTCGGACTGTGCCTCCCTGATGCAATCAAGCAAAAGTGGACGAGCGCGGACATGAGCAAGCTATCCTTCTGTAGAAAGGAACTCAAACTATACTCCGCTGTTGTATAAAACCTGCCAATCCGCAGAAAACCATCTTTAAACTGCGCTAAAATGAGATAAACTAGCTCTTGGCTTCCGACTCAAAGCATCCGCTACAACATTTGCCTTGCCCAAATGATAAAGGATCTTACAATCATAGTCCTTTATAAGCCCCATCCAATGGCGTTGCCTCAAATTCAGATCCCGTTGCTGGAAGATGTGCTTTAGGCTTTTGTGGTCCATAAAGATCCGACACGAGTTGCCGTACAGGTAATGTCTCCAAATCTTAAGCGCAAAGACCACCACGGCCATCTCTAAATCGTGAGTGGGATAGTTCTGCTCGTGCTACTTTAACTGATGAGAAGCATAAGCAATGACTCTGCCATGCTGCATCAACACGCAACCTAGGCCCACTCAAGACGCATTGCAATAAACAACATAACCACCTGAGCCTGAAGGCAAGGATAGAATCAGTGCAGTCGTCAAACAAGTCTTCAACTGCTGGAAACTTTGCTCATATGCCTCGGTCCAT
Organism: Agapanthus africanus; assembly: GCA_030015575.1. NCBI lineage: Eukaryota > Viridiplantae > Streptophyta > Magnoliopsida > Asparagales > Amaryllidaceae > Agapanthus > Agapanthus africanus. The sequence continues at coordinate 726,775,072 of CM057342.1, read as the reverse complement.
AGAAACGGAGCTCCCTTCCGGGTTAGCCCGCTCATCGGTGCAGCGATACAAGAGAAATTCTGTATGAAACGACGGTAGTAACCAGCTAAGCCCAAGAAGCTGCGGACCTCTGTCACTGAAACAGATCTGGGCCAATGGTGTATTGTATCGATCTTTTTCGGATCCACTCATATACCATCTTTGTAACCACGTGACCTAGGAAGTCCACATTATAAAGCCAGAAAGTAAAATTCGAGAATTTGGCAAACAATTAGTGTTCTCTCAATGTCTGCAATGTAATCCTCAAGTGCTGCTCATGCTCCTTTCGACTCCTGGAGTAGACCAAAATATCGTCTATGAATACGATGATAAACTGGTCGAGGAATGGTCTGAAGATCTGGTTCATCAAATCCATGAACACTGCCGGGGCATTGGTGAGCCCGAATGACATCACCAAGAACTCGTAATGCCCATAGCGCGTCCGAAAAGCAATTTTCAGAATGTCATCATTCTGGACCCGCAACTGATGATAACCTGACCGCAAATCAATCTTCAAAAAGTACCCCGCTCCTTGGAGCTAATCGAACAAATCGTCAATGCGAGGTAAGGGATACCTATTCCGCACCGTGACTAGGTTCAGCTGACGATAGTCGATACACAATCTCATACTGCCGTCCTTTTCTTAACGAACAGGACAGGAGCTCTCCAAGGTGACACACTCGGTCGTACAAGTCTCTTATCAAGCAAATCTTGTAATTGATCCTTAAGCTCTTTATGCTCTACCGGGGCCATCCGATAAGGCGGTATAGAAATAGGCCCTGTGCCAAGTATCAAGTTGATGCAGAACTCAATTTTGCGCTCTGGCGGCAACCCGGGTAACTCATTAGGAAATATATCGAGGAATTCTCTCACAATCGGAATTTTGTCCAATGGGACCTCTATGGCTCCAGCATTACGAACATAAGCTAAGAATCCCCAACATCCTTTCTTCAAGAGCCAACTAACGCAAAGAGCAGAAATCAGGCTGTGAGGGGCGGCACTATGGTCCCCTTGCACAACAAGAATTGGCTCACTCGGAAAAAAAAATCTGACCGCCTTCTCACGGCAGTCCACAGACGCATAACAAGTGGCTAACCAATCTATGCCGAGAAGAACGTCAAAGTCTAACATATCTTGTCACGCCCCGCTTCCCGGTGTACGGAAAGGGGATGCGGCTGGGTCCGTTACGTATTTACTCAGAAGTAAACACACTAAGCGTATATAAGCAATATAAAGTAAAATGAACACAAAAGACATGAATATAAATGAACATAAACTTTATTTATTAAACATTCTTTTACAGGTAATACTGGAAATGTAAATACAAGTCTGGAATCCAATGCCTAAACAATGGCATGAACTGAAAAGGAAATATGTACAAGTCTAATGCTCAGGGTCTTCTGTGAACTGCTCCAAGTGCTCCTGGCAGGTCTCGAGCTCCTCAGAGTCGGGTCCTCCTAACAACATTCCAAAGAAGAAGAGAAATAGGAATGTCGTCAGCAAACAATCGCTCGGTAAGTTCTAAAGATAAGTAGAGATAGAATAGACAGAAAGCGAGTATGACTAGTAATTTTTGATTATAATGTTAACGTAGTCGTTTGTAACTTGGTATAGAATATGCCAGTGTATACGAGAGTAGTCCAAATTACACCGTGTACTTTGGTAATCTGTAGTACAAGGCTCCGTCGAAAATACCACGGAACAACGGTATGGATGTAATTACGTTTTTTACTGACCACCTTTAACATGTTCCGTACCAGTCTACCCCTTTATAAACCCCGTAATATCTGATTGTATTGATTGTATTGATTGTACTAATTGTATTGTATTGTATTGTAGTAAAAGGAAGACTTGTCGAAACCATGATATCAGTAAACGGAATGGATATAAATGGATAGTCATGTAAACAGAGTATATCCATGGTTCGGTTCGGTCATGTTTATGTTGATATGGATTGTATTCTGGTATTCATGGATTCATGTTGAAAATGGAGTTATACTTGAATTGAATTCAAGTCAGATTAATTTCAGATTTGACCATGACTCGAACTAAGTCAGACCTTTAAATAGAATTGAAGTCCTGAATGTTGTGGAGTTATTGGTAACTGCTGCATATGGACGACAGGATTTGTGTCATTTTTCAAGACAATTATCGTGTTGATAAAACCGTTTTTAGGTTGTCTACCTTAGATAGGCAAGCACCCATATTCTCCGGCTCTCCGAGGCTCAAGAGAATTGGTCCCGGTTAAACCTATATTTACTAGGGTCCTTATTGTACATTATACAACTTGATGGGGTTTTATGTAAAATAGTTTTGATAAAATTACAAAATACACCTCAAGTATTTAATTATCGTCTTTAGGGTTTTCATAGATGTATATTTTATAAAAGTGAAATTTTTCTAGTGAGTATAACCTAGTTTTCATTGTATATGGTATTTTAATAAAATATTGGAATTTGGTATTGAATTGTAATAATAGTTTCATGAAATTGTGATTCCTTTAATTTAGAAAATATGGAATATTTATAATATATTTAAAATAGGTATTTAGATAATAGTTATAAATATATATTTATAAAAAATAAATTTTATTTATTTTTGTAGAAATCTTATTTTCTTAAAAATTGCATCAAAAATTCCATCGAGATCGAATGCTCCTTGCAGAGGTCTGCATCTCGCTCTACTGGGCCTGAGGATGTGCGATAACCCGCACTATCCTAATCGGGGTTCCCCAAAATATGTTGTAGAGGCACAATTGCAAGGAATTTAATTAATACACTTTTTAAAGAAAACGGTTTTGTAAGTTTAGGGTATTTAAATGTAATGTCGTATTTTGTCCCAAAAGAATGTTTTATAAACCATCGTGCTATGTCAAAGATATGTTTTGTGATGAGATAGGTCATTACCTTAAGAGTTATCTAAAGGTAATACAAGGAAATATATTGAACTGTGTCGAAAGTAAAGTATATGATATTTTACCGTAAAAATGCGATAAAAGTTGCATAATACATTATTTTGAGATGAAACTTGTTCTAATGTGTTTGTTAATGATTACTAAACAATCTATTAAAAATTTGTAGGTTGGTTATTAAGAAGAATTAGATTTTTAAAGAAAAGAGAATCGGAAGTCGGAATTGCTCCGCTTCTGACGAGTTTTAAAAAGTGAAAGTGTTAGACTAGAGATTGAGAAGGGAAGAGGGGACTTACTGGCTATAAAGAAAGAGGGGAGGTAGGGAAAGATTTTGGAACCATCGGGGCGTCATTTTGTCGCCGAAGTCTCCTCGGAACGTCATCGGAACTTCGTCCTTTGCTAACTCCACTTGCACAACTTGGGACTTGGAATTTGTAGAGAGTTTTTGTAATGAAATCTGAGTGAGGAGGGGTGAAATGTAGTGTGGTATTTATAGCAAAAATTAGGGTTTAGGGTAATGAAGAATAGAATTAAAATGTGCATTCAAATGTGGATTAATGCCCATTTTTAATTCTCTGTTTATTTTTAATAAAAACAAACAGTACAGGGGTTAAGAGGGGAGACCAAAGGGTGTCAGGGGAAAAATTGGGGAGCATCCCTTACGGGAGGCCCGGCGGTGCCGGTCCCAACAACGCATCTCGCCGGTCTAATATTGGTGAGTGGTGTGTGGGATTTGGCCACGTGCCCCTATCGCTTGGTCTATCTCAGTGCATATATTTGTTTAATCCATGAATCTGCATTTTACGTGTAGTACACATGTAAACCTTTGGGCTTCTAAAAGATTAAAGGAAAATCAATTAAAAAAATATATGTGGCTGGGGGGATTCGATCACAGGGCCTACGTCATAGCAGTGCAAGGCTTTACCAATGAGCTACAAGTGCTTTCTTACTGTTCAAAAGCAAATCAAACTTATAACTTGTGCTCAGACTTAGGTACTCCTTTCTGTATTTTGGAAAAATTTGTACAGAAAGTTTAGGGTTCTTACATTCTACCCTCCTTATAAAAATTTCGTCCTCAAAATTTATAGAAGGAAAGTGTAACAGGTTCAAGAAAAGTTTGGTGATAGAACTATTGATAGTGCATGAAAAAATTTGGAAGAATGAAAGAATGCAAAAGTTTTGGAAAGATGTGATGCAATTACCAGGGTTACCTTGGTGTACAGTCTCAGATTCTACGGCCGCTAATGTGTAAGCCTGATGCTGGGGTACATTCTTCCTGGCTGGAGGCATATTCCTCTATCCGTGGGGCATGTTTCTCTTCCCTCGAGGCATGCTCCTCACTGCTTGATGGAATTGGTGTGGAGGCTGTGCAGGAGGTCCACTTAGAGGTGGAGCTGGAAGAGCTAGTCATGGAGCAGGTGCCTGGATGGCTGGCCGCTGCGGATAAGTGTTATGAATTGGAACTGTGTTGCGCCTATAAGGACATGTTCCAATTCTATGATTGGATGCGCCACAAACTAAGCACAGGCCTTTTGCACACATACAGTCCTTCCACATGTGTCTATCCCTCTTGCAGTAGAAGAAAAAATCTGGACTTGGCCGGTTATTTGTTTCTTCCGGTCTCCTGGGTTCAAAAGTTGGTCTTGAAGAGGCTCCTCCTGCTATCTGAGTGGCAGGACGCTTCACTCAAGCAGATTGAGGTCTACCCTTCTTCTTCACCACTGCCTTATATCAGCGGGCAGCTTTCAGAGCCAATTCATGGGTTAGGAAATCCCCTGTAGCTAAGGCAGCTTGGATTTCTGGATCTAACCCTTGCTGAAATATTCTGGACCTGATCTCAGTAGTTGGTATCAGGTGTGCTGCGAACCTACTGAGGATAGTAAACTCTGCATCATATTCATCCACGGATTTGGTCCACATCAAACCCTGTTGTAGATGGATAAATTGCTTCTCCATGTCAAATCAGACAGTCTCTGGGAAGTATTTCGCGTCAAACATGTCGCGAAAAGTCCTCCATTCGATAGGTTGGTCAAGACGTCTTTCTTCCGCCTTCCACCAAACTCAGGCGTTGTCAGTGAGTTGCAGCTTCGCAACTCGTACCCAAGCGATCTCTGGCACTTGTGCCGCTGCCAGGTCATCCTCAATACTCTGAGCCCATTCTTCAGCTTCCAGGGGGCTCTCTTTTCCTGAAAAGAGTTTTGGGTGCAAAGCCCGGAATTGCTTCACTCCGGACGCTTCCGCTTCTGGACGGTTTATCAGAATAGCAGTTTGCTGCTGTTGTCCCTTCATGAGGCTGCAGATTGCCTCAAGCAGTATCGGCTGCTCATTGATCGGAGCAGCAACGGTAGGCGTAAGCGGTAGAGGTGGTGGTATGTTGTTGAAGTTGGTGCTGGTGTTGTTTGGAGAATCCATAACCTTGAAAGAAAAATAGGGTTAGGATAGATTCAAAGTATATGAAATTGTAAGATTCAAGGAATATGGAATGTAAAGAATGTTTTTTTAGTTACTGATTATTTTGTTATATTGCTTAGGTCTTCATGCAGAATTGACCCGCATGTCCATGCAGAATTGTCCTACATGGTAGGGTTCCATGCAGCACGGACCTGCACGGTCCGCCAACAAAACCTGTCACGCCCCGCTTCCCGGTGTACGGAAAGGGGACGCGGCTGGGTCTGCTACGTATTTACTCAGAAGTAAACAAGCTAAATGTATCTAAGCAATATAAAGTAAAATGTACACAAGAGACATGAATATAAATGAAAAGAAACTTTATTTATTAAACATTCTTTTACAGGTAATACTGGAAATGTAAATACAATTCTGGAATGCAATGCCTAAACAATGGCATGAACTGAAAGGAAATATGTATAAGTAAAGCCTAATGCTCAGGGTCTTCTGTGAACTGCTCCAAGTGCTCCTGGCTGGTCTCGAGCTCCACAGAGTCGGGTCGTCTTGAAAACGTTCCAAAGAAGAAGAGAAATAGGAATGTCGTCAGCGAACAATCTCTCGGTAAGTCCCAAAGATAAGTAGAGATAGAATAGGCAGAAAGTGAGTATGACTAGTAATGTTTGATTATAATGTTAACGTAGTCGTTTGTAGCTTGGTACAGAATATGCCAGTGTATATGAGAGGAGTCTAACTTACACCATAGACTTTGGTAACCTATAGTATAAGGCTCCGTCGAAAATACCACGGAACAACGACATGGATGTAATTACGTCTTTTAGTGACCACCTCATGCCATCTTTAACATGTTTCGTACCAGTCTACCCCTTTAAAAACCCCGTAATATCTTATTGTATTGATTGTATTGATTGTACTGATTGTATTGTATTGTCTTGTAGTAAAAGGAAGACTTGCCGAAACCATGATATTAGTAAACGGAATGGATATAAATGGATAGCCATGTAAACAGAGTATATCTATGGTTCGGTTCAGTCATGTTCATATTGATATGGATTGTATTCTGGTATTCATGGATTCATTTTGAAAATGGAGTTATACTTGAATTGAATTCAAGTCAGATTAATTTAAGATTTGATCATGACTCGAACTAAGTCAGACCTTTAAAAAGAATTGAAGTCCTGATTGTTTTGGAGTTATCGGTAACTGCTGCACATGGATGGTAGGATTTGTGTCTTTTTCAAAGATAATTACCATGTTGATAACACCGTTTTTAGGTTGTCTACCTTATATAGGCAAGCACCCATATTCTTCGGCTCTCTGAGACTCAAGAGAATTGGTCCCGCTTAAACCTATATTTACTAAGGTCCTTATTGTAAATTATACAACTTGATGAGGTTTTATGTAAAATAGTTTTGATAGAATTACAAAATACAGCTCAAGTATTTAATTATCGTCTTTAAGGTTTTCATAGATGTATATTTTATAAAAGTAAAATTTTTCTAGTGAGTAGAACCTAGTTTTCATGGTATACGGTATTTTAATGAAATATTGGAATTTGGTATTGAATTGTAATGGTAGTTTCATGAAATTGTGATTCCTTTGATTTAGAAAATATGGAATATTTATAATATATTTTAAAATAGATATTTTGATAATAGTTATAAATATATATTTAATAAAAATAAATTTTATTTATTTTTGTAGAAATCTCATTTTCTTAAAAATTGCATCAAAAATTCCATCGAGATCGAATGCTCCTTGCGGAGGTCTGCATCTCGCTCTACTAGATCCGAGAATGTGCGATAACCCACACACTCCCAATCGAGGTTCTCCAAAATGGGTTGTAGAGGCACAATTGCAAGGAATTTAATTAATACACCTTTCAAAGAAAACGGTTTTTTAAGTTTAGGGTATTTAAATGTAATGTCGTATTTTGTCCTAAAAGAATGTTTTACGAACTATCGTGCTATATCAAAGATATGTGTTGTGATGAGGTAGGTCATTACCTCATGAGTTATCTAAAGGTAATATAAGGAAATATGTTGAATTGTGTCGAAAGTAAAGTATATGGTATTTTACCGTAAAAATACGATAAAAGTTGCATAATACATTATTTTAAGATGAAACTTGTTTTAATGTGTTTGTTAATGATTACTAAACAATCTATTAAAAATTTGTAGGTTTGTTATTAAGAAAAAATAGATTTTTAAAGAAAAGAGAATCGAAAGTCGGAATAACTCCGCTTCCGACGAGTTTTGAAATGTGAAAGTGTTAGACTAGAGATTGAAAAGGGAAGAGGGGACTTACTGGCTATAAAGAAAGAGGGGAGGTAGGGAAAGATTTTGGAGCCGTTGGGACGTCGTTTCGTCGCCGGATTCTCCTCGGAACGTCGTCGGAATTTCGCCCTTTGCTAACTCCACTTACACAACTTGGGTCTTGGAATTTTTAGATAGTTTTTGTAATGAAATTCCGAGTGAGGAGGGATGAAATGTGGTAGGTATTTATAGGAAAAATTAAGGTTTAGGATAATGAAGAATAGAATTAAAATATGCATTAAAATGTGGATTAATGCCCATTTTTAATTCTTTGTTTATTTTTAATAAAAACAAACATTATAAGGGTTAAGGGGGGAGGCCAAGGGGTGTCAGGGAAAAATTGGGGAGTATCCCCTACGGGCGGCCCGGCATTGCCGGTCCCAACAATGCATCTCGCCGGTCCAATACCGGTGAGGGGTGTGTGTGATTTGGCCACGTGTCCCTGTCACTTGGTCTATCTCAGTGCACATGTTTGTTTTCTATGACTCTTCATTTTACGTGTAGTGCACGTATAAATCTTTGTGCTTCTAAAAGATTAAAAGAAAACCAATTAAAAAAATATATGTGGCTGGGGGGATTCGATCACAGGGGCTACGTCACTGTAGTGTAAGGCTTTACCAATGAGCTACAAGTGCTTTCTTGCTGTTCAAAAGCAAATCAAATTTACAACTTGTGCTCAGACTTTGGTACTCCTTTCTGTATTTTGGAAAAATTTGTACAGAAAGTTTAGGGTTGTTACATATCGAGAAGGATCAAATCAACAAAAGAATACCTATCCCAAATCCGAACAGAACATGACCATAACACGTGTCGGAAGACTAATGCAACATTTCAGAAAATATAAAATATTATTTTTAGAATTTAAATATTAAAACAATATTTTTCACGAAAACTATTCGATTTGCGAATAGGGGGGTTTTCGTAAAATGGTATAATTATATACCAAAATTTGGAAAATAATGGGAGATTAAAATGTTTTATTTATTAGAAAGATATTTATCGGATTTGGGCATTTTTATAATTAATTATATGCAAGTTTAAATTAAACTTGATTGGTGCACTATTAATCACGATTAAGTAAAATCCGTGTTTTTATATTTTTCCATGGCTAGTGCACCATATCATGTTGCATTTTTGTTGAATATTGTTTCATTGTGTTTGTTTCTTTGCATTTGGGTTTTTCTATGTGAGAAAAGAAAAGAAAGAAAAAGAGAAAAGGAAAAGAAAACAAAAGTCAAGGAGAGCATGTGCATGTGAGAGAGAGAGAGAGAGAGTAGATTCTAGACCCTTGACCATTCCCTTCATTCATGTTCCTTCATCACTTCATTTCTTCATCTTCATCTTCTTCACTTCCTTCCTCCACCTCCTCTACCCCATGGCAACCACCCCAAATCATCACCAAAACCCCAAAATCCCTTCACAATAAATAATCCCCACCTCCTAAACCTTATGGACCAATCAAGTTTGGATTTTGAAGACTTTAGGCAACTCAAGAATTTTCTTCAGTTGCAAATGAGGTATATTTCTACTCAAGAATTTTCTTCAGTTGCAAATGAAGTGTATTTCTAGACTTTTAGTTAAGTTTTTTTATGTTTAGTATATCCTAGTTTAGTTTAGAGTTTGTATTAGTTGGTTTAGTGATGTTTGGAATTTCCAAGAGGGGGTTTAGGTGATTGTGTGGACTTGTGATGTGGTTATTGAAGTGTAGTGAGTGTTAGTTAGACTTTAGTGATGATTTTTCTGACCTGGACCAGAGACTAGAACCCAAATACGAACTTAGAATTTTCCCGTGTCGGTTTTATGAAGCTTTAAGGACTACAGGGTATCTGGAGAAATTTGGGATGTTTTAAAGAAAAACAAACAACTACATTGACCTAGTTTGACTACTAGAAAACTACCACACAAGAACGAGACAAAAATTCCAAGTTTGGGCCAGCGGGGACGGTTACTGTAGCACTTCCCGTCGGCCAAATTATGGGCATTAGTGTTGGGATTTTGCCTGTAGCTCACTTACCTTATAACCAAGCTACTGTGTTGTTAGTTTATTCCCTTTTGACCTTGTTCCCCTACGAATGGCGGCGACGACGTGAGGACGTCTAGCCTGAGATTCGGGGCAGATGCTATTTGGTTTTATCCGTCCACCTCTCCGAAGACGCCAAGTTGATTTATGGCACCGGATATCGGAGGTTTAGACGGATGCGGCCGATGTAGCAGACTTCGTCAGATTCCCCCTCGCTAGAGCGGTTTTTGATTGTGGGGACGCTCTTCCCTGCAGGGGAAAGCCCCTGCAGTTAATTACGCTACCGCATCGCGGTGACAACTTTCTCCTTCTCCAGAATTTCACTTCGTGTCGTGGATGTTTGTTTTGTTTGTGGTTGCCCGTGGATTGTATACGGAGACCGAGTAATGCCGTCGCCCGTAGGACGTGGATTAGTCCAAATCCGTATTTAGTTAGATTTGGGTTTGGTGTTTTAGTTTAAGGATACGTTAGCCGTGTTGAGGCTAAGATCAACTTAAATGTTCATTAAGGATACGTTAGTCCTGTTTGAGACTAAGATCTACTTAACGTGGTGATCCATTTAATATATGGCCGTCGGGACTCGTCCTCTCTCTGACGTCGTTGAAGGATTACAACGATAGGTGTCAGAGGAGTTCGGAGATGTACCCTTGAACCGAAGTTGATTTGGAGTTTTATAGTCCATTTAAATGTTTAAGGATACGTTAGCCGTGTTTGGGGCTAAGATCAACTTAAACGGGACCGTTTAGATCCGGCATAAGAGCGTTTGGGGGCTCTATTGTTCCAGTTTAGGGACGTGGTGGTCCATCTCCAGTTTAGGGACGTGGTGGTCCATGTTCCAGTTTAGGGACATAGTGGTCCATGTTCCAGTTTAGCGACGTGGTGGTCCATCATTAGTTTAAGGACATCTCGGTCCACGAGTTTAAGGACCCCGCAATCCGTGTTGATGTGTGGTCGTCGGGACCGGTCACCTCTCTGACGTCGTTGAAGGATTACAACGATAGGTGTCAGAGGAGTTCGGAGATGTACCCTTGAACCGGAGGTAAATTGATTTAGGAGAGCAATTTTGCTCAGTCAATTTAATTTGAGGACTTACGGCCATGATTTGGCTAAGTCCAGTTGAAAAAAGTTCAACACTTTTATTTGTTTTTATTTTTTTGCTTGGGCTCTGTCCATAAAGGATGCAGAGCATCAATTTATTTTGGGCTCTGCTCATTTATGAATGATGCAGAGCATCAATTTTACTTGGGCTCTGCCCATTTATTGCTTTGCAATTTAATTAGGCCTACTAGGTCTTTTTGATTTGGGCCTGGCCCTTTAGGAAATGCATTGCATTTGTCAGGCGCTTTGCGCCAATCAGAGAGCGCAAGCGCTTGTGGTGTTGACACGTGTCACGCAAGCGCAGTGCGCTGCGCCAATGTGCTGCGCTTGCGCTGCTGACACGTGTCGCGCTCTGGTGAGTTGCGCCAATTCTAGAGAGCAAGGCTCTATTTCAAAAGCGCATAGCGCAGATGATTCAGTTGCTGACACGTGGCGCTCTCTGGTGGCTTGCGCCAATCCAGGAGCGCAACAGCGCAGTTTGCAAGTGCAAGGCACTATAATTTGAGAATCTTTTAGATTCAAGAACCAATGGTTCATAAAGGAAGTGCAAAGCACTATTTGATTTCTTGATCTAATTTAGATCAAAGAAAAACAAACTTTTTCTTATTTCAGGAACCAGAGGTTCATAAAAAGTGCAAAGCACTGTTTTTATTTTGTTTTTTTTATTAAAGATCATTGATCTTGTTTTGGGATCAATGATCGATCAGAAGAAATTCTTCTATCTAAAAGGTCTTTTACCTTTCTTTTTTTTTTAGAATTTCCTCCGAGTTCTCTCTGTTTAATTTCTCAAAGAATGTTCATGCCTTTGATTTGAGGTCTAGGAGTCTTTATATAGTGCCTATAAGTTTGTTGAATTTGTTAACGAGATCTTTCTCTGAGTGATTTTGGGAATTTTCCCCATCGTTGGATCTTTGATCCAAGGGCTTCTGTTTTACAGAAGAAAATCTTCTTATTTTAATAAGAACAGAAAGATTTCTTTAAAATCTTAATTCTGTTTGGCGCAAATGCCCCAGCGCATGACACATGTCAAGCAGCGCACAGCGCAGCGTAATTGCGCTGATACGTGTCGCGTAGCGCAAAGCGCAGCACAACTGCGCTAGCGCATCCGCGCTGACACGTGTCAAGCAGTGTACAGCGCAGCGCAACTGTGATAGCGCATCCGCGCTGACACGTGTCGCGCAGCGCAAGGCGCAGCGCAATTGCGCTAGCGCATCCGCGCTGACGCCTGTCGCGCAGCACAGTGCTTGCGCAACTGAAGCGTTGCTTCCTTTTTTTTTAATAGAGCTTTGCTCTGATTGGGCGCGCCTTCTTGGGCGCTGCGCTGATGTATCAGCTTTTGACACGTGGCGCGTCGCGCGCAGCGCAAAGAATTTGAAGCGTTGCTTCATTTACTAAAGTTTAAATTTTCAAAGTAGAGCTTTGCTCTGATTGGGGGAAGATGAAGCGTTGCTTCATCTTCCGCCTTGGAATTTGAACAGAGCTTTGCTCCGATTGGGGTAAACAAATGCCCCCCCACCGTTGTGCTTACGTGGCCCCAAACGCAAGCGCAACGGAGGCAGAATTCCAACCATTGCGGCTACTTTTGGAAGTTGAAAGGGCACTTGATGCCTATAAATAGGACCTTTGGTCCTACACAGATGATTATCATCTTTAAGATTTTTAGTTTCAAAAACTTCAGAGCTTTGCTCTTGCCTTCGAGAACTCCTTGAGTTAGATTTTCTTTAACAGAAACTATTTAAGTAAGAATTAGTCTTGAATTAAATCAATTTTAATTAATAGAGCTTTGCTCTCATAGATCTCTGATCTAAAGAAAACCCTTTTGGGGTTTCACCAAATAGAGCCTTGCTCTCAGGAATTTGTTTCAGGGTTTCTTAACCCATGAACAGAACCTTGCATCTTTGGCAAAACACAGATCTCTTTAATCTAAAAAAAAAGACGAACTCTTATGAGTTTGGATAATGAAAATTAAAAATGGAGTTTTGTATTTAATGGATTATATCATTAATAGTAATGATCTCAGAGTTCTCGGGGGATTTCTTTAAATTTCCCTTATTATTGAATTTGATAGGCGTCACCCCTATTCGTAGAGCATTGCTCTCGAGGAGTTTAACTCTCTGTGCTCGTTTTTTTTATAACGAGAACTCGCTTAATCAGTCGGTCTGCTAATTCTGTTGATCTTCTTTTACAGGAGTAATGGACGCCCATATGTATGTTCTTGACGAGATCATCTCTTACGGGGACATCCACCGACTTGGCCGTTCTCAAAATCGAGAGTTCACAAACGCGGAGTGTGCTGAAATCATGAGCCGCTTTGACGCATACAACGGTCTACTGCTTCCCCGACGTTCCTCCCTCCTTAAGCTTATTGTGGGAGTCATCTGGGAAGCGCTTCCCCTATTCTGTTCCAGAGTGCCGCTTAGGGCGTTGGATGCCGCCGAGGATAAGGTGCACTCGGTGTACCTGATGAACTTAATCTCGAAGAGACGGCGAGACAGTCTTGTCGATCTCTTGCACGAGGTCTTTCAACAGTCTGCCATACTCGCTGTTTATCGGAGGGTGGAAGACATCAGGGGGGACCCTGACGCTTGTGCTCGCGAAAGAAAGCACACCAGGATGGTCCGCGAGGCTTGGAAAGTCATAGATAGGGTCACTTTCGAGTTCCTCAATCCATGTCCTGGGTTCGAGGTTATACCTTTGTAAACATTTTAATAATGTTATTATCTATTTCTCCGTGATTGTAAGGATCCCTTTTTATGATATGAATAGAAGATTTCCATTTCAGTTTGTTTTATTTCTTGTTCTGAATCTTTTGCACATGCATGAATGGGTGTGTCTCGAACGCTTGATCAAATGTAAATCAGATGTTCTTCCTGTCACTTCCTGATTTCTTTTTCAGCACGCTGTCTTGATAAACACATTTGACCGATAATAGAGTAATCATCTAGATTTCCTCAAGAAAAGAGCGATGGCTTAGGCCGCAGGTTCAGATCTGCCGTCTAAGACTTTTCAACTCTATGAGCCGTGAGGGTCTCATAGAGACTTTTCTCCCTACGGATCGAGAGGATCTCGTAGGTGGGTTTTCTCCTTAGGAATCGTGAGGATTTCTAAGTGTGTTTTCTCTTAGGAATCGTAAGGATCCTATAAGAGAATTTTCTCCCTTACAAGTCGAGAGGACTCGTAAGTGGTTGGTGAGTTGATTTGTTCTGAGTCGAAGTATTGCTCCGACAGGGAGGTCGTTGTTGACTTGTTTCCGAGACGGAGGTCATTGGTTGACTTGTTTCCGTGACGGAGGTTGTTTGTTGACTTGTTTCCGAGACGGAGGTCGTTGTTGACTTGTTTCCGGGTCGAAGGTCGTTGTTGACTTGTTTCCGGGGCAGAGGTCTTTGATTGACTTGTTTCCGAGTCGGAGGTCGTTGTTGACTTGTTTCCGAGACGGAGGTCTTTGATTGACTTGTTTCCGAGATGGAGGTCGCTGATTGACTTGTTTCCGAGTCGGAGGTCATTGTTGACTTGTTTCCGGGTCGGAGGTCGTTGTTGACTTGTTTCCGGGTCGGAGGTCGCTGATTGACTTGTTTCCGAGTCAGAGGTCGTTGTTGAATTGTTTCCGAGACGGAGGTCTTTGATTGACTTGTTTCCGAGTCGGAGGTCGTTGTTGACTTGTTTCCACGACGGAGGTCGTTTGTTGACTTGTTTCCGAGACGGAGGTCGTTGTTGACTTGTTTCTGGGTCGGAGGTCGTTGTTGACTTGTTTCCGAGGCGGAGGTCGCTGATTGACTTTTTTCCGAGTCGGAGGTCGTTGTTGACTTGTTTCCGAGACGGAGGTCTTTGATTGACTTGTTTTCGAGACGGAGGTCGCCGATTGACTTGTTTCCGAGTCGGAGGCCGTTGTTGACTTGTTTCCGAGGCGGAGGTCTTTGATTGACTTGTTTCCGAGTCGGAGGTCGTTGTTGACTTGTTTCCGAGACGGAGGTCTTTGATTGACTTGTTTCCGAGACGGAGGTCGCTGATTGACTTGTTTCTGAGTCGGAGGTTGTTGTTGACTTGTTTCCGGGTCGGAGGTCGTTGTTGACTTGTTTCCGAGGCGGAGGTCGCTGATTGACTTGTTTCCGAGTCGGAGGTCGTTGTTGACTTGTTTCCGAGACGGAGGTCTTTGATTGACTTGTTTTCGAGTCGGAGGTCGTTGTTGACTTGTTTCCGAGATGGAGGTCTTTGATTGACTTGTTTCCGAGACGGAGGTCGCTGATTGACTTGTTTCCGAGTCGAAGGTCGTTGTTGACTTGTTTCCGAGGCGGAGGTCTTTGATTGACTTGTTTCCGAGATGAAGGTCGCTGATTGACTTGTTTCTGAGTCGGAGGTCGTTGTTGACTTGTTTCCGAGACGGAGGTCTTTGATTAACTCTAGGTTGTCTGTGAACCGCAGAGTCTTAGAACTGGGGACTTTGCCGTGGCTCCGATTGGTGATGTCACGTCCGTGTCCTGCTGGAATGAGGAGGAACGTCGCTGTTGGTCTCCAGGCTGTTAGTGAATCGTCGAGATTTGGCTTAGCTTTATGGCGGAGCCTGTTGGGAAGGTGTGGTTCCCTCTTTGTTTGTGCCCTTGGATTGTATACAGGGATCGATGTGATCTCAACTGTAGGGCAAAAGGTTTCATATATTTGTTTTTATTGTTTTATTTCCGCGATGCTCTATCATTTCAGCTTTTATATCGCGAAGGTCGTGATTGCCCAATCATTTCGGCTATTTTTCGCGGTGCCCAATCATTTCGGCTATTTATTTTATTTTTACTCGCTGCTTTTTATTGCGAGTTGCCCAATCATTTCGGCTATTTTGCATGCATACGTTTTTACTTGCTGCTTTTTATTGCAAGTTGCCCCATCATTTCGGCTATTTCGTATGCATGTGCGGCCTACTGGCTTTTCGCTGTAAGCCTGGAATTAGATACCGATTTCGGCATCAGCACCGCTACAACTGGGATATTGCCAGGAGTGAATCATCATTTGCCTCTGTCGATGTCGAGCAAAGGTGGCTTAGCGAACAGGGTTAGGGTCTTGTCGACTAAGGCTTTTGACTTCATGAGCCGTAAGGGTCTCACAAAGGTATTTCTCCCTACAAGTCGTGAGGATCTTGTCGGTGTATTTTCTCCTTAGGAATCGTGATGATCCCTAAGTGTATGTTTTCTCTTATAAGTCATAAGGATCTTATAAGAGGGTTTTCTCCATGTAAATCGAGAGGACTTACAAGGGTTGTTCACCATGCGAACGTATCCCTAGTCCCGGATGGGACTTGGTTAGGGAAATATTTATTCGCGCCCGTGGATTGTATACAAGGGTCAGTATTGGACCACTTGTAGGGCAGTATCGGAGGTTGTAGGGCTGCTTAAGAACAGGTTTAGGTCTCTGTAACTTAAGACTTTCAAATCTTATGAGTCGTGAGGGTCCCATAAGAAAGTTCTCCCTACGAGTCGTGAGGATCTCGCAAGTGTATTTTCTCCTTAGGAATCGTGGGGATCCCTAAGTGTGTTGCTCCCTTGTGAGTCGTAAGGATCTCACGTGGGTGGTTTTTCCTGACAAGGTCGAGAGGACCCTATAAGTGTCTTTTAACGAGGTTGCGCTCTTTCGGGTTTTCACAAACACTCGCTGGTAGTCCTGTTGTTTTTACTCACGGAGCCCTTTCGGGTTTTCATCCATGCCCGTTTTTCTTATGGACATACCTTTTTTTTTTAACGAGGTCGCGCCCTTTCGGGTTTTCACGAACACTCGCCGGTGCCCCGCTGTTTTTACTCACAGAGCCCTTTCGGGTTTTCATTCGTGCCCGTTTTGCTTATGGACATACCGTTTTTATTTATTGTATTTTCCGTTTTTTTTCTCGTCAGCCTACGGATGCTGCGGTATTGGTTTAAGGACGTTTCGGTCCGTTGTTATTTTAAGGACGTTTCGGTCCGTCATTAGTTTAAGGACGTTTCGGTCCGCTATCCAGTTTTAGGACGTAGGGGTCCGTCGGGCTTTCTCTATGAATGAGCATGATGCCCCCGGCACATCCATCTTTTTCGGAGCATATGGTTGTGGCGGCTCACCTTCCAGTTTTCAGACAGTGCGAGTTCGTCTTGTTGGTATTGGTCTTCAACCCAGTTTTTGAAGACGAAGCAATCTTCGAGCGGATGACTTACTGCTCGATGGTAGGGGCAGTAATTAGGATCGTTGACACCTCCCGGCTGTAGCGGACGTTTCGGATTCGGCAGATTGACGAATCCGTTGTGCACTGTCAGTTCAAACAGTTTCCTCATTTTATCTCGGGGAAACGAGTAAGGATGTCCCAGTCTTTCCTCGAGTGATGGGTGTGGGCGTATGTTGTTTTGGCGAACAACCGATTTTGAGTTGCTCGGTTGTTGAGTATTGGCGACGAAGGTCATTTTTCCCTTTCCTTTATCCCTTTTGTTCGCTCCGTCGTTTGCGGGTCCGTGATTCTTTCCGGGTAGTACGCCCTCGCACGGATGAATGTTTTCATGACTCTTCAATTTTTCAGAGATGGATTCCTTGAAGAGAGGGTTGAAGGCAGTTTTTTCATCGGGTTCGTTCCTGTGGCAATTGTCGGTGACTCTTTTATGCTCATCTGTCGTATTTTTCGGGCGTCTACGAGCTTCCCGCTTTGTTCTGTTGACGTAATGTTTGTGAGTGACATACCCTTGCCACCAACACTTAAAGGAGTCGCAGTCTTCAGTAGCGTGTGCGATCTTCTGATGATATAAGCAATAATTAGGATACATCTCTATTCCACCAAGAGTGTTTTCTTTCGAGGGTGGTAGCTTCATTCCCATTGATATGGCTTTAGCAAACCTTTTCCTCGTCTTGAATTTGTTTTTATCGGCAGCGGATGTCTTTTGATTTGATGGGAGTGCCTCGACTCTTTCATCCAATCGGCGGTGTTTAGCTCCTTCCAGTGTGGCCATTTCACGCTCTTGATTGGCTTTAACCTTCAGACGAATCTCATTCAGGAAGGCATTGATCATCTCATCTGACGGTCGTAGAGTTTCTGGTTCAGGGTTCACCCTCAGCCTTTCGGTGCAAGGAGTCTCCTCATTGTCTTCAAACGAATGGGAAATCATATGACAGCTCGCTACGTATTCCTCGGATTCATCCGACGAACTCTTCCCCTCATCTTCTTCTTGAAAGACGTGGTTGAGGAACTCCTGGAGTGTGATGGGAGTCCGTGCTTTCTGGTTATATTCTTCCAGCGCGTCAATTTGTTTTTGTAAGTCCGTGCGCTCGTCGCCAGGCTTCACGGGCTTCTTGGATTTCTTCTTCTTCTTCTTCAAAGATTTTGACGGCTGGTTGTGAGTGCTTGGGCCACTACTATCGATCTTTTGAGTTGGACGCGGCTTCAACATTCCCTCAATGATCTGCGGTTCCAACGGGTTTTTCCATTTGATCGCTGGGAATGCCCGAAGATCGTTCAGCATTCTCTTTGTCTTAGGTGACAGCACAACCTCCCATGGGGTTTCTTCGACGAGAGAGCACGTTGCCCCCGGCATATTCATCCTCTTAGAGGCGTGAGGTTGCGGCGGATTCACCTTCCACCTATCGGATAGCGCGAACTTGCCCTGTTGGTACTGGTCTTCGAGCCAATTTTTGAAGACGTAGCAATCTTCGATCGGATGACCCAGTACTCGGTGATAGGGGCAGTTGTTGGGATCGTTGACATCATTTGGTTGCGACGGACGTTTTGGATTCGGCAGATTTATGAGTCGGTTGCGCAATGCCAGCTCGAATAATCTTCGCGCCTTATCTCGGGAAAACGAGTAAGGACGTCCTAGTCTCTCCCCAAGGGGTACTTGTGGACGCATATTATTCTGACGAACAACCGTCTTCGAGTTACTTGGCTGTTGTTGAGTATTAGCGACAACAATCGCTTTTCCCTTCCCCTTTTCATTTCGGGAGTCCTGCTTTAGAAGAGGGGGTCTATGGCCCATCTGATCCATTTGCGCTAGCTTGTTAATCAAGGCCTGGAAGGTAGTCGGTTTGAAAAACATCATAAATTGCGAGATGGTTGCTTGCGGATCAAGGGTTCCCACAAACATACCCACTGCAGGAGCTTCTTCAATGCGCTACTCGCACTTTGACCATAAGTTCTGCCACCGTATAGCGTATTGAACCCATGTCTTGCCTGACCTTACCCTGGCGTTAATCAGTGCCGTCATCGGGGTGCGTTCACTGGCTCTTGCAAAACGCTGGGTAAACAACAGCTCCATCTCCGCGAAGGTCTTGATAGAGTCGTTCGGGAGCTCAGAGTACCACTCGAACGCTATATCTGATAAGCTTCCAACGAACTGGCGAAGCAACAGTTTATTATCGCCGTCAGTGTTGCCGCAGAGTGCCCTGAACCGGGCAACATGCTGGTGGGGATTTCCCGTCCCCTTATAGACATGGAACTTGGGAATGGTATAGCCCGGCGGGTACTTGATCTGGTCGTACCAGCTCGGATACGGTCGCCCCGTTTTTACGACCTGACCGGTTGCTTCAGTCGCCTGATGAACCCGGATCTGTTGAGCTATGTATTCATCTAGGTCAGCTTTGGAGATCGCCTCCTCCTTGGCCGTCGATAGAGCCGGAGGAGGATTCGACGTTTCTCCCACCTATCATCTCCAAGGATGATCGGGGGATCTTCAGCAGGTGGATCTTGTTGAATCATCATGCCCACCATGTCCTGGAACAGGAAGGCCATTTTCTTTATGCTGGCTGCTTGTTCCGCAGCTTCTTTATCCTTCTTCTCTAATATGCGACGAAAGAACTCCGCGTCAATTTCTTGCTCCTGGCGTTCATCCGAGGACGTTTCGGGGCTTTCTTTTGGCCCAGTAAGTGCGGCCATTGCGTTCATCATCTCTTGGAGCTTTTGCTGTTGCTCCTGAGCCTTGGTCATTGACCGTGTAAGCGGTCTATGACCCGTAGATGCACGGCTGTCCTCCTTTCCCGACGCCATGTATACTGTATGAACTGTTATGCCCCCAGACTTAGGGCGTTTAGGTTTACCATCTTTGGCATTTGCCGCGGGCACGGGGGTTTTCTACGGCCTTCTTCTTTTGTGGGCCGTTGAAGTTGAAGGGGCCGTTGTAGTGGGCACCCTAGTGATTGTCGTCCTTTGCTGTTTAAGAGGACGATCCTTTTCTTCTTGCACTTTCGCCTTTTTCTGTTGACGAGAGTGACCTGGGTCAATCACGGGGTCTTGAACCCTCCGCCAAACCTTGTATATTTTTGTGGACAGCCGTTGAGGGGGCTGTTTTTGCTTTGTTTCCGGAACTCTCTCTGCGGGCAGAGGAGATCTTTTCAATGTAGCGGTTGGAGAGTTCTTACGTACCCTCCTTAGCAGTTCAAAGCTGTTCCCAGTTGGAACAGCAGCGTTGACCTCCATCACTGGAGCAGGTGGAGTTAGCCCTGAAGGGGAGTTGCCCCCTGCCTTCCTCACTCGTCGCCAATGGCGACGTCGAGCATGACGAGCCGCTGGGCCTGGCTCAGCGATAGAAATAGCTTCTTTTTGCCCCATGTCCGGATGAGGCGCTGCTGGTGTTAATCTTTTAAAGACTGATTCTGTTTTTTGGGGGGTGATATTCAATCCATTAAAGACAGATCCTCGAGCAGGGGTATGAGCAGGAATATTCAACCTTGAAAAGACTGACTCTTTGACGGGAGAAGCCGCCTTGACGACTTCGGGAGCAGTCGTTGTTGCCTTCCTTAGGACAGCCATTTTAGAGTTCATGGGCTTCCTAGCGGGCCCCTCATAGTTCTGATCCAGCCTGGCGAAGACGGAGGCTGTTGGTTTGGTAGTGGACGACCCGTTGACAGGGGCCGTCGTAGCAGTGAGCCGGTCGAAGATCGACTTCTTGTTCGCTTATGGTGCAAGCATTGGCATAGAGAAGCTTGCAGATGGGATCGTAGTCCCGAAAAACAGGCCGGTGGTGGCCTGGGTCACCTGTTCTACCGGCAGAGCGAGGAAGGAGGCCGCTTGAGGCCCATATGCTACACCTCCAGGTGAGGTGGAGCGTCCGTTGCAGTGGCACTTGGAGCAGTTCGTGCAGTTAGAGGCCATTGATGCTTGAGTTCTACGCCAGGCAAAAGACCAAATCTTAGTAACTTGAAATCCAAAGGCAACCGTTAACAAACCGCGATTGGTTCGCGAAGACGACACACGAAATATGGAGTGGAAAGGGGAAAAGGTCCCACCGGGCGTGCCAGAATCTGTTCCCCTCCGAATGGCGGCGACGACGAGAAGACGTCTAGCCTGAGATTCGGGGCAGATGCTATTTGGTTTTATCTGTCCACCTCTCCGAAGACGCCAAGTTGATTTATGGCACCGGATATCGGAGGTTTAGACGGATGCGGCCGATGTAGCAGACTTCGTCAGATTCCCCCTCGCTAGAGCGGTTTTTGATTGTGGGGACGCTCTTCCCTGCAGGGGCAAGCCCCTGCAGTTAATTACGCTACCGCATCACGGTGACAACTTTCTCCTTCTCCAGAATTTCACTTCGTGTCGTGGATGTTTGTTTTGTTTGTGGTTGCCTGTGGATTGTATACGGAGACTGAGTAATGCCGTCGCCCGTAGGACGTGGATTAGTCCAAATCCGTATTTACTTAGATTTGGGTTTGGTGTTTTAGTTTAAGGATACGTTAGCCGTGTTGAGGCTAAGATCAACTTAAACGTTCATTAAGGATACGTTAGTCCTGTTTGAGACTAAGATCTACTTAACGTGGTGATCCATTTAATATATGGCCGTCGGGACTCGTCCCCTCTCTGACGTCGTTGAAGGATTACAACGATAGATGTCAGAGGAGTTCGGAGATGTACCCTTGAACCGAAGTTGATTTGGAGTTTTATAGTCCATTTAAATGTTTAAGGATACGTTAGCCGTGTTTGGGGCTAAGATCAACTTAAACGGGACCGTTTAGATCCGGCATAAGAGCGTTTGGGGGCTCTATTGTTCCAGTTTAGGGACGTGGTGGTTCATCGCCAGTTTAGGGACGTGGTGGTCCATGTTCCAGTTTAGGGACATAGTGGTCCATGTTCCAGTTTAGGGACGTGGTGGTCCATCATTAGTTTAAGGACGTCTCGGTCCACGAGTTTAAGGACCCCGCAGTCCGTGTTGATGTGTGGTCGTCGGGACCGGCCACCTCTCTGTCGTCGTTGAAGGATTACAACGATAGGTGTCAGAGGAGTTCGGAGATGTACCCTTGAACCGGAGGTAAATTGATTTAAGAGAGCAATTTTGCTCAGTCAATTTAATTTGAGGACTTATGGCCATGATTGGGTTAAGTCCAGTTGAAAAAAGTTCAACACTTTTATTTGTTTTTATTTTTTTGCTTGGGCTCTGCCCATAAAGGATGCAGTGCATCAATTTATTTTGGGCTCTGCTCATTTATGAATGATGCAGAGCATCAATTTTACTTAGGCTCTGCCCATTTATTGCTTTGCAATTTAATTAGGCCTACTAGGTCTTTTTGATTTGGGCCTGGCCCTTTAGGAAATGCATTGCATTTGTCAGGCGCTTTGCGCCAATCAGAGAGCGCAAGCGCTTGTGGTGTTGACATGTGTCACGCAAGCACAGTGCACTGCGCCAATGCGCTGCGCTTGCGCTGCTGACACGTGTCGCGCTCTGGTGAGTTGCGCCAATTCCAGAGAGCAAGGCTCTATTTCAAAAGCGCATAGCGCAGATGGTTCAGTTGCTGACACGTGGCGCTCTCTGGTGGCTTGCGCTAATCCAGGAGCGCAACAGCGCAGTTTGCAAGTGCAAGGCACTATAATTTGAGAATCTTTTAGATTCAAGAACCAATGGTTCATAAAAGAAGTGCAAAGCACTATTTGATTTCTTGATCTAATTTAGATCAAAGAAAAACAAGCTTTTTCTTATTTCAGGAACCAGAGGTTCATAAAAAGTGCAAAGCACTGTTTTTATTTTGTTTTTTTATTAAAAATCATTGATCTTGTTTTTGGATCAATGATCGATCAGAAGAAATTCTTCTATCTAAAAGGTCTTTTACCTTTCTTTTTTTTTTTTGGAATTTCCTCAGAGTTCTCTCTGTTTAATTTCTCAAAGAATGTTCATGCCTTTGATTTGAGGTCTAGGGGTCTTTATATAGTGCCCATAAGTTTGTTGAATTTGTTAACGAGATCTTTCTCTGAGTGATTTGGGGAATTTTCCCCACCGTTGGATCTTTGATCCAAGGGCTTCTGTTAACAGAAGAAAATCTTCTTGTTTTTAATAAGAACAGAAAGATTTCTTTAAAATCTTAATTCTGTTTGGCGCAAATACCCCAGCGCATGACACGTGTCAAGCAGCGCACAGCGCAGCGCCACTGCGCTGGCGCATCTGCGCTGGCGCATCTGCGCTGACACGTGTCGCGCAGCGCACAGCGCAGCGCAACTGCGCTGGCGCATCCGTGCTGACGCGTGCCGTGCAGCGCCGTGCTTGCGCAACTGAAGCGTTGCTTCCTTTTTTTTTAATAGAGCTTTGCTCTGATTGGGCGCGCCTTCTTGGGCGCTGCGCTGATGTATCAGCTTTTGACATGTGGCGCGTGTTCATCACAGAATACTGCATTTCATACCGCCCATTCTTACGCTCGGTTGTTTATAGGTAGGTGCTTTTAATCCGTGTTTGTTACATATTTGCAGGATACAGGTTCTCGGTTCTAAAACGGTAAAATTCATGGAAAACACGACAAAATCCGGGTTCCTGCCAACCACTGAGAAAACACGGTCTCCGCTCGTCATCCGTATGTTGCCAGATACCAGTTTAGGAAGACAAAATGTCAAATCAATATCACCTTCATGCACAAGGCTCAATGGAAACAACAAGTTCCAAGAAATCTACGCGGAGCTCGAGGCAATCATGACAAAAGACATCCACAAAAAGTCCACCTTTCCTCAACAGAAATTCTGGAAGAATTGTGAATGTATTTTCAGAAAATACATATACCAGACAACAAAGGACAAGAAACCAGGGAAGCACAGAAAATCAGAGCCCCTAATCCCACTATAGGGCCGCGGATCCGCGGCCAATAGGGGGTATTGGCGGCGGATCCGCGGCCGTACGACCTCGACAGAGTATCATCTTTTGGGGGCTGTCTGGTAATTTCATCTTATGTCTGCTGGTTGCCCTAGAACTCCATTCTCCTGCCTATAAATACAGCAGATCTAAGCCAAACCAAGAGAGCTTTTCTTTAGCCTCTTTTTTGTAGTTTTGTTCTTCTTTCTTCTTCTTCTTCATTCTTTCTCCATGAAATTGTAGTGAGAGCTTTTGAGTGGAAGATTAATGAAGATGAGGGCTTTTTATCTTTCTTGTTAGTTTGCTCCCCCTTGAGATTCTTGCTTTCTCTTGCTCATTCAATCTCTTTATTGAGCTTGAATGGTTAAGGGTTAGTTATTGATCTCAAGGGTCGTATTTTCTCACGGGACTAGTTCTTCACTTCACATGCGTTCTCTACCCTTCCCTTGATCTTGCAACCTCTTCATTGAGCTTGCAAGTTTAAGGGTTGGCTATTGAGCACATGCTTGGCTTGGGTTCTACTTCCGTGTTCTTTTTATTTGCTTATTTATTACTTGCATTTTTCATTCTTGCTTTTATTACTTGCAATTTTATTCATGCACTTTAATACTTGTATCTTTTCTTTTCTTTGTTCTTTTCTTTTTGTTCTCTTTTGTTT
This sequence comes from Agapanthus africanus, assembly GCA_030015575.1. NCBI lineage: Eukaryota > Viridiplantae > Streptophyta > Magnoliopsida > Asparagales > Amaryllidaceae > Agapanthus > Agapanthus africanus. The sequence continues at coordinate 726,750,621 of CM057342.1, read as the reverse complement.
ATTTTGTGAATGTTGTAATTATCGTCGTTGTTAAGAATTAATACGGTATTGTAAGTTAACGTTTCTTTGCCAATTCTTTTTCCCATTATTTTCCATTTGAACTTCGCCCAAACCATACGCAAGCGCTCCGTTAGGCACCGTACCCTGACAAGGTAACGGTGATTCCTAACCGCGACCGGTTGCGTTCGGTTTGGCCGGAGGCGAAAGCAAGAGACAAGAACGGAAGGACAAGGGTAAATAAGCCGGATTCCACGAATACCGCGCTTAAATCCCCTAATCCACGTTGTTGCCGATTGCTTAGCTTCAATTGGTCAAGACTCGGCTCAAAGGTTTTGAGTACGGATTTCTTAGCTTACAATCTCGTATCTTTTCTTAACAACTTTATACTTGAAGATATACACATAGGTTAGAATCAAACTCACACAGATTCTTTATTGACTCGTCTAAGACAAGAAGGTAAAATACACCATCTCCCTGTGGACCGACCCGTGCTCACCGGCTAGCTGCAAAGCGACACCGTCCTGATCGCGGTTACACTTTAAATCTTTGAACATCCGACACGCCATCGGCGTGCGATCAAATGGCGCCGTTGCCGGGGAGACGGTAGCGTATTTTCTTTCTTGTTATTCGGGTTAATATTCTTTTTGTATATATATATATAAAAAAAAATATATTCTTTTTGTTTTTTTTTATCATTTTTGTGGGCAAGTGTGCAGATTTTTGCGTATTTGCAAACTGCGATTGTGGGGAGCAAAGTGTACATTCAAGGCTGAGGTGTTTACGAAGTACAGTGCTAAAGATCCGGGTAGTTTGACCCGCGCAAGCGAACTTTTCAAGCTTACCGGATTTGATTCAACGGGGGTTTCCTAACCCAAAACTTAACAGTACGTACTTTACTAACACCTTCTTCTCAAATCCGACGCTTCCAATATACTATTCTTTGCAGGATTCTTTGCAAGTTCGCTAGCAAACGCTAAAAAAATTGACTAACCCGTATTTGTTGCAGCGCCGCGCTTAAACTAAAAAAACGATTGTTTGATTCTTTATAGAATTTTTGAATTGCGCATTGCATACATTAATACGGACTTAAGGGCAAGCGAACCCCACAACATACGGTAAAGGATTTCATCACCTTTTCCGTGGCCCACAAATCACGAACTTGAGCATAACGTTTACCCGCACAAAATTTAAAAGAAACTAGACTTTAAGCCTTAAGGACTTCGCGCTCACTAGGAGAAGTTAACTGTGTTTAGAACCTTGCTTAACGGTATATTGTTTACGGGGTGTCTAGGAAAGTGTTAACGGCGAAACCGCCAAAAGAGAAAGGGTTATTTAATTAAGGAACTTCGCGAAAGCGTTGGAAAACCTCCCCTTATCTCTGCAGTTACCTGGCCTCGTGATCAGTGTATCTTGAGCCTGTTTCTCGACACAGTTTTACTTCGACAATCAAGTTCTGGAGCAGGTCTAGTTGACCTAGGTGAACCCTAGAACGATTAGGTGTGTGGTATTTTCGTGTCGTGATTGTTTTTGTCAATATTCTTTTTGTGTGTATATTTCATTCTTTTGTTAATATATTTCTATAAAAAATATATATAAAAATAAAAAATAAAAAAATCACATCCTTTTTCCCTCCTTTTCTCTACCTTTCTCTCTCTCTCTTCATATCATGGGTACCCCACCTCGCAAAACTCTTGCCGAACTTTGGTACCCACAACCAGAAATAACTTCCTACGGTTCTTATTTTGGCCGAACTTCGAACGATCCATCCATGCCAAAAATTTCATTGAGAGATCGGATAGACGCGTCTAGGACGAACAACTGGACCCCGCAATCCACTTCGTATCAACCGTTTCAAACATTCACCCCTTCTTGCGTTGATACCCCTTTTGAAAGTCCGGTTGTAACCCCGAGACCAATGTCTCTTGCTGAACGAATTGAACAATCCCGTTGCCGATCTTTCACTCCTTTCACCACTACATATTCTTGGGATCAACAATTCCATTCACCTTCTTATCCAAATGTTGATCCCACTCCTGGCCAGCCATTCAATTCCTACCAATCTTACCCCACTTTTGCACCTTCCCTAGATATTACTTCAGAACCGCCATTTGGGAGTTTTCAGTATCCAAACAACTTTGAATCTTTTACTGAAACCCCTTCACAACCAATGTCTAGTCTAGAACAGTCCTTGGAAGACTTTAGGGTAGCGTCAAGCCAATAGATGATGGATTTGAATGCGTCCATGGCCGCCCTCATGCAACCTAGTGACCCGGCAGCTAGTTTTCAACTAGCTCCAACTTTTTCAATGTATGATGAGGCGGCAGGACAGGCAGTGAATTTGAGTGGAGAGAGTGAGATATACCCCCTTCCAAATCAAACCTACCCGTCTCAAATTGAATCCCACAACTCCTGTGTTGAAAGTCTATCAAATGTCCCAAATGAATTATCAGTTGAAGATAGAATGTTTAATGAGTTGTGCGACTTTGTAGTGTTTGATTTGCCCGATTGTGAAGGGTCCCTTTTGAGTGAAACTATACCCAATCCTCTCGACCTCTACACCTCCACTCTAGAACCTGAATTGATTGATATCCATGCTTTTGTTGAGGTGTCTGAGAATATAGATTTTCACTTGATCGAGGATATTGACGCCGGGAATATTTTGGATGATGAACCCGTAGATTTGACTGAGTTTTTCTCTCCAATTCATCATCCCGAGTCATTAAATGTTTTTCCCGAACCCCATATGCGTCTGGATTTTGAAGAGAAGTGCATGGATGTGCTAAATTTTGAGGAGAATATTGAGGATAGCACTGAGGATGAAACAGTTTTAATTGATGAGTCGGATTTTCTAATTCATCCTATTCCTTCCACTGACTGTGTACACCTTCCTGAACCTTTAACCGATGCCCCTCCTCAACCACTTCCCTCCACCCTTTCCATCGTTCCGACCTTGCAAGAACCCGTCTCACTTTCATTTACTATGTCTGGTTTACCAAGTTCGGCATACCCATGGTTTCTCACGAACCTTGAGGGATTTGACCCCATTTGTCGACGGGTAAATATATTAGCACAATCGCTTTTCACACATCGGTCATCACAAATTGTGCTAATCTATTTACTCCATTTGCACCCTCAAGTTCGTATTCCACTTCTTTTTCCCTTCCGCCATTCTTCTTCCTTTCATATACCGAGACCGTATCCCGCTTCTCTTCGCATACGGTCTCGCGTATTGTCCTTCTCTTTTCTTTACGCCTTCTTCCACCAACCTGTACATTATAGCGATAAAATCTTTGAATGGTTGGTGCTCACTTTTGGCCTGTGTAAGGCCTTGTATAGCTTGATACTGTTCTTTCCCTCCTAATCCTGAACTTCAACGCTTAACTGTGGAAACACTGTTTTACTTAAGTTTGGGGGGGACACCTTTTTTGTATATATTTTTTGTTTTCCTTTTTGTATATAATTTGTTTTTAGGGAGCGCCGGCAATTTTGACCCTCTTGGTATAGCCTGACAGTGAGGGCACTGTCAAGTTTAAGTTTGGGGGTGTGTGCTCGGTAAGCTTTCTTCCTTCGCATTCATATGTATATTTTGCATCTGCATATTAAATCCATAAAATCCATAAAAATCTGAAAATTTTCTAAAAATATAAAAACTTTTTTGTCAAGTTAGATTGTGGAAGAACTCTGATTCAACATTCGACGGTTTTTGTTTAAAAAATAGGAATAACTAAATCTTATGTTTAGATTTTGAAAACCTGAAAGATAACTCTCCTTTGAAGTTAACTATAGCTGATATACGTCTTTACATCACACTACACGTGTCGTGAGTTTTTGGGAATTAGATGACAAGTCTTTTATGTTTAAAAAACTTTTAAACAGATAAATGATTTTCTGAGGATCAAATAGGTTTGTTCTGAAATAAGTAATGTCAAGAATAGTTTATGAAGTAAAGCGAATATGAAGGAATGTTATTGAAGCCGTAATTGGAGCTAAGTCTGAAAAATAACCCATCGGAAACTTGATTGGAATGATTACACACCAAACCCACTAAACACGTCTTTTATCCAAAAAAAAAAAAATAATTGAACTGCCGGTTATATCTCCGTTCGTATTAAATCATCTGATTTTCATGTCAAACTGTCTTTTGTTTTTGGACCTAGGTAACTTGAGTAATTAAGTCCGCTGGGGTGTTTTTACACCTAATGCCCTAAAACCAACTGGTTTGGGTGCATTGGCCCAAAGCTCGCTAAGAAGCCTAGAAAGTCCAGTTTAAAACAAAATCAAGCAAGTGTTCCCTCCGAGTTAAAATTCCTAACGGTTCTTTGTGTGAGAATAATCTTGATAAAAGATAGGCTTTTATAAAAATTTTAGCGGAGATATGAAGGTTTTACTCCATGATAAAGACTATTGCACGTTCACAGAGGTGTGTATGAAATGAAAACAAGAAAAAGGTGGAGTGAAGAATAAGACCTAGTTTCCTGTTAGGGAAGATAGAAATTCTGAAGTTGAAACTTTACTGGAAAACGAAACTTGAAAAATGCTTAACTCGTTATAGAACTTATGTGATCCTTTTAAAATTGTTATCTGGGCTTTATTGTGCGACATGATGACTTTATTCGACCTTTCGGGAACTTAACGACACTATTTGCACTGCACGTAAAGACATATAAAATCTGTAGTTAAATAAGATGCGAGGTGTGAAAAATAAAGGTTCGATAGTCTAGACTTAGGATAATAGAATTGTTATTTTCTGAAACAAAACTTTAGGGTTTGAATCTTAGTTATTTTACAAAACCAACTTGACCGGATTTTGTGGGTAGTATCCGCTGAAAACCCTCAGGAGACTACGATTCGTATCATAACCCTCAGGTCTGTTTACCCCACTTTCAAAACTACGATTCGTATCTTTTAAAACTGCCGTATGGTTCATGTGTAGACATATATACCTGATTATTGTTCATGTTTGTGTAAGATTATCCCTCATGATGTACATACCATGTTCCGGTATTTATTGCTATATGATATTATCTGCTAGTACACCTGCATAATTACCAATGATACGCATGTTACACTTACACTGATTGCCGGCTCACACACATTCATCATCGGTAATTGCCATGCTACTTACACAGTAGAACTGCTGTATCATGATATTAATCTTAACCGTAAAAGTACATTTATTGCTCAGCACTATTATAGGACATGCTTGCATAATATACTTGACATGCTCATAATACTGTTCTATATTCATCGTATATGGTTACATTGATTGAGATGCTGTTTTCATGAGATCTCTGGATTTTGGAACCGTGGTTATATTTCAAAGGAAATTGTGTACCGTTTTTAAAACGCGGTTTTCCCTTGATATGATATTTCGCGTCCACCATGAGTTTTGTCGGTTCTGAGATTGTTTTTGAGACCCGATTCGAGGAGTTGGCGGATGCCGTTTGCAGGTACATAGTGGACCCGGTATGGTACCCGGAGTAAGAAATAATTTTTGTGGTGTAGATGATGAGCCTGGTAGAGAGAGCACTACCACCGGTGATTGTATAGAACTCGACAGATATCTGGAGGATACCATTTTGGAGTTATGATATGAGATGGATATAAGGGGCGATCTGAGTATGCGACGCCTGACATGAGATAGATATGAGGGCCGATCTGAGTATGCGGTGCCTGAGATATGAGGATTTACGTGTCGATACTGGACACGGGTTTCATGATGTTTCGAGTGTCGGTGTTGGACACTTAGGTTCTATGATTTTGATGTGTCGTTGATGGACACACGTGGTTGATATCCTCATACATACATGAATATATTTTCATGATGATTCGAGTGTCGATGTTGGACACTCAGATTCCATAATATTGATTGTATCATTGATGGACACATGTGGATAATATCCACATGCATGCAGGCATATGAGTTCAGATGTTTATTTATATATGTCATTTGCATTGACTCGATTGTTGATACATATGCAAACATGGTCACCCTAGAGATCATAGTATTACCTTTATGTTACAACATGACCTGGGAATCGTTGTTTTATTCGATTTCTACCTGCTGATGTTTTCTACTCACGAGTTGGAAACTCACCCCCGTTGTGCCACAGTTTTCTTGCAGGTTTGACCGCTTTGATCAGTAGCGATATCGCTGGCACACAGTTTCACCCAGGGTGTTTTGCTAGGGTAGGTGGGCCACACGTTGGATCATGTCTACTCTTGTATATTTATTCCTGTTGTATCTTGATAAACTCCATCAATCAGAAAATAGAATTTGTATATTGGTAGACCTAGACAGACTGGTGTATTTGCGAGACTTAGAGCGATGGGTGTATGTTCGCTTCTTTGAGATGATGATGTCTTGCTTTATTTATTCTTTCTTGGTTGAGCTTCGCCGTTGGGTGTCGTATATATGTTTATTGCGTGGTTGTGATTCCGCCAATTGGCGAAGAGCTAGCTCTCGCTTTGGGATGCCTATATATATTGCTTGTATGGGGTTTTGGATCAAAAATTATATGGGAGGTACTGCCCAAATTTTTAAAGACGAAAAATGTTTTCAACTAGAGTATAATCCACTTGCATTTTCATATATCATTACCTATGCATTTAATGAAAAAATTGATTTCTTTATACCTTTATTTCAAACTTCACTTCTATTATTTTCCCTAAAAAGGTTTAGATTTCTGGGCTTCGGCTTACTTGAATTAGGTGGGGTCCTATAGACTTCACATGATTCAAGTGCTAGTCACGTGCCTTTTCGGGTCGTGACAATTAAAGACTCTCCTACGGGAGTAAGCACAATGAGATGCTGATCTAACAAGGACCAATCTCGATCCAATCTTAGTACGAAGTGCGTGGATAAATATGAGTGTGTGGAACTAGGGTCGAATAATATATGCACGTCAAAAGAACACATAAAAAGAGTACCTGTCAAATAACACTCGATGCTCGCGCATCCTGAGGAGTCAAAGCAAAAACTCTGGCCTGTCCCCTACCAGCACCCTGATGCCCTCTGGCTCTGCCACCTCGTCTCCTCTGAACAGGACCACCATGACCACGGCCTCTTTGAGTATCTGTCTGGTGTGGAGTAGCGACGGGCGGAGGAGTCAATGCTCGCGGAGGAGGAGGTGAAGGGAGTAAGGTGACCTGTGGAACTGCTGTCCTGCCCAGACGTCTCACGGTACAATGTCTGATGAGATGGTGCGGATTCCCACACTGATAACATCTAGACGACGGCTGCTGACCCTATAGATAAGAGCTAAATAAATGACCCTGTATCAAGCCTCTACCACTTCCACGGCCTAGAAAGAATCTGTCGCGGCCTCTGCTTGCCATACTTCTACCAAACTGCCCGGAAACTGATACACCCGTATTAACCCGCTTCAATTCCTGAACGACTGTAGTCTCGGTAATACGCTCCTCCACTAGCATGGCTGCGTCCATCGCTGCTGTATAAGTGTCAAAGTACTGGGCGCTAATAGAGAGGAACATCTGTGTATCAAGACCTCGCACAAACCTTTTGACTCTCTTTTCCTTGGTGTCAACCAAATAAGGAGCATATCTGGACAGCTGAGTGAACTGAAGATCATACTCGACCACGGTTATGTCAGGAGTCTTGCACAAAGACTCAAAATTGCAAGCTCGAGCATCCCTGACGCTCTTCGGAAGGAAACGAGCAAGAAAACCGTCGAAAACTCATCCCATGTCATAGGAGGAAGACCTGCAGCTCAGCCTCTCTTGACAGATTATATCAAGTCTGGGCAAGACCCTCCGGACGGAAGCTAGAAATCTCAACCGATCTCGCATCAGAACACCTCAAGGAACGACTAATCTTGGCCATCCTGTCGAGGAATGACTGAAGATCCTCTGCTGCGTCTGTCCCAGTGAACACAGGAAGCTTCAGTCTCATGAACTCTAGAAGTGATACCTCAATAGTCCTGGTAGCGGCAGGCACAGCTGTCTGAGCAGTAGATAGTACCATGGTCCCGTAGTATGCGGGACAATATCTGACCTCTGTGCCTGGCTGGGCTCAACCAATGATCCAACCATCTGGTGCAAATCCTGAATACTCACCTCCAACCTAGATATCCTGCCTGAAGAAGGAGGATCAACCTGTCCCTGATGGGTAGGTGTACTGCCCTGGTATAAGTCGACGTTAGACACCCCACGAGTTGCGGGGAGGCGGAATAGGTAAAACAATCATTTTTGTCTAAACTAACATCGACTAACTTACGGATCATTGCCAAACCCTAACTAACAACATCATAGGAGGGATTAGCAACTATGAAAGAAGATTATACCTGATGAACCAAGTCCTTCTTCTTCTCGTTGACCACCTCCTCCTCGGTCTCCTCTTTGTGATAGAAGATCCACCCGAGAGCTACTACTCCAAGCTTGACCTCTAACTTGAGGTAACTAGGTTACTAAAAGTGCTAATCAAAGCAACCTAGGGTATATAGAGTGGGATTAGAGATCAATTAGTCTTGCTAACCCTTGATCTCAACACATGAGAGGTTAGGGTTAGGGTTTGAAGAGAGAGAGCTTGAGGAGAGAGAAGGTGAGAGTATGAATGATCTTGGAATAATAATTCATGTGTGAATATATGAAGCATATGATATTATTAAATGAATAACAAATAATAATATATCATCATGCTTCATTAACTCACCTAGTGATTCATCTCATGAGTCATTTAAACAATAAATGCATCATTAACTCTATGGATGAATCACACCATGAGTCATTAAACCAATTAATGCAAATTCCACCTAAGCCCTCCATGTCATCAACCTTCTAGAAACTTCTCGAGTAATTACGAGAACGCCCCTCCTATCCGTGAAAACACGGAAAAACTGAGACTGTATAAATCCAATAATCCAATACTAGAATCTGGCTTAAACCAAAGCCTACTAGTAAAAACTGTCCGAACATCGTACGTGCGTAAAAACACGTATGCGTCCGAACCCTGTCGTAAAACCATACGACCTCTATATCGTTTCGCCCGAAGTAGGGAAACTCTCTATGTGTGACTCTAAAGACTCGACTACTACGCTGGCAGTAGGTTTAACCACAGACCGCAAGCGGCACTAGTTGTACGTAACGGTCCCCAGATAGATGTCGATAAGAAGGCCGATGAGGAAACCCATCCGAACTCCTACTGAGCCTGATGTGACAATCTCCGTACAGTCCGGTCTGTTCGTCTAGGACTATCGCATATCGGGCCCAGGGGGCGGCAAGCGTCAGTCCCCTAAAAGCGGTATAAGTCGTGTCGGAGCGAAGCCCATTGCACCTTGAGAAACTACTGGAAAACCTACCAGTAAATCTCACTTGCCCTGACCAGGGACTTTGCGTAATGGCTCTCCAGACACAGCGCGATATCAACTCCCAATACCGGGAGAGACGAATCCTGTCTAACCGCCACTGCCTCCAAGTGTTTCGGGACTGCACCCAACTGCTATCTGTTTGCACGACTCCTTTGAGCCGTGGTAGGGTAGCAATCTAAGAACAGTGGGAACACACTCGAGGCGAAGCAGCAGTGCCAAATTTGCGAACTATGCTGTACTCATGTCACCTGGGAACTGTTAACTGACGACGGGTATAATACCAACCAACAGTTCCCTGCGAGTCCTGTCCGGTGTACCCGTAACCCAACGAGCACCTGTATACTATCTCCAGTACAACGTACTGATGGCTGTGGAACAGACCATCTCCTCAACTGGGATGAGAAGCGTACACACTAGTCTACTCCGGAGTATCGATGCCCTGTCTCGATAATCCTACGACTAGGAACCTGAAAAAGGATGTGCTTGTAGACTACCCAGCCCCCACTAGTGTGACTGCCATCACAACGCTGGTAGTCAAGCAAGATCTTAAGGGCTCTATCAATACGTACACACATATTAAGATAAATATAAACCAAGTAGCAAACTACCATGTTTAGCAAGACTGTTAATATAACTGTGACTATCCCAAGCTTCCATTAAGTAATATACAAGCTAGTATGATACAATAATGGCCCCTAGGGCATATACACTAATAATCTCCCACTTGCTCTAGGGCCATGTACTGGCGTATCTGCTGTAGGGTGTTTTTCGTCACCCCAGTGAGATGGGAATACGCGCGCGCTTGTCAGGCGTACTACAGATTCCCCCGGCCTAGGGTAGGCCGGGGTTTAATGATGGTGGGGATCCGAATCTCCGGCAGCCGCGGACTAAGCTGCCGTTAATTACCCATCGCCTTTGGGGCGAGGGAACCTCCGATTAACGGGTTAAACTTGTCATGCGAACTCAATGTGCAGTATACGTGTGTTCAATTCTGAAAGGGGGGGTTTGGATATATCGGGAGCCACGCAGAGTTTTTACGGGGGTCCCGCTACCCGGATAGCGGGCTGGGGGTCAAGGGGGCTAGCAGCCCCCTTGCGGGGTGCGGGGCAGCGCCCCGTTAGAAATTTTTTTCTAACAGGGACAGTGTCGTGGAGTACGTGTATGTATAAATTTGTATACATATGTATATGTGTATATATGTACACGAAAGAGGGGGAAAAGACATCCAAGGGATGCGCAGGTGCGCAAGCGCGCGCGCCACGTGTCGGCACGCGGGCGACTTGCGCACTTGCGCAGTTGCGCAAGCGCGCGCGCCACGTGTCGGCACGCGGGCGCCTTGCGCACTTGCGCAGTTGCGCAAGCGCGCGCGCCACGTGTCGGCACGCGGGCGACTTGCGCACTTGCGCAGTTGCGCAAGCGCGCGCGCCACGTGTCGGCACGCGGGCGACTTGCGCACTTGCGCAGTTGCGCAAGCGCGCGCGCCACGTGTCGGCACGCGGGCGACTTGCGCAAACAACAGGCTTTTAGCCTAAAAAGATTTCTCTGAAGAGAAATCAGAGAGGAGTTAGACTCCTGAGTGTGTGTGTTTTTTTTTATTGGGTTAATGGAAGGGTTCTTCTTCTTCCTCCTGTTGCTTGCTGGATCTTGAAGATCAAGAGATGTAAAATCTCAAAATCTCTCCTTTTTAAGATCTGATGGCAGATCCAAGTTCCCCTTTGTGGGTTTTATGGTGGAAAACTATTTAGTTTTGAAAAAGGAAGAGTAAAACTCTTGATTTAATTCAAGAGAAAGAAGAAGGTTTTGGAACCTTGAAGAAGGAAGAAAGAGCTCAGCTCTAATTTTTTTGGAGAGAGAAAAAAAAGTCCTGAGATATTTTCATTATCTTTGCCTTTATAGGCCATACATTTTACACATAGCCCCTTGGGCTTCATAAAATGGCATTTTGCCTATCCCATGGGTCATGTGCCATTTCTTTTTGCACATAAGCCATGGGCTTTACAAAAATTTGGCTTTATGCCTATTTTTCTTACATTTATCCGAAAATAAAATAAAAGAAAATGCAACAAAATTATTTATTATAAAATTTTTATCTTGGCATGGGGGGAGACCGGCCGCTTCATGTTCGGGCTCGACCCGGGCATGGGCCTACTGGATCTGGGCTTGGACCCACTTGGCTTGGGGTTGACTTTGATTTTGACTTGGTCAACCGGGGTGTAAATTTTTACCCCAACAGTATCGAAGACCGATCATCTCGAGTAGCCTTTCGAACTGAATCTGAGGTAAGGCCTCAGTGAATAGATCAGCAGTGTTTTCCTCTGTAGCAACTCTCCGGACCTCGATCTCCCGGCGATCTATGATCTCCCTGATCAGGTGATACCGCCTTAAGATGTGTCTGGACTTCTGATGGGACCTAGGTTCCTTTGCTAAAGCTATAGCTCCGTTGTTGTCGCAATACAACGGTATTGGATCAACAATGGTAGGAACCACCTGAAGTTCTGTTAGGAACTTCTTCATCCAGACCGCTTCTTTTGCGGCATCGCAAGCAGCAATATACTCCGCTTCCATCGTCGAGTCAGCAACTATGTCCTGCTTGGAACTCTTCCAGCACACCGCCCCTCCATTGAGGGTAAAGACATAACCTGACATGGACTTGGAGTCATCCTTATCACTCTGGAAGCTGGAATCGGCAAAGGCCTCGATCTTGAGGTCTTTTCCGCTGTAAACCAAGAACATCTCCTTAGTCCTTCTTAGGTACTTGAGAATGTTCTTAACTGCTATCCAGTGCTTCTCCCCTGGGTCCGACTGATACCTGCTTACCACGCTCAGTGCGTAAGCTACATCTAGTCTGGTGCACAACATCGCATACATTATAGAGCTTACCACAGAAGCGTAGGGTATAATAGACATGCGATCCCTTTTCAAATCAGTCTTGGGAGACATCTCTTTGGAGAGAGTGATTCCGTGACAAGCCGGTAAATTACCGCGCTTAGAATCTTTCATACTGAATCTTTTCAGTATAGTGTTGATATACCTGGACTGCGAAAGTCCCAACATCCTCTTGGATCTATCACGATAGATCCGGATCCCCAGAATGTAAGAGGCATCACCTAGGTCTTTCATGGAGAACCTGTGTGACAAGAATCCTTTGACGGATTGTAGCATAGGAATGTCATTTCCTATTAAGAGAATGTCATCCACGTACAAGACGAGGAATACGATAGTTCGTGCTACAATTTTACTATATATACACGGTTCATCTGGATTTTTGATAAAGTCATATTCTTTGACCGTTTCATCAAAACAGATGTTCCAACTCCGCGATGCCTGCTTCAGTCCATAAATGGACTTAAGAAACTTGCACACTTTCCCGCTGCTCCCACTCTGATTGAAACCTTCTGGCTGATCCATATAGACACACTCTTCTAAATTACCATTTAGAAAAGCCGTCTTTACGTCCATCTGCCAGATTTCATAATCATGGAAGGCAGCAATGGCAAGAAGGATATGAATGGATTTGAGCATAGCCACTGGAGAAAAAGTTTCGTCATAGTCCAAACCAGGTCTTTGACGAAAACCCTTTGCAACAAGTCTAGCCTTATAGGTTTCCACCTATCCATCTATACCAATCTTTTTCTTGAAGATCCATTTGCATCTATGGGTTTTACCCCATCTGGAGCAAAGTCCAAAGTCCATACTTTGTTGGTGTATATGGACTCCATTTCGTTCCGCATTGCATCCAGCCATCTTACCGAGTCACCGCTCTGGATGGCCTGCTGTAAGCTAGAAGGTTCATCATCATCAATGACGCAATCCTCTCCATCCCCATCTATGAGAAAACCGTAGTATCTCTCAGGCGGATGAGACGTCCTACTACTCCTGCGGAGGGGTGCGGGAATGTCCTGTTCTTCTTGAACTACTGGTTCTACCAAACTTTCAGTAGTAGTTTGTGGTTCTGAAATTTCTTCTAGTTCTATTGCGCTCCCACTTATTTTCTTTTCTAAAAACTGCTGTTCTACAAAATGGGCATGACGAGAAACAAAAACCTTTTGTTCCTCTGCGTAATAGAAGAAATACCCCTTAGAGTTCTTTGGATATCCCACAAACTTACACTGTACTGATCGTGCCTCGAGTTTGTCCGCATGCTGCTTTTTAACAAAAGCTGGACATCCCCATATCTTCAGATACTGAAGATAGGGTTTCTTCCCACTCCACATCTGATATGGCGTGGTAGGCACAGTCTTGGTAGGAGCCCTGTTCAAAAGATATGCCGCTGGTTCTAGCGCATAACCCCAGAAAGATCACGGTAACTCAGCATTACTCATCATGGAACGTACCATATCCAATAGGGTTCGATTCCGTCTCTCCGATACACCGTTATGCTGTGGAGTGTATAGAGGAGTAGCTGAGAGAGAATTCCTTTCTCTTTTAGGTAACCTAGGAACTCGGCACTTAAGTATTCACCACCTCAATCAGATCTTAGTGTCTTGATACTTTTGCCGGGTTGGTTTTCTACTTCATTCTTATATTCTTAGAATTCTCAAAAGCCTCGGATTTATGTTTCATCAAGAAAATGAATCCGTACCTAGAGTAATCATCCGTAAAAGTAATGAAATATGAAAAACCACCTCTTGCATGTGTAGACATTGGACCACATACATCGCTGTGTATGAGTCCTAAAAGCTCGCTCGCTCTTACTCCATGTCCAGTGAATGGAGTCTTTGTCATCTTTCCTTTGAGACATGATTGACAAGTGGCATAAGATTGATATTCGAACGGATCCAAATATCCTTCTTTATATAACTTAGTTAACCTTGTCTCATTGATGTGACCTAGTCTACAATGCCATAAGAAAGCCTTATTTATATCTGGAGACTTTCTTTTTAGTATGTTCTGGACATTGAAAATCTGTAATTGGTTTAAGACATATATACCGTTATCTAGTGTACCGGACCCAATCAAACCATGATTAAGGTGGATATTAACAACATCGCTTACAAACGTGAAATCATAACCTTCTTTTGATAATAACGAAACTGATATGATATTACACGTTAAACTAGGTACACAAAAACAGTTATGCAAAACCAAAATATGTCCACTCGTCAATCCAAGGTGATAATTCCCTACGGACGCAGCACCCACGCTAGCTCCGTTAGCAATCTGGAGGGTCATATCACCAACCTTCAGCACTCTACGGTTTCTCAGTGCCTGCAATGAATTGCATATATGAGATCCTGATCCGGTATCCAATACCCAGGAAGTAGAGTTGATTGACAGACAATTTTCAATTACAAACACACCTGAAGTCGAAGCCATAGCTTACTTCGGTTCCTGGTTCTTGGCATTCCAAGCTTTGCAACCTTTCTTCCAGTGCCCTTTCCTATGACAGTGGAAGCACTCGTCCTTTGCTACTACTGGCACCGCAATCTTTGCTTTTCCCTTGACTCCCACCTTACCAACACCACCTCTCGGTTTGGCGGCGGCCTTCTTCTTCCTTCCTTTGGCCCTAGCCTTGGACCCGGAAGATGAAGCACCGCGGACAAACATAGCGGGTGTTTTCCTTGCTTTCTGCAAGGTGCCCTCTGCACTCTTCAACATGTTAAGGAGTTCTGGAAGATCAACTTCTTTTCCTGGAATGTTGAAATTCAGAATAAACTGGACGTAGGTGGAAGGAAGGGACTGAAGAATCAAGTCTGTATAGAGCTCGTTCTCCAAAGTCATCCCGAGATCCGCGAGCTCTTCTATATAGCCAATCATCTTTAGGACATGTTCTCCTACAGATGACACGACGGCCATCCTCGACTGAAACAAATTCTTCGAGGTCTCGTATCTTTCTATACGAGATTGCTCTCCATACAGTTCCTTGGTGTGGAGAAATATGGATTCAAGATCCATATCCTCATGCCTCCTCTGATGTTCATTATTCATAGAGCCAAGCACGATGGATTTGGCCCTCGCGCAATCTAACTCCCAGGTCTTGCGGATTTCCTTATCCGCATTACTGGATTTTGGACCAGGGACAGCAGGTGCCTTAGTAGTAAGGACATACCCCAATTTGTCATAAGTCAAAGCCATCTTGACATTCCGCAGCCAATCTTTATAGTTTGGCCCTGTCAATATATTTTTTTCTAATAGTAACTTAAGGCCTTTCATGTTCTGGGTCGCTGCAATTTGGAGAGAGAGAGAACACTTTAGCATGATGCTCTTGCAAGTTTAGAGTGGTTTTTAGTTTATCTAAACTGGATGGCTCCCACTGTTTCTCGAATCCCTCCTCAAACTAAAAAGGAAGAACTAGTCAGGACTATTCTCACTGTATAATACTTGCTTAACCATTCAGCCAGGCCGGTGTTGGTACTTCGAGGGAGGTTTTCCAACGCTTTCGCGAAGTTCCTTAATTAAATAACCACTTTTCTCTGGGGGCGTAACCCCGCTGACACCTTTCTCGGCACCTACTTGGTTTATAGCATTGATCGTTAAGTGATGAATCTCCTGATGAGTAGCGGATACTCACGGTAGGATCGGGATCCAAATATCATCGTGTGATAAAGCTGAAGGAATCCTACCAAAATTATTACACTCCAAATGGTATGCATCTCTTTGCAAATTTCAGTTTCTTTAGAAATTCCCGATATAAATTTTTGCCCCATGCTCTTATGACCTTGGCGTTGGTCAAAATGTCATAAGTCACATGTCAAGTTCTACCCATCATTATCTTGTTAATTTGAACCCATCCGTACATACCCCTGACGTTGGTCAAATGATAATACGACTGTCCCAAACTAACTCATCTATCTATGCAACAAATGAATACCCAGCAGTTATCAAACACTATGCCTTGGCGTTGGTCAAAATACATAGCTTGAATACTACTGAATACCCAAATGAAATGACGGAGGGTTACGAATGGTTTTGGAGAAACCGTGAACGTAGTGAACTTGATATGACCGAAGGAACCTGATAGCTTTTAAAAAGGAGTGGTTAAAGCTCCGCAATTAAAAATATCTTCTGTTTTAAAAATAACCGAGTGGTTTCTTTTTAAACTGTTCCAATGATTCAACTTTGGTTTATTTTCTTTGCATTAATATAATGTGTCCCATCATTAACCTATCATTGCAGAAAACAACGAAAATATAACGTCCTCTTATGCCATCCGCATTCGCCACTGGGCTCCGTCATTCACCCGTTAGGTTACTTAACTAACGACAGAGCGGGGGCTGGGCTAGCGCGGATGTAAAACATAAGTGACGTCTAATAGCTATCATATATAGATATTGTACATTCGTCAGACGCAATAATATGCATTCCAGATCACAGATGAACATATTGGATTTTCTACGAATCCGCATTCCTTTTGAGCCTGCAAAGAAAGACGGATTACACAGTCGCGATGAATAGCCAAAACCCCACCCTAGACCCCTACGGGTACGGCAAACTACCCGCCAAGTACCCGAAGTGAAGCGGTCTCCCTCAACAACGTGAGTAGGCCACTAAACATTTCAAAGTACCCGGTAGTTTGTGCACCCCACCTTGGGTCTATCCTAGGAGCAAAAATCAGTAAATGAAATAATACAACGGTGGCTACAACCTCAACCCGGAAGTGCCCCGCAAAAGAATATTACAACAATTTACAAATTACATTTGAATGAAAGAAACGCTCGTCTCACATCCCCGGCTATCCATTCACGACAATCCAACAAGTCCACAAACACAAACAGTAAAAACCATTACAGAAATGTGCAACCCCCTGCCAACCGACATACTAGCAGTTAGGGGAGGTTTACGAACACATTATACAAATCACAGATATAATCTAATTAGCCAAATATCGTAGAATTTCGATGTAGCAAACGCAAATGATTCAACTCCAAAAACTTCTCTGTGCACCTGAGACTTGAGCAGAAACAAATATCCCAGAAAAACCAAATTAACACAGAAGAGTTACTGGGGAATTTTGGGCTGACTCGGCCCCAACTCGGCGGCGGATCCACGGCGGATCGCTTGGATCGGCCGTGGATCCGCGGCGGTTTGGCCGAGTTAGGATCCCAAATTTCTCCAATAACCTTATAATTCCCTGCATGTATTTTTAAGGGTCCCTAAAAAATTTTTAGACCCCGTTTTAAAATCGACATAAACTATGTGAAAATTAAGTTTTTTCCGGTTTGTTTTGCGATCGAATATCTAACGACTTTGCTAACAAGTTAGTTATGGTTTAGCGAGGCTCTGATACCACTGTAAGTCGACGTTAGACACCCCACGAGTTGCGGGGAGGCGGAATAGGTAAAACAATCATTTTTGTCTAAACTAACATCAACTAACTGACGAATCTTTGCCAAACCCTAACTAACAATATCATAGGAGGGATTAGCTACGATGAAAGAAGATTATACCTAATGAACCAAGTCCTTCTTCTTCTCGTTGACCACCTCCTCGTCGGCCTCCTCTTTGTGATAGAAGATCCACCCGAGAGCTACTACTCCAAGCTTGACCTCTAACTTGAGATAACTAGGTTACTAAAAGTGCCAATCAAAGCAACCTAGGATATATAGAGTGGGATTCGGGATCAATTAGTCTTGCTAACCCTTGACCTCAACACATGAGAGGTTAGGGTTAGGGTTTGAAGAGAGAGAGCTTGAGGAGAGAGAAGGTGAGAGTGAAAATGATCTTGGAATAATAATTCATGTGTGAATATATGAAGCATAAGATATTATTAAATGAATAACAAATAATAATATATCATCATGCTTCATTAACTCACTGGATGAATCACACCATGAGTCATTAAACCAATTAATACAAATTCCACCTAAGCCCTCCATGTCATCAACCTTCTAGAAGCTTCTCGAGTAATTATAAGAACGCCCCTCCTATCCGTGAAAACACGGAAATACTGAGACTGTATAAATCCAATAATCCAATACTAGAATCTGGCTTAAACCAAAGCCTGCTAGTAAAAACTGTCCGAACATCGTACGTGCGTAAAAACACATATGCGTCCGAACCCTGTCGTAAAACTATACGACCTCTATATTGTTTCGCCCGAAGCAGGGAAACTCTCTGTATGGGACTCTAAAGACTCGACTACTACGCTGGTAGTGGGTTTAACCACAAACCGCAAGCGGCACTAGCTATACATAACGGTCCCCGGGTAGATGTCGATAAGAAGGACGATGAGGAAACCCATCCGAACTCCTACTAAGCCTGATGTGACAATCTCCGTACAGTCCGGTCTGTTCGTCTAGGACTATCGCATATCAGGCCTAGGGGGCGGCAAGCGTCAGTCCCCTAAAAGCGGTATAAGTCGTGTCGGAGCGAAGCCCATTACACCTTGAGAAACTACTGGAAAACCTACCAGTAAATCTCGCTTTTCCTGGCCAGGGACTTTGCGTAATGGCTCTCCAGACACAGTGCAATATCAACTCCCAATACCGGGAGAGACGAATCCTGTCTAACCGCCACTGCCTCCAAGTGCTTCGGGACTGCACCCAACTGCTACCTGTTTGCACGACTCCTTTGAGCCGTGGTAGGGTAGCAATCTAAGAACAGTGGGAACACACTCGAGACGAAGCAGCGGTATCAAGTCTGCAGACTATGCTGTACTCATGTCACCTGAGAACTGTTAACTGACGACGAGTATAATACCAACCAACAGTTCCCTGCAAGTCCTGTTCGGTGTACCCGTAACCCAACGAGCACCTGTATACTATCTCCAGTATGACGTACTGATGGCTGTAGGACAGAACATCTCCCCAACTGGGATGAGAAGCGTACACACTAGTCTACTCCGGAGTATCGATGCCCTGTCTCGATAATCTTATGACTGGGGACCTGAGAAAGGATGTGCTTGTAAACTACCCAGCCCTCACTAGTGTAACTGCCATCACAACGCTGGTAGTCAAGCAAGATCCTAAGGGCTCTATCAATACGTACACACATATTAAGATAGATATAAACCAAGTAGCATACTACCATGTTTAGCAAGACTGTTAATATAACTGTGAATATCCCAAGCTTCCATTAAGTAATATACAAGCTAGTATGATACAATAATGGCCCCTAGGGCATATACACTAACACCTGGTTGGTCCTCGTCTCGAACGAGCCCGCCCTGATCTCGTCTCTGGCAGCAGCCCTTTGGGACCTCATAGTCTTTGGAGGCATAGTGGTTGGAACAAGAAATATGATTTGGTAAGAACAAAGCAACCGGAAAAAAGGATGCATGGAATCAAGGAAGGAATCACAAGACATGTATCCTATGATCACTTATGCGGAGTATCATATCGTGAATATGCCGCGGAATATACACACACTACGTTACTCTGCTCAAGTTACCTACTCCATCATACTAAGGGTCATTCTAGACTCAGAAAGGTAAAACCTAACTCTCTGATACCAACTTTGTCACGACCCAAATGCGGAACATGACCGACACTTAAATCACGCAATGTCTAAAGGAGTAACATAATTCAAGTAAGACGAAAACCCAGAATCTAAACCGTAAATAGAGATAAACAGGTGAAATACTTTATTTAAAATTTAATTTAAAGAGTAGAAGAGTCATTTCAAAACATTTTTGAAAAAGAGAGTTATCATTAAAATTTTCGGCAGCATCTCCTTTATAAAATTTGATCAAAACCGATACATAAGCAAAAATATAGAAGCATGCCTACTTAGGAGCAATCTCAATGCCTACTTGGAAGAACATAATCACATAGTAAAATATAGGAAACCATAAACGAAGAAATAAGTAAATAAGAAAAGAAAACAATAGCCACAACATAATCACCAAAGTCGGCTCGCACGAGCATGACACACAGAGTCACATATAATACAATCTCTCACTCTCATGTCTAAGTCAAATATACATGTGGTAGATAGAGTATACTAGATACAATGAATAAGTGTAAAAGATAGCAAACAAAAGAATACTCGCAACCACCTAACAAAAGATCATGCTCAAAAGTAGTGGTAGTAGTAGTATGCACCTGCCGCGACTACACTGGAGGATCGACCCTACAAGAAACTGTTGCACAATGGGGGTGAGTTTCCATCTCGTGAGTAGTAAATAACATCATAAGTGGCAATTGCATGCATGAACGAAACAACGACAAATCCTAAATATGAGGTTATAATGATGTATAATGGTATGGTTGCGACATATGTGAATAAGCGAAGTATAGTAACAGAGATGTAGCAGCTATATGAAAGTGAACACGTCATAACAATTCTAATAAGGTAAAAATAGAGATACCATCAATAAATCATCATAAATCATGTGCCAAGTATCAACACTCAAAATCCCAATATCTCAGACGCCATCAATCGGATCGGCCCTCATATCCATCTGATCATATAACTCCGGTCGGTATCCTCCGGATATCCGCCGAGTTTCCATTTTATAACCAGTAGGCAGTGTTCCCCTGCCAGGCTCAATGCCTTTCTATACGATCTTCTTGCCTCGGGGTACCGTTCCGGGTCCACCATATATCCGCAGACGGTGGCTCCTCACTCCTCGAATCAGATATAATCATAACTCAGAACCGAGAAAACTCATGGTAGATGCCAAATATCATATCAAGAGAAAACCGCATTTTTAAATGAATCCAAGTTTTAGAAAATGTGTTGTGCGGTTTCTCAAAATCTCATGAAAACAGAAATCCCATGAAAACAATATCATATATGAATATGGTAATAATGGCAACTGTACATAATATTGGCGAAAATCTAACTACTAATAATCATATAGTACAATGCAAGATGCCGTGGAAAGTTCTATAGTGTACGTGGTATGGCAATTACCACGGGTGTGTGTGTATATGTGAGTTTGTGCACGCGCGGCATAAAACTCGTTGGTAATGGTTGAAGCATCCTAATGAGAATGTATCAATGCGTAGCAAGTAATAGAATGCGTATCATAATGATTATGCAACACACACACACACACACACACACACACACACACACACACACATATATATATATATATATAAGATTATATGATTTGAATATAGACATCGGGCGCTTAACATCATCCAAACAATTCCCCCGTAGATGTTAAATCTACTCACCGGAACGACCTTGAGCTACTCGAATCCGATCACCTCCTTCCCTTTCCTTGCCGCATCCGAAGTCCCCGCAAATGATCCTAGCATCGAACAAAACCTTATCACGTGAGGGCTAGAATTCCGATACGATACATATATACAATACAAAAACGAAATCATCTCTCACAAGTTAACACGTGTGAACTTAGTGTACTATACGTATACCACAAACACCTAAGACTACCCTGAAAGGCCGTTAACCAACTAAAATACTAAAATGAGAGTCGGGATATCCATATCGTATGTTAAAATATCGCCAAAAGTAAGATAAAACGCTCCCAGATTTTTGTATATGCAAAATTGAAAAAAGTTGCATATACCAAAGTTCTAATTAGAGTCTTAGAGAGCCCCCGAAAAAACCCTACACCCTAACTACTTAGAAAATCTGAAAATTGCGGTCATTTCCAATAAATTGGCAGCCAGAAAATAGAGGGAGGGTCTCGGGTTTCTAGGTTGTACTCAGGACCTAATAACAATCTCCCAGTAATCGCAAAATAATTCTGAGGTTACTGGTTTAATAGCAGATTTAATTTAAAACCCTAACCTTTAACTAAAAACTAGTTTTGGCACTAATTCAATTATCATGGTAGATTAGTGAGGTTTTGGGTTTAAACAAAGAATAAATAACACTAAAGTACCTTCATTAAGTCTAGATTAAGCTATGGTCAACCCAAGAATTTTCATAAGACCAAAAACCTATCTTTAAGTCTTAACATATCACAAAACATAAGCCATAATCTAAGTTAGGAGTTGCTAAAGCAAGAATTTGTTTAAGCATGATTAAGGTTGGCTCATTATCTCTAGATTAACTTGAAGGTGGTTCTAAGCTTACAAAGTGGCCCAAGGTGAGGATCTTACTTCCACCATAAACTTGAAGAAACAAATCCTAAGATTTGTGATGCTTTTGTGATTTTTGAGTGGGTGTGAGATTTACTTGTTGGATTTGCTTGGGAGGTAGAGAGAGTTTACGAAGAGAAGGTGAAGAAAAGAAGAAGGAAATGAAGAAGAAAAAGAGAGAAGGAAGAGATGAAAGAAAGAATGGCTCAAAATAGCCATACATCAATTATTCCAACCATTTATTGCTTCATACCCTCTTGTCCCCCCATTTATTATTTTTTTCTTTTCTTTTTCTTTTCTTTTCTAAAACCATATAATTAGCTAAAAGGTTGATAAGAAAAATATAGGTTTATTTGTCATGGCTCCTTAATTGGGTTTTTAGCCTAAACTAACATATTATCAATTCTAGATTAAATATTTATGTATGTTTATATATTTTAAAAAAATATAAATAAATAAAAATAATTATTAACTAAGTTCTATAGGAAAAACCCATGTTATATCGCTAATTAAATTATAATTAACTTTAATAAATTTTAAGATGTTACAACGATTACTAACCATAATTTCTTTGATTTGCAGTGTTATTTAAATTAGATAGGCAAACACTCACTTTCTTCGTCTCCCCGAGGCCTAGAGAATTGGTACCGCTTAACCCATTATTAATCTAAAATTCTTAAATATTTATCTGTTTATTATATATATTTACATGTTTACATTTCTTAAGGGGGTTTATATAAAATGTTTTATTTTTTAAAATAAACCTCGACAGTGTTTTTGATAAAAACATGTTAATTAGAAGTTCAAAAGTTCTTATAAAAAGTATTTTATATTTGTGATATTTTAGTGTTAAAACCTAACTTTTAAAAGTTTATGGTATTTTAATGAAAAATCTATATTTTGGAAAATTGAGGCTGTTTTCTTAAAAGCTTTAATTTTTTCATGTTAGAAAAATCTAATTTTCACTGCTTTGTTTTTCTTGGGAAATAACGAATATATGAATTAAGCTATTTTAAATTTGTTTTTTTTTAAATTCGTATTTTCTTTAAAACCGTATTTTATTCCTTTCGAGACCGAATTCTCCATGAGAAGTTCTGCATCTCACTCTACTATCCTCAAGATGTGTGATAATCC
This sequence comes from Agapanthus africanus, assembly GCA_030015575.1. NCBI lineage: Eukaryota > Viridiplantae > Streptophyta > Magnoliopsida > Asparagales > Amaryllidaceae > Agapanthus > Agapanthus africanus. The sequence goes on along the minus strand of CM057342.1, from coordinate 726,727,223 downwards.
GCACCATCCATAAACGGATCCCCTAACGAGAGTTGTAGATGCGTATTTGCAAAGGATAAAAAGATAGGGTTAATTTCGTATTTTAACTTGATGGTATTTTAATGTAAATTCGTATCTTTTGTGACAATATATGATCGAGCTATGTTTTCATATGTGTGCGTGTGCGGTAGGTACTTACCTCATGCATGATCTAGATTATATATCATCTAAAATTTTGTTTGTCACGACCCAAATGAGGAACGTGACTGGCACTTAAATCACGCAACGTCTAATGGTGTAACGTAATTCGAGTAAGCCGAAAACTCAGAATCTAAACCGTAATTAAGGTAAAGAGGTGAAATTCTTTTGAAAAAAAGATGTTAATTTAAAGCGTAAAGAGTTGTTGCAAAACATTTGAAAACGAGTTATCGTTAAAATTTTCAACAGCATCTCCTTTGTAAAATTTAATCCAAACCGATACATAAGCAATAAAAAATATAAGCATCCCCACTTAGGAGAAATCTCAACGTCTACTTGGTGGAACAAAACCATACAGTTAAAATATATGATGCTATTGTTGGGGTAAAAATTTACACCCCGGTTGACTAAATCAAAAATCAAAGTCAACCCCAAGCCAAGTGGGCCCAAACCCAGGTCAAGTGGGCCCATGCCCGAGTCGAGCCCAAACATGAAGCGGCCGGCCTCCCCTATGCCAAAATAAAAATTTGTAATAAATAATTTTGGTGTATTTTTTTTATGAATAAATGTAAAAGAAATGGGCATAAAGCCAAATTTTTGTAAAACTCATGGCTCATGTGCAAAAGAAATGAGCACATGAGACATGGGATGGGCAAAATGTCATTTTGTAAAGCCCAAGGGGCTATATGTAAAGTGTGTATCCTATAAAGGCAAAGGTGATGAAAATATCTCAACAATTTTCTCTCTCTCTTAAAAATTAGGGTCTCTGGCTCCTCCTTCCTCAAGGTTCTAAAACCTTCTTCCTCTTTTGAATTAAATTAAGAGTTTAACTATTTCTTTTATAAAAATAGACGTTTTTTCACCATCAAACCCTTGAAGGGGAACTCAAATCTTCCATCAGATCTTAAAAAGGGGATATTTTTAAATCTCACCCCCCTTTTTCTCCAAGATCCGGCCAACAGAAGAGGAGGAAGAAGGAGACCTATCTCCAAAAATCCCATATTGGGAAGATCCTGTAGGGTTCCTAGGCACACAAATGAGGTCTCACAAGGCATCAACCATGCCAATTTCAAATTTTACGGGTGCCGAGAAACCCTAATACGGATCGTTAACTAGATATATAGGCGAAACAATGAAACTAGTTTACAACTAAACTAAAAGAACGGAAATACAACCTTTGTAGATCCGTTTCTCCACCTCCATAGCTCCATGATGAAGTCCTCTCCGCTGTCCAAATCGAACCATGACTCTAGCATCGGCTTCATCGGAGGAAAAACGGGCTAGGTCATCGACGACGATGCCGAAGATGATCTACGTCGAGGCATCACTAGATCAAGCTCCACCTTCACCAAGCCATGAAAACTTGTGAAGGAAACACCCTATATTACTTGGCAAGAGATAGAGGATGAAGAAATAGGAAGTGGGTTCACTTTAGAATTGGATTTCTCACTCTTTTTCTCACTTTGCCATTGATGAAGGCAAGGTTTCTTTTCTTGAAGAAGAAGAAGAAGAAGATGAAGAAGATGATAGAATTATGATAAGTTATTCTTTTAAAAAAGAAAATCATAGAATACTTATCATAAACCAACCATGGTTATGTGTAGAGAGCAAACTATAGTTAGGTGAATGGTTAGGTTAGGCATAAAACAAAAATGGTGGACTTTTTCAAAGCTTCATGAAACTTCAACAAAGAAACAAAATTAGCCACCATTTTCCTTTTGCCAAAATGAAATAAACAAATCAATAAATGAATAAATAAATTAAACAAAACCCTAACCATTTACTTAACCAAGGTTTAAACTTTACACAAACTCAAGTGAGCATGTATTATCAAACATGATACAAACTTGTGTACAAAAGTATATCACATATACAACGTGCACAAACCAAGTGAGAAAATCCATTTAAAGTGAACCAATACTACTTAATGCAAAGTAATATATCAAATATATAATTATACATTAAATCATTAAATCAACACTTGATTTAACGATCCGGTCATATCGCATATAACCGACTAGTATCCTATGTATCGGTTTATCGAATCAATCCTTGATTCGATAACTAGGTTATATCGCATATAACCATTCGACACATTCATCGCGAGAATGAAATACGGTATCACATACACGCATTATTCTCGGTCCCGCACATATCTCATATGCGCTCCTATTTCGTTTTGCTTGAGCCAGGAAACCTCTGTGTAGGACTCTAAAGACTCGTCAATACGCCGGCAGCAGGTGATGATCATATCAAACACCCACAAGCCGCAAGCGGTCTGCTAAACGTAACGGCCACCCGGGTATTGAGCGATCAGAAGATCGACGAGCAAGCCCGCTCACACTCCAGTGAATCCAACCAGTAACACTACCGTACAGTCCGGTCTGATCGTCTGATATGTCGCATATCTCGCCTAGGGGTGGTAAACGTCAGACCCCAATAGCTCGATAAGTCGTGTCGATATGAGGTCTATAACAGTTCGAGAAACTACTGGTAACACTTACCAGTATATCTCAGCAACCCTGGCCAGGGATTTCCGGTTATAGCCAATCGAACACAGCGCAACATCAACCCCCTATACCGGGAGAGACGAATCCCCTCCTATCGCTCATTGCCTCCATGTGATTCGGGACTGTACCCAAAAACCACCGTTTTGCACGCCCACTTGGATGTGGTAAGGTGGAAATCAAAGCACAGTGGGAACCACACAAGACTCTATGACGATCTCGGGTCAACAGACTACTCTGTACCAGTGTCACCAGAGAACTGCCATCTGACGTAAGGTATAATACCATCTGGGAGTTCTCGGCGAGTCCGTCCAGTGTACCCAGTCTCTACTGAGCACCCGTATATCATCTCTGATGTCAAACACCAATGGATATGGGATCATCCATCGCCCATCTGAATGGGTCGAGAAGGTATATGCTAGTCTACTCTGGTATATCGATGCCCCGTCTCGATACACCCATGACTAGGGACTTTGAAGGATGTACTTATGAACTACCATGTCCCCACTAGTATGATCTGCATCACAGTCCAGGTAGTCAAGTACACATCCTAAGGGCTTTACCAACATATAACAGAGAGACAATCAGTATACACGTTAAGGTAAAGAGCAACCAGATAGCATACTATCATGTCGAGCAAGAAAGTCCTCCCTATATATGTCCAACCATCCACTACAATATACATCCTATGTATAGTAATGGCCTCTAGGGCATACATATAACTAACAATCTCCCACTTGCACTAGGGCCATCTGATAGCAGTGGTTGTAGTATCTCATACTCAACCATCCCATAAAAGTCTCTCTCTGGGAAAAGGCCTTTGTGAGTGGATCCGCCGTGTTGTCCTCTGAGTCTACTCTCCTTACCTCGATCACCCTGGAGATCAACTATCTCCATGATCAGGTGATACTGCCTTAGAATATGTCTGGATCACTGATGGGACGGACGTTCCTTGGCATAAGCCACAACTCCATTATCACACAATGGGAGGAACTTAGTTCATCTCATGAACCAATAAACACCCAAACATCCTCTTTGGTAGCATCATAAGTAGCGATGCATCCTGCCTTTATCATCTAGTATGTCACGGTATCTAGCTTGGAACTCTTCCAACATACCGTCCCTTGATTGAGGGTAAAGACAATGCCTGTGACTGACACTCAGTCGTCTTTATCACTCTGGAACCTTTCCAGTGATTCTCCCCAGGATCGATTGATACTATCTCACTACAACTAGTGAGTGTCCTAATATCCATTTAGATCTATCTCAAAACCCAGGATTTAGTAGGTATCACTTTGATCCTATGTGGAGAATCATTGTGATAAGCGGAGATTGATCGAGCGTAGCATAGGAAACTGCTTCCCTATCAAGAGTATGTCATCCACGTACTCTACGAGGAACGTCACCATACTCCCTACTACCTTTTTGTTTATACAAGGTTCATCTACCATTTTGATGATGTCAACTTCTTTGACTAATCCATCAAAACAGATGTTCCAACTCCGCGATGCCTGCTTTATCCTATAAAACATCTTGCACACGTTTCCGCTTCTCCCACTGTCTACGAAGCCCTCTGGCTGTGTACTTATAGACGCTCTCTTCTAAAACATTATTTAGAAAAGCAGTCATGACACCCAACCGCCAGATATCGTAGTCATGGTATGTAGCCCTGGCAAGTAGTATCTGGATGGACTTAAGCATAGGTACTGGAAAAGGTTTCATCATTATCCATGCCTGGTCGATGACGAAAACCTTTAACTAGTTTAGCTTTGAAAGTCTCAACTTTTCCATCTACACCAAGTAATCTTCTCAAGATTTACGTGCTCCTGATGGGGATTTAACCCTTCAGATATAGCAACCAAAGTCCATACTTTGTTGGTGTACATGGATTCCATCTCAGATCACTAAGCATCCAGCCATTCTTACAGAGTCCTACTCCTGATGGCCAGCTCGAAACTAGTTGGGTCATCATCTCATGATGTAATCCTCGCTCCCACTGTCATAGAATAACCGAAGTATCTCTCAGGCGGGTGAGGAACTTTACTAGATCGGCGGAGAGGCTGAGGTTCGTTGGTAACTATTGAATCCTTTGGTTCTTTCAAATCATCAGCTGCAGTTTGTATAGCTGGAACCTTTCCAGTTCTACATAACAGATGTTGCCTAAAGCTTGTCCGGATTTTGCTTTTCAGACATAGGCCGGACAACCCAAATCTTAACTAACTTAAGAGATGGGCTCTTTCCTTATCATATCAAATATGAAGTGGTAGGCAACTGATTTGATTTGAACCCTATTCAATAGGTATGCAGCTTCTCAAGTGCATAACTCTCAAAAAGGAAATAGGTAACTCAGTAGTACTCATCATAGAGCACACCTTATCATATAGGGTGTGATTGCTCGACCCCGATATACCATCGTGCTATGGTGTATACGGAGGAGTAATGCTGAGAGAGAATCTCATTCTCCTTTAGAATAATCCAGGATTTCCGTGCTCAAGTATTCTCCTCCTCGATCTCATCAAAGGACATAATACTTATACCCGTGTTTTGGTTTTTCTACTTCTAACTTATATTCTGTGAATATCTCAAAAGGTTCGGACTTGTGTTTCAACAGGAACATATGTCTGAATCTAAAGAGATCATCAGAGAATGTAATGAAGTACAAAGAACCGGTCTTGGCATGTGTAGACAGGGGACCTTCCATACATCAACATGTATCATCCCAAGAGTTCACTAACTCTTTCTCTGTTTCCAATAAACAGAGCTGGTGTCATTATATCTTTGTGACATGACTGGCAAGTTTCACAAGATGTAGATTCAAACTGATTTAAATATGCATCTATGTGCAACTTATCTAGTCGGGTCGCATTGATATGACCTAGTCTACAATACCTCAAGAAGGATCCGTCCATTTCTGGACTCTTCCTCTTGTGTGTGTTCTGTATACTAAGAACTGTAGTTTGATTTAGAACATCAATGCTTTTAGATAACGTGCCTGATCCGATCAACTTTTGATATAGGAAATGTTCAAAACATTATCCAACAATACAAAATTTTATCATTTCTTTACTAATAAAGAGATAGATATGATTTTGTATATCAGGTTCGGTATCTAATAACATTCGTTCAGAATCAATGTATTTGAAATACAGGGTGATAGTGACCAACAGACTTGGCTGCAACACTTGCCCCGTTTTCTGCCTCATGAAACTTATCACCCGTTCTCAGTCCTCTACCTTTCTGTAGCCCTATGTAACAGATTACATATCTGGGATCCTGATCTGGTATCACATACCCAGGATGCGGAGGATACTGAGAAACAGTTCTTTGTAACGGACACACCCGAAGATGATGCATCAGCATGCACTCTCTTCGTTTGGGCGGCACGGGAATTCTGGTAATCCCCAATTTCCTGCTCTGTCTTATAACAATTATAAGTTGGAGCGGGACCAACGTTCCCCAGCTCAGTATAACAAGGGGGTTCGGTCAAAAATCCGTATTATTATCTTGATTAAGGCGTGATATGGTCGCTACCTGGAGAGATAAAGAAGAAAACACTCAGCGTATGCTCTTGCAAGAATAGATTGGTTTTTATTTTATCTAATCAGGATGGCTCCCACTGCTTTTTATCAAATCTTCCTTCAAACCCTAAAAGGAAAGACTAGCCGGGATTAATTACGCACTACAAGTTCGCCAATCTTTCAGCCAGGCCAGTGTCGGTACTTTGAGGGAGGTCCCCCGTGCTTTCGCACGAACCTAATTAATGTAAACCTCGTTTTCCCAGAGGCGTAACCTCGTTGACACCTTTCTAGACACCTACTTGATCGGCTAATTGTAATGTGTAAAACTCTCCCAGGAGTAACAATTACTCGCAGCGGGTATCGGGATCCAACTATCTCATAAAAGGTATGCAATCTCATTGCAAATTTCAACACTTGAAATTCCCGATAATTTTGCCCCTAGCGTCCTATGACCTTGACGGAGGCCAAACTACCCATAGTCCGCTAGTCAAGTTCAACCCGTCATTTCCTGATTGAATTAAACCCACCCGCACGACCCTTGACGGAGGCCAAACAACGCCGTACGAATACCCTAATCCAATCGCATCATATGCTAGCAGATAAGCACTAGTTAGCTACCGTACACTACGCCTTGACGGAGGCCAAACTACCGCAGCACGAATACTAACTAGTACTTATCTGAAATGACGGAGGGCTACGACAGGTTTTTCTGAAAACCTATTGCGTAATGAACTTGATATCGTTGTAGAATCAAATGATTTTAAAATGGAGTGTTTTTGAGGCTTTTCTAGTTTTGCTAAAGGAGTCACTCCCGGTGAAGGGATCGTCGGTCCTTTCCTCGTCGAATGAGGTGCGGGATATATCATATATATCACTGTGCAAAGCAAAAACTCTTAAAAGAAATCAAAAGACAAACCGAGTGTGTAGCATCTGCCAGTTATTGCTAAAGGAGTCACTCCCGGTGAAGGGATCTCGGTCCTTTCCTTATCGAATAAGGTGCAGGATATATCATATATACCGCTGTGCAAAGCAAGAACTGTAGCTACCTGTTTTATTTTGAAATTCGATTCTACAACATCTTTAGGTTTCTTTTATTTCATTAATCACATTAATGAAGTCCCATCATTTAAGTACCTAAACATCACAGATAAATACGACGTACACTTATGCCATCCGCATTCGCCTCGATGTCCCCTCGTGCACCGTTAGGTTAGGTAACTAACGACAGAGCGGGGAAGGGCTAGCGCGGGTGTAAAACATAAGTAACGCCTATATAATATATCATATATACTATATATAGTATCCATCACAGAACATCACAAGATCACATCACAGATATCGCAGCAGAAGAAGCATATGAAATATTGGATATACTAGGACGTCCGTGTTTTCAATACGAGCCAGTATAAAACACGGATTCCACGGTCGCGATGAATAGCCAAACCCACACCCCTAGACCCCTACGAGAGCGGCAAGCAACCCTACCAATTCGAGAGTTAGGAGACCCGGACTCGACTCCTCGAGTTGGTCTCCCACTGGACTCCAGAACCCGGTTACTTGTGCTCCCCTCCTTGGGTCTATCCTAGTGCGGAAAAGTAAATAATATACAAAAGGTGACAACTTCCGCAACCTGGAAGTGCCCCAATAAAAGAATATTACATACAAGTTTTTACATGAATGAAAATGAAAAACACTCATCTCACATAAAAACCCCCGGCTATTCAAACACGACGATCCAATATAACATATCCAGCAACACATAACATCACATGTCATCAACGTACGTAAATATGCGCATCCCAATTGTCGTTGACATATAGCAACGAAACCGGCGATATCACATATTACACTTACGGTCACAGAAAAGAAAGTGTAAAACTACAACAGTTGGAATCCGCAACCTACATAAACATAGCATGCCTAATCAAATGAATTACTTAGACATCATATGCCTAACAATTATAAACCCCGCATTTTAGTCTCAAAATCGAAAACACTTTTCAATATCAAGTCGGGCAATTCAACAAGATTCCTGACATCATGATCGAATGCTCGTCGCAAACTTTAGTAGGCGGCCGCACCCCCGACGCCGTCGACGAAGTGCACCAAGGCGGAACACCGCTGCCGCGAGCACCCGAACGGATGCTTTCGGCGATGGGGTTCTCCTACAGTCACTTGGTCGGGGCAATGGGGCAAGGCCGTCTATTAAGTTTACCCGGCGAGTATCCGCGTACACTACGTGATTGCGACGGACTTTTGATCACATCAAAATTCCGTGGCAACCGATCAAGTGAGACTAAACCGCTATGTTTATAACATTCATTCGGTTATCTCATAACTTCTTGTGAATTCCAATTATTGTATCACATTCCGGATAAATAGAAAATGTTAAACTTTCCGATCGAACAATCGAACACCCAAGTTTTCCCGATACAGCTCAACACATGAAATAAGTCTAAAAACATTCAGTTCATGCCTCAGTACCAACGGTCCAGCCGTAGAAGGGTCAAGCCAACGCCTCACATGTGGCACGCCGTACTGCCCCAAACCCTAAGATTCAAAGGGCCGTTCAAGACGGTCACATAATCGAGTTAAGGTTTGTTGTCTTCTAGAGGGTCCATCGCGTTACTTGCACTACTTAGAACGTCTTTAAACCACGGAAAAATCCAACACTTGGAAATTTCCCGACAGGGGAAAAAGTGGGTATTTATATCCGGTCGAACTTTTTAACATATTCTAAAATATCCGGAAAGCCACATAGACAAAGTTTGATAATCCGATCGAATCTGCGAACTCCCAAAACACCCCAGAAAATTCAACTCTCGAATAAATATTAAAAAATCCCATAAAACTCAGCATTTAAATAAAGAAGTTACTGTGCAAAAATGGTTGACTGAAGAGACTAAATGGGCGCGGAACCGCCGCAATAGGCGGCTAATGCCGCGGAACCGCCGCGCTTTAGACAGATCATTAGGTAATTTTTGCACCGTAATTCTTAGAATTTCCTGCTGAATTTTTTAAGCATTTTTAATTTGGAAAAAACCAATTTTTCAGAAAAAGTCCAGAGAGGGTTAAAAGTTAGGGTTTCGGGGTTCGATCGGGTTTCTAACATCGTCTACGCATCGCCTAAGGCTCTAGCTAGGCTCTGATACCACTGTAGGGTTCCTAGGCACACAAATGAGGTCTCACAAGGCATCAACCATGCCAATTTCAAATTTTACGGGTGCCGAGAAACCCTAATACGGATCGTTAACTAGATATATAGGCGAAACAATGAAACTAGTTTACAACTAAACTAAAAGAACGGAAATACAACCTTTGTAGATCCGTTTCTCCACCTCCATAGCTCCATGATGAAGTCCTCTCCACTGTCCAAATCGAACCATGACTCTAGCATCGGCTTCATCGGAGGAAAAACGGGCTAGGTCATCGACGACGATGCCGAAGATGATCTACGTCGAGGCATCACTAGATCAAGCTCCACCTTCACCAAGCCATGAAAACTTATGAAGGAAACACCCTATATTACTTGGCAAGAGATAGAGGATGAAGAAATAGGAAGTGGGTTCACTTTAGAATTGGATTTCTCACTCTTTTTCTCACTTTGCCATTGATGAAGGCAAGGTTTATTTTCTTGAAGAAGAAGAAGAAGAAGATGAAGAAGATGATAGAATTATGATAAGTTATTCTTTTAAAAAAGAAAATCATAGAATACTTATCATAAACCAACCATGGTTATGTGTAGAGAGCAAACTATAGTTAGGTGAATAGTTAGGTTAGGCATAAAACAAAAATGGTGGACTTTTTCAAAGCTTCATGAAACTTCAACAAAAAAACAAAATTAGCCACCATTTTCCTTTTGCCAAAATGAAATAAACAAATCAATAAATGAATAAATAAATTAAACAAAACCCTAACCATTTACTTAACCAAGGTTTAAACTTTACACAAACTCAAGTGAGCATGTATTATCAAACATGATACAAACTTGTGTACAAAAGTATATCACATATACAATGTGCACAAACCAAGTGAGAAAATCCATTTAAAGTGAACCAATACTAGTTAATGCAAAGTAATATATCAAATATATAATTATACATTAAATCATTAAATCAACATTTGATTTAACGATCCGGTCATATCGCATATAACCGACTAGTATCCTATGTATCGGTTTATCGAATCAATCCTTGATTCGATAACTAGGTTATATCGCATATAACCATTCGACACATTCATCGTGAGAATGAAATACGGTATCACATACACGCATTATTCTCGGTCCCGCACATATCTCATATGCGCTCCTATTTCGTTTTGCTTGAGCCAGGAAACCTCTGTGTAGGACTCTAAAGACTCGTCAATACAGGGTCAAGTCTGATACATCAACCGTCTACGCCAGCAGCAGGTGATGATCATATCAAACACCCACAAGCCGTAAGCGGTCTGCTAAACGTAACGGCCACCCGGGTATTGAGCGATCAGAAGATCGACGAGCAAGCCCGCTCACACTCCAGTGAATCCAACCAGTAACACTACCGTACAGTCCGGTCTGATCGTCTGATATGTCGCATATCTCGCCTAGGGGTGGTAAACGTCAGACCCCAATAGCTCGATAAGTCGTGTCGATATGAGGTCTATAACAGTTCGAGAAACTACTGGTAACACTTACCAGTATATCTCAGCAACCCTGGCCAGGGATTTCCGATTATAGCCAATCGAACACAGCGCAACATCAACCCCCTATACCGGGAGAGACGAATCCCCTCCTATCGCTCATTGCCTCCATGTGATTCGGGACTGTACCAAAAAACCACCATTTTGCACGCCCTCTTGGACGTGGTAAGGTGGAAATCAAAGCACAGTGGGAACCACACAAGACTCTATGACGATCTCGGGTCAACAGACTACTCTGTACCAGTGTCACCAGAGAACTGCCATCTGACGTAAGGTATAATACCATCTGGGAGTTCTCGGCGTGTCCGTCCACTGTACCCAGTCTCTACTGAGCACCCGTATATCATCTCTGATGTCAAACACCAATGGATATGGGATCATCCATCGCCCATCTGAATGGGTCGAGAAGGTATACGCTAGTCTACTCTGGTATATCGATGCCCCGTCTCGATACACCCATGACTAGGGACTTTGAAGGATGTACTTATGGACTACCATGTCCCTACTAGTATGATCTGCATCATAGTCCAGGTAGTCAAGTACACATCATAAGGGCTTTACCAACATGTAACAGAGAGACAATCAGTATACACGTTAAGGTAAAGAGCAACCAGATAGCATACTATCATGTCGAGCAAGAAAGTCCTCCCTATATATGTCCAAGCATCCACTACAATATACATCCTATGTATAGTAATGGCCTCTAGGGCATACATATAACTAACAGATCCAAGGCCTAAAATAAGATCCAGGGCCAAGGGGGAGAAGAAAGGGGTCCCCTTTGATCATTTCTAAATGTTTCTAGGATTTTAACTCCATTCAAGATCTGTTGGAGTTCAACTCCATAAATTAATCTTTTTTAGGAGTTTAACTCCGGGAGTCAAATCGGGCGCACAACTCCCAGTGTAGGGACAAAGTTCCTTTTCCTGCTGACGCCCAGCGCCCGCGTGCAATGCATGTGGGGCGCTGGCACCCAGCGCCTAGCGCTCGGCGCCCGCATGCCAAGCACGTGGGACGGTGGCGCCCAGCGCGTAGCGCCCATGTGCCAAGCTTGTGAGGCGCCAGCGCCCGCGTGTTAGGCACGTGAGGCGCTGGCGCTCACGCGTCCTTTGGACGCCATTTCCCCCTCATTTTATATACACTCCACACTAAAAATACCTCCCCCGTTAGAAAATTCTTTCTAACGGGGAACTTTCCCGCACCCCGCAAGGGGACTGCTATCCCCTTGACCCCCAGCCCGCTATCCGGGTAGCGGGACCCCCGTAAACTCTGTGAGGCCCCTAATATATCCAAAACCCCTTTCAAAACATACGTACACTACACACTGAGTTCGCATGACCAGTTTGACCCGTCAATCGGAGCTTCTCTCACTCCAAAGGCGAGGGGTAATTAACGGCAGCTTAGTCTGCGGCTGCCAGAAATTCGGATCCCCACAATCAATAAATCACCGCCTACCCTTGGCAGGGGGAATCTGTAGTACGCCTGACAAGCACGTGCGTATTCCCATCTCAATGGGGTGACGAAAAACACCCTACAGATTCCGGCACGCCCGGTGGGACCTTTCTCTCCTCTCATATCTCAGGTCATATGTTCATGCGAACTCGTTTAACATATATACCGATGTTTGTACCGAAAAAATGTTTTTCCATGCAGCAATCAACTTTCAACGACGATGTCAACTTCCGACGCGACCCTGATCCAGTACGTGGTCAAGTTCAATGTCCGCGTGGTTCTCCCTGCAAGTCTCAGCCGGCAATGGGAGGAGCCACCCCATCAATTTGGTTCCGTCATCATCTACCCTGCCGGAAGCACTCATCTGGCGGAGGTCCCGACAAACCAAATGACCAAACCGACCTTAAGGGGCAGGAGGCCCAATGTCATGGTCACCATGGCATCAAACCCTAAATGCAAATTTGTATTTGAACGGCTCTCCACTGTTCCAACTGGGGATAAGGCCGTCAACACTAACGGGGCCACAAAGCAGCTCCAACAAGCTCATACGTTGTCCTTGACGATCGAGCGAGCAGGCATATTCTCTGGACTCTCTGTCAGTCGGTCTATGACGTCGTCTCAAAGGGCCGAAGCCTGCCAAGTGCTTAAAACAGAAAGGTTGAGATAGAAGCGGCTAAGGTATCGAGCCAACAAAAGGTCCAGGATTTTGTCCAAGTGGAATCTTGTGAGGTTCCAAGAGCAGGGTCACCCCGCGATGACGGCTGAGTCGGCTGTAAAAGTCAGCAATTCCTTCGAACCTATAAAATGGGTTCAGAAAAATGCCATGACCGTCAGAATCAAGAAGACATCGGTCCGAACAATGCTATAAAGGGACGTGTCCCAGACCCGACAAAGAAAGCATGACACTGTCTCTTCAAGAGTCTATCAGGAGTTCGTTGCCGCCCGAAAGCAGCGAGGTGGATTCGGAAAAGAGGCACCAGCACCACTCATTAATCCGGTCAGGCCAGCCATCTTTAACCAATTGTCCGCTACCAAAACAGAAGGGCCAAGATGGCGGTCCACAAAATCGGCTACCAATAATGAAATGATGGACGGATTTGTTATCCATACGGTTTATATGGCAGGCGTGCGTCCCAACGACAACTTGTGCAGCAAAAGCAAGGTTGGGGCCACTATATCCCAAGCCCAATCTGGCTTGAATGTGGTTGCCGCTTCCCAAGATCAGCTTCCTCCACTGGAGGAGGAAAACCCTCTCGATGAGGCCGATAGGCGGAAAGAGCCCTCAGTCCATGTAGAGTCAAGCTTGGACAGCGAGGAAGAGCCGACTTTTCGCCTTAGGACCGCAGAGCAAGAGCTGCTTCAAGAGCTTCGAAAGCAGCTCAGGAGCAAAGATAAAGAAATGGCCAAGCTTTACTCCAAAATCGACGACCTGACGAAAGTTGTGATACAGCTTATGGCTCAGATTGCTCGGGCGCCGCTCAATTAAGCATAAGTTTCTACTCATGAGCAGGGTGATGACAACCCGAAGCAACCGATGCCTGTCCCTTTGGGTCCAAGATTGGGCGAGCCGCACGAAAGCCGGCCATATTCTACTTCTGGGAACACCTTGGCCCCAGATAGCGCTATCCCGCTAACACAAGATCGGATAATAGATTTGGTCACTAGCAAGGTTAGAACATTGGTAGCCGAAGTCGAAGCTCAGAAAGAAATCGGCAGTAGTGGGCGGCCATATCCTCCACAGTACGATCTGATCGAGTTCCTGAGTGGCTACGTCATTCCTAAGTTTGGAAGATTTGACTGGACGGGAAACGTAAATCAGCATGTCGCCCACTTTAAAGTATCGTGCAGAAATACAAGGGCAATGATGCGCTCCTTCTTCATCAGTTTGTCAATAGCCTGACCGGTGTTGCTTTCGACTGGTACGTGAGCATACCAGACGGGTCCGTCATTACTTTTGCCCAAATGGAGTCTCTGTTTCGGCAAAGATTCATGAGTGTCAGTGATAAAATCTCCATTGTTGACCTTGTGAGGACCAGCCGGGGAAGAATGAAAGTAACACCGACTTTACCGCCCGATGGCGTAATCTCATGGTCAAGTGCGAACCGCCGCTGGAGAAGGACCAGTCCGTCATCCTTCTCATTGGGAACCTCAGCAATTGGATGGTCTCATTCTTGTGTACAACAGGCCTCAAGACGTTTCAGGAGCTGACCAAGAAAGTCAAATGCTGGAACGCTCAAAGCAAGAGTCTACCCAGGACTCTAAGAGAGATGAGACTTGGAAGAGAGAGAGGGGTGACAATCGTAGGAGCAGGAATTCCAGCAGTACCCATGTCTTCAGTGCGTTTGACAATGAAGACAAGCGAAAGGCAGGCGAATCCAAAACCAACCGGTCTCGAAAGCCCGTGCTGGGAAGAGAAGGGCTTTCCCTAGTGGAGAAAAAGAACCAGGTTTACTCTTTCAGAAGGGACAAGGTCCGCAAGATATTTAAAGATGCCTTGAACAATGGTCTACAATTGCCGGAGTCGAAAAGACCTTTAGAAGCAAAAATGACCGACAATCTTCTATATTGCCCGTACCACTGAGTAGTGAGTCATGCGATCGAGGATTGCTATATCTTCAAAGACTGGGTTGAGAAGAAGTACAAGACTGAGAGATCGAGCTGTCCAAGAGTGTGTTGGTGAACAATCAAGTTGCAACCACCAACTTTATACAGTCAGAAACTAAAGCCTTCTGGGAGCAGACAGCTGAAGCCGCTGCCCTGAGAAACAAAACTGCTTCACCACAGCCTCCATGGAACACGTACATATCTAATAATACGAATAAGATGCTAAAGCTACTTCGGAAATAGCCCAGAATAGAATGGGAAGGGAAGAAGAAGTCCACCATTCCACCAATTTGGCTCAATCAGGCTCAAAATTCAAAAAGCTCAAGAAGAAGAAAAGTGCAGCTCGACGTGAAAAAGAGTCTGCAGGGAGATCGACCCTTCAAAAATATATTGATTCCCTCGAGACTATGAACAAAAAGAAAGAACTCTAATTTAATTGAAGGAGTTCTTTCCTGTAGAAGCAGCTGAGATTCTGGAGGAGCTAGAAGAAAACTCCAATGAAGAGATCCCTATAGTGACCTGCTATGCCAGCCATATGGGCAGCGACCCTGAGGAAGAGCTTCATTTTCCCGAAGAGGACGAGGAGCTCGCCACAAAGACCAACCAAATCTAGCTCAGAAGTGGCAGGGCTCTACCGCCGAATCAGGGCAACGCCCCAAAAGGGAAAGAAAAACAAGTCTCTAATGAAGAAGATGGCGGAGAGCCGTCTCATGAAAATTCGAGTCCATCTTCGGTGGACTATAATGTCTTGGCTCATATCCGAAAGCTTCCGTCTCTCCTGAGCATCTATGATGCCTTAGTCCTATCTAAAGAGCTTAGAGATATTCTCATTCACGCTCTATAAAACACTGAGCGGTATCTGGCTCGCCTTGCAGAAATTCATATGAAAGAAGCCCAGTACGCTCTGCATGCCGCTACGGTCACGTTTAAGGACGAAGACTTTCTATTGGGAACGACTGAGCATAATCGGCCGCTTTACGTGACCGGGTACAGTGAAGGAGATCGGATTAATCGCATATTGATTGATCTGGGATCCTCAGTGAAAATCATGAACTTGCGGACTCTGAAGAGTCTGTCAATGGACGTCCGACACCTGTCAAGGGAAAGGATTGCCATTCAAGGCTTCAACCAAAATTGCCAGCAAGTTCTGGGATCTATAGCTCTGCCAATCAGATTTGGGGATCTGCAAACCGAAGTTATGATGTACGTGGTCGACACTGACACGTCTTATAAAATTCTCTTAGGACGGCCGTGGTTTCACGATTACGGCATCGTTCTGTCAACTCTCCATCAATGCATGAAGTATACTAAAAATGGCGAAGAAAGACGCATTGACGAAGACATCCAGCCGTTCGGTGTGCATGAAGTCCGATATGAAGATTCTCGGTACTTTGTGAACCTCCAAAGTGCTGAGCCATAGCTGACCAACGACAGAACGGCCCTGAAGCTCAAAAGCAAGTCTGAGCCGGTGTTCATCTCAGAAAACTGCAATTTAATACCGCTCATTCATTATCTATTTTGTTATATATCGCTACTATTAACCAGCGTCTGCTCAGTGAATACAGATTACTGGTATCCATGATATAATACTGGAAACACATTCAAAATCACGGATATAACGTTTGGGAGCCGACACTGCAAATAGAACAGAAAACCGATCAATGACCAAAGATTTCTTTTGCAAATAAATGTGTGCAGACAATTTTGGTCCAACACAATGCAAGTGTGCACATGCTCTTTTGCACATGGACTATGGTGGGGCTACCCTTGCACAAGTGAGGGTGTGTGTAATAAAAGCTCAAAGATGTGATATGATTTAAAAGAATCAAGTTCCCTCCAAGCCTACTGAGTATAACCCAAGCTGATATGAAGAAATCAAACATTACCAGTGGACTTGTTGAGTACACACAAGACAACCACACTAACTTGGGCCCCATCGCTGAAGCAAAGCCCGGCGAGACCGTCCAAAAAACTGGCACCACCGGTCGAAACATGCCTAATTGTCCCCATTTTTCTTTTGGTAGTTTATTTGGGTCACATCATCTTATTCTTATTGTTTGTTTATTCTGGAATGAGGCATATAAATACCATATCAATGGGCAAAGGGAGAGGAGACTTTTGCTTTAGTTTTAGTTTAGAACAATTGTAATTGGTAAATGGTAACTTGCTTTTCCTTTGAACTCTTGAGCTCTTGCCCTTTATCTTGACCTTGCAACTTCTTCATTGAACTTGCAAGCTTAAGATTTAGATTCTCGAATTCAAGATTAGTTATATCTTATTTTGAAAATCAATAAAAGTTCTCATTGTTCTTTACATGTGTCTTGCTTTCTACAACTTTGAACTTGTGAAATCCTTGTCTTACTTTGATCTTGCAACCTCTTATGTGAGCTTGCAAACTTAAAGTTTGGTATTTTTATTTCACATTGGTACGGGCTTAAGAACATTTGAAGATATTTGCATGTAGGATATATCGGTTCTTAACTTTCTAACCTTGACTTTACATTCCTTGCAATCTTTGTTATGTGCCATACTCTTTTCTTTCTTTTTATTTTTGGTATTTTAAACATGTGTGAGTAATTGATTTACTTGTTAAGGGTAGAATATGGTTAGTTTGTGTTAGGAGATGTGTTTGCTAAAACCTTAAAAACCTTAACTTTGTAATTGAAACTCCGACCAAACGACTTGCAATTCCGCTCCATTAGGCACTTTATCCTACCACGATAGTGGTGAATCCTAATCGCGATCGGTTGCGGGTGGTTTGCCGAAGGCTAGGTCAAGAGACAACAATGGAAGGACAAGGGACAAGAAATACGGATTTAGCACACAATCGCAAATACCGTATTTCAAGTTCCCTAATCCACGTTGTTGCCTATTGTCTTAGTGTCAATATCAGAATTAGGTCTATAAGAAAATGGCAAACATCATCCTAACGCAAGCTAACCTAAAACTACCTCTAACAAGTCTTTTTATTGAAAATTTCATAGTTACGACACTTAGTATAAATAACAACTCAAGTAACGGTATTAACCCGTTAAAACAAGCTTAAAAACCTACCATCTCCCTGCGGACGACCCGTACTCATCGCGGCTCGCTACACGCGACACCGTCTTTGATTGCGGTTATTTCAGACTCTTTCTAAATACGACAAGGTGAAAATTTGTGTTAATCAGCCGGCTGTCACTTTCAAAAGCAGAAATCCCTATTTGCATCCGCATTTCGGCAGTGACACTGATGAGTCCAACGCTAGAAGTCCGTCCTTCCGTAAGACTCACCCTTGTTTCGATAGCGATACAGACGAGTCCGATATTGAAAGCTCATCCGCCAGCAAAATTCGCCCTCGTATAGGCAGTGACACTAAAGAAACAGAAGAAGAGGATCCGTCTAGCAATAGCTGTGCAAATCGGGCCCCCACGCAACAAGCAAAGCTATGAGAGACCCTCAAAATTACAGAAGGGTCCCTAGCCGTCACAAGGGTGCCGGAGTAGATGTACAAAGAGCTCGATGCATTTTCAGTCTCCACCGTGGACCAGCTGAAAACTTTCTACGTTCCCGGAAGAAAAAGTGGACATAAGGGCATCTTGTTTTATGGGTCAAATCCTGTTATGCACTCGGACGATTTGTCTGTTGCGTGCCTTCCCTATGAGAGAGGCATAAGAGCCGTCCTTAATTCCAGATACTATGCGCCCGAGATGCGGGAATATTTCAAAAGGTGCGGATGACTGTTTTATCAAACGGAGTCTGAAGAAATGTTTTATGAAGTGCTATGGTATCCACCTCAGGTCCGAGCACTCATCGATGGACGAATTCCAGATAGACAGGGCTTAGGTTTCATCCAGCCTGATTCCAAGGCATGCTACATGATCTATATTGGTGAAGCAGGCGAAAAGCCAAATGATGAAGACGAGCTAGCCGAGCCAGAAGAAGCCCCTCAAGAGCTCGAAGATGGCGAACAAGCAACCTTCGATGAGCTAACTGAGATCGATTTGGGAACGCCTGATAATTCAAGGCCGACCTACATTAGCTCACTCTTGTCAGAGGAAATGAAAGAGCAGATAATTGTTCTGCTGCATGAGTTCGCCGACTGCTTCGCGTGGACGTACAAAGAAATGCCCGGTCTTTCCCCTAAAGTGGCCGTGCATAAGCTGGCTATATGTCACGACCCGAAGGTAAGGAACGTGACTGGCACTTAAATTACGAAACGTCTCAAGGCGTAACGTAATCTAAGTAAGCCAAAGCCCAGAAATCTAAAACATTTAAAGATATCGAGTGAAAGAAAACTTAACTTAAAAAAGATAATTTTGTAAAATAAGGTCACCTTAAAACATTTTAATGCATGAAATTTCCCAAAAATTTCGGCAAAGTCTCCTTTGTAAATACTGGCCCCCAAACGGGTACAACACATGAAAATACATATAAATAAGGAATAAAGGCATCACCAAGCGGGAGCTAGCTCTTCGCCAATGGCGGAATCACGACCACACGCAACATGTATATCAAAAGTGCGAAATAAACATCTGAACGAAAGAAATGAGAAACACCACGTCGGCTCAAGTGAGCATCGACACCAAACATCACAATACAAGTCTCACGAGTCTCACCGTTTAGTCCAATATACAAGGGTAGATGGAGTATACTAGATACAAAAATAATACAAGATGGAACAAAAGTATCCTCGAAACCTACCTATGAGCAAAGCTGCAAATCGAAGCAATGAAGCAAAAAGAGAAGGTACGCCTACCAATACTGTGCTGACGGGTCGAACATGCAAGATACTGTGGCACAACGAGGGTGAGTTGCCAACTCGTGAGTAGTAAGTAACATCTAATAAGGCAATCGTAAGCATACACGCAAATGCGTCACAACCTACGTATCTCAAAATGATACTATATACTAGCATGAATGCATCATGAATGCATAATTGAATACGAAACCTGAACATGTCCGGTATAAGAAAACCTTTATTCTTATCTTAGAAAAGCATCTGTGCAATAAACTGAGTATCATCAATGAAATCAACGGAAAATCCGTATCAAGCATCAACACAAAATATGTATATCTCAATGTCTCAATGTCTCGATGTCTTAATGTCTCAATGTCTCCATATCTCAATGCCTCAATATTTCAATATCTCAATATCTCGGGCTCCGTCAGTCCGGATCGGCCCATATCATCAAATCTCACGACTATGGTCGGTATCTTCCGGATAACCGCCGTGCCAGACATCACCGGTAGGTAGTCTGCCTTTGCTAGGCTCATCGTCTACAACTTAAGCTTCTTGTCCTGGGATACCATACCGTGCCCACTATGTACCCGAAACGGTTCATCCAACTCCTCGAATCGGATCTCGAAAACCAACATAAATCAGGAAAACTCATGGTGGACGACACATACATCATATCACGAGAAAACCGCAACTTGCATTTTAAAAACGATAACAGGTTTATAAAATTCGTGCAGTTATCCCAAAAATCCAGAAATCTCATAAATACTGAAATCCTCGAGAAGAATCACAATATATAAACATACCGGTGATGATGGAAATCTATGATACGGTAGTATATACTATGCGAAGTACAGCCAGAAGCTATGCATGAATCATGATGTAATGAGGTATGTATATATGACTAACAATCCTACGTATCCATTTTAATGAAATGAATATACAAGTATAAGTTTACGGATCATATATGATGCAAATGCACAGTTATCGATTTTAAGCAAGTTTTATAGTGTTCGTGACATAGCAATTACCAAAGGCGTGTGTGTTCGCATGAGTAGTGCACGTGCTGCATGAACCAATGGTAATGGTGCAAGTGTCCTATAAGATGATATCATATATATATATATATATATGTATGTATGTATGTATGTATTTATATATATGTATAAGATCGTGTGATGCCATGAGATGAATAACTAGGAAACTATGCATATAAAATGCAAGTACTTCAAGTAATCTGAAACCATCGGGCGTCTCGCGCCATCCAGACGATCTCCCTATAGATGTGTACATCTACTCACCGGGATGTCTCGGCTAATCTGATCCAATCTCAGTCTTGTCTTTCCGCTCCACGTCCGACGCCTCTGCATCCGATCCTAGGATCGCACACAAGTAAATAAGATGGTAGTTATATAAATAGTCGCGGATACAAACAATACAAGTCAACCACGCGCACTAACTAGACGCGCATACACTTGGTGCACAAAACGCGCTCGCAACAATGCCATAAACCACAACTAGGGTCGCTAAACGTGACAACAACTAAGCCTAGAACCCAATCGCGCATTCACAACACATCAAATATTTTATGAAATAGGTGGTAAACCATCAAAACCTCAAACTTAATCCAAATCGATTTATTCGAAAAAAACCTAGTAAGCATCACTTAACCATTTTAGTACAAATCTAGATGTTTTAGCAAATCTAATGGCCACAAAGCTCACCTAATATCTTAATTAGGCCACATCATTACTAACTATATTTTAATTTCACCTATTTACACACTAAATATAAACATAGTTTTCATGCACAATTAATTAGAACAATTAAAAATAACGATTGGAGAATTAACTACTAGATTAGATTTTTCATGTCTTAAAATGTTAAACTACACATTGTAACCATAAACAAATGATAAAAACCCCAACTTGAATTCAAACCCTTCTCTTTACAATCACAAACTTACAATTAGAACTAATTTTAAACCTAAATAAGCTAGATTAAATCAATTAACCAACAATTAAACCATAGGGTTAAGATTTATATCTCATAAGTTTTGAGATCTAACATGCAACTTAGCCTCCCAAATGGGGTTCTTGCTTCATGATTCCAAGCTAGTTTGGCCAAAGAAAATTGGATGAATATTTAACTATACTTTAGTGAGAATTTGTATGGATTTTTGATGGAAAATGAGGGGATTTTTGTGATGAAATGAGGTGGTGAAATGGGAGAGGGACTGTAGGAATTGGGCTCGGCCACACTTGGGAGAGGAGAGAGAGTGAAGTGTGTAGAAATTTCCAAGTCAAGAAAAGCCCCATCATGCCATATATTAACTCCTTTTTCTTAATTAATTAATTTTATTATATTTTCTAACCAATCCTAGATTTCTCTAGAACTTTAGAGATAAAATAAAGAGAAACAATATGTTACAAACTAGATTCTAGGTTGCATGGTTCACATTTGTGTAATTAACCCATTCTCATTTGTAATTTTCACTAATTAAATGTATAAGTGAAAGTTTATAATAATATTTAAAATATTTAATTTATGAAAACTAGAAATTTATAAGCGACTAATTAAATACCAAATACTAACAATTATATAGCCAAAATTGGTATAATTAAGTTTATGTTGAAAAATAATTATATCTTGGTTTTACGGAAAACACATGTTATATTACCGATTATCGGAAAATTCTCCTGAACGATTTTCAAATCGTTACAGTCTTCCCCCTTAAAGAAATTCGGTCCGCGAATTTAAAATCTAACTACGCTTATCCTCGAAGAGATGGGAATATTTCTTCCGCATCTCGTCCTTGGCTTCCCACGTGACCTCTTCGCTATTCGGGCCACGCCAAAGAACCATTACGGTCGGTATGTCCTCAGACCTCGATTTCTTCACCTGCCGATCTAGAATAACTATCGGCTGCTCTGTGAAAGAAAGATTGCGCTCCAGCAGGATCTTCTGATACCGAATCGTGTGAAAGGGGTCATGAAGGTACTTGCGGAGTATCGATACATGAAACACGGGGTGAACATCTAGAAAGCTAGGTGGAAGAGCCAAACGATAAACAACTGCTCCGACACGCTCGAGAATCTCTAAGGGACTTACATACCTAAAACTAAGCCTTCATTTCCTCCTGAATCTCAACACGCCCTTGTTCTCCTCCGAAACACAGAGACGGAACCGCGTAGGTCCGTCTTGCCTGAATTTGGGGGCAGATACTAATTGGTGCTATCCGTCCACCTCTCCGAAGATGCCAGGTTGATTTATGATACCGTATATCGAAGGTTTAAAAGGATGCGGCCGATATAGCAGACTTCGTCAGATTCCCCCTCGTTGAGGGGTTTTTGAATGTGGGGACGCTCTTCCCTGCAGGCGCAATCCCCTGCAGTTAATTACGCTACCGCATCGCGGTAACCACTTTCTTCTTCTCTAAATGGTCACTTCGTGTCGTAGGTGTTTGTTTTGTTTTTGGTTGCCCATGGATTGTATATGGAGACTAATTTATGTTATCACCCGTAGGGCGTGGATTAGTCCAAATCCGTATTTTCTTAGATTTGGTTTTTGGTTTGGGTTTAAGGATACGTTAGTCTTATTTGAGACTAAGATCAACTTAAACGTTTGTTAAGGATACGTTAGTATAATTTTAGACTAAGATCAACTTAACGGGATCGTTTAGATCCAACAAAAGAGCATTTGGGCTCTATTGTTTAGTTTAGGGACATTGCGGTAGATTACCAGTTTAAGGACATGGTAGTCCAATATTAGTTTAAGGACATCTCGGTCCATGGGTTTAAAGGACCCCACAGTCCGAGGTTAAGGACATCATAGTCTATAGGTTTAAAGGACCCCACAGTCCGAGGTTAAGGGCATCATAGTCCATGGGCTTAAGCACCCCACAGTCTGTAGTTTAAAGACGTCACAGTCTATAAAGTTTAAGGACGTCATAGTCCATGAGTTTAAGGACCCCACAGTCCATAGAATGATTGGTTATCGGGACCCGTCATCTCTTTGAAGAGGTTGAAAGATTACAACGACAAATATCAAAGGAATGAAGAGATGTACCCTTGAACTAATGTTGATTGGGAAATATGTAGTCCAATTTGGGACTACGATCAATTAGATTATGAGCACATTGGCTCAATTAAATCTGAATTGAGGACTTATGGCCAACTTGGGATAAGTCCAATTAGGTTTAGAATGATAGACCTTTGTTGGACCGTTGAACATTTGTCTGGGTTCAGCCTCCCCATTATTTAGTAATGCTAAGTATGGGTTTAGGGGCTCTGACAACATTTTGTCTTTGGCTGAGCACTAACCATATTTTGTCTTTTATTGAGTGTTGAGCACTCATATACCATATGAGATGATCGATCTTGGAAGACAACGGTGTATTTGAGGCTCAGTCCAAAGGAGAGCCTTGCCTCTGGAAAACTCAGCCAATTTAGGCTAAGACTGGTTTGAAAATAGTGTTAAACACTAGCACATATCTGGCGGTCACGTGTTCCCATGTGATGTGCTTAAAACAGTGTTAAACACTAGGGACAAAACGCTCAAAATAGTGTTAACCACTAAAAATGAGGTGGTCACGTGGGGTCACGTGAGGCGCCTGAGAATTGGGCCAAACCTCCTTTATTTTATTCTCAGAGTATTCAGTTAGTGTTAGACACTTTTGGTCTTCAGACCATCATGTATGGGCACGTGATGGGTACCCATGCATTGATTATTAAAGTGTTTATTAGGGGTCACGTGGGGACACGTGAGGGCGCCCAAAATTGATTCTGCTCTTGGATTTGTTCCCTTTTGTTTTGAGAGTCACGTGTGAGCACGTGAGGCATTGCCTTCATGCTTTTTCTTTCTCATTTTGAGGGGTCTGTTTAAGGGTCACATGGGGACACGTGACCTGTTCATTCTTTTTTTACTCATTGAGGATGAGGGTCACGTGTTACCACGTGATCACGTTGGATACTTTGATCTTTATGTGCATGGAGAGTTTTAAGTCTCTTGTTTTTTGAGAATTAAATTCTTTTATAGGGTTAAACCCTAGTTCTGTTTAAAGGAATTAAATTCCTGTGTATTTGGAAGAATTAAATTCTTATATAGGGTTAAACGCTAGTTTCATTTGGAGGAATTAAATTCCTATGAATTTGGGAGAATTAAATTCTCAAAACTCAATTCTCCCTCTTAGTTTTGGATCTGCATGGCAGAATCTCTCCGATGAGAATTAAATTCTCAACTTGTGGGGAGATCCACTTCTGCAGATCTTCAACCAAAGGAAGAACTAAGTTCTTATTAAGAAGAGTTAAACTCTTAAATTGAGAATTAAATTCTCTTTTTGTTTTATGGAGCTCAGATCTCTTTCCCTTTCTCAACTAAGGTTTTCTTTTTCTGAAGAGATCTTCTTTTTCTCTCTTGAGAATTAAATTCTCCTCTCTTTTTTCTCTCTGTTGTTGTATATTTCCCAAAAAAAAAAAAAGATCCCGCTCTCTTCTCTTCTTAGCTCCTATTTATAGGAGAAAGAAAAGAATTAATTTTTTTTGTCAATCTTTCATTGAAAGATTTTAGTTGTTTTTTGTAACCAACATGATCTTTTAGATCTTCCCGTGAATTTTATTCACCATTGGATTTTTAATCCAAAAGATATTTTATCTGTTATTCCTGGCAAATTTCAGGGAAATCTTTCATTGTATAAAATCTTTCCATAAATTGGTGATTTTTAATCACCATTGGATTTTTAATCCAACGGTGCTCCATTTTATAGAGCACCATCTTTTTTGTTTGGAAAGATTTAGAGAAATATTTTTCCAGTTAGGGTTTTTGATTCACTCTTAATTTGAATTTAATTCTATTAATTCATAGATCTTTAGGAACTCATCACGTGTTGGCACGTGATGCCCCATTGGGATTTTTCCTTGTTATTTTATTATACCTTTAATTCTTTTCAGTGGGTTTAAAGGCCCATCACATCTTGGCACGTGACCCTACGGATTAATTATTTCCAATTATTTATTTTATTCAGTGACTACAGGCTTTGCCTGTAAATGGTCACGTGTCTGCACGTGATGCCCGGCCACGTGTAGGCACGTGATGCCCGGTCACGTGTGAGCACGTGATGCCTCATAACTTTTGATCCCGGAGGAATTATGAGGCCCATAATATATCAAATCGAAGGCTTTTTCGAGATGATTTCGATACCATCAGAATTTAGCTATTTCAAATTTGGGAGTTTGTCAAAATACAGCCCGGAAAATACTGGTTCACATTTTCTTAAACGTATCGCTGTCATTTGATACCTTGGGCTCTTTTGCGCAGAAATTTTTTGGCGGGAACAAATGCCCTCCAGTACTTTGCCCACGTATGTATATACGTGGGTGAAGTAGTGCAGAGTAATTCATAGCGTATGACCAGTTTCGGGTTGGTATATAATTTTCAGAATCTTGATCTGAGAAGATAACGAGCGGACACAAGCGTCGTCATTTATCATTGACTCAAATCTTGACTCTTAAGGGACATAGTTCCAAACCCTCAGCTCCATGAGCCGCACCCTTCTATTTCTTTACGTTTTACTCTGGCATGAAGTAGTTTATATGCTCATGAGTAACTTCTCCATTTCAGTGGCATGTAGCTTTGGCAAGTGTGGCCCATAGATGGTAGATAACAGTTCATCTTGAACTCTTTATAAGGTAGCGATGGCTTAGGAAACACGAATATGATCTGTTGCCTAAGACTTTCCAACTTTATGAGCCGTGAGGGTCTCATAAAGACTTTTCTCCATACGAGTCGTGAGGATCTCGTAGGTGTCTTTTCTCCTTAGGAGTCATGAGGACTCCTAAGTGCGTTTTCTCTTAATAATCGTAAGGATCCCACAAGAGAATTTTCTTTATGCGTAGGGACACTAATTTCTCCGCAAGTTGAGACGAATCAAGAGATTCTCGAAAAGACACTGATTTCCTCACGGGTCGAAACGAATCGAGGGGTTCTCGCCAAGGACGCTGATTTCCCTGAATCAAGATAAGAAGCGATAGCTTAGGAAACAGGTTCAGATATGCTGCCTAAGACTTTTCAACTTTATGAGCCGTGAGGTTCTCATAAAGATTTTTTTTCTCCCCACGAGTTGAGAGGATCTCGTAGGTGTATTTTCTCCTTAGGAATCGTAAGGATTCCTGAGTGTGTTTTCTCTTGAGAGTCGTAAGGATCTCACAAAAGAATTTTCTTCCTTACAAATCGAGAGGACTCGTAAGTGATTGATGAGTTGACCTACCCCCGAGTCAAAGCATTGCTTCAACAGGGAGGTCGAGGGTTTACTTTGGGTTGTCTGTGCACTGCCGAATCATGGAACTAGGAACTTTGCCGCGGCTCCGCTTTACTGACGTCGTATATTCCTGCAGAGATACTGATTTCTCTGTGGATCGGCGTGAATCGAGATGTTCTCGTCAAGGATGCTGATTTCTCTGAATCGAGGTTTTTGCCAAGGACAATGATTTCCTCGGAGTTGAAACAAATCGAGGTATTCCTGCAAAGACGCTGATTTCTCTGCAAGTCGATGCGAATCGAGATGTTCTCGTCAAGGACGCTGATTTCCATGAATCGAGGATTTTGCCAAGGACACTGATTTCCTCGGAGTTGAAATAAATCAAGGCATTCCTACAAAGACGCTGATTTCTCTGCGGGTCGATGCGAATCGAGATGCTCTCGTCAAGGAAGCTGATTTCCCTGAATCGAGGTTTTTGCCAAGGATACTGATTTCCTCAGAGTTGAAACGAATTGAGGTATTCCTGCAAAGACGCTGATTTCTCTGCGGGTGGATGCGAATCGAGGTGCTCTCGTCAAGGACGATGATTTCCTTGAATTGAGGTTTTTGCTAAGGACACTGATTTCCTCGGAGTTTAAACGAATCGAGATATTCCTGCAAAGACGCTGATTTCTCTGCGGGTCGATGCGAATCGAGGTGCTCTCGTCAAGGATGCTGATTTCCCTGAATTGAGGTTTTTTTCCAAGAACACTGATTTCCTCGGAGTTGAGACGAATCGAGGTATTCCTGCAAAGACACTGATTTCCTTGCGGGTCGACGCGAATCGAGATGCTCTCGTTAAGGACGCTGATTTCCCTGAATCGAGGAGGCTGCCAAAGACACTGATTTCCCTGGGGTTGAGACGAATCAAGGTATTCTTGCAAAGACACTGATTTCTTTGCGGGTCGACACGAATCGAGATGCTCTCGTCCAGGACGCTGATTTCTCTGAATCGAGGAGGTTGCCAAAGACACTGATTTTCCTGGGGTTGAGACGAATCGAGGTATTCCTGCAAAGATGCTGATTTCTCTGCGGGTCAACGCGAATCGAGATGCTCTCATCAAGGACGCTGATTTCCCTGGGTTGAGACGAATCGAGATATTCCTGCAAAGACGCCGATTTCTCTGCGGGTCGACGCGAATCAAGATGCTCTCGTCAAGGATGCCGATTTCCCTGAATCGAGATTTTTGCCAAGGACACTGATTTCCCTGGGGTTGAGACGAATTGAGGTATTCCTGCAAAGACGCTGATTTATCTGCGGGTCGACGCGAATCGAGATGCTCTCGTCAAGGACGCTGATTTCCCTGAATCGAGGAGGTTGCCAAGGACACTGATTTCCCTGGGGTTGAGACGAATCAAAGTATTCCTGCAAAGACACTGATTTCCTTACGGGTCGACGCGAATCGAGGTGCTCTCGTCAAGGACGCTGATTTCCCTGAATTGAGGAGGTTGCCAAAGACACTGATTTCCCTAGGGTTGAGACGAATCGAAGTATTCCTGCAAAGACGCTGATTTCTCTGCCAGTTAACGTGAATCGAGATACTCTTGTCAAGGACGCTGATTTCCCTGAATCAAGGAGGTTGCCAAGGACACTGATTTTCCTAGGGTTGGTTGACTTGTTTCCGAAACGGAGCGTTGATCCGGAGGGGAGGTCATTGGTTGACTCTAGGTCGTCTGTGAACCGTAGAGTCTTAGAACTGGGGACTTTGCCGTGGTTCCGATTGATGGTGTAGCATTTGTGTCCTACTGGAATGAGGAGGAACACCGTTGTTGGTCTCCAGGCTGTAGATGTGGCCATTGAGATTTGGAACTAGGGACTTTGCCATGGCTCCGTTTCGTTGCGACTCTGAGGTCGGTTGTTGATGTCATGTTTGCATCTTGTTGGAGTGAGGAGAAACGCCGTTGGTGATCTCTAAGTTGTCGATGAACCGTCGAGATTTGGAACTAGGGGACTTTGTCATGGTTCCATTGTTTTGACCCTGGGGTCGTTTGTTGACGTCACATCTGCATCCTGCTGGAGTAAGGAGAAACGCCGTTGGTGATCTCTAGGCTGTTTGTGAACCCTCGGGATTTGGAACTAGGGGACTTTGCCATGGTTCCGGGGTAGTCTCTAGGCTGTCTGTGAACCGTCGAGATTTGGAACTAGGGGACTTTGTCGTGGCTCCGTTTGTTGATGTTCCGATTGGAGGGAGGAAGAACGCCGGTGTTGATCTCTAAGTTGTCGATGTTGACATCGAGACCCTAAAGCTAGGGATCTTCCTTCACTTCGTTTGTTGACATTGTGTCTGCAATATTGCGATGAATATCGAGATTGCCTTTAGGTTGTCTATGAACCATCGAGATTTGGCTTCGCTTCGACGAAGCCTGGTGGGACGATATGGTTCCCTTCTTGTTTGTGCCCATGGATTGTATACAGGGGTCAATGTGACCTCACCTGCAGGGCAAAAAGTTTCATTTTTTCATTTTTTTATTTCTTTCCGTGATGCTCTATCATTTCAGCTTTTTATATCGTGAAAGTCGTGATCGCCCAATCATTTCGGCTATTTTTCGCGGTGCCCAATCATTTCGGCTATTTTTTCTTTTTGCTCGCTTTTTTTTATTGCGAGTTGCCCAACCATTTCGGCTATTTTATATGCATATATTATTACTTGCTGATTTTGTTGCAAGTTAGCCTATCATTTCGGCTATTTCATATGAATTTTTGGCTCGTCGACTTTTCGCCACGAGTTGGAACTTGGGATCTGGTGCCAATCTTAGCATCAGCATCGCTGCGACTGCAATATTACCAGGAGCGAACCATCATTTGCCGTGAAAGGGCTTGGAATTTGATACCGATTTAGGCATCAACATCGCTACCACTAGAACATTGCCAGGAGCGAATCATCATTTGCCGTTGTCGGTTCGAACAAAGGTAGCTTAGCCAACAGGGTTAAGATCCTGTTGACTAAGGCTTTTGACTTTATGAGTCGTAAGGGTCTCACAAAGGTGTTTCTCCCTACGAGTGGTGAGGATCTCGTATGTGCGTTTTCTCCTTAAAAATCGTGAGGATTCTTAAGTATATGTTCTCTTATAAGTCGTAAGGATCTTACAGGAGTGTTTTCTCCTTATAAGTCGAGAGGACTTACAAGGGTCATTCACCGTGTGAGCATATCCCTAGTCGCTGGTGGGACTCTGTTAGGGAAATGTTCATTCGTGCCCGTGGATTGTATACAAGGGTCAATATTGAACCGTATGTAGGGAAAAATCGAGGGGTATGACTGCTTAAGAACAGGTTCATATCCCTGTAGCTTAAGGCTTTTGAATCTTATGAGCCATGAGGGTCTCATAAGAGGGTTCTCCTTACGAGTCGTGAGAATTTCGCAAGTGTAATTTCTCCTTAGGAATCGTAGGGATCCCTAAGTGTGTTTCTCCTTTGTGAGTTGTAAGGATCTCACACAGGTGGTTTTTCCTTACAGGGTCGAGAGGACCTTGCAAGTGTCTTTTGACGAGATTGCGCCCTTTCGGGTTTTCACAAAACTCGCCGGTAGTCCCGCTGTTTTTACTCACGGTGCCCTTTCGGGTTTTCATCCGTACCCATTTTGCTTATGGACGTACCCTTTTTTTTCTTTTTTTTACCACGTCAGCCTGGGGATGCCGCGGGTTTGTAGTAGTTTAAAGACGTTTCGTTCATTCGCAAGTTTTAGGACATTGCGGTCCGTCGTTAGTTTAGGGACATTTCGGTCCGAGTTTATCCTGTATGCATGTGCATTTGTCAAGTGACAAGATACATGACGCTGATGTGGAATACACCCATTTAGGGTGTGATTTGATATGGTTGGAGTGTTTTGTGACCCATCCCTATCACGGCTTCTCCAACTTGACGCCGAAGCCTGGCCCTTTCGAATAGGGCCATTTGGCATTCTTGATCAGGTTTGCTCTTCTGACGGGTTTCGTTCAGTAGCATGTCGATCATCTCGTCTGACGGTTCCAAGAATTTTGGCATCGATCCTGCCCCCAGCTCTTCTACATTATCTTCTGATGCTGAGTGAGCTTCTTTATTATTTAGCAACGAATGAGAGATCATGTGGCAACTTGCCACATAATCTTCTGGTTCCTGTAACGAGTTGTCTCTCTCATCATCATTGCTATCTCCGCCCTTCAGGATATGGTTGAGAAATTCTTGGAGTGTGACCGAGGATCGCGCCTTTTGATTGTATTCCTCCAGCGCGTCAATATGCTTTTGGTCCGTGCGCTTATCATCAGGCTTCACGGGATTTTTCTTCTTCTTTGAAGACTTTAACGGCTGGGCATGAGCCTTTTGACCATTGCTCCCAATTCTCGGTGTTGGGCATGGTTTCAGCATCCCATCGATGATCCCCGGTTCTAGCAGGCTTTTCCACCTGATTGCCGGGCATGTGTGAAGATCCTTCAGCATTCTTTTCATCTTGGTTGAAAGAGCAACCTCCCATGGAGCTTCTTCTATAAAAGAGCATGATGCCCCCGGTGTGTCAACCCTTTTAAGAGTGTGCTGTTGTTGCGGATTCACCTTGCAGTTTTCAGATAGCGCGAACTTGCCCTGTTGGTATTGGTCTTCAACCCAGTTTTTGAAGACGTAGCAATCTTCGATCGGATGGCCCAATACTCGGTGGTAGGGGCAGTAATTAGAATCGTTGATTTTGTTCGGTCGCGGTGGGTGTCTCGACTCCGGTAGAGTGATGAGCCCATTGCATATTTCCAGTTCAAACAATCTCCTTGTCTTATCTCGGGAAAATGAGTAAGGACGTCCCCGTTTCACTTCGAGGGATTGGCGTTTTTTTTTTTGGCGAACAACCGGTCTTGGGCCACTCGGTTGTTGTTGAGCGTGGGCGAAGAAGATTGCTTTCCCTTTGCCCTTTTCATTCCGAGGCTCTGAATTTGAAGAGGAAGGCCTATGGCCCATCTGGTCCATTTGGGCTAGCTTGTCAATCAAGACCTGGAAGGTGGTTAGCTTGAAGAACATCATGAATTATGAAATGGTTGCCTGAGGGTCGAGGGTCCCTACGAACATACCTACCGCAGGCGCTTCTTCGATGTGCTGCTTGCACTTCGACCATAGATTCCGCCACCGAATTGTATGCTGAACCCATGTTTTGCCTGGCTTCACTCTGGCATTAGTTAACGTGGTGATCAGGGTGCGCTCGCTAGAGCTTGCGAAGCGTTGAGTGAACAGCAATTCCATCTCCGTAAAAGTTTTGACGGAGTCGTTGGGAAGCTCCAAATACCACTCGAATGCTGTCTCCGACAAGCTGCCAACGAATTGGCGAAGCAGTAGCTTGTCGTTGCCTCCAGTGTTGCCACACAGAGCCCTAAATTGAGTGACATGCTGATATGGATTTCCCGTCCCCTTATATATGTGGAACATGGGGATCGTGTATCCTGGCGAGTACTTTATTTGGTCATACCAATCCGGATAGGGCCGTCCAGTTTTAACAATTTGCCCAGCCGCTTCATTCACCTGATGAACTCATATCTGCTGAGCGATGTAATCATCCAGTGCAGTTTTTGAGGTGGTCTCCTCCTTGGCTGCTGACAGAGCCGGCAGAGAATTTGATGTCTCTCCTCTATCATCTTCAAGGACAATCGGAGGGTCTTCAGCCGGAGGATCCGGTTGTATCATCATCCCGACCATGTCTTGGAAGAGAAGCACCATTCGTTTTATATTGGCCGTTTGTTCCGCGGCCTATTTGTCCTTCTTCTCAAGCATTCTCCGAAAGAATTCGACATCAGTTTCCTGCTCACGGCGCTGCTCCGAGGATGTCTCTGGGCTTGCTTTCGGTCCTATGAGTGCGGCCATAGCTGTTAATATCTCTTGGAGGTTTTATTGTTGTTGCTCCTAAGCCCTAGTCACTGATCGCGTAAGCGGTCGATGACCTGTGGAGATATGACTATCCTCTTTTTCAGATGCCATATAAACGGTATGTATCGCCATGCCCCCAGACTTGGGGAGTTTAGGTTCAGCGTTCTTGCGATTCATCGCAGACACCGGGATTTTCTTTAGCTTTCTCCTATTGTGAGCGGTCGAGGTTGAGGGGGCCGTTGCAGTAGGCACCCACGTAGCCGTCGCCTTTTGTGGTTTGACAGGATGGTTCTCTTCTCGCTGAACTTTCACCTTTTTCTGTCGGCGAGAGTAATCTTGATCAATTACCGAGTCTTGGACTTGACGCCAGACCTTGTAAATTTTAGAGGACAGCCGTTGAGGGGGCTGTTCCAGCTTCGTCTTTATGGCATTCTCCACGGGCAGAGGAGATCTCTTCAGCACGGCAGTCAGAGAGTTTTTGCGCACCCTCCTTAGCGGTTCAAAGCTGTTCCCAGTTGGAACAGCAACATCGATATCCACCGTTGGAGCCGGCGGAGTCAGTCCAGAAGGTGAGTTGCCCCCAGCCTTCCTTACTCGGCGCCAGTAGTGACGTCGAGCGTGTCGAGCCGTTGGAATTGTCTCAGCTGTAGGGGTGACTTCCTCATGCCCCCTGTGTTGGTCAGAAGTTGTCGTTGTCAGCCTATTGAAGACCGATGTCCGTTGAGTGGGGATAACCAACCTATCGAAGGCAGACTTCCATGTAGGGGAAGCAGCCTTGACGATTTCTCATGGAAAAGGATCTGAAACAGTCAGTC
The DNA here is from genome assembly GCA_030015575.1 of Agapanthus africanus. Taxonomy (NCBI): domain Eukaryota; kingdom Viridiplantae; phylum Streptophyta; class Magnoliopsida; order Asparagales; family Amaryllidaceae; genus Agapanthus; species Agapanthus africanus. Next base: position 726,693,641 of record CM057342.1, on the reverse strand, counting down.
TTGTAAAGACCGACCCTTTGGCAGGAGAAGCCGTCTTAACGACTTCATGAGCAGGAATGGCTATCCGCTTAGGGATAACTCTTTCTGGTATCGCGGGCTTCTTCATGGGCCCAAATAAGCTTTGGTCCAGTCTATCAAAGACTGAGGCGTTAGAGCTGGACGACCCGTTGAGAGGGGCCGCAGTAGTTGTGAGCCGATTAAAGGCCGAGCTCTTCGGAGCTTCTTGCAATGGTACAGGAGCGTTGAAACTCATCGGTGGGAGCATGGTCCCAAAGAATAGCCCAGTGGTGGTTTGAGTTACCTGCTCCACTGGCATCGTGAAAAAGGAAGCCACTTGGGGCCCGTAGGTTACACCTCCAGATGAGGCGGAACGGAAGTTGCAGTTGCAGTTAGTGCAGTTTGAAGCCATTGATCTTTTGTTCTCTGCACGGAGTAAGACACCAAATCTTAGTATCTCGAATCCACAGGCAACCATAGCAAACCGCGATTCGTTCGCGAACACGACACACGAACTGTGGAGTGGAAAGAGGAAAAGTTCCCACCGGGCGTGCCAGAATCTGTTTCACTCCGAAACACAGAGACGGAACCGCGTAGGTCCATTTTTCATATCATAATTTTGCATTATTATATTCCCCATTCTTATTCATTTTACAAATAAACATGTGCTTTTGATCCATGTCTGCTACATAGTTGCAGGTTACAGGTTCTCGGAACAAAGCAGTGAAAATGATGAAAAAATGATACAAAAGTGAGACTACGACCGACAAATGGAAGAATCTTGATCATGCCTACAGTTTGAGGGACAACGAAGATCAATAAACAAGTACAAAGGCAGCGCAAGGTTCAAGACTTCGACACAAAGCGAACGGTAAAAGTCCACTACATAATTCACTGTGGAGATCTGGATGAGAAGTAGAAGACATTCTGAAGAACCAACTAAGGAAAACAGAAGAAAATAGCAACAGACAGAAGACCAGAAAAATTGAGCCAACAAGCCCTCAACATGGCCACGGATCCGCGGCCAAACATGGATTTTGGCCGCGGTTCCGCGGCCATAAAGAGCCCGTGTCGGTGCAATCTCGTGTCGGTGTGGCGGTGCGTTGACTAGTCTTCTTAGGGGTAAAATTGTAAAAGCAGATGTGTGTCGATTGTAACCCTAGGGTTTCTTTGTTCTATAAATAGAAATCCTAAACCTCTCTATGGGGTATGCCTCTTTTTATTTTATCTATTCAGAACTTCAATCCGGTGTAAATATTTGGAGAGAGCCATCAAATAAAGTAAGACTTTTATTTCATTGCCCTAGTTAATTTTATTTCTGTCTTAGTATAATTTTATTATCTGCCCTAGTTAATTAGTTAGAATATGTTTATCAATTCCCTAATGAGTGAGTAGTTCGTTACTTATTAGGGTTAGGAATAGGGAAGGTTTGAGAGATGAAAATCTCTCACCCCTTTCTTGCCCATCACATATAAATTCATAGGACTCCATGCATACACACACACACCGTTCCCTTCAACACCTTACCCCACAAGGTAACAGTGATACCGTAGTATAAAAGACCGGTTGTGTATGTTTTCCATGGAGGTTAGGGTAAAAATTAAGAAAGAAAGGATAAGAACGTAGAGGAAGAAATATCGTTTCTTCCCGATGGTCCTAATCCTCTTTATTAATTATTACCATAACACCTAAATAGATCTAAATTAGGGCACTGAAAGCGGTGGGAAATTTTTAATTTCCAAACTTAACCTAAACCTAACCCTAGAAAGATTCTAGTCCTAGTTTAAATCAACTTAGTTTTTAGAGATAATTAAACCAACACCGTTTGGAATTAACTTGTTAAAACAATTAGGAAATACACAACATCCCTGTGGACCGACCCGTACTCACCGGCTAGCTACCAAGCGACGCCGTTCTTGATTGCGGTAATTAATTCTTTGATTCATCTTTCGAAAGCGAAAGCGCATATAAAATTTCATATAAATCAAATGGCGCCGTTGCCGGGGATGGCGTAGTATTTTCCTTTTGCAATTTCGGGTTAATATAAAATCATAAAACTCATAAAAACTGAAAAATTAAAAAATATAAAAAAATTTATCATCTTGTTATTGTTTGATGGGTGTTCGTGTGAATTTTGCAGGATCGACGAACGAGTTCGGATCTGGAAAAATCCAGAGAGCGAAGCAGAAAACTGAAGATCTGAACAACATAGGATTACAGCAACAGAGGAGCAGAAGAAATCTGGAGAACTGAACCGCCTTTCCAACCGCGTTTCCGCCGCATAAGCACCATATTGGCCGCGCATCCGCGGTGCGGTGGTGACGTCAGCAAAGGAAAATCCTGTGTAAGCTTCTCCTATTCTTCTCTGAACCCCCTAATATCTCCTCTGTAAAATTTGCCTGCAGGATTCTTTGCGCCAAAAATTTCTCCCCTTCTCCAATTACTTGATCTTGTGCAGGATTCTTTGCGCCAGTAAAAAAATTGTTTGCAAGTGATTGTGTTTACTGCTTTGCATATTTAAATTGACTTTAAGGGGCTTGAACACCAATCCAAATTGGGTGGGGATTTCATCACCCTTTCCAGGACCCCAAAAATCACATAAGGCATATTGCATTGACCATCAATTAATTAAAAAAAGATTAGACTCGGCCCTAAGGACTTCGCGCTCAATAGGACAAAGGAATAGTTGTAGGCATCGACCGTTGATTCTAACCTGACTTTGTGGTGCCTAGGCTAGACAGGTAGTGAAAGGTAACTTTAAAAGGCCCGTCTCACGGTGATTCGTGAGCGGATCCCTCTTTTCTCTATTTGTGCTTACCTGGCCACAATTGGCGGTGAAGAGACGGTTTGAGCTCCTACTTCTTTCCCTTTGGAACAGTTAGGAGCTGTCTAGCTGACCTAGGTGACCCTAGATCTAGGCTTGATTATGCATTTGTGATTGATTGAACGTGTGTCTAAGCCTTTTATCGAAAAAAAATTTTTGCAAAAAGCTTCACATAAAAAAAACACAAAAAGAGAAAAGAAATTTTTTTTTTACAAAAACTTGCAACTTGTCTGTAAGAAATCCGTGCACCCCACTTACACCCATTTTCTTTCCATTGACATTTTCTTACCCCCACATTCTATTTTTCACCTTTTTGACTACACTACCTATTTATTGTATGTCCGGTTGGACTAGGGACACTAGTGCCCGATTAGTCCGTGTCTCGTTGGTACCGACCGACGACGCTTTCGACTCCGAAGTCGAAATTCCTTCCACTTCCTCACCTTCACCTTCACATTCTTCATCTTCTAAGGAGATGTCGGGATTTAATCCTAACAACACCTTACCCATGGGACTGATTCCACCTCCGTTAGGTGCAAATAACCCACAACACCCGCCTGTTGAAGCGCCCCAATGAATCGCTCTCCTGGATCTTTTCTACCCTATCCGCACCGCCTTACCTACTTGTCTTTCACTCCCATCGGCAAATGGGGACAATTTTGAGATCAAACCCCACTTCATCAACATGTTGCCAAAATTTCACGGACTGGAATCCGAAGATGCCTATATCTTCATAAACAAATTCCAGAATGTTTGCGCAATGATGAAAACAACACAACTTTCTGATGATGCTATAAGGCTACGGGTCATTCCTTTCACCTTATGTGACTTAGCCGAGAAATGGTTATATAGCACAGCATCACACTGAATTAAAAATTGGGAAGAGTTTGTTAAAGCTTTTCTTAAAAAAATTTATCCACATCACAAGACTGCGAGAATTCGCAATGAGATCATTTAATTTTCCCAGCTTCCTTCCGAACCCTTTTGGAATATTTTGAAAGATTTAAAGACCTACTTGTTCAATACCCTAACCATGGTATCGAGAATTGGCAACTTTACCAAACTTTATACGAAAGATTGAACCCAGCAACGAAGCAGTTGTTGGAAACCATTTGTCAAGGTCACTTTCTAACCAAATCTAGTGAGGAAGCTTGGCAGTTTCTCGACGATCTTGCTGAACAAACACATCAGTAGGAAAGCACCAAGACCACCTCATCTTCTTCTGTTGGTCAGTCTAGGGCAGGCATACATCAATTAGATATATCGATTGCAATGAAGGCCGAGATGGCATCACTTATGAAAAAGCTAGAAGCAATTGAGACCAAAATCTCATCGCCTTCTCCTGCCCCTGCTTTACCCCCACGAACTGTTTGCGCTTGTTGTTCGGATCCATCACATCTTACCGAAGAGTGTCCTTACAATCCACCTGTTCAAGGACAAGATCATGTCAATGCTGCCTTTCAACAAAGACAAAGAAATGATCCATAACTTTCGACTTATAATCCGGGTTGGAGGAGTCACCCAAATTTTACTTGGAATCAAAATCAACAATTCCAAGGAAACAACAACTTTCAAAGGCCTCCTCCTCCACAGCAACAAGCACCCCAACAAACTCAATACCAGCAACCTTTCCAACCACAACCTTACCCAAACCAAATGAACAATTTTATGCCCAACAACTCTTACCCTCCAAACAATTTTGTTCAACCAAATGATGATAAGGTTACCTCGCTAGAAAGAAGTCTAGATGCGTTTCTAAAACAATCTACACAATTCGCAGCAAGGTTGGAGACTTCCATCCAGTCTTTGGTGCACAACAGTGCTTCACATGATCAAAGTATCAAATCAATCGAGGCCCAAATTGCACAATTAAATGATGCATTGAGCGAGCGAGAAAAGGGAAAGGTTCTATCTCAACTATTGCCAAATCCCGATCACACACATAACGCATATGTTGCATATGAACAACAAAATCATAATGTAAATGCTGTGACCACGTTGAGATCTGGAAGAGTGTTGCACAATAACGTGGGTATTAGTAATGACACCTATGCCGGTGGTTCTTCTTCTTCTTCATCCTCTTCTTCTTCATCTTCTTCGTCAGAGCCTGTTCTTCATTCTTCAAAAGGCTTTACTTCTTCTAATCCGAACGGACCCACATCTCACTTCACGAACACACCAACACTGGGATCCGTTCCAACTCCGCAATCTAATCCACAAAAGTTGGACTCAACAGATATTCAAAATGTTCCATTTCCAAACAGGTTGAGATCCAATAAACCAACTCCCCAAATGGAGAAGATTGTGAAGTTATTCAAACAGGTTAGCATAAATATACCTCTCTTGGATGCAATCCATCAAGTCCCTTCTTACGCGAAAATCTTACAGGGATTATACACCTCGAAGAGAAAGTCTCAGATACCCAAGAAAGTGCTAGTAGCTAATGCCGTGAGCAATGCTATTAACCAACCTCAACCCTTACCCCAAAAACGAAAGGACCCTGGCTGTCCTACAATTTCAATAACAATTGGGGATAAGAACATCAATCGAACACTTTTAGATCTTGGTTCTAGTGTTAACCTGCTTCCTTACTCTGTGTATGAGCAATTAGGTGTTGGAGTGTTAAAACCCACTCATTGTACTCTCCAAATGGCTGATCGATCAATCACCCATCCTAGGGGTGAGTTAGAGGATGTGTTGATCAAAGTAAGGGACTTCATATTCCACGTTGATTTTATTGTTATGGACACACAATCTGTTGCTAACCCATGGAACCAAATTCCGGTGATCCCCGGTCGACCATTTTTGGCCACTTCCAATGCCGTAATCAATTGTCGCAATGGCTCTATGACTCTATCCTCCGGGAAGATGTCTAGTGAGTTCAATATTTACAAGATAGGAAGTCTGTCCCTCGTGCCTAAAGCTAGTATACTAGAAGTTTGCTCAATCAACGAAATCACGCAGGGGACTGTGAGCTTGAAAAATTTATGTTTGATCACAACAGCTTTGATGCTACTAGTGCGCCCCTCCTTGAATCTGACATAGTTCGCACAACCGATATCGATTACGGGTGTTTCACTTTTTCAGACAATTTGGACGACTAACCGCCCGAGTATGAGTCCTTTGAATTTTCGGATGAGTTAGTTGAATCATCCGACTCGGTTGCTTGCAGTGATTTCGAACCATTATTGGAATCCTTCGAGTTCGAGATAGTTTCACCAATTTTACCTTCAATTCCAAAACTCGAACTCAAGCCTTTGCCGTCTCACCTTAAATATGCTTACCTAGGTGAGAATGAGACCTTTCCTGTTATCGTATTGGCCTCTCTAGCCCTCGAGCAAGAGAAAGCCCTTTTAATGGTCTTAAAAGATAACCGGTAAGCTTTTGGCTGGACTATGGCGGACATCAAGAAGATTAGTTCCCTCATAATTGAACATCATATATATCTGATGGATGATGCCAAGCCAGTAAAGGATCCACAGAAACATCTCGGAGATTGTGTGGTTAATCAACCTCCTCCAATAGAAGTTGAACCACCCCCTTTTCTTCTAATAAACTACGAGAATACCAATATTCCACTGATTTTTTATCATTCGCATTCTCGTTGTTATTCACCTCCTATCTCTTCACTTCCATGTACATGCAAACACTTTCCATACCACCACTTATCTCTTCCCCACTTCTTCTTCCTTCTGTACAACATGTTCTTCCACCGACCAATTTTCTTTACAGATAAATTTTTCAACTGGTTGGTGTTGACTTTTGGTCTTTGCAAAGCTTGGCATTGACTTGTAACATTGTTTAATTCAAGTTTGGCGGGGCCTTTTCGTATATATATTTTTTTGTTTCAATAATAAAAAAATATAAAAAAGAAATAAATAAATAAACAGGGGAGTGCAAACATTTTTGACCCTCTTGGTGTGGCATGACAGTAAGGACACTGCAAGTTTAAGTTTGGGGGTGTGCTCGGTAAGCCTTCTTCCTTCGCATTCATGTGTATATTTTTGCATTTGCATACTTATTTTAAAACCCATAAAAATTGAAAATTTTTAAAAATTATAAAAATTAAAACATTCAATTTTGGCCATAATTGACTTGAGTTTGACAAGACGGTTAACTAGCTAGGAAAAAACTAGATTCTAGACTTAATAAATTAAAAACCCTAAAAATAACCTTTCTTAAAAATTTAACGGTAGAAAGTATACGTCTTTGTAGTTTATTTAGAAATAGGAAAATTTCGAGTTCACTTCTTGGGCTAAGTTGAAATAAGGGAAAAGTATTGATATTTTTATTAGAGTATAAGCCTGAAAAATAATTCCTAAGCTTAAATCAAAATTCTGAAAATATATACCCTACAAATTGCACAAACATGAACCTTGAAACTTGGAATAGTAGAAGAGACCTTGAAATGCTCTTGTCTAAAGTCCTTAGTATGAAGAAAAATAAAATAAAATACAAGTGTGAATAAAGGAAAAAAATGAACACTGGTTTTTGTAATTACTTAAGGCTGCATAAATAGAAAAAAAAATATTTAGCGAGGGTGCTTTATCACCTAGTGCCTTAGACCAACTTGTTTGGGAGTCACTGCTAAAGCCTTAGGTGTTGCAAGACTAGGAATTTCGCCTTAATGTGTAAACACATTTTGTAATCGTTCGTTGATACACCAAGAAGTATTAACGGTCACATGAAGGATGTGTGAGCAATTTCATTTAAAAAATTGACCAACTAAAACTACTTTGGACGATGGACAAGAGTATAATAGTTTGAATTGAATTTCCAAGTGTAGGGGTGATACATACACACACGTAGGGGTATGTGATTGGGGTTTAGGTAAGAGATAGGAATGAAAAATAGGATTTATATCTTTAGTAGAAATGATAAAAATTCCTAAGTTGAGATGGAACCCTAGAAGGAAAACTCAAAAGATACCAAAAGCTAAGTAAATTCACAAGAATATATATAATCTTAAGTTAAATAATAAGGAAGCGTGAAAAATACGGGTGGATAATTTCTGAGTCAAAGATAATAGAGTTTCTTGTTAGAAAACCTAATTGGAGAATAAAAGTCAATAGGCCGAATTGATAGGATTTTGTGGGTAGTATCCGCTGAAAACCCTCAGGCGACAACACTCCTCATACTAGGGACACCTAGAGGTTTAACGGCTTGTTGCATGAGCTCAGTGCAATCGCGTTTTCCTGTGAAAGTGAGGCTAGGTCTTTTTCAAGAATAAACTAGGTTTGCTCGAGGACGAGCAAAAGATAAGTTTGGGGGTATTTGTTCATATCATAATTTTGCATTATTATATTCCCCATTTTTATTCATTTTATAAATAAACAGGTGCTTTTGATCCATATCTGCTATATAGTTGCAAGTTACAGGTTCTCGGAACAAAACAGTGAAAATGATGAAAAAATGAAACAAAAGTGAGACTACGACCGACAAATGGAAGAATCTTGATCATGCCTACAGTTTAAGGGACAACAAAGATCAATAAACAAGTACAAAGGCAGCGCAAGGTTCAAGACTTCGACACAAAGCGAACAGTAAAAGTCCACTACATAATTCACTGTGGAGATTTGGAAGAGAAGTAGAAGACATTCTGAAGAACCAACTAAGGAAAACAGAAGAAAATAGCAACAGACAAAAGACCAGAAAAATTGAGCCAACAAGCCCTCAACATGGCCGCGGATCCGCGGCCAAACATGGGTTTTGGCCGCGGTTCCGCGGCCATAAAGAGCCCGTGTCGGTGCAATCTCGTGTCGGTGTGGCGGTGCGTTGACCAGTCTTCTTAGGGCTAAAATTGTAAAAGCAGATGTGTGTCGATTGTAACCCTAGGGTTTCTATGTTCTATAAATAGAAATCCTACAACCTCTCTATGGGGTATGCCTCTTTTTATTTTATCTATTCAGAATTTCAATTCGGTGTAAATGTTTGGAGAGAGCCATCAAATAAAGTAAGACTTTTATTTCATTGCCCTAGTTAATTTTATTTCTGCCTTAGTATAATTTTATTATCTGCCCTAGTTAATTAGTTAGAACATGTTTATCAATTCCCTAATGAGTGAGTAGTTCCTCACTTGTTAGGGTTAGGAATAGGGAAGGTTTGAGAGATGAAAATCCCTCACCCCTTTCTTGCCCATCACATATAAATTCATAGGACTCCATACATACATACACACACCGTTCCTTCGGCACCTTATCCCACGAGGTAACAGTGATACCGTAGTATAAAAGACCGGTTGTGTATGTTTTCCATGGAAGTTAGGGTAAGAATTAAGAAAGGAAGGACAAGAACCTAGAGGAAGAAACATCGTTTCTTCCCGATGGTCCTAAACCCCTTTATTAATTATTACCATAACACCTAAATAGATCTAAATTAGGGCATTGAAAGCGGTGGGAAATCTTTAATTTCCAAATTTAACCTAAACCTAACCCTAGTAAGATTCTAGTCCTAGTTTAAATCAACTTAGTTTTTAGAGATAATTAAACTAACACCGTTTGGAATTAACTCGTTAGAACAATTAGGAAATACACAACATCCCTGTGGACCGATCCGTACTCAACGACTAGCTACGAAGCGACGCCGTTCTTGATTGCGGTAATTAATTCTTTGATTCATCTTTCGAAAGCGAAAGCGCACATAAAATCTTACATAAATCATCCATCTTGCCTGAATTTGGGGGCAGATGCTAATTGGTGCTATCTGTCTACCTCTCCGAAAATGCCAAGTTGATTTATGACACCGTATATCGAAGGTTTAAATGGATTCAGCCGATGTAGCAGACTTCGTTAGATTCCCCCTCGTTGAGGGGTTTTTGATTGTGGGGACGCTCTTCCCTGCAGGCGCAAGCCCCTGCAGTTAATTACGCTACCGCATCGCGGTGACCACTTTCTCCTTCTCCAGATGGCCACTTCGTGTCATGGGTGTTTGTTTTGTTTTTGGTTGCCCGTGGATTGTATACGGAGACTAATTTATGTTGTCGCCCGTAGGGAGTGGATTAGCCCAAATCCGTATTTCCTTAGATTTGGTTTTTGGTTTGGGATTAAGGATACGTTAGTCTTATTTGAGACTAAGATCAACTTAAACGTTTATTAAGGATACGTTAGTCTAATTTTAGATTAAGATCAACTTAACGGGATCGCTTAGATTCAACAAAAGAGCATTTGGGCTCTATTGTTTAGTTTAGGGACATTGCGGTCGATTACCAGTTTAAGGACATGGTGGTCCAATGTTAGTTTAAGGACATCTCAGTCCATGGGTTTAAAGGACCCCACAGTCCGAGATTAAGGACATCATAGTCCATGGGCTTAAAGGACCTTACAGTCCAAGGTTAAGGACATCAGAGTCTATAAAGTTTAAGGACGTCATAGACCATGAGTTTAAGGACCCCACAATCCATGGAATGATTGGTTTTCGGGACCCGTAACCTATTTGAAGACGTTGAAGGATTACAACGAAAAATATCAAAGGAGTGAATAGATGTACCCTTGAACCAATATTGATTGGGAAATCTGTAGTCCAATTTGGGATTAAGATCAATTAGATTATGAGCACATTGGCTCAATTAAATCTGAATTGAGGACTTATGGCCAACTTGGGCTAAGTCCAATTAGGTTTAGAATGTTAGACCTTTGTTGGACTGTTGAACATTTGTCTGGGTTCAGCCTCCCCATTATTTAGCAATGCTAAGCATGGGTTTGGGGGTTCTGACAACATTTTGTTTTTGGCTGAGCACTAACCATATTTTTTCTTTTATTGAGTGCTAAGCACTCATATACCATATGAGATGATCGATCTTGGAAGACAACGGTGTATTTGAGGCTCAGTCTAAAGGAGAGCCTTGCCTCTGGAAGACTCAGCCAATTTAGGCTAAGACTGGTTTGAAGATAGTGTTAAACACTAGCACATATCTGGCGGTCACGTGTTCCCACGTGATGTGCTTAAAACAGTGTTAAACATTAGGGACAAAATGCTCAAAATAGTGTTAAACATTAAAAATGAGGTGGTCACGTGGGGTCACGTGAGGCGCCTTAGAATTGGGCCAAACCTCCTTTATTTTATTCTCAGAGTATTCGGTTAGTGTTAGGCACTTTTGGTCTTCAGACCATCACGTATGGGTACGTGATGGGTACCCATGCATTGATTATTAAAGTGTTTATTAGGGGTCATGTAAGGACACGTGAGGGCGTCCAAAATTGATTCTGCTCTTGGATTTGTTCCCTTTTGTTTTGAGAGTCACGTGTGAGCACGTGAGACATTGCCTTCATGCTTTTTCTTTCTCATTTTGAGGGGTCTGTTTAAGGGTCACGTGGGGACACGTGACCTAGTCTTGTTCATTCTTTTTTTACTTATTGAGGATGAGGGTCACGTGTTACCACGTGATCACATTGGATACTTTGATCTTTATGTGCATGGAGAGTTTTAAGTCTCTTTTTTTTTAGAATTTAATTATTTTTTAGGGTTAAACCCTAGTTCTGTTTAGAGGAATTAAATTCCTGTGTATTTAGAAGAATTAAATTCTTATATAGGGTTAAACCCTAGTTTCATTTGTAGGAATTAAATTCCTATGAATTTGGGAGAATTAAATTCTCAAAACTCAATTCTCCCTCTATGTTTTGGTTCTGAATGGTAGAATCTCCCCGATGAGAATTAAATTCTCAACTTGTACGAAGATCTGCTTCTGCAGATCTTCAACCAAAGGAAGAACTAAGTTCTTATTCAGAAGAGTTAAACTCTTAAATTGAGAATTAAATTCTCTTTTTGTTTTATGGAGCTTAGATCTCTTTCCCTTTCTCATCTAGGGTTTTTCTTTTTCTGAAGAGATCTTCTTTTTCTCTCTTGAGAATTAAATTCTCCTTTCTTTTTTCTCTCTGTTGTTGTATATTTCCCCAAAAAAAAAAATAGATCTCCCTCTCTTCTCTTCTTGGCTCCTATTTATAGGAGAAAGAAAAGAATCAATTTGTTTTGTCAATCTTTCATTGAAAGATTTTAGTTGTTTTTTGTAACCAACATGATCTTTTAGATCATCCAGTGAATTTTATTCACCATGGGATTTTTAATCCAAAAGATATTTTATCGGTTATTCATGGCAAATTTCAGGGAAATCTTTCCTTGTATAAAATCTTTCCATAAATTGGTGATTTTTAATCCAACGGTACTCCATTTTACAGAGCACCATCTTTTTGTTTGGAAAGATTTAGAGAAATATTTTTCCAGTTAGGGTTTTTGATTCCCTCTTAATTGGAATTTAATTCTATTAATTCATAGATCTTTAGGAACTTATCACGTGTTGACACATGACCCCCTGATTAAGCATTTGACCAGAATTTAATTCTGTTGTTTTAAAGAACTCAGGAATTATCACGTGTCAGCACGTGACCCTTGGTCATGTGTTGGCACGTGATGCCCCATTGGGATTTTTCCTTGTTATTTTATTATACCTTTAATTCTTTTTAGTGGGTTTAAAGGCCCATCACGTGTTGGCACGTGACCCCACGGATTAATTATTTGTAATTATTTATTTTATTCAGTGCCTACAGGCTTTGCCTGTAAATGGTCTCGTGTCTGCACGTGATTCCCGGTCACGTGTGGGCACGTGATGTCCAGTCACGTATGAGCACGTGATGCCTCATAACTTTTGATCCCGAATGAATTATGAGGCCCATAATATATCAAATCGAAGGCTTTTTCGAGACGCTTTCGATACCATTAGAATTTAGCTATTTCACATTCGAGAGTTTGTCAAAATACAACCCGGAAAATACTGGTTCACATTTCTTAAACGTATCGCTGCCATTTGATACATTGGGCTTTTTTGCGCAGAAATTTTTTGGCGGGAACAGCCCTTCATCAGAGAAACCTTCAAGGAAACATGATCGCTAACGGTGAACTCAAGTCTGCAACGGCGTAAATCAGCATTAAACTTCTACCTACGCTAGGCCACTTTTATCCTATCTTGAATCAACTGAATTTCTTTTCGGTCATCTCTTGCACTATCGGTGACCCCAAAATACTGCTCTCACCGAGCTCTTTCCAACAAATGGGCGATCAACATCTCTTCCCATAAAATGCCTCAAAGGGTGTCATTCGAATCTCTTCCTGGAAGCTGTTATTATAGAAAAACTTTATCAAGGGAAAATGACGATCCCAACTACCACGGAATCTAGAACGCAAGCTAGAAGCATGTTCCCAAAAGTCTGTATGGTACTCTCTGATTGTCCGTCGCTCTGCGGATAGAAAACTGCATTGAAACTCAATCTGGTTTTCAAAGTCACCTGAAGTTTCTGCCATAGTTGGCTGGTGAACTGGGTGCCTCTGTCGGACATAAAATAAGTCGGAACTCTATGTAGTCACACAATCTCATCAACATACGTCTGAGCATACTGAATGATTCGAAAGGGGTCTTCACTGGCAGAAAGTGAGCTGCTTTTGTTAGTGTATATGCCTTAGAGGCCATTACTGTATCATACTAGTTTGTATATTACTTAATGGAAGCTTGGGATATTCACAGTTGTATAGACAATCTTGCTCAAAATGGTAGTATGCTACTTGGTTTGTTTCTACTTTAATATGTGCATGTGTTTCTTTTAGCATATCGCTTATACATATTAGTAGAGCCCTTAGGATCTTTGCTTGATTACCAGCGTTGTGATGGCAGTCACACTTGTGGGGGTTGGGTAATCTACAATCACATCCTTATACAGGTCCCTAGTCGTAGGATTATCGAGACAGGGCATCGATACTCCGGAGTAGACTAGCGTATACGCTTCTAATCCCAGCAGGGGAGATGGTCTGTCCCACAGCCATTAGTACGTCGTACTGGAGATAGTATGCGGGTGCTCCTTAGGTTACGAGTACACTGGACAGGACTCATCGGGAACTGTTGGTTGGTACTATACCTATCGTCAGATAACAGTTCCCAGGTGACAGGAGTACAGCTTAGTCCGTCTACTTGACACTGCTACTTCGCCTCGAGTGTGTTCCCACTGTACTTTGATTACTACCCTACCACGGCTCAAAGGAGTCGTGCAAACAGGTAGTAGTTGGGTGCAGTCCCGAAGCACTTGGAGGCAGTAGCGGTTAGATAGGATTCGTCTCTCCTGGTATTGGGGGTTGATATCGCGCTGTGTCTAGGAGAGCCATTACACAAAGTCCCTGGCCAGGGCAAGCGAGAATTACTGGTAGTGTTTCCAGTAGTTTCTCAGGGTGTTCTGGGCTACACTCCGGCACGACTTGTACCGCTATTAGGGGTCTGACGTTTACCACCCCCTAGGCCCGACATGCGATACTCATAGACGAACAGACCGGACTGTACGGAGATTGTCACATTCAGGCTCAGTGGGAGTTCGGATGGGTTTACCTCATCGGCCTTCTTATCGACATCTACCTGGGGACCGTTACGTACAGCCAGTGCCGCTTGCGGTCTGTGGTTAAACCCACTGCCAGCGTAGTGTCGAGTCTTTAGAGTCCCACAGAGAGTTTCCCTGCGCTGGGCGAAAGGTGTAGAGACCGTATGGTTTTACGGCAGGGCTACGATCACTTACGTGCACTTGTGCGCGTATGCTGTTCGGGCAGACAATGCTAGTGGGCTTTGGTTTAAGCCGGATCCTAGTATTGTATGGATGGATTAGTTTTGTCTTCTGTGCATTCGAATTCTACGGAATGCGAATGCGGGTGTGTATGAACGGTTTTGAGGAGCGAAGAAGAAGGAGGTGCCTCATTAGGGTTTTGACCGTTGATTCGGTCAGAACCATTATGAGGTGGGGAAAATATTTACTAATCTTTTTAATGATAATTGCGTTATGGCTAATTGCTTTGACCATTTGACCATGCTTGACATTTTGACCTTGTTGACCATTGTTGACTTGGATCTTTCTCTTGAGCTCTAGACTCTTCTTTTGCTTTATCAAGACATGATAGTGGTCAAATCAATCTTAGCCATCATAATTATCATAAAAGATTGGTTTTTATTTTTTCCATGGTTCATTATTCTTTTGGCATTCTCTCTCTTTACTTTAGCTCTCAAGTTTTGTTCTTCTTCTTCCTCCTCACTAAGAAATCCTTTAGTTCTCTTATGTTGAGATAATTAAGATTTAAATAGACAAATAAATCCACCATCATATTCTACATCACCTAGGACATCAAGAGTAGCATACTTGTTGCCCTAGTTACCTCGGCTTGAGGTGGAGCTCGGATTACAAACTCTCGGGTGGATTGTCTTCGACTCAAGGAGGCCGCGGAGGTGACCAAGATCCGGATCGATCCTCGGAGCTTGCATGGACGAGGAGGACAGCGGAGAGAAGACCCGAAGGACTTGGTTCGTGAGGTATAATCTCTTGAGCATAGTAGATAGAACCTCATATAGTTTGTTAGCAATGTTTTAGCAAAGTTCCTCTAGTTATAGTCCATGTTACCTTGTGTTAAAAACCGTTTTTTACCTATTCCGCCTCTCCGTAAGCACCGGGGTGGGTAACGTAGATTTACAGTGGTATCAGAGCCTCGCTAAACCATTAGTAACTTGTTAGTAAAGTGTTAGAAATTCGATCGCCGGAAAAAAATCGCAAAACACGTCAAAAAATGCACTTTTCTGTCGTTTTTAAAAACTGGTCCAAAAATTTTTCAGGGGACCTTAAAAATATGTGCAGGCGTTTTTGGGAAAACTGTAGAAATTTGGGCGCCTGAGTCACTCAGAAGAACGCGGATCCACGGCCGATCCAAGCGATCCGCCGTGGATCCGCGGCCGAGTCAACTCGGCCGCGCACCAAATTTCTTCTGGTGTTCTCTGTGATGGTTTTATGATTTTTAAGATAGTTTGTTTCTGCCCAGATTTTGCTGAGTACTATGTTGTGCTTGGGGTAGTTTCAAATCAAGTTATCGATCGAAATTCTAAGTGCTTTTGCTAATCGGATCTTCTGTGATGTGATATATGTATTGAACGTCTACTAATCGCTATACATCGATTAGTGGGGGTTATACATATCTGTGATCTGTGATGTTGGATTGTGTATATGAACTTGTTGGACTGTCGCGGAAGAATAGCCGGGGTTTGTGAGATGAGAGTTTATTTATCTTTCATTCGATGTAAAATTTATAAATTGATGTAATATTATTTTTATGGCCGCACATCCAGGTTGAGATTGTAGCCGCCATTGTATATTATTTCTTTTACTGTTTTTGCTCCTAGGATAGACCCAAGGTGGGGTGCACAAACTACCGGGTATTTTGAAGTGCCGAGTGGCCTACTCACGTTGTTGAGGGAGGTTGCTCCACTTCGGGTACTTGGCGGGTAGTTTGCTGCACCCGTAGGGGTCTAGGGTGGGGTTTGGCTATTCATCGTGACCGTGTAATCCGTCTTTCGTTGCAGGCTCAAACGAGGTGCGGATTCCTAGTATATCCAATGTGTTCATCTGTGTTCTGGAATGGCTATCATTGCATCTGACGAATGTATATATCTATATATGATATCTAGTAGGCGTTGCTTATGTTTTGCATCCGCGCTAGTCCAGCCCCCGCTCTGTCATTAGTTAAGTAACCTAACGGGTGATGACGGGTCCCCGTGGCGAATGCGGATGGCATAAGCGTACGTCATATTTTCGTTGTTTTCTGCAATGGTAGGATTAATTGATGGGATGCATTAAATTAATGCAAAGAAAACAAACCAAAGCTGAATCGTTGGAACAATTTCAAACACCACTCGGTTTCTTTTCAAAACAGAAAACTTTTAAATATGCGGAGCTTAAACCACTCCTTTTAAAAGCTATCAGGTTCCTTCGATTATATCAAGTTCACTACGTTCACGGTTTCGCCAAAACCATCGTAGCCCTTCGTCATTTCATATGAATATTCAATAGTATTCAAGCTATGTTTGTTGACCTTCGTCAAGGCATAGTGATTGGTAGCTGTTGGGTATTCATATGTAGTATAGATAGATGCGTTGGTTTGGGACAGTCGTATTACCTTGTTGACCTTCGTCAAAGGGTATATACGGATGGGTTCAAATTAACCTGGACAATGATGGGTAGAACTTGACATGTGACTTATGATTTGTTGACCTTCGTCAAGGTCATAAGAGCATGGGGCAAAAATCCACATTGGGAGTTTCTAAAGAAACTGAAACTTGCTAGTGCTGCATAGCATTTGGAGTTTGATAATGTTGGTAGGATTCCTTCAGCATTATCTCACAATGATATTTGGATCCCGATCCTACTGTGAGTATCCGCTACTCCTTGGGAAACTTTTCACTTAACGATCAATGCTATAAACCAAGTAGGTGTCTAGAAAGGTGTTAACGGGGCTACGCCCACAGGGAAAAGAGGTTATTTAATTAAGGAACTTCGCGAAAGCATCGTAAAACCTCCCTCGAAGTACCGACACTGGCCTGGCTGAATGGTTAAGCAAGAATTGTACGGTGAGATTGATCCCGACTAATTCTTCTTTTATGGTTTGAGGAAGGATTCGAGAAACAGTGGGAGCCATCCTATTTAGATAAACTAAAAACCAATCTAAACTTGCAAGAGCATCATGCTGAGTGTTTTCTTCTCTCTCTTAATTGCAGCAACCCAGTGACCACACATAGGTTACATCTAGATAATAAAATGACTGAATCTGACTGTTATGGCTGGCAAAGGTCTGTCCAGATGTCCATTACCCATGACAAGCTAAGACACCTCTTAACTAACCAAACCCCTGCCGTCTCAGGACCAGTTTCCACTGTCGCAGATACTGATATCCGTAAGACATCGGAAAAATACTGCGCGAATGCCAAGTGCCTCGTGTTGGCCTCAGTTGATAGTGCATACCAGAGGCAGCACGAGAAGATAGACTTAGTTTCTATCTTCCTCCATAACAAAGATTTATATGGAGAGCAATCTCGTATCGCAAGATATGAGACCTCGAACGAATTGCTTCAAGCGAGCTTGGCTGTCGGGTCATCTATAGGGGGCAACGTCCTTACAGAGACTAGCTATTTTGATAAGCTCATGGACCTGAAGACCACGTTGAAGAACGGGTCAAATACTGACTTGATTCTACAGTCTCTGCCCTCTACTTATACCCTGAAGGAAACCAGGGAAGTAGAAAGAAAGGGAAGGGCAAATGTTTCGGGACTGGATGTAGTGAAAGAGGAACGCTCCTATTGTTATGGGAAAGGACATTGGCAGAAGGATTGCAGGGCTTTGAAAGCCAGTAGCCAGGATTCGAAGCATGTTGTGGCTTCGGCTTCGGGTGTGTTTGTAATAGAAAACTGTATATCAATTAACTCCACTTCCTGGGTACTGAATATCGGATCAGGATCTCATATCTGTAATTTATTACAGGCTTTGAGAAACCGTAGAGTTATCAGGGTAGGTGATATCACTCTCAGGGTTGCTAATGGAATGAGCGTGGACGCTGAATCCGTAGGGGAATATCACCTTGGATTGACAAGTAGGCAGATATTGATTCTGCGTAACTGTTTGTATGTACTAGTATGTCATGTAATATCATATCTGTATCCTTACTTTCTAAGGAAGGATATGATTTTACTTTTGTAAGCGATGTGGTCCACATCCACCTAAATCATGTTCTGATTAGGTCAGGTACATTAGAAAACGGAATATACGCACTGAATCAACCTTAGGTTTTCAGTGTCCAGAACACACTTAAAAGAAAGTCTCCGGAAAAAAATCAGGCTTTCTTATGGTATTGTAGACTGGGTCATATTAATGAGACACGGTTGACAAAGTTACATAAAGAGGGATACTTGAATCCGTTCCAGTATCGGTCTTATGCTACTTGTGAATCTTGTCACATGGGAAAGATGACAAAGACTCCGTTCACTGGACACGGAGTAAGAGAGAGGGAGCTCTTGGGACTCATACACAGTGATGTGTGTGGTTCAATGTCTACACATGCGCGAAATGGTTATTCATACTTCATTACTTTTACGGATGATTTCTCTAGGTATAAACATGTCTTCCTGATGAAGCATAAATCCGAGTCCTTTGAGAAATTTCGGGAATACAAGAATGAAGTTGAAAAACAAACAGGCAAAAGTATCAAGACACTGAGATCTGATCGAGGTGGTGAATACTTGAGTGTCGAGTTTCTGGGCTACTTAAAAGAGAATGGAATTCTCTCTCAGCTTACTCCTCCATACACACCACAACACAACGGTGTATCAGAAAGGCGGAATCGAACTCTATTGGATATGGTTCGTTCCATGATGAGTAAGGCTGAGTTACCGCGATCTTTCTGGGGTTATGCACTAGAAACAGCTGCATATCTTTTGAACAAGGCTCCAACCAAGACTGTGCCTACCACCCCATATCATATGTGGACTGGGAAGAAACCCTGTCTTAAGTATCTTAAGACATGGTGATGTCCAGCTTTTGTAAAGAAGCAGCATGCGGACAAGCTCGAGGCACGCTCAGTACTGTGTAAGTTTGTGGGATACTCCAAGAACTCCAGGGGGTATCTTTTCTATTCCGCAGAGGAATAAAAGGTTTTTGTTTCTCAGCATGCCCACTTCTTAGAAACTGAATTTTTAGAAAATCAGATAAGTGGGAGCGCAATAGAACTGGAAGAAATTCCAGAACCAAAAGCTATTACTGAAAGCTTGGTAGAACCAGAAGTTTCAGGAGAACCGGACATCCCAGCGCCACTCCGAAGGAGTAGTAGGCAGTCTCATCCGCCCGAGAGATACTACGGTTTTCTCATAGACGGGGATTGAGAGGATTGCGTCATTGAAAATGATGAGCCTACTAGCTTCCAGCAAGCCATTCAGAGCAGTGGCTCGGTAAAATGGCTGGATGCAATGCGGACCGAAATGGAGTCCATGTACACTAACAAAGTTTGGACTTTGGACATTGCTCCAGAAGGGGTAAAACCCGTAGGCTACAAATGGATCTTCAGAAAGAAGATTGGTGTAGATGGGCAGGTTGAAACCTATAAAGCTAGACTTGTTGCAAAGGGTTTTTGTTAAAGACCTGGTTTGGACTATGACGAGACCTTTTCTCCAGTGGCTATGCTCAAATCCATTTGGATCCTTCTTGCCATTGCTGCCATCCACGATTATGAGATCTGGCAGATGGACGTAAAGACGACTTTCCTAAATGGAAATTTGGAAGAGTGCGTCATGGATCAGCCGGAGGGTTTCATTCAGAGTGGGAGCAGCGGTAAAGTGTGTAAGTTGCTTAAGTCTATTTATGGACTGAAGCAGGCATCGCGGAGTTGGAACATCTGCTTTGATGACACTGTCAAAGAATTCGACTTTATCAAAAATCCGGATGAACCATGCATTTACAGTAAGATTGTAAGGAGAACTGTGGTATTCCTTGTCTTGTACGTGGATGAAATTCTCCTAATAGGAAATGACATTTCTATGCTATAGTCAGTCAAAGGATTCTTGTCACAGAGGTTCTCCATGAAGGACCTGGCGATGCCAACTACATTCTGGGGATCCAGATCTATCGTGATAGATCTAAGAGGATGTTGGGACTTTCGCAGTCCAGGTACATCGACACCATACTGAAACGATTCAGTATGGAAGATTCAAAACGCGGTAATCTACCGGCTTGTCACGAAATCACCCTCTCCAAAGAGATGTCTACCAAGACTGATTTGGAAAGGGCTCGCATGTCATCTATACACTACGCATCTGCGGTAGGCTCTATAATATATGTGATGTTGTGTACCAGACCACATGTAGCATACGCATTAAGTGTTGTAAGCCGGTATCTGTCGGACCCAGGGTAGCAGTAAAGAACATTCTCTAGTACCTGAGAAGGTCTAAGGAGATGTTCTTGGTGTATGGAGGAAAAGACCTCCAGATCGAGGCCTTTGCTGACTCCGGCTTACAGAGTGACAAGGATGACTCCAAGTCCATATCTGGTTATGTCTTTACCCTCAATGGAGGGGCAGTTTGCTGGAAGAGCTCCAAGCAGGAAACCGTTGCTGACTCAACTATGGAAGCGGAGTACATAGCTGCTTGCGATGCCGCAAAGGAAGATGTTTGGATGAAGAAGTTCCTCACGGAGCATCAGGTGGTTCCTACCATTGTTGATCTAATACCGCTGTATTGTGACAACAACGGCGCTATACCTTTAGCGAAGGAACCCAGGTCCCATCAGAAGTCCAGACACATTTTGAGGCGGTACCACCTGATCAGAGAGATCGTAGATCGCCGGGAGATCGAGGTGAGGAGAGTAGATTCGGAGAATAACACTGCAGATCCACTCACGAAGGCCATACCCCAGACTCAGTTCGAGCGGCTGATCGAGATGATAGGTCTTCGATACGCCAGTACATGGCCATAGTGCAAGTGGGAGATTGTTAGTGTATATCATAGTCACAAATTCGTCGTTCGGGAATAATTCGGCGAGGTCGAAAATTCGGATTCGGAGAACTATTCGGAAAAAATCGACAAGTATTCGGGAAAGATTCGGTAAGTGTTCGGGAAATGTTCGGGAAGGATTTCGAGCAATAAATTAATATATGAGACGCTAGGTTTTGATTTTATGAATTATTTGCTGTTTTTTGAATTATTCGCTGTTTTTTCACATAATTCGGGAATAATTCGCGAATTATTCATGAATAATTCGCGAATTATTCGGCCAGTTCGGCAATGGCGATTAATTCGGAGATTAATTCGTTTGATCAAAAATTCGCGAATTATTCGCGAATTCGGCGAATAATTCGCGAATTATGTGACTATGGTGTATATGCCCTAGAGGCCATTACTGTATCATACTAGTTTGTTTATTACTTAATGGAAGCTTGGGATATTCACAGTTGTATAGACAATCTTGCTCAAAATGGTGGTATGCTACTTGGTTTGTTTCTACTTTAATATGTGCATGTGTTTCTTTTAACATATCGCTTATACATATTAGTAGAGCCCTTAGGATCTTTGCTTGATTACCAGCGTTGTGATGGCAGTCACACTTGTGGGGGCTGGGTAATCTACAAGCACATACTTATACAGGTCCCTAGTCATAGGCTTATCGAGACGGGGCATCGATACACCGGAGTAGACTAGCGTATACGCTTCTCATCCCAGCAGGGGAGATGGTCTGTCCCACAGCCATTAGTACGTCGTACTGGAGATAGTATGCGGGTGCTCGTTAGGTTACAAGTACACTGGACAGGACTCTTCGGGAACTGTTGGTTGGTACTATACCTATCGTCAGATAACAGTTCCCAGGTGACAGGAGTACAGCTTAGTCCGTCGACTTGACACTGCTACTTCGCCTCGAGTGTGTTCCCACTGTACTTTGAATACTACCCTACCACGGCTCAATGGATTCGTGCAAACAGGTAGTAGTTGGGTGCAGTCCCGAAGCACTTGGAGGCAGTAGCGGTTATATAGGATTCGTCTCTCCCGGTATTGGGGGTTGATATCGCGCTGTGTCTAGGAGAGCCATTACACAAAGTCCCTGGCCAGGGCAAGCGAGGATTACTGGTAGTGTTTCCAGTAGTTTCTCAGGGTGTTCTGGGCTACACTCCGGCACGACTTGTACCGCTATTAGGGGTCTGACGTTTACTGCCCCCTAGGCCCGACATGCGATACTCATAGACGAACAGACCGGACTGTACGGAGATTGTCACATTCAGGCTCAGTGGGAGTTCGGATGGGTTTACCTCATCGGCCTTCTTATCGACATCTACCTGGGGACCGTTACGTACAGCCAGTGCCGCTTGCGGTCTGTGGTTAAACTCACTGCAAGCGTAGTGTCGAGTCTTTAGAGTCCCACAGAGAGTTTCCCTGCACTGGGCGAAAGGTGTAGAGGCCGTATGGTTTTACTGTAGGGCTACGATCACTTACGTGCACTTGTACGCGTATGCTGTTCGGACAGACAATGCTAGTGGGCTTTGGTTTAAACCAGATCCTAGTATTATATGGATGGATTAGTTTTGTCTTCTGTGCATTCGCATTCTACGGAATGCGAATGCGGGTATGTATGCACGGTTTTGAGAAGCGAAGAAGAAGGAGGTGCCTCATTGGGGGTTTGACCATTGATTCGGTCAGAACCATTATGAGGTGGGGAAAATATTTACTAATCTTTTTAATGATAATTGTGTTATGGCTAATTACTTTGACCATTTGACCATGCTTGACATTTTGACCTTGTTGACCATTGTTGACTTGGATCTTTCTCTTGAGCTCTAGACTCTTCTTTTGCTTTATCAAGACATGATAGTGGTCAAATCAATCTTAGCCATCATAATTATCATAAAAGCTTGGTTTTTATTTTTTCCATGGTTCATTATTCTTTTGGCATTCTCTCTCTTCACTTTAGCTCTCAAGTTTTGTTCTACTTCTTCCTCCTCACTAAGAAATCCTTTAGTTCTCATGTATTGAGATAATTAGGATTTAAATAGACAAATAAATCCACCATCATATTCTACATCACCTAGGACATCAAGAGTAGCATACTTGTTGCCCTAGTTACCTCGGCTTGAGGTGGAGCTCGGATTACAAACTCTCGGGTGGATCGTTTTCGACTCAAGGAGGCCATGGAGGAGACCAAGATCCGGATCGATCCTCGGAGCTTGCATGGACGAGGAGGACAGCGGAGAGAAGACCCGAAGGACTTGGTTCGTGAGGTATAATCTCTTGAGCATAGTAGATAGAACCTCATGTAGTTTGTTAGCAATGTTTTAGCAAAGATCCTCTAGTTATAGTCCATGTTACCTTGTGTTAAAAAACTGTTTTTACCTATTCCGCCTCCCCGTAAGCACCGGGGTGGGTAACGTGGACTTACAGCTTTCATCAATCGGTCTACGATCACTCAATTAGATACATACTCTCGACTGATCCTAGATAGACCTACGATAAAATCCATAGAAATCTGTTCCCATTTCTACTCCGGAATGGGCAAAGGTTGTAATTCTCCTACTGGCCTCTAATGCCCGGCCTTGACTTGCTGACAAGTCAGCATCCCGAAACAAAATCTTTGACATCTCTCTTCATCCCTTCACACCAGTAGACTTCTCTTAAATCATAATACATCTTGGTAGAAACCGGATGAACACTATATGCTGACTGATGTGCCTCCTCTAAGATCTTGCATCTCAGTCCCTCGGAATCTGGCACACACAGTCGAGTCCTAAATCGTAGTACCCCCTGATCATCAATCACGAACTGTGAACCTCTGCCCTGTCGAACCTGCTCCATGATCTCTGACAAATGAACGTCATCAGACTATGCCTTACAGATATGATCAAATAACTGTGGATGTGCATGGACACGGGCAAGCAATCCCCCGGTCAAGGTAAACTCGAACTGCACTCGGATGTCGTATAGAATCTGCCATTCTGCCGTCGACTGCCTCTGAACTGCTCTCAACCAAGATAAGATACCTCCGGGCCTTCGACTTAAAAGCATTTGCCACAATATTCGCCTTACCCAGATGATAAAGAACCTCGTAGTGAAAATCTTTCACTAACTCCATCCATCTGTGCATCTCAAATTTAGATCTCGCTGCTGAAAAATATACTTTAACCTTCTTGTCGTCCGTAAATATCTAGCACGACTCGTCGTATAAGTAGTGTCTCCAGATCTTAAATGTAAAAACCACCGTAGCCATCTCTAAGTCATGCGTGGAATAGTTCTGCTCGCGCTTCATCAACTGCCAAGAAGTATCGCAATAACCAACAAAACCGCCTGATCCTGAAGGCAAAAATAATAATATTGGCGTCGTAGTCAAACGAGTCTTCAACTGCTGAAAGCTCTGCTCGCATGCCTCAGTCCAACGAAAAGAAACTCCCTTCTGGGTCAACCCGGTCCACGTTGCAGCTATATGAGAAAAAGTCCTGTACGAAACGTCAATAGTATCCGTCCAAACCTAAAATGCTGCGAACTTCCTTCACTGATACAGGTCTGGGCCAGTGCTGAACGGCCTCGATCTTCTTCGGTTCCATACTTACCATTTCTCGTAACTACGTGACCCAAGAAGTCAACACTATAACCAGAAAACACACTTGGATAATTTAGCGAATAGCTGGCGCTCCCTCAAAGTCTGCAACGAAATCCTCAATTACTGCCCAGGCTCCACTCGGCTCCAAAAGTATATTAGGATGTCCTCAATGAAAACGATAATAGACCGATCAAGAAACGACCTGAATATACGGTTCATCAAGTCCATAAACGTTGTTGGGGCATTGGTGAGCTCGAACGACATTACCAAGAACTCATAATGCCCTTAACGTGTGCGAAAAACAGTTTTTGGAATATAATCCTTTCGAACCCGCAACTGATAGTAACCTGATCGTAAGTCAATCTTTGAGAAATTTCCCGCACCTTGGAGCCAATCAAATAAATCGTCGATGCAAGGTAAGGGATATTTATTCCGCACAGTAACCCGATTCAACTGACGATAATCGATGCACCAACACAAACTGCCGTCTTTCTTCTTGACGAACAAGACATGAGCTCCCCAAGTGACGCACTCGGACGATCAAGCCCTTTACCCGACAAATCTTGCAACTGATCCTTCAGTTCTTTAAGCTCCGCCGGGTCCATTCGATATGGCGGTATAGAAAAAAGCTCTGTGCTGGGAATCAAGTCAAAGCAGAACTCAATATCGTGCTTTGGCGAAAAACCAAGCAACTTGTCAGGAAAGACATCTTGAAATTCCCTCACAATCAGGACCTGGTCCAACGGGACCTCTGCAGCTCTAACATCACAAACATACGCTAAGAATCCCTAACATCCTTCCTTCAAGAACGGAGTAGCGTGAAGAGAAGAAATCAAACTGGGAAAGGCGACGCTACGGTCTCCCCGAAAACAAGAACTGGCTCACTCAGAAAACTAAATTTGACTGCCTCCTCACGGCAGTCCATGGACACATAACACGTAGCTAACCGATCTATGCCCAGAAAAACATCAAGGTATAACATATCGAGAAGAATCCCTATCTCCGATATGAACTAAACAAACACGAATGAGAAACATATCGAGCGACAAACGATCAGCCTTTGGAAGAAATCACAACAAGCGGCTGATCTAGCAAGGACTACCATCGGCTAGACATCGATACAAAATATGTGGATACCATTTCAACAACACCAGAAGGAAATACGCATCGGAAGAAAATACCGAAAGAATACCTGTCATAACGGCGTCTATCTAACCACCTTTGAGTTGGTATCCCGGTACGAATCCGCTTCGATCCTAGAAACGACCGAAGTCTCAGAAATGCGCTCCTCCAACAGTAAGGTTGCGTTTATAGCAGTGGCATAAGTGTCAAAATGCTGGGCACCAATAGCAAGAAATAACTGCATGTCCAATCTCCATATGAACCTCTTTATCCGTTTCTCTTCAGTGTCCACCAGGCAAGGAGCATATCAGACCGCTGAGTAAACTAAATGTCGTACTTGGACACTGTCATCCCTGAAGTATTGCGCAAAGACTCAAAACTACGAGCTCGGACATCTCGAACACTCTTCGGAAGGAAACGAGCAAGAAATACAGTTGTGAACTCATCCCAAGTCATAGGAAGTAGGTCTGCAGCTCGGCCTCTCACAATTGACTCGCACCACGTCTGAGCCAAACCCTCTAGACGAAAACTCGAAAGCTCAGCCCATATATCGTCAGAACATCTCGATGAACGACAAATCCTAGCCATCCTGTCAAGGATTGTTTACGTATCCTCCGCTGCATCTGTGCCGGTAAAAACTGGAGGCTTCATCCTCAAAAACTGCTGTAAGGATACGGAAAAATCTCGGTAACAACAGAAACAGCTGCCTGAGCAGCAGGTACAAACACAGTCCCCGCAGTAGGAGGGACATCATCAGCTCTCGGAGCTCGGCTAATCTCAACTAACAATCCAACCATCTTTCACAAGTCCTGAATACTCGACTCCAACCTAGCCATCTGGCCTGGAAAAGGTAGATCAATCTGTCCCTGAGGGGTAGGCGTATAGCCCTGATCGATCCTCGTCTTAAACGGGCTTACTCTAATCTCATCTCTGGCAGCAGCCCTCTGGCCCTCGTAGTCTCTGGCAGTATAGTGGCTGGAACAAGAAACATGATTGATAGGAACATTGCAATAGAATCAAAGGAATTCCGGAATCAAGGGAGGAATACAAGTAAATATTTATCCTAAGGTCATTTAGGCGGAGTATCGCATTATAAGTATGCCGCGGAACATACACACGCTATGCCACTCTGCTTAAGTCACCTACTCCATCTACCAAGTGTCATCCTACACTCAGAAAGGTAAAACTTATCGCTCTGATACCAACTGTGTCATGACCCGAAGGTACGGAACGTGACTGGCACTTAAATTACGAAACGTCTCAAGGCGTAACGTAATCTAAGTAAGCCAAAGCACAGAAATCTAAACCGTTTAAAGAAATCGAGTGAAAGAAAACTTAACTTAAAAATATAATTTTGTAAAATAAAGTCACCTTAAAACATTTTAATGCATCAAATTTCCCGAAAATTTTGGCAGAGTCTCCTTTGTAAATACTGGCCCCCAAACGGGTACAACACATGAAAATAAATATAAATAAGGAATAAAGGCATCCCCAAGCGGGAGCTAGCTCTTCGCCAATGGCGGAATCACGACCACACGCAACATGTATATCAAAAGTTCGAAATAAACATCTGAAAGAAAGAAATGAGAAACAACCACATCGGCTCAAGTGAGCATCGGCACCAAACACCACAATACAAGTCTCACGAGTCTCACCATCTAGTCCACTATACAAGGGTATATGGAGTATACTAGATACAAAAATAATACAAGATGGAACAAAAGTATCCTCGAAACCCACCTATGAGCAAAGCTGCAAATCAAAGCAATGAAGCAAAAAGAGAAGGTACGCCCGACGCTACTGTACCGACGGGTCGAACCTACAAGATACTGTGGCACAATGGAGGTGAGTTGTCAACTCATGAGTAGTGAGTGACATCTAATAAGGCTATCGTAAGCGTGCACGCAAATGTGTCACAACCTATGTATCTCAAAATGATACTATGTACTAGCATGAATGCATCATGAATGCATAATTAAACACGAAACCTGAACATGTCTCGTATAAGAAAACCTTTATTCTTATCTTAGAAAAGCATCTGTGCAATAAACTGAGTATCATCAATGAAATCAATGGAAAATCCGTGTCAAGTATCGACACAAAATATGTATATGCCAATGTCTCGATGTCTCGATGTCTCAATATCTCAATGTCTCAATATCTCAATATCTCGGGCTTCGTCAGTCCAGATCGGCCCATATTATCAAATCTCACGACTACGATTGGTATCCTCCGGATATCCGCCGCGCCAGACATCACCGGTAGGTAGTCTGCCTTTGCAAGGCTCATCGTCTACAACTCAAGCATCTTGCCCCAAGGTACTATACCGGGCCCACTATGTATCTGAAACGGTTCATCCAACTCCTCGAATCGGGTCTCGAAAACCAACATAAATCAAGAAAACTCATGGTGGACGATACATACATCATATCACGAGAAAACCGCAACTTGCATTTTAAAAATGATAACAGGTTTATAAAATTCTTGCAGTTTTCCCAAAAATCCAGAAATCTTATAAATACTGAAATCCTCAAGAAGAATCACAATATATAAACATACCGGTGATGATGGAAATCTATGATATAGTAGTATATACCATGCGAAGTACGGCCAGAATCTTTGCATGAATCATGATGCAATGAGGTATGTATATATGACTAACAATCCTACGTATCCATTTTAATGAAATGAATATACAAGCATAAGTCTACGGATCATATATGATGCAAATGCACAGTTTAAGCAAGTTCTATAGTGTTCGAGACATAGCAATTACCAAAGGCATGTGTGTTCACATGAGTAGTACACGTGCAACATGAACCAATGGTAATGGTGCAAGTGTCCTATAAGATGATATCATATGTGTGTGTGTGTATATATATATATAATATATATATATATATCTGTGTGTGTGTGTGTGTGTATGTATAAGATCGTGTGATGCCATGAGATGAATAACTAGGAAACTATGTATATAAAATGCAAGTAATTCAAGTAATCTGAAACTATCGGACGCCTCGTGCCATCCAGACAATCCCCCCATAGATGTGTACATCTACTCACCGGGATGTGTCGGCTAATCTGATCCAATCTCAGTCTTGTCTTTCCGCGCCACGTCCGACGCCTCTGCATCCGATCCTAGGATCGCACACAAGTAAATAAGATGGTAGTTATATAAATAGTTGTGGACATAAACAATACAAGTCAACCACGCGCACTAACTAGACGTGCATGCAGTTGGTGCACCAAACGCGCTCGCAACAACGCCACAAACCACAACTAGGGTCGCTATACGTGATAACTACCAAGCCTAGAACCCAATCGCACATTCACAACACATCAAATAATTTATGAAATAGGTGGTAAACCATCAAAATCTCAAACTTAATCCAAATCGATTTATTCGAAAAAACCTAGTAAGCATCACCTAACCATTTTAGTACAAATCTAGATGTTTTAGCAAATCTAACGGCCACAAAGCTCACCTAATATCTTAATTAGGCCACACCATTACTAACTATATTTTAATTTCACCTATTTACACACTAAATATAAACTTAGTTTGCATGCATAATTAATTAGAACAATTAAAAGTAACGATTGGAGAATTAACTACTAGATTAGATTTTTCATAACTTAAAATATTAAACTACACATTGTAACCATAAACAAATGATAAAAACCCTAACTTGAATTCAAACCCTTCTCTTTACAATCACAAACTTGCAATTAGAACCAATTTAAAACCTAAATAAGCTAGATTAAAACAATTAACCAACAATTAAACCATAGATTTAAGATTTATACCTCACAAGTTTTGAGATCTGACATGAAACTTAGCCTCCCAAATGGGTTTCTTGCTTCAAGATTCCAAGCTAGTTTGGCCAATGAAAATTGGATGAAGATTTAAGTATACTTTAGTGAGAATTTGTATGGATTTTTGATGGAAAATGAGGGGATTTTTGTGATGATATGAGGTGGTGAAATAGGAGAGGGACTGCAGGAATTGGGCTCGGCCACACTTGGGAGAGGAGAGAGAGTGAGGTGTGTAGAAATTTCAAAGTCAAGAAAAGCCCCATCATGTCATATATTAACTCCTTTTTCTTAATTAATTTATTTTATTATATTTTCTAACCAATCCTAGATTTCTCTAGAACTTTAGAGATAAAACAAAGAGAAACAATGTGTTACAAACTAGATTCTAGGTTGCATGGTTCACTATTGTGTAATTAACCCATTCTTATTTTTAATTTTCACTAATTAAATGTATAAGTGAAAGT
The DNA here is from genome assembly GCA_030015575.1 of Agapanthus africanus. NCBI lineage: Eukaryota > Viridiplantae > Streptophyta > Magnoliopsida > Asparagales > Amaryllidaceae > Agapanthus > Agapanthus africanus. The sequence continues at coordinate 726,663,522 of CM057342.1, read as the reverse complement.
TTATAATAATATTTAAAATAATTAATTTCAGAAAAATATTTAAGAAAACTAGAAATTTATAAGTAACTATATAAATACAAAATACAAGCAATTACATAGTCAAAATAGGTATAATTAAGTCTATGTTGAAAAATAATTATATTTTGGTTTTTACGGAAAACACATATTATATTACTGATTATCGGAAAATTCCCCTGAACGATTTTCAAAACGTTACACTATATCTCCTGATGCTATGCCAGTCAAACAAGCTCCTCGAAGAATGAGAAGGGAACTGGAAAAAAAGGTCATCGAGGAAACCAAGAAACTCATCGATGCCAGCTTCATCAGGGAAGAGAAATATGCGGACTGGATTGCGTGCATTGTCCCAGTGAAAAAGAAGAACGGGTAAATACGAGTTTGCGTCGATTTCAGGGATCTCAATAAGGCATGCCCTAAAGACGATTTCCCGCTTCCAGTCATGGAAATGATGGTCGATGATACCTTAAATTACGAGCTGTTCACTTTCATGGATGGCTTGTCTGGATATAATCAAATCAAGATGTCGCCCGAGGATGAGAAACACACATCATTTCGAACCTCGATCAGGATATACTGCTACAAGGTGATGCCATTCGGATTAAAGAACGCAGGTGCTACATATCAAAGGGCAATGACCAATATCTTTGATGACTTAATCCATAAAGTCATCGAATGTTATGTTGATGATTTGGTCATCAAGACTAAAACCATGGCTGATCACATCCAGGATCTCAGGATCGTTTTCACTTAGACTGGGGGAATACGATCTAAAGATGAATCCTCTGAAGTGCGCTTTTGGCGTGTCATCGGGAAAATTCTTGGGCTTTATTGTTCGACGTCGGGGGATCGAAATTGACCCATCCAAGATAAAGGCCATCATGGAGATGCCCCCTCCAAAGAGTCTGACGCAGCTAAGATCTTTCCGAGGCAAGATTGCTTATTTACGAAGGTTTATCTCAAATTTATCGGGCAGATGTAGGCCCTTCTCAAAGCTCATGAAGAAAGGAGCTCCTTTTGTCTGGGATGCCGAATATCAAGAAGCGTTCGAAAGCATCAAACAGTACCTGTTGCACCCTTCAGTGCTTGCTGCCCCTATTCTAAATAAACTGTTGATTCTCTATACTGCCCCGCTAGATGAGTCACTTGGTGGCTCCTTACCCAGAACAACGAGGAGGGAAAGGAAAATGCCCTCTACTACCTCAGTCGAACTCTAGTCGGGGCGGAACACAATTATTCCCCGATCGAAAAGCAATGCCTGGTGATTGAATTGATTCTTCGTGTGTCGTGTTTTGAAAATGTATAAAGATCACAATCAAAGAAATTTGTAAACCGCAATCAATAACGGTATCAATTGTAGATTCGTTAGCGAGTGCGGATTGTCCACAGGGAAAGTGTGATTTGATCGTATTTGATTTAGATGAATTGAAAATTAAAGAGAAAAGAAAAGACAATTCAATTCAAGATTTAAAAGTGAATTTCAAGAATTATCAAAATCTAGATCTAATAGCAAGAAAACATTAAAATCAAGAATCAAGAATTGATGATTTCCAATCGAATTAGGTTTTAAGAATCGAAGTGAGACTCGTAGGAATCGATCGAATCTATAGATGTGATGAAAACTAGTGATTACGTTTTCTTATCCATTAATGATTTGATACTAGATCGATGATGATCAACGAGAATTAGGGATTTCTTGCGAAAACTAGGGTTTCATTATCTATCCCTTGTCCTTTCGTTGATTTCATTCACTATAGCCTCTAGTAAATTCAAGCATCGATCGTGGATCGCTAATTAAGAGCGAAAACATTCAAGAAAGTATCGCTCGAAACTAGGTTGTCGATGTTTCAATTTACAAGAGTTTACAAAACTTATAGGAATTAAGAATCGTTTCAAGATTTGTAACATCATCATCTATTGATTCTCTCAACTCCTTCACGAGCGGAGTTTTTACTCAAACATCATATCAAAGAACACAATCAAGAATCGAGATCTAATCATGATGCTCAAATATAAAAGTAAGCAAGATAAAGAATTTCACCTTTTATTTATTAACAATTTTGTTACAATTCTCTCAAGATCTACAATGAGGAAAGAACTCGATCGTCGATTTGGCTTCGCACGTCTTCGTGAGTCGCGGATCGTCTTGGACCACTTGCTCGGATGAAGATCGGCTTCGCTCCTAAAAGGTTGAAGGCTTCTTCCTTGAATTGTACTCGGAGATCTTGAATTTGGCTTTGGTGATTGGATTAGGGTTAGGGTTACAAGTTGTGTCACTCAACTTGTGTTGGGAATTGATGGAAGGATCAACAACCCTTGAACAACTAAATATTCAACAACTAAAAAAATGAACTAATTAACCCCCAAAACCCTAGATCCAGGTCTCCTTTTATAACCACCTCAACCCTAGATCTAGAATTCAAATTCAAATTTCCCTCTAAAAAGGTTGTTAGAGAGAGGCTTCTAGAAGAAGTTGGTTGGAGGGAATATTCTAGAATGAGGAATATTCTAGGGTGAGGTTGTTAGGCCGAGCCTTCTGGACGAAGCCACATGGTATTCTAGAGTCTTCTGGAAGCATTGGCCGTTACAGGAAGCCACGTGTGGAAATTTGAAGCGATGATGTCACCATAGCGTCGCGGATCCGCGGCGGGAATGGGCCTTTGGCCGCGGATCCGCGGCCCTATGAAAGCATCTTTGCATGAAATTTCCTGTGTGACTTTGTGCTGTCTTTGTGGCACTTTTCTGATATGTGTAATCTCATAAATATTTCTAATTCACTGCCAGATCTCAAGTCTTGGACTTGGCGTATTTTTACCAGCACTTTTATCAGTTTCTGCTCTTTTCTTGGAATTTCCTGCACAGATTCTCGAGACAAGTGTTGCGCTATACACAGATGATGCATGCAATGATAAACACTCAATTTCCCTCAAAAATGTCGGTTATAATATATAACACATGTTATTTGGTATTTTACGGACAAATTGCTAATATGTGCTATAATCATACCGAACACCTTTAGATGAGTGCAAATGGTAGGGAAATTGATGTGTTAAAAATGCAATATTTTCGACTGATCAAATTCCCCCAAACTTGTTTTCGGTCATCTCGAGCGAACTGTTTTATTAAAAAGAGAAGGAGAAAATAAAGAAAAAGAAAAATTAACTAGCACACTTTCGTAGGCAACACGATTGCACTGAGCACGTGCAACAAGCCTTTAAACCTCTAGGTGTCCCTAGTAGGAGGAGTGTTGTCTCCTGAGGGTTTTCAGCGGATTGCACCCAAAAAATCCAATAATAAAAGGAAGACCGTGAAAGTTACATATAAAGATAAAAATCGTAAAAGAAAAGCTTTGAAAATTAGAGTTTCCAACTATGCTAACTTTTCGATTGTCATGAGCCCTATCTTAATAGTCATGAAAAAATATTAGAAATCACATCATCCCTCAATAAAACATCGTCTTTATTCTTCATTCCTATCTTTCTTCCAAACATCGATCATATAACTCTACGTGTGTGTAATATACATCCCTACACCCGAAGAATTCAATTCAAGCTATCATACTCTTGTCCATCTGTCTCAGTACTTTTTAATTAATGAATATTTAGATGAATTTGCTCACACACTTTCATGCGACCGTTAATACTTCTTGAGGTACTAACCGACCGATTACTCATGTGCTTGCTTATTAGGTGTTTTTTTTCTCGTCTTGCACCACCTAAGACTTAGCAGTGACTCCCAGACCAGTTGGTCTAAGGCACTAGGTGATGAAGCACCCTCGCTATATTTGTTTATTGCTGCCTTGGCGATAACAAAACCAGTGTTCATTTTTCTTCACCATTTTATATTTTATTCATTTTTTTATTTATTTCCTTCATACATCGGCTTTTAGACAAGAGCATTTCAAGGTATCCTCTACTATCCCGAGTTTCAAGACGTGTGTAAGTGCGTATAGTAGGGTATCAATGTTCAAAATGTTTGGCTTCCAGAATAGGAACTATTTTTCAGACTTATTTTTATCCTCAGATTAGTGACTTCCTTCATCTTACTAACCCTTGGGACAACGGCTCATAACTACTTATTACTAGTTCGTATAAGAAAACTTTTAATTTTCTTAAATTTTTCTAATCTTTTGGATGTAATTTTTTACCATCTAATCTTTTATTATCTTATTTATGTACAAAAAATTTTTTAAATTTTTTTTATATGTTTTGTAATATGTTTTGTGCTTATGCAAAGTATGATGTAAAGTGATACGTAAATAAGCACAAACCTTCCCCAAACTTTTTTTCAACAGTGTCCTTACTATTGCTATCTGCTAAACCTCAAAAAACATGTAAGCTTGGGAGGAAATTTATTAATGGGGGCAAAAAATATGTTCGTGAAAATCCTCCCCCAAACTTATTTTTGGCTCATCACTTTATGTAAAAATTTTCTTATCAAGAGCCAGATTATACCCCCCCCCAAACTTGAATTTAACAATGTTAAGCTTTTGAAAATCACAAGAGGGGGTCAAGATTATTGGTCGATTCCAAGCTTTGCAAAGACCGAAGGTCAACACCAACCATTCGAAGATCTTATCAATGTAGTGCTCAGGTTGGTGTAAGAACAAGTTGAATGGAGCCTGAAAGAAGTGGGGAAAAGGTAAGTGGTGGAATAGAATGTGTTTCCGTCTCATTTTGGAGAGACGACTCAGTGTATGTGATGGATTACTCGCATTCTTTTTACAATTCAGAAGAAGGGGTGGAGGTTCAATTTCAATGTTTTGATGTGGATTCATCTCAACACCCGTGTCATTCAAGAATGCGAGTTCATCAGTGAAGATCTCCTCAAAAGTCTCATTGATAGCCCGAAGAATAATGTAATCAAAAAGTGCGGGTGATCTTCAGACTCTAAAAACAGTTCATAATCGGTGTTAGATGTTGACCCGGACAACTCGGTGGAAGAGTCCGTATGTGTATGATACATAGTTGGGTCAAGCAATAACATATGAAAAGAGTTAAGATCAGTATCATGAGGATCGTCAATTTCGTTGCTGTCGACATCCATTAATTCGACAGAACAGACCTGAGCAGTAGGTTCGGAGGGTACACTTCCCAACTTGTAAATGTTCAGCTCAATTGACCTATTCCCGAAGGATAGGGTCATAGAGCCATTTCTACAGTTGATGATAGCATTGGAAGTGGCCAAAAAAGGCCGACCAAGAATCACCGGAATTTGATTCCGTGGGTTTGCTACAGCCTGTGTATCAAGTACAATAAAGACCACAGGGAATACAAATTCCCCGATTTTTATTAACACATCCTCCAGTTCACCCCTAGGTTTGGTGATTGATCGGTCAGCCATCTGGAGAGTTATGCTCGAGGGCTTTAACACTCCGATACCTAGTTGCTCGTAGACCAAGTAAGGAAGCAAATTAACACTAGTGCCAAGGTCAAGTAAAGCACGGTTGATGTGTTTTTCCCCAATAGAAATAGAAATAGTAGGACAACCAGGGTCCTTACGTTTCCGTGGTAACTGTTGGGGAAAAACCGTGTCTACAGTCTTTGCCATGAATATCTTCTTGGGCACTTGATTCTTCCTCTTCCTAGTGCACAAGTTCTTAAGAGTTTTCGCATAGGACGGAACTTGTTGGGTAGCATTTAGGAGAGGGATGTTGATGTTAACTTGCTTAAACATGTCCACAGGCTTCTCTATTTGGGCATTGGATTTGTTGGGCCTCAACCTATTTGGAAATGGAGCTCTATCAATTAGTGTTGGGTCCAACATTTATGGAGAAGTTTGTAGGGGTGGGAAGGATGAAGTGGGTGGAGGGTTCGAGCCTTTGGGAAAACAGAGATAGGCTCGGAAGAAGACGGTAAACTAGACGAAATAGGATAAGAAGCAGAAGTGTGAGTGGAAGTGGAGGTGGAAGCCGGGGTGTTAATGATCAATTCATCATTATCAATTTGTTCACCCACATGATTGTCTAGCACTCTTCCAGATTTCAACGTGGTAAATACATCCACATTAGTTTAATATGAAGGTCTAGGATCAGGTAAAGGTTGAGCTGGAAGTTTCCCTTTTTCTCTAGCACTCAATTCGGCTTTTAATTGTGCAATTTGAGCTTCCATCGACTTAATATTCTCGCTTTGGGACACAGAGTTTTTCTCGATTTTATCGACGGAAGACTGAATAATTGCTGTAACTTGCATGAAATTTGTCAAAAGCAAATTCACAGTTTGAGCGAGTGAAGAGGATTCATCAGTACCGGCCAATTGCAAAGAGTTTTCATGTGGTGCAAAAGTGTTGGCCGGATTTTGGAAGTTTTGTGATTGGTAAGGGTGCTGACTCAATTGAAGTTGTTGTTGTTGTAGTGGAAGAGCCCTTTGGAAATTGTTTTGGGTTGGAACCGTGTTTGAGTTTGTGATTGGTTCCAAGCAAAGTTAGGATGATTCCTCCAATCTTGAGTATATGAGGAAGAAGAAGGATCGTTTCCAGGACTTTGCTGAAATGCAGCATTAGTGTGACATTGAAACGGTATATTCAAAGGACATTCTTCTGTCAAATGTGATGGTTTTGAACAGCAGCCATACACGGTTTTAGGAAGTGTGTATTGGTTTAGGGAGGCTGAAGAGATTTTTTTTCCTATAGCGTCGAGTTTCCTTTGTATTGTGGCCATTTCGGCTCTCATTATGACGGAAACATCGAGCTGGTTGACATCTTCCCTAGGCGGTGGTGGTCTAGCACTTTCCCATTGTAAAGTGTTTTGAGCTAAATCTTCTAGGTATTTCCAAGCTTCACCATCATTTTTAGATAGGAATTGGCAATGACACATGGTTTCAAGCATCTGTCTAGTAGTGAGATCAATACCCTCATAGATAATTCGACACAAATCCCATGTCGAGATTCCGTGATGAGGACATTGGATAAGAAGATCCTTGAACCGTTCAAAGCATTTCCAAAATGGTTCATTAGGAAGTTGGGTAAATTTGAAGAGTTCTCTCCGAACACGGCTGGTCTTGTGATTGGGATAAAATTTCTTAAGGAATGCTGCAACAAATTCATCCCATTTTGAAATAGAATGTGCGGTTGTGTTGTAAAGCCACTTCTCGGCTAAATCGCACAAAGTGAATGGGAGAAAATGTAAACGCAGAGCATCCACAGACAGTTGTGACGTTCCAATCATTGCACATACATTTTCGAATTTGGAAATAAAAACGTATGCGTCTTCAGAATCAAGACCGTGAAATTTGGGTAACAATTTGATGAATTGGGGGTTGATTTCAAAATTTTCCCCGTTGGCAGGTGGTATAGAAAGACAGGTGGGAAGGGGAACACGTGAAGGATAGCATCTCTCTTGGAGATAAATGCGTGGAGGATTCTGCGCACCTGCGGGAGGTGGCAGAGTGGTGTAAAAGTTTGATGGAAATCCGTCCATCGCGGTGGTGGTGGGAAAAAGAAAATGAAGAAATACCGACTTTGGGGTCGATGGGGGAAAACGCGGACAAGACGGGCACTAGAATCCCGTGTCCAGCCGAGCTTGCACTAAAGGGTTTAGTACAAGTGGCAGCGATAAGATAATTAAGGGAAATGATGAAGTAGTGTTTGTTTTGAAAAAGAATACGGATTTTTGAAAAATTGATGCAAATCACAACAAATGCACAAGGAAAACCCTAATTCTAATGGTCACCTAGGTCAAGTCTCTAGACCGCTCCTAACTGTCAGAAGACAAATCGCAGGATCAATCCTCTACTGCCTCTTTGTCTCTCCTGTGGCCAGGTAAGTGCCAGGTAAGTGGGAGGTTCTCCACTACGTAAGTAGTGGGCCTAATTAAGTAATCACTTGCCTTAGACACACTTGCCTTAGACACCACAAAAGAAATGCGGATAAGCAATAGATTACCCATGACCTCCTTCTGTCCTAAGTGAGCGCGACGGTCCTTAGAGTCATGTCTAGATTTCTTTTAATTAATGAGGGTAATGCGGATGCAGTTTTGTGATTTTCAGGGCTTAGGAAGGGTAATGAACTCCCCACCTAATCTGAATTTGGTATTTTCCCCTTAATTTCCGTATTAAAAATGCAAACAACCAAGATCAAACAAGCACAATTTTTATTTTTGCGGCGCTGCGAATTTTTGCAAAGAAACCTGCAGAAAATGGTTATTGGAGTAGATGAGGAAGGAGATAAGAAAATTAGAGAGATACCAGAGAAATTTCGCACAGAGAAGCCCTGAATGAGCCGCGGAACCGCCACGCTAGGTACCTATTGGCCGAGGAAACGCGGTTCGGTGAGGAGATCTCTGCACAAATTTTGCAGTAGCTGTTCTTGTTCACTCCCTGAGCTCTCTGGAATATTCAGAAAAGTTTTGCCTCAAGCTCCACAGATTCCAGATTTCCTCGCAACAAATCACAACGAATCGTTTAGTGTTTCCGCGAATTTAGATCTAAAAATTCTGATGGAATAAATTTTTCAACTCAAATTTCAAAAACGAACAAATTAGCACACTATCCCCGGCAACGGCGCCATTTGATTGAATTGATTCTTCGTGTGTCGTGTTTTGAAAATGTATAAAGATCACAATCAAAGAAATTTGTAAACCGCAATCAATAACGGTATCAATTGTAGGTTCGTTAGCGAGTGCGGATCGTCCACAGGGAAAGTATGATTTGATCGTATTTAATTTAGATGAATTGAAAATTAAAGAGAAAATAAAAGACAATTCAATTCAAGATTTAAAAGTGAATTTCAAGAATTATCAAAATCTAGATCTAATAGTAAGAAAACATTAAAATCAAGAATCAAGAATTGATGATTTCCAATCGAATTAGGTTTCAAGAATCGAAGTGAGACTCGTAGGAATCGATCGAATCTATAGACGTGATGAAAACTAGTGATTACGTTTTCTTATCCATTAATGATTTGATACTAGATCGATGATGATCAACGAGAATTAGGGATTTCTTAGGGAAACTAGGGTCTCATCATCTATCCCTTATCCTTTCGTTGATTTCATTCACACTCTAGCCTCTAGTAAATTCAAGCATCGATCGTGGATCGCTAATTAAGAGCGAAAACATTCAAGAAAGTATCGCTCAAAACTAGGTTGTCGATGTTTCAATTTATAAGAGTTTACAAAACTTATAGGAATTAAGAATCGTTTCAAGATTTATAACATCATCATCTATTGATTCCCTCGACTCCTTCACGAGCGGAGTTTTTACTCAAACATCATATCAAAGAACACAATCAAGAATGGAGATCTAATCATGATGCTCAAATATAAAAGTAAGCAAGATAAAGAATTTCACATTTTATTTATCAAAAATTTTGTTACAATTCTCTCAAGATCTACAATGAGGAAAGAACTCGATCGTCGATTTGGCTTCGCACATCTTCGTGAGTCGCGGATCGTCTTGGACCACTTGCTCGAATGAAGATCGGTTTCGCTCCTAAAAGGTTGAAGGCTTCTTGCTTGAATTGTACTCGGAGATCTTGAATTTGGCTTTGGTGATTGGATTAGGGTTAGGGTTACAAGTTGTGTCACTCAACTTGTGTTGGGAATTAATGGAAGGATCAACAACCCTTGAAGAACTAAATATTCAACAACTAAAAAATGAACTAATTAACCCCCAAAACTCTAGATCTAGGTCTCCATTTATAACCACCTCAACCCTAGATCTAGAATTCAAATTCAAATTTCTCTCCAAAAAGGTTGTTAGAGAGAGGCTTCTAGAAGAAGTTGGTTGGAGGGAATATTCTAGAATGAGGAATATCCTAGGATGAGGTTATTAGGCCGAGCCTTCTGGATGAAGCCACGTGGTATTCTGGAGTCTTCTGGAAGCATTGGTCATTACAGGAAGCCACGTGTGGAAATTTGAAGCGATGATGTCACCATAGCGCCGCGGATCCGCGGCGGGAATGGGCCTTTGGCGGCGGATCCGCGGCCCTATGAAAGCATCTTTGCATGAAATTTCCTGTGTGTCTTTGTGCTGTCTTTGTGGCATTTTTTTGATATGTGTAATCTCATAAATCTTTCTAGTTCACTGCCAGATCTCAAGTCTTGGACTTGGCGTATTTTTACCAGCACTTTTATCAGTTTCTGCTCTTTTCCTGGAATTTCCTGCACAGATTCTCGAGACAAGTGTTGCGCTATACATAGATGATGCATGCAATGATAAACACTCAATTTCCTTCAAAAATGTCGGTTATAATATATAACACATGTTATTTGGTATTTTACGGACAAATTGCTAATATGTGCTATAATCATACCGAACACCTTTAGATGAGTGCAAATGGTAGGAAAATTGATGTGTTAAAAATGCAATATTTTCGACTGATCACCTGGCTCTAATGTTCGCTATGAAGAAGCTGAGGCACTATCTGCTCGCTCATCGGGTTATGCTGATCTCCAAGGTCGACCTGTTCAAACACTTAATGACCAAACCAAGCCTAGCCGGTAGAATGGCGAGATGGGCTGTCATGCTGCTTGAATTTGACATAATCTATACTCCTCAGAAAGAAGTAAAAGGGCAAGCCCTCACCGACTTCCTTGCTACTCATCCCATACCAGAAGGGTCGCCGCTCAATTGCGAGTTACCCGACGAACAAGTGCTGCACCTCGAGGATGACGAGCCATGTTGGGAGCTCTACTTTGATGGAGCCCCATCAATGAGGAGCTCCGGCAAATCAAGCATCCCGGAGATAAAAGCGGGGATAGGATTAGTGTTTGTCACGCCATCGGGAGTAACCCTACGACGTTCTTTCGCTCTCACCGAGCTTCGCACAAACAATGAGGCTGAGTACGAAGCTCTGATAGCTGGTCTGGAGCTCGCCATAGAAATGGGAACCCTTCGGCTATGGGTTTACGGTGATTCCCAGCTTTTCGTCAATCAAGTAAGCGGCGGCTATAAGATATACAAACCCGAGTTGGATCGGTACAGAAACTGGGTGGTGGAGCTCATAAAACAGTTCACCTGTATTGAACTAATGAGAGTCTCTAGGGCGTTGAACAGAAAAGCCGACATACTCGCTCGCCTAGCTAAAGAGCTTGCTGATCCTGACATCGATGAAATTCTAGTCATAGTCAGAAGCTGGCAAATTCTGCCTCCAGTCTCTTTGCGTGAAGAAGAAAGTGTAGAATAAGAGAACAATCATGACGAAGAAGCTTCGATCATTTAAGACGAGCCCGATTGGAGAGAACCCTTCATAGAGTACCTCCGATACGACAAGCTACCCGAAGAAAAATCTGCGAGGATTCAGCTGAAGAAGAAAGCTCTCCGATACATGTTTGTAAATAATACACTATATCGCAGATCATATGACCAACTCTAACTCAGGTGCCTGTCATCGGCTGAAGCCTAAAAAGTCATGAAAGAAGTTCACTCAGGCGTCTGCGGAGCTCACCAATTTGGCCCCAAAATGTGGCTTCGAATTAAACGGCTTGGGTATTACTGGCCTACCATGATAAGGGATTTCGAAGAGCATGCGAAGTGGTGTCATCTCTGCTAAATTCACGGTGACTTCATTCATAAGCATCTCGATCCGCTGCATTCTACGGTGGCGTCATGTCCTTTCGAAGTTTGGGGCACCGACATAGTTGGTCCAATTGTTCCTCCGTCATCCAAAGGCCACCGGTTCATATTAGCTGCAACAGACTACTTCTCCAGATGGGCTGAAGCTGTCCCACTAAAAGAAGCCAAGACAGAAGATATTCTGACATTCTTCCGGCAAATATTCTATACTGCTTCGGTACACCAAGAAAAATCATTTCTGACAACGGGCCTTCTTTCAAGAGCTTCAAAGTCTCAAGGTTCACTACTCAGCACAAGATAGACTGGAGATATTCCTCCATCTATAATCCAAGAGCCAATGGGTTAGCCGAAGCCTTCAATAAGACTCTATGCAAGCTCCTTAGGAAAAATGCTTCAGCCAACAAGAGAGGCTGGAATATCAAACTTCACGAGGTGTTGTGGGCATATCGTACCATACACCGCACTCCAACTCAGTCCACTCGATACTCACTACTCTTCGGAGTAGATGCGATCCTCCCCTTCGAAGTCGAAATTCCAAGCTTAAGAATATTCGTTCAGCACGAGTTGACGGTGGAGGAAAATGTGCTCCTCCGGCTCAAAGAGCTCGACACCCTCGAAGAAAAGAGGCTCGTAGTACAGCAAAATCTGGAGCTGTACCGAGCCCAAATGTCATGGGCCTATGAAAAGATGACCCGTTTCCGTGCTTTTAAGAAAGGAGAATTGGTGTTGGTCCTCAAAAGACCGATCATCCCCAATCGACATGCCAAGGAAAAATTCGAGCCAAACTGGGAAGGAACATACGTCATCGAGAAGGTGTTTGATGGAGGGTCCTACCAGCTGATAAATGCCGAGGGAGAAAGGCCCATTCCACCCATCAATGGCCGATATCTTAAGAAATACTATGCGTAAATGCTCCAAGTCGTAGACGAATTGAGCACACCGGCCCTACGGTCTGGATCATACATCCTGTAAAACCGTATACAATCCACGGGCATAAATGACCCTTATCTCTCCCAAGTCCTACCGGCGAGACTATATTTAAAGTCCAACCAGCAATGGAGATTCGCCAGAAAAAAGGTATGTCTATAAGAAAAACGAGCATGAATGAAAACCCGAAAGGTCTCCGGGAGTAAAAACAACAGGACTGCCGGCGAGTTTGTGAAAACCCGAAAGGGCGCAATGTCACGACCCGAAACTACGGAACGTGACCGGCACTTAGATTACAAAGCGTCTAGAGGCGCAACGTAACCTAAGTAAGCCGAAGCCTAAAAATCTAAACCATAAAAAGAAGAAGAAGTAAAGGAAAATATGTAGAAAACAAGTTTAAAAGCAACATCCAATTTTCTCAAAAATTTCGGCAGAGTCTCCTTTGTAAAAGCTGGCCCCAAACGGGTACAAACAAGAATAATATATATACAAACAATAAAAAGCATCCTCAAACGGGAGCTAGCTCTACGCCAAAAGGCGGAAACAACCACATAAATGCACAATAGTATACAACGCCAAAGGGCGAGGCCCAAAACTCAAAAGAAAACAAAACCACCAAATATCATAATAATACAAGCGCGGCCCTAAGGTCGAAATAAACAACTGATCCAGTAAACTATCAAGTAATACAAGTTTGGTTGATGGAGCTTTCTAGATACAAATGAAATAATAAAAGTACAATGGCGGTCCAGATACAAGTGAACCAACCTACCGTGCAAATCACCTGGAATGAAATGATGTGCCAGCAAGCTGCCAGGAAAACCTGTATGTCGAACCTGTAATAAAATTTGGCACAACGGGGGTGAGTTTCCAACTCGTGAGTAGAAGATATCTGCGAAAAGAAATCGAATGCACGACGCTGTCCTAGGTCATAATAATATACTAATATACTACTGGTCATCAAGTAAAGACAGAATAATAAGCTATGTGTAAGTGCAAATGCTCCATGCTCGTATCAGTGCCTCATATAGAACTATGTCATGTGAATGAGTATGCATGCACCATGAATATGAAATAACCAATCCTGAAATCTAGATATATCTGTATAAGAAATCTTTAACTTTTATCATGGTAAAATGTGTATAGAAATCTGAAATATCAACGATGAAATCCATGGAAATCCGTGTCAAGCATCGACACAAAACATGTAAATCTCAAGTCTCAATACCTCATAATCTCAATGTCTCATAGTCTCAATATCTCGGGCTCCGTCAGTCCGGATCGGCCCATATCATCAAATCTCACGACAACGGTCGGTATCCTCCGGATATCCGCCGCGCCAGACATCACCGGTAGGTAGTCCTCTCCTGCCAGGCTCATCGTCTACAACTCGATCTTCTTGCCCCGGGGTACCATACCGGGCCCACCATGTACTCGATACGGTTCATCCACTCCTCGAATCAGGTCTCAAAATCCAACAGAAAACATGAAATCTCATGGTGGACGACACATACATCACGAGAAAACCGCATCTTATGTTTTAAAAAGAGAGGAGGAGAGAGAGAGAGAAGTTTTTATATATTCTTGCGGTTTTTCCCAAAAATCCAGAAATCTCATAGAAATCCAAAATCCCAAAATCATGAGTAAGTATATGATAAGTGTCGGCATATGCCCCATAATACTGCATGATAACATGAAAATGCGAATGCATGAAATGTCTAAGTAATAAATACCATATCTATACTAACACCAGAGAGTAATCACAATATTATATCGATCTAGCTGTTAGCTGATTGTATCAATAAAAGATAATATGATCTAAAGTGTACGTGACATAGCAATTACCGATGATGATGTGTGTGAGCCGGCAAATAAGTGTGCGTGGAATATGCGCATCATCGGTAATGGCGCTGGTGTCCTAACAGGCATAGTTGTATTCTGATTATAGAAACATATGAATGAACATGCACCATTATGATTATGGTATGAATGTAAAGACGGATGTGTAATAACCACTCATCTGTGATATACAAGTATAACTACAACTATATGACTCGAGCCTAAACTAGTGTCCATCTAACCTCCTAAGGAACTAAACCTAAGAAACTAGTCAATAAGAAAGAAGAGTCCACCTAAGGTCTGAATCCATATCTCTAATAGTCAGCGATCCAGCCTCAATAGCGTCACGTACGTAGTACGGCTTTCTCGAATCAAGAGTGCGGATCAATCATTATATCTATACCTCGTACGGTAAAATCCATCGTACGGCATCCCAATATCGGGGTACGGGTCAAGTATCACCTACGTGTCTCATCATTCGTATAATATCATCATCAACACATGTCAAGATCAAGGTGCTATACTGTAATCGCATACATCAATCATATCTCATTGTCAGCATAAATATACATCGTTAATTCATCCTCAGAAATATCATGTCATATGTATCATATTGTGATTAAGTCACACTTAGATCATATCGTAATCAAGTCACACCTATATGATATCGTAATCAAGTCACACATATATGATATCGAAATCAAGTCACACCTATATGATGTCGTAATCAAGTCACACCTATATGATATCATATCAGAATTTCAGGCACAGGTTACGGTCTGGGTTCTATTTTAGAGTCCCATATACTTCAATATCAGCACCACCCTTTATTATTTATGTATACCTATTCATTATCTCATTTCCTAATGATCCGCTAACATCATAACACGACCTTAAAGCCAAGAATCACGGCATCAAGCCCAGTTATATTGTTTCATCCCCGTGTATCATATCACATCCTTATATCACATATACGTATTGTGTGTGTATATATATATATATATATATATATATATATATATATACACCTAGTCCTATATATATATACACATACACGTATACACCACGTCAAGTCTTAGTGTGTGCGTGTGTGTATCTACCTGAAACCTACGAATCTCCTCCAAGATATTCATCCTCGGGTAAGGTCTTTCTAAATCAATCTAGTCCAACCTAAGGTCACTAGTAGGGTCCTACTCACCAAAATTCTAAGGTCACGTTTGGCTTCCTAATGACAATAAGTACTATCCCTATTCTACGTTTGCGGGGGTGCTAAACGCCATCCACCCGACTTCCCCCCGTAGATATACATCTACTCACCTGGTCCTTGTCTGCCGAAGACGGTGTCGCCATCCTCTTCTTCATCGCCCGCAGTCCACGTGAGGGGTACCTATATGCAAACACATATAATATCATAAACTGAATCACGGACAATATCAAAACGATGCACGAAACGCGCATAGGTTAAAACCTATGTCCCGCTCATGCAAAAGAACCAAATATCGCTCGATATCAGCGTACAAACGCCGATTGATCGAGATAAGTATCAACAAACAACTCATAGTTATAGAACTCATTACTTATAATATAAAACATGATTTAATTCATCGAACCCCTAAAAATCGATCAAATCGTCCGATTCCGTAAAACCTGAAAACACCAATTTACCGTTTTACTTCAAAACTTGATGTTTAAAAGAAACTAATGGTCATAGTATTAATTAATTAGCATAACTAGACTATATAAACCATCACTATATTTTCAACACCCTAATTTATATTAGTTTGAAAATTCTAGTTTACAAACTTGCCCGATTTCGATACTTTTAAGGAAAATTTCACAATATCACATCTAAACTGGATTTTGCATGAATTAATGCATTAAACTAAAATTCATGATGATAATAATATAATGAAATCATAGTTTAGATTTTAAAACTCATTTATTTAAGAATTTCCAAAATCTAGTTAGCAAAAATAGCATTTTTATTAGTATTTTTCAATTATCAATAGAAACTAGTAACCAATTTAAGTTTTTCATTCCACTAACAAGTTAATATCCTCATTAAAACAACAATCTAGTGTTACAAACATTAATTGGAATTTTATCTCACCAATATATACAATATATAGAAATCTAGTTTGCAAAATGGATTAATTTAAACAATTTTGGATAAACAATTTACAATATATCATCCATATAAGATTTTCCACTTCTAAAAATATTAAACTAGTTATTATAACCCTACTTAATTAATAAAAACCATAACTTAATTTTTCAAACCCTAACTCGAATTTTTAAAACTTGTAGATAGAAATTATTTATTAAATCTAATTATGCTTAAATGAATTATCTAATAACAATATACCTCCACAACATGAAATCCAAACATGAAAATAAGCCTCCAAAATGAATGCTTTCCATCTCCAAAATCCATGTAAAGATGAGCAAAGAATAGAGGGTAGGAATTTATTAGGATTTTGTGGATTTTTCATTGAATTTTTGATAAATTTTGATGATTTTTAATACAAAAATGATGGGGGGAAAATTTTGGGGCTGCCTATGGAGGTGAGGCCGGCCATGAGGTGAGGAAAACAGAGGAGAGTGAGAAAAGGTGAAGAAAAGTGTAGAAGGTTTCACAAAAATATCACACAATTAAGTCTTTTCATGAATTTATTTAAAAATTCTTTATTTTCTTCACTCCATTTGACCTAGAATAGTCTAGAACCATTGTAAAATTTTGAAAATAAATTTTGTATGAAACACACTAGATTCTAATATGCAATGGTTCATTTTTACAAATTAAACCCATTCAAATTTGTAATTTACACTAATTTAGTGTATAAATAAAGCTTATGTTAATATTTAAAATAATTAATTTAGGAAAAATATTTAATTAAACTAAAAACTTCTAAGTGGCTAAATAAACACCATTTACTAGTAATAACATAATTAAAATAGGTATTTTTAAATTTATAGTGAAAAATAATTACGGTTTAGTTTTATGAAAACTACGTTTTACTTTACCGAAAATTATAAAATTCACTTAAACGATTTTATTTATTTAATTAATTATTTAATTATTTTTAAAATGTTGCACGCAAACTCGTAAAAACGAGATGAAATACACTCACAAAGTCCTCTTGACCTTGTGAGGAGAAAATCCCTACTTGAGATCCTTACGACTCACAAAGGAGCAACGCACTTAGGAATCCTCACGATTCCTAAAGAGAACATACACTTGCGAAATTCTCTCGACTCGTAGGAAGAAAATACTTTTATGAGACCCTTATGGCTCATAAAATTGAAAAGTATTAGGTGATAGAGATCTAAACCTGTCTCCTGAGCCATCGGTCCCTAACAGGCAACGGCAAATGATGAGTCGCTCCTGGCATTGCTTCAGTGTTAGCGGTGCTGATGCCGACCCAAAACCTAAATCCCAAGTCTTTCCAAAGGAAAATGATGAGTCGCTCCTGGCACTACGCTTCAGTGTTGGCGGTGTTGATGCCGACCTAAAACCTAAATCCTAAGTCTTCCCAAAGGCAAATGATGAGTTGCTCCTGGAATTATTCCAGTGCAGCAATGTTGATGCCGACCCAAAACCTAAATCCCAAGTCTTCCCAAAGGAAAATGATGAGTTGCTCCTGGAATTATTCTAGTGCAGCAATGCTGATGCCGACCCAAAAACCAAATCCCAAGTCCTCCCAGGGCAAATAATGAGTTGCACCTGGCATTATTCCAGTGCAGCAATGCTGATGCTAATAAAAATCCAAATTCCAAGTACCTCTCAAATTCAAAAATCCGGCCAAATAAGGCAGAAATGAAATAGATCAAATCAACATCCCACCCGGTAGCACTTCTAAGCTCAAAAGTCTCGCAGGACGGATAGAGAACTCCCAAAACAAATCAAATCAAACAAATCAACCCCGACACCGCAGGAAGCGAAGAAAGTCAAATCAAGCACCGACCGTCCACGTCGCAAAAATGGCAGAACCGACCGTTTAAGTCGCAAAAAAGGCAGAGCCGACCGTCCATGTCACAAAAAGGGCAGAATCGACCGTCCACGTCGCAAAAATGGCAGAACCGACCGTCCAAGTCGCAAAAATGGCAGAACCGACCGTCCAAGTCGCAAAAAGGGCAGCACCGACCGTAAAAAGGGCAGCACCGACCGTCCAAGTCGCAAAAAGGGTAGCACCAACCGTCCAAGTCGCAAAAAGGGCAGAACCGATAGTCCAAGTCAGTAAAAGGGCAGCACCGACCGTCCATGTCAGAAAAATGGCAGAACCGACTGTCCAAGTCACAAAAAGGGTAGAGCTGACCGTCCATGTCACAAAAAGGGCAGAACTGACCGTCCACGTCGCAAAAATGGCAGAACTGAACGTCCACATCGCAAAAATGCCAGAACCGGCCGTCTAAGTCATAAAAATGGCAGAACCGATAGTCTGAGTCGCAAAAAGGGCAGAACCGACCGTCCACGTCGCTAAAATGGAAGAACTGACCGTCCAAGTCGCAAAAAGAGCAGCACCGACCGTCCAAATCGCAAAAAGGGCAGCACCGACCGTCCAAGTCGCAAAAAGGGCAGAACCGACCATCCAAGTCGCTAAAAGGGCAGCACTGACCGTCCACGTCGCTAAAATAATAGAACCGACCGTCCAAGTCGTAAAAAGGGCAGAACCGATCGTCCACGTCGCTAAAATGGCAAGAACGACCTCCACGTCGTTAAAATGGGAACCAAATTACATCAACCTCCACGCGAAAGAAGATCCATCAATTTCATGCACACAATCTACATATGTGTTGTGCATTTATTGATAGAGGCAATTTGTTGGGGTCATAATTTACACCCCGGTTGACCAAGTCAAAAATCAAAGTCAACCCTAAGCCAAGTGGGCCTAAGCCCATGTCAAGTGGACCCATGCCCGAGTCGAGCCCGAACATGAAGCGACCGGCCTCCCCCATGCCAAAATATAAATTTTGTAATAAATAATTTTGGTGTATTTATTTTTATGAATAAATGTAAAAGAAATGGACATAAAGCCAAATTTTTGTAAAATCCATGGCCCATGTTTAAAAGAAATGAGCACATGAGGTATGAGATGGGCAAAATTCCATTTTGTAAAGCCTAAGGGGCTATATGTAAAGTGTGTTGCCTATAAAGGCAAAGGTAATGAAAATATCTCAACAACTTTTTCTCTCTCTCGAAAATTAGGGTCTGTGCCTCTTTCTCTTTCCTCAAGGTTCTAAAATCTTCTTTCTCTTTTGAATTAAATCAAGAGTTTAACTCTTCCTTTTCAAAAAATAGACAGTTTTTCACCATCAAACCCTTGAAGGGGAACTCAGATCTTCCATCAGATCTCAAAAATGAGAGATTTTTAAATCTCACCCCCCTTTTTCTCTAAGATCCGGCTAACAGAAGAGGAGGAAGAAGGAGACCCGTCTCCAAAAATCCCACCTTAGGAAGATACAAGGCCTAAAAGAAGATCCAGGGCCAAGGGGGAGAAGAAAGGGGTCCCCTTTGATCATTTCTAAAGATTTCTAGGAATTTAACTCCATTCAAGATCTGTTGGAGTTCAACTCCATAATTAATCTCTTTTTAGGAGTTTAACTGCAGAAGTCAAATCGGAAGCACAGCTCCCAGTGCAGGGACAAAGTCCCTTTTCTTGCTGACGTCCAGTGCTCGCGTGCCAAGCACGTGGAGTGCTGGCGTCCGGCGCCTGCATGCCAAGCACATGGGGCATTGGCGCCCAGCGTCTAGCACCTTGCGCCCGCGTGCCAAGCACGTGGGACACTGGCGCCCAGCGCCTAGCGCCGACATGCCAAGCTTGTGGGACGCTGGTGCCCAACGCCTAGCACCCATATGCCAAACGTGTGAGGCGCCGGCGCCCAGCGCCCGCGTGCTAGGCACGTGATGCGCTGGCGCTCACGCATCATTTGGACGCCATTTTCCTCCTCATTTTATATACACTCCACACTAAAAATACCTCCCTCGGTAGCGGAACCCCCGTAAACTCTGTGAGGCCCCCGATATATCTGAAACCCATTTCAAAACATATGTACACTGCACACTGAGTTCACATGACCAGTTTGACCCGTCAATCGGAGGTTCTCTCGCTCCAAAGGAGAGGGGTAATTAACGGCAGGTTAGTCCGCGACTGTCAGAGATTCGGATCCCCACAATCAGTAAACCCCCGCCTACCCTAGGCAGAGGGGAATCTATAGTATGCCTGACAAGCGTGTGTGTATTCCCATCTCAATGGGGTGACGAAAAACACCTTACAGCTATAGGCAAAGAAATAAGCAAATAAGGAAAGAAAACAATAACCACAACATAAATACAAAAGTCGGCTCACACAAGCATGACACCTAGAGTCAAATATAATACAATCTCTTAGTCTCATTTCTAAGTCAATATATACATATGGTATATAGAGTATACTAGATACAATGAACAAATGTATAAGGTAGCGGACAAAAGAATACTCGCAACCCACCTAACAAAAGATCACACCCAAAGTAGTGGTAGTAGTATGCCCCTGCCGCTACTACACTGGAGGATCGGCCCTGCAAGAAACTATGGCACAACGCGGGTGAGTTGCCAACTCATGAGTAGTAAATAAGATTGTAAGTGATAATTGTATGCATGAACGTAACTGCGACAATCCTAAATATGAGGTTATAATGATGTAGATTAGTATGGATGCAACATAAATAAATGAGCGAAGTATAACATCAGGATGTAGCAGCTATATGAAACTGAACAAGTCATAACAATTCTAATAAGGTAAAAACAGAGATACTGTCAATAAATCATCATAAATCCTGTGTCAAGCATCGGCACTCGAAATCTATATGTCTTAAGTGCCGTCACTCTGATCGGCTCGCATATCCATTTGATCATATAACTCCGTTCGGTATCCACCGGATATCCGCCAAGTTTCCATACTATCACCGGTAGGTAGTGTTTCTCTGCCCGGCTCAATGCCTTTCTATACGATCTTCTTGCCCCGGGATACCACACCGGGTCCACTATGTATCTGTAGGCGGTGACTCCTCACTCCTCGAATCGGATATACTCATAACTCAGAATCGAGAAAATTCATGGTGGATACCAAATATCCTATCAAGAGAAAATCGTATTTTTAAATGAATGCAAATTTTGAAAATGTGTCATGCGATTTCTCAAATCTCATGAAAAATAGAATACCACGAAACGACATCATATAAAGAATCATGGTAATAATGACAAATGTACATGATATCGGCATGATGCATGCTAGTATGAAATAAGCGAAGATATAACTACCAATAAAGATATAGTGCAATGCGAGATAACATGACAATTTTTATAGTGTACGTATCATGGCAATTACCAATAGTGTGTGTGTATATGAGTTTGTGTACGTGCAGCATAAAACCATTGGTAATGGTGCAAGTGTCCTAACGGGGATGTATCAATACATAGCAGGTAATAGAATGTGTATGATAATGCTTATATATATATGTATAAGATTTTATAACTTGAATCTAGATATCGGGTGCTTAACGCCATCCAAACGATTCCCCTGTAGATATTAAATCTACTCACCGGAACGGCCTTGAGCTACTCGAATCCGAACACTTCCTTCCTTTTTCTTGCCGTATCCGAGTCCCCGTAACCGATCCTAGCATCGAACAAAACCTTCGCAAGTGAGGGCTAGAATTCCGATACGACACACACATATATATAAACACAAACGAACTAACTCTCATGAGTTAACACGTGTGAGTTTAGTGTACTAAACGCATGCAAGAAATACCTAAGACTACCATTAAGGGCCGTTAACCAACTAAAACACTAAAACGAGAGTCCTGGTATCCATATCGTACGTTAAAAATATCGCGAAAAGTAAGGTAAAACGCTCTCAGATTTTTGTATACGCAAAATTGGAAAAAGTTGTATATATCAGAAGTCTAATTAGAGTCTTAGAAAGCTCCAGACAAAAACCTACACCCTAACACCTTAGAGGGGCCGCAAATTGCGGTAAAATCCATTAAATTGGCAGCCAAAAGATGGAGGGAAGGGCTCGAGTTTTGAGGGTGCGCTCAGGGCTCACTAACATGCTCTCTAAAGTCGCAAAATAATTCTGAAGCTACTGGTTTAATAGAATATTCAAATTGTAACTCTAACCTACAGCTAAAAACTAGGTTTAACACTAATTCAACCATTAAGGTAGATTAGTGAAGTCTTGATGATTAAACAAAAGATAATTAACACTAAAGTACTCTCATCTAGCCTAAATTAAGGTGTTGTCAACCCAAGAATTTTCATAACCCCAAAAATTTATCTTTAAATATTTAAAACATCACAAAACAAAAACTTTAATCTAAATTTAGAGTAGCAAGGCAAGAGTTTTGTAAAACATGTTCAAGATTTGCACCTTACCTCAAAATTTGCTTGTGCGGAGTCTGAAGTGATCAGGTAGCCCCAAAGGTGGGGGTTTGGCTCTCACAAGGGTCTAGAAGGAACAAAAAATTTGATTTTGTGAGGATTTGTGATGAATTTATGCTGATGGGATTATTTGTTGAATTTACTTTGGAAGGTAGAGAAGGATTATGTAGAGGACTTAAGGAAAAGAAAAGAGATGAAAGAATGAAAAAGAAAGAGAGAATGAAGATAGCTAATACTAGCCATGCACCAATTGTTCCGATCATTTAATGTTCCATACCCTCTTGTCCCCATTATTATTTATTTTCTTTTCTTTTGTTTTAAAAAAAAACGCTTAGCTTCCTAAATTTTAAGAAGGTAATTATGGAGTTTAAGTGTCATGGCTATAAAATTTGTGTTTTGGCCTAACTAACATATTATTAATTCTAGATTAATTATGTATGTATGTGTATATATATCTAAATAAATATATATATGAAAAGAAAAAAATTATTAACTAAGTTTTATTGAAAAACCCATATTATATTGCCAATTAAATTATAATTAACTCTAATAAATTTTAAGATGTTACATTGTTTAATAAAGCTCATGTCAAATATAAAGAAATTTAGTAATACATGAATAATAATTGTGTATATATATACTAAGACCTTTTTATAAATACACTTCTAGAAAGGGATAGATTACAAGTTATGGTAATTCTTAATATGTGACAACTAGAATTAGGGATAGTTTAATTATCAAAATTTTATGTTGTGAAGAAGAATGCTAGCATGATATATATTTAACATAGATGATCTTAACATGATTCAATGACATGTCAAGATTGTATTCAAGGAGAGAAGAAAGAGAGGAGAAATCAAGATAGAAAATCAAGAGGTACTTACTCGAACCGATCGTACCCGTATGAGCGAGGAATAGAAAAGAGTAGCCTCTGTTTGAAGAACCGTGGCCGACGGTGTATAGAGGATTAGCGGGCTTGAGCTTCCGGCTTCGAGATCTTGGAACTTCACCTGGAGACTTGAGAAATTTCTTAAGGAATTTGAGAGAGGTATGCCTAGGCAAGGAGCTAGAACTTGTCTAGTTATTTATAGGAGATATAAGAAGGGGTATGGTGGATTAAATATAATTAAAAAGAATTAAAACATGGTTAAATGGGATAGATGAAAGGATTTTCTGTTTTTTGTTTAATTCCAGAAGTTTTAAAGTACTAAAATGGGTAGTGGTGAGTTGAAAAGGTGCACGGGCGGAGCACGGACCCAAAGGCCTCAGCTTGGCTGTTGGTTTAGAAAAAGTGGCGGCCCCACTTCGTCCAATCGTCTCAGGGTTCGTGCTAAGGTTTTAAATTAGTTTAAACATCTTATTTATATAATTTATTTCTGTTGCAACATTTGGTAAACCCGTGTAAAGGTCATGCAAAGTCTTGAGCTTCCAAAACATCGAAAAGAAAATAATAAAAATATTGGGACTGATGGATTCGAACACGCGGGCTATGAGACTGCAGCGGAGTGTCTTAATCAGTGAGCTATAAGGAGATTCTTGTATAGTATTTATCAAGGATAACTAATAACTCGATATCAGAACAGAATACATTCTATTTTATGAACTAAAGCAAAAGAGATGGTACACGAAATTTAGGTTCATTACAGCTGTTGGTCAACATGAACCTTCCTTGTTTGTACTGCTCCTCGGCCCAATTTTTAAATGTGAAGTAGTCTTCAATCGGATGACTTGTAACCCGGTGGTATGGACAATAATTAGAGTCATTGATCGCAGTTGCTTGCGCTGGTCGTCACGGTCTAAGCAACAATAACAAGCAATTCTTCATGATAAGAGGAAATACTTTCTTTGTCTTGTCATGAGGAAAGGAGTATTCGTGTCCCATCTTTTCCTTGAGAGTATGACCCAAACTGTTATTTTTTACATGGCCAGGTTCTTTAGAACCGCCTTGCTAGCATTGGGTATTGACGGCAATCGCTGCCTTGTTCTTACTTCGGCCGCTTCGAGATTTCCCTTTTATAGAGAAAGACAGAGGCCGCTGTAGTTGATGAGTATTATATCTCGTCCCTTCCGGCTTAGGCGTAGTCATTTGGCCTTCTCATATGTAGCTATCTCTCGCCTTATAGTATCTTCTCCTTCTTAAACAACTTCTTTTATCAGCTGATCAATCGGGTCTTCTCGTAGCAGAGCTGAAGCATTTTGCACGGGCCCTGCCTCCTGCTCATGCATGTTGTTCCTCAGCAAAACATCTCCTTCTTTGCTTAAAGATCTTATGGTATGGCAGCTGCGAACTTGTTCCCGCTTCTTGAATCGGACATATCCCAAGTCGGTGGTATTGGCTCTACCATTAGGGCTGACTCTACGAGCCCCTGACACTTCCCAGATCCACTTATATAATTAGGTTTCTCGAATAGTTTGTTCGAAAGGTACTCCTTGACTCATAAGGAGCCCTTTTAAACTCCTTGAGAAGTATTTTGGAATACAAATCGGCTGCAATCTGTCGAGATTTAGATCATGTCCCGGCCATATTTCTTTCTCTACTTTGGTCTCTTTAGATTTGTAGAAGAGAATCTCTTTTGCTCCTCTGTGTTTGGGAGACACATAGAAGGTTATCAACTCCTCCATATTATGGGTGTCAATAGCATCGAGCTCTTTGTAATGCCGAAGCGGTGCCATAATGACATGTAGTGTCCAATCTGCTTCGTCAAGGGTTCTTGATAACGGGTGCATGGAGAACACGGATTCATTATATTCTTCGGAATCACTTCCAAAGACTGGGATGGGGTTTGTTGTGCTTTGCTCATCATTTCCCATCCGAGGTGGGCCTATGAACATCATCTCTTTCTCATTCTCAGATTCACTTCCGAAGACTGGGATGGTGGCAACCTGCTTCTGCTTGTTGTTTCTATCGAATGTGGGTTTTCTGCATCTTTCGGTATCCTTGAAGTCGGGTAGGAAGTACGTGGCGTCTTCATACTTGCGGACTTCATTTACAGAGAAAGGATTGATCTCTCCTCTGATGATATACTCTTTCCCGTCTTTGAAGTACTTCATGAATTGATGATGCGTATATGGGATGATGTTGTACTCGTGTAGCCAAGGTTTACCGAGCAGAGCTTTATAGCAGGTTTTAGTGTCAATGACGTGGAACTTGACATCAGTGAAAAGTTTTCCGAATCGAAATGTCGACACTACGGAACCACAGGTTCTGGAGGATTGGAAATCAAACCCGGAAATTGTGATCTTCTCTCAAGCTAGATATTTGACGTCCATGGCCAATTCCTTGAGCACCTTCAAGTTGAG
The DNA here is from genome assembly GCA_030015575.1 of Agapanthus africanus. Taxonomy (NCBI): domain Eukaryota; kingdom Viridiplantae; phylum Streptophyta; class Magnoliopsida; order Asparagales; family Amaryllidaceae; genus Agapanthus; species Agapanthus africanus. Next base: position 726,637,500 of record CM057342.1, on the reverse strand, counting down.
AAGATTGACCGAGGATCCATTGTCGACAAGGATCTTATTTATCCTCACGTCTTCACAGTAACCGATGACATAGAGTGAGAGGTTGTGCTTGAATGTTCCCAGGAGGAGATCTTCTTCGCTGAAGGTGATATCGACGGTATGGACTTCGACCAATTCATCCTTCATGTTCTCATTGGCGAAGTAAGCTTGAAATTGGTCGGGTTCGCTTAAATCATTGACAAGGGACTCCCGAAGTTCTTTCGACAGGAGTAGAGCATCGTATATGCTCAAATGCGATAGCAGCTTCTTTAGATGCGTAAGGACGTTATAATCTACCTTGATCTTTTTAGGAGGGTCCTTGACGGTGAGGTCTTTGGCAACTTCATCATCGACTTTGATCTCTTCGATCACTTTTTCTTTCATTTATCTTGCTTTTTTGAGGATTTATTTGCAGGCCCAAGATTTTTCTCGGGAAGGGTGCAGTTTCGCAACTGGATATTGTCGCATACTTTCATCCCTTTCCTAAGGAGGAGCTTGCGAAGAGAGGATTGAAAAGGATTTCATCTTCAGAATCACTTCCGAAGGTAAGAACTTTAGAATTTTCTTCTTCTGGGGGTTGGTCCTTATTTGAACGCTCATTGATCACATGGCAACTTTCCACCATTGATCCTATTTTATTGCCGGCTTCAGAGTTATCGTCCTCAAAGAGGAGAACCTTGGCCTTTCTTTTCTCCTTCTTCAATCTTCTTTGATGAGACACATAGCCTTGCCACAACTTTTTGAACGCATTACATTCATCAATGGGGGGAGAGATCCTCCGGTGATAGAGGCAATATTTCGGGTGTTCTTCTCCATCGTCGAAATACGGCACTCCTGGGGTGTACATCATGAGAGGTGGCAGCTTCATCCCTGCTGATAAAGATTTAGCAAGCCACTTCTCAACCTTGGTCCTGTTTTTCTTCTTTGTAGTCGGGATTTGCTTTGGTCGGGGGGTTCATAACTCGTCCCTTCCGCAGCTTGCTTGCTTAGGCGTTGTCACTTGGCCTTTTCATAAATGGCCACTTCGCGCTTTATAATGTTTTCACTCTCTTGAACAGTCTCTTTTATTAGCTGGACAATCAGATTTTCTTGTGGTGGGTTGAGATCACTTTATGTATTCCCTGCCCCCTATTCAGCCATGTTATTTGCCGGCGGAGTGTCTTCTTCTTCGTCGAGCACTAAAGTATGGGAGACCATGTCCATTTCTTCATCGACCACTAGAGTATGAGAGACTATGTCCATTTCTTCATTGACCATTAGAGTGTGAGTGACCTTGTGGCAACTTCCCATACACACTTCCGTTTCTTCAGTTGGGTCATCTTCCTCTTCAACATCACTGCTTTCGAAGAGATGATGGAGAAACTCTTCGAGAGTGATCGACGAACGCGCCTTCTAGTTATATTCTTCCAGTGCGTCAATGTAATTTTGAAGATCTGTACGGCTGTTAACATATTTAGCAGGACGCACGGGCTTCTTGGTCTTCTTCTTCTTTTTATTAGAAGAATTAACTTAGGGGGTTTTCCCCCGGCTTTTGGAGTGGGACGCGGTTTCAACACCCCTTCGATAATTTGTGGTTTAAGTGGGCTTTTCCACTTGATCGCATTACACACTTGTAGTTCCTTCAGCATCCTCTTTGTTTTTTATGAGAGGACCGCCTTTTATGGAGCTTCTGCTACCCTTGAATAATATGCCCCTGCCGTATCAGCCTTCTAGGGGGTGTGTCTTTATGGAGGATCCACCTTCCAACAATCCGACAGCATAAATTTACCCTGATTGTATTGGTCTTCGACCCAGTTCTTGAATATGAAGCGGTCCTTGATTGGGTGACTTACAAGCCGATGGTAGGGACAGTAGTTAGGGTCGTTGATCGAATTTGCTTGTGCTGGCCGCCGTGTTTCAGGCAGTGACAGCATGCGGTTCTTCATGGCAAGCTCGAAAAACTTCTTCGTCTTGTCATAAGGAAATGAATATTCATGTCCTAACTTCTCTTTAAGAGTGGGACTCGAACGATTGTTATTTTGATGGCTGGGTGCCTTAGAGCCGTTTTGTTGCTGCTGGGCATTGGCGACAAACGCCACCTTGCCATTGCTTTTGTTGTTAGGAGATTCTCTACTTGAAGAGGAAGGCGCTTGACCAATCTGTTTAAGCTGAACTAATTTATTGATGAGCTCTTGATAGGTTGTTGGCTTGACAAAGGCTAGGAACAGGTACACCATCGACTGTGGCTCAAGGGTGCCAATGAACATTCCAACGACTGGACCCTTGGTGATGCGTTGTTCGTATTTAGACCAGAGATTTCTCTATCGGATGGCATATGGAACCAACGTTTCATTGGATCTTACTCTTTCATTAATTAAAATAGAAATCATAGTACGTTCACTTGCACCGACGGTCCTCTGCGTAAAAAGTAATTCCATGTCGGCAAAGGTTTTAATGGAGTCGTTTTGGAGCTCTGAGTACCATTCAAAATCGGTGTTTACCAAAATGCTGACGAACTGTCGAAAGAGCAGCTTGTCGTCACCTCCGGTGTTACCGCACATGGTTTTAAACTGCGCGATATGTTGATGATGTTTTTTTGTCCCCTTGAAAACATTAAACTTAGGGATTGTATATTGTTCATAACAGAATATTGCATTTTATACCGCCCATTCTTACGCTCGTGTGTTTATAGGTAGGTGCTTTTTATCCGTGTTTGTTACATATTTACAGAATACAGGTTTCCAGTACAAATATTGCAAATCAAGATAAAATCTCCACAGTTACGCCAAATACAGAACATCTGTCACAGCAGATAAAAGCCGGGTTCCGGTCATCCATATCCGTCCAGTGCTGAGTACCAGTTCCAGAGACAAGACATATGACAGTGGTCATTCGTGTCTAGGATAAGCACAGAGCACGAGGGGGGCTGCACAAGAATCAATGGGTGCGCGGAGCTCGAGGGAGATAAAGTCAAAAAGTGAAAAAGATAATGCAATCTTGGACTTAGAAATCTGCAGATATTCTGGAAGACTTTTGTGCAGTATGAAGTTTTCAAACACGAGGAAAAGCCAAACCAGGGAAGCACCCAAAGTTTGACCAATCAACTCCACTAGATGGCCGCGGATCCGCGGCCAATAGGGGGTATTGGCCGCGGATCCGCGGCCATGTTGGCGCCTCTTCTGATGAGTTTTTGGGGGCACTTTGGGTACTCCATATTATATCAGATTGTTGCCCTAGGTTTCCATTTCCCCTCCTATAAATACCCCGGATCTGAGCAAAGCCAAGGTGGTCATTCTTTGTTCTTCTTTCTTTTTAGGATTTAGTCTTTTTCTTCTTCTTCTTCATTCTTTTTCCATGAAAATTGTAGTGAGAGCTTTTTGAGTGGGAGATCAATGAAGATGAGGGCTTTTTGTATCTTTATCTTTTGTTTCTTCTTCCCCTTGAGATTCTTGCTTTCTCTTGATCATTCAACCTCTTCATTGAGCTTGAATAGTTAAGGGTTAGTTATTGATCTCAAGGGTCGTATTTTCTTATGGAATTAGCGCTTCATTTCACATGCGTTCTCTACCCTTCCCTTGATCTTGCAACCTCTTGATTGAGCTTGCAAGTTTAAGGGTTGGCTATTGATCACATGCTTGTCTTGAGTTCTAGTTTCTTGTTTCTTTTATCGCTTTTTATTACTTGCTTATTATTATCTTGCTTTACTTTCTTGCAATTTATATTCATGCACTTAATTACTTGTAATCTTTTCTTTTCTTTGTTCTTTTCTTTTGCTCTCTTTTATTCATTTTGTGAATGGTTGTAATTATTGTTGTTAAGATGAAATACGGTATTGTAAGTTAATATCTTCTTTCTCATTTCCTTTTCCCGTTATTTTCCATTGAACTCCGCCCAAACCATACGCAAGCGCTCCGTTAGGCATCCTACCCTAACAAGGTAATGGTGATTCCTAACCGCGACCGATTGCGTTCGGTTCGGCCGGAGGCGAAAGCAAGAGACAAGAACGGAAGGACAAGGGTAAATAAGCCGTATTCCACGAATACCGTGCTTAAATCCCCTAATCCACGTTTTTGCCGAGTGCTTAGCTTCAATTGGTCAAGACTCGGCTCAAAGGTTTTGAGCACGAATTTGTTTAGCTTACAATTTCGTATCTTTTTCTTAACAACTTTATACTTGCAAATAATACACATAGGATAGTCTCGAACAAACATACACAAATTCTTTATTGACTCGTCTAAAACTCGAAAGGAAATACAACCATCTCCCTGTGGATCGACCCGTGCTCAACCGGCTAGCTGCATAGCGACACCGTCTTGATTGCGGTTAACTTTAATTCTTTCAATCAAATGGCGCCGTTGCCGGGGAATTTTTTTGTGAATAAATGGACTTTGCTCGGGACGAGCAAATGATAAGTTTGGGGGTATTTGTTCATATCAAATTTTTTGCATTTTCATACCGCCCAATTTTTATCACATTGCATATCGGTAGATACTCTTGAGCCGTGTTTGCTAGTCAATTGCAGGATACAGGTTCTCGGTTCTAAAAACGGTGAAATTCATGAAAAACACGACAAAATCCGGGTTCCTGCCAACCACAGATAAAACACGGTCTCCGCTCTTCATCCGTATGTTACCAGATACCAGTTTAGGAAGACAAAATGTCAAATCAATGTCACCTTCATGCACAAGGCTCAATGGCAACAACAAGTTCCAAGAGATCTATGCGGAGCTCGAGGCAATCATGACAAAAACATCCACAAAAAGTCCACCTTTCCTCAACAGAAATTCTGGAAGAAATGTGGAGGTATTTTCAAGAAAAACATATGCCAAAATACAGACAACAGCAGACCAGGGCCGTACAGAAAAACCCATGCCCTGAACCCACCATTGCGCGGCGGATCCGCGGCCAATAGGGGGTATAGGCCGCGGATCCGCGGCCGTACAGTCTCCTCAGCAGAAAACGTTTTAGGGGTATTTTGGTATTTTTGTGTGGGTTCTGATGGTTGCCCTAGGTTTTCATTTTTTGGCCTATAAATAGCCCAGAACTTTGTGAAGGAAAGAGTCCCTTCTTGTATTTTCTTTTTGCTAGGTTTTAGATTACATGTTCTTCTTCTTCTCATCTCTTCTCCATTAAACTTGAGTGAGCTTTGTGAGTGAAGAATGGTGAATAAAGAAGATCATTTTATTATCATGCTTGTCTTACTTTTGCTATAATTGTTGTAATTTTAATTCGTTAAGTAGTTGTTATTTTCTTGTTGTTTCTTTCCTCTCTTTTTCTTTATCCTTAATACGACAATGATGCTTACGCTCGATCCTCGCCAAGGTGAGGTCGCAAATAGCTAGTCGTATTCTTCTAATCTCCTTCTTTCTATCTTCCTCTTTTGTTTTGTTTTATTTTTCCGTATCATGATGTGTGAGTAGTTCATACTTGTTAGGGTAGGATAAGGGAAGTTTGAGAGAAGGAAATCTCTCTCACTCTTTCCTTTCCCAACAGCTTAAATCGACTTCCGTTAATTGAACAACAATCCGCTCCTTACGACACCCTATCCTACATGATAGCGGTGATTCCGTAGTGAGACCGGTTGTGGTTGAATTAACCGGAGGTTATGGCTAAGAGCCAAGAACGGACGGACAAGCACCAAAAGGAAGGACTTATGCGTTGGAAAGCCTAGCTTATACTCGCAAGTTCCTTCCTAGTCGTGCTAATCCCCGTTGTTGCCGATTACCGTAACACCGATATTAAGAGGGGCAACGAAAGATGTGGAGACTCCTAACTCAAACTAACCTAATCCTAACCCTAACAAGCTCTCTTTAAATATCAACTCAACACTTAGATAATCACAAACAAATCTGAACTCTCGGACTTAACTCGTTAAAGCACATTGAAAAAGACTCCCATCTCCCTGCGGACGACCCGTACTCAACCGGCTAGCTACAAGCGAAACCGTCTTGATTGCGGTATTTAAACTAAAACTTGAACACGCATTTACGCTAACAATCAAATGGCGCCGTTGCCGGGGAGACGGTAGCGTATTTTCTTTCTCGTTATTCGGGTTAATATTCTTTTTGTATATATTTATAATAAAAAAAATTAAAAAAAAAATCTTTTTGTTTTTTTTGATCATTTTTGTGGGCAAGTGTGCAGATTTTTGCGTATTTGCAAACTGCGATTGTGGGGAGCAAAGTGTGCGTTCAAAGTTAAGGTGATTACGAAGTACAGTGCCAAAGATCCGGGTAGTTTGACCCGCGCAAGCGAACTTTCCAAGCTTACCGGATTTGATTCAACGGGGGTTTCCTAACCCAAAACTTAACGGTACGTACTTTACTAACACCTTCTTCTCAAATCCGACGCATCCAATATATTATTCTTTGCAGGATTCTTTGCAAATTCGCTAGCAAATGCTAAAAATTGACTAACCCGTATTTGTTGCAGTGCCGTGCTTAAATTAAAAAACGATTGTTTGATTCTTTATAGAATTTTTATTGAATTGCGCATTGCATACATTAATACGGACTTAAGGGCAAGCGAACCCCACAATATACGGTAAAGGATTTCATCACCTTTTCCGTGGCCCACAAATCACGAACTTGAGCATAACGTTTACCCGCACAAATTTTAAAAGAAATTAGACTTTAAGCCTTAAGGACTTCGCGCTCACTAGGAGAAGTTAACTGTGTTTAGAACCTTGCTTAACGGTATAGTGTTTATGGGGTGTCTAGAAAAGTGTTAACGGTGAAACCGCCAAAAGAGAAAGGGTTATTTAATTAAGGAACTTCGCGAAAGCGTTGGAAAACCTCCCCTTATCTCTGCACTTACCTGGCCTCGTGATCAATGTATCTTGAGCCTGTTTCTCGACACAGTTTTACTTCGACAATCAAGTTCTGGAGCAGGTCTAGTTGACCTAGGTTAACCCTAGAACGATTAGGTGTGTGGTATTTTTTGTGTCGTGATTGTTTTTGTCCATATTCTTTTTGTGTATATACTTCATTCTTTTGTTAATATATAACTAAAAAAAATATATAAAAAAAATTATCACATTCTTTTTCCCCTCCTTTTCTCTGCCTTTCTCTCTTTCTCTCTTCATATCATGGGTACTCCACCTCGCAAAACTCTTGCCGAACTTTGGTACCCACAACCAGACATAACTTCTTACGGTTCTTGCTTTGGCCGAACATCGAACGACCCCTCCATGCCCAAAATTTCTTTGAAAGATCGGATAGAAGCGTCTAGGACAAACACTTGCATTCCGCAATCAACTTTGTATCAACCTTTTCAACCTCCCGCACCCGCTTATGTTGATACCACTTTTGCAAGTCGTCCTTTGTCCATCGCTGAACGTATTGAACAATCTCATAGACGATCTTTCACTCCTTTCACCACTTCAAATTCTTGGGATCAACAATTCCATTCACCTTCCTATCCAAATGTTGATCCTGCTCCTATCCAGCCATTCAATTCCTACCATTCCTACCCTACTTTTTCACCTTCCCTAGACATTGCTTCAGAACCGCCATTTGGGAGTTTTCAGTATCCAAACAATTTTGAATCTTTTACTGAAACCCCTTCCCAACCCATGTCTAGTCTGGAACAGTCTTTGGAAGACTTTAGGGTAGCGTCGTACCAACAGATGATGGATTTGGATGCGTCCATGGCCGCCCTCATACAACCTAGTGACCCGGTAGCTAGTTTTCAACTAGCTCCAAATTTTCCAATGTATGAAGAGGCGGTCGGACAGGCTGTGAATTTGAGTGGAGAGAGTGAGCTGTACCCCCTTCCAAATCAAACCTACCCGTTTCAAATTGAATCCCACAACTCCTGTGTTGAAAGTCTATCAAGTGTCCCAACTGCATTATCAATTGAAGATAGAATGTTTAATGAGTTGTGCGACTTTGTAGGGTTTGATTTGCCAGATTATGAAGGGACCTTGCCAAGTGAAACCACAAACAATCCTTTTGACCTCTACACCTCCATCTTAGAACCTGAATTGATTGAAATCCATGCTTTTGATGAGGTGTCTGAGAAAATTGACTTTCACTTGATTAAGGATATTGACGCTGGGACTATTTTGGATGATGAACCCGTAGATTTGACTGAGTTTTTCTCTCCAATTCATCATCCCGAGTCATTAACTGTTTTTCCCGAACCCCATATGCGTCTGAATTTTGAAGAGAAATGCATGGATGTGCTAAATTTTGAGGAGAATTTTGAGGATAGCTTTGAGGATGAACCAGTTTTAATTGATGAGTCGGATTTTCTAATTCATCCTGTTCCTTTCATTGACTGTGTGCACCCTCCTAAAACCTTAACCGATACCCCTCCTCGATCACTTCCCTCCATCCTTTCCATCGTTCCGGCCTTGCAAGAACCCGTCTCACTTACACTTCATATGTCTGGTTTACCAAGTTCGGCGTACCTATGGTTTCTCACGAATCTTGAGGGATTTGACCCCATTTCTCGATGGGTAAATATATTAGCACAATCGCTTTTCACACATCGGTCATCACAAATTGTGCTAATCTATTTACTCCATTTGCACCCTCAAGTTCGTCTTCCACTTCTTTTTCCCTTCCGCCATTCTTCTTCCTCTCATATACCGAGACCGTATACCACTTCTATCTCCATACGGTCTTGTGTATTCTCCATTTCTTTTCTCTACGCCTTCTTTCACCAGCCACTACTTTATCACGATAAGATCTTTGAATGGTTGGTACTCACTTTTGGCCTGTGTAAGGCCTTCTACAGCCTGATACTGTTCTTTCCCCCCTAATCCTGAACTTCATCGCTTAACAGTGGAAACACTGTTTCACTTAAGTTTGGGGGGGACACCTTTTTTGTATATATTTTTTGTTTTCTTTGTTGTATATAATTTGTTTTTAGGGAGCGCCGGCAATTTTGACCCTCTTGGTATAGCCTGACAGTGAGGGCACTATCAAGTTTAAGTTTGGGGGTGTGCTCGGTTAGCTTTCTTCCTTCGCATTCATTTGTATATTTTGCATTTGCATACCATATTAAAAACCCACAAAAATTGAAAATTTTCCAAAAATATAAAAACTTTGTCGTCAAGTTAGCTAATAGGGTAACTTAGATCTTCATTCCGAAAGATTAGTTGATATGATAGAAATAACTAAATTCTAGACTTAGGAATTGAAAACCCTAAAAATAACCCTCATTCTGTTTAAACTTGGAAAGTATACGTCCTTACAGTTTTTTTTTGAGAAATAGGTAATCTTGAGTTCAGTTCTTTAGTTAAGTCAAGATGAAGGGAAAGTATTGATGCTCTACTGAAGGATAAGTCTGAAAAATAGTTTCTTTTCTTGAGTTCAAATTTAGAAAGTATATACCCTACAAACTGCACATACACGCACCTTGAAACTTGGGATAGTAGAGGATACCTAGAAATTCTCTTGCCTGAAAGCCTAGTATGAAAGAAAAAACGGTATTTAAAGCTAAACACCAAAAGAGCATATTGAAAACTATATCCGGTCTTGAAAAAAGAAAAAAGAAAAAGAAAAAGAAAAAAATAGAATAAAATCAAGACCTGGAGACTGCTATTTACGCTTTAAAGTTCACACATTCAGTAATCGGTCGTTAGTGCCTCAAGAAGCATTAATAGTCGCATGAAAGGTGTGTGAGCAAATCCGTCCATCCTTAATGAAAAGAAGTAGTATTAGGTATTAGGGCAAGGGTATTATAGCTTGAATTGAATTCTTGAGTGTAGGGGTGCAAATATACATACACGTAGGGGTATACAATCGATGTTTGAATAAAAGATAGAAATAAAGAATAAGACTTGTGTTTTATGTAAAGTTGATAAAAATCCCTAATTTGAGGCCACACTTTAGAAGGAAAACTCAGGGGAACCAACATCTTTCTAAACTTTTTTGGAACGTATATGATCTAAGAATAAATAGATTAGAGGTGTGAAGCATAAGGGTTGGATATTTCTAACTTAGGATGATAGAATTTCTAACGTAAATACTAAACTGTAGGAGTAGAATCGACGTTAACTTATGACACTAGCTTGACGGGATTTTGTGGGTAGTATCCGCTGAAAACCCTCAGGAGACAACACTCCTCCTACTAGGGACACCTAGAGGTTTAACGGCTTGTTGCACGTGCTCAGTGCAATCGCGTTCCCTGCGAAAGTGCGGTTAGGATTTTCTTTTATTTTTGAATAATTGGTTTTGCTCGGGACGAGCAAAAGTTAAGTTTGGGGGTATTTGTTCATAACAGAATATTGCATTTTATACCGCCTATTCTTACGCTCGTGTGTTTATAGGTAGGTGCTTTTTATCCGTGTTTGTTACATATTTACAGAATACAGGTTTCCAGTACAAATATTGCAAATCAAGATAAAATCTCCACAGTTACGCCAAATACAGAACATCTGTCACAGCAGATAAAAGCCGGGTTCCGGTCATCCATATCCGTCCAGTGCCGAGTACCAGTTCCAGAGACAAGACATATGACAGTGGTCATTCGTGTCTAGGATAAGCACAGAGCACGAGGGGGGCTGCACAAGAATCAATGGGTGCGCGGAGCTCGAGGGAGATAAAGTCAAAAAGTGAAAAAGATAATGCAATCTTGGACTTGGAAATCTGCAGATATTCTGGAAGACTTTTGTGCAGTATGAAGTTTTCAAACACAAGGAAAAGCCAAACCAGGGAAGCACCCAAAGTTTGACCAATCAACTCCACTAGATGGCCACGGATCCGCGGCCAATAGGGGGTATTGGCCGCGGATCCGCGGCCATGTTGGCGCCTCTTCTGATGAGTTTTTGGGGGCACTTTGGGTACTCCATATTATATCAGATTGTTTCCCTAGGTTTCCATTTCCCCTCCTATAAATACCCCGGATCTGAGCAAAGCCAAGGTGGTCATTCTTTGTTCTTCTTTCTTTTTAGGATTTAGTCTTTTTCTTCTTCTTCTTCATTCTTTTTCCATGAAAATTGTAGTGAGAGCTTTTTGAGTGGGAGATCAATGAAGATGAGGGCTTTTTGTATCATTCTCTTTTATTTCTTCTTCCCCTTGAGATTCTTGCTTTCTCTTGATCATTCAACCTCTTCATTGAGCTTGAATGGTTAAGGGTTAGTTATTGATCTCAAGGGTCGTATTTTCTTATGGAATTAGCGCTTCATTTCACATGCGTTCTCTACCCTTCCCTTGATCTTGCAACCTCTTGATTGAGCTTGCAAGTTTAAGGGTTGGCTATTGATCACATGCTTGTCTTGAGTTCTAGTTTCTTGTTCCTTTTATCGCTTTTTATTACTTGCTTATTATTATCTTGCTTTACTTTCTTGCAATTTATATTCATGCACTTAATTACATGTAATCTTTTCTTTTCTTTGTTCTTTTCTTTTGCTCTCTTTTGTTCATTTTGTGAATGGTTGTAATTATTGTTGTTAAGATGAAATACGGTATTGTAAGTTAATATCTTCTTTCTCATTTCCTTTTCCCGTTATTTTCTATTGAACTCCGCCCAAACCATACGCAAGCGCTCCGTTAGGCACCCTACCCTAACAAGGTAACGGTAATTCCTAACCGCGACCGGTTGCGTTCGGTTCGGCCGGAGGCGAAAGCAAGAGACAAGAACGGAAGGACAAGGGTAAATAAGCCGTATTCCATGAATACCGTGCTTCAATCCCCTAATCCACGTTGTTGCCGATTGCTTAGCTTCAATTGGTCAAGACTCGGCTCAAAGGTTTTGAGCACGAATTTCTTTAGCTTACAATTTCGTATCTTTTTCTTAACAACTTTATACTTGCAAATAATACACATAGGATAGTCTCGAACAAACATACACAAATTCTTTATTGACTCGTCTAAAACTCGAAAGGAAATACAACCATCTCCCTGTGGATCGACCCGTGCTCAACCGGCTAGCTGCATAGCGACACCGTCTTGATTGCGGTTAACTTTAATTCTTTCAATCATATATCCAGGAAGATACTGCAGTTAGTCATACTACACTGGATATGGTCGACCAGTCTTGACCAACTTGTTTGCCGCTTCACTGGCCTGGTGTGCTTTGAACTGTTAGACGATATATTCATCAAGCCGCGTCTTTTTGATCATATCACCCTTGACGACTGGAGGGGCTTGCGAAAGACTTGAAGTATCCCTTTCATTGTCAGGAGCCACTGGTGTCTCTTTAGCTGGCGGGTCCAAGGGTTTGTTTACCACCGAAACAGAGACGAACTAGGATTGAATGTCTTGCCCGAACTTGAGGGCAGATGCTATTTGGACATATCATCCACCTCTTTAAAGATACCTAGTTGATTTATGACACCGTATATCGGAGGTTTGGACAAATGCGACCGTTGTAGCAAACTTTATCAGATCCCCCCTCGTTTATGAGGGGTTTTTGATTATGGGGATGCTCTTCCCTGCAGGCGCAAGCCCCTGCAGTTAATTACGTTATCGCATTGCGATAACAACTTTCTCCTGCTCCATTAGTTCACTTCGTGTCATGTTGTGTTTTATTTATTTTGGTTGCCCGTGGATTGTATACAAAGACTAGTTTATGTCGTCGTCCGTAGGACGCGGATTAGTCCAAATCCGTATATTTATGAATTTGGGTTTTGAACTTAGGTTGTATGTTCCGTTGGTTCAGGGGATATTTTGCTTTATTTAAGGACCGATAATCTGATTTGAGATTAAGATCAACTTAAATATATGAGCATTTGGGCTCAATTTATTTTGACTAAGGATATGTCGGTCTTGTATGAGACTAAGACCAACTTAAAAATATTTTTAGGATTTTTAGTCATCTTTGAGACTAAAATCACTTGGTTTATTGATATTTTGATCAACAGAGGGCCATCATTTAATTATACTTTGTTTAAGTGATTAAATGATGCTTTGTGGTACAAGGGCGCAAGTATATATGTGCATACATGCCCGTTTAATTCATTTGAAAGGGTGCACACTTGCGTTGCACGTAGCTACGCATTGTTTATTTGCAAGGATGTTGCATCTGCATGTATCACATGACGCGTATGTCTTCATAGACTGTTTTCATGAAGTGCGCACACGTGAGTATCACATGATGCGCATGTCCACATTGGCAGGTTTCATCAAGTGCACACACGTAAGGGCCACATGATGCGCATGCCTTTATAGGCCGATTTTTCTAAGTGCGCACATGTGAGTTTCATGTGATGCGCATGCCTTTATAGGCAGATTTTATTAAGTGCGCACATATGATTTTCACGTGATGCACATGACTTTATAGGCAGATTTTATTAAGTGCACACACGTGAGGGCCACATGATGCGCATGCCTTTATAGGCAGATTTTTGTTAAGCGCGCATTGATTTTGGTGCACACTTGTTTTTATCACAAGCTTTAATTTAAGAAGTCATGGTTTCTATTTTATCTTTTGTTCTTCCCTTATTTGCAAAGAAGTAAGAACCTTGATTTTCATCTATTTCTTTTTAGTGCGCATCTTTTATTATTTTTTTCCTTTGGGTCATAGCATCGATCCCTCGCAAAAGTATGAAATTTATGAACGAGGGACAAATCCTAAGATCATTTGATCTTTTTTTTGTTGAATCAATTGATTCGAGAAGAAGCAAAGGCTTCAGTATAAAAAGCCAAATCTTTTTAATATAAAGAGAAGTTTTTCTTTATATTTCTTCTACTTTACGCAAGTTTGCTGATGAAGGAGAAGTCTTGAGATTTTTCAACCTTATAGGAGAATTTTTTCGTCCGTAATTCTTCATATGAGGCTCCTATTTATAGGAGAGAAGAAATTAGGGTTTGTTGAATTTTGTTTTGGATTGTTTTGATCTCAATTTGATTTTAGATTGATTTAAAAAGATTTAATTGATTTATATCAATTAAGAGTGACATGAGCACCGTTGGATCTTTAATCCACAGATCTTTTAGTTAAGGTATTTAACCAATAGGATATTTTACTGTTAATTAAAAATTTGTTTGCTTATTTACTACTTTTTCAATAAGTGTCGGTTTTTAAGGAATGCAGATGTATTTGGGTTTGTTGTTTGATTAAGTGCGCATTGTGCTTGTGCGTTGCACGTGCATGTGCGCACCTATCATATGCACACTTTTCAAATGTGTACTTGCTTTGTGCGTGCCTGTAGCTAGCATGTGCATACGTGCTTTAAATGATGTTTCCATCAAGTGCGCACATAAATGTAAGTGTGCAGACTGATAACCCATAGTTTTCAGTGCTATCCAACTCGTTTTCGACACTTTCTTTGGTCAAAACTTGGGAATTGTTTCCAATTTAATGACATGCAAAATTTTCTGTTCCGAAACTTGAATGGCTTCTCTATATAATTTGAAGACATGTTCATCTCCTCCCTCACTTTCACAGAGAATCATTTCAACAGAGAAAGAACCATGGCTTGCAATCGCCCACATGCTCCTCGGAAACCATGGGAGGTGCCTATCGAAGAAATTATTTCTCGTTTTGCTTCACGCTTGGCGAATCCCGCTCTCACGGATGATCAATGCGACACCGTGATGCACAAGCTCCTGACCCGTAGGGATCTCCTCTCCCCGTCAGCTCTATTTGGCTTCGAAAGACCTTCTTAGCTATGCTTGATGATATTCCTCCTCATCCAACGAAGATGACTCTGGCGATGCTCGACGCAGCGAAGGACAAGATTGACTGTGTTCATGAGGCCTGTTTGATTTCCAAACCTTTGAAGGATCGCTCCATTGATTTGCTGAACCAGATATGGGCTCAGCGGGCCGTCATGTCTACTTTTGCCGATGAGCATGGCACTTATCGATAGGGAGCGACTCTTCGTGAAGATCACTGTTTCGATATGGTGGAGAAGGTTGAGAGGGCTTTAGAGAACTTAGTTTATTGTTTTGTTAACCCTTGTATTTTTGATCCTATGTTTAGGGATCTTTTCTCTATAAAATAAAATGTTTATTTGAATGCATGTTGCTATCTGATAAATATTTCATCTCTAACAAATTTCCTTCCTTTGATATACGCAACTTGCATGTGCGCTCATGTCATGCGTGCGCACTTACATATGTGCGCATGTGTACGTGTGCGCAAATCATTTGAACCCAGTTCATCAAGTGCGCATGCATGTCGGTGCGCAAGTTAATTGAATCCAGTCTATCAGGTGCGCATGTGCGCAAGTCAATTGAACCCAGTTCATCAGGTGCGCGTGCATGTCTGTGCGCACTTGAACATGTACGAAAAAATGCCCCCTATCGATTGTGCGCACATGTCTTGTATGTGGGTGCAATCGATGTTGGATTTCGAGCCGTCGGATTTGCCTCGAGATTCGCTGAAGGTGAACCGACTTTGGACCTCCTATAAAAAGGGTTGCAGCCTCTTCTTTGAAGTGCCTTATTTTCTTATCTTTGCTTGTGCACATTGAGAACCGTTCTCTTTGCGCACTTACTTCTTTAGTGCTTATGCATTTGTCTGTAGCTTTTGTTTCCTGTTTGAAACCTCTGCTTCATCGCTTTTGCTTTGTCAAGCCAGATTTTTTCCATCAAGGTAAAGTGCACACATCGAACCTGAGGCCTTTACTTCCTTAGTAATGCACCCCTTTTTGGGTTGTGTATCCCTACTTAGAAAATCTTTTAGATTTTCATGAGACACGCACATACTCTAACTTAGTAGAACGCTAAGATGTGTGCAAAGTCCAACTTTTATTATATCAATCCCGACCTATTAAGGTTTCTTGGTTTCTGATACTAGAAACTCCAATCTTGGCCGCTACCTTACCATTTTTTAGGTACTATGGCCATTCATTTGTATGATATTGAGAAGATTGTTTCCTATGAAGAGATTCGCATTTAGGGTCGCCTTCAAGGCCAAGAGTATACTACGGCCCAATGTATGCGTCGCTTCCATGAACACAACGGGCGATTGCTCCCCGCCGCTCTTCCCTTTTGAAGGTTGTTGTTGGATCGATCTGGGAAGTCTACCCGAGCTTGCTGATCCCATGCTGCTCCAGGCACTCGATAATGCTGAAAACAAAGTTGCATTCCGTATATCTGATGGGTCTAATTTTGAAGAAACGGAGAGATGATCTCATCACTATCTTGTATCGTATCTTCTAACATAAAGCGATAATATCCTCATACCAGAGGATGAAAGATATCAGTGGTAATCCCGAAGCTTGCATCCGGGAGAGGATGCACAAGAAGATGGTCAATGAAGCTAGAAGTGATTTATTCAAACTTGCCTTTAAATTTGAGAATCCATTTCCGGAATTTAGCGTTCTGCCACTGTAGACCCTAAATGATGTAGTAGCACTTGCTTTTAATTTTGTCTTTTGTTTCCTCTGTAGTCATCCTTTACTGGCAGTATGTAGTTACCTTTTTTGAAGAATAAATGAAAATCCTTTTTTTATTTGCACCTCTCTGTCTCTTATTTGTCCTGAGCTCGCATGAACTAGTTTATTCACTTATTTCGGAGTTTCTAATTTATTCCCTCATTTCGGAGTGTTTTTAGTTTACCCCCCTAAGTTCTACAGGCAAACTCGCCCTAACATTGGATGTAGATAACCCCCAATCCTTTATGACAGGGGTCCATTAGATTTTTGGTACTAGGTCTAAGTCTATTGATTAGTCAAAAATATTGCAAATTTTTATGAACATTTTCCCTACTATCATTAACGAATAAAAAGTGTTAATTGTAAATAAAGAACATATATGGGTTTATTTGTAAAAATATTATTATCATATATTTCTTCATTTATAATTAATATAATTAGGGAAAATATATGCCTATAATATTTAAATAAAATATTATTAATTAAAATATGCATATCATGTCAAATATTCCTAATCAATATTTTAAAGATATCATATCATATAAATGGTTGGAATAATATCTCCAAAATAACAAATACTACTAACAATTTGATTTGAGATATTGTGCAGGTATTAGCTCATGTCTGAAATCTAAGAAGGAGATCCACATCAAATCAGAATACTAAACTGAATATGCCAAATATTAGAAGCAAATCGAAGAATATAGTAACGGCAGAGACCAAGAGCAATATTTTCAGAATCTTTGTATCAAAAGAATCTCCAAATATCGAGAGAAAATGCCAGAAAAAATCCCAAGTCACAAACCTACAAGATGGCGGTGGATCCACGGTCAAACATGGGTAGGGGCGGTGGTTCCGCAGTCTGTTAGTGGCCGTAGGATCTGGATTTTCAGGGACATGATCGTAATGTTACATACTCCAATATGATATCTTGGGTTTCTAATTCCAGAGACTATAAAAAGGACCGAGAGTTGTACATTCCAAAATCATCTATTCATCTATCTATCGATCTAGAGAGAGATATAGTGAGCAACTAGGTTTTTGTAATTTAGTTTTTCAGCGAGCAACTTGTAATGCAATAGTTGATCAATAAATATAGTCTTTTGTTTTAATTCTTTTCGCATTTACTTTCCGCATTACTTTCCCGCATTACTTTTCGCATTATTTTTCCGCATTACTTTTCCGCATTAATTTCTGATTTTAAATATGATTTCATTCATATTTCACCTCTATTTTAAATCGCTAATAACCATGAGCGAGTAATTTCTTGTTTGCTAGGGTTTGTAGGATATGATAGAATAATGGATGAAAAATCTAACTTCTTTTGATGTTTTAATTTTTATAAACTTTTAGAAAATAAATGTTAACTCTCTTATCGGGCGCGCTATCAATTAATGATAGTCACGACCATGATTTGAGATTCGTTAATACTTGTTTTGCTAAGGGCATGAGATAAATAGGAATCAATGGAAGGACAAGGGGCAGTAGTGAGAAACCATAATTCCCTCCAAGAACCCTAATCCATATTCATAGCTATCTCTCTAGTTTTAAATAATTAAAAGATAAAAAAAATCATTTCTAAACCTACATCCATTAACTACTAAGTTTTATAAACCCTACAAGCCTTTTTATTATAAAATTTTCTAACCAGCCTAGTTTAAAACGACAAATATCTCACCTTTCTACTATCAACTCGTCTAAAGCAAAATAAGAAATCCACCGTTTCCCTACGGACGACCCGTACTCATCACGGCTAATGTTCAGACCAGAATATTGCATTTTAATACCGCCCATTCATTATTTATTTTTTGGATATATTGATACTATTAACCGGTGTTTGCTCAGTAATACAGATTACAGGTATCCGTGACAAAATAGTGGAAATATACTTAATATCACGGATATATCATTTGTGAGCTGACACTGCAAGAAGAACCGCAAACCGACCGATATCCCAAGAGTTATTTTGCAAACAAGTGTGTGCACAATATTTTGGTCCAACACATAACATGTGTACACACTAACTCTTGGAGCTTGGACCATGGACCTAGGGGGCTGCCATGATACACTCAAGTGGGCTAGAGCAAGAGGGCATGAGAAGTGATGTGCATTTATTGCATAAAGTGTGATGTGATTCATATCTACCAAGTTTCCCTCCAAAACCTGGGTGCATCCAAAGCTTTTACAGAGAAAATAAACAACACCAGTGGACTTCTGGGAACAACACAAAACCCTACACCAAGCACGAGCCTAGGGGCTCGGATTTCAACCGAGCACTCCCTCACATATTCCGGCATCGCCGGCCCCATTGCTTCCTCTGGTCTCCATCTTTCTGTGGGCCCCTCCTTGCTGCCATATTGCCTTATTTTTATTGTTTATTTTCTTTTCTTCTTTGCATATAAATAGCAGGCAGAGGGCATGGCTTCATGGCCATTCTTTAGTCTCACTTTTTCCAACTTTTACACTTTTTGTTTTTGTTTCCTCTTTCTCTTGTAAATAGCTTAGCTTCCCCCTTGAGCTCTCTACCTTAACTTGATCTTGCAATCTCTTCATTGAGCTTGCAAGTTTAAGCTTTGTTCATTGATCTCAAGAGATTGTATCTTCATATGGAATCAATAAATCTCTTCTCTTTTATGCCTTCAATACACATGAGTTCTTTAGCCTTCTCTTGATCTTGCAACCTCTTCATTGGGCTTGCAAGTTTACGGGTTGGTTATTGATCCCATGTCTTGTCTTGTGTTCTAGTGGTTCCTAGTTCTTTCTCATTCTTGATTATTTCTTACTTGCTCTTTATTATTTGCTTTACATTCATGTCTTTTACATTCATGCCTTACATTCTTGTAATTTAATTCCTTGCACTTACTTATAATGCCATTTTCTTTTCTTTGTTCTTTTCTTTTGTTCTCTCCTTTTGGTTTGTTTTGTGAATGTTGTGAATATTGTTGTTAGGAAAAGAGAATGATATTGTAAGTTAAGGTTCCGTTTCCCATTTCCTTTTCTGCATTTTCCATTTGAAACTCCGCCCAAACCTTACGCAAGCGCTCCGTTAGGCACCCTACCCTACCAAGGTAACGGTGATTCCTAACCGCGACCGGTTGCATTTGATTTGGCCGAAGGAGAAAGCAAGAGACAAGAACGGAAGGACTAGGGTCAATAAGCCGGATTCCACGAATACCGTGCTTAAATACCCTAATCCACGTTGTTGCCAATTGTTCTAGCTTCAACTGTTAAGTTCGGCTCAAAGGTTTCTAGTGTTGATTTCCTTAGCTTACACCATCGTATCTTTTTTCTAACAACTTTATACTTGCATATAACACATAGGTTAGATTTGAACAATTCCACCCACGCGCATTAACTCGTAACGACAAGAACGTAGAACGCTCCGTCTCCCTGTGTATCGACCTGTGCTCATCGCGGCTAGCTGCAAAGCGACACTGTCTTGATTGCGGTTTAAACTTAAAATTCTTTCAATCAAATGGCGCCGTTGCCAGGGAGACGGTAATGCTTTACTTCTTGTTATTTCGGGTTAATCATTGTACATTTCACTAATACAAATAACCCTATTTTCAAGACAACATAAAAATTTCAAAACCTAAAACCAAAACAAACAAAAACTAACTAAACTAACCATTTTTTTGATCTCTGGATTTAAGACTTGCTTACACTCTGGATCTCAATTAAAATGGTAAACAATACCAGTGAGACACCATTGGAACATTGAGACACTTGAAGAAATTTAGAGCCCATCTACCACAAGAAATCCGGCGACACACCCTCAAAATCCGGCGTCGCCGGCCTACCTCATCCTTCTGCTTCCAATTTTTCTTCTGTACTCCAGTGTTCTGTTTTTGTCCCATTTTTATTGTTTGTTTTCTTAAATTTTTAGTGTGCAGGTATTTGGGCATTCGTATCGCTTTTCCGCACTAATATCCATTTTTTTTCCTGACATTTGTAGATTTTGCGGAATTGCGAACAGCGAGCGTGTGGAGCAAAGTGTACATTTCAAGTTAAGGTGATTACGAAGTACAGTGCGAAAGATCCGGGTAGTTTGACCCGCGCAAGCGAACATTTCAAGCTATTCGGATTTAACTTCAACAGGGGTTTCCTAACCTAAAATCTTAACGGTATGTATTTCTTAAACGCCTTCTTCTTAAATCCGATGCATCCACTATAATATCTGTGCAGGATTCTTTGCAAATTCGCTACCAAATGCCAAAATTGACTAACCCGTATTTGTTGCAGTGCCGAGCTTAAACTAAAAAAAAACAATTGTTTGATTCTTTATAGAATTTTTATTGAATTGCGCATTGCATCCATTAATACGGACTTAAGGGCAAGCGAACCCCACAACATACGGTAAAGGATTTCATCACCTTTTCCGTGGCCCACAAATCACGAAACTGTGCATAAACGTTTACCCGCACAAATTTTAAAAGAAACTAGACTTTAAGCCTTAAGGACTTCGCGCTCACTAGGAGAAGTTAACTGTGTTTAGAACACCGCTTAACGGTATATTATTTACGGGGTGTCTAGGAAAGTGTTAACGGCGAAACCGCCAAAAGAGAAAAGGTTATTTAATTAAGGACCTTTGCGAAAGTGTTCGAAAACCTCCCCTTATCTCTGCACTTACCTGGCCTCATGATCAGTATATCTTGAGCCCGTTTCTCGACCCAGTTTTACTTCGCCAATCAAGTTCTTGAGCCGGTCTAGTTGACCTAGGTGAACCCTAGACTGATTAGGTGTGTGGTATTTTTTTGTGTCATTGTTTTTGTCCATATTATTTTTGTGTGTATATTTCATTCTTTTGTTAATAACTAACTTTAAAAAAAACACATTCTTTTTCTTCTCTTCTTATTCTCTTCATATCATGGATACCCCACCTCGCAAAACTCTTGCTGAACTTTGGTACCCACAACCAGACATCACTTCTTACGGTTCTTGTTTTGGTCGAATATCAAACGACCCCTCCATGTCCAAAATCTCTTTGAAAGATCGGATAGACGCGTCTAGGACGAACAACTGGACTCCGCAATCCACTTCGTATTAACCATTTCAAACATTCACCCCTTCTTGCGTTGATACCCCTTTTGAAAGTCCAGTTATAACCCCGAAACCGATGTTTATCGCTGAACATATTGAACAATCTCGTAGTCGATCTTTCACTCCTTTCACCACTTCAAATTCTTGGGATCAACAATTCCATTCACCTTCTTATCCAAATGTTGATCCTACCCCTGTCCATCCATTCAATTCCTACCAGTCCTACTCGACTTTTACACCTTCCCTAGACATTGCTTCTGAACAGCCTTTTGGGAGTTTCCAGTATCCAAACGAGTTTGAATCTTTTATTGAAACCCCTTCACAACCCATGTCTAGTCTGGAACAGTCATTGGAAGATTTTAGGGTAGCGTCGTACCAACAGATGATGGATTTGAATGCCTCCATGGCCGCCCTCATACAACCTACTGACCCGATAGCTAGTTTTCATCTAGCTCCAAATTTTTCAATGTATGATGAGGCGGTTGGACAGGTTGAGAATTTGAGTGGAGAGAGTGAGCTATATACCCTTCCAAATCAAACCTAACCGTTTCAACTTGAATCCCACAACTCCTGTTTTGAAAGTCTATCGAGTGTCCCAAATGATTTATCAATTGAAGATAGAATGATTAATGAGTTGTACGACTTTGTAGTGTTTGATTTGCCCGATTGTGAAGGGTCCCTTTTGAGTGAAACCACACCCAATCCTTTTGACCTCTACACCTCCATTTTAGAACCAGAATCTATTGAAATCCATGGTTTTGATGAGGTGTCTGAGAAAATTGATTTTCACTTGATTGAGGATATTGACGCTGGGAATATTTTGGATGATGAACCCACAGTTTTGGTTGAGCTTTTCTCTCCAATTCATCATCCCGAGTCATTAACTGTTTTTCCCGAACCCTATATGCGTCTGAATTTTGAGGATAAATGCATGGATGTGCTTAATTTTGAGGAAAATTTTGAGGATATTTTTAAGGATGAACCACTTTTGCTTGATGAGTCGGATTTTCCAATTCATCTTATCCCCTTCATTGACTGTGTACACGCTCTGGAACCTTTAACCGATAACCTTCCTCAACCATTTCCCTCCATCCTTTCCATCGTTCGGACCTTGCAAGAAACCATATCACTTTCATTTCCAGTGTCTGGTTTACCAAGTTCGGCGTACCCATGTTTTCTCGCGAATCTTGAATTTGACCCCATTTCTCGACGGGTTAATAGATTAGCACAAATGCTTCTTACACATCGGTCATCACAAATTGTGCTAATCTATTCACTCCATTTTCACCCTCAAGTTCGTACTCCATTTCTTTTTCCCTTCCGCCATTCTTCTTTTCATATACCGAGACCACATCCCACTTCTATTCACATACGGTCCCGCGTATTCTCCATTTCTTTTCTCTATGCCTTCTTCTACCAACCTGAACATTATAGCGATAGAATTTTTGAATGGTTGGTGCTCACTTTTGGCCTGTGTAAGGCTTTGTATAGATTGATACTGTTCTCTTTCCCCCCTAAATCTGAACTTCAACGCTTAACAGTGGAAACACTGTTTTACTTAAGTTTGGGGGGGTCTTTTTGGTGTATATATTTTTGGTTTTCCTTTTTGTTTTGTATATAATTTGTTTTTGGGGAGCGCCGACAATTTTGACCCTCTTGGTGTAGCTTGACAGTGAGGGCACTGTCAAGTTTAAGTTTGGGGGTGTGCTCGGTAAGCTTTCTTCCTTCGCATTCATTTGTATATTTTGCATTTGCATCCTTATATAAAAACCCACAAAAATCAAAATTTGTTCCAAAAATATAAAAACTTTGTCGTCAAGTTAGCTAATTGGGTAACTTTGATTTTATTCCGAAAGTTTAATTGATACGTTAGAAATAACTAAATCCTAGGCTTAGGAATTGAAAACCCTAAAAATAACCCTCATTCTGTTTAACTTTGGAAAGTATACGTCCTTACAGTTTATTTTGAGAAATAGATAATCCTGAGTTCAGTTCTTTAGTTAAGTCAAGATGAAGGGAAAGTATTAAAGTTTTACTAAAGGATAAGTATGAAAAATAGTTTCTATTCTTGAGTTCAAATTTAGAAAGTATATATCCTACAAACTGCACTTACACGCACCTTGAAACTTGGGATAGTAGAGGATACCTAGAAATACTCTTGCCTGAAAACCTAGTATGAAAGAAAAAACGGTATTTAAAGCTAAACACCAAAAGAGCATATTGAAAAAATATATCCGGCCTTGAAAAATAAAAAATAAAACGAAAAATAAATAAAGTCAAGACCTGCAAACTACTATCTACGCTTTAAGTTCATACATTTAGTAATCGGCAGTTAGTGCCTCAAGAAGCATTAATAGTCACATGAAAGGTGTGTGAGCAAATCCGTCCGTCCTGAATGAAAAGAAGTAGTATTAGGGATTAGGGCAAGGGTACTATAGCTTGAATTGAATTCTTGAGTGTAGGGGTGCAAATATACACACACGTAGGGGTATACAATCGATGTTTGGATAAAAGAAAAAAAATGAAAAATAAGACTTATGTCTTCCGTAAAACAGATAAAAATCGCTGATTGGAGACCACACTTTAGAAGGAAAACTCAAGAGAACCAACATCTTTCTAAACTTTTTTGGAACGTATAGGATCTGGGGTTAAATAGATAGAAGGTGTGAAAAATAAGGGTTGGATATTTCTAACTTAAGATAATAGAATTTCTAACGTAGATACTAAACTGTAGGAGTAAAATTGACGTTAACTTATGAAATTAGTTTGACGGGATTTTGTGGGTAGTATCAGCTGAAACCCCTCAGGAGACAAAACTCCTCCTACTAGGGACACCTAGAGCTTTAACGGCTTGTTGCACGCGCTCAGTGCAATCGCGTTCCCTATGAAAGTGAGTCTAGGATTTTGTTTTTCTCGGGACGAGCAAAAGATAAGTTTGGGGGTATTTGTTCAGACCAGAATATTGCATTTTAATACCGCACATTCATTATCAATTTTTTTTATATATCAGTACTATTAACCGGTGTTTGCTCAGTAATACAGATTACATGTATCCGTAACAAAATACTGGAAATACACTTAATATCACGGATATATCATTTGTGAGCTGACACTGCAAGCAGAACCGCAAACCGACCGATATCCCAAGAGTTATTTTGCAAACAAGTGTGTGCACAATATTTTGGTCCAACACGTAACATGTGTACACACTAACTCTTGGAGCTTGGAACATTGACCTAGGGAGCTGCCATGACACACTCAAGTGGGCTAGAGCAAGTGGGCATGAGAAGTGATGTGCATTTATTGCATAAAGTGTGATGTGATTCATATCTACCAAGTTTCCCTCCAAAACTTGGGTGCATCCAAAGTTTTTACAGAGAAAATAAACAACACCAGTGGACTTCTGGGAACAACACAAAACCCCACACCAAGCACGAGCCTAGGGGCTCGGATTTCAACCGATCACTCCCTCACATATTCCGGCGTCGCCGGCCCCACTACTTCCTCTGGCTTCCATCTTTTTGTGGGCCCCTCCTTGCTTCCATATAGCCCTATTTTTATTGTTTATTTTCTTTTCTTCTTTGCCTATAAATAGCAGGCAGAAGGCATGGGTTCATGGACATTCTTTAGTCTCACTTTGTCCAAGTTTTACACTTTTTGTTTTTGTTTTCTCTTTTTCTTGTAAATAGCTTAGCTTCCCCCTTGAGCTATCTACCTTAACTTGATCTTGCAACCTCTTCATTGAGCTTGCAAGTTTAAGCTTTGGTCATTAATCTCAAGGGGTTGTATCTTCATATGGAATCAATAAACCTCTTCTCTTTTGTGCCTTCAATTCACATGAGTTCTTTACCCTTCTCTTGATCTTGCGACCCTTTCATTGGGCTTGCAGGTTTAAGGGTTGGTTATTGATCCCATGTCTTGTCTTGTGTTTTAATGGTTCCAAGTTCTTTCTCATTCTTGCTTATTTCTTACTTGCTCTTTATTATTTGCTTTACATTCATGTCTTTTGTAAGTGCACGGCGGTGCCCCGGCCGTCGACCCGACGCCGGAAACGCGAAAACGAAAAACTTTGCAAACTAGCAAACCGGCACCACCGCGCACTTTTACCCCGGATCGGGCCATTAACCTAGCTACTAGCAAACTAAAAGATGGGTGAAAAGATATACCAAGCGATCCGTGTCCTTCGGTCTTCGTCTCCACTCCGATCTTCCGCGGAATCTCCGTCCGTCACCTCCTCGTCGGAAAGGGCACCACGTAGCCGATTTCTTTTACGGGCTCCCAACTCTGGACCGAGGCAACTCGGACGCGAAGTTGTCTTGCCGACGCGTCCAAGACTTGCTGTAGACGTAGTGTAGTAGGTTGTCTCTTTGGGGTTTATGTTGTTGCCATTGAAGGATGGGGTTGAAGAAAAGAGATGAGCTATGGAATGGAACTCTCATTTTTAGATGAATGGAATAATGAGATGAAGATTTTTGCCACCACCAAAAATGATCCCCTTCACCCTCTCTCCTTGATGTGCCCCCCCCATTTCCTCATGGTGGAGAAAAAGAATCAATAATCCAAGAGGAGAAAATGAAATGAATAATGGAATAAAAAGGTCACACCAATTTCTTAATCAACTCCTTTCTCATTAATGCAAGAAAGATACCAAAAGGGAATCTCATCATGAAGGAACAATCATGAAGCCAACAAAAGCAAGAAACCCCTCCACAATAAGTAATTTGCACAATTGCAAATTACCCCCTCCATCTAAAAGTCCGGCCACGAAGGAACAAAGGAAAACCGGCCGGAACGGAATGCAAACTGGCAACCTCAGAAAACTGATCCCGTAATAAATTACAGGAAAACCCTGCTACTGCATATACATGCCCGCATTTGTATTCCCACTGAACACAAATGCAAAGAGACAAAACTACACTGTCTAATACTAGGATCCGGCTTAAGCCAAAGCCGGCTAGTAAAATCCGTCCGATCACGATACATGCAATACCGCACGTATCTGATCGAACCCTGCCATATCTCCATACGGCCTCTACAGCGTTTCGCCCGAAACCTGAGTAACCGAGTGTGGTGGACTCTAAAGACTCGTCAATACTATGGCTGTGGATTTAACCACTAGCACGTCAGAGGTATTAGCCATACGTGTCGGGCCACCAGCTATTGACCAAAAGGGACGTCGATGAGCGAACTCATCCTGACACCCTACTGAGCCTGTCAGTGACAATATCCGTACAGTCCGGTCCGTTCGTCTATAAGCATCGCATGACGGGCCTAGGGGGTTGGTAAAAGTCAGACCCCCAAAAGCGGTACAAGTCGTATCGGAGTGTAGCCCAGAACACCCTGAGATACTACTGGAATACCTACCAGTAAATCTCCTATCTCGGCCGAGGGCTTTGTGTAATGGCTCTCCTAGACACAGCGCGACCTCACCCCCAATACCGGGAGAGACGAACCCCTGCAGATCCGCTCACTGCCTCCATGTGGCTCGGGACTGTACCCAACTAAAACCTGTTTGCACGTCTCCTTTGAGCGTGGTAGGGTAGTAATCAAAGCACAGTGGGAACTCACACGAGACAAATGACAATCTCAGGTCGATGAACTAACCTGTACACATGTCACCTGGGAACTGCTATCTGACGTCTGGTATAATCCCAACTAGCAGGTTCCCGGCGAGTCCTGTCCGGTGTACTCATAACCCAATGAGCACCTGTATACATCTTAGGTGAACCAACTGACACCAGTGGCTTGTGAGACCGGCCACCGCCCCTCCTCGGGGTCTCGACTGTATACACTAGTCTACTCTGGAGTATCGATGCCCTGTCTCACGACTAGGGACCTTTTAAGGATGTGCTTATAGACCCCAACTCCCACGTATATGATTTCCCTCATACTGCTGGTAGTCAAGCAAGAATCCTAGGGGCTCTATCGATGTGCAATAGTGACCTGTAAGGTCACCTAAAGCAGTACACGATGATAAAGATAAACCAGATAGCATACTATCATCTCGAGTAAGACTGTCCTACCGGCATAGGTCCTCCCTCAATGATTGCAATCACGTGCCTGTGATCCAATAATTGACTCTGAGGGCACTATATCCAACAATCTCCCACTTGCATTCAAGGCTAATTATTGCGATGTCGCATACTCATAGCCCGTGTGATACCGAACACCCAACTCCTCTACTAGTCAGTCTCATAAAGCTCGTTTGCGAAATTATTGCATTCGAGGAATAACCTCAGTGAGTGGATCCGCTTTGATGTTTCTTTCTATGTCTCTCTATATCCCATGTTCGCGGAGAAAGCCATCTCCCGAAATGAGCAATACCTGTCTTAGAATGTCTGGATGTCTGATGGGACCTAGTTCATAAATGAACTCCAAATCCAAACTTCTTAGACTGTATCGTCAACTGAACTTAATCAGTATCCTGCGCCATGCCTCCCTCAGTATCCGCCTGGACCACCTGTCCAAAATACTGCCCCTCGTCAGAGGGAAAACTATAACTCTGAGAGCCACTCTGCCATCCAGGTCACCTTGGAAGCCTGGAATGATAACTGTCTCCTGAATGAGGTTGTCGTTATCATATCCCTAGAACACACACTTATGTCCTAAAACTGCTTCCGATCGTTTCTCCAGGATTGGATTAATATCAACTTATTGCATCTACTGCAAGAACAACATCTGGTGTGGTACTTGACATCTCATGATTGACTCAATTGCCTAAGCAAGTGATCTGCCAATCATGAACATCCTTCTCTACTTTAGTCTATAAGACACTTTAGAGAGGGTGACTCCATCACCTGCAGGTACACTACCATGCCAGGAGTCGTCCATTCTAAATACTCATAGAATGCTGTCTAAATACCCAGATTGGGAAACCACCCAAATCTAGATCTAAAACCATAGATCTAGTGACCAGAATGTCTTGACATTATATCCAAGTCCCATGTGGAGAAACCACTGTGTGACAACCAAAGTATAACCGACCGTAGTATAGGAATATCACTTCCTACTCTGTGTATGTCATCCAAATACTACTCTGTGTATGTCATCCAAATACCAGGACATTACACCCTACTACCTTCTTAACAGATCCATCCCCTATTCTGATGAAGTCAAACCTATGACTGTCACATCAGAAATAGATGATCTATCTCCGCTATATCTGCTTTAGTCTATAAATAGACATAAGCCTCCTGTCCACCAATGCTTCTGCTGCTCCCACTGACTACGACAACCCTCTGGCAGAGTCATATAGTCGTACACTTGTAAAGCTAGTTCAGAACGACGCTATACTCATCCTCCTTCCGGGTCTCACAGTCTGGAACAACAGCAATGGCAAGTCTGGGTAAACAAGAACCTCCCTGTCACCGTCCTTGAGGCTAGCGAAGTACCTCTCGAGTGCCTGAGGTTACCCACCATATCTGCGGAGTGGCCAATGGAATGTCAATCCAGATTGAATCTTTAGGTTCTTATCAAATCTTCAGTAATCGTTTGCGGTTCTGGAATCGCTTCCAGTTCTACCATACTCCCACTACAGTTTTCTGAAAAAAAATCCATTTCTTTTAAAATTGTGGCGAGTCAAGAACAATATCACTATTGATCTTCCAGATGGTAGAAAGTCAACCCTCGTCATAGCCTGGGTCAACCCACAAACAGCCATTACAGAAACGTGCCTTGAGTTATCCAGATTCTGATTTTAAGCATAAGCCGGACAACTCCCCGTACCTTAACATCGTTAAAATATGAACTGTTCTATATCCAATATAGACACAGAGGCACTGATTCAATTGAACCAGATTCAAATCATGCAGCTGTCTCCAGTGCATGTCAACTAAATGGAAGGAGGCCGATCAGCGTTACTCAACTTAGGAATGCTTCCAATTATGAGTAACCTGAAAGAGAAGCAAGTTCTCTTAATCATTACTATCAACTGAATACCACGCACAAGTATCTACATCTTCGATCACCTTGAAGAATCCCGATACTTGCAACACCTGGTACTCTACTTTACTCTTATACCTATAACTTCTCAAAACTTAGACCCTGTGTTTCTACGAAACACTTATCTAAGAACCAGAGAAGTCATAAGTAAATAGAATATAGTACGAGGACCAACCCTTCTGTCCTAATGGACACTGGACAACATACAATACTCCGTATAAGTCCCGTGAGTCAAATAACTCATTCACTGTGTGTCGTAGGTTGAAAACTGTACTTATGGTTAAGAAGAATTACACCGTTGTTCAATGCTCCTTACCTAACCATCCACTGATATAGGTAAATGTCATAGACATAATTTCAAAAAGTTATATCTCACTCTATGAAAATAGACGTACAGATATATCAATTTGAAATTGGTGCATAACAGCGGATATTCAAAACCAAATACTTGCCGTCCGGCAAACAACCCAGGTGATTTCCTCAAATATCACCAATTACAACGAATTCCGATATAATGAGGATGATCACCTAATTCCCAATAACTTACTCCCACTCATCATCTGTAGAACCATACTGATGTGAGAATCAAACCTGGTAAATACATACCCTGGAACAAGTGTCTAATTGGGAAATCAGTTTTCTTTTAACAGTACACAGTGAAACTGAAACATTAAAATGTTTCGATGGGGTATCTGGGTATTCTTAGTAATGCCTCTTCCATTATCCAGATTCACAACTGTAACTGTATATTTCTTTGCCACATCTCCACATCCCTTCATATGTCTTTAGTCATTACCTTCTGCACACCCTTTTAGGCCAAATGGTTTTCTTCCTTCCCTACCGTTCGGCACCAGCCTATGGTTTGGAAGAAGACTATCCAATAAGCATAATGGGTGTACTGTCCTAATCATAGGAACACTCGCAATGCGAGAGAAGGTTAAGATAAAAGACAACCGAATAAACCTTATTCCTATTTCTCCTGAACCAGAATCCATCCCCGAACTGGAACAAGTTCCTTTCGAGTTCGTATATAACCATACGATGGAATATTCAAAATAACTGTGGATCTTCATAGTGATACGGAGTGTCCTGGAGAAATACAAAGGTGAAGTGGGAGTGGTAAGGAAATACTTGGTTTGGTCATGAATATCAGTCGCAATTTACTTTGCCCTCTTTCTAATCCCTTTCTTTGTCTTAACTTAATACCTTCTGTACACTGTTTAGGATAATTGGTTTTCTTCATTCCCTACCGGTCGGCACCTGCCTATGGTTTGGAAGAAGACTATCCAATTTGCGTAATGGGTGTACTGTCCTAATCCAAGGAGCACTCGCAACCTGAGAGAAGGTAAAAGGAAAAGACAACTGAATAGTCCTATTCGTTTTCTCCAGAACCAGAAACCATCCTCGAATAAATTCCTTCGAGTTCGTATATAACCATACGATGGTTTTGTCCAATGGAAGTGGACGTTCGTAGTAATACGGGGTGTCGTGGAGAAAAGGGTAAAAGTAGGAGTGGCAATGAGGTCCGCAACTCTGACAATCCAAAAGCCAGTGTTTAAGAAGGTTCGGTCAACTTGGTCACTGAGTCATAGTCTAGGGTCGGGTCAATGGTCGCTGCCAAAGAGAGAGAGAAAAGAAACACTCAGCGTGCACTCTAACTTAGATCAGAATGGTTATCACTTTATCTAATCAGGAAACCTCCCACTGTAACGTCAAATTCTTCTCCAAACCTGAAAGAAGAATTAGCCGGGATCACCCGAGGAGTAAACCAACTCATCAGTGGGAATCGGGATCCAACTATCATCGCATGATAAAGTGACGGAATCTGCTCATGTTATCACACTCCAGAAGGTATGCGCATATCTGGCAAGTTTCAGTTTCTTTAGAAACTCCCGATGTGGATTTTTGTCCCATGCTCTTATGACCTTGGCGAAGGTCAACAAATCATAAGTCACATGTCAAGTTCTACCCGTCATTGTCCAGGTTAATTTGAACCCACCCGTACAAGCCCTTGACGAAGGTCAACAAGGCTATACGACTGTCCCAAACCAACGCATCTATCTATGCAGCAGAAAGGTAACAAGCAGCTACCATACACTATGCCTTGACGAAGGTCAACAAACATAGCATGAATACTACGTGCTACCCGTCTGAAATGACGGAGGGCTACGAATGGTTTCTGGCGAAAACCTTTAACTTAATGAACTTGATATCGTTGAAGGAACGGATAGCTTTTATAAAAATATAGTAACGAAAACCTTTGCTAAAGAGGTCACTCCCGGTGAAGGGATTTCGGCTCTTTCCCCGTAGGATGGGGTGTAGGATATTCCAACTGAATACCACGATGCAAAACAAAAGTAATCGGTTATAGTGAAGTTATTGCCCTGACGCAAACTTCTGTCCAAGGGGTCACTCCCGATGAAGGGATCTCGGCCCTTGCCTCGTCGACTGAGGAGCAGGATATTCCAACTGAATACCACGATGCAAAACAAAAGTGAACTCCCTTGCAATAACAGCTTTTTGAAAAATGTTCCAATAACATCAGAATAGGTTTGTTTATCTTGCATTGATCCGAATCAACGCAGTCCCATCAATTGATCACACCAATAAAGAACGAAAATAATGATGTACGTATATGCCATCCGCATTCGCCACTGGGTCCCGTCATCACCCGTTAGGTTAGCTAACTAACGACAGAGCGGGGACTGGACTAGCGCGGATGCAAAATATATACAACATCTACTAGTATATATATCAATATATAATATTCGCTCAAGTCGTGATAAAATGCAACATCACAGAAATGTAATCAGCATCACAGAACAATACAGATATCTGGGATCCCCGGGTTTCATAGAGCCGCTACTGAAACCCGACGTTCCCCTGGTCGTGTGGATAGCCTGTGCAATGAAATCCTAGACCCCTACGGGCGCGGCAAGTTACCCGCTAAAACCTGAAGCGAGACAGCCCCCTTCAGTAACGTGAATGGACCACCCAGCACTTCACGGAATCCGGTAACTTGGGCACCCCTCCTGGGTCAACCTGTACCCCCTACGAGTGTGGCGAATAGCTCTGCCAATTCTAGAGTAAAGCCCCCTCCGTCTCAACGCCATGAGATGCGGTCCTGTTGCCCTCTAGAATCCGGCTATCCGTGCACCCCTCCGCGGGGTAATCCTAGTACAGAAAGTAAAATATACATACAACGGGTACATCGACCTCGACCCGGTCGTGCCCCAAAAGAATAATACAAACAGGCAGTGACGGCAGTCCACATGTCGGACGCTCTCCCCGCAATATCAAATGTACATATAAAAAAACTGTACTAACATTGCATCCAGGCTATCCCCACCGACCGATCCGCAACATCACAGCACAACAAAGAACATCAACGTGAATGTCACGTTCGCAAATCCGTCTAACCGGGCTATAGCAGTTAGACAGGATTTACCGATCAAATGACATTCACGGTCGCAGATATAATGTAAATACTGTGAACTAGCATGTTTAAAAAATCCGATCGATCAAATTTATCAAAGTGGGCCCCAAGCACTACTATAGCTCTCACAGAAAATCTGGGCCCAAAAAGAATATCCCAAAACCCCTATTTCCAACCCAGAAGCCCTATGTAGAATGTTGATGCACTGAAAAGTAAATACTGCGGCGGAACCGTGGCCCAAGCATGGGTTTGGCCGCGGTTCCGCGGTCGTATAGTGCGTTCACGTGATCAAATTTCTACAGAGGTCTTAGAATTCTCTGCACATCATTCTGAAACAACCTGAAAAATTTTTGGAGCCCAAAAAATTTTGACAGAAACTCGATGCACTAAATATACGGTTTTTGGGATTTTGTTCGATCGAAGTTCTAAACATACTAGAGCAAACTAGACTAGGTTAATGGCGTGGCTCTGATACCAATGTAAGTGCATGGCGGCGCCCCGGCCGTCGACCTGACG
Organism: Agapanthus africanus; assembly: GCA_030015575.1. Taxonomy (NCBI): domain Eukaryota; kingdom Viridiplantae; phylum Streptophyta; class Magnoliopsida; order Asparagales; family Amaryllidaceae; genus Agapanthus; species Agapanthus africanus. The sequence continues at coordinate 726,604,294 of CM057342.1, read as the reverse complement.
CCGGAAACGCGGAAACGTAAAACTTTGCAAACTAGCAAACCGGCACCACCGCGCACTTTTATCCCGGATCGGGCCATTAACCTAGCTACTAGCAAACTAAAAGATGGGTGAAGAGATATACCAAGCGATCCGTGTCCTTCAGTCTTCGTCTCCACTCCGATCTTCCGTGGAATCTCCGTCCGTCACCTCCTCGTCGGAAAGGGCACCACGTAGCCGATTTCTTTTACGGGCTCCCACCTCTGGACCGAGGCAACTCGGGCGCAAAGTTGGCTAGCCGACGCGTCCAAGACTTGCTGTAGACGTAGTGTAGTAGGTTGTCTCTTTAGGGTTTATGTTGTTGCCATTGAAGGATGGGGTTGAAGAAAAGAGATGAGCTATGGAATGGAACTCTCATTTTTGGATGAATGGAATAATGAGATGAAGATTTTTGCCACCACCAAAAATGATCCCCTTCACCCTCTCTCCATGATGTGGCCGCCCCCCCCCCCCATTTCCTTATGGTGGAGAAAAAGAATCAATAATCCAAGAGGAGAAAATGAAATGAATAATGGAATAAAAAGGTCACACCAATTTCTTAATCAACTCCTTTCTCATTAATGGAAGAAAGAGACCAAAATGGAATCTCATCATGAAGGAACAATCATGAAGCTAACAAAAGCAAGAAACCCCTCCACAATAAGTAATTTGCACAATTGCTAATTACCCCCTCCATCTAAAAGTCCGGCCGCGAAGGAACAAAGGAAAACCGGCCGGAACGGAATGCAAACTGGCAACCTCAGAAAACTGATCCCGTAATAAATTACAGGAAAACCCTGCTACTGCATATACATGCCCGCATTTGTATTCCCACTGAACACAAATGCAAAGAGACAAAACTACACTGTCTAATACTAGGATCCGGCTTAAGCCAAAGCCGGCTAGTAAAATCCGTCCGATCACGATACGTGCAATACCGCACGTATCTGATCGAACCCTACCATATCTCCATACGGCCTCTATAGCGTTTCGCCCGAAACCTGAGTAACCGAGTGTGGTGGACTCTAAAGACTCGTCAATACTATAGCTGTGGATTTAACCACTAGCACGTCAGAGGTATTAGCCATACGTGACGGGCCACCAGCTATTGACCAAAAGAGACGTCGATGAGCGAACTCATCCTGACACCCTACTGAGCCTGTCAGTGACAATATCCGTACAGTCCGGTCTGTTCGTCTATAAGCATCGCATGGCGGGCCTAGGGGGTTGGTAAAAGTCAGACCCCCAAAAGCGGTACAAGTCGTGTCGGAGTGTAGCCCAGAACACCCTGAGATACTACTGGAATACCTACCAGTAAATCTCCTGCCTCGGCCGAGGGCTTTGTGTAACGGCTCTCCTAGACACAGCGCGACCTCACCCCCAATACCGGGAGAGACGAACCCCTGCAGATCCGCTCACTGCCTCCATGTGGCTCGGGACTTTACCCAACTAAAACCTGTTTGCACGTCTCCTTTGAGCGTGGTAGGATAGTAATCAAAGCACAGTGGGAACTCACACGAGACAAATGACGATCTCAGGTCGATGAACTAACCTGTACACATGTCACCTGGGAACTGCTATCTGACGTCTAGTATAATCCCAACTAGCAGGTTCCCGGCGAGTCCTGTCCGGTGTACTCATAACCCAATGAGCACCTGTATACATCTTAGGTGAACCAACTGACACCAGTGGCTTGTGAGACCGGCCACCGCCCCTCGTCGGGGTCTCGACTGTATACACTAGTCTACTCTGGAGTATCGATGCCCTGTCTCGAAACTCCCACGACTAGGGACCTTTTAAGGATGTGCTTATAGACCCCAGCTCCCACGTATATGATCGCCTTCATACTGCTGGTAGTCAAGAAAGAATCCTAGGGGCTCTATCAACGTGCAATAGTGACCTGTAAGGTCACCTAAAGCAGTACACGATGATAAACATAAACCAGATAGCATACTATCATCTCGAGTAAGACTGTCCTACCAGCATAGGTCCTCCCTCAATCATTGCAATCATATGCCTGTGATCCAATAATTGACTCTGAGGGCACTATATCCAACATCTTTTACATTCATGCCTTACATTCTTGTAATTTAAATCCTTGCACTTACTTATAATGCCCTTTTCTTTTCTTTGTTCTTTTCTTTTGTTCTCTCTTTTTGGTTTGTTTTGTGAATATTGTGAATATTGTTGTTAGGAAAAGAGAATGATATTGTACGTTAAGGTTCCGTTTCCCATTTCCTTTTCCGCATTTTCCATTTGAAACTCCGCCCAAAGCTTACACAAGCGCTCTGTTAGGCACCCTACCCTACCAAGGTAACGGTGATTCCTAATTGCGACCGGTTGCGTTCGATTTGGCTGGAGGCGAAAGCATGAGACAAGAACGGAAGGACAAGGGTCAATAAGCCGAATTCCATGAATACCGTGCTTAAATACCCTAATCCACATTGTTGCCAATTGTTCTAGCTTCAAATGTTAAGTTTGGCTTAAAGGTTTCGAGTGCGGATTTCCTTAGCTTACACCATCGTATCTTTTTCCTAACAACTTTATACTTGCATATAACACATAGGTTAGATTTGAAAAATTCCGCCCACGCGCATTAACTCGTAACGACAAGAATGTAGAACGCTCCGTCTCTCTGTGGATCGACCCGTGCTCATCGCGGCTAGCTGCAAAGCGACACCGTCTTGATTGCGGCTAAAACTTAAAATTCTTTCAATCAGCTAACTATTTGCGACACGGCCTTGATTGCGGTTATTTACAACATACATATACACACTTTTTCATGACCGATCTGTTAGTTATATGTATACCCTAGAGGCCATTATTGTACGTAGGATGTATATTGTAGTGGATGCTGGGACATATATAGGGAGGACTTTCTTGCTCGACATGATAGTATGCTATCTGGTTGCTCTATACCTTAACGTGTACACTAATTGTCTCTCTGTTACATGTTGGTAAAGCCCTTAGGATATGTACTTGACTACCTGGACTATGATGCGGATCATACTAGTGGGGACACGGTAGTCCATAAGTACATCCTTCAAGGTCCCTAGTCGTGGGTGTATCGAGACGGGGCATCGATATACCAGAGTAGACTAGCGTATACCTTCTCGACCCATACAGATGGGCGATGGATGATCCCATATCCATTGGTGTTTGACATCAGAGATGATATACGGGTGCTCAGTGGAGACTGAGTACACTGGACGGACTCGCCGAGAACTCCCAGATGGTATTATACCTTACGTCAGATGGCAGTTCTCTGATGACACTGGTACAGGTTAGTCTGTAGACCCGAAATCGTCATAGAGACTTGTGTGATTTCCACTGTGCTTTGATTTCCACCTTACCACGTCCAAGAGGGCGTGCAAAACGGTGGTTTTTGGATACAGTCCCGAATCACATGGAGGCAATGAGCGATAGGAGGGGATTCGTCTCTCCCGGTATAGGGAGTTGATGCTGCGCTGTGTTCGATTGGCTATAACCGGAAATCCCTGGCCAGGGTTGCTGAGATTTACTGGTAAGTGTTACCAGTAGTTTCTCGAACTGTTATAGACCTCATATCTACACGACTTATCGAGCTATTGGGGTCTGACGTTTACCACCCCTAGGCAAGATATGCGACATATCAGACGAACAGACCAGACTGTACGGTAAGTGTTACTGGTTGGATTCACAGGAGTGTGAGCGGGCTTGCTCGTCGATCTTCTGATCGCTCAATACCCGGGTGGACGTTACGTTTAGCACACCGCTTGCGGCTTGTGGGTGCTTGATATGATCATCATCTGCTGCCGGCGTATTGACGAGTCTTTAGAGTCTTACACAGAGGTTTCCTGGCTCAAGCGAAACGAAATAGGAGCGCATATGAGATATGTGCGGGACCGAGAATAATGCGTGTATGTGATACCGTATTCTATTCTCGCGATGAATGTATCGATTGGTTGTATGCGATATAACCTAGTTATCGAATCAAGGATTGATTTGATGAGTCGATACATTGGATATTAGTCGGTCATATGCGATATGAACGGATCGTTAAATCAAGTGTTGATTTAATGATTTAATGTATAATTATATATTTGATATATTACTTTACATTAACTAGTATTGGTTCACTTAAAATGGATTTTCTCATTTGACGTGCACATTATATATATGATATAGTTTTGTGCACTAGTTTGTATCATGTTTGATGATGCATGCAAGTTTGGGTGTATGTTTGAATTAAACCATATTTAGTAAATGGTTAGGGTTTCATTTCATTTGCTTTATTTACTTATTCATTTATTTATTTATTCTTTTTGGTGAGAAATAAAATGGTGACTTTATTTGGATTTCACTTGAAGCTTCATGAAGCTTTGAAAGTCAAAGCCATTTTGTTTCTTTCCTAAACCCTAACCCTTTAACTAAACCCTAGTTCATTCTCTACACTTAACCATGGTTGCTAATATGATAAGAATCATTTTATTTTATATTATTGATATTCTTATCATATCATCTTCTTCTTCTTCTTCAAGAAGAAAGAAGCTTGCTAGCTTCAATGGTGACTTGAGAAAAAGAGTGAGAAATCCAATTCTAAAGTGAACCCACTTTCTATTTCTTCATCCTCTACCACTTGCCATGTAGTATAGGGTGTTTTCTTCATAAGTTTCATGACTTGGTGAAGTTGGAGCTTGATCTTGAGTTGCCTCGACGTAGATCATCTTCGGCATCAAAGTCGACGACCTAGCCCGCCCATTTCTCCGATGAAGCCGACGCTAGAGCCCGGGATCCGACGATCGCAGCGAGGGGAGATCATCACGGAGCTATGAAGGTGGAGGACCGGATCTACAAAGGTTGTATTTTTCGTTCACTCTTTGTTAAGTTGTTAACTAGTTGCATGTTTCGCCTAATCTCTAGTCAACGATCGCATTAGGGTTTCTCAGCACCGGAAATTTTTGAATTTGGCATGGTTGGTGCCTTGTGAGACCTCTTTAGTGTGCCTAGGAACCCTACGGTGGTATCAGAGCCTAGCTAGAGCCTTAGGCGATGTGTAGACGGAGTTAGAAGTCCGATCGAACCGAAACCCTAATGCAAAATCCACTCTCTGTACAATTTTGAAAATTATGGATTTTTGTGAATAAAAAATATGCAGAAAAATCAGCAGGTGTTTCTAGGAGTTACTGTGAAATTCGAGTGGCAAATTCATCTAAAGAGCGGCGGAACCGCGGCACGAGCATGCCTAGTGCGGCGGTTCCGTGGCCATTCTGTCGCATCACGTTTTGAAATTTGCACAGTAATTCCTATATTTTATTACTGTATTTTCTGGGAATTTTTAATGTTTACTCAAGAGTTGAGTTTTCTGGGTTGTATTGGGAGTTCGTAGATTCGATCGGATTATCAGACTTTGTCTATGTGTCTTTCCGGGTAATTTTAGAATATGTTAAAAAGTTCGACCGGATATAAATACCCACTTTTTCCCCTGCCGGGAAATTTCCAATTGTTGGATTTTTCCGTAGTTTAATGACGTTCTAAGTAGTGCAAGTAACGCGATGGTCCCTCTAGAAGACAACAAACCTTAACTCGATTATGTGACCGTCTTGAACCGCCCTTTGAACCTTAGGGTTTGGGGCAGTACGGCGTGCCACATGTGAGGCGTTGGCTTGACCCTTCTATGGGTGGACCGTTGGTACTGAGGCATGAAGTGAATGTTTTTAAACTTGTTTCATGTGTAAAGCTGTTTCGGGAAAACTTGGGTGTTCGATTGTTCGATCGAAAAGTTTGACATTTTCTATTTATCCGGAATGTGATACAATATTTGGAATCCACAAGTAGTTATCAGATAACTGATTTGGATGTTATAAATATAGCACTTTAGTCTCACTTGATCGGTTGCCACGGAATTTTGATGTGATCAAAAGTCCGTCGCAATCACGTAGCGTACGCGGATACTCGCCGGGTAAACTTAATAACAGCCATGTCCCATAGCCCCGACCAAGTGACTGTAGGAGAACCCCATCGCCGAAAGCATCCGTCCGGGTGCTCGCGGCAGCGGTGTTCCGCCTTAGTGCACTTCGTCGACGGCATCCGGGGGTGCGGCCATCTACTAAAGTTTGCGACGAGTATTCGATCAGTTTATCGGGAATCTTGTTGAATTGCCCGACTAGATATTGAAAAGTGTTTTCGATATTGAGACTAAAATGCGGGGTTTATAATTGTTAGGCATGCGATGTCTAAGTAATTCATTTGATTAGGCATGCGATGTCTAAAAAGGTTGCGGATTCCAACTGTTGTAGTTTTACACTTTCTTTTCTGTGACCGTAAGTGTAATATGTGATATCGCCGGTTTCGTTGCTATATGTCAACGACAATTGGGATACGCATGTTTACTTACGTTGATGACATGTGATGTTATGTGTTGCTGGATATGTTTTATTGGATCGTCGTGTTTGAATAGCCGGGTTTTTTTTTATGTGAGATGAGTGTTTTTCATTTTCATTCATGTAAAAACTTGTATGTAATATTCTTTTATTGGGGAACTTCCAGGTTGCGGAAGCTGTCACCGTTTGTATATTATTTCTTTTCCGCATTAGGATAGACCCAAGGAGGAGGGCACAAGTAACCGGGTTCTGGAGTCCAGTGGGAGACCAACTCGAGGAGTCGAGTCCGGGTCTCCTAACTCTAGAATTGGTAGGGTTACTTGCCACTCTCGTAGGGGTCTAGGGGTGTGGGTTTGGCTATTCATCGCGACCGTGGAACCCGTGTTTTATACTGGCTCGTATTGAAAACACGGACGTCCTAGTATATCCAATGTTTCATATGTTTCTTCTGCTGCGATATCTGTGATGTGGTCGTTTGATATGTTCTGTGATAAATATTGTATATAGTATATATGATATATTATATAGATATTACTTATGTTTTACACCCGTGCTATCCCTGCCCTGCTCTGCCGTTAGTTACCTAACCTAACGGTGCACGAGGGGACATCGAGGCGAATGAGGATGGCATAAGTGTACGTCGTATTTATCTGTGATGTTTAGGTACTTAAATGATGGGACTTCATTAATGTGATTAATGAAAGAAAAAGAAACCTAAAGATGTTGTGGAATCGAATTTCAAAATAAAACAGGTAGCTACAGTTCTTGCTTTGCATCGCGGTGTTCCTTGTAGAACATCCTGCACCTTATTCGATAAGGAAAGGACCGAGATCCCTTCACCGGGAGTGACTCCTTTAGCAATAACTGGCAGATGCTACAACTCTCGGTTTGTCTTTTGATTGCTTCTATAGTTTCTGCTTTGCACAGTGATATATATGATATATCCCGCACCTCATTCGACGAGGAAAGGGCCGACGGTCCCTTCACCAGGAGTGACCCCTTTAGCAAAACTAGAAAAGCCTCAAAAGCACTCCATTTTAAAATCATTTGATTCTACAATGATATCAAGTTCATTACGCAATAGGTTTTCAGAAAAACCTGTCGTAGCCCTCCGTCATTTCAGATAAATACTAGTTAGTATTCGTGCTACGTTTGTTGATTATGTTAAGGCGTAGTTTGCGGTAGCTAATTAGTGCTTATCTATATAAGCATATGATGCGATTGGATTAGGGTAGTCGTGCGACTTTGTTGACTATGTTAAGGGTCGTGAGGGTGGGTTTAATTCAATCGGGAAATGATGGGTTGAACTTGACAAGCACTTATGATTTGTTGACTATGTTAAGGTCATATAGCTGCTAGGGGCAAAATATTATCGGGAATTTCAAGTGTTGAAATTTGCAATGAGATTGCATACCTTCTATGAGATAGTTGGATCTCGATACCCGCTGCGAGTAAGAGTTACTCCTGGGAGAGTTTTACACATTACAATTAACCGATCAAGTAGGTGTCTAGAAAGGTGTCAACGGGGTTACGCCTCTGGGAAAACGAGGTTTACATTAATTAGGTTCGTGCGAAAGAACGGGGGACCTCCCTCAAACTACCGATACTGGCCTGGCTGAAAGATTGGCGAACTTGTAGCGTGTAATTAATCCCGGCTAGTCTTTCCTTTTAGGGTTTGAAGGAAGATTTGATAAAAACAGTGGGAACCATCCTGATTAGATAAAATAATAACCAATCTGATCTTGCAAGAGCATACGCAGAGTGTTTTCTTCTCTCTCTCCAGGTAGCGACCATGTCACGCCTTAATCAAGATAATAAAACGGAAATATTGACCGAACCCGCTTGTTATACTGAGCTGGGGAACGTTGGTCCCGCTCCAACTTATAATTGTTATAAGTCAGAGCAGGAAATTGGGGAATACCAGAATTCCCGTGCCGCCCAAACGAAGAAAGTGCATATGATGCATCTCCTTCGGGTATGTTCATTACAAAGAACTGTTTCTCAAATGTCCTTTACGTCCTGGGTATTTGATACCGGATCAGGATCCCAGATATGTAATCTGTTACATAGGGCTACAGATAGGTAGAGAACTGAGAACGGGCGATAAGTTTCATGAGACAGAAAACGGGGCAAGTGTTGCAGCCAAGTCTGTTGGTCACTGTCACCCTGTATTACCTATACATTGATTCTGAACAAATGTTATTAGATACCGAACCTGATATACAAAATCATATCGGTCTCTTTATCAGTAAAGAAACGATAAAATTTTGTATTGCTGGATAATGTTTTGAACATTTCCTATATCAAAAGTTGATCGGTTCAGGCACGTTATCTAAAAGCATTGAAGTTCTAAATCAAACTACAGTTCTTAGTATACGGAACACACACAAGAGGAAGAGTTCAGAAATGAACGAATCCTTCTTGAGGCGTTGTAGACTAGGTTATATCAATGCGACCCGACTGGCTGAAGTTACATTTAGATGCATATTTAAATAAGTTTGAATTTACATCTTTTGAAACTTGCCAGTCATGTCACAGAGATAAGATGACCATAGCTCCGTTTACTGGAAACAGAGAAAGAGTTAGTGAACTCTTGGGATGATACATGTTGATGTATGTAGGTCCCCTGTCTACACATGCCAAGACCGGTTCTTTGTACTTCATTACATTCTCTGATGATCTCTCAAGATTAAGACATATGTTCCTATTGAAACACAAGTCCGAAACTTTTGAGATAATCGCAGAATATATGTTAGAAGTAGAGAACCAAAATACGGGTATAAGTATTATGTCCTTTGATGTGATCTGGGAGGAGAATACTTGAGCACGGAATTCTTGGACTTTTCTAAAAGTGAATGTGTTTCTCTCTCAGCATTACTCCTCCGTATACACCATAGCACGATGGTATATCGAGGCAGAGCAATCACACCCTATATGATATGGTGCGCTCTATGATGAGTACTACTGAGTTTCCTATTTCCTTTTGGGAGTTATGCACTTGAGAAGCTGCATACCTATTGAATTAGGTTCGAATCAGATCACTGCCTACCACTCCATATAAGATATGGTATGGGAAGAGCCTATTTCTTAAGTAAGTTAAGATTTGGGGTTGTCCGGCCTATGTCTAAAAGCAAAATCCGGACAAGCTCAAGGCAAGGTCTGTAATGTACAACTGGAAAGGTTCCAGCTATACAAACTGCAGCTGATGATTTGAAAGAACCAAAGGATTCAATAGTTACCAACGAATCTCAGCCTCTCCGCCGATCTAGTAAGGTTCCTCACCTGCCTGAGAGATACTTCGGTTACTCTATGACAGTGAGAGCGAGGATTGTATCATGAGATGATGACCCAACTAGTTTCGAGCTGGCCATCAGGAGTGGGACTCTGTAAGAATGGCTGGATGCTTAGCGATCTGAGATGGAACCCTAATACACCAACAAAGTATGGACTTTGGTTGCTATATCTGAAGGGTTAAATTCCCATCAGGAGCAAGTATATCTTGAGAAGATTACTTGGTGTAGATGGAAAAGTTGAGACTTTCAAAGCTAGACTTGTTAAAGGTTTTCGTCATCGACCAGGCGTGGATAATGATGAAACCTTTTTCCAGCGGCTATGCTTAAGTCCATCCAGAGCCTACTTGCCATGGCTGCATACCATGACTACGATATCTGGCGGTTGGGTGTCATGACTGCTTTTCTAAAATGATGTTTTAGAAGAGAGCGTCTGTAAGTACACAGCCAGAGGGCTTCGTAGACAGTGGGAGCAGGGGAAACGTGTACAAGATGCTTTATAGGATAAAGCAGGCATCGCGGAGTTGGAACGTCTGTTTTGATGAAGTAGTCAAAGAGTTTGACATCATCAAAATGGTAGATGAACCATGTATAAACAAAAAGGTAGTAGGGAGTATGGTGGTGATCCTCGTAGAGTACGTAGATGACATACTCTTGATAAGAAAGGAGTTTCCTATGCTACGCTCGGTCAATCTCCGTTTATCACAATGATTCTCTAAAGGATCAAAGTGATACCTCCTAAATCCTGAGTTTTGATCTATGAGATAGATCTAAATGGATGTTAGGATTCTCACTAGTTGTAGTGAGATGGTATCAATCGATCCTGGGGAGAATCATTGGAAAAGTTCCGGAGTGATAAGGACGACTGAAAGTCAGTCACAGGCATTGTCTTTGCCCTCAGTAAAGAGACGGTATGTTGGAAGAGTTCCAAGCTAGGTACCGTGGCATACTAGGCGATAAAGGCAGGATACATCGCTACTTAAGATACTACTAAAGAGGCTGTCTGGGTGTATATTAGTTCATGAGATGAACTTTGTTCCTCCCATTGTGTGACAATGGAGTTGTGGCTTATGCCAAGGAACGTCTGTCCCATCAGTGATCCAGACATATTCTAAGGCAGTATCACCTGATCATGGAGATAGCTGATCTCCAAGGTGATCGAGATTAGGAGAGTAGACTCAGAGGACAACACGGCGGATCCACTCACAAAGGCCTTTTCCCAGAGAGAGAATTTTATGGGATGGTTGAGTATGAGATACTGCAACCACTGCTACAGATGGCCCTAGTGCAAGTGGGAGATTGTTAGTTATATGTATGCCCTAGAGGCCATTACTGTACATAGGATGTATATTGTAGTGGATGCTGGGACATATATAGGGAGGACTTTCTTGCTCGACATAATAATATGCTATCTGGTTGCTCTTTACCTTAACGTGTACACTGATTGTCTCTCTGTTACATGTTGGTAAAGCCCTTAGGATATGTACTTGACTACCTGGACTATGATGCAGATCATACTAGTGGGGACACGGTAGTCCATAAGTACATCCTTCAAGGTCCCTGGTCGTGGGTATATCGAGACGGGGCATCGATATACCAAAGTAGACTAGCGTATACCTTCTCGACCCATACAGATGGGTGATGGATGATCCCATATCCATTGGTGTTTGACATCAAAGATGATATACGGGTGCTCAGTGGAGACTGGGTACACTGGACGGACTCGCCGAGAACTCCCAGATGGTATTATACCTTACGTCAGATGGCAGTTCTCTGGTGACACTGGTACAGGTTAGTCTGTAGACTCGAGATCGTCATAGAGTCTTGTGTGATTCCCACTGTGCTTTGATTTCCACCTTACCATGTCCAAGAGGGCGTGCAAAACGGTGGTTTTTGGGTACAGTCCCGAATCACATGGAGGCAATGAGCGATAGGAGGGGATTCGTCTCTCCCGGTATAGGGAGTTGATGTTGCGCTGTGTTCGATTGGCTATAACCGGAAATCCCTGGCCAGGGTTGCTGAGATTTACTGGTAAGTGTTACCAGTAGTTTCTCGAACTGTTATAGACGTCGTATTGACACGACTTATCGAGCTATTGGGGTCTGACGTTACCACCCCTAGGCAAGATATGCGACATATCAGACGAACAGACCGGACTGTACGGTAAGTGTTACTGGTTGGATTCACAGGAGTGTGAGCGGGCTTGCTCGTCGATCTTCTGATCGCTCAATACCCGGGTGGCCGTTACATTTAGCAGACCGCTTGCGGCTTGTGGGTGCTTGATATGATCATCATCTGCTGCCGGCGTATTGACGAGTCTTTAGGGTCCTACACAGAGGTTTCCTGGCTCAAGCGAAACGAAATAGGAGCGCATATGAGATATGTGCTGGACCGAGAATAATGCGTGTATGTGATACCGTATTCTATTCTCGCGATGAATGTATCGATTGGTTGTATGCGATATAACCTAGTTATCGAATCAAGGATTGATTTGATGAGTCGATACATTGGATATTAGTCGGTCATATGCGATATGACCGGATCGTTAAATCAAGTGTTGATTTAATGATTTAATGTATAATTATATATTTGATAAATTACTTTACATTAACTAGTGTTGGTTCAATTAAAATGGATTTTCTCATTTGATGTGCATATTATATATATGATATAGTTTTGTGCACTAGTTTGTATCATGTTTGATGATGCATGCAAGTTTGGGTGTATGTTTGAATTAAACCATGTTTAGTAAATCGTTAGGGTTTCATTTCATTTGCTTTATTTACTTATTCATTTATTTATTTATTCTTTTTGGTGAGAAATAAAATGGTGACTTTATTTGGATTTCACTTGAAGTTTCATGAAGCTTTGAAAGTCAAAGCCATTTTGTTTCTTTCCTAAACCCTAACCCTTTAACTAAACCCTAGTTCATTCTCTACACTTAACCATGGTTGCTAATATGATAAGAATCCTTTTATTTTCTATTATTGATATTCTTATCATATCATCTTCTTCTTCTTCTTCTTCAAGAAGAAAGAAGCTTGCTAGCTTCAATGGTGACTTGAGAAAAAGAGTGAGAAATCCAATTCTAAAGTGAACCCACTTCCTATTTCTTCATCCTCTACCACTTGCCATGTAGTATAGGGTGTTTTCTTCACAAGTTTCATGACTTGGTGAAGTTGGAGCTTGATCTTGAGTTGCCTCGACGTAGATCATCTTCGGCATCGAAGTCGACGACCTAGCCCGCCCATTTCTCCGATGAAGCCGACGCTAGAGCCCGGGATCCGACGATCGCAGCGAGGGGACATCATCACGGAGCTATGGAGGTGGAGGACCGGATCTACAAAGGTTGTATTTTCCGTTCACTCTTTGTTAAGTTGTTAACTAGTTGCATGTTTCGCCTAATCTCTAGTCAACGATCGCATTAGGGTTTCTCGGCACCGGAAATTTTTGAATTTGGCATGGTTGATGCCTTGTGAGACCTCTTTAGTGTGCCTAGGAACCCTACACGATCAAATGGTGCCGTTGCCGGGGAAACGGTCGTAATTTTTTTTTTTGTTATTCGGGTTGATTTCGAATATAAAATCAGATAACATAAAAAATAATAATAAAAATAAAAATAACAGCATTTTGTATTTTTAACGATTTTTGTGCGAGTTTTGCGAGAAATCTGGAGCACTTGGAGGAAACCAATAGAGATTCAGACATTGTTAAATAGGAATAGTGAAGCATTAGTGTGTGGTGCCAAAATTTGAAAAGGAGATTCCATCAAACGGCGGTGGAACCGTGGCCCGAAGGAGCTCTTGGCGGTGGAAGCGCGGCCATAGTGCGGAGTTAACCACTCAATTTTTTTTTGTATTATCCTTTTGTCTTCCCTTCTCCTTTAAAACTCCAATAAACTATTTTTACCTGCAGAATTCTTTACAAACAGCGCCGCTAAAAATCTTTTTGTGTTTTAGATTTTGGTTTGTTTTGCATATATAAAACGGACATTAAGGAGCAAGAAACCTAAATTCAGATTAGGTGGGGATTTCATCACCCTTCCTAGGCCCCACAAATAAAAAACAAGCATACGTATAACCCTACATTAATAAAAAAAAAATCTAGACCAAGTCTCTAAGGACAGTCGCGCTCAATTAGGACAAAGAAGGGTCGTGGGCAATCTATTGCTTATCTATATTTTTCTTGAGGTGTCTAAGGCAATTGTGAGTAAGGAAAGTGGTTACTTAATTAGACTCGTTATTTCAGTGATTCGTATAGCGGATACCTCCCACTTACCTGGCACTTACCTGACTGCAAGATTGATAAGGAGGTGATAGAAAATTTATCCTACGTCTGGTTCTCTAGAAGTCTAGGAGCGGTCTAGTAATTTGACCTAGGTGACCCTGGTTCTAGGTATTGTTTGTATACGTTTTTCGAGTCCCACTTTCCAAGCAAAACAATTTCAAAAATAAAAAAAGAGCTTAAAATTATTACCATTTCACTCTCTTTTCTTTTCATTCTCTTATAACGGGTAACCCAAACTGACCAACTCTTGTCGAGCTTTGCTACAAACAATCAGATATTTCTTATTATCGTAATTGCTTTGGTACAAATACGGACCCTATCATTTTTTAAGGGATAGCATAGAGCGCGCTAGAAATAAAAGTTGGACACCTTATTCAAAGTCCTATCAACCGCATTAGAATTCAGCACCTTCTTATGTTCATAATTCTTTTAAGGCTAGCGAGGAAACTTCTAAACCTATGTTCGTTGCTGAGCATATTGCGAAGGCCCGTAACCAAAGTTTCATACCTTTCACTCATCCAAAACCGTTAGGACAACAACAACAATCATTTCCATATGAAAATGTTGATACTCGTTTTGAGGCGAATAGGGCAACTTTTACACCCATGACCATTGTTGAACAAATAGCAATTGTCAGTCGCCAACTAACCAACAAATCTCAATATTCTTCATATCACAATGTTGATCCTAATTCTATTTATGAAACTTTGATTCATCCTTCTAACTCTTATCAACAACACCAAACTTTCACACCCTCTCAGGTTGATACTTCTCTTAAGGCTAATGTGGCAATTCGTAAACCCATGTCGATTGCGGAACACATTGAACTCGCTCGTAACCAACAATTAATCCCATTCCACCCATACTTAACGTTTTCATATTATCTAGACAGTGCTTCTAAAAATCAATTGGGAAGTTTCAGGGTTCAAAGAGAATCCTTCATTGAAACTTCTTCACAAACCGTGTCTAGTCTTGAAATAAAGTTGAAAGTGAGTAGTGAGAAAGAATCAGGGATCCCTCAAAGTCAAATCAAAACCAATTCTTTTGGTCTCAACACCTTACATCCTGTACACAAACCGAATATATTTAATGATCAACCGTTTACTTATCTAATTGATGAGGTGCCCGAGAATAACATGTTTGACTTGCCCAATCGTGAGTGTGAAAGAGAACCTTACACCATTCCAAATCAAACCGATCATTATTCTACTACACTTGACATTTCAAATCTTCCAATTCCATCAAGTGAACCAAGTGATTCATCGATTAAGGATAGTATAATTGATGAATTTTTAAAGAACTATTCGTTTGATTTGACTGAAGGTTTTAGTGAGAATGGCAATGAGAATAACTTTGAAGATGAACCTACTATGTTAGATGAGTTGGATTCATCGACCTATTATGACCCTTCCATTGAATGTGAATATCTTCCTGTAACTTATCCGATATGCAAAATGATATTCGTTCTTCATCTCCTATATCTGGTTCAACAATGCTCGACACACAAGTTCGTTTACCCATTTCATTACCTAGTTTCTTTAGTTCTTCTTCTCATCTTCTTTCAATTCCACAGAGAATTGATGAACCACACTCCGATATTTCGAGTTCTATGATTCTTGAAAGACCACTCAAGTTAGACTCTTTTGAAAATAAGATAGATGAGCTTTTCGAGTCTCCTACCTCCATAATTTCTGACGAATCAAGTGTTTTGAATCCTAGTGTCCAGCACATTGACCTTGAAACTTTAAATCTTCATAGTAAATATGCCAATTCCACTAACATAAATATCGAATCTTTTCTTTCCAATGAGATCAACATCGATGAAAGTTTCGAAAATATTTTCGTCGAAGAACTCACGTTCCTTAAAGACGTGGATGTTGTGATAAATCAACCTCACCCGGAAATTCATGAGTCTCCCTTTGAGGCCGAAGAAGTTGAACCACCACCCCTTCTTCTTATCCCATACGAGAATGCAACTATTCCACCCATTTCTTATCTTTCAAATTCTCGTTTTCATTCACCATTACATTTTCGTCTCCACCAACCGAGACGTAAAACCTTTCGATTACACCTCTTCTCTTCCCCCGTTTCATTTCTTCTCGATACTCTTGTTTCTGTTTCTTCTACTTGAGATATGATACAACCTCCATTCTTATACAGTCTCGAGTCTTCTTCACGTCCATCCGTTTCGCATTCTTCTACCAACCATGGTGTTATCTAGATAAAATATTTGAATAGTTGGTTTTAACTTTTGGACTTTGTAAATTTTTATGTAGACCGATAATATTTACCCCTCCTTTTATGTTAAATTTCATTGCTTAGTAATGAAAACATTGTTTTACTCAATTTTGGGGGAAAGAAAAAAATATTTTTAATTCGCTCTAGAAATTTTTGCATGATTATGAGCCAACAACAAGTTTGGGGAAAAATTTGACTATCATTCACTCTTGATCCTTTCTTTATTCCATCTTATTGAATTGTTCCTCCTAGTCTTCAGGTTTTGAGCTTACAGGACAATATCAGTGAGGATACTGCTGCAAAAAAGTTTGGGAGGATGGTTTGTATGGATGGTTTGTATATATATACGCATCATATGTAAATATTGCATTGCATAAATTTTGAGAATAAAAGTTAGAAAGTGAAAAATACATATGAAAGAAAGGAAGAGATTTAAGAAAAGAAAGAAAATTAGATGTATTAAAATGAAGTTAGTAACACGTGGTCATGAGCTGTTGTCCCAAGAGTTAGTAAAATGAAGTCTGTGGATAGAAATAAGTCTGAAAAATAGTCCATATTCTTAAGTCCAAACTTCTGAACGTTGATACCCTAATATACGCATTTGCACACATCCTGAAACATGGGATAGCAGAGAATACCTTAAAATACTCTTGTCCAGAAACCTTAGTATGAAGAAAAAATATATAAACAAAAATATAAATTAACAAAATATAAATGGTGCAGAAAAATGAACGCTGGTTGTGTAATTACTTAAGGCAACATAAAAAAAATATAGCGAGAGTGCCTTATCACCTAGTGCCTTAGACCAACTGGTTTGGGAGTCACTACCGAGCCTTAGATGTTGCAAGACTAGGATATTGCTAATTATGTCTTAATAAGTGAGCGCATTTAGTAATCGGTTGGTTAGTACCTCAAGAAGTATTAACGGTTGCATGAAGAATGTGTGAGAAAATCCATATAAAATATCACCGACTAAAAAGTACTAAGGTATATGGATAAAAGGTATGATAGCTTGAATTGAATTCTCCAAATGTAAGGATGTATTTTACACTTGCGTAGGGGTATATGATCGATGTTTGGAGAAAGACTAAAGACGATGTTTTATTGAGGGATGATGTGATTTCCGAAATCTTTTCAAGACCATTAAGATAAGGCTTATGACAACTAAAAATCTAGTGTAGTATGAAACACTTATTTTCAAGTTTTTTTTATATGTTCCTTATGTTTGCATGTAATTTTTGTCTTATTTCTTTTATTTTGGGATTTTATGGGTGTAATCCGCTGAAAACCCTCACGAGACAACACTCCGCCTACTAGGGACACCTAGAGGATTAACTGCTTGTTGCACGAGCTAAGTGCAATCGTGTTGCCTATGAAAATGTGCTAGGTTTTTCTTTTTCTTTTTAATAAATAGTTTGCTCGGGACGATCAAAGATAAGTTTGGGGGTATTTGATTAGTAAAAAATATTGCACATTTTATGGACATTTTCCCTACAATTATTAACGAATAAAATTGTAAATAAAGAACATATGTGGATTTATTTGTAAAAACATTATTATCATATATTTCTTCATTTATAATTAATATAATTAGGGAAAATATATGCATATAATATTTAAATTAAATATTATTAATTAAAATATGCATATCATATCAAATATTCCTAATCAATATTCTTAAGATATCATATCATATAAATGGTTGGAATAATATCTCAAAAATAACAAATGCTACTAACAATTTGATTTGAGATATTGTGCAGGTATCAGCTCAAGTCTGAAATCTAAGTAGAAGATCCACATCAAATAGGAATATCAAACCGAATCTGCCAATTAGAAACAAATTGAAGAATCTAGCAACAGCAGAGACTAAGAGCAATATTTTCAGAATTTTTGTATCAAGAGGATCTCCAAATATCGAGAGAAAAGGCCAGAAAAAATCCCAAGTCACAAACCCATAAGATAGCGGCGGATCCGCTGTCAAACATGGGTAGGGACGGCGGTTCCGCGGTCTGTTAGTTGCCGTAGGATCTGGACTTTCAGAGACATGATCGTAATGTTACATACTCCAATATATTATGTAGGGTTTCTAATTCCAGAGACTATAAAAATGACCGAGAGTTGTACATTCCAAAATCATCTATTCATCTGTCCATCGATCTAGAGAGAGATTTAGCAAACAACTAGGTTTTTGTAATTTAGTTTTTCAGCGAGCAAGTTGTAATGCAATAGTTGATCAATAAAGGCAGTCTTTTGTTTTAATTCTTTTCTCATTTACTTTCCGCATTACTTTTCTGCATCACTTTCCGCATTACTCTTCTGCATTACATTCAGCATTACTTTCTGATTTTAAATATGATTTCATTCATTTTTCACCTTTATTTTAAATCGCTAATAACCATGTGCGAGTAATTTCTTACTTGCTAGGGTTTGTAGGATATGATAGAATAATCGATGAAAAATCTTTTAATTTCTTTTAATGTTTTAATTTTTATAAACTTTATCAAAATAAATGTTAACTCGCTATTCGGGCGCGCTATCAATTAATGATAGTCACGACCATGATTTGAGATTTGTTAATACTTGTTTTGTTAAGGGCTTGAGATAAATAGAGATCAATGGAACGGCAAGGGGCAGTAGTGGGAAATCCTAATTCCCTCCAAGAACCTTAATCCACATTCATAGCTATCTCTCTAGTTTTAAACAATTAAAAGATAAAAAGAATTATTTCTAAACCTTCATCCATTAACTACTAAGTCCTATAAACCCTACAAGCCTTTCTATTATAAAAATTTCTAACCATCCTGTAACGCCGCATGCCCCAGTATAGATGGTATTGTCCACTCTGGCCGAAGCCGCACTGTTTTGCCCTTTAGAGCGAACCGGACCCAACCACGGGCCACTTCTAAGAAGGTCACCCATCCCAAGACTTTCCTGGCCCGAGAACGCTTAACTACAGAGTTCTCAAGCTCCTGTTGTGCCGATTCACTTTAAAAGTGCCTATGTAATTGAA
Organism: Agapanthus africanus; assembly: GCA_030015575.1. Taxonomy (NCBI): domain Eukaryota; kingdom Viridiplantae; phylum Streptophyta; class Magnoliopsida; order Asparagales; family Amaryllidaceae; genus Agapanthus; species Agapanthus africanus. The sequence goes on along the minus strand of CM057342.1, from coordinate 726,585,089 downwards.
GGTGGTATCATTATATTTATAATGCAGTTCGGTTCTCTTTTGGAATGTGTTACGAAGATTCTCCATTGTTCTACAGTGGGTCCCACGGACTCTAAAGGTGGCCCCTACAGATTCAAGAGGTGGCCCCCGCCCTCTTGGCATGACAATTGGCATGGAACTTTGTTCTGTGTGGCACTTTGCCTCGTGAACAAGATCCGGGTCCTGACATTCTTCTCACTTTTGAACAATAGTTCGTCCTCAAACCACAGACCTACTACTGAGTTTGAACAATGATTCATCCTTAAACCACAGAGCTACTACTAAGGGACCTGCACGGGCCACCATAAATGTAACACCCTAGTATATATAGTATTGTCAACTCTGGCCGAAGCCGCACGGTTTTGCCCTTTAAAGTGAACCGGACCCGACCATGGGCCACTTCCAAGGAAGTCACCCATCCCAAGACTTCCCTGTTCCGAGAACACTTAACTACGGAGTTCTCAAGCTCCTATAGTGTCGATTCACTTAAAAGGCACATCTGTAATTGAAGGTGGTATCATTATATTTATAATACAGTTCGGTCCTCTTTTGGAATATGTTCTGAAGATTCTCCATTGCTCTACAGTGGGTCCCACGGACTCTAGAGGTGGCCCCTACGGATTCAAGAGGTGACCCCCGCCCACTTGGCATGGCAATTAGCGTGGCACTTTGTTCTGTGTGGCACTTTACTCCATGAACAAGAACCAGGTCCCGACATTCTCCTCACTTTTGAACAATGGTTCGTCCTCAAACCACAGACCTACTACTGAGGGACCTGCATGGGACAATATAAATGTAATGCCCCGGTACAGATGGTATTGTCCGCTCTGGCCGAAGCCGCACGGTTTTGCCCTTTAGAGCGAACCGGACCCGACCACGGGCCACTTCCAAGGAGGTTACCCATCCTAAGACTTCCCTGGCCTGAGAACGCTTAACTACGGAGTTCTCAAGCACCTGTAGTGCCGATTCACTTAAAAGGCGCCTCTGTAATTGAGGGTGGTATCATTATATTTATAATGCAGTTCGGTCCTCTCTTGGAATGTGTTCCGAAGATTCTTCATTGTTCTACAGTGGGTCCCACAGACTCTAAAGATAGCCCCCGCGGATTCAAGAGGTGGCCCCGCCCTCTTGGCATGAAAATTAGCGTGGCACTTTGTTCTGTGTGGCACTTTGCTCCGTGAACAAGAACCGGGTCCCGACATTCTCCTCACTTTTCAACAATAGTTCGTCCTCAAACCACAGACCTACTACTGAGGGACCTGCATGGGCCACCATAAATGTAACACCCCAGTACAGATGGTATTGTCCGCTCTGGCCGAAGCCGCACGGTTTTACCCTTTAGAGCAAATTGGACCCGACCTGGGGCCATTTCCCAGGAGGTCACCCATCCCAAGACTTCCCCTAGCCTGAGCATGCTTAACTACAAAGTTCTCAAGCTCCTGTAGTGCCGATTCACTTAAAAGGCGCCTCTGTAACTGAGGGTGGTATCATTATATTTATAATGCAGTTCAGTCCTCTTTTGGAATGTGTTTTGAAGATTCCTCCTTATTCTACAGTGGGTCCTACGGACTCTAGAGGTGGCCCCCATGGATTCAAGAGGTTGCCCCCGCCCCTTTGGCATGAAAATTGGTATGGCACTTTATTCTGTGTGGCACTTTGCTCCGTGAACAAGAACCGGGTCCCGACACATCCTAGTTTAAAACAACAAACATCTCACCTTTCTTCTATCGACTCGTCTAATGCAAGATAAGAAATTCACTGTTTTCCTGTAGACGACCCGTACCCATCGCAGCTAGCTAATTGTGATAGCGTCTTGATTGCGGTTATTTACAACATACATATACACACTTTTTCGCGACCAATCATCTATCGTACTGTTACGTTGGCTGATGTATTTCTCGATATGCTGTCCCTTAGGTTGTGGTTCGAGTAGCCCAGCGACTAACGTGTCTCTGATCCTTTCTAAAGCTGGACAAGACGTTTTCAAGTAATTTTCTTTAGGTTGGAATATCTGTATTACCGTCGGAGGATCAAGTGTTAGGTATTTGCTGTGGAGCTTTTTACTTGAGGTTAGGCTTAATTTGAAACCCCGATGAGTCGTAGGCGCATCCTTCTGGGGTGGGATGATTCCTAATGGTTTTTAGGCTTTGTATGTATTGTCGTCAACACCCGAAATTAGGAATATGACGTCACTTCATTTTCGATTTGTCGTCGCACCGTTTCTTTGCTGAAGTATGGTAGACATCTGTGTGATCTCTATATTGTATGTATCACAATCGAGGTTTGAAGCTAGGATTTTGTCGTCACCCCACTTTTATTTGGCCATTGCATTCGCACCCTACTGGAATGAGGAAGAACGTTGAGATGATCTCTACGCTGTAGATATCCTCGCCGAGATCTGGAACTTCTTTTGACGAAGTATGGTGGGAAAATATGGTTCTCTTTCTTTCATTTGTATCCATGGATTATATACAAGTGTCAATAAGGGAAATTTTTTTATTTTATTATTTATTATTATTATTTATTTCTGCGATACTCTATCTTTTCATTTTTTCATACCGCGAAAGTCGTGATTGCCTGATCATTTCGGCTATTTTTCGCGGTGTCCAATCATTTCGGCTATATCATTTTTTTACTCGCTACTTTTATTGTGAGTTGAGGATTTGAAATCTGATACCAATTTTGGCATCAGTGTCTTTACAACTGCAATGTTGCCAAGAGCGAATCATCATTTGCCCTTGTTGATTTAGACAAAGGTGGCTTAGCAAATACGGTTAGGATCCTGTCGATCAAGGCTTTCGACTTTAAGAGCCGTAAGGGTTTCATAAAGAGATTTCTCCCTATGAATCGTGAGGATCTCATATGTTTGTTTTCTCTTTAGAAATCATGGCGATTCCTAAGTGATATTTTCTTTTATAAGTCGTATGGATCTTACAAGAGTATTTTCTCTTTGTAACTCGAGAGGACTTACAAGTGGATGTTCACCATATGAGGATATTTTTCGCCGTTGGTTGGACTTGGTAGAGAATATATTTATTTATGCTCGTAAATTATATACAAGGGTCAATATTGGACCGCCTGTAAGGAAGAAAAGCTTTGTGGGGATTTTGGTGGCTTAAGAACATGTTCAGATCTCTGTAACTTAAGGCTTTTGAACTCTATAAGCCATGAGGGTCTTATAGAGGGTATATTCTCCTTACGGGTCATGAGGATCTCATAAGTGCATTTTCTCCTTAGAAATCGTGTGGATTTCTGTGTGTGTTGCTCCTTTGTGAGTCGTAAGGATCTAATGCAGGTGTTTTCTCCCTACAAAGTCATGAAGAATTTGCAAGTGCATCACTTTTTCTTTCTTTTAACGAGTTTGCGCCCTCTTGGGTGTTTACAAGCTCGCCGATAGCCTTACTGTTTTTACTCACAGTGCCCTTTCGGGTTTTCATCCATGCCTATGTCGCTTGTGGACACACTGTTCTTTTTAGGCGGCCCGTAAGGTAACACACCATTAGTTGTAGGCCCCAATCTTTTTTGAACAACTGCGTCATGTAGGATGCGGGAGAGCTATGAATTGTTTATGCCCGTGGATTGTATATGGTGATCAATATGGGGATCCACCGTAGGGCGAAACATGTTAGTTTAGGGATATGACAGTCTATTATCACCGTATTTTAGGGCGAGTATTTAGTTTAAGGACGTTTCGGTCTAATATTAGTTTAAGGACTTCTCGGTCCAATATTAGTTTAAGGAATTCTCGGTCCATTATTTCCATGTTTGGGGGGAACACACTAGTTTAGGGACGTCTCGGTCCATTTTCACCGTGTTTGGGGCGACGGAGTTTTTTTTGTTACTACTTTTAGAGTTATAACTCAGGAAGATAGCTAGCGGACACAAGCGTCGTCATCTATCATTGACCTAAGTCATAACTCTTCAAGCGTAGTAGTTTTTGAGGAATCGGTCGTTTATTTGCCGGAATGGTCTTTCTCCATGCAAATCCATAAGCAGGTAGGCACCACCTTGGTAGATTTTTTCTATGATGTACGGACCTCATAATTTGGCTCGAACTTTCCCCGCTTTGCACGATTGGGAATCATCGGTCTTTTGACAACCAGCACGAATTTGCCTTGGCGGAATGTTCTCGGCCTGGTCAATCTTTCATATGACCGGGTCATCCTTGCCTTATAAGCCTCCAGATTTTTCTGTGCTATAAGGCGGGTTTCGTCAAGGGTGTCAAACTCCTCGAGCCTAAGATTTTTCTGTGCTATCTTCAGTGGGAGCACTACTTCCGTGCCAAACACCAATGAGTATGGTGTTGTATTTGTGGACGTCTTGAATATTATTCGGTATGCCCAAAGAGCTTCATGCAGCCTTTCATGCCAGTCTTTTTTGTTTCTGGACACCGTCTTTTTTATTATCTTGGTCAGGGTCTTTTTGAAGGCTTCAGCTAGACCGTTGGCCCCAGAATTATAGAGTGAAGAGTATCTCCAGTCTATTTTATACTGCTGTGCGAAGTGACTTATTTTGTGGCTTCTTTAAGCTGGTCCATTATCCGAGATAATCCGTCGCAGAGTCCCGAACCGACATATAACATGGGTTTTGAAGAAGTGGAGGATATTCTCCGTCTTCACCTCCCTTAATGGTACTACTTCTGCCCACTTAGAGAAGTTGTCGGTTGTTGCCAGTATAAACCGGTGTCCTTTGGATGATGCCAGTTCGATGGGGTCGATTATATATGTTCCCTACATTTCGAACGGCCAGCTGGCCACTGTCAGGTGCAGCGGATTTGGGTTCTGATGTATGAAATTTCCGTGAATTTGGCACGAGTAACACTGCAACGCATATTCGAGACAGTTCTGAATCATCGTGGTCCAATAGTAACCCATTCTTTTTAGCTTCAGCTTTATCTTTGGCCCAGCTTGATATGAGCTGCAAAGTCCGTCGTGTACTTCTTGTACGATTTTCTTTACTTCCTTCAGCTCCATGCACCTTAGCCATAAGAAGTCGAATGATTTCTTATATAGAGTATCATTGACGAAAGCGAATGACAAAGCTCGTTTCATGAGCTTATGTCTTGACGACGCGTCTTCAGGCGTTTGTTGGGACTTAAAGTTGTCTATGAAAATTTCCTTCCAGTCCTTGACCTTTTCTTCGTCCTCTATTTGAAGGCTGGGTGTTCGGTCGTTTCTTTTCCATTGAGTAGTTCCATCAGGTCTTCCGAAGATATATCTGCTGGTGCAAGGACCCTACGGCTTTGCACCATGATCCTTACATCATCGAGGTCTTCATCAGTCAATTCTTTAACCAATTTGGCTAACGCATCCGCTTTGCTGTTTTCCGCTCGCGGTATGCTTTTTAAGGTATCGGAAGGGATTTGTGTCAGCAGTTGCTGCACTCTTTCGCCATACTTTATCAGCTCTTGCTTGCATATTTAATAATCGCCGTTTACTTAATTAACGATCAGCTGGAAATCTCCATATATGAAGAGATCCTTGATTCCCATGTCGATAGCGATATCAAGACCATCTATCAAATCTTCATATTCTACTTCATTATTAGTCCTGGGTACTGTTATGGAGAGGGCGCAACGCAATATTCCTCCTTGCGGGGTCACGAAGATAAAATCCACCCGGCTTTAATTATGGGAGTGTTCTTCTTTCGCCGCTTCATGAAAGATACTCCATCGAAGTAGAGTTCCCATTAGGAATCATTTTCTTCTTTCTCTTCTTTGATTGCGTCGAATGCGTGTTCATCCGGCAACTCATAATTTAAGGGGGAGTCAGCCGATATCGGATGTTCCTCCAGAAAGTCAACAATAGCTTGTCCTTTCACTGTTTTGAGGGGTCGATACTTTATTGAGAACTCCATCAGCAAGAGGGCCCATTTGGAAAGCCTTCCTGTCGATATGACTTTCGACATCAGATATTTGAGAGGATCCACTTTTGATATGAGCTGGACCTCATGTGCCAAGGAATAATGTCTGAGCTTCGTTAATGTGAAGATCAGCACCAAGCAGTGCTTTTCGATGGGGGGGTAGTTGCTTTCTGCCCCCAGAAGAACTCGACTTAAATAGTACAGAGTTCTCTCTTTTCCTTGATCGTTCTCTTGTGCGCACAATGCGCCTAGAGAACCCTCAAAGGCCGTTGTATATAGGATAAGTGGTTTTCCTTTAACCGGAGCGGCTAATACCAATGGATTTTGCAGGTATTATTTGATTTCATCTAGTGCGTTTTGACATTTCTGATCCAAGACGAACATGATCTCCTTCTTTATCAGATGATTGTAGGGACGACATTTTCCGGAGAGGTTGGTTATGAACTGCCGGATATACGCGATCTTTCCTTGGAGAGACCACAGTTGTTTGAGGGTTCTTTGTGAAGGCATTTCTATAATCTCCTTTATTTTTGAGGGATCGATTCCGATACCTCGGTGGCGTATGATGAATCCTAGGAACTTGCCTGAGGAAACTCCAAACGCGCATTTTAGAAGGTTCTACTTCAGATTATACTTTCGAACACGTTGGAACACTATTTTTAGATGTTCCCAATGTTCCTCATGAGATTTGCTCTTCACCACGAGGTCGTCAATGTAGCATTCGACGATCTCATGTATGAGGTCATCGATGATCTTTGTCATGGCCCTTTGGTAGGTAGCACCGGCATTCTTCAAGCCGAAGCGTATCTCCTTGTAGCAGAATATGTCTAACGGTGTCTGGAAGGCGGTATGCTTCTGGTCCTCAAGATCCATTTTTGTTTGGTTGTATCCTGAATATCCATCCATGAAAGAGAAAACCTTGTGGGTAGACGTGTTATCGATCATCAGTTCGGTGACGGGTACTAGAAATTCATCTTTCGGGCATGCTTTGTTGAGGTCCCAAAAGTCCACGCAGATGTGGACTGTCCCATTTTTCTTCATCATCGGAATGATGTTAACGATCCAGTCAAGATATTGAACCTCTCGGATGAAGTCGGAGTCAATCAGCTTCTTGACTTTGGCGTTGATATCCATTTCAAGTTCAAACCGCATTCTTCTTGGTGCTTGTTTGATTGGTTTTATGTCTGGCGATATAGCCAGTTTATGTACCACTACTTCTAGATTTAGACCCAGAATTTCAGAGTAGTTCCATGCGAAGCAGTCTTTGTACTGCATAAGCACGTCTTTTAACGTGGCTACTTGTTTTTCAGATAGTAGCTCACTAACAAACGTCCGCATCGGATCGTCCTCCATTCCTAAGTTGATTTTCCTTAGGTTGTCCGCCATGGTGTGTATCCCGTCCTCCAGCTCTTTTGGGGTTGGTGGAAATTCTGATATCTCCTCATCATCGTCTTCATTTGTTAAACATCCAAAGAGGCCAATCATATTCTCGTGCCTTCCCTCCTTTGAGAGAGTTATCATATGGCAGGTACGAGTTTGCTTCCATTTTTGCGATCGAGCTAGTCCTATCCTGACGGTATAGGTCCTCTTTGGCTCGTGTTTTTGTGATGGGCTTATCTTCAAGCTATCGGATAAAGTAAACCTACCTTGTTGATACTGGTCTTCTACCCAGTCCTTGAACGTGAAGCAGTTTTCAAGGGGGTAACCTACTGCTCGATGATAGGAGCAATAATCTGGGTGATAGGAGCAATAATCTGGGTGATAGGAGCAATAATCCAGGTGATGGACCTCGTTTATTTGTTCGGGTGTCGGGAATCTGGAAGCATCATTCTTTGGTGCTTGATGACAAGGTTGAATATTTTCCCTGTCTTTTCTTGAGGGAACGAATATTCCCAACCAATCTTCTTTATAAAGGACAGGCTGAGTCTGGACTTTCCTTGTTTAGAGGTATTCTTAGACTTGCTTTGTCATACTTGAACGTCGTCAGCAATACTTGTCTTATTTTTGTTTCCATTTTGGGATATTTCCCTTTCGCGAAAGCAGATAGCGGGTTGTGGGTGAAGAGAATTACGGTCTAGTTTTCCCACTGATTGCTGACTGAGACGCTATGCCTTGGCTCTTTCGTATATGGCCATTTCACGGCTATGGTTGTCTCGGCTCGCTTGAAAAGGTTCTTTTTATTAACTTGTCAATTTTCTCTTCGAACGACGGACTTAATGTTCTCAAAGCGGTATCTCGCTTCAATTTGACGTCACGGCTATCTGGAAGAGCATTTTCCTCTTCACTTAAGCTGTTTATGACGTGGCAGCTGTAAACTTGCTCCCGTTTCTTGGACCGAACATATCCGTACCCGGTTGTTTTCATCTTCCCGTTGGGCTTCTTTCGCTGAGTCCCGGGAATAATCCAAATCATTTTGTAGAATTGGGTTTACTGAACCGTTTGTTCGAGAGGTAAGTCTTGACACTTCAATAGTTTCTTTAATCCCTCCGCATAACATCTTGGCATATGGATGGGATGGAACTTGTTAAGAGTACGGTCGACACCATGCCAAACTTCTTTTTCTACCCTGGTCTCCGTAGATTTGTAGAAGAGGATCGCCTTTTCATCTCTTCTTCTAGCACGTAGAAGGTTTGCAGTTCTTTACGCTGTATGTATCGAACGCATCAAGTTCCCTGTAGTGTTGAGGCGGGGCCATCATGATTTATAGTGATCCGCTTCAGCAAGAGTCTGTATTGACAGGCGGACGGAGAACACTGCATTGGTCTTATCCTCAGAGTCGCTGCTAAAGAACAAAATAGGGATAGAAGTTCTGGGCTTATTGTTTTGCCTTTGAGGTTGCCCAGAGCAAACTATTTGTTCGTCTTCCCCGATGTTGCTTCCAAAGATCGGGTTGGTGACCGTGGATTTTTTCTTATTCTCTGGCTTGTGGAACCTTTCAGAATCTTCGAAGTCTGGCAGAAAGTACTTCACATCTTCATACTTATACACTTTATTTATGAAGAACGGATTGAGTTCTCCTATGACGGTGTACTCCGAGCTATCCCTGAAATACTTCATACACTGATATTGTGTAGAAGGGATGATGTTGTACTCGTGTAACCAAGGTCTGTCGAGTAAAGCGTTGTAGCAAATCTTGGACATGAAATTTGATGTTAGTGACGAGCAGCCCGAAGCGTAGCGTCAGTATTACGGATCTAAGTGTTCGTGACGACTGTGAGTTGAACCCAGAGATGGTAATTTTGTCTTGGGCAAGGCGTTGAACCTTCATGCAAATTTCCTTCAACACTCTCACGTTGAGAAGATTGACGGAGGATCCATTGTCGACAACGATTTTCCCTATCTTGATGTCGTGGCAGTATCCGGTGACGTAGAGCGGTCGATTATGTTCGCACGTACCAAGAAGTAGATCTTCATCTCTGTGTATGGATCTCTACCAGTTCATCTTTCATCTTCTCTTCTGCGAGAAAAGCTTGGAACTGATCGAGCTCTTGTAACGTCTTGATCATAGAATCTCGTGCCTCTTTGGATAGGAGGAGAGCATCCAATATGCTTAGTTGCAATGGTATTTTCCTCAGATGTGCTAGGACATTGTAATCCACCTTGTTTTTCTTAGGTGGAACTTTTGCGGCGATCTTTTTTACCACTTCTTCATCGAGGGCGTTTTCTTCTGGCATTTTCCCTTTCCCTTTATCTTTTTTGTTTGAACCTTTGTTTGCAGGTCTAAGTTCCTTTCAGGTAGCGTACGGTTACGTAGCTGAATAGTCTTGCAGTTCTTCTTCTCCTTTTCTTTTTCCGAGGGGGAATTTTCAAAGAGAGAATCGAGGGGTGTTTCGTTCTCAGAATCGCTCCCAAACGTGAGAACATAGGGTTTTTCCCTTTCCGAACTGGTACAAATCATATGACAATTGCCGGTTGTTTCTTTATGCGTGTTCGTCTCACCATTCTTATATCGATGGGCATGAGCTTCACGCTTCTCCTTCTTGAAGTGTTTTCGATGGGCAACATATCCTTGCTACCATTTCTTGAAGGCACTGCACTTCTCAATGGGGTGGGCGACCCTTCGGTGATATAGGCAGTATTTTTGTAACGACCCTAAAAGTCTTATACACTTTTATTGATCCAATGTTAATAAAAGAATATATTTCTGTCCTGATTTCGAGTTATAAGTTATTTTTGATAACTTATGTACAAGAAACAATTTGTAGTTCACTAGTAAAGTTTCTACATTGCTGTCCTATAGCCTGCAAGTTCGAACCTCATCAGTTCCAATTATTTTTAATATTTTTCTTTTTAATTTTTTTCGGAAGCCCAAGGGTTGCACGTGCATAACACGGAGAAACGAAGAGTTGCAAATAAATCAAACAATAAAAACGAGAAATAAATACCCAGATGAAAGCACTGCACATACCCTGAGACCAACCCCCACATTTGGACCGCCGGTTTTCCTATTTTGGCCGCCACCAGAGGTTGGAGTGACCCCCAAATCTCCCTATTTTTTGCATGTGCATCCCTTCAGCTCCTCACTCCTCTTTTTTCCTATTTGATTTTCCTGCAATTAACTAGTGAACCTCAGACCCTTCATCTACCCTTTTTACTCTCACTTTCAATACATTTTTATTATCTATTTATTTTCTTCTACACATATATTTACCCCTATAAATACCTAGCCTTTCTCCTTAGTTCTTCTCCTAGATTATTCTGAAAATACCACTCAAAATTATCTCCCTTAAGCATCACTCTAGCAAAGAAGGTTAAACACACAAGTCTAAACCATCCGCGTCGCTCAAGTTTGTTCCTCCCCGTGTTAGCTACCTAGAGTCCATTCTTCTGTGTGTAATCGGACTCAAGCTCAAGTCTCCACGCACCGTAGATTTCGGTTCCTCAACCGAGGCTTCTTCTCTTTCTTTTCTCACTTTTACGAGTACAGGCGAAAACCGTAAGACCTCTCATCCCCTTTTCTTTCCCTCCTGTATACTCACTTCTACTTTTACATGTCGACACTACGCTAACCCCCCTCCACTTCTTTCTCTTTTTGCTTCTCCTTATATATCGAAGCGAAAAATACGGTATTATAAATAAGTTTAATAAAAAAATAATAATATATTCATTGTAATTCGACATGTTCATCAAAAATTTCATGCCATGATATCAAGAAAATACGAATTTACAACTCTATCCACGTCTCACAATTTTTATATGATGTTTATTATGTTGAATAACCTGTAGATTACAAATAACGAATAAATACCGTGAACTTTAGAAACTACCATTTTATCGATATCTAGAATATTTACCTATAGAAAATTCACAGGGTAACGACCTACTCCACTCACAACACTATGGTTTCATATCACGATATTTTGGTTAAGTTTTATTTAAAAGAAATAATTTACATTAAAATACCATCACTTTTATAAAATGTTTTATCGCTATTTTTAAAATCCTTTACAATTCCGCCTCTACAACCCTTTTAGGGGAACCTATCTATGAATGGTGTGGATTATCGCACGTCCTTAGGATAGTAGAGTGAGATACAGAGCTTCTCATGGAAAATTCGGTCTCGAAAGGAAACAAAAATACGGTTTTTAAGAAATACGATCTTTTCTACACAAAACATTCTTTAAAAAATTTATATAAAACTACCAATCCGTATTTTCAAAAAAACAACTTGTGAAAATATATTTTTAAAAGGAAATTTTAAATTTTAATAAAATACAACCAAGTTTCGAAAAGTAGTAGTTTTTATAAAAATACCATAAACTTTTAAAAGCTAGGTTTTTCACTATAATACCACAACAATTAAAATACCTATTCATGAAAACCCTAAATATTATAAATCACCCTCAAGATTTATTTTTAAAATATTAAAGTATTTTTCATAAAACCCCCTCGAGAAATGGAAACAGTATAAATACAATGTAAACGATCTATAATAAATATTTAAGGAATCTAGACTAATATAGTCTTAAGCGGTATCATTTCTCTTAAACCCCGGGGAGCCGGAGAAAGTGAGTGCTTGCCTATTCACAACTTAACGAAGTTATCAAGTGGAAATTGTTTTGGGAAAAGACATAAATCTTGCCGTTCATGTGCAGCAGTTGTCCGATTACTCCTAAACTTAAGAGATTCAAGAGCTAAATCGTTTCATAAGATATTTACTCTAATCTAAATACAAACTCAATCAGGATCCAAATTTTAACATAAACTTAAACCCTTGATCATGAACCAGAACACTGGAACTTGAATATCCTAATACTTGAATACTAGAATACTATGACTTGATATGAACTTAACATGAATACTAAAACACAATAGCTGTTATTGAGACTGACTTGACTCGAACCATGAATACAACTTGACATGAATACTTGACATTGACATGAACTCAATCTTGCAACTTGATGTATTCATGGATTCAAGCAAGACTAGTAATTTTAACTGTAACCTAGATTACACGGGGTGTTGAGGTAGTTCAAGTGCGAATCCAACGAAATCTCAGGAGTCCCTCTAGAGCATGAATCCATGTCTACTAACACAAGCAAGCTATCATAAGGGCCCATATTTTCTTGCTTCTGGATTATAGCCTGTTGAGTTTAGAATACTTCAACACTAAATTGAAGTCCCGTTACTAATACTTGATTCGGGCCCGTGATTCCTTACCTCTGGATTACAGCCTGTTGAGTTCAAAAACACTCTTGAGATTGGTTGACATTCACTCTTGTACTTACATTAAATTAGTTTACTCATGTAGAGACCTTTTTGGACACTTACATGTACTTCATGTTCACTATACCTACACTACACGGCCATGCTATACTATGCTCATGTTTCCTTACCATGATATATAGAACTGCATGTTAAATAGAATTGCCATGCTTACATTAAACACCATATCTTACATTCCATTGCTTCATGATATCCATTTTTTCTTTGTCATTATACTTTTATACCTCGCACCCTTTTTCTTGGAGACTTACCGAGCGAAAGTTCGCTGACGGGCATTCCACCCACCTTTGTTTATTGGAATGTTCGTCAGATACTGTGGAGACTGAGGAGGTGGACACCACAGAAGGGGAGCACGATCAGATTGCGACTTAGGCCTAGACTATTTATCCTTTTTCTTTCAGTTTATGTATGCTGCATGTTTAAGCATTTCTTTTCTTGTTTTTTCCTTTTTAGTTGAACTCAAATGTATCAAGTTTGAATGTAAATAAAGTTGAAGTTTAAATCTCATGTAAATTTCTTATCATTTTATATTGCTCATTTACACTTAGCGTATTTATTCCGGAAAATTACGTTTTCGAAATAAACACGTCGCGAGCTTCTTCACTTGCCCGCTTCTGTCTACTAAGAAGCGGGGCGTGACAGGTTTTGTTGGTGGCCCATGCAGGTCAGTTCTGTATGAAGTCATAAGCAATATATCACAAGAAATATGAAATTCAACAACTTTACATTCCTTGCAATTCAATTTCCATTGAATCTATCTTAATCTTTCTTCTCTATCGAAGGTGATGGATTCTCCCAACAACACTAGCACCAACGTCAATGGAAGTATACCACCACCACCTACCCTTACCGTTCTACCACCTCCACCTACTGTAGCCGCTCCACTCACAGAATAGAAGATGTTTCTGGAGGCTATCAAAAGCCTGCTTGAAGATCAGCAGGCTCAAAGCATGATTTTGCAGGAGCAGACTGCTCTCCTTCAACAGAGTTTCACCTGCTCTGAAGCAGAAGCACTGGGAGTGAAAAAATTTCGAGCATTACACACGAAAAACTTCTCAGGAAAAGAGAAACCACTTGAAGCCGAGGAATGGGCTCAAAGCATAGAATATGACCTAGTAGCAGCCCAAATTCCAGAAGCGGCGTGAGTCAGAATAGCAAATCTCCAATTTACTGACAATACTAGAGGCTGGTGGAAAGCCAAAGAGAGCCGTCTTGAATAGCCGATCGAGTGAAAGATTTTCCATGATCTCTTCGATGCCAAGTATTTTCTGGAAACCGCACACTTCGAGAAGGAACATAGTTTTATTCACCTGCAATAAGGATCCAGGTGGGATAAGACGGTGGATGAGTATGATGCCAAATTCACCATGCTCGGTAGATTCGCTGCCCATCTATTTCCTATTGCAGAAATCAGAGCCAGGCACTTCCAGTAAGGATTAGATCCTGAGATCCAGGATACCCTAGCAACGGGAGAATACCTAACACATGAATCAGTTTTGAAGTCAGTCCGTCACTATGAAACTTTCATTAAGAAGAAGGGAAGGCCACAGTCGGTCAGTATGAAACGTCTCGCCAACCAGATTACTGGAGGAGCCTCTTCTAGGACAACTCTCCCAGCGCCATCTATAAGGCCAAGAAGATCATTTTCCGAGGCTGAACCAAATTTATATATCGATTGTAAAAGGACCGGACATCAGGTCAAGGATTGCCGTCGAGCAAATGGTCTTTGTTTGATATGTGGATCACCCTCACACACTGTAGGAACTTGCCCACACAACCGAACTGGCCCAGCCCCGCAGCTAGACCAGCTATTCAAGCTCCACCTACTCGTTTAGCCTTTCCTGCACCACCTCCGCGCGGGCCACCTTTACCTTGTCAGCCATCGATGTACCAGCGTGCACAGAGAAATACGTCGAGACGTCATGCTTTCACTTTGGTGACCGTAGAGGCCGAAACCATAGGTCAAGACAACACTGGTAAATCTTCTTCCATCTTTTTCAGCCTTTTCAAATTCTTGCATCCTTTTGTTCTTTTATCTACCTAAACTTTTTCATGCACTTTCGGTACGATATTATTAGTTCCTTTACCACTGCTTTAACCTAAATTTTTCTTGAATCTGTTACAACATCCTTGTATAAATTTTGAGGATGAAATTTTTCTAAGGTGGGTAAGATGTAACGACCCTAAAAGTCCTATACACTTTTATTGATCCAATATTATAAAAGAATCTATTTCTGTCCTGATTTCGAGTTATAAGTTATTTTTGATAACTTATGTACAAGAAATAACTTGTAGTTCACTGCTTAAGTCTCTACACTGTAGTCCCATAGCCTGCGAGTTTGAATTCCATCAGTTCCAATTATTTTTAATATTTTTCTTTTTAATTTTATTCGGAAGCCCAAGAGTTGCACGTGCATTACACGGAGAAACGAAAAGTTGCAAATAAATCAAATAATAAAAATGAGACATAAATACCCAGATGGATGCACTGCACGAACCCTGAGACCAACCCCCACTTTCGGTCCGCCGGTTTTCCCATTTTGACCGCCACCGGCGGTTGAAGTGATCCCAAATCTCCCCATTTTTTTCCTGTGCATCCCTTCAGCTCCCCACTCCTCCTTTTTCCTATTTGATTTTCCTGCAATTAACTAGAGAACCTCAGACCCTTCATCTACCCCTTTTACTCTCACTTTCAATACATTTTTATTATCTCTTTAATTTCCTCTATACATATATTTACCCCTATAAATACCTAACCTTTCTCCTTGGTTCTTCTCCTAAATTATTCTGAAAATACCACTCAAAATTCACTCCCTCAAGCCTCACTCTAGCAAAGGAGGTTAAGCACACAAGTCTAAGCCAACCCTGTCCCTCAAGTTTGTTTCTCCGCGCATTAGCTACCTAGAGTCCGTTCTTGTGCGCATAATCGGACCCAGACTCAAGTCTCCACGCACCGTAGATCTCGGTTCCTCAACCGAGGCTTCTTCTCTTCTTGTTCTCACTTGTACGAGTACAAGCGGAAACCGTAAGTCTTCTCATTCTCTTTTCTTTCCTTCTTGTATACTCACTTCTACTATTACATGCCGACACTCCGCATCATCTATAACTACGCTAACCCCCCTCTACTTCTTTCTCATTTTTGCTTCTCTTCATATATCGACGCAAAAAAAATACGGTATTATAAATAAGTTTAATAAAAAAGTAATATATTCATTGTAATTCGACATGTTCATCATAAATTTTATACCATGATATCAAGAAAATACGAATTTACATCTCTATCCATATCTCACAATTTTTATATGATGTTTATTATGTCAAATAAGCTGTAGATTACAAATAACGAATAAATACCGTGAACTTTAAAAACTACCCTTTTATCGATATCTAGAATTTATACCTATAGAAAATTCACAAGGTAACGACCTACCCCACTCACAACACTATGGTTTCATAGCACGATATTTTGGTTAGGTTTTATTTAAAAGAAACAATTTATATTAAAATACCATCACTTTTATAAATGTTTTATCGCTATTTTTAAAATCCTTTGCAATTGCACCTTTACAACCCTTTTAGGGGAACCCATCTACGGATGGTGCGGATTATCGCACGTTCTTGGGTTAGTATAGTGAGATACATAGCTTCTCATGGAGAATTCGGTCTCAAAAAGAAATAAAAATATGGTTTTTAAGAAATACGATCTTTTCTAAACAAAACAATCTTTGAAAAATTTATATAAAACTACCAATCCGTATTTTCCATAAAAACAACCTGTGAAAATATATTTTTAAAAGGTAGATTGAAATTTTAATAAAATACTACCAAGTTTTCAAAAGTAGTAGTTTTTATAAAAATACCATAAACTTTTAAATGCTAGGTTTTATCACTAAAATACCACAACAATTAAAATACCTATTCATGAAAATCTTAAATATTATAAATTATCCTCAAGATTTATTTTTAAACATTATTAAAGTATTTTTCATAAAACCTCTCGAGAAATGCAAACAATATAAATACAATGTAAACAATCTATAATAAATATTTAAGGAATCTAGATTAATATAGGCTTAAGCGGTATCATTTCTCTTAAGCCCCGGGGAGCCGGAAATAGTGAATGCTTGCCTATTCAGGTTAGACAATTTAACGGAGTTATTAAGTGGAAATTGTCTTAGGAAAAAACACAAATCCTGTCGTTCATGTGCAGCAGTTGTCCGATTACTCCCGAACTTAAGAGATTCAAGAGCTAAATCTTTTCATAAGATATTTACTCTGACCTGAATATAAACTCAACCAGGATCCAAAGTTTAACATAAACTTGAACCATTAATCATGAACCAGAATACTGGAACTTGAATAGTAGAATATTATGACTTGACATGAATTTAACATGAATACCAGAACACAATGGCTTCTATTAAGACTGACTTGACTCGAACCATGAATACAACTTGACATATATACATGAACACTTGACACGAATACTTGATATTGACATGAACTTAATCTTGCAACTTGATGTATTCATGGATTCGAGTAAGGCTGGTAATTTTAACTGTAACCTAGAATACATGGGTTGTTGGGGTAGTTCAAGTGCGAATCCAACGAAATCTCAGGAGTCCCCCTAAATCATGAATCCATGTTTACTATCACATGCAAGCTGTTATGAGGGCCCATGTTTTCTTACTACTGGATTATAGCCTGTTGAGTTTGGAATACTTCAACACTAGGTTGAATTCCCATTAATAATACTTGATTCGGGCCCGTGGTTCCTTACCCCTGGATTACAGCCTGTTGGGTTCGAGAACAATCTTGTGATTGGTTGACATTCACTCTTGAACTTACGTTAAATTAGTTTACCCATGTAGAGACCTTTCAGGACACTTACATGCACTTCATGTTCACTATACCTACATTACACGGCCATGCCATGCTATGCTCATGTTACCTTACCATGATATATAGAACTGCGTGATAAATAGAATTGCCATGCTTACATTAAATGACATGTTTAAACACCATATCTCATAGTCCATTGCTTCATGATATCCATTTTTTTCTTTATCATTATACTTTTATACCTCAGACCTTTTTTCTTGGGGACTTACCGAGCGAAAGTTCGCTGACGGGCATTCCTCCCACCTTTATTTCTTGGAATGTTCGTCAGATACTATGGAGACTGGGGAGGTGGACACCACAAAGGAGGAGCATGATTAGATCGCGACTCAGGCGTAGACTAGTTATCCTTTTTCTTTCAGTTTATGTATGCCGCCTGTTTAAGCATTTCTTTTCTTTTATTTCCTTTTCAGTTGAACTCATGTATTGTAAATGTATCAAGTTTGAATGTAAATAAAGTTGTTGAAGTTTAAATCTCTTGTAAATTTCTTGTCATTTTATATTTCTCATTTACTCTTAGCGTATTTATTCCGGGAAATGACCTTCTCGAAATAAATGCGTCGCTGGCCACGTCACTTGCCCGCTTCCGTCTACTGGGAAGCAGGGCTTGACAGTTTTGGATGTGACTCTCCTCCGTCGAAGTATGGGACTCTGGAAGTGTACATAACGAGCAATGTCAGTTTCATGCCTATGGACAGGGCTTTGGCGAACCGCTTTCAGCTTTGATCCTGGTCTTATTTGTTGCAGGCGTGCTTTGGTTTCTTTGGAGCGCTTTATGACTCGTTCTCACCGTAGCTTCTTTATTCAGACGCTGACGGTTAGAATTTTCATATCTGCTTATCTCGCATTCTCGGTCGTCTTTGCTCTTTTGAAAGGCTTCGTTTAAAAGTCTCTCAGTCGGGTCTTCTGGCAGTTTTGGGGAATTTAGCGCCGATTCTGCCCCCATTTCCTCCACGTAACTTTCTGACGCCAGTGGAGCTTCTTCATAATATAACGATGAATGGGAGACCATGTAGCAGCTTGCTACGCGTTCTGTTTCTTCTAATGAGTCGTTTTCCTCATCATTTTCACTGTCTCCGTCCTTAAGAATATGCTTGAGGAATTCTTTGAGCGTGACTGGTATCCGTGCCTTCTGGTTATATTCTTCCAGCGCATCTATGTATTTCTGAAGCTCTGTGCGCATGTCGTCATACTTGTAACGACTCTGAAATCACTGTACAGAAATTTCTTGTATTTCACAGTAGAGAGTATTACAGCCTATGTAAGAGTTAAAAGTTATTTTTGTTAAATAAAAGGAAGAAGCAACTTGTAGCTCATTGGTGAAACCTGCACTGCTGTGACATAGACTGTGTGTTCGATTTTCATCAAACACAATTATTTTTTAGATTTTTCTCTTTAATTTTTTGGAAGCTCAAGAGTTGCAGTGCAATACACGAAGAAACGAAAAGTTTCATAAAAATCAAAAAGGCGCATTGAGGTGTACACCCAACTTGAGCCCAATCTCCTCCGTGCTTCGCACACTTGACTCTTCAACTCCCCTCAACTCTCCTGCACTGTTTAATTTTCCTGCAATCAAATAGAGACCCTTCAATTCACCATTTAACATCATTTAAATTTTTTTAATCCATATTTTTAATTTCCAAACCCTAATTCTTCACTATAAATACCACCCCATGCCCTAGCTCTCCCCCATTCTGAAATTTCTATCAAAAATTCTTTCAAACTCTCTAAGTACCAAGTGGTGGAGTTAGGCACCTAAGTGGAGTAGCAAGCCAAAACTCGACGACCAGAGCATCTCCGATGAAACCACGACATCTGAAGGCTTCTTATCTCTTTTGTTAACCATCTAAACTCGTAAGTCTCTCTTCTCTCCATTTTTCAGCTCAATTCGTCTTCTAAGAAAATATCGACGAAAGTGGAGTTAACACGTAACAACCTTTTCTTTTAAATATTTTATCATGCTTGATAGGTCTAAATGTCACGTAATCACCCTAATATCTTTTTAAATATTTTATCATGCTTGATAGGTCTAACAACCTTTTTAAATATTCTATTGCCTTTTGATGTAACTAAAAATTTCATGTTCAATAATCAAATAACGAACTTTTTTATTTAAATACCATGAATTTTAGTATAACCATTTTCAATAATTATTAAAAATACCATTAGGAAAACTTCACAGGGTAACTACCTACCCCACACGTACACTATGGTTTCATACGACGGTACTCTAAACATATAGCTAATTTAAAGAATGATTTTACATTAAAATACCACACCTTTTCAAAATGCGTTTCTTTTAATCGGTATTTTGAACTCCTTGGCAATTACGCCTCTACAACCCTCGTTAGGAGACCTGCCAATGAATGGTACATAGTATTGCGCATTCTTGGTATAGTAGAGCGAGATGCAGAACTCCTCACGGAGTATTCGGTCTCGAAAGGAAATAAAAAATACGGTTTTTAAGAAATGCGATTTTTCTAAACAAAACTAATTTTTGAAAAATTATATAAAAATTATGAATTCGTATTTTCAATAAAAAAAACATATTATGAAACTATATTTTTAAAATGAAAAATCAGAATTTTTAATAAAATACTAATAAGTTTCCAAAAGAGCTAGTTTTGCATAAAAATACCATGAACTTTTAAAAGCTAGGTTTTATCACCAAAACACCACAAAAATTAAAATACATATTCATAAAAAACCCTAGATATTATAAATCACCCTAGAGGTTATTTTTAAACAATATTAATATATTTTTTTCATGAAACCCCCTCGGGGAATAAAACAATGAAAACAAACAATATTAAGGATTCTAGAATAATATAGGCTTAAGCGGTATCATTTCTCTTGAGCCTCGGGGAGCCGGAGAAAGTGAGTGCTTACTTATTTAGGTTAGACAACTTAACAGAGTTATCAATGGCAACTGTCTTGGAAAAAAACACAAATCCTGCCGTCCATGTACAGCAGTTGCCGATTTCTCCCGAACATAAGATTTTTAACAGTTTAACTCAATTCCTATAAAAAAAAAGATATGAACTCGAATCCAAACTCAAATATAAACCTGAACTCGAACTTGAACACAAACTCAAAGTCTAACCTAACTCGAATCTAGACTCGAATATGAACTCGAACCCAAACTACTCGAACCAACTTGACTCGAACCAAGATTGCAATTGTTATGACTCGCATATTACTCGACTCACTCGACTACATTCTACACCTTTTGCAATCTATGGTTTCGATCAAAACATGTTAATCAATCAATCAAATCAATTAAGTATATTAACAAGTTATAATATATTATACTCGGGGTGCTTGGGATATTTTCTTATATGAATCCAATGGAGCTTCAGGGGTCCCGTATTAATCTCTTTTTATTTTACTCGAATATCTGTCGGGTTGACTCATCCACATCTTAGTGCCCCGATGCTAACACATGAAATGGGCCCGTGTTTCCTTACTCCTGGGGCCCCATTCTTGAGCTTGTGAATACTTCTACGGTTGCGTTGACATTCACACTTGGAACTTAACGTTAACATAGTGACCATATAGAAACTTATAGAACATATTCACCCATGATCATATACTCCTACTTGTCATATAAATATTCTACAATTGTCAATTTCTTATTCTTATTTATCCTCAGGACTTACCGAGTGCTAGTTCGCTGACAGGCATTCCACCCACTTTTCCTCTCTTGGAATGTTCATCAGATGCGGTCGAGAAGGAGGAAGTTGAAGGCACAGAGGAAGACTACAACCAGATCGCTACGCAGGGTTAGCTTACCTTCACTTTTCTTCAGTTTATGTAAGCCACTTATTTAGGCATTTTCCTTATTGTATTTACTTTCCAGCATAAACTCATGTAATTGTAAATATTGGAAGTTGAATATAAATAAATATGTTCGTTGAAAATTTATACAGACTCCATTTATTCTTATATTATGTATTATTGTTTCAATATGCTTAGTATATTTACTTAGGAAATGACCTTCTCTGGATAAATATGTCGTGGGCTTGCCACGTCACCGTTTCCGTCTACTGGGAAGCGGGGCGTGACAATACTCGGCAGGCTGCACAGGTTTCTTGGTCTTCTTCTTTTTCTTAAAAGACTTTGACGGCTTGACTTGGAGGCTTTTCCCCTTATCAACAACTTTTGATGTAGGACGTGGTTTCAGCATCCCTTTAATAATTTCAGGTTCAAACGGGCTTTTTCACTTGATCGCCGGACATGCTTGCAGATCCTTCAGCATTCTTTTAGTTTTTGCTGAAAGAATTGCTTCTCATGGAGCTTCTTCCACGAGTGAGCATAATGCCCCCTGCGCGTCCACCTTTTTAGGAGCGTACTTTTGGGGCGGATCTATCCTCCAACTATCGGACATTGCAAACTTCCCCTGCTGATATTGGTTCTCGACCCCATTTTTGAAGATGTAGAAATCTTCAATTGGGTGGCTCACTATCCTATGATAGGAGCAGTAGTTGGAGTTGTTGACGTCGCCGGGTTGTGCGGGTCACGTGGGTCTGGCAATGCGATGAGATTATTTCGCATCGCCGGCTCGAACAATCTCCTCGTTTTATCACGGAGAAACGAGTATGCACGTCCCAGCCTTTCTTCTATGGACGGGCGTGTATGTGCGTTGTTTTGGCGAGCAGTCAGTTTTGGACTGCTCGGTTGTTGTTTCGTATTGGAAACGAAGACCACTTTCCCTTTACCCTTATTATTTCGAAGGTCCTTATTTGAGGAGGGGATATGACTCATCTGATCCATTTGGGCCAACTTGTCTATCAACGCTTGGAAAGTTGTGGGTTTGAAGAATGTCATGAACTGGGACACAGTCGATTGAAGATCGAGGGTCCCGATGAATATGCCTACGGCCGGAGACTATTCGATGCACTGTTCGCATTTAGACCGCAGGTTCTGCCACCGAATCACGTATTGGACCCACTGTTACGACCCGGAAATGGCATGTGACCAGCACTTGGATCACGTGAAGTCTATAGGACCCCACCGTAACCTAAGTAAGCCGAAAACTCAGAAATCTAAACCTTTTTAAGAAAATAGTGGAGGTGAAGTTTTGAAATAAAGGTATAATAAAATTAAGTGCTTTCTTTTTAAAGTATAAATAAGGTTTTTTTGAAATGCAAGTGGATTATATACTATAATTTGAAAATATTTTCGTCATTTGAAATTTGGGCAATATCTCCTTTGTAAATTTTGATCCAAAACTTGTACTTATCAAGAATAATATAGGCATCCCCAAGTGAGAGCTAGCTCTTCGCCAATCGGCAGAAACACAATCACACAACAAGAATATACGACGCCCAAGGCGAAGATCAATCATAGAAAAGAAAGTAAACAAAACCAAAAGATCATCAAACTCCAGATATAAAGAATATATATACAAGTCTCGACTCTAAATCCAAAGAATATACAACAGGTCTCTAAGTCTACCAAATATACATAGTCTGATTGATGGAGATTTTAACTAGATACAATGAATATAAAAGTATACAATGGTGGTTACGCTATGAACTATAACCCACCTACCAATGTAAATCACCCAGAAAGGAGCAATGTGCCAGCAAGCCGCTACTGAATAGGGGTGAGTTGCCAACTCGTGAGTAGAAGACATCATCAGGTACAAATCGAATGTATAACGATCTCCTAGGATATACTGTAATATAATATCATCATATCTTATAGTAACGAAGGTGATCGTATATACATAAGTATAATAATATAGTAATATCATGCATGTGTGTCAATATATGGTGATATTATATGTGTCATATATATGTATATGTGTGTATGTGTGTCATCCAACGTGTGTCCATCAACGACATATCAAATCATCATAAAATCCTGAGTGACCAGAATCGACACTCGAAATCATCATAAATCCCGTGTCTAAAATCGACACATAAATTTTCATACCTCAGGCGTCGTCTCATCAGATCGACCCTTATATGTGCCTTATCAGATCCATCCATATATCCATCTATCTCATATCACTCCGATCGGTATCCTCCAGATATCCGCCGAGTCCAATACTGTCACCGGTAGGTAGTGTTCCCCTGTTAGGCTCAACGCCTTTCTTTACGATCTTCTTGTCCCGGAGTACCATACCGGGTCCACCATGTACCCGTAGACGGTGACTCCTCACTCCTCGAATCGGGTAATCATCATAGCTCAGCACCAAGAAATCTCATGGTGGATGTCGAAATATCATATCAAGAGAAAACCATGTTTTTAAAATAATCACAAGTTTTTAAATAATATCTGCGGTTTCTTAAATCCAGAAATCTCATTGAAAACAAAATCTCATATGAATATGGTAATAATGAAATAACATGTACAGGCACAAAACAATACTGTAATACATAACAAGTTTGTTCATATAATCGTGTCGTATATCAACGTAAAGAAAGTACTAATAGAATCTAACATGCTAACAAGTATAGTATGATGCAATAGCACAGCGAATTCTATCTGTGTACATGGCATGGCAATTACCGATGATGTGTGTGTAAGCATGCGAGTAGGTGTACGTGAAACATGTGCATCATCGGTAATGGTGCATGTGTCCTAGCAGACGAAGTCATATATAAAGATAAGGGTATGAACGCGGTATATATATCGTAAATGAAAATAATGCGAGCGTATGCAGAAATAAGAAATTGTAATGCGAGCGTAAACAGAAAAGTGAAATCGTAAATGTGAACAGTATAAAAATACGCAACTACGTATGAGCCATACAGTTATAGTTTGAAATAGTACGAATCGTCGTTTTAGAAAATAGTGGGACTACAATGTTTTTGAAAAAGATGCCATTTGAAAAGTCGTAGCTTCCCCTTGAATTTACCATTTTAAAAGTGCGTAACGATTCGTTAGTTTTGAAAATAGGCATGGCTATAAATATATCGTAATATCTACTTAAGGATTTTAATCAATATTTCTTGAGTCGATATATGTATAAGTCGGCGATCCATCCTCATCATATCACGTACGGTATAATCTATCGTACGATATCATCAATCAATAGTACGGATCTATAGTCATGTACATCATCATCTTATATCATCATATATCATATCGTATCATATCATGCCATCTCATATCATATCATATAACATCGCATCATATCCTCATATCAACTCGGGTCATCATATCAGGCCATATCCTTATCACATCATATCGTAAATATCCTTATATATATACATAAGTACATATAGCTCATAGGTTAAGAAATAGTACTAGGGGTATATCTTCTATAAGTATACTATTATGGTATGGTACTCTAGAAAACTTATTGGCTAAGTATTCGTATCTATCTATCTGTAAACATACATACATACATACATACATACATACATATATATACCCTAGTTCTACGTTTGCGGGGTGCTATACGCCATCCACCCGACTTTTTCCATAGATATGCATCTACTCACCTACAACGCCTCGCTCTAGTCGATCCTGATGGATGCGTTGTCCTCCTTCGTCGTACCGAAAGTCCATGCGCTTGTACCTACATTTGAAAGCATATTGTATCGCATAAAAATCCAAATCAAAAACCGATACGATAAGCAAAGGGCATATAGGTTAGAACCTATGGTCAACACGTGCTGGAACAACAAAACAACCCCTAACGTCGGCGTATGAACGTCGAACGACTAAGTCAAAACTCAAATATCAAAAACCATGTTTTCAAATATCGTAAAATATTGACAGAAACTTAGTAAAATGCTCCCAGATTTTTCTTAAGGTGAAATTAGACATTTTAGCATATAGGGTAGGCCTAGTTATCTAATGAGTGAGCTCTAGACCAAAATTCAAACCCTATCTCCAAAATTGGACCGCAATTTGAGGCTAAATTGAATATTTTGGTGGCTAAAGATTAGATTTGGTGGCTCGGGCTTCTATGGTGGCTTTCTATTGGTTTGCATATCTCACAGTATCCGCTATTAAATTTCTAGAGCCCCCAAGTCATTCCAGATTTCATTTGATCACCACAAGTCATACAAAACCGATATCGGAAAATTCTAAACTCATCTTTGAAACTTCTAAGCTCATTTGAACCGAGGATACAATCACCACTAGGCTAGTAAACACTCTCTAAACCCCTTACTAGATCACTACTATAAGTTTTATCCTCTAACACTCACCTTAGAATTTTCCAAGTTCATAAAACATAAACTTTTTAACCTTAAACTAATATAGGAGGTTAGGAAACTTAAAAACTAATCTAAAGATGGAGTTATTATCTCAAAAAGCAACTCAAGAAATTTCTCAGATGGCCAAAGTTGCTCAAAACCCATACTTGATCATGCCTTGTTGCTTAAATTGAAGCTGGGAACAATTTTAATTAAAGTTATGTGAAGTTTTGTGGTGGTTTTAAGGGTGTTTGTGGGGGTGGTAGTGAGGGTTTGAAGGAGGTTAAGGATGAAGAAGATGAAGGAGGAGAGGAAATGGGATGAAGGAAACAAGAATGGTTGGAGGCAAACCATAACACTTTCTCTCTCTCACTCTCACTCTCTCTCATCCAGACTTATGTGTCCCCTTGTCCCCTATTTTCTTTTTTTCTTTTTCTTTTTCTTTTCTTATCCTTTCCTTTTAAAAAAATTCAAAACAAAATAAAATGAAAACATGGTATAAAATATGAACAAAATGTTACATGTCATTCACACAAAGCATGATTAACAAAACAAATTTGGTTTAATGCATAATTAATGAATACTAATCAAGTGTAACATTAAACTTAAAAGTAAATAATTATATATTAATTTATAAAAAACCCAAGTCAAATAAATGCTCTCGTAAATGATGATTTATTTTAAATTCTAATTATTTTCCAAAATATAGGTATATAATTATACCATTCTACGAAAACTCGAATCAATATTTGTATAATATCCGTGAAATTTATTATTTTATTATTTAAATTCAAAAATAATATTTTATATTTTCTGAAATGTTACGCCCACGTTTCTCCTGAATTTACCCTGGCATTGATCAGTGTCATGATCAGGGTGCATTCACTCGCGCTGGCAAACCGTTGTGTGAACAGCAGTTCCATTTCAGAGAAGGTTTTCACGAAGTTATTTGGGAGCTCTGAGTACCATTCGAAAGCTGTCTCAGACAAACTCTTGACGAATTGGTGAAGCAACAATTTATCGTCGCCTCCAGTATTGCCGCACAGAGTTCTGAATTGTGCGACGTGCTAGTGGAGATTACTCGTTCCTTTATAAATAAGGAACTTCGGGATCGTATATCTAGACGGGTACTTGATTTGGTCATACCAGGACGGATATGGTTTCCCGGTTTTAACGAGTTGGTTGGCGGCTTCATTGACCTGGTGAGCTCTGATTTGCTAAGCAATATAGTCATCCAGGGCCGCCTTGAAGATCGTTTCCTCTTTAGTCGCCGATAAGGCTGGAGGAGGATTTGATATATTCTCCTCTGTCATCCTCGATAATTACCGACGGATCTTCAGCCGGTGGTTCCGATTGGATCATCATTCCAACCATGTCTTGGATTAAAAGAGTCATCTGCTTGATGTTAGCAGCTTGCTCCACAGCTTCTTTATTTGTTCTCTCTAGCACTCATTGCAAGAACTCTGTATCCGACTCTTGCTCTTGGCGCTGTTCAGCTTCTTTGTCTGGACTTTTTTTTGGTCCGGTGAGCGCTGTCATTTTGGTCAGCATCTCCTAGAACTTTTGTTGTTGCTCCTGAGCCTTTGTCAGCGACCGAGTTTGCGGTTGGTGACTCACCGAAGCGCGGCTTTCTTCTTTGCCGTTAGCTATGTAGACCGTATGTATCGTTATGCCTCCAGACTTGGAGCGTTTAGATCTTTCGCCATTGGATTTTGCCGCTGGCAGTAAAGTTTTCTCCAGCCTCGTTCTTTTATGAGAGATTGGAGTTGAAGGAGACGTTATGACATGCACTTGTTCAGGAGAAGCCCCTCGTTATATGGCGGAGGAGCGATCTTTTTCTTTTCGGCCCTTAGATTTCTTCGGTCGACGAGAGTAATTTTCGTCAAGCACAGAGTCTTGGACTTTTCGCCAGGCTCTATGGATTTGCGAGGAGAGCCGTTGATATGGCTACTCCGGCTTTGCCTGCACTGGGACCTCTGCCAGCGAAGGTGATTTCTTCAGTACCGCCGTTAGGGAGTTCTTGCGCGCTCTCCTGAGCGGGTCAAAACTATTCCTAGTTGGAACAGCAGCGTTGATATCCGCCATAAGAGCTGGTGGGGTGAGTCCAGAGGAAGAGTTTCCCGCAACTTCTTTCACTCGGCACCAATGGCGATGTCGAGTAAGTCGTGGAGTGGAGATTGCCTCAGTTTTAGAGGAGTATTCCTCATGCCCTCGGCATTGCTGGGGAGCTTCGATTGGCGTCAGCCTGTTGAAGACCGACGTTCTTGTTAGAGCTGGAGAGGAGTTGGCAAATCTTTAGAAGACCGACAGTCTTAGAGGGGAAGCACTTTTATTGGCTTAACCCATAGCATGAGTAGGGAGAGCTAGCCGTTTTGGGGTACCTCCCTCTAGTATCATGGGCTTCTTTACGGGCCCGCTTGAGTTCTTCTTCAGCCTGTTGAAGACTGAGATGTCGATTTGGATGGCTTGCTGATAGGAGCCGCCATAGTTGCCAGCCGATCAAAGACTAACCTTCTGGGAGCTTTTTCTTGTGGTGTTGAGATGCCGAAGTTCACAGGCAGAAGCATGGTCCCGAAGAAGAGCCCGGTAGTGGCCTGTGTGACCTGTTCCAAGGCATTGAGAAAATAGAGGCCGCGTTAGGTTCGTACATCACTCCTCCAGCTGGGGTGGAGAAGGAGTTGTTGTTGTAACCAGTGCAGTGAGATGCTATTGATTCTGTATAGAAGCGAGACACCAAGTTTTAGTACCTTGAATCCAGGGGCAGCCATGAATACAGCGAATCGCGATTTTGTTCTCGATCACGACACACGAAGTGTGGAGTGTAAAGAGGAAGAGGTCTCACCAAGCGTGTCAGAATCTACTTACCACCGAAAAGAGAGACGACCTGGGATTGAAAGTCTTGTCTAAATTTTAGGGCAGATGCTATTTAGACATATCCATCCAGCTCCCCGAAGATACCACTCTCTTGTCCGGAAGACAAAACTCAAAATTTATGGCACCATATATCGGAGATTGGACAGATGCGACCGTTGTAGCAGACTTTATCAGATTCCCCTCATTTATGAGGGGGTTTTGATTGCGGGGATGCTCATCACGACAGGCGCAAGCCCTTGCAGTTAATTACATTATCGCGTTGCGATAACCACTTTCTCCTGCTCCAGTAGTTCACTTCGTGTCGTGTTTTATTTATTTTGGTTGTCCGTGGATTGTATGCGGAGACTAGTTTATGTCGTTACCCATTGTCATGCCCTGCTTCCCGGTGTATGGTAAGGAGACGCGACGAGGCCCGCTACGTATTTACTCAGAAGTAAACACGCTAAGCATAACTAAGCAATATAATGTAAATATACACAAGAAGATATGAAATGTAAATAAACAGCAACTTTTATTTATTAAACATTTCTTTACAATACAACTGAAAATGTAAATACAAGAATAGAAAGCAATGCCTAAACAATGGCATGAACTGAAAGTAAAGTAAGTACAAGTAAAGCCTAATGGTCGTACTGCTCAGTGGTCTGCTCTAAGTGCTCATGGCTGGTCTCGAACTCCTCAGAGTCGGGTCCTCCTGACAACATTCCAAAGAAAGAAGAGAAATAGGAATGTCGTCAGCGAACAATCTCTCGGTAAGTCCCAAAGAGATAGAAATAGAATAGACGGATAAGAGGAAGTAACCGTTATAATGTTTGATTGTTATGCTAACACAGTTGTTTGTAGGTTGGTACAGAATATGCCAGTGTATACGAAAGGAGTCCAACTTACACCGTGGACTATGATAACCCGTAGTACAAGGCTCCATAGATAAAACCACAGAACAACGACAATGGATGTATAGTTATGTCTTTTAATGACCACTTCGTGCCACTTTTAACACATTCTGTGCCAGTCTACCCCTTTAAAAACCCAGTAATGTACTTTGTATTGATGTGTATTGTTTTGTTTAATAGATGTAGGACTTGCCGAAACCATAATATTAGTAGTTCGTGTAAACGGGACGGATAGTCATTTAATCAGAGTATATTCATGGTTCGGTTCAGTCGAGTCATGTTGATATTGATTGTATTCTTGTATAAATGGTTTCATGTTGAATTGGAATTATACTTGAATTGTATTCAAGGATAGATTGGATTCAGATTGCTTTCAGATTAGACTAGGACTCAGATTGAGTCAGACTCTTTAAACAGAATTGAAGTCCTGAATTAGTTTTGATATTATCGGTAACTGCTGCATATGGACGGTAGGATTTGTGTCTTTTTCCAAGATAATTACCGTATTGATAACATTGTTTTTAGGTTGTCTACCTTAAATAGACAAACACCCATATTCTCCAGCTCCCTGAGACTCAAGAGAACTGGTCCCGCTTAAACCTATTTACTAGGGTCCTTATTGTAAATTAATATACCTTGATGGGGTTTTATGAAAAATAGTTTGATATTTTTCAAAATAAACCTCAAGTATTTATTTATCTTCTTTAGGTTTTTCATAGTTGTAATTTTTATAAAATGAAATATTCTAATGGATATAAACCTAACTTTGAATAGTATATGGTATTTTGTTGTAATTTGACTTGTATTGAGTGTGATGGTATTTTCATGATCTTTGTGATTCTTTTATTTTGATTTAGAAAACATGGAATATATAATATATTTAAAGTAGATATTTTGATTATATATATATATGTATGTATGTATGTATGTATTTATTAAAAAATAGAATTTATTTATTAAGTAGAAATCACGTTTTTCTTAAAATTGTAATACAAATTCCATCGAGATCGTATGCTCCGTGAGAAGGTCTGCATCTCGCCCTACTAGTCCGATGGATGTGCGATAATCCGCACCAGCCAAGTCGGATTCCCTAAAATGAGTTGTAAGGACTTAATTGTATGGAATTTAAATAAGATAATTTAAAGAATACGGTTTTGTAATAGTTTAGGGTATATTATTGTAAACTTGTAATTATCCCACAAAATAAAGTTCTAAAAGCCATCGTTCTATGTCAAGAATGAGCGTTGTGATGAGGTAGGTCATTACCTCATGAGTTTTCTAAAGGTAACACCAAAGAATATGATGAAATATGTAGAATATAAAATTTATGGTATTTAATCGTAAAAATATGATAAAAGTTGCATAACATATTATTTTGAGATGAAACTTGTTCTAAAGTGTTTGGTTATGATTGTTAAACAATATATGAAGAATTAGTAGGTTTGTTATTAAGAAAATTTGGGTTTTTAAATAAAAGAGAATCGGAAGTCGGAATAACTCCGCTTCCGACGAGTTTTGCAATGAGAGAGTTTTAGATTAGAATGAGAGGAAGGGAGAAGGGACTTACAGACTTGGAGAAGAGAGGGGAGGTAGAGGAAAATTTCGAAGGTGTCGTGGAGTCGTGTCGTCGCCGAATTTGTCCCGAAACGTCGCCGGAACTTTGATTTTAGCTAACTCCACTTGTACAACTTTTGGACTTAGGAATTTTAGAGAGTTTTGGTAATGGATTTCAGAATGAGGAGGGCCAAAGTGTATGGGGGTATTTATATGATAGAATTAGGGTTTTGTGAGTAAAGAGAGAATTAAAAATACATTAAAATTAGAATTAAAGAGTGAAATTACACTCTATGGATAATTGCAAAGTAATCAAACATAATGGGAGTTAAGGGGGGAGGCCAAGAGACTAGGGAACAAAAATTAAGGGCATTTAGTACGGTTGGGACCAGCGGCGGCGGCCCTATGAGTGATCTCGCCAGCCATCAAAGGGAATTGGGTGATGGGATCTGTGCCACGTGTCAGGATCTGTTTGAATAGCATTTTGCACATGTTTGTTTTCAGTGTGACTTTTCATTTTACGTGTAGTTCACGTACAAACTGTTGGGCTTCTAAAATTTTTTAAAAAATCAATAAAAATATTTGTGGCTGGGGGGATTTGAACACAGGAGCTATGTTACAGCAGTGCAAGGCTTTATCAATGAGCTATAAGTGCTTTCTTATTGTTCAAAAGCAATTCAAATTTATAACTTGTGCTCAGGCTAAGATATTCCTTTCTGTACTTTACAAAAAAAAATTGTAAAGAAGTTTTAGGGTTGTTACACCCATAAGGCGCGGATGAGTCTAAATCCGTATATTTATGAATTTTGGTTTTAAACTTAGGTTGTATGTTCCGTCAGTTCAGGGGATATTTTGCTTTATTTAAGGACCGTTGATCTGATTTGAGATTAAGATCAACTTAAATATATGAGTATTTAGGCTCAATTTATTTTGACTAAGGATGTGTTAGTCTTGTATGAGGCTAAGATCAACTTAAAAATATTTTAAGAATTTTTAGTCATTTTTTAGACAAAAATCACTTGGTTTATTGATATTTTGATCAACAGGGGTCCATCATTTAATTATACTTTATTTAAGTGATTAAATGATGGTTTGTGGTACAAGGGAGCACGTATATAGGTGAGCACATGCCTGTTTATTTCATTTGAAAGGGTGCGCACATGCGTTGCACGTAACTACGCACTGTTTTATTGCAAGGATATTGTATCTACATGTGTCACATGACGTGCATGTCTTCATAGACTATTTTCATGAAGTGCGCACACATGAGTACTACGTGATGCGCATGTCCACATTGACGGGTTTCATCAAGTGCGCACACGTAAGGGCCACGTGATGCGCATGCCTTTATAAGCAGATTTAATTAAGTGCACATGATTTTCACATGACGCGAAAAACTTTATAGGCAGATTTTATTAAGTGCGCACACGTGAGGGCCACGTGATGCGCATGCCTTTATAGGCAGATTTTTGTTAAGCGCACACTGATTTTGGTGCACACTTGTTTTTATCACAAGTTTTCATTTAAGAAGTCATGGCTTCTATTTTATCCTATATTCTTCATATCTTATTTGCAGAGAAGTGAGAATTTTGATTTTCATCTATTTTCTTTTTAGTGTGCATCTTTTTTTTTCCTTTCGGTCTTGGCATCGATCCCTCGCAAAAGTATGAACTTTATGAACGAGGGAAAAATTCTAAAATCATTTGATCTTTTTTTGTCGAATCAATTGATTCGAGAAGAAGCAAAGGCTTCTGTATAAAAAGCCAAAGCTTTTGAAAGAGAATTTTTTCTCTATATTTCTTCAACCTTGCACAATTTTGCCGATGAAGGAGAAGTCTTGAGATTTTTCAAGCTCATAGGAGGATTTTTCCATCTGTATTTCTTCATACGAGGCTCATATTTATAGGAGAGAAGAAATTAGGGTTTGTTGAATTTTGTTCGTCTTGTTTTGATCTCAATCTGAATTTAAATTGATTTAAAAAAATTTAATTGATTTATATCAATTAAGGGTGACATGCGCATCGTTGGATTTTTTATCCATAGATCTTTTAGTTAAGGTATTTAACCAACATGATATTTTACTGTTAATTAAAGATTTGTTTGCTTATTTACTTCTTTATTCAATAAGCATGATTTTCAAGGAATGCGCATGTATTTGCGTTTGTTGTTTGATTAAATGCGCATTGCGCCCATGCGTTGCACGTACATGTGCGCACCTATCATATACACTTATCAAATGCGTACTTGCTTTGTGCGTGCATGTGGCTAGCATGTGCGCACGTGCTTGAAATGATGTTTCCATCAAGTATGCACATAAATGTAAGTGTGCAGACTAATGACGTATAGTTTTCAGTACTATCCACCTCGTTTTCGACACTTTCTTTGGTCAAACCTTGGGAATTGTTCCTAATTTAATGACATACAAAATTTTCTGTACCGAGACTTGAATGGTTTCTCTTTATAATTTGAAGACATGTTCATCGCCTCCCTTACTTTCACAGAGAACCATTTCAACAGAGAAAGAGCCATGGCCTGCAATCGCCCACATGCTCCTCGGCAGTCATGGGAGGTGCCTATCGAGGAAATTATTCCTCGTTTTGCTGCATGCTTGGCGAATCTCGCTCTCATAGATGATCAATGCGACACCGTGATGCACGAGCTCCTGACCCGTAGGGGATCTCCTCTCCCCGTCAGATCTATTTGGTTTCGGATGACCTTCTTGGCCGTGCTTGATGATATTCCTCCTCATCCAACGGAGATGAATCTGGCGATACTTGATTAAGAAAGGTTTTGTCGATCAAAAATATTTACCGCAATCAAGAACGGCGTCGCTTTGCAGCTAGCCGGTGAATACGGGTCGGTCCACAGGGATGTGTAAATCTCATTTAAGTTCTTACGAGTTAATTCCAAATGGTGTTTGGATTTATAATTAAACCTAAAAATTGAAGTTGTATGATACTAGGATTAGAAACTTGCTAGGATGAGGTCTAGGGAAAATTTGGTAAACAAAGATCTACATCTCTTTCCATTGCCATTAATTAAATTTATCATATTAGTGTTATGGTAAATATTTATAAAGGGGATTAGGATGATTGGGATGATTGATTCTTCCTCTAGATCCTTGTCCTTCCTTTATTAATCTTTACTCTAACATCCATGGAAAACCTTAAAATCCGGGCCTTTAGACTACGGAATCACCGTTACCTCGAGGGTAAAAGTGCCGTAGGGAGCGGAATAAGAAGGTATGCATGGAGTTCTAATGTTCATAAAAGTTCGGCAACGAAAAGAGATGAGAGATCTTCATCTCTCAAATCCTTCCCTATTCCTAACCCTAACAAGCGAGGAAACTACTCGCTCATTGAGGGAATGAAGAAAGACATGATTTTATTAAAGAGAGAAAACATCGATTGCAAGTTAATAAAAGCTAAACTAAATTAAACTAAGGCGAGAAAATAATTTACCTAGGGCAGATATGAAAAAACTATAACTAGGGCAAGGAAAATACCCTACTTACGATTGATGCGCTCTAACTTCAAGAAAACAGAATTTTATTCATGAGTAGAGGCATAAGAAAATACAAGGCTTTGGGTTCTATTTATAGGACATAGAAACCCTAGGTTTACAA
Organism: Agapanthus africanus; assembly: GCA_030015575.1. Taxonomy (NCBI): domain Eukaryota; kingdom Viridiplantae; phylum Streptophyta; class Magnoliopsida; order Asparagales; family Amaryllidaceae; genus Agapanthus; species Agapanthus africanus. The sequence goes on along the minus strand of CM057342.1, from coordinate 726,550,479 downwards.
TTTCTCCGCATGTCTACAATTACAAATATACCCCTATAAAATCTTTCCAAAGCCGCCAAAGAATTATGGTAAAATTTCCTGCGCATTAGGGCTTCAAACGGCCGCGGAACCGCGGCATGGGCGCGCTTGGGCCGCGGTTTCGCGGCCCAATGGTGAGCTTGGATCCTGAAATTTTGGTGGCTTGCTTTGGTGTCTTTTGGGCTTCCTGGTTCTTTATTCCTTTTATCAATTAGCCTTCTGTATTAATTCCAGATCTTCAGTGAACACATTGCAATGGATCCTTTAACCATCTTTCTTGCAAACTTGGATCTTGCGTTGCCTTGTTGATGGTGAACCGTTCTTCTGCTGGGCTTTACTAAGATCCTTCTAATTGTTGGTCAAAAGTCCTTCTTTTGTGTCGTCTTTTGTGTTTTTCACTGTTTTCGCGCCAAGAACCTGTAACCTGTAACATGTAGCAGACATGGGTCAAAAGCACCTGTTTTCATTGTAAAATGCATAAGAATGGGGAATACAAAATGCAATATTATGTTATGAACAAATACCCCCAAACTTATCATTTGCTCGCCCTCGAGCAAACTTTTTATTTATTTTCGATAAAAATCTAACCTAGCCACACTTTCGCAGGGAAACGCGATTGCACTGAGCACGTGCAACAAGCCGTTAAACCTCTAGGTGTCCCTAGTAGGAGGAGTGTTGTCTCCTGAGGGTTTTCAGTGGATTACACCCACAAAATCCTATCAATTTGGCCTTTCGACTTTTGTTCTCCAATTAGGTTTTCTAACAAGGAATTCTATTATCTTCAACTCGTAAATTATCCACCCATATTCTTCACACTTCCATATTATTTAACTTAAGATTATATATATCCTGTAGAATTACCTAGCTTTCGGCATTTCTTAAGTTTTCCTTCTAGAGTTCCATCTCCACTTAGGAATTTCTCTCAACTCTATTAAAGATACAAGTTTTATTCTTTATTCCTTTCTCTTATCTAAACTCTAATCACATATCCCCACGTGTGTGTAAATATCACCCCTACACTTGGAAATTCAAATCAAGCAATCGTACTCTCGTCCATTGTCCAAAGCACTTATTAATTGGTGAATTTTCGCTTTCACATCCTTCATGCGACTGTTAATACTTCTTGAGGTACCAACAACCGATTACAAGATGCGTTAGCATTTTAAAGCGTACTTCCTAGTTTTGCAACACCCAAGGCTTTTAGCAGTGGCTCCCAAACCAGTTGGTCTAAGGCACTAGGTGATGAAGCACCCTCGCTAAATATTTTTCTATTTTTACAGCCTTAAGTAATCACAAAAACCAGTGTCCATTTTTTTTCTTTATTCACTTTTTTTTCTTTTTATTTTCATTGTGCTAAGGACTTTAGACAAGAGTATTTCAAGGTCTCTTCTACTAATCCAAGTTTCAAGGTGCGTGTTTGTGCATTTTGTAGGGTATATGTTTTCAGAATCTAGACTTAAGCTAGGAATTATTTTTCAAACTTATACTCTAATAAAAGTTTTAATACTTTTCCTTCGTTTCGACTTAGCCCAAGAAGTGAACCCAAAATTTGCCTATTTCTAAATAATCTACAAAGACATATACTTTCTACCGTTAAACTCTAAGAAAGGTTATTTTTAGGGTTTTTAATTTGCTAAGTCTAAGATTTAGTTTTTCCTAGCCAGTTAACCTATTTATCAAACTCAAGTCAATTAACCAGAATTGAATACATTAATTTTTATAATTTTTGAATATTTTCAATTTTTATGGGTTTTTCTGTTTTCTAATTTTTTTTTTTTCAAATTTTCAAATTTTTATGATAAAGATGCAATGCAGAAATTAAATATGCAAAAGGAAAAGAAAAAATATATACAATATGCAATGCAAAAGATAACTATATACACTACCCTCTCCCCCAAACTTGAGCAAAGCAGTGCCCTCACTGCCCGGCCCCACGTCGCGCTCGTGAGCGTGACCGTGATCGTTTCCCTCTAGCCAAAAGGGTTTGAATACCCCTCTCAATTTCTGTCAACCGACGGTCGTGATCTCGTGCTGTCGCCCGAAACTCATCTCTCAAAGAGTCAATTCTTCTCACTGTTCTCCGCATCAATCGAGCATGCTCCTGAGGGGTCAGTTCTTCCCCGCTCGATGTCGAGCTCGAGCTAGGGGTGTGTGCTGGAATATTCTCTGCCGGTTCCGTTCGTGTCCAAATATCAGTAAGTCTAGAGTAGGACGAATTAACGCCCTCAACGAGTGGTCGAACCGGAACACCGTCAATCATGTAGGAATCAAATTCCTCGACGGGGAGGAAATAACGGCAGAGTTGGGTGACTAGCATGGGACAGGGGTAGATGGTACCCTTTTTCCCCGCACCTATAGACTGGAGCAGTATAGTGCACATGTCGAACCGTGGATTTTTCATCATAAGTGTGTGTACGAAATGTAATGACGGGGTGAAGAAAGTCGTGTTGTGTGAACTACCAAAGATATTGTTTTGTGCCCACCGGCACACAGTAAAAACGTTCGCGAAAAGGGTCCGTGCTTGGATACCCTTATGCGGCTCTCGTGCGCAGTCATTCCCCATCAAGGGAATATAATCCTCAAAGTGCAAAGGGTGGTCATGTGCGGGTACACGTGGTATGAGTGTGACCTCATGGATCATGTCCCTATCTATGTGAATTACGCGATCTCCCCAATTTATTTTAATGTAGCCTAAGTTGTCTAGACTATTATCCTCCATTGATTCATAAAATAGGGCAACGAGTTCGGGTAGGGCAAACGCAGAGGGGTGATTATAGAGCAGGAAATTCCAGCCCCTCTGCCCGATTTCGTGTGCAAAATATTTACCGTAAACTTCGTGTGTGAAAACTGGGGAAAAATCTCTTTCAAACTGCATTTTATGTGCCATATTGATTTTCCAGAAAAAAAAATATGCAGAACAGAGAGGAAATCGATAGAGTTACCTCCCCTGAAAATTTCAGGGGGCGAAGACACCAGACGGCGGCGGAAGCGCGGCGGGAGGCAGCAAAGGCGGCGGGATCGCGGCGGATTGGCGGCGGCTCTGTGAGAAATTTCTGGAGCAGGTCGGTGGCGGCGCTAGGGTTTTATGGGGAGAAAAATTTTAGGGTTATGGAAGACAGAGGGCTCGGGACTTATAAATAGAGGAAAGATTGTGAGTTTGTAGAAAACACCCTCATAAATGAGGGTTTTAAAATTCAGCTCTTAAATCTGCAAATTTGCAATTAAGTCCAAAAATCATTATAAAAAAATTGTTTTTTTAAAATTTTTTATGGTATTTTGGGAATATATATTTACAAATTATAGACACACCCCCAAACTTATTTGAAATAATGTTTTGGAAGAAAAGAAATCTGGGGGTGAAAGCGGAGGAAAATTACTCAGTGTAGATCGGCTCCTGCAAGAACAGGAGCTCCTCCGAAGGATCCGCTGTAAGGAACGGTTTCAAACGATGCCCATTTACTTTGAAAAACATACCGTCCTCCGGGTTTTCTAGATCAACCGCACCGTACGGATAAACGGTGCGGATTACAAAAGGTCCTTTCCATCTAGAACGGAGCTTGCCGGGATGAAAATGTAACCGAGTATCATATAATAAAACCTGTTGACCTGGTTTAAATGTCTTTCGTAAAAGGTTTTTATCATGAAATACCTTAACTCGGTTCTTAGTAATCACGGCATTATCATATGCCTCATCCCGCAGCTCTTCTAGTTCATTTAACTGCAGCTTTCGGTTGCTGCCCGCATCTCCTAAAGATAAATTCAGCTCTTTAATGGCCCAAAATGCCTTATGCTCAATTTCTACTGGGAGGTGGCACGCCTTCCCGTAGACAAGCCGGTATGGAGACATGCCAAGATCGGTCTTGTATGCAGTACGGAAAGCCCATAGCGCGTCGATTAATTTGAGTGACCAATCTTTACGGTTTTTAGAAACCGTTTTCTCGAAGATTTGCTTAATTTGCCGATTCGAGACCTCGGCTTGCCCACATGTTTGGGGATGGTATGGCGTTGACAGCTTATGGGTGATAGAGTATTTGCGCATTAAGGACTCAAAAGTCCTATTGCAAAAGTGAGAACCATTATCACTTATTATCGCGCGAGGGTGCCCAAATCGAGAAAAATATGTGTTCTTTTAGAAATCGAACGACAACCTTGTTGTCATTCGTTCGACTTGGTACAGCCTCGACCCACTTTGAAACATAGTCAACAGCCAAAAGAATATACACATTTCCAAAAGAGTTAGGAAATGGTCCCATAAAATCTATACCCCAAACATCGAAAATATCTACAACCAAAATTGGTTGGAGCGGCATTTCGTTTCTCCGCGATATCCGGCCCAAGTGTTGGCACCGGGAGCAAGTTTTGCAGTATTCGAATGCATCCTTGAAGAGTCATGGCCAATAGAAACCACATTGCAAAACTTTCTCGGCTGTCTTCTTTGGGCCAAAGTGCCCGCCACATGCTTGATCGTGGCAAAAAGACAGCACACTCTTGACCTCATTTTCTGGCACACACCGACGAATGATTTGGTCGGAACAATATTTAAAAAGATAAGGTTCATCCCAGTAAAAATGCTTTACTTGGGACAAAAATCGTAGTTTGTCTTGTTTCGACCAATCTTTAGGTATCAAGCCGGTGGCTAAGTAGTTTACAATATCGGCGAACCATGGTTCGCAAGAAACGGTCAAGTGTTGCTCATCGGGAAAAGCATCAGTGATAGGAAGTTCAAGTGTAGGCGAAGAAGGAAGTCGTGAAAGGTGATCGGCCACTTGGTTTTCACATCCCTTTTTGTCCCTTATAACAAGGTCAAATTCTTGCAGCAAAAGGATCCAACGTATTAGCCTAGACTTAGCATCCTTCTTCGCAAAAAGGTGGCGAAGAGCTGAGTGATCCGTGTACACTATAACTGGAGAGCCGATTAAATAAGGCCGAAATTTTTCAAGTGCAAACACAACCGCTAAAAACTCTTTTTCTATTGTTGTGTAGTTTAATTGAGCCTCATTTAATGTTCGGCTAGCGTAGTAAATTACATGCGGCATCTTGTTAATGTGCTGTCCAAGAACAGCACCAATGGCAAAATCTGATGCGTCGCACATAATTTCGAAGGGATGCATCCAGTCTGGAGATGAAAGGATGGGCGCGGAAATGAGTGAGTGTTTCAAAGACTCGAACGCTTCCATGCAAGTTGAGTCGAAAACAAAAGTAGTGTCCTTGGCCAATAAGAGAGTCAAGGGTCTAGCAATCTTGCTAAAGTCCTTGATGAACCGTCTATAAAAACCGGCATGGCCAAGGAAAGCTCGGATATCTTTGACGATTTAGGAGGAGGAAGATTAAAAATGACTTCGATTTTAGCTCTATCAACCTCTATGCCGTTTTGCGAGATGCCATGTCCTAAGACAATGCCTTTTCGTACCATAAAGTGGCACTTCTCCCAATTCAAAGTCAGGTTCTTTTCCCTACAGCGGGTGAGAACTGCGTCAAGATGTCGTAAACACTCATTGAAGGAGTCACCAAAAATGGAGAAATCATCCATAAAGATTTCCAAAAACTTCTCCACCATGTCCGAAAAGATCCCTATCATGCACCGCTGAAATGTAGCGGGCGCATTGCATAACCCAAAGGGCATGCGACGATAAGCAAAAGTGCCAAAGGGGCAAGTAAAAGTGGTCTTGTCTTGATCCTCTTTGGCTATGGGGACTTGATTATAACCGGAATAGCCATCTAAAAAGCAGTAGAACTCGTGCCCCGCCAATCGTTCTAGCATTTGGTCAATAAATGGTAAAGGAAAGTGGTCCTTCCTTGTCGCGGCATTGAGTTTTCGGTGGTCGATGCAAACTCGCCACCCTGTTTGGGTGCGAGTGGGAATTAACTCATTCGCCTCGTTGGTAATGACCGTGATGCCCGATTTCTTTGGCACGACATGAATGGGGCTAACCCATTGGCTATCTGAGATAGGGTAAATGATACCGCTATCAAGACACTTAACAATCTCCTTCTTGACGCCTCTTTCATAATGGGGTTAAGGCGTCTTTGTGGATCCCTTGCCGGCTTGGCATCATCCATCAAGTGTATATGATGTTCGACTATGAGGGGACTAATCCCCTTGATGTCCGCCATAGACCAGCTGAAAGCTTGCCGATTATTGTATAAGACCGTTAAAAGAGCCTTCTCTTGCTCAAGAGCTAGAGAGGCCGATATGATAACTGGTAAGGTCTCATTTTCACCTAGATAAGCATATTTTAGGTGCGACGGCAAAAGCTTTAGCTCGAGTTTAGGTGGTGAAACAATAGATGGTAACAATGGAGTAACTGTTTCAAACTCGAAGGATTCCATCAAAGGTTCAAATTGAGTGTACGCTACCGAGTCGGATGGTTCAACTAACTCATCCGAAAAAGCAAAAGACTCCAACTCGGGTGGAGAGTCTTGTAGATTGTCAACAAAGGTGAAACACTCATAATCTTTGTCCGTCGTGAAAGCTGTGTCGGATTCTAGGAGGAACGCACTAGTAGCGTCAATATTGCTGTGATCAAACATGAAATTCTCGAACTCACAGTCCTCCTCCGCGATCTCATCGATCGAGCACACATCAAGTACGCTAGAATTAGGCTCGCAAGGCTGACTTCCTAACTTGAAAATGTTGAGTTCAACTGTCATATTGCCAAAAGATAGATTCATTGAACCATTACGACAGTTGATTACCGCGTTAGAAGTCGCGAGGAATGGTCGACCAAGTATCACCGGAATTTGATTACGGGGGTTAGCGACAGGCTGTGTATCCATAATAATAAAGTCAACGGGGAAAATGAAATCCCCTACTCTAATTAACACATCCTCCAACTCTCCCCTAGGGTGGGTGATTGATCGGTCGGCCATTTGGAGAGTGCAATGAGTAGGCTTAAGCTCTCCAACGCCTAATTGTTCGTACACCGAATAAGGTAGAAAATTGACACTAGCACCAAGATCTAATAGTGCTCTATTGATGGTCTTGTTCCCAATTGTGATCGAAATAGTAGGACAACCGGGGTCCTTGTGCTTTGGGGGTAAAGAATTGACAAGAGCATCACTAACAGCACTAGCCACGAAAACTTTCTTTGGTACTTGTGACTTCCTCTTTTTGGTACATAAGTCCTTTAAGATTTTGGCATATGAAGGAACTTGTTGGATTGCATCCAAAAGAGGGATATTTATGCTAACCTGTTTGAACAAATCTACAATCTTCTCCATCTGTGGAGTTGGTTTATTGGATCTCAACCGATTTGGAAAAGGAACATTTTGAAAAGTTGTTGAGTCCAATTTTTGCGGATCAGATTGTTGAGTTGGAACGGAACCCCATGTAGATGTGTTCGTGTTGTGAGAAGAGGGTCCGTTCGAGCTAGAAGAAGTAGAGCCATGTGAAGGATGGAGAATAGGCTCTAACGAAGAAGAAGAGGAAGATGAAGAACCACCGGCAGAGGTGTCATGGTGAATACCCACATTGTTTTGCAGCACTTTTCCGGATCTCAACGTAGTCACAGCATTCACGTTATGATTCTGCTGTTCATGTGCAACATGTGCGTGACCGGGATTTGGGAGTGGTTGAGACGGAAGCTTTCCTTTCTCTCGCTCTTTCAATGCTGCGTTGAGTTGTGCAATTTGTGCCTCAATAGCTTTGATGCTTTGATCGTGTGAGGCACTGTTTTGCACCAAAGATTGAACAGAAGTCTCTATCCTAGCTGTGGACTGTGCAGATTGCTTTAAGAATGCTTCTAGACTTCTTTCGAGCGAGCTAACAGCATTTTGAGGGGGGGCAAAATTGTTGGGCACAAAATTGTTCATCTGATTAGGGTAAGGTTGCTGTTGGAGAGGCTGCTGAAATTGAGTTTGTGGAGGTGCTTGTTGTTGTGGAGGAGGAGCCCTTTGAAAATTGTTGTTTCCTTAGGATTGTTGATTGTGGTTCCAAGCGAAATTAGGGTGGCTCTTCCAACCCGGATTGTATGTCGAAGAGTATGGATCATTTCTTTGTCGTTGCTGAAAGGCAGCATTTACTTGATCTTGTCCTTGAGTAGATGCAGTGTAAGGACACTCTTCGGTGAGATGTGATGGATCCGAACAACAAGCACAAACAGTTCATGGAGGCACAACAGGGGCAGAAGAAGGTGCTGAGATTTTGGTCTCAAGTGCTTCTAGCTTTTTTGTAAGAGCGGCCATCTCGGCCTTCATAGCAATTGACATCTCTACTTGATGTATGCCTGCCCTAGGTTGACCAATAGAAGATGATGATGTGGTCTTGGTGCTCTCCCACTGAATTATTTGCTCACTAAGATCCTCAAGAAACTGCCACGCTTCCTCAATAGATTTGGACAGAAAGTGACCTTGACTAATGGTTTCTAGCAACTGCTTCGTTGCCGGGTTCAATCCCTCGTATAATGTTTGGCAAAGTTGCCATCTTTCGATCCCATGGTGAGGGCATTGAACGAGTAGGTTTTTGAATCTTTCAAAACATTTCCAAAATGGTTCGGTAGGAAGCTGTGAAAATTGTATAATCTCATTACGGATTTTTGCAGTTTTGTGATGAGGATAGAACTTTTTAAGAAAAGCTTTCACAAACTCGTCCCAATTTCTAATTGAGTGTGATGCGGTGCTGTATAGCCACTTCTCGGCTAGGTCACATAAGGTGAAAGGAATGACCCTTAGCCTTATAGCGTCATCACTTAATTGGGTAGTTTTCATCATGGCGCAAACGTTTTGGAATTTGTTGATAAAGATATATGCATCTTCGAATTCCAAACCATGAAACTTCGGCAGCATATTGATGAAGTGGGGTTTGATCTCAAAATTGTCCCCATTAGCCGATGGGAGGGAAAGACAAGTAGGAAGGGCGGTGCGGACGGGGTAGAAAATATCCTGGAGCGCGACTTGTGCGGGTGCTTCAACAGGCGGAAGATTCGGGTTATTCGCACCTAACGGAGGTGGAATCCTTCCCGTCGGTAAGGTGTTGTTAGGATCGTATCCCGACATACCTTCGGAAGAAGAATGTGATGGTGAAAGTGAAGAAGTGGACAAGATTTCGACTTCGGAGTCGAAAGGTTCGTCGGTCGGTACCAACGAAACATGGACTAATCGGGCGCTAGGGTCCCTAGTCCAACCGGACATACACTAAAAGGGTTAGTGTAGTCGAAAGATGAAAGACCGAATGTGAGGTAAGAAAACGTCAATGAGAGGAAGTGGTGTAAGTGAGTGCAAAGATTTCTTTAGCGACAAGTTGCAAGTTTTGAAAAGATTTTTCCTTTTACTTCTTTTATGTGTGATTTTGCAAAAAGATTTTTGAAAAGAGACTTGTGACACAAATGCAATTAACCACACATGCACAATCAGGCCTAGATCTAGGGTCACCTAGGTCAGCTAGACAGCTCCTAACTGTTCCAAAGGGCTAGAGATAGGACCTCAAACCGCCTCTTCACCGCCAATTGCGGCCAGGTAAGTGCCAGGGAAGGAACCACGCTGTGGGCCTAATTAAAAACCACTAGCCTTGACACACTTGCCTGGGCACCGCAAAGTCAGGTTAGGATAAACGGCCGATGCCTACACTAGTCCTCTGTCCTATTGAGCTCGACGTCCTTAGGGCTGAGTCTAATATTTTTTAATTAAAAGTGGTCAATGCAAATGCTTTAAGTGATTTTTGGGGTCCTGAGAAGGGTGATGAAATCCCCACCCAATCTGAATTGGTCAATAGCCCCTTAAAGTCAGATTAAAGTATGCAAAGCAGTAAATCACTTGCAATCAATTTGCTTTTTAGCGCGGCGCAAAGAATCCTGCAGAAAATCAATTTATTAGAAAGGGAAGAAGATTTTTAGCGTAAAGAATTCTGCAGAAGATATGACAGAAGATATATTGGGATTTGCAAAGGGGAGAATGAGGAAACAAACAGTGCAAATTTCGTGTAGAGAGGACTCCAGAAGACCGTGGTTCCGCCGCAGATCCCACCCCAAGACCGCTGTTCCGCGGTGAGAAGAAGAGATCGTGCTCTGAAAAAATTTGTACGGCTCTTCCGTAGCAATCTACCTCTGTTCTGATGTACCCTTTCCTGACTCTCCTTCTGTGTTGTTTCAGATCCGTCAATCCTGCAAAGATCCACAAAGAAAACCCTTCAAACAATAAAAGATGATAAATTTTTTTATCTTTTTGGATTTTTTCAGATTTTTATGGTTTTTTTAAATTTAGATTAACCCAAAATTGCAAAAAGAAAAATTCTACGCCATCCCCGGCAACGGCGCCATTTGATTAAGAAAGGTTTTGTCGATCAAAAATATTTACCGCAATCAAGAACGGCGTCGCTTTGCAGCTAGCCGGTGAATACGGGTCGGTCCACAGGGATGTGTAAATCTCCTTTAAGTTCTTACGAGTTAATTCCAAATGGTGTTTGGATTTATAATTAAACCTAAAAATTGAAGTTGTATGATACTAGGATTAGAAACTTGCTAGGATGAGATCTAGGGAAAATTTGGTAAACAAAGATCTACATCTCTTTCCATTGCCATTAATTAAATTTATCATATTAGTGTTATGGTAAATATTTATAAAGGGGATTAGGATGATTGGGATGATTGATTCTTCCTCTAGATCCTTGTCCTTCCTTTATTAATCTTTACCCTAACCTCCATGGAAAACCTTAAAATCCGGGCCTTTAGACTACGGAATCACCGTTACCTCGAGGGTAAAAGTGCCGTAGGGAGCGGAATAAGAAGGTATGCATGGAGTTCTAATGTTCATAAAAGTTTGGCAACGAAAAGAGATGAGAGATCTTCATCTCTCAAATCCTTCCCTATTCCTAACCCTAACAAGCGAGGAAACTACTCGCTCATTGAGGGAATGAAGAAAGACATGATTTTATTAAAGAGAGAAAACATCGATTGCAAGTTAATAAAAGCTAAACTAAATTAAACTAAGACGAGAAAATAATTTACCTAGGGCAGATATGAAAAAACTATAACTAGGGCAAGGAAAATACCCTACTTACGATTGATGCGCTCTAACTTCAAGAAAACAGAATTTTATTCATGAGTAGAGGCATAAGAAAATACAAGGCTTTGGGTTCTATTTATAGGACATAGAAACCCTAGGTTTACAATTTCTCCGCATGTCTACAATTACAAATATACCCCTAGAAAATCTTTCCAAAGCCGCCAAAGAATTATGGTAAAATTTCCTGCGCATTAGGGCTTCAAACGGCCGCGGAACCGCGGCATGGGCGCGCTTGCGCCGCGGTTCCGCGGCCCAATGGTGAGCTTGGATCCTGAAATTTTGGTGGCTTGCTTTGGTGTCTTTTGAGCTTCCTGGTTCTTTATTCCTTTTATCAATTGGCCTTCTGTATTAATTCCAGATCTTCAGTGAACACTTTGCAATGGATCCTTTAACCGTCTTTCTTGCAAACTTGGATCTTGCGTTGCCTTGTTGATGGTGAACCGTTCTTCTGCTGGGCTTTACTAAGATCCTCCTAATTGTTGTTCAAAAGTCCTTCTTTTGTGTCGTCTTTTGTGTTTTTCACTGTTTTCGCGCCAAGAACCTGTAACCTGTAACATGTAGCAGACATGGGTCAAAAGCACCTGTTTTCATTGTAAAATGCATAAGAATGGGGAATACAAAATGCAATATTATGTTATGAACAATACTCGACGCAGCGGAGGACAAGATCGACTACGTTTATGAGGCCTGTTTGATTTCCAAACCTCTGAGGGATCGCTCTATTCATTTGTTGAACCAGATACGGGCTCAGCGGGCCATCATATCTGCTTTTGCCGATAAGCACAGTACTGATCGATGGGGAGCGACTCTTTATGAAGATCACCGTTTCGATATAGTGGAGAAGGCTGAGAGGGTTTTAGAGAGCTTAGTTTATTGTTTTGTTAACCCTTGTATTTTTTATCCCATTCTTGAGGATCTTTTCCCTATAGAATAAAATGTTTATTTAAACGCATGTTGTTATCTGATAAATAATTCATATCCAGCAAATTTCCTTCCCTTGATATACGTAACTTGCATGTGCGCCCATGTCATGCGTGCGCACTTACATATGTGCGCATGTATACGGATGCGCAAATCATTTGAACCCAGTTCATCAGGTGCGCATGCATGTCGGTGCGCAAGTCAATTGAATCCAGTTTATTAGGTGCGCATGTGCTCAAGTCAATCGAACCCAGTTCATCAGGTGCGCGTGCATGTCTGTGCACACTTGAACAGGCGCGAACAGGGTTAAGATATCGTCCTGCACATATTTTGTATCAGGAGAGCCATCTTGTTCATATTAGCAGCCTTTTCCGCCGCTTCTTTGTCTTTTCTTTCGAGGGAACGCTTTAAAGAGTTCATATCAGACTCTTGCCCATTTGGTTCTTCTTGCTTATTTTCCGAACTCGCTTTTGGTGAAGGACTAGCAAGGGTTGTTTCTTGAGCGGTCATTTCTTAGAGCTGCTGCTGTCTTTAGGCAGTAGTTAAAGACCGAGTATGCGGCCTGTGTCTGATGGAAGCGTTGCTTTCGTTACCCGATTTCATAATGTATAAGGTATGAACTATCATACTCCCATGGTTAGGGAATTTGGAATCTCACCCCTTGGGATTTGCCTTGGGCGTTTGAATTTTCTCTAGCCTCCGTCTCTTATAAGAAGCCATTTTGGATTTAGGAGAGGAGTTGTCAGTCCTTGACCGAGTCTCCATCTTCTTTGATTTTGGGGAGGAGCTATCATTGATGACAGAATCTCGAACTTCTTTCCAAACCTTGTAGATTGTTGCGGAAAGTCATTGAGCTGAGCGCATCAGCTTTGGCTTATTTGGTATCTCTACAGGAGGAGTGGAATTCTTCAGAACAGTAGTGGGCGAGTTACGCCTCACCCTTTTCAATGGTTCAAAACTGTTCCCAGTTGGAACAGCCACATGAACAATAGATATCGGAGCTGGTGGAGTTATCCCAGATACGAAGCTGCCCCTATCCTATCCTACCTGGAGCTGGTGGTGATGTCGAGCGCCTCTTGTAATAGGAACGGCTTCAGTTTTAGGAGCTTCACGGACTTGCCCTTGTGTGGCTTTGGAGCTTCAGCAGGTGTCAATCACTTGAAGATTGACGTCTTTGGCAAAGCAGGAGCTTGAGGTGTCAGTCCGTGGAAGACAGACTTTCTTGGAGGTGAAGCATCTTTTGGCGCTTCGGGAGTATCATGAGCTGCAGGTGTCAACCACTTGATGACTGACTTCTTTGGTATTGTGGACTTTTTGGCTGGGCCCATGGGGCTTGTATTCAGCCTGTGGAAGACTGAGCTTTTTAATTTTGTAGGCTTCTGGGAAGGGCTTGTGAAACTTGGATTCAGCCTGTTAAAGACTGAGCTTTCTGATTTTGTAGGCTTCTCAGAAGGGCCTGCGAAGCTTGTTGCCAACCAATCAAAGACTGACTTCCTTGAGGCCTCCTCCTTTAGCGTTGTGGTACCAATGGTAGGGAGGAGTGGAGGAATTTGCCTGACTGGAGCCTGTTCCATTCTTGTATGAGTTGGGATGCCAATTAATAGGGCCATAATCTGCCCAGAGAAAATCAGCTGAGGCAGGGTGGCCTTGGAGTTATTGCAAAATGCCATCGAAGTCTGCATAGGATAGAAAACACCAGCTTCAGTCTTCCTTAAAATCCAAGAGTAACCATAAAACCACCGCAATTTTGTTCGCGAAACATGACACACGAAGTTTAGAGTGGAGAGAGAAAAATGTCCCACCGGGCATGCCAGAATCTGTTTATTGTCGAAAACCAGTTAGATGAACTGGGATTTAACGTCTTGCCTTAATTTAGGTGTAGATGTATATGTTTAATCCATCCACCTCTCTGAAGATACTAAGTTGATTTATAACGACGTATATCTTAGGTTTGGATAGATGCGACTGATGTAGCCGATTTTCTGATTCTCTCTTAGTGTGAGAGGTTTTTTGATTGTGGGGAAGCATCTTTCCTATAGGCGTAAGCCCTCGCAATTAATTACGTTGTCGCGAACGACAACAACTTTCTGCACTCCATGTTTATTCTTTGTGTGTCTTGTTTTAGTTTATTTTGTGTTGCCCTTGGATTGTATACGGGACTAATTTATGTCGTCGCTTGTAGGGCGTGGATTAGTCCAAATCCATATATATTTTAGGTTTGGGTCAAGTATTTACTTGACGGTGTTCACGTTGGTGTTTTGATTTGTCAACTGGGTTGAACTTAAGACGCATTTCCCACATTTGTGAGATCCATGGGTTCACTTGCTTGCATAAGCCTTATCTAAGAATCGTTACTCTTATTTGAGACTAATATCAACTTAGATGATTTGGGTCAAGTGTTTGCTTGATAGGGTTGAGTTTAGGACACATTTCTCACAATTGTGAGGTCCGTCAGTTCAGAGAAAACTTGGGCTTTATCTAAGAGTCATTAGTTTTATTTGAGACTAAAATTAACCTAGACGATTTGGTCATGTCTTGAGAACATATTCTCTGTTGGTCATATATGAAGTATAGGCTTAAAGACTTAGTTATTTTGCTAAGTCTTCAAACATTCGCTTGGTATCATGCACACTTGCACTTTGGGAACATGTGTGGTAGTGCACTTATATTGCACATGGTGTTTAGTTTTCGGGTCTCGCACTTTGGTACGCATGGGTCTCAACGGGATTAAGGCTGGCACTGGTGCCTGACGATTGTGCACATATGTTGCACGTGGTGCGCAGTTGGCACTGCCCTTGGGCTTTAGCGCTTGCCCCATCACATGAATTATACGATATGCGCATGCACATTTCTTGCAGATAGTGCATTTAGCATTTGCGCATCTTTTAGGGGGTGCGCATTATGGGGAAAGCAATAGCTTTCAACGAAGCAGAAACTTCAATCTTTTTAATCTCCTGTTTAGAGGCTGCCATCTCTTGAGAATTTTCTCTCTTCTTTAATATTAATATCATGATGTCGATGATTCTTTATCTGATTCTCTCTTTTTATAGAGGAAGCGTTAGTTGTCGGAACCCACCATCTCTAAGAAGACACTTAGTGATTATAACGCTGTATATCATAGGTATGGTAGGATGTACCCTAAAACTACGTCCTGTTCATAAGGTAAGAGAGCATGTTGGAGTGGTAGCTCCGAATTACTGAAAAGGCTTATTTGTGCTTGAACACGTGCGGCGCACGTGTTGCGCTTGGCGCTGGTACACGTGCGGCGGACATGTTGTACAGTGGCATGCATGGCGTTGGCACATGTGCACAGCATATGGTACGCATAGCACCGGCGCACGTGTGTCACACGCGATGCCATTGGCACTTGCGCATATGCGCACTAAGGGGTGCACGTATGCCTTGGACCTTTGTCCATGAAGCGCAAGGGTTCTGTGAAGATGAATCTTCTTTGAGGACGAATCCTATCTTTTTTAGAGGTATCCTCACTTATTTATAGAGAGAGCGGTAGAGGAGCTCTCTCTCTCTCTCTCTCTCTCTCTGCCGATGTGGGACTAAAATTGCATCCATTCATGCGGTAGAGCATTGCTCAAACTATACCTGCAATGCACATTTGCTCATACTTTTGATTTCGGAAGAGTTATGAGGCCCGTAATATATCAAATTGAAACTCTTTTCGAGATGCTTTCGATACCATCAGAATTTATCTGATTCTCATTTGGGAGTCTGATATAGTCCTGATAAAGCTACTTTGTATTCTCTTGAGCATATTGAGGCCACTTGACGTTTTGAACTCTTTTGTACGCTTTCGCTTGTGTATTATACTTGGTTCTTGGTATAGGCGCCCAAATTTTAAGCGGGAACACTCGTTTGGGCTTACCAAAAAGTTTTTTAGTTTGCTTACCCGCAAGAAAACTTTTGCAGGTAGATAGGGTGATTTTGGCTAAGTCACCAAGCAGGCAACACTTTGCGAGCTTGTTCATCCTATCTTAGCCTATATGACCTAAGCGTGTATGCCATAACATCATAGAATCAATAACATAGTTATTTGCAGCAACATTCACAGCACACGCAGAATAATTAAAAGAGTCATATTCAATAATCATCAAACCGTCTGAAATACGTCCAACAACACATAAAAAATTATCCAAATAAAAATAAACTTAATTATCTTTAAAAATAACAGAATATCCTAAAGCCATATGTTTAATAATTGATAGAAGGTTTCGCCGGATCTTTGGAGTATATAGAACATCTTGTAGGACTCATTCGCTGTTGTAGCTGGTGAAGAACTTGTATATACCAATGCCTAAGACATCCACATATGTCTTGTTACCTATATAGATCCTCTGGCTCCCAGCCGGAATTTTACGGAAATCTATCTAGCCTTCTTTATCCCGTGAGATGTGGTCAGTGTTCCCTGAGTCAACAATCCAAGATGGCAAAAAGTCAACTAACAATACACTACTAGCGTGGATTGAGAATCAGTACGTACCTTCTTGGGCTCGCCGTAATCTCACGCGAAATTCCCTTCTTTGCCGCAATTGAAGCAACCATCCTTAGTCTTCTTTTTGCCATGCCTATTCTTTTTCGACTTTGGATTCGCAACATTACCTTCATGCTTGGGGGCCACTTGCGCTTAGACCTCCGAGTCTTATGCTTGAGGGCCTAAGCGACCAATGCCTTTGAGCTCACACATTTCACCTTTCTTTCAACCTCAAGTTCAATTTTTGTCACAGCATCCGAAAAGGTTTTCACCACTTCGATATCTTGTGTCAAAAGAAACTTCATATGATTCTAAGAGTCATGTAGTGTGTTAATCAACGCATGGATCAGCAGCTCATCCGAGATAGGAAAGCCAACGATCTCAAAGTCTCTGAACATAGACTCCATCACCTTGAGATGAAGTCTGATGTCCGAAGGATTACCGGCCATTCGGTAATTAGACTGCCGAATATGAAGAGATCGGATCTTAGTTGGGGACAGCTTACCGAACCTCTTATCTAGCGCCTCCCAGAGTTGCTTAGCAATAGCAAAGCGCTCAAAATGAATCAAGAGGCCATTCCGCATCATCACTAACATCGTATATCGTGCAGAACAGTCCTTTGCGAACCAGGCCAAGATTTCATCGAGCTGCTTATTGTATTGATCGTCAGATAGGATTCCCTTCATAGGCTCGACCTTCTCTACTCAATACAATGTAAGACCTTAATATTGTTCAGCAAGTACGATACCTTTCGACGCCAAACATCGAAATTGTCTCCATTCAGCTTGTCGCCTTCTGTCAAATCAGCCATTATAGCTTGCTTTGGATGCCATCTGCAAACATGGAGATATTTTATAGATTCGTTAAGATTCTTAAGCATTTTTAAATTGGAGTGATATGCAACAATTTTAAAATCCCAATATTTAACAAAAGGTAATAGCAACAAAATCATTTCTATATTTAAGGAAAAAGAAGCTATGCGATTCTAGAATTACATTCCATAGAATATAAAAATAAAAATGTTCTATAAGTATTTGTTAAAAACTATAGAATCTCGATCTCAAAAGTAAATGTATAGGTTGTTACATCTATCTTACCCAAAATCTCCTACTTGAAATATTTAGTGTTAGAAAACCTAGCTCTAATTATTTCATTTAGATGATTAACTACCTAAAATCAAATTTAAGATGTTAAAAGTTTTCATGGATCGACTTGTGTCCCTACATGCGCTCATACGTAAGTTAATGATTCTATGCATCCCTGAGATGCTTAGGATTTAAAAGAAAACTTATTTCGGCATCATTAATATATTTATTGTTGCTTCCACTTAAGTAAAAATGTTCCAATAGACCCCAAATAATTTCTGAAATTAAGAAAATAATTTTCTGGAACTTTTCTGCTATTTTTCTGAATTTATTTCAAAATAAAACAAAAATTCAGAAAAGAATTAAAAAGAATAAAAACTAGCCAGGCCCTAAGGGTGGGCCCAGGATTACTGGGGGTCAGGCCCAGCCCGGTTCGAGTTCGGCTCAGGCTGATGTTTACCGCCGAAAACGGAAGACGGAACCGCTTAGATCGTCTTACCTAAATTTGGGGACAGATGCTATTAGGATTTATCCGTCCACCTCTCCGAAAATACCAAGTTGATTTATGGCATCGTGTATCGGAGGTTTGGACGGATGCGACCGTTGTAGCGGACTTCGTCAGATTCCCCCTCGTTGTGAGGGGCATTTTATTGTGGGGACGCTCTTCTCTGCAGGCGCAAGCCCCTGTAGTTAATTACGTTACCACGCAGCGATAACCACTTTCTTCTGCTCCAGATGTTCACTTCGTGTCGTATGTGTTTGTTTTATTTTTTGTTGCCCATAGATTGTATACGGGGACTAATTTGTGTTGTCGCCCGTAGGGCGGATTAGTCAAAATCCGTATTTTCTTAGATTTGGGTTTGGTTTGATTTAATGATCGTTAACCTTGTTTGAGTTTAGATCAACTTAAATATTTGTTAAAGATACCTTAATCCGATATTGGACTAAGATCTACTTAACGGGGGTTCAGGAACATTTTTGATCCAACGAAAGAGCATTTGGGCTCCATCGTTTTAGTTTAAGGACGTTACGGTCCGTTGTTAGTTTAAGGACGTTGCGGTCCATAGATCACCATTTTTGGTGTGAGAGTTTAGTTTAAGGACGTTTCGGTCCACAACTAGTTTAAGGACATTGCGGTCCATAGCTAGTTTAAGGACGTTGCGGTCCGTATTGGGATGTGCCCGTCAATTTGGGAGTACACTAAAGAGTTGTTGGTTATCGGGACCCACCACCTCTCTGAAGACACTGAAGAATTACAACGACATTTATCAGAGGTGTGAGGAGATGTACCCTTGAACCAATGTCCGTTGGAAAATCAAGAGTCGTTTTTGGGACTGAGACCAATTTGGAAAACGGTGAGCACATGGGCTTGGTTGATTTGAATTAGGGAATTTTGGTCAACTTGGACTTAGCCCACTTAGTTTTTGAATAAAGTGTTAAACACTTGTTTGGGCTTAGTCCCTTCTTTGTGCAAACAACGCTGAGCATTGATATGGGCTCTGACGCTCACTATTTACTTCATCCTCTCTCTTTTTTGTTTTTTTATAGAGTGTTAAACACTCTTTATGGCTCCTACGTGCAGAACACGTGAGGTGCCTACGTGCGGAACACGTGAGGCGCCTGGCGCTAGGCACTGTTTGATGAGTGCAGAGCACTTTACGTTAACCAGCGCCCACGTGATGGGCACGTGAGGCACTTGGTGCTGAGCGCCACTCATTGAGTGCTAAGCACTCTTTATTTGGGCAGCGCCCACGTGATGGGCATGTGAGGCGCTTGGCGCTGAGCGCCAACTATTGAGTGCTAAGCACTCTTTATTTGAGCAGCGCCCACGTGAGGGGCTTGTCACTGTTTCTTTCTTTGTGAATTTTTTTGAAGATGTTCAATTCTCTGTTCTCCCCTGGATCTTCGATCTTCAAGAACAAATTCGTCCCTACGAGAATTAAATTCTCATTTGTGGGAGACTTGTCTCATGGATCTCGGATCCAGGGGAAAAAATTATGTTCTTTATGAGGGTTAAACCCTTGGATATGCAGATGAGATACTATGATCTCTATTATCTTTATTTACCTTGAAAAAAGTTCTTCTTCCTTCTTCTCTCTTAAAGCTTCTTTTTTTTGTGCTTGCTCTTCTTTTTTTTGAACTTGAAGTTTATGGGGGGGGTTCTTCTGTTTAAGACTTGAAGTCTTGGGGCCTTTATATAGTGGAGGCTAGTTTGTTGATTTAGTTAAAGAAATCTCTCATTGAGAGATCCTTAATTGATTTGGGGATTTTATCCACCGTTGGATCTTTGATCCAAGGACTTCTGTTTTACAGAAAATATTTTTCTTTTTTTAACAAGATTGGGAAAATATTTTCCATACAGAGCTTATTCTGTAGCTTCGTGAGTTTTAATCACCATTGGATCTTTAATCCAACGGTGCTCTGTTTTACAGAGCGTAATCTTTCTTGTTTAGAAAGATTGGGGAAATGTTTTCCCATACAGAGCTTATTCTGTAGCTTGGTGATTTTTTAATCACCATTGGATCTTTAATCCAACGGTGCTCTGTTTTACAGAGCGTAATCATTCTTGTTTAGAAAGATTAGGGAAATATTTTCCCATACAGAGCTTATTCTGTAGTTTGGTGATTTTTAATCATCCTTGGATTTTTAATCCAACGGTACTCTATTTTACAGAGTAATATTTCTTGTTCAGAAAGATTTGAGAAATGTTTCCTCAACAGAATTTAATTTTGTATTTTGATGATTTATCATCTCTGTTGGATCTTTGATCCAACGGCAGAGAACTTTTAGTTCTGGCGCCGGCGCCCTCGTGCGGGGCACGTGAGGCGCTGCCTCAGAGTTTTTAACTCTCGGCACTGGCGCCCTCGTGCAAGGCACGTGAGGCGCTGCCTCAGAGTTTTTAACTCTCGGCGCTGGCGCCCTCGTGCAAGGCACGTGAGGCACTACCTCTTTTCAAATTTTGAACAGAACCTTGCTCTTCTATTATTGGGGGAAACAAATGCCCCCCCCCACCGTTGCGCTCACGTAGCTCACACGTAGGTGCAGAGGTGGCAGCTTTTCCACCGTTGGAACTATTAGAAGTTGGATCGGCTTTCCCTGCCTATAAGTAGGGCCTTTGTCCCTTGAGATGACCGATGTTCATCTTCTTCTCTTCTTTGTTCTTCTGGGAATTTAATTCTCTTTTTCAGAGCTTAGATCTCTGCCCAAGGAAACTCTTTTAGAGTTAGAATTTTGTCCAAAAATTTGGTAAGGATTATACTCGAACCCATTAAAAAGAGCTTTTCTCTTCTAAGATCACAGATCTTAAAGATGTTTTTTTGGGTTTCTTAACCCGTTAAATGAAAACAGAGCTTTGCTCTTCTTAGATCATAGATCTAAAAAAAACTTTTTTAGGGTTTCTTAACCCATTAATGAAGAACTCTTAGAGTTTTTAGGATTTGTACTTCAGATCTTTAAAGATATTGGGGTTTTACCTTGTACCATTACTTTTACAGAGCATAGCTCTTTAGAAAAAAAAATTTGAGAATTTTATTCCCCTCTTAATTATATTTGACAGATATGATTTCTGTCTGTAGAGCACTGCTCTCGAGGGAGTTCAGCTTCTTGGCCCAATGAGTTTCTTATTAAATGAGAATTCTTTTAGGATTCCCTCCTTAATGAGTGACCGTCTCATTAATGATGAGTTGTCACTTTGATTTTGGTGGGTCCCCCTTGGTCCCTTTCTCCTGCATTGCAGTGTGGTATAATTTTAAAGTACCGAGTGTCAGAATTTAGATTATAGCATTGGCAACTAACCCTCACCTTTTTTCGTGCAGGCGCCATGGCTTTCGATTCTTCCTTTCCTTTTGTTCGTTCAGAGAGCGCCTTCGCTGACGCGCCCGTGGATCGGGAAGTCTTCACTCTCATTAAAGATCACGATCTAGAGCAGAAATCTCTTCATCTATGGGGGTCGTGGTACAATCAGATTATCCAGGGTCGGCACAGTTTTTCTTGTGCAGTAACCTCAGAGCTTATTTTAGCAATTTACTATGCCGACTCGCCTCAAGTGAATTATGATGTAGAGGAGATTAACTGGACCTCTGAGGGTCGTCTTCAGCCTTCTATGGCTTCAATACCCATACAGCCTCCGATGGCTTTGGATATCTTAGGGTGACGATATGTCAAGGTGAGTCATGTCCTTAGGGACAAGCATATATGATTGGTTTGACTCCTCCCCATTCAGCCGGCTACCTGCAGTGGGTTCGATACATCCTGTCGGCCAAGAAGTCGCTGTTACTGAAGTTCGGGTTGTACACCTTAATTTATACGTCTCTTTTCCAGTATTCCGTGCCCCCTGTATGGTGGGTCAAAGCTTTCTTGGAACAATGAAACATCCTGACTCACACCTTTCTTCTATTGGATCAGGAAGTTTCAATTTCCTTGGAGGAGTTCGCGGAGATCTCCGGCTTACCCGTCAGAGGGGAACATTATGAAGAGATACTACCCCCTGACGAATACATCTTTGCCACAAAATCAGTGGTGATGGGCCTTACCCCGGAGAATGCCGTTCAACATCGATTCTCGAGTCTAATCAAGGTAATGAATATTTAAGAGAGTCTATTTCTATAGTCTGGAGGGCACGGAGTCAGTTTCACAGATTTCATCGCCCGCCTTCTTTTCCCAGCAGTCTTGTCAAAACAAGCCGTGAAATTCACCAAGCTTTATGACCCATTTAGATTTGGTTTGGATAACTGATTAGTCAAAAATATTGCATCTTTTAATCGGCAATTTCCTCATCATTTGCATTCATATAGAAGTGTTCGGCATTCATATAACACATATTAGCAAAACTATCGTAAAATATCAGATTACATGTGTTAGACCTTAAAACCGGAATTTCTAGGGAAATTGACTGCATTTCATAGCATGGCATCATTCCTATATATCGCAACCCGTGTTTCGAAGTCCGTGCAGGAAAATCAGAAGATCGGTCAAAATTTACATGACAAGACTGTTAAAAGATACGCCAACTCAAGGATTTGGAATCTGGTATTGATCTAAGGGGACTTCAGGAATTCAATATATCATAAAAGAGACCGGAAGACATAAGAAGCAAACACAGCAAAGTTGAAGCCATAAGGCTACTAAATGGCCACGGTTCCGCGGCCTAAGCCTCCTTGTGCCGCGGAACCACGGTCAACTTGCCACCTCAGCCCTACTTCTTTGCACCATAACTCCTATGCAAGCTTACAGACTTCAGAAAGATACAACAAATTCCAGAAAGCCCCAGAAGCTTCTACCAGATCAGCAAACCCTTGTTCCTACACTAAACTAGCCTTGTATTCTAGAAAGTTCTCCCTAAACCCTAGCTTAAACCCTAAGCTAAGCCTAACTAACTACTTCTAGAAGTCTTCAACAAACTTTTGGAGGGAACTTCTATTTCAAACTCAAGGCTTAGGGTTTGGGAGATCTATAAATAGGACCCTAGGCTCACTTGTAAAAGGGATTGAATTGAATTCATATTATTGATTCCATTTCATTCATTGATTCATTGTTGTTGAGTAGAAACCCTAGTTCTTCTTCTTCTACACAACAACAACCACCTCCAAACCCTAACCCTAATCCAATCCACAAATACCCACTTCAAGATTCATGGAGTTCAAGCCAAGCAAGTCTTCTACAACCCTTTAGAAGCAAAGCCGGACTTCATCGGAGTACGAGGTCGAAGCGATCCAAGACTCAAGAAGCCGAGCGATGCAAGATTCGACGAGCAAAGTTCCTTCCTCTTGTAATTCTTGAGAGTTGTAACTTCTTGTTGATATAATAAAGGTGAAGATTCTTTAAACTTGTGTACATTTTAATTCTTGCATCATGATTTCATTTCAATTCTTGAATGCATTCTTTGTGATGATGTGTGAATAAACTCCGCTCGTGGAGGAGTCGAGATGATCGTAGAATGATGATGTTGATAAATCTTTAAACGTTTTCTTAAGTCCTATAGCGATTGTAAATTCTTGAAAATAGAATGATCGATGATCTAGATCGATGTGAAATGGGTTCTTGATTCTTTCGCACGATCTAGAGAATCAACGATCGATCATTGGATTTTCAAGAAGCTATCTAGTGAATGTGATTCATCGAAAGGACAAAGGATAGGACGAAGAACCCTAATTCTTCGCAAGATCCTTAAACCTCGATCAATCGACATCGTGTTAGCATCAATTCGCTAAAGGATAAGAAACGTTGATTTATAATCTTCATCACATCTACAATCTAATCGATTCCTACGAGCTTGATTCTTGATGTTTATCATTTTCTTGATTCTTGATTAGAATAGTGACACTTGAAACATTTGATAAAATCTTGAATCATGTTTTCTTTTCTTTTCGATTAACTTTTCAATTCAAACAAATCTAACATAGAAACGAATCGCACAATCCCTGTGGACGATCCGCACTCGCTTACGATCTACAACTGACACCGTAATTGATTGCGGTCAAATATAATTCTTTGATTGTGAATTTTATTCAATTTTCTAAATACCGACACAAAGAAACTTATTCGTTTTATTCGATTTACACAGTCTTGAATTTTACATTTCAAATCAAATAGCGCCGTTGCCGGGGATTGCGCGCTAATTCGTTTTATATTGAAGTTTGAATTGAAAGATTTATTCCATTACATTTTGAGATCAAAATTCGCACAAACCCTAAATAATTTGTTGTGGTTTATTGCAAGGAGATCTGGAGCTTGCTGTGAATGTAAAATATTTTTTGGAGATTTCCAGAGGACTAGGGAAGTGATCAGGAGTATTCTGCAAATTTTCTTTTCAAGTGATCTGACTAAGACACCGCGGAAGAGCAGCATTAGGCACTAATTGCGGCGGAACCGCGGCCCTTTTGAGGGTTCTCTGTAAAAATTTTCTCTCAGGTGACTTCTTAACTTCTCCTCTCTCCTCTTTTTAGCTCCAACTAATAAATTTCTACAGGCTTCTTTGCAAAAATCGCAGCGCCGCTATAAAGCAAATTAAATTTGTGCGTGTTTTTGTTTCTTGGTTGTTTGCATAACTAATACGGATATTAAGGGCCACGGCCAAATCCAAATTAGGTGGGGAGTTCATTACCCTTCCTAGGCCCCGAAAATCGCAAAACTTGCATCTGCATTGACCCACATTAACTAAAAAATATCTAGAGATGACTCTAAGGACCGTCGCGCTCACTTAGGACAGAAGAAGGCCGTGGGTAATTCATTGCTTATCCGCGTTTCTCTTGTGGTGCCTAGGCAAGTGTGTCGAAGGCTAGTGATTACTTAATTAGGCCTACTACTTACGTAGTGGAGAACCTCCCACTTACCTGGCACTTACATGGCTACAGGAGGGACAAAGAGGCAGTGGAGGATTTATCCTGCGTCTTGTCTTCTGGCAGTTAGGAGCGGTCTAGAGATCTGTCCTAGGTGACCCCTAGAATTAGGGTTTTGTGTGTTGCATTTATTGTGTCGCATCATTTTTTCAAAAATCCGTCCCTTTTTCAAAGCAAACACCGCATTCATTCATACCCCTAATTATAAGTCAACGCTGCCACTTGTACTAACCCTTTTTAGTGCAAGATAGGCTCGACATGGGATTCTAGTGCCCGTTTAGTCCGCGTACCCTTTATCGACTCCGAAGTCGATATTTCTCCATTTACTTCTTCTTTACCCACTACCACACCCACTTCGATGGATCCACCTCCATCAAACTTCTTTAACCCTAATCTGCCGCCGTCCGTTGGTGTGCAGAATCCAACCCGCATCTCTCTCCAGGAGAGGTGCTATCCACTGCGAGGTTCTCTTTCGACCTGCTTATCCACACCACCAGCCAATGGGGATAATTTTGAAATTAAACCCTAATACATCAATCTTTTACCCAAATTCCACGG
Organism: Agapanthus africanus; assembly: GCA_030015575.1. NCBI lineage: Eukaryota > Viridiplantae > Streptophyta > Magnoliopsida > Asparagales > Amaryllidaceae > Agapanthus > Agapanthus africanus. The sequence continues at coordinate 726,525,076 of CM057342.1, read as the reverse complement.
ACTCAAGACTGAGGACGCTTACATTTTCATTACCAAATTTGAAAACGTATGCGCAATGATGGGTACGTCACAACTTTCAGCGGATGCTATGCGTCTACGACTTCTTCCATTTACTTTGTGCGATATAGCCGAGAAGTGTCTATATAACACTACCGCACACTCTATTACGAATTGGGAAGAATTCGTCGCTGCATTCCTTAAGAAATTTTACCCAATACAAAAGACAGCTCGAATCCGTAGCGAACTGAATCAATTTGCCCAGCTCCCTACTGAACCATTCTCTAAATGCTTTGAACGTTTCAAGGATCTATTGGTTCAATGTCCTCATCACGGCATCCCGAGATGGGATCTTTGCCGAATCATCTATGAGGGCTTTAACCCAAACACTAAACAGAGCCTTGAAAACATGTGTCAAGGTACTTTTATGACTAAGGATGATAGGGAAGTGTGGAAGTTTTTAGAAGAGTTCGCTGAAAAATCACTACAGTGGGAGAATGGAACCCAACCATTCAATAGGGGTGGCGTACACCAAATAGATGTGTCCATAGGTGTTCGAGCTGAGATGGCAGCAATGCAAAAGAAGCTCGACGCTATGGAACACAAATTTGCAGCAGCCTCCCTAAACCCAGTGTCGCTCCCCAAAACTGTTTGTGGGTGCTGTTCTGATCCGTCTCATTTAATGGAAGAATGTTCATTAAACTCTGCGTTTCAAGGTCACGAGCATTCAAATGCCGCATTTCAAAGACCTAGAAACGATCCATATTCTTCCACGTACAATCAGGGTTGGAGGAATCACCCTAATTTTGCTTGGAACCAACAACAATCTCAAAACACGGTTCCAAGCCAAAATAATTTTCAAAGGGCTCTTCCACCACAACAGCAACCATTTCAAATCACTCAGCACCCCTACCAGTCACAAAATTTCCACAACCAGGTCAACACTCCTGCACAGTCTAATCCTATGCAGTTGTCATGTTCTGACGAATTCTCTCAATTCACTCAAATCATGAAATCACTTTTATCAAATTTCATAGAGGTTTCGACTGAGGTTAGATCTTCCGTCGGTGAGATAAAGAAAAACTCAGCGTCCCAAGCTGAGAGTATTAGATCGATGGAAGCTGAAATCGCACGACTTAAAGCCGAGATGAGTGCGAGAGAAAAAGGGAAACTTCCATCTCAACCCCTACAGAATCCTGGGCATTACAATGTAAATTCCATCACAACGTTGAGATCGGGAAGAGTGCTGAACAATCATGTCGGGGAAGGAATTGATGATATTGAAAATCCTATCAATAACACCCTGGCTGAGACCTTTCCTCACACACACACTTCTACTTCTGATCCTTGTTCTTCTACCACACCACTTTCTCGCGAGCCTATTCTCCATTTCCCACTAGGCACGACACCTCAGTATAGCCCTTCTAGTTCTCCACAGACGGTCCCCACACCTCTTTTGGGATCTCATCCACCCCCTCTTCCTTCTCTTATGATGGACCCGGCACTTATTGCCAAAACTCCTTACCCGAACCGGTTAAGGGGTAACAGAACGAGTCCTCATATGGAGAAAATTATGGAAATGTTCAAACAGGTTAACATCAACATCCCTCTCCTAGATGCAATTCAACAAGTCCCCGCTTATGCGAAAATTCTTAAGGACTTGTACACTAGGAAGAAGAAGACTCAAGTGCCGAAGAAGGTCTTTATGTCTAATAATATTAGCACTGCTTTTATACCCCAGCTACCAAAGAAACGTAAGGACCCAGGATGTCCTACAATATCGATTTCTATTGGGGCTAAAAACATAAACCGTGCTTTTTTAGACCTTGGCGCAAGTGTTAACCTACTTCCATATTCTGTATATGAGCAATTAGGGATTGGAGAGTTGAAACCTGCTCACTGCACTCTCCAAATGGCAGACCATTCAATCACCAAACCAAGGGGTGAACTAGAGGATATGTTGATAAAGGTCGGGGAATTTGTTTTCCCTGTAGACTTCATTGTACTCGATACACAGCCTGTAGCAAACCCCCGGGGCCAAATTCCGGTGATTCTGGGTCGTCCTTTCCTTGCCACTTCCAATGCTGTTATAAATTGTAGAAATGGTTCAATGAACTTATCATTTGGAAATAAGACCATTGAACTAAACATCTATAAAGTTGGAAGTGAGCCATCAGAACCCTCTGCTCATATTCTAGATGTGTGCTCTGTCCACGAAATCGCTCCCGATAGTTGCGGAGCTGAGGAACTATGCTTTATTGATCTCGACGACATTACCACATCTCTGTTTGATCTCACACATGATCTTAGTGAGGACACTTTTCCTACACTTGAGTCCTGCACTCCTGACTTTTCTCCACCCGAGTCTGTATCTTTCACAGGCTCTGAGCTTCTTTGTAATTCCAAAAATCACTCGATGATCCCTCCTTCTATCATTTCTCCGCCTGAATTAGATCTAAAAATTTTACATTCTCATCTTAAATATGCTTATTTAGGTGAGAATGAGTCTTTACTGGTTATCATATCCGCTTCTCTAGCATCAGAGCAAGAGAATGCACTTTTATCGGTATTGAGATCTAATAAAGAGGCGTTCGGTTGGAGTATGGAGGACATCAAAGGGATTAGTCCCTTGATTGTTGAACATCATATACATGTGATGGATGATGCCAGACCAACCCGAGAACCACAGAGACGGTTAAATCCCGTCATGAAGGAAGCGGTGATGAAAGAGATCGTCAAATGCCTAGATAATGGTATTATATACCCCATCTCCGATAGCCAATGGGTGAGTCCTATACATGTCGTTCCTAAGAAATCCGGCATCACTGTTATTACCAATGAGGCAAATGAGTTGATTCAGACACGCGCCCAAACTGGGTGGCGTGTATGTATTGATTATAGAAAACTCAATGCTGCCACGAGGAAAGACCACTTTCCTCTACCATTCATTGATCAAATGCTGGAACGCTTAGCGGGACGAGAGTATTATTGCTTTATGGATGGATACTCAGGCTATAATCAGGTCCCCATCGCCAAAAAGGATCAAGATAAAACCACTTTTACTTGTCCTTTTGGTACCTTTGCTTACAGTCGCATGCCCTTTGGGTTATGCAATGCTCCCGCTACCTTTCAGCGGTGTATGATGGGGATATTCTCTGATATGGTAGAGAATTTTCTGGAGATCTTTATGGACGATTTCTCGATTTTTGGAGACTCTTTTTCTTATTGCCTATCGAATCTTGACGCAGTTCTTACTCGTTGCAAAGAGAAGAACCTAACTTTGAACTGGGAAAAATGCCATTTCATGGTCCAAGAAGGAATTGTACTTGGACATGTTATTTCACAGAAAGGCATTGAGGTTGACAGAGCTAAGATAGATGTCATTCAAAACCTCCATCATCCCAAAAGCGTCAAAGATATTCGATCTTTCCTTGGCCATGCGGGCTTTTATAGGAGATTCATTAAGGACTTTAGCAAAATTGCTAGACCTTTAACTCTTCTCCTGGCCAAGGATACGACCTTCCACTTTGACTCGGACTGTGAGACAGCTTTCGACTCACTTAAACACTCACTCACTTCAGCCCCCGTTCTATCGTCTCCAAATTGGGACTACCCCTTTGAGCTGATGTGTGACGCATCCGACTTTGCAGTAGGTGCAGTCTTAGGACAGCACATTGAAAAGATGCCACACGTGATCTACTATGCAAGTAAGACCCTGAACGATGCACAAATCAACTATACAACCACCGAGAAAGAACTTTTAGCGGTTGTATTTGCATTAGAAAAATTCAGGCCTTACTTAATTGGCTCTCCTATAGTTGTGTACACTGACCGTTCCGCCTTAAAACATCTTCTGGCAAAGAAAGATGCAAAAGGTCAACTAATACGTTGGATCCTTCTGTTACAAGAATTTGATCTTGTTATCAAAGATAAGAAAGGATGTGAAAACGTTGTAGCCGACCATCTTTCACGCATCTCTTCTTCCCTTGTGACCCTGCCGATCAATGATTCATTTCCTGACGAACAACTCTTGAGCGTATCCAATGAACCTTGGTTCAAGGATATTGTAAACTATCTGGTCACAGGACTTATACCCAGCGATTGGTCAAAACAGGACAAATACCGTTTTCTATCCCAAGTAAAACACTTTTACTGGGATGATCCCTATTTGTTTAAATATTGTCCTGATCAGATCATTCGCCGGTGTATCCCAAAAGAAGAGTTCAAGAGTGTTCTTTCTTTTTGTCATGATCAGGCCTGTGGGGGTCACTTCGGTCCTAAAGAGACGGCGGAAAAGGTTTTGCAATGTGGATTTTATTGGCCGACGTTATTCAAGGACGCATTTGAGTATTGCAAAACCTGTACACAATGTCAGTACACGGGTAGAATCTCCCGGAGAAATGAAATGCCTCAGCAACCCATTCTGGTTGTTGAAATATTCGATATTTGGGGCATTGATTTTATGGGTCCCTTTCCCAACTCCTTTAGGAATTTGTACATACTGCTGGCGGTTGATTATGTCTCAAAGTGGGTTGAAGCCATTCCATGTCGCACTAATGACAGGAAAGTTGTCATTAAGTTCTTGAAAGAAAATATCTTTTCGTGATTTGGACACCCACGCGCTATTATTAGCGATAATGGGACACATTTCTGCAACAGGTCCTTCGAGACTCTAATGCAGAAATACGCAATCAACCACCGACTTTCTACACCCTATCATCCCCAAACATGCGGGCAGGCTGAAATCTCAAACAGACAAATCAAACTTATCCTGGAGAAGACTGTTGCTAAGAATAGAAAAGACCGGTCAACCAAACTGACGGATGCTCTTTGGGCATTCAGGACTGCATATAAAACCGACCTAGGGATGTCTCCATATAGGATAGTGTTTGGGAAGGCATGTCACTTACCCGTCGAGATAGAGCATAAAGCATTGTGGGCTATAAAGGAAATAAATTTTGATCTAAACCTAGCCTGCAACTTTCGGAAGCTGCAACTAAATGAGCTAAGCGAACTCCGCGATGAAGCTTATGATAACGCTGTAATTGTAAAGAATAGGACTAAGGTTTTTCACGATAAAAACATTTTGAGGAAAATATTTTCACCTGGTCAACAAGTCCTTCTTTATGATTCACGATTACACCTTCACGCGGGTAAGCTTCGATCTCGGTGGAAGGGACCTTTTGTTGTGCGGTCTGTATACCCGCACGGGGCAGTAGAAGTAGAAAATGTTAAAAACGGCATATTTTTCAAAGTGAATGGACATAGACTAAAGCCGTATTTTTCCACTGACCCCACGGAGGAGCTCTTGTTCTTACAAGAGCCAGTTTATTTGGATTAAAATTCCTCCGTCTCACCTTCATGTCCTGTATATCACTGCATCATGTTTTTGAATGAAGGTAAGTGAAAAGAATAAGTTTGGGGGAAGTTCTTCGCTTATATATTTTTCCCCCACTAATAATTCCCCCTAGGCTTACAGTTTTTGTAGGTATAGCGATTGGCAACAGTGAGGACACTGTTGAAATCAAGTTTGGGGGAGGTTTGTGCTTATTTTTGCATCATGTGCATATCATCAGCATAAGCACAAAACATTTCTTTTAAAAATCTATAAAAATTTTAAAAAAAATTCAAAACCTACAAAAATTTAAAAAAATTTCAAATATAAAAATATTTTAATATTTAAACTTTTTTGTATATAAATAAGATAATAAAAGATTAGATAGTGAAAAATTACATCCATGAGATTAGAAAAATTTAAGAAAACTAAGAAAATTAGAAGTTTTCTTATACGAACTGGTAATAAGTAGTTATGAGCCGTTGTCCCAAGGGTTAGTAAGATAAAGGAAGTCACTAATCTGAGGATAAAAATAAGTCTGAAAAATAGTTTCTATTCTGGAAGCCAAACATTTTGAACGTTGCTACCCTGCTATTCGCACTTACATACGTCTTCAAGCCTGGGATAGTAGAGGATACCTTGAAATGCTCTTGTCTTAAAACCAAAAGTATGAAGGAAATAAAAAAATGAAAAAAAAGTGAATAAAAAATATAAAGTGGTGAGAAAAATGGACACTGGTTTTGTTATCACCGAGGGCAATAAAAATATATAGCGAGGGTGCCTCTTCACCTAGTGCCCTAAGGCCAAATGGTCTGGGAGTCACTGCTATGCCTAAGGTGGTGCAAGACGAGGAAAATACACCAAGTAAGCAAGCACAGGAGTAATCGGTCGGTTAGTACCTCAAGAAGTATTAACGGTCGCATGAAAGTGTGTGAGCAATCTCATCTAAATATTCATAATTCAAAAAGTACTGAGGCTGATGGGCAAGAGTATGATAGCTTGAATTGAATTCTCCGGATGTAGGGATGTCTTTACACACACGCAGGGTGATATGATCGATGTTTGGAATAAAGATAGAAATGAAGAATAAGACGATGTTTTATTGAGGGAGGACGTGATTTCTGACATCTTTTCATGACTATTAAGATATGGCTCATGACAACCGAAAAGCTAGCTTAGTTGGAAACCCTAATTTTCAAGGCTTTTATATTACAATTCTTTTCTTTAAATGTAATATTCATGATCTTCCTTTTATTATTGGATTTTGTGGGTGCAATCCGCTGAAAACCCTCAGGAGACAACACTCCTCCTAATAGGGACACCTAGAGGTTTAAAGGCTTGTTGCACATGATCAGTGCAATCGTGTTGCCTACGAAAGTGTGCTGGTCAGTTTTTCTCTTTCTTTATTTTCTCCTTCTCTTTTTACATAAAAAGTTCGCTCGAGACGATCGAAATTAAGTTTGGGGGAATTTGATTAGTCGAAAATATTGCATCTTTTAATCGGCAATTTCCTCATCATTTGCATTCATATAGAAGTGTTCGGCATTCATATAACACATATTAGCAAAACTATCGTAAAATATCAGATTACATGTGTTAGACCTTAAAACCGGCATTTCTAGGGAAATTGACTGCATTTCATAGCATGGCATCATTCCTATATATCGCAACCCGTGTTTCGAAGTCCGTGCAGGAAAATCAGAAGATCGGTCAAAATTTACATGACAAGACTGTTAAAAGATACGCCAACTCAAGGATTTGGAATCTGGTATTGATCTAAGGGGACTTCAGGAATTCAATATATCATAAAAGAGACCTGAAGACATAAGAAGCAAACACAGCAAAGTTGAATCCATAAGGCTACTAAATGGTCACGGTTCCGCGGCCTAAGCCTCCTTGTGCCGCGGAACCGCGGTCAACTTGCCACCTCAGCCCTACTTCTTTGCACCATAACTCCTATGCAAGCTTACAGACTTCAGAAAGATATAACAAATTTCAGAAAGCCCCAGAAGCTTCTGCCAGATCAGCAAACCCTTGTTCCTACACTAAACTAGCCTTGTATTCTAGAAAGTTCTCCCTAAACCCTAGGTTAAACCCTAAGCTAAGCCTAACTAACTATTTCTAGAAGTCTTTCAACAAACTTTTGGAGGGAACTTCTATTTCAAACTCAAGGCTTAGGCTTTGGGAGATCTATAAATTGGACCCTAGGCTCACTTGTAAAAGGGATTGAATTGAATTCATATTATTGATTCCATTTCATTCATTGATTCATTGTTGTTGAGTAGAAACCCTAGTTCTTCTTCTTCTACACAACAACAACCACCTCCAAACCCTAATCCTAATCCAATCCACAAATACCCACTTCAAGATTCATGGAGTTCAAGCCAAGCAAGTCTTCTACAACCCTTTAGAAGCAAAGCCGGACTTCATCGGAGCACGAGGTCGAAGCGATCCAAGACTCAAGAAGCCGAGCGATGCAAGATTCGACGAGCAAAGTTCCTTCCTCTTGTAATTCTTGAGAGTTGTAACTTCTTGTTGATATAATAAAGGTGAAGATTCTTTAAACTTGTGTACATTTTAATTCTTGCATCATGATTTCATTTCAATTCTTGAATGCATTCTTTGTGATGATGTGTGAATAAACTCCGCTCGTGGAGGAGTCGAGATGATCGTAGAATGATGATGTTGATAAACCTTTAAACGTTTTCTTAAGTCCTATAGCGATTGTAAATTCTTGAAAATAGAATGATCGATGATCTAGATCGATGTGAAATGGGTTCTTGATTCTTTCGCACGATCTAGAGAATCAACGATCGATCATTGGATTTTCAAGAAGCTATCTAGTGAATGTGATTCATCGAAAGGACAAAGGATAGGACGAAGAACCCTAATTCTTCGCAAGATCCTTAAACCTCGATCAATCGACATCATGTTAGCATCAATTCTCTAAAGGATAAGAAACGTTGATTTCTAATCTTCATCACATCTACAATCTAATCGATTCCTACGAGCTTTATTACAAATCTTGAAACCCTAAGTGATTGGAATTCTATCGAAACTCGATTCTTGATGTTTATCATTTTCTTGATTCTTGATTAGAATAGTGACACTTGAAACATTTGATAAAATCTTGAATCATGTTTTCTTTTCTTTTCGATTAACTTTTCAATTCAAACAAATCTAACATAGAAACGAATCGCACAATCCCTACGGACGATCCGCACTCGCTTACGATCTACAACTGACACCGTAATTGATTGCGGTCAAATATAATTCTTTGATTGTGAATTTTATTCAATTTTCTAAATACCGACACAAAGAAACTTATTCGTTTTATTCGATTTACACAGTCTTGAATTTTACAATTCAAATCAATAACCAGCCAACTGCGGAAGCAGATTTAAGAAGCTTCTTCATTCCGGACGCCCCGGTTGTTCCTTTCGCAGAGCTTGTTGCTTCACATGTCGATGAAGAGACGTTCTTCTTAGGGTTTATCGGCCTATGGTTGAGCTGGTTTATGCTTCCGATGCACCCTCGCTACATGAGGCCGTCTATCTTTTATCCCACCCACCGTATAGTTGCAGGGACGCGTGTGGCCGTTGGGATAGCGGGGCTGGCTCATCTATACCACGTCCTGAGCTTAGCAGCGGATACTACTCAACCTGGGGTAAAACCTGTTCATCTTCCGCTGCACTACTTTACGTCCTGGGGCGAAATGCACGTGCTTGGTGCTTTCGGAGTCCATAAACGGCCCCGCTTCTACGACAGTTATAATTTTCCCCGGGTCATTTTTCTTGTTGACGCTTCCACATTAGATCCGTCGCAACGAGAGGCTCGACGTATGGTCCTTCACCCGAGTATGGTCGGGGATGGTATGACTTTTGTCGACAGATTCTTAACTATCGGCAAGGAATCTACCAAGGCGGTGAAACCGCTGCGTGATACTTTCAAAGACGAGGCTCCCACGTTGAAGGCTCGGGAGATCCTACACTTATATTCAATCAGGCCAGGCTTTCTAGTGTTCAGGAAGGGCGCCTCGGTATTGTTCATGAGGTATAACCCACACTGTTTCGCTCAACAGTCGGGTTATGATCAAAGTGTCCCGCTCGAGGCATTCTTAGCCGAGACGGTTGCTACGGAAGAGGGTATCCGCAGCGCTCTGCACCACTTTATGTGGCTAAATACGGGGTCTAACTTTCTCATCAGCGAGCCAAGCTACGTGCCGAAAGCTTCGAATGCCTACGTAGCGTGGTATCAGCATGCGACATGTGCTGTTATCAGGGAAGAGAGGCGGCTATTACTTGATCATAAGGATGCTGTCCCAGCTGATAATCCGGCAGTTCTTTTGAAGCGACAGACCACCGTTCGTCCTTCCTTAAGAGAAGCTGCTGCGGTTGTGGTCCCGCGCACCTTCCTTGAGAAGCCTCCACCCCGTGTTCCTGTAGAAACGGTAGCTGTAGCGTCCCCGGAATCCGGCATTGGTGCAGAAATTGGGACCCGTCGCCTAAAAATGCCCGTCAAGCACAAGCTCTTGTCATCGGCCGGTGGCATCCGCTCGTAGAAAAAGAAGTCGTTATTTTTTGCCGATGTCATATTTGGCCAGGAGTCGCATGCTTCCTATAGCGAGGGTTTGTGTGAGTACGGGACCAATGAGGGTTTATTCATCATACCTACGGATGATACTGATTTCTAGGCTGCCCTTGTAGCTTCCGAGTGACTAGCTCGCGAAGAAGCGGCGCTGATTACTATCGCGAAATCAGATTTACTTACAGTTATGTTCTTCCACGATTATCTCTTTTCTCTTTATTATGTTTGTATTGACGTTTTCTTTTTCCACGGGTATTTCTGCCGAAGAGGCTCTCGCGGTTTCCCTCTGGACATTCGAGAAGGAAGAGAGGCTCTGCGTTTCTTTGGGCCTTGGTAAAATTCAGTTCATTGTGCCTTAATTCTTTTTTTTATTCGTGCCCTGACTCTCTCTTTCATCATGTTGCAGAGACTACCTCAACTCAGGTCATTCCGAATGCAGTGTCGATCCCGAGTGGCGATGCAGCGGAACCCTTGAAACCAGCTACCGTGACCACGGCCCTCCCAGGCTTACCACAGGAGGCTTCACTGAAATAGCCGATGATGGATGCCGTATCGGCTCCGGAGGCAGAGCTTGGTTCGGAAGATGACGTTCCTTTGTCGGAAGTCTTGAGGAAGTCATTCCTCACGGCCCAGACCGAAAGGAAGCGCATGAAGAGTGCAACGAAGGAGCGCGACGTCGTCTTGGCCGTAGGTGCAGGCTCAAGTAATACTCCATCTATTGATATTCCTTTGGCGGATGTTCCAGCTGCCTTGTCTACTGCCCATAGACAGGTTGCACGCGCGACTCGTGAAGAAACTAGAAAGTTACTTCGAGGTAATGTAATGCCCAGTATTTTTATTAGAACTCAATCCTCAAATTCGGATATACTTTTTTCCTGCAGGGCCAAGTCCTGACAATGGGATGGTAGGCAAAACGCTGGCGGCTACAGAGCCTAAAGTGGCTACTCTTTCCTAGGAATCTGGGACCGTCCAGAAAGCTGCTCTCTCTCCCTATGGCTCTTTGGTATTGGTGGGCGTCGCAAGCATCACGACGGCCCTCGTTGAGTCAGGGGATGAAGCTATGGGCGCGGAATCTACTCCTCCGGGAGAGAGCGAAGAAGCCGTTACACCCAGTGATGCCTCTGTCATGGTTTCGGTCCATGAGTTATCAGGTAATCGGTGAGTTGCTATTATCGCGTTTTTCAATCTTGTTCAGCCCTTCTAATGATAGTACAGGCGCGGTGAACCCCGAGGCTATGCCATCTGAAGAAGCATCACCAGTCGCTGCTCTGACGGTCGTTGTCCCCTCGCTTTCTTCTGCTCCCTCTCAAATATTGGAAGGTATGGGTTTGAGACTTACCTATTTTACTATGGGTACCATCCTCCTTGTATTGATAGTATATTGTCGCAACTCTGCAGGAGTACTTTTCGACCATCTATATCAGGTGTTGAACCCGCATTTCTTCTTCCAGTCGGAAGTCGTTCCGCCTCCTGGTATTGGTTAGTTTATTCTTCAACTGACGTCTCTTCCTTTCTTTTACGAATAGACGTGTTTTTGCTAAGCTTTCTTCATATTGAATATAGCGTCACGGGTCGAAGGAGGGGGTGAAAGAACAATCGTGTCTCCGACGCTCCCCGTCCTGCCGCCTGTCACAGCTGGTATAATAAACTTCATCGATCATATGTTTCCTTCATTTCCTGAGTCGGGATTTGACCGTAATTCATTTTGCAGCAATTGCACTGGCTCCCGCTCCTTTCGAGTCCCGCATTCCGATGCCCGCAGGGCCCTTTGCCAAACGCATATCTTCCAGGGACGCCGCAAACAGTCGTCGAATGTTGAGCAAATTCGTTGAAAATCTTGACGCCACATCAGCTGCAAATTTTGCTGTTGAAGTTAACCTAATGCTAGCGACACTCATGAACTTCCATGATGAAGATCTTGTCGTCTTTTGGGTTGATTACGGCAGAAAGATCGAGGTTTGCCTGCATGAGATTGAGCTCAAACGTCTCGCTCCTGAGGTTTTGGCTTTGAACTCTTAGCGGGTTGCGTGGGTCGAGCATAGTGTTCCTTTCATTCGCCATTCTGAACAAGAGGCGAGCCTGAGACGAAAGGAACATGAGGTGGCTTCCAGCGAATCCGTCCGACTACGCGCCTAGATTGATGCAAATGCTGCACAGCTAAAAGCTATTTTTGAAAATCTCCAGAGATGTATTTCAGATGACGCTGAGGCGGACGCTTGACTTCGCCGAGCGGGTCATGCAAGACTGTGAAGCTGCCATGCTAGAAGCCGATGGGAAGCTTTCGTCTCGTTTATGACAACGTGCTCAGGTTGAAGCGGAGTTGGCCGCGGTGGCTGATCATGAGAAAAGATTGAGAGGAGCGCGCAAGCGGCTTGCTGATTTGTTGAAGACGCCTTCTCCTCAATAACCGTCTTTGTACCCCTTTTTTATTGACTGTAATCTTGCGATTTATGAATAACATGTATTCATTTCAATTCCTTTGTGAAATGTATCTTGTATTCACTTGCATTCATGAATAAAAGACATATTTTATTTCATATTGGCATGTCCCTTTAGCAAATGCGTCTTGTATATAGTCTATCTTGATCTCCTTGCAGGGCAGCGATGGCTTAGAAGAAGGGTTCAGATCTGTCGCCTAAGACTTTTCAACTTTATGAGCCATGAGGGTCTCATAAAGACTTTTCTCCCTACGAGTCGTAAGGATCCCGTAGGTGTATTTTCTCCTTAGGAGTCGTGAGGATTCCTAAGTGCGTTTTCTCTTGAGAGTCGTAAGAATCCCACAAGAGAGTTTCCCCCCTTACAAGTCGAGAGGTCTCGTAAGTGGTTGTTTCCCTCCTTATCGATATTCAACTTCGGAGAGTGTAGCCCATGAATAGTATGCAATAGTCCACCTTGGACCGACTTGCATGGCCCCAGTGCTTAGGAAACGGGTCCTTATCCCCGTTGCCTAAGGCTTTTCCCTACGAGTCGAGACAAGTCGAGAAGTTTTCGCAAGGACACTAATTTCCTCATATGTCGAGACGAATCGAGAAGTTCTTGCAAGGGTGTCCTAACGTCACAGTTAACACCTGCTAATAGAAGTCCGTTAGGGTCTGTGGTACTAGGGTTTTTACCCGTCGCACCGTTGCGTTGGCCGATATATTCCCCGATATGCAATCTTGTTGTTCGGGTAGCCCCGCGACTGTCGTGTCTCTAATACCTTCGAGGGCTGGACAAGACGTCTTCAAGTAATCTTCCAGGTGATATTACCGTTGAAAGAGAAAGCGTTAGGGATATTCCATGTCGCTTTTTACTTGAGGTTAGACTTAGTTTGGAAGCCCCGATGAGTCATGACCACTCCGTACTGGAGTAGGATGATCTCCGATGGTCTTTCAAGTCTCATTTGAGTTGCCATCAAGACCCTGAAGCTAGGAATCTACCTTTTCTTCGTTTGTTGACATTGTGTATGCAATATTGCAACGAATGTCGAGGTTGTCTCTGGGTTATCTGTGAACCGTCGGGATTTGGAACTAGGGGACTTTGCCCTGGCTCCGTTTGTTGATGTCGCGTCTGTATCCTGCTAGAGGGAGAAAGAACGTTGTTTTTGATCTCTAGGCTGTGGATGCTGCTGTCGAGACTTGGAACTAGGGACTCTGCTATGGCTCCGAGGTAGTCTCTAGGTTGAACCGTCGAGATTTGGAATTAGGGGACTTTGCCGTGGCTCCGTTTTGCTGACGTCGTATCTGCTTCTGGTTGGAATGAGAAGGAACGCCATTGTTGATTTCCAGGCTGTAGGTGTAGCCATCGAGATCTAGCTTCCCTTTGCCGAAGCCTGGTGGGACAATGTGGTTCCCTTTTCGTTTGTGCCCATGGATTGTATACAGGGGTCAATATGATCTCACCTGCAGGGCAGAAATTTCATTTCATATTTTTATTTCTTTCCGTGATGCTCTTTCATTTCAGCTTTTTATATCGCGAAAGTCGCGATTGCCCAATCATTTCGGCTATTTTTTCGTGGTGCCCAATCATTTCGGTTATATTTCTTTTTCTTTACTCGCTGCTTTTTATTGCGAGTTGCCCAATCATTTCGGATATTTTTATAAGCATATATTTTACTCGCTGATTTTTGTTGCAAGTTGCCATATCATTTCGGATATTTCATATGCATTTTTGCTCGCTGATTTTTATTGCGGGTATGGAACTTGAGATCTGACACCAATTTTGGCATCAGCATCGCTGTGACTGGAATATTGCCAGAAGCGAATCATCATTTGCCGTAAAAGGGCTCGGAATTTGCCAATCTTGGGCATCAGTATCGCTATCACTGGAATGTTGCCAGGAGCGAATCATCATTTTCCTTTATCGATTCGAACAAAGGTAGCTTAGAAAATAGGGTTGGGATTCTGTCGACTAAGGCTTTTTAACTTCATGAGCCGTAAGGGTCTCATAAATGTGTTCCTCCCTACGAGTCTTGAGGATCTCGTAGGTGTGTTTTCTCCTTAGGAGTCATGAGGATTCCTAAATGTGTGTTCTCTTATAAGTCGTAAGGATCTTACAAGAGTGTTTTCTCCTTATAAGTCAAGAGGACTTACAAGTGTCATTCACCACATGAGGACATTCCTCGTCTTTGGAGGGACTTGGTGGGGGAAACATTTATTTGTGCCCGTAGATTGTATACAAGGGCCGATATCGGACCGCCTGTATGGAAACTTGGGGAATGTGATGGCTTAAGAACATGTTCAGGTCCCTGTATCTTAGGGCTTTTGAATCCTATGAGCCATGAGGGTCTCATAAGGGGGATTCTCCTTACGAGTCATGAGGATCTCGTAAGTGTAATTTCTCTTTAGGGATCGTGGGGATCTCTAAGTGTGTTGCTCCCTCGTGAGTCGTAAGGATCTCACGCAGTTATTTTCTCCTTACAAAGTCGAGAGGACCTTGCAAGTGTGCATGAAATTTTTTTTACGAGTCTGCTCCCTTTCGGGTTTTCACGAACTCGCCGGCAGTCCTGCTGTTTTGACTCACGGAGCCCTTTCGGGTTTTCATCTATGCCCATTTTTCTTGTAGACGTAACATTTTTTTTCGCGATGAAACTCTCGAGAAAAGTTTCACCACATGTGACCCATCTGTTTGCCGGTGGGATTTGAGTTGCAGTTCTCACCGCTGGGACTTGTGGACTTACATTACACTATTGCCGTGTTAGAGGCGACGTTGTTAGTTTAAGGACATCTCGGTCCATTGTTAGTTTAAGGACATCTCGATCCACAGCTAGTTTAAGGACGTTGCGGTCCGTAGGGGATTTTGAGGAAAGGTTTCGCTGGATACTACTTATAGAGTTTGGACTCAGGAAGATAGAGAGCGGACACGAGCGTCATCATCCCTCATTAACCTGAGCCGTGACTTGTCAAGCGTAGTATTTCTTAAGGAACCGACTGTTTATTGGCCTGAAGGGTCTTTCGCCATGCATATCCATAAGCAAGTAGGACCCGCCTTGGTAGACCTTGTCTATGATGTACGGGCCCTCATAGTTCGGCTCGAATTTCCCTCATTTGGCACGGTTGGGGATTATAGGTCTTTTTACGACTAACACGAGTTAGCTTTGGCAGAATGTTCTCGGCTTAGTCAATTTTTCGTATGAGCGCGTCATCCTTGCTTTGTAAGCTTCCAGGTTTTGTTGCGCCATGAGACGAGTTTCATCGAGGGCATCGAGCTCCTCAAGCCGAAGATGGGCATTTTCTTCATCCGTCAGTTCGTACCGAACCGCCATTCATAGAGATAGTAGCTCTATCTCCAAGTACCGTTTCCATGCCAAATACTAACGCAAATGGCGTTGTGTTCGTGGCCGTCTTGAACGTAGTCCGATAGGCCCAGAGAGCTTCATGCAATTTCTCATGCCGGTCCTTTTTATTTCTGGACACCGTTTTCTTTATGATCTTTGTCAAGATCTTGTTGAAAGCCTCAGCTAGACCGTTAACTCGAGGATTATAGACTGAAGAATATCTTCAATCTATATTATGTTGTTGTGCGAAGTGACTGATTTTATGGCTTCTGTAGGCTGGCCCATTATCTGAGATGATCCGTCGCGGAGTGCCGAACCGGTAGTTGACATGTGTTTTGAAGAAATGGAGGATGTTCTCCGTCTTTACCTCCCTCAACGGTATTGCTTCTACCCACTTAGAGAAGTAATCGGTTGTTGCTAGTATGAACCGACGTCCCTTGGATGATGCCGGTTCGATGGGCCCAATTATATCGGTTCCCCACATTTCGAATGGCCAGCTAGCCAATGTTAGGTGTAGCGGATTCGGATGCTGGTGGATGAAGTCCCTATGAATTTGGCATAAATGACACTGCTTCGCATATTCGAGACAGTCTTGAATTATCGTGGGCCAATAATAACGCATTATCTTGATCTTCAACTTCATTTTAGGCCCAGCCTGATGAGAACCACAGAGTCCGTCATGAGTTTCTTGGACGACTCTCCTTGCTTCTTCTGGCCTTATACACCTTAACTACAAACAATCGAACGATCTCTTATATAGAGTATCATTGACGAAGGCGAAAGACAGAGCTCGCTTCATGAGCTTATGTCTTGACGATGCATTATTGGGCATTCGATGGGATTTGAAGTAGTCTATGAAGACTTCTCTCCAATCCTCAGCCTTTTCTTCATCCTCTACTTGGAAAGACGCTTGTTTGGTCGCTTCCCCTCCTTTAGACGTCTTCGGAGATATCTCTGCTGGCGCGAGAATCCGGCGGCTTTGCACAATGGTCCTTACATCATCAAGGTTTTCGTCGACCAGTTATTTAGCGAGCTTGGCTAACGCATCTGCTTTGCTATTTTCCGCACATGGTATGCTTTCCAGAGTGTAGGAGGGGATTTGCGTTAGCAGTTGCTGCACTCATTCACCATACCTGATCAGTTCTGGTTTGCACGTCTGGTAGTCGTCATTTACTTGGCTAACGACCAGCTGGGAGTCTCCAAATATGAGGAGGTTTTCAATGCCCATGTCGACAGCAATCTCAAGACCTGCTATCAAAGCTTCATACCCAGCCTCATTGTTTGTTCTCGGCTCCGTTAAAGAAAGGGCAACACGCATTATCCCTCCTTGTGGAGTCACAAAGATAAGGCCCGTCCCGGCTTTAATCATGGGGGTGTTTTGCTTTCGCTTCTTCAAGGAGGACGCTCCATCGAAGTAGAGTTCCCATTGGGTATCATTCCCTTCTTTCTCCCGTCAATTGCATCAAATGCGTGTTCGTCCGGTAACTCGCAGTTCAAGAGAGAGTCGGCAGGTATCGGATGTTCAGCGAGAAAGTCGGTGATGGCCTGGCCTTTTATTGCCTGAGGGGTCGATATACAATCGAGAACTCTATCAAGAGGAGGGCCCATTTGGCAAGCTTTCCTGTTAGCATGGTTCTTAACATCAAATACTTGAGAGGATCCACCTTTGATATGAGTTGGACCTCATGTGCCAATGCATAATGTCGAAGCTTCGTTACCGCGAAGATCAGTGCCAAGCAATGCTTTTCGATGGGGGAGTAGTTATTTTCTGCCCCAGGAGAACTCGACTCAAAAAGTAGAGAGCTCTCTCCTTCCCCTGGTCGTTCTCTTATGCCCATAGCGCACCTAAAGAATCTTCAAGGGCTGTTGTGTACAGAATGAGGGGTGCCACGCCCCGCTTCCCAGTGTACGGCGAAGGGGACGCGACTAGGCCGCTACGTATTTACTCAGAAGCAAATACGCTAAGCGTAACTAAGCAATATAAATATAAATGCACAAGAGAAAAGATATAATAAAACAACAACTTTATTTATTCACATTCTTTCTGTACAATGCATGGGAAAGTAAATACAACTGATGAAAACAATGCCTAAACAGTGGTATAACAGAAAAGAAAAGTACTGAAATAAAAGTATACAATGTAGCTAGAGCTCTGGATCGTATGTAAGATGGTCCAAGTCCTCGCTGGTAGGCTCGATCTCCTGAGTGCTCAGATCACCTGACAACATTCCAAAGAAGAAAGAGAAGGAATGTCGTCAGCGAACAAATCGCTCGGTAAGTCCCAAAGATAAGGGAGAAATAGAATAGACAAAGAGAAAGAGTGTAGCTTTTAAAGTTGTATTATATTGTTATAAGGTTGTATTTAGTGCTAACACTGTTGTTATCGTAAGTTCAAAGGTGAATGTCAACCAATCTCAAGAGTGTTCTCAAACCCAACAGGCTGTAATCCAGAGGTAGGGAACTACGGGTCCGAATCAAATGTTAGTAACGGGACTTCGACCGTCGTCGAAGTATTCCAAACTCTACAGGCTATAATCCAGGAGCATGGAAACACATGCCCTCATGATAGCTTGCTTGTGTTAGTAGACATGGATTCATGATCTAGGAGGACTCTTGAGATTCTGTTGGATTCACGAATGAACTGCCCCAATACCCCGTGTATTTATTGTATTGATAGTAATGATTGTACTGATTGTATTGTATTGTATTGTATTGTCTTGAAAATTAAATTGTATAAATGACTTTCCGAAACCATGATATCAGTAAATGGATGTAACTGGAGAATCATGGATGTAACTGAAAAATCATGTAAATGGAAGTATATCCATGGTTCGGTTCGGTCAATATAGATTGAATAGTTTGAATATATGAATTCATGTTGAATTATAGTTTGGATACTTGAATCATATTCAAGTCAGATTACTATTAATGAGACTCAGTCTGAGTCAGATAATTAGAAAGAGAAATTGAAGTCCTGATTGTTTTGATGTTATCGGTAACCGCTGCACATGGGCGGCGGGATATGTGTCTTTTTCAGAAACGATTACCTTATTGATAACACCGTTGTTAAGTTGTTTACCTTAAATAGGAAAGCTCCCACTTCTCCGGCTCTCTGAGGCTCAAGAGATTGGTCCCGCTTAAACCTTTATCTACTAGGGTCCTTAGGGTAATTTATAGAACTTGAGCGGGTTTTATGTAAAAATAATTTTTGTATACTTTTTAAAATACACCCCAAGTATTTAATTATCGTCTTTAGAGTTTTCATAGTGGTAGATTTTATCATTGTGATATTTCTAGTGAATAAACCTATTTTTCATAATACAAGGTATTTAATTGTAAAGTATTGGTCTTGTATGGAATTTCATGGTATTTTCATGTAAAGTGATTCTTTTGATTTAGAAAAGTTGGAATACTTATATTATATCAAAAATAGGTATTTTGATAATACATACATACATACATATATATATATATATATATATATTTATAAAAATAATTTTTAATTTATTATTTTCTAGAAATCTCATTTTCTTAAGATATTTGTATTTTAAATCTTTCAAGACCGAATGCTCCTGGCGGAGGTCTGCATCTCGCACTACTAAGCCCAGGGATGTACGATAATCCGCACCATCCCAGTCGGGTTCCCCAAATGGGTTGTAGCGGTGCTTTGCAAAGATTTATAAAATTACTTAATCCTTTAGAAAATGGTTTTATTAATTCATGGCATTTATTTGAAATGTTTCATTTTCCCGTATTCTATGTTCCCGAAAGGTATTGTGCTATGTTGCATATGAGTGTAGTGAGGAGGTAAGTCATTATCTCGTGATCTACTTAAAGATATAGCAAGTTTGTGATGTTTAAATGTCGAAATGAAACTATATGGTATTTTAGTGAAAAAGTACGGTAAAAGTTACAAAATGAATTAGATTGTCATGAAACTTGATCAACATGTTTATTAATGTTTAATAGTCAAACATGTAAGAGTTTTGTGTGTAAGTATTTAAGAAAATGTTGGATTTTTAGAAAGAACAGAATCGGAAATCGGTTTAACTCTGATTCCTTCGGGTTTTGAAATTTCATATTTTAAGAACAAGATTAGAGAAGAGGGAGGGGGACTTATTATCTTAGAAGTTAGGGATGAGGAAGAAGAAGTAAACGTAGCTTCCGGTGCGTCGTTTCTTTGCCGGGAGCTCCTAGGGTCGTCGTCGGAAAATCGCCGAAGCTTTCGCCCTTCGCTACTCCAAAAGTACACTAAGAGTCTGGGGATTTCTTGAGAGTTTGAGGGGTGTGTGTTTAGGAGTTGTATTTATAGGGTAAGGTTAGGGTTTAGGGTAGGCGAAAGGTTTAAATGAAAAAATATGATAAAATGTATTAAAATGTATTAAAAGTGGAGTAATTGGTGTTTTAAAGATGCTCTATTACTGATCTGAGAAATTAAAGTATGCAGGTGTACAGGGGAGATGAAGAGGCAACTTTTTCCTGTTGGTGACTCAGCGGTCCGGCCGAGTCAGGCCGCCGCCGGCGGCCCGAGTCGGCCAGTCCGCCAGCCGAGTCAGCCGATTTCGGCCGAGTCAGGTGGCCGGAGTCTCTCTTGTCGCTTCATGTAGCCTCTGGTACTGTTAGGTTTTTGGGTGTAGTGGGGTTTTTGTGAGATATGCACGTGTAAATCCTTGGTATTCTAAAAATTCAAAATAAAACAATATTAAAAATAATGTGGGGTATGAGATTTGAACTCTGGTAGCTTGGTTCAGCAGTGCAAGATATTACCAATGAGCTACAAGCTCTTTCTTGTAATTAAAAAGCAAAACAGGCTTATAACTTTTGCTCAGACAAAAATACTCCTTTCTGAAATTTTGAAAAAATTCTACAGGAAATTTAGGGTTGTTACATTCTACCCTCCTTATAAAAATTTCGTCCTCGAAATTTGTAAAAGGAAAGTGTAACAGATTCAAGGAAAGTTTGGTGACTGAAGTACTGATAGTGTATGAAAAATAGCAAAGTGATACCAGGGTTTGAAAAGGTTTGAAGAGGATTACCAGGGTTATCCTGGCCAACCGTCTCAGCTTCTACGGCTGCCAAATTGTAAGCCTGGAGTCTCGGCACGTTTCTTCATGCATGCTGATACATCGCTGGTTGTCGAGGTAAGGGTGGTCCACGTGGAGGTGGTGCAGGAAGAGTTAACCGAGTATGTGGAGCTTGGATAGCTGATCTAGCTGCGGAATCAGGATTAGTTTGGTTGTTTGGGCAGGTTCTAATGGTATGTGAGGATGATCCATATATTAGGCAAAGCATTTGCTCGTCTGCAATCTTCCATCAGATGTCCAGCTCTCTTGCAGTAGGTACAAAAGGATGGGCTGGGCCTGTTGATTGGTACTCCCAGTCTCCTTGGTACAAATGGTGGTCCTGATGCGGCTTCTCCTGCCATCTGGTTGGCAGGGCGCTTCACTCCGGCACTTTGAGGTCTGCCCTTCTTCTTCACCACCGCCTCATATCTTCGGGCAGCTTTCAAAGCCATATCATGGGTTGGGAAATCCCCTGTAGCTAATGCAGCTTGGATTCCGGGTCCAACCCTTACTGAAATCTTCTAGCTCTGATCTCAGCAGTCGGTATGAGATGGGCCGCAAACCTGTTACGGTCTTGTGTCAGCTGTGTAGTATGCGATATAAAATTGAACATTGAGACATCTCTTACCGACTGAGTATGGTGAACTCAGCGTCATACTCATCTACTGATTTGGTCCACATTGAACCTTGTTGCAGATGGATGAACTCCTATTCCATGTCGAACCTGGAAGTCTTAGAGATGTACTTTGCGTCGAACATGTCTCGGAAAGTCTTCCATTCGATGGGTGGTTCAAGACGACTTTCTTCCGCCTTCCACCAGTTCCGTGCATTGTCCGTGATGTCACGACCTGAAATTGGCACGTGACGCCCCTTAAACTACGCAACGTCTACAGACATAACGCAATTTAAGTAAGCCGAAAACCCAGCAATCTAAACCATCAAAAGTAGTAAGTAATAATAACAATTTTAAAACTTTTGAAATCTCAAACCAAATTCTTTAAAGTCCAACTTTATTTCCTTTAAAATTTTGGCAGCACCTCCTTTGTAAAAACCAGCCACAAAAAGGGGTAAAACATATATATAAGTAAAGCATCCCCAAACGGGAGCAAATACACGCCCAAAGGTGGAAAACAACCACCGCAATAGATATACAACGCCGTAGCGAAGAAATAAAAGATGATATAAATAAAACCGCATAAAAGACCTCCAAGTCACAAAATAATATACAATATCGTCCTCACATCAAGTCTCTAAGTCATACATGAAAATGGTAGATGGAGAGTACATGGTACAACGAATATACAATGAGCAACATCGGATAACCGCAAAACCCATCTATAGCAAAACTGTAAACAGTCAGCCGTAGCGGTATCCGCATCAAAAAATGATACGATAGATAGAAAGCCCTGCCTCGATTGCCCTGAGGGACTACCTGCAAAACACTGTGGCACAACGGGGGTGAGTTGCCTACTCGTGAATAGTAAATAACATATGCAGGTAATCGCAAGTATGCACGTACAACGCGAATCTAACATATGCAAGCGGATAGCAATAAATGGCAATATGTATGCAACAGTCATGAAAGGTACTCTATCAGGTACTACTAATACATGAAGAAATAAATGGCAATATGTATATGCAACCGTCATGAAAGGTACTCTATCAGGTACTACTAATACATGAAGCAATAAATGGCAATATGTATATGCAACAGTCATGAAAGGTACTCTATCAGGTACTACTAATACATGAAGCAATGCATATAAAATAAATGCAGAGTATGGGATAAAACATGTCATCCTCACGGAATCCTGACCACGTGGTAGGACCAAAGTCAATCAGGACAATCAAAATCCTAAATTTCTTCAAATCAGCCTCTAAATTGGCTCTCATATCCTGTAAGTCTCATATATCCTGAATGTCTAATATCAGGTAAATCTCATATATCCTGTATCCAATATCGAGTAAATATCATATATCATGTATCCAATATCGAGTAAATCTCAAATATCGAGTAAGTCTCATGTATCCTGTATCCAATATCGAGTAAGTCTCATGAAATAAATAGGTATATTTGCATGAATCATTATGATGATGTATATAAATTAGATATGTATACATATATATTAGCGTCCCATTCCACTAATATATACATACATACATATATATATATATATAACAGCGTCCCATTCCACTGTTATATATACTTAGGAGTAAAATATCATGAAAACAAGTGTCTAGTATCGACACATAAATAATGATCTATCAGGTGCTGTCACCACGACTGGCCCTGATAGGTATGTATCATATGCTATCTCGAAAACCCGAGGGCCCAGCTTCGACACTTGCAATTCGACGTATCCATACGTACATAATTCCGGTCGGTATCCCCACGATAACCGCCGAGTCTAAATACTGTCACCGGTAGGTATGATTCCCCTGTCAGGCTCATCGCGTGGTCCATCGACATACCTTTCTTGCCCCGGGAAACCTCCGGGCCCCACCATGTACCCGCACACGGCCCACGACGCCTCCTCGCATGGGGTATATATCAGAACCGAGAAATCTCATGGTGGCTGCTGAAATATCATATCAAGAGGAACCGGGATTTTCAAATAATGCATAATTTCATGAAACTACCACGATCCTCAAATCCAGAAAACATCATGAAAAATCCATATCTCAATGCGAAAATCCATGAATATAATATATGCAACATAAAACTGAAATGCGAGTATATAAAGGAAAGCCGCTATTTAAACTGCAACAAGTTAATATATATATCATGTGATTCCTAATTTCTCCAAGTCCATATAATATCAAATAAAGGTGAACATGTAGCTATAACCAGATATATGTGTAAACATGTAGGTATAGCAAGGTATATGTATCTACCTATCTGTAATGATGTAATACCCTCCAGGTATAAGTGTAAATATGTATGCAAGATGTACATGTAACTATGTCTCATTTGTGTATATATCTATCACTAATGGTACAATACCATATAGGTATATGGGTATGATTCCCCCAATCAGAGCAAAGCTCTGTTTGAATTTCAAAAATTCAAAAAAAAATTGAAGCAGCGCTTCAAATCCCGTGCGCTGCGCGCAAAGCGCCATGTGTCAGAAGCTGATACGTCAGCGCAGCGCCCAAGGCAGCGCGCCAAATCAGAGCAAGGCTTAAAGGAAGCAACGCTTCAGTTGCGCAAGCGCTGCGCTGCGCGACACGTGTCAGCGCAGTTGCGCAAGCGCTGCGCTGCGCGACACGTGTCAGCGCAATTGCGCGAGCGCAGTTACGCTGCGCTGTGCGCTGCGCAACACGTGTCAGCGCAGTTGCGCAGCGCAGTGCGCTGCGTGACACGTATCAAGCGCTAGGGCGTTTGCGCCAAACGGAATTAAAATTCTAGTAAGATCTTTCTGTTCTTGTTAAAACAAGAAAATTGTTTTCTGTAAAACAGAAGCCCTTGGATCAAAGATCCAACGGTGGGGAAAATTCCCCTAATCACTCAGAGAAAGATCTCTTCAACAAATTTATGGGCACTATATAAAGGCCCCTAGACCCCAATTCAAAATCATGAAGATCATGATCAAGAACTTAAAACAAAATAGAGAGAGCTTTGAAGAATTTTGAAAAGAACTCAGGAAGAAATCAAGAAAAAAAAAGGTAAAAACCTTTATAAAAAGAAGAAGAAGAAGAATTTCTTCTGAAATAAATCATTGATCTAAGAACAAGGTCAATGATCTTCAATAAAATAAAAATAATAACAGTGCCTTGCACTTTTTTATGAACCATTGGTTCTGGAATCTTAAAAATTCTTTTCTTGAATCCAAAATTGGATCAAGTTATTGAAACAGTGCCTTGCACTTGCAAAATCTGCGCTGTTGCACTTCTGGGTTGGCGCAAGCCACTAGGAAGCGCCACGTGTCAGCAGCGCACTAGCGCAGCACAGTGGTGCAGCACACTGCGCTTGCGCCCACCAGAGCGTGACACATGGCACCATCACATAAGTTTGCGCCTTCCGCTCCTCAATTGGCGCAAAGCGCCTGACAAGCCACGTGGGGTGCTGTCAGAACATTTAATGCAATGCATTATCAAGGGCAGAGCCCAATAAAAAAGGTCTATCAGACCAAATAAAAGTGATATGCACTATTAAAAAGGGCAGAGCCCAATTAAAAGGAAAAAAGTCCAGACTAAAATAAAGTGCAGGGGCAGAGCCCAAGGCCTAACAAGCCAACTACAAATAAAAAGGTTGAATATCATCAACTGGACTTAGCCCAATCATGGCCATAAGTCCTCAAATTAAATTGACTGAGCACGGCTGCTCTTTTAAATCAATTTATATCCGGTTCAAGGGTACATCTCTGAACTCCTCCGACACCTATCGTTGTAATTCTTCAACGACGTCAGAGAGGTGACGGGTCCCGACGGCCATACAATAAAATGGACCACCATGTCCCTAAACTGGCAATGGACCACCATGTCCCTAAACTGGCAATGGACCACTATGTCCCTAAACTGGAACAATAAAGCCTTCAAATGCTCTTTTGTTGGATCTAAATGATCCCGTTTAAGTTAAGCTTAGCCTCAAATATGGCTAACGTGTCCTTAAAATTTCAGACAGACTTTAGTCCCAAATTGGACTATAGATCCCCCCAATCGATTTTGGTTCAAGGGTACATCTCCAAACTCCTCTGACACCTGTCGTTGTAATCCTTCAACGTCGTCAGAGAGGTGACGGGTCCCGACGGACATGCATTAAACGGACCACTACGTCCCTAAACTGGAACAATAGAGCCCCTAAATGCTCTTTCCGTTAAGTTGATCTTAGTCTCAAATCAGACTAACGTATCCTTAACGAACGTTTAAGTTGATCTTAGCCTCAATATGGCTAACGTATCCTTAAACTAAAAACCAAACCCAAATCTAAGTAACTGCGGATTTGGACTAATTCACGTCCTACGGGCGACGACATAAATTAGTCTCCGTATACAATCCACGGGCAACCACAAACAAAACAAACACCGACGACACGAAGTGAAATTTTTGGAGAAGGAGAAAGTGGTTACCGCGATGCGGTAGCATAATTAACTGCAGGGGCTTGCGCCTGCAAGGTAGAGCGTCCCCACAATCAAAAAAACCTCAAGTGAGGGGGAATCTGACGAAGTCTGCTACATCGGCCGTATCTGTCTAAACCTCCGATACATAGTGCCATAAATCAATTTGGCATCTTCGGAGAGGTAGACGGATAAAACCAAATAGCATCTGTCCCAAATCTCAGGCAAGACGTCTTCACATCGTCGCCGCCGTTCGGAGGGGAACAGATTCTGGCACGCCCGGTGGGACCTTTTTCTCTTTCCACTCCACACTTCATGTGTCATGTCCGCGAACAAATCGCGGGTCGCTGTGGTTGCCTGTGGATTCGAGATACTAAGATTTGGTGTCTTGCTCCGTACAGAAAACAGAAGATCAATGGCTTCAAACTGCACTGCCTGCAACTGCAACTCTCGCTCGGTCCCTGCTGGAGGAGTGACTTACGGGCCCCAAGCGGCCTCTCTTTTCAAGATGCCAGTGGAGCAGGTAATTCAAGCCACCACTAGACTATTCTTCGGGACCATGCTCCTACCGATGAGCTTCAATGCCCCAATGACGTTGCAAGAAGCCCCAAAGAAGTCGGTCTTTGATTGACTTACCATTGCCGCGGTCCCTCTCAACGGGTCGCCCGACTCCACTGCCTCGGTTTTTAACAGGCTAGGTCAGAGCTCCAACGGGCCCATGAAAAAGCCAGCAATACCGGAAGATGTTATCCCGAAGCGGATAGCTATCCCTACTCCAGTTTCAGGCGAAATCACCAAGGTTGCTTCCCCTGCTCGGAAGTCTGCTTTTCACAGGTTAGCTGTTCCCATTCAACGGACGTCGGTCTTTAAAAGGCTGGTACCAGCAGATTATGACCAACACAGGGGGCATGAGGAGGTCACCCCTACGGTTAGAACAACTCCATCGGCAAGACACACTCGACGTCGCCACTAGCGGCGAGTGAGGAAGGCTGGGGGCAACTCCCCCTCTAGATTTACTCCACCAGCTCCAACGGTGGAGATCGATGCTGCTGTTCCAACCAGGAACAGCTTTGAATTGCTGAACACGGTGCGCAGAAACTCTCCTACTGTGGTGTTGAAACGAACTCCTTCATCTGTGGAGAATACTCCAGAGAAGAAGCTAGAGCAGCCCCCTCAACGGCTTTCCTCTAAAATTTACAAAGTCTGGCGACAGGTCCAAGAGTCGGTGATTGATGAAAACTATCTCCGCCGACAGAAAAAGATAAAGGTTCGGCAGGAGAAGGATTACTCCGTCAGGCCACAAAAAGCAACAGCTACTTGGGTGCCCACTGCGACGGCTCCCTCGATGTCAATTACTCAAAGGAAAAGGAGGCCGCAAAAAGCCCCTGTGAACATGGCGAAGCATAAAAGCGCTGAACACAAACGCCCCAAGTCTGGGGGCATGGTGGTGTATACTATTTATATGGCTGCCGGAAAGGAGGAAAGTCGTGCTTCTACGGGCCACCGACCGCTTACCCGATCCGTGACGAAAGCCCAAGAGCAACAACAAAAACTTCAGGAAATGATGACTGCAATGGCTGCACTTACTGGGCCAAAAGAAAGCTCAGAGGCGTCATCAGAACAGCGTCACGAACAAGAAACTGACGCTGACTACCTACGCAGTGTCCTTAAAAAGAAGGACAAAGAAACCGCAGAACAAACGGCTAACATAAAACAGATGGCGCTCCTCTTCCAAAATATGGTAGGGATGATGTTACAGACGGACCCTCCAGCTGATGACCCTCCAATCATTGTTGAAGACGATAGAAGGGAGACATCTAATCCTCCGCCGGCTCTTTCAACAGCCAAAGATGAAACCATCTCCAAGGCCGCGCTGGATGACTATATTGCTCAGCAAATACAGGTTCATCAGGCGAATGAAGCAGCTGGGCAAATTTTTAGAACCGGATGACCCTATCCAAGTTGGTATGACCAAATCAGTTATCCGCCGGGATATACTGTAACGTTTTGAAAATCGTTTCGGTGAAATTTCGAAAAATCGGTAAAATAAGGGGGTTTTCTGTAAAAAGTCAAAATACAAATATCTTATTATAAAAATTAAATATACATATTCTAGCTATGTAATTGCTATTATTTGGTGTTTATTGAGCCGCTGGTGAAATTTCAAATTTTCTGAAAAAAATATTATTTTATTATTATTTAAGCCGTCACTAATACATTTAATTAGGGAAAATTACAAATTGGAATGAGTTGAAACAAATTTTGTGCATCATAAAACATTAAATAAAATTTTATCATGAGGTTTTTGGAACGAAATCATTTGCCAAAATGATTTAGAAATTATTGAAGAAAAAAGGCTTTTTTTAGCGTAAATGGATGTTTGGGGTATTATATTTATCATTTTTCATCACCCCACACCCGTACCCACATCCACACACTCCCATTTACTTCTCCCCTTGAAGAATTCAGCAGCCCCCATTTATTTTCCCCACTTGAATTTCAAAGGAAAGAAATGAAAGAAAAGAAAAGAAAATGGAGAAATAAGGTGGACCTTTGACCTTGAATTGACTTTGACTTCTTCCCCCACTTTCTCTACCTCCCTCTCTCTCCTCTCCCACTCCCATTCCAGCTGACCCCCCTCCTACAGCAGCAACAGCCCCCCCCCCCATTTCCCTTCTCTTTTCTCTTCAAACTTCATCAAAAATTGCCTCAAATCCATCAAAAAAAATCCCAAAACCCAAATCTGACTCCTACCCATTTTAGCTTAGCCCGTATAGCATGGATCTTTGTGAAAAGAGAGCATTTTGGGAGGCCATGGATGCTTGTGGATCTTCAAATATTTTTGGGTATAATTCTAAAACATTTTTGCTTAATTTGTTACTAATTTCTTAAAGCTAAACTACTTAAGTGTTAATTAGGCTTAAGTTGCAAGTTTTGGAATTCAAGTTATGAATTTGAATGCAAGTTAGGGTTTTATAAAATTGGTGTATGGTTGTGTGTTATATTTAGGCTTTTATCATGTTAATACAAGATTAGTAGCTTGTGCTAATGGTTAGTTTAAAAATTGTGTTAATTTGCTAATTTGCTTACTAGGTTTTTGAAATTGGTTAAATACTTGGGATTAAAAATGTGTTTAGGTTTTTCATGACTTCATTAACTTTATTAAGTGTGGTTTAATGCTTTAGATCATGCAAATCTAAGCTAGATTGTAGTTTGTGCATTTTTGCTTTGAAATTGTTAAATTTTAGGTATTTTGTAAACTAGAATATTAGGGTTTTTGGAATTTAATGAGATTAAATTCCGGGAATTATTTATATGACTTATTTAAGATATTTAATAAATATATTGGCTGCTACATTCATTTAAACATCCTGTTTTGTACAAAAACGGCGAATTGTGCTTGCTAGATTTTCGGAAAAATGACTTTTTAAGTAAAATTGGGGTTTTTGTGAGTTTTAACCTAGTTTATATTAAAATTAGTGTTCGTGAATGTGCAAATGAGTGTGATTGGATTTTTCTCGATGGTTTGACGTTTGTACATCGACATCGAGAGTTGGTTTGACTATTATTGCATGCGTAGGCGATAGGTTTGGACCTATGCGTGATACGCGTGCCGATTTGATTTTCGTATGCCGTTTCGATTTCGAATTTAGTTTTAATGCGATATGGTGCGTTATGATATGTAGGTACCCCCATGTGGACTTCGAGACGACAAGCAAGCGCGTGGCGACGTCGGCACCGGCTAGCGAGGACCAAATGAGTAGATTTATATCTACGGGGAGAAGTCGGGTGGATGGCGTATAGCACCCCCACAGTCCGTGGTGGTGTATACGGATGCGTATACACACCAACAATTATTATATGTTATTTGGAATTAATAACGATACTTAGGATGGATATTGGTGTGTTGGATTACTTTAGTGTTGCGAACCCTAGGGTAGTGTTGCACTACACATACACACATACATACTTGCATACATTCCTATTGATATGTGCTCATGGGATTCTTTATAGTTATGGGTTCACATGGGTATGGGACTGTGTGTTCACATACGGATTTGAGGATGATACTTGGGATTGAGCTGAGTCGATGAGATTTGATTTGAGGCCGTGAGATCGGTGATATAGTAGGGTTCGTATTTGAGATACGACATGACGTTGTAGCGGGTCCTTGACGTAGTGTTTCACACACGTCCATGCATATGTAGGCGGTATCAGTATGGTACTAGACGTATATCAGTACCCCGATCATGATATTTGATAAAGAGGATACCAGGTGAATAGTATGATGAATGTGATATTGACCCGTACCCAGATTGGGATGCCGTACGACGGATTTACGTACGAGCTATATTGATGATTGATCCGCACTCTTGACTTGGGATGCCTGATTATAGATATGGTATCGGATATGATATTATTGAGGCGGGATCACCGACTAATATATATACAGGTATGTATATGTATCGACTCAGATGTTAGGCGGTTTCCTTACCTGTAGTTCAGCTTGTTAGTTCAGCCGTATAGTTTAGTGTAGTTGTTAGATTAGATTAGACTTCTTGCCTATTTCAAAAAAAACTAACGAATCGTGGTCATTTTTAAAGACAACCCAAGGGATCCTACGGATATTTCAAAAGACGTATCTTTTCATAAAAACACCGTAGCCCCTATTTTCAAACCCCATGATTCGTGTTATTTCAAAAGGCACCATTTGTAGGACTGATATTAGATTAATGCAGATTAGTTATAGTTGCGTCTAGTTTTCAGCTCCCGCTCATTTTTGTGGTCCGCTTCGCATCGCATGCTTATTTTATGTTTCATACTCCATTATTGATATCATGCTGTTAGGACACCAGCACCATTACCGATGATGCATATGTACCACGTACACTTAATTGCCGGCTCACACACATCTCCATCGGTAATTGCTATGTCACGTACACCTTAGAAAATATTATTGCTTGACATAGCCTGTTAGCTAATAGTTAGACATGATATTAGTGTACTTGCTTTATATGTTAGTTAGACATTGTAGTTATTACCTGCTACTTCATGCATACTGTTATTCATTGTTATGCCGCATTCATGGATTCTCATGCATATATTCACTATTTTACGTGTTATTGAGGTTTTGGATTCGGATTTCCATGAGATTTTCTGGATTTGGAGGAAAACCGCAAAAACTTATATGAACTGATTTCTCTCTTTTTAAAATAAAAAGTGCGGTTTTCCCATGATGTATGAGTCGTCCACCATGAGTTTGCTGATGGATTTCGAGACCCGATTCGAGGAGACGGATGAACCGTTTCGGGTACATGGTGGACCCGGTAAGGTACCCCGGGGCAAGAAGCGCGTGATGATGACGATGTGAGCCTGGCAGGGGAGCACTACCTACCGGTGATATTACCCGACGCGTCGGATATCCGGAGGATACCGTCGTGGTCTTGAGATGGATGGTAGGGGCCGGTCTGGACTGACGGCGCCCTAGATATTGAGATTGAGACATTGAGATTGAGACTTGAGGTACATAGATTGTGACACAGAGATATCGAGGTATTTGGACACTTGTTTTGTGTCGATGCTGGGCACTGTTTTATGCTGATTTCATATATGGTACCTCATTTCTTTTAAAATACAGAAATCTCACTGATTTATGAAACCAGTTTTATTCAGTACATGCATTCTGTTTTATGCATTCATACATCATCCATATGATATATTGCTACCTGAGGCACTGACACGGGCACATGAGATTACACTCGGGTTAGATATTTACCCTAGCCTTGTTATAGGCTACGTGTTATATACATTTTTTAGGATATATTATGATCATTGACCTAGGTTGCGTTATTTATGCGATTTCTGTGCGTAGATATTTTTCTATTGACGAGTTGGCAACTCACCCACGTTGTGCCCCAATTTCTTACAGGTTGCCGTACAGGTTTCATTACGGCTTTGCGGGCTCAGTTTCATTCGGGTGACTTGCTAGTAGGTGGGTTTTTCTTGTATCGTACCCATCATATTACCTTGTATAATATTATTCCGTTGTATCTAGTAAATTCCATCAACCAAACATGTATTTATTGAGATAGAGACCAGTGTTGTTTATTCTTTCGACCTTAGAGTCGCTCGTTATATTTCTGGTGGTTTTGAGTTTCCTTTTGAGTTTTGATCCTCGCCGTGGGCGTTGTATATTATATTGCTTGTGTGGTTGTGACCGTCGATTGACGAAGAGCTAGCTCCCGCTTGGGGATGCCTTTTTCTTGATTTCGTATACTATTCATGTTGTATCCCGTTTTGGGGCCAGTATTTTCAAAGGAGACTCTGCCGAAATTTTCAGTAAATTTTTGACGTTTTAAAAAACCGCATAATTCGGCTTATGCTATTGAAATTACTTGCTTTAAGTTGGTTTTTCCTGCACTCTACTACTTTTCTTGGTTTGGATTTCTGGGTTTTCGGTTTACTTAGATTACGTACGTCTCGAGACGTTCGTAGTTTAAGTGCCGGTCATGTTCCGTACTTTCGGGTCGTGACAAAGTTGGTATCAGAGCGTTAGGTTTTACCTTCGAAACGTAGGATGACCCTTGGTTGATGGAATAGGTGACTAAAGTAGAGTGACGTACCGTTGGTATGTTCCGCGGCATATTTACGACACGCCACTCCACTTAAGAAGCCTTAGGATGTATATTTCCTTGTTCAGTATTATATTCCTTCCTGATCTAGCCTCATCGTTACCAGTTTGGTTTTGCTGCCACGATTTCGGGTAGGGAGAGCTACGGCTAGAGTTGCGGTCAGCAGGAGCTCGTCACAAACGAGGACTGACCAGGGCGTGATTCCGGCGACACCCGATTGTAGAGAGGTGTCTTTTGATTGTGTTTTCGCACCACGAGCGTTGATGATCGCTGTATGAGATTACTCGGACGGACAGATCAGCACCAGAGGATTGAGCCAATGATAGAAGGTCGCTAGTCACCCACGGATGAATGACTGAGACATGTGGTTCGTTCGCCTACCCGATGAGAGGTCATCAGATAGATTGATTCCAGCTAGAGACGACTTCACGCGGAGACGTTGGGAGTCGACAAATACGATCGAATGTCAGAAACCTATTATTCCAAGTTTAAAGTAGTCGGAAGGACATGCAAGCAATTCTATGGTCCCTCTAGAAGAATGAAACCCTAACTCGACATAATGACCGTGTGAAAGCCTTTGAACCTTAGGGTTTGCGGCAGTTCCACGGCGCCATTAGTGAGGCTTGGGTTTGCCCTTCTACAGCTGGACCACCGATGCTGTGGTATGTACTCGATACTATTAAACTGTACCAAGATGTTGAGCTCTTGGGGGATTATGAGGTTTCGACGAATCGATCGAATGGTTCGACTTCAATCGGATGCTAGGTGGTGAGATGCATTCTTGGGAGACTCTAGATACGAGGATAGCCGTTGGAGCTCAGTCCATGCAGCCACGACGAGACGAGTCCGAAGCGGTCGACATTAGAGAAAAGTGGAGTAAGAGGTTCGCACCAGATCGAGATGAGATGACGTTCCACTCCGCCGACATCAGAGAGGCGATGCGCATGCCGAGGCATGGTACTTGGACTTACCTTCCAGAAGGAGTCGCGATGAGTATGCAGTCGTTCCAAAGCAAGATGCAGATATAGGAAAGGACAATGACTTCCGGACAGTTGGCAGAGACGAGACATGGAAGAGACCGTGAGCAAGATTCCTTCCAGGACACTGCTGCAATGATACTTGCATCCAGGATCAGATGTGTCACGTACATTTAGAGAGCCAGAGGCCGACGCCAGTAATACACTGTCTTACGAGTGGTCGCGATGATTGACCAAGAGATGACCAGAGAAGTGCCAGAACGGAATCATCCCCGTTAGCACACCTGACAGGGCCGATGAGCCAATGGACCGAAAGATTGGTAATTCACAGTGAAGACCTTGACCCAGGAGTGGTCATGGTTACGCACGCCAGCAGGACAGAGTTCATGATCATCGACGAGACGTCCCACTAGGGACCGCGACAGTTGGCCGAGATTCTTAGAGGATGCGCTTGAGCAGTACTATTCCGCCATTATTGATTACGATGTTTTTGGTGATTTATTCGTATGAGTTGATTTTGATGATTGAGGATTTACGACCTTTGCACAGTGTTGCACTTGATATCGTTTTCGTGCTTCAGTTTCACATGTTTGTGATTTTACGATTTTAAACAGTTGAGTTGGTTTTGTGCGTATGCATGCACACGATTTCGTTCCTGCACTCGGTATAGTTTATATATGCTTGCAGTGCAGTGATACGCCTTTTGTGCACTTAGATGCACTGGACTTCGATTTTGATTGTGATACCCGATATTTGTTTTGTGCACCTTGTGCACCTGATTGATTTTGCGCACGTTCGGCGCTTGATATTGGATTTCATGATTTCGTGCACGATAGATGCACCTGATTTTGCTGTCAGGCACACATGTTGCCTATGACAGATGTCTCGTGCACACCCGATGCACTTAGATGTTGTTTCTGTGCGCATGTATGGCACATTCATGGATTTTGATTTCCGTGCGCACCAGACGCACGTAGCATTCATGTGCATATTTTGGGATTGATTTCGTATAGAGCAGTACGTTTTTATGATATTGCTATGTATTTTCGTACTGAGCAGGACTAGTCAGAGGACAGTACCTGAATATATTTTGCATGCATTGATAGTTATTGAAGGGATTTCCGAAAAGCGAGCTATAGCCTCAGTATTTACCTACGTGTCTGATATGACACGAAATGTTTAAAACAAGGAGACCCTTCTAAATTGTTTCCAAAACGGCGGAACGTACATTTCAAACAAAGGTATATATGTATATAGTTATTTTCTTATGATAGACGTCCGCCACTGTGCAGTGTTATACGCGTTGCACAGCGACTTAAAGAGATTTGGCATGCATTTCCTTCAGATACTTACAGATATAGATTCGATGTTTACATGTATAGTTTCGAGTTATATCATATTGGTTTGATTTAGATTTGGCATTGATGTCTTCTCCATGACTCCGATGATTGCGGGATGCTTGACGGAGTTTTGATTTGAATTATATACTCATTTTTCAAGCGCATGCGCTGCGCTATGAATTGTTTTATGTAGTTACAATTTCGGAGCCCCAACGACTTGATGGTTTTTCTTAGATGTTTTAGTATTTAAGGGAGTTTGAATTTAAATTCGGGGACCGAATTTCTTTAAGAGGGGAAGATTGTAACGTTTTGAAAATCGTTTCGGTGAAATTTCGAAAAATCGGTAAAATAAGGGGATTTTCTGTAAAAAGTCAAAATACAAATATCTTATTATAAAAATTAAATATACATATTCTAAATATGTAATTGATATTATTTGGTGTTTATTGAGCCGCTAGTGAAATTTCAAATTTTCTGAAAAAAATATTATTTTATTATTATTTAAGCCGTCACTAATACATTTAATTAGGGAAAATTACAAATTGGAATGAGTTGAAACAAATTTTGTACATCATAAAACATTAAATAAAATTTTATCATGAGGTTTTTGGAACGAAATCATTTGCCAAAACGGTTTAGAAATTATTGAAGAAAAAAGGCTTTTTTTAGCGTAAATGGATGTTTGGGGTATTATATTTATCATTTTTCATCACCCCACATCCGTACCCACATCCACACACTCCCATTTACTTCTCCCCTTGAAGAATTCAGCAGCCCCCATTTATTTTCCCCACTTGAATTTCAAAGGAAAGAAATGAAAGAAAAGAAAAGAAAATGGAGAAATGAGGTGGACCTTTGACCTTGAATTGACTTTGACTTCTTCCCCCACTTTCTCTACCTCCCTCTCTCTCCTCTCCCACTCCCATTCCAGCCGACCCCCCTCCTACAGCAGTAACACCCCCCCCCCCCATTTCCCTTCTCTTTTCTCTTCAAACTTCATCAAAAATTGCCTCAAATCCATCAAAAAAAATCCCAAAACCCAAATCCGACTCCTACCCATTTTAGCTTAGCCCGTATAGCATGGATCTTTGTGAAAAGAGAGCATTTTGGGAGGCCATGGATGCTTGTGGATCTTCAAATGTTTTTGGGTATAATTCTAAAACATTTTTGCTTAATTTGTTACTAATTTCTTAAAGCTAAACTACTTAAGTGTTAATTAGGCTTAAGTTGCAAGTTTTGGAATTCAAGTTATGAATTTGAATGCAAGTTAGGGTTTTATAAAATTGGTGTATGGTTGTGTGTTATATTTAGGCTTTTATCATGTTAATACAAGATTAGTAGCTTGTGCTAATGGTTAGTTTAAAAATTGTGTTAATTTGCTAATTTGCTTACTAGGTTTTTGAAATTGGTTAAATACTTGGGATTAAAAATGTGTTTAGGTTTTTCATGACTTCATTAACTTTATTAAGTGTGGTTTAATGCTTTAGATCATGCAAATCTAAGCTAGATTGTAGTTTGTGCATTTTTGCTTTGAAATTGTTAAATTTTAGGTATTTTGTAAACTAGAATATTAGGGTTTTTGGAATTTAATGAGATTAAATTCCGGGAATTATTTATATGACTTATTTAAGATATTTAATAAATATATTGGCCGCTACATTCATTTAAACATCCTGTTTTGTACAAAAACGGCGAATTGTGCTTGCTAGATTTTCGGAAAAATGACTTTTTAAGTAAAATTGGGGTTTTTGTGAGTTTTAACCTAGTTTATATTAAAATTAGTGTTCGTGAATGTGCAAATGAGTGTGATTGGATTTTTCTCGATGGTTTGACGTTTGTACATCGACATCGAGGGTTGGTTTGACTATTCTTGCATGCGTAGGCGATAGGTTTGGACCTATGCGTGATACGCATGCCGATTTGATTTTCGTATGCCGTTTCGATTTCGAATTTAGTTTTAATGCGATATGGTGCGTTATGATATGTAGGTACCCCATGTGGACTTCGAGACGACAAGAAAGCGCTTGGCGACGTCGGCACCGGCTAGCGAGGACCAGGTGAGTAAATTTATATCTACGGGGAGAAGTCGGGTGGATGGCGTATAGCACCCCCGCAGTCCGTGGTGGTGTATACGGATGCGTATACACACCAACAATTATTATATGTTATTTGGGATTAATAACGATGCTTAGGATGGATATTGGTGTGTTGGATTACTTTAGTGTTGCGAACCCTAGGGTAGTGTTGCACTACACATACACACATACATACTTGCATACATTCCTATTGATATGTGCTCATGGGATTCTTTATAGTTATGGGTTCACATGGGTATGAGACTGTGTGTTCATATACGGATTTGAGGATGATACTTGGGATTGAGCTGAGTCGATGAGATTTGATTTGAGGCCGTGAGATCGGTGATATAGTAGGGTTCGTATTTGAGATACGACATGACGTTGTAGCGGGTCCTTGACGTAGTGTTTCACACACGTCCATGCATACGTAGGCAGTATCAGTATGGTACTAGACGTAGATCAGTACCCCGATCATGATATTTGATAAAGAGGATACCAGGTGAATAGTATGATGAATGTGATATTGACCCGTACCCAGATTGGGATGCTGTACGACAGATTTACGTACGAGCTATATTGATGATTGATCCGCACTCTTGACTTGGGATGCCTGATTATAGATATGGTATCGGATATGATATTATTGAGGCGGGATCACCGACTAATATATATACAGGTATGTATATGTATCGACTCAGATGTTAGGCGGTTTCCTTACCTGTAGTACAGCTTGTTAGTTCAGCCGTATAGTTTAGTG
Organism: Agapanthus africanus; assembly: GCA_030015575.1. Classification (NCBI taxonomy): domain Eukaryota; kingdom Viridiplantae; phylum Streptophyta; class Magnoliopsida; order Asparagales; family Amaryllidaceae; genus Agapanthus; species Agapanthus africanus. The sequence continues at coordinate 726,487,498 of CM057342.1, read as the reverse complement.
TAGTTGTTAGATTAGATTAGACTTCTTACCTATTTCAAAAAAAACTAACGAATCGTGGTCATTTTTAAAGACAGCCCAAGGGATCCTACGGATATTTCAAAAGACGTATCTTTTCATAAAAACACCGTAGCCCCTATTTTCAAACCCCATGATTCGTGTTATTTTAAAAGGCACCATTTGTAGGACTGATATTAGATTAATGCAGATTAGTTATAGTTGCATCTAGTTTTCAGCTCCCGCTCATTTTTGTGGTCCGCTTCGCATCGCATGCTTATTTTATGTTTCATACTCCATTATTGATATCATGCTGTTTGGACACCAGCACCATTACCGATGATGCGTATGTACCACGTACACTTAATTGCCGGCTCACACACATCTCCATCGGTAATTGCCATGTCACGTACACCTTAGAAAATATTATTGCTTGACATAGCCTGTTAGCTAATAGTTAGACATGATATTAGTGTACTTGCTTTATATGTTAGTTAGACATTGTAGTTATTACCTGCTACTTCATGCATACTGTTATTCATTGTTATGCCGCATTCATGGATTCTCATGCATATATTCACTATTTTACGTGTTATTGAGGTTTTGGATTCGGATTTCCATGAGATTTTCTGGATTTGGAGGAAAACCGCAAAAACTTATATGAACTGATTTCTCTCTTTTTAAAATAAAAAGTGCGGTTTTCCCATGATGTATGAGTCGTCCACCATGAGTTTGCTGATGGATTTCAAGACCCAATTCGAGGAGACGGATGAACCGTTTCGGGTACATGGTGGACCCGGTAAGGTATTCCGGGGCAAGAAGCGCGTGATGATGACGATGTGAGCCTGGCAGGGGAGCACTACCTACCGGTGATATTACCCGACGCATCGGATATCCGGAGGATACCGTCGTGGTCTTGAGATGGATGGTAGGGGCCGGTCTGGACTGACGGCGCCCTAGATTTTGAGATTGAGACATTGAGATTGAGACTTGAGGTACATAGATTGTGACACAGAGATATCGAGGTATTTGGACACTTGTTTTGTGTCGATGCTGGGCACTGTTTTATGCTGATTTCATATATGGTACCTCATTTCTTTTAAAATACAGAAATCTCACTGATTTATGAAACCAGTTTTATTCAGTACATGCATTCTGTTTTATGCATTCATACATCATCCATATGATATATTGCTACCTGAGGCACTGACACGGGCACATGAAATTACACTCGGGTTAGATATTTACCCTAGCCTTGTTATAGGCTACGTGTTATATACATTTTTTAGGATATATTATGATCATTGACCTAGGTTGCGTTATTTATGCGATTTCTGTGCGTAGATATTTTTCTATTGACGAGTTGGCAACTCACCCCCGTTGTGCCCCAGTTTCTTGTAGGTTGCCGTACAGGTTTCATTACGGCTTTGCGGGCTCAGTTTCATTCGGGTGACTTGCTAGTAGGTGGGTTTTTCTTGTATCGTACCCATCATATTACCTTGTATAATATTATTCCGTTGTATCTAGTAAATTTCATCAACCAAACATGTATTTATTGAGATAGAGACCAGTGTTGTTTATTCTTTCAACCTTAGAGTCGCTCGTTATATTTCTGGTGGTTTTAAGTTTCCTTTTGAGTTTTGATCCTCGCCGTGGGCGTTGTATATTATATTGCTTATGTGGTTGTGACCGTCGATTGACGAAGAGCTAGCTCCCGCTTGGGGATGCCTTTTTCTTGATTTCGTATACTATTCATGTTGTATCCCGTTTTGGGGCCAGTATTTTCAAAGGAGACTCTGCCGAAATTTTCAGTAAATTTTTGATGTTTTAAAAAACCGAATAATTCGGCTTATGCTATTGAAATTACTTGCTTTAAGTTGGTTTTTCCTGCACTCTACTACTTTTCTTGGTTTGGATTTCTGGGTTTTCGGTTTACTTAGATTACGTACGTCTCGAGACGTTCATAGTTTAAGTGCCGGTCATGTTCCGTACTTTCGGGTCGTGACATATACGATCCCTAAGTTCCACGTATATAAAGGGACAGGGAATCCGCATCAGCATGTCGCTCAATTCAGGGCCTTATGCGGCAATACTGGAGGCGATAACAAATTGTTGCTTCGCCAATTCGTCAGCAGCTTAGCAGAAACGGTCTTTGAATGGTATTCGAGCTACCTAACGACTATGTCAAAACATTTGTGGAGATGGAGCTACTATTTACACAAAGATTTGCGAGTGCTAGTGAACGCACCCCGATAACAGCACTGATTAACGCCAGGATAAGGCCCGGCCAAACATGGGTCCAATACGCAACACGGTGGCGGAACCTATGGTCGAAATGCGAACAACGCATAGAAGAGGCACCTGCGGTAGGCATGTTTGTGGGCACTCTTGATCCGCAGGCGACCATATCCCAATTCATGATGTTCTTCAGGCTGACCACCTTCCAGGCCTTGATCGACAAGTTAGCCCAAATGGACCAGATAGGCCATGGACCGTCTCCTCCAAAACCAGATTCTCGAAATGAGAAAAGAAAAGGGAAAGTGATCGTCGTCGCCAATGCTCAACAACAGTCGAGCAACTCAAAACCGGTCGTTCGCCAAAACAACGTGCGTCCGCGCCCATCCCTCGAGGAGAGACTGGGACGTCCTTACTCGTTTCCTCAGAATAAAATGAGAAGACTGTTCGAGCTGGCAGTGCGCAACAGACTCATCAATCTGCCGAGCCCAAAGCGTCTATCGCGGCCGGGCGATTTTAACAATCCCAATTATTGCCCTTACCACCAAACGGTAAGTCACCCGATCGAGGATTGTTTCGTCTTTAAGGGATGGATCGAGGATCAGTACCTACGAGGCAAGTTCGCGCTATCTGAAAACTGGAAGGTAAACCCACCACAGCCGCACACTCCAAAGAAGACGGACACGATGGGGGCGGCTTGTTCTTTTGTCGAGGACGAAAACGATGGAGAAGACTCGTCAGATGAATCCGAAGACTACGTTGCGACTTGTCATGTGATCTCTCACTCATTGGCGGATGATGAAGAGGCTCCTTGCGCCGAGAAAGCGAGGGCGAACCCTGAACCAGAAATTCTACGGCCGTCAGACGAGTTGATCGATGCCTTTCTGAATGAGATTCGTCTGAAAGTTAAAGCCAATCAAGAACGTGAGATGGCCATACTGGAAGGAGCCAAGCGCCGACTACTAGACCAAAGAGTCGAGGCACTTCCGTCAAATCAAAAGTCATCCGCTGCGGATAAAAACAAATTCAAGACGAGGAAAAGGTTCGCCAAAGCCCTATCAGTGAGAATGAAGCTACCGCCCTCTGAAGAAAATACTCCCGGTGGAATAGAGATGCATCCTAACTTCTGCTTATATCATCAGAAGATTATACATCCTACCGAAGACTGCGACTCCTTTAAGTGTTGATGGCAAGGATATGTCGCTCAAAAGCAACACATCAACAAGACAAAGTGTGAAGCTCGTAGACATCGGAAAAATGCGATAGATGAGCGCAAAAGAGCTGACGACGACTGTCATATAGCCGACTCCAAGGGATCGCAAATTATCATCTTTGGATGCGACTCTGACGAAGAAGTTGCCCTCAACCCTCTCCTCAAGGAATCCATTTCAAAAATGAAAGAATTGAGGAGTTGCGAGAACATTCAGCCGTGCAATCGCCCGCTACTCGGAAAAAATCTCGGCCCCGCAAACAAAGGATTGAGCAAAAAGGATAAAGGAAAGGGGAAAATGAGCTTCGTCGCCAACACTCAACAACAGTCGAGTGGCCTTAGACCGGTTGTTCGTCAAAAAAATATGCGTCCACGCATATCCCTCGAGGAGAGGCTAAGATGTCCTTACTCATTTCCTCAGGATGAAACAAGGAGGCTGTTCGAAGTGGCAGTGCATAACAAGCTTATCACTCTACCGGAGCCGAAGCACCAACTACAACTGGATGATGTCAACAATTTTAATTATTGCCCATACCACTAAGTATTGGGCCATCTGATTGAAAACTGTTACGTCTTCAAAAACTGGGTTGAAGACCAATACCAACAGGGCAAGTTCGTCATCTCCGAAGACTGGAGGGTGAACCCGCCACAACCGCACGCTCTAAAAAAGATAGATAAGCTGGGGGCATCATGCTCATTCATAAGGAAAACCCAAATTAGACCGAAAAGTCAGTAAACTAGAGATTCGCCTCAAATACGGCGATGACGGACCGAAACGTCCTTAAACTAATGACGGACCACTACGTCCTAAAACTAGCTGACGACCGAAACGTCTTTAAACTACTACCGCAGCATCCTTAGGCTGACGAGATGAATAAAAAAATATAAATATAATAAAAAAACGGTATGTCCATAAGCAAAAAGGGCACAGATGAAAACCCGAAAGGGCTCCGTGAGTAAAAACAGCATGGCTACCGGCGAGTGTTCGTGAAAACCCGAAAGGGCGCGACCTCGTAAAAAAAATAAAAATAATAAGAATAAAAAAACGATATGTCCATAAGCAAAAAGGGCACGGATGAAAACCCGAAAGGGCTCCGTGAGTAAAAACAGCAGGGCTACCGGCGAGTGTTTGTGAAAACCCGAAAGGGCGCAATCTCGTTAAGAGACACTTACAGGGTCCTCTCGACCTTGTAAGGAGAAACCACCCGCGTGAGATCCTTACGACTCACAAGGGAACAACACACTTAGGAGTCCCCACGATTCCTATGGAGAAAATACACTTGCGAGATCCTCACGACTCGTAAGGAGAACACTCTTATGGGACCCTCACGGCTCATAAGATTTGAAAGTCTTAAGTTACAGAGACCTGAACCTGTTCTTAAGCAACTCCCACAACCTTCGATATTGCCCTACAAGTGGTTCAATACTAACCCTTGTATACAATCCATGGACGCGAATAAACATTTCCCTAACCAAGTCCCATCCGTGACTAGGGATATGTTCGCATGATGAACAACCCTTGTAAGTCCTCTCGACTTATAAGGAGAAAACCCTCTTGTAGGATCCTTATGACTTACAGAGGAACATACACTTAGAAATCCTCATGATTCCTAAGGAGAAAATACACCTACAAGATCCTCACGACTTGTAGGGAGAAATACCTTTCTGAGACCCTTACGGCTCATGAAGTCAAAAGCCTTAGTCGACGGGACCTTAACCCTGTTGGCTAAGCCACCTTTGTTCGACATCGACAGAGGCCAATGATGATTCGCTCCTGGCAATATCCCAGTTATAGCGGTGCTGATGCCGAAATCGGTGTCTAATTTCAGGTTTACGGTGAAAAGCCAGTAGGCCGCACATGCATATGAAATAGCCGAAATGATGGGGCAACTTGCAATAAAAAGCAGCAAGTAAAAACGTATGCACACAAAATAGCCGAAATGATTGGGCAACTCGCAATAAAAAAAGCAGCGAGTAAATATAAAATAAACAGCCGAAATGATTGGGCAACTCGCAATAAAAAAAAGCAGCGAGTAAATATAAAATAAACAGCCGAAATGATTGGGCACCGCGAAAAATAGCCGAAATGATTGGGCAATCGCGACCTTCGCGATATAAAGCTGAAATGATCGAACATCGCGGAAAGAAAAAGAAAATAAAAAATGATGAATGAAACTTCTGCCCTGCAGCTGAGGTCACATTGACTCCTGTATACAATCTATGGGCACAAACAAGAAGGGAACCATACCTTTCCAACAGGCTCCACCAGAAAGCGAAGCCAAATCTCGACGATTCATAGACAACCTAAAGAAAACCTTGACATTTGTCACAATATCGTAGACACAATGTCAACAAACGAAGCAAAAGAAGATCCCTAGCTTCAGGGTCTCGACGTCGATATCGACAACTTAGAGATCACCAACGGCGTTTCTCCTCACTCCAACCAGATGCAGACATGACGTCAACAACCGACCTTAGCGTCGCAACGAAACGGAACCACGGCATAATCCCTAGTTCCAAATCTTAACGGCAATATCTACGGCCTAAGGAGCAACAAAGGCGTTCCTTCACAGTCCATCAAGATGCAGATACAACGCCAACGAAAGACCCCATGGTCAAACAAGCGGAGTAACGGAAAAATCCCTAGTTCTAAACCTCGACGGTTCATTAACAACCTAGAGACAATCGCGACATTCGTCTCAATACAGCAGACGCAATGCCAGCAAACGAAGTGAAGGCCAAATTCCTAGCTTCGAGGCCTTAACAGCGAGTCATATAAAGCCTGAAAGACAACTGGAGATCATCTCACACCAGCGTGAAATGGTCACCACTTCGACGTTCGTCTCGATACAGCAGATGCAACATCATCAAACAAATGGAGCCACGGCAAAATCCCTAGTTCCGAATCTCGACGGTTCACCAGCAACCTAAAGACAACCGCGACGTTCGTCTCGATACAGCAGATGAGTTGTCACCCCAGCGTTCTTCCTCCAGCAGGGTTCAGACGCGACAATCAACCAAATGGAGCCACGGCAAAATCCCTACTTCCAAACCTCGACGGTTCACCAGCAACCTAGAGACAACCGCGACGTTCGTCTCGATACAGCAGACGAGTTGTCACCCCAGCATTCTTCCACCAGCAGGGTTCAGACGCGACAATCAAACTAACGGAGCCACGGAAAAATCCCTAGTTCCAAACCTCGACGGTTCACCAGCAACCTAGAGACAACCGCGACATTCGTCTCGATACAGCAGACGCGATGCCAGCGAACGAAGCAAAGGCCAAATTCCTAGCTTCAGGGTCTTGACGGCAACTCACATAAAACCTGAAAGACTATCGGAGATCATCCCACGCCAGCGCGGAGTGGTTATGACACATCGGGGCTCACCAAAATGAGCCTAACCTCAAGTAAAAAGCGGCATGGAAAATTCCTAATGCTTTCTCTTCCGACGGTCAAACTGCCAAGGAGGATTGCTTGAAGATGTCTTGTCCAGCCCCCGAAGGGATCAGAGACACGGCAGTCACAGGGCTACTCGAACAGTACGATTGCCTATCGAGGAATATATCAGCTTATGTGATGGTATGACGGCCAAAACCCTAAGTACCACAAACCCTAACGGACTTCTGTCGTAAAAGAGCAGAGGTTAACTGTGACGTTAGGATATTCTCGCGAGAAATGCTCGATTCGTCTCGACTTGTGAAGAAATTGATGTCTTCGCGAGAACTTCTCGATGTGGCTCGACTCGTGAGATAAAGCCTTAGGCAGTGGGCATAAAAGAAACCTGTTTCCTAAGCACTGGGACCCTGCAAGTCAGCCTAAAACGGTCTCTTGTATACTATTCACGGGTCTCACTCTCCAAACTCGAATCTCGACAAGGAGGGAAACAACCGCTTACGGGTCCTCTCGACTCGTAAGAGGGAAAATCCTCTTATAATATCCTTACGAATTATAAGAGAAAACGCACTTAGGAATCCTCACGATTCCTAAGGAGAAAATCCACCTACGAGATCCTCTCGATCCGTAGGGAGAAAAATCTCTATGAGACCCTCACGGCTCATGGAGTTGAAAAGTCTTAGGCAGCAGATCTGAACCTGCGGCCTAAGCCATCGCTATCTCTTAAAGAAACTAAGATGCTTACTCTATTATCTGTCAACCATGTTTATTAAGACAGCATGCTGATAATAAGAGAAAGGAGAAAGCAAAGGAGCATACGAGACATTACAAAGAAAAAATGTGTATCTTTATTTATTAATTCAATCAAGTACAAGGTGAATCGTATAAAAGAATAAAGAATGGATACATGTTATTCGAAAAAGAAAATTTTTACAAGTATATTGATACAAGGGAAGCTACTGGGAAGGAAGCGTCTTGAATAGCCCTATCAATTGTTCGCGCACTTCTTTCTATACTTTCTCCTGATCGGCCACCACTGCCAGTTCTGCTTCCACTTGAGCCCGCTGCTGCAAGAAGGATGCAAGCTGCTCCCCAGCGGCCTGATGAGCAGCTTCGCGGCTTGGGGCGTCATGCTCGGCGGCATCAAGCTTCCGCTTCAGTGCTAGCCCATTAGAAATATGCTTCAGAAGGTCCTCAAAGATGGCCTTCACCTGGGCAGCGTTCGCTTCAACCTCAGCGCGCAAACGAGCCGTCTCGTTTGAGGTCTCTTGGTGTTCCCTCAGCCTTAAATCCGCTTCTTGTTCCAAGTGGTGGACGTAAGAAGCGCTTTGCTCAATCCACGCTGCTCTTTGATTGCTTGCGGCTAAGGTCTCGGGAGCAGGGCGCATAAACTCAAGTTGATGCAGGCGGGCCTCGATCTCCCTGCAGTGATTAACCAAAGATGCGACGATGTCTTCATTATGGAAGTTTATGAGTATCACCAGCATTGGGTTAACCGCCGTAGCAAAATCTACGGCAGACGTAGGAGTCTCGACGTCGAGCTCCTCAATGTAGTCGCTCACCATGCGCAGACTATTCGCGGCGCCCTTCGAAGACGGACGTCTTAGGAAAGGGCCTGCCGGCATTATAACGCGAGACTCAAAGGGCACCGGGATCGGAACGACAGCTGAAAAGACAAAGTATGATTAGATGACGGTTCAAGAAATACGAAGAAAGTTATCAATGCGATAGTTTACTATACCAGCTGCAGCAAGTGGCAAAGCCGGAAGGGCCGGTGGCGCGACCGATCTTTCATCCCCTCCTTCGATTTGTAGTACTGCAATCAGGACGAGAGAGAGTTAGAAATAATTCCATTACTGAAAAGGAAAGACATCAATTGGAAACTACACTCACCAACGCCGCCGGAGGAAGAAGCGAGTCCAGATGGGAAGGAGAAGTGTGGGTGCAACACCTGATAAAGATGATCAAAAAGCACACCTGAAAGGACACAACAGTACGACTTTAGTACATAAATTATGCGGCTGAAAGATAAAACTAATAGGTTGCAAATCCATACCTTCCAACATTTTTGAGGGTACAAGGGAGGGCTGAGAGGTGACCACCGTCAAGGCAGTAGTTGACGGCGCTCCCTCGAGCAATGGAGCTTCGGCACTGGCCGCACCTGCGTTAAAAACAAGGATAAACTTGTCAGAAAGGATTGCAAGATATAAAAAGGGACAGTAACTCGAAATTTACCTGATGAGCCGCCGGCCGAAACGGAGGCGTCTCCCTTTTCCATCGATACGAGTCTACCTCCCGTGGCCTCATCACCGGACTCGACAAGGGCTGTCATCGTACTCGCCCGGCCAGGAGACGGCGGAGGACCGTAGATGGGGAGAGCGATAATTGGAGCATTGCCAGACTCTTGAGAAAGAGTGGCTAGTTTTTCCCCAAGAGTCGTGCCCATTTCACCCACTACTTCTTCGGGCTCGGCGGTCGCCATTGTCTCATCCGCCGTCACCATGGGGTCGCCAGTCTCAAGAGCCTCGTCTGCCGCTACCCCGGGCTCAGTATAGCGGTCATCTCATTTGCCGCCACCTCAGGCTCGGCATCAACGACCTTCTCGGGTGCAGCTCCCTCAGCCCCCAGCTCAGGCTCAGCAACCTTGGCGACGTTGCCCACCGTCGTCTCAGGTTCGGCCGGTGCCTCCTCCTCTGTTTCCTTGGGTTCGACGGTCTCCGTCTCCCCCTCGGTTGGACTTGGCCCTGCAAAACAAGATATATAAGAACCGATAGGTTTACAATTCTTACAACAAAATCTTGAAAGATACATTACCTGAGGTGGACTTATCATTAGCTTCCCGAACTGCACACTCCACCTGTCTGTGAGCGGTAGATAGGCCGGCCGGGAGTTCTCCGAAGGGAGAAGCATTAGGAATAATGGTACTTGGGCCCGCTCCCATGGCCAAAGCAGCCCTGCATGCCTTCGCCTCGCGCCACAGCCGCTTCCTCTCCTCCCGAGCCGTTGAGACGGACCTCACCAAAGCCTCTTTCATTGAGACGTCCTCGTCCGTAAACATGGATGCCTCCAAATTCTTCAAGGCATCCCTCATTGACTTGTCGAGTTGAGGCTCTTGCGGTAGCCCCGAAGAGACTGGGACTTCAATAGCGGGTCCGGGGAGAGTCCCCGCATCAGCTGGTGCAGCCCCTGCAAAGAAACAAAGGAAGAAGGTTAGGTTGGCCATCAGAAAAGAGGATAAAAAAAACTTAATAAGGTGAGACGTACCAACGCCCATTAAAGCACGCTTCTCTTCCTTCTCCTGAAAGGTTTTTAAAGAGGCAGCGATGGCTTCTTCGGTAGTGACACCTGTTAAAAAGGGGGGAAGCATTAGTCGAAGATAATGATAAAAATGCTATAAAATGACGAAGAGTACAGCTAATGATTACCTGCTCGAGCGAGTTTATCCAACCACGCTTCAAGTCTGGCCGATCGCTCAGAAGCCGCAATGGCGGCCGCCAGATCGGTGTCTGCTGGGTCTACCGAGAAGCCCTTATTACTGCCATACTCGCTGATACCTTCGGTAAGAGGGGCCTAAGGCTCTGAACCGAGGATAGCATCGAGAGAGAGGAGCGACTTCTTCTTCCTCTTCTGTCCACCAGCCCTGGGTGCACCCGAGATTGACTTGTGCTTTGCAGGCACCTTAGGGCGGCGGGTCCCAATATTCGCGCCCACGCCAGATTCCGGCAAAGCCACATTTACCGTCTCCACTGGAGCACGGGGCGCCCACGCCGTATATGTATTAAGGATGCGTGGTTTGCAAGCCGGTTCGCTAATGAAAAAATGGGAGCCTGTATTAAGACGCATGAAGTGGTGAAGTGCGCTCCGCATCCCTTCTTCAGTAGCAGCAGGTTCCAACAGGAAAGCCTCCAACGGCACCCCTTGATCGTAGCTCAGTTGCTGGGCAAAACGATGCGGGTTGTATCTCATGAAAAGCGCCGCACCATTTTGCCTAAACACCAGGAAACCCGGTCTAATGGAATATAAGTGAAGGGTCTCCCGGGCCGTCAGAATTGAGGCTCCATCTTTAAAAGTGTCTTGCAATGGTCGCACTGTGGTGGTAGACGCCTTTCCAATAGTCAGCACTTTGTCAGTGAAAGACATCCCGTCTCCAACTGTGTAGGGGCGAAGGAGCAAACCTCTGGCATTCCATGGCGACGGGGTCACAATTGAGGCGCCGATCAGTTGCATGATTCGAGGGAAGCTGCACCTGTCATAGAACGAAGGCCTTTTGTGCATACCAAAGACGCCCAGTGTATGTAGCTCAAGCCATGATATGAAGTAATGCATCGGGAAGATCACGTGCAGTACTCCAGGCTCATTAGCATCTATTAGTGTATATTCCTTAGAGGCCATTACTGTATCATACTAGTATGTATATTACTTGATGGAAGCTTGGGATATTCACAGTTGTACAGACAATCTTGCTCTATATAGTAGTATGCTACTTGGTTTGTCTCTGCTTTAATATGTACATGTGTGTTTATTCATTATATCACCTATACGCATTAGAAGAGCCCTTAGGATCTTTGCTTGATTACCGGCGTTGTGATGGCGATCACACTCGTGGGGGCTGGGTAATCCACAAGCACATCCTTATACACGTCCCTAGTCGTTGGATTATCGAGACAGGGCATCGATAATCCGGAGTAGACTAGCGTATGCGCTTCTCATCCCAGCACGGGAGACGGTCTGTCCCACAGCCGTCAGTACGCCGTACTTGAGATAGTTGCGGGTGCTCGTTAGGTTACGAGTACACTGGACAGGACTCGTCGGGAACTGATGGTTGGTATTATATCTATCGTCAGTTATCAGTTCCCAGGTGACATAAGTACAGCTTTGTCCGCTGACTTGACACTGTCACTTCGCCTCGAGTGTGTTCCCACTGTTCTTTGACTACTACCCTACCACGGCTCTACTGAGTCGTGCAAACAGGTAGTAGTTGGGAGCAGTCCCGAAGCACTTGGAGGCAGTGACGGTTAGACAGGATTCGTCTCTCCCGGTATTGGGGGTTGACATCACGCTGTGTCTAGGAGAGCCATTACACGAGTAGTCCCTGGCCAGGGCAAACGAGATATACTGGTAGGTTTCCAGTGTTATCTCAGGGTGTTCTGGGCTTCACTCCGACACGACTTGTACCGCTATTAGGGGACTGACGTTTATCGCCCCCTAGGCCCGCCATGCGATGTATCAGACGAACAGACCGGACTGTACGGCGATTGTCACATACAGGCTCAGTAGGAGTTCGGATGGGTTTACCTCATCGGCCTTCTTATCAACATCTACCTGGGGACCGTTACGTACAGCTAGTGCCGCTTGCGGTCTGTGGTTAAACCCACTGCCAGCGTAGTGTCGAGTCTTTAGAGTCCCACACAGAGAGTTTCCCTGCACTGAGCGAAACGTGTAGAGGCCGTATGGTTTTACGGCAGGGCTGCGATCACTTACGTATACTTGTATGCGTGTGGTGTTCGGGCAGGTAAAACTAGTGGGCTTTGGTTTAAGCCGGATCCTAGTATTGCACGGATGGATTTGTTTTGTCTTCTGTGCATCCGCATTCTACGGAATACGGATGCAGGTGTGTATGCACAGTATTCCGGAGTGATGAAGGAGGAGGTGCCTCATTAGGGTTTTGGCAGTTGGTTCGGCCAAAACCGTTATGTGGCAGGCTCATTAGGGTTTTGACAGTTGGTTCGGCCAAAACCGTTATGTGGCATGCTCATTAGGGTTTTGACAGTTGATTCGGTCAAAACCATTTTGAGGCGGACTCATTAGGGTTTTGACAGTTCGTTTGGTCAAAACCGTTATGAGCCGCGGACATTATTTACTAATCCTTTCATTGATAATTATGTTATGGCTAATTACATTGACCATTTGACCATCTTGACATTGTTGACCGTTTGACCAAAGTTGACTAGGATCTTCTTGAAAGATCTAAAGTATTCTTTGGTTTTCTTTTTCTTTTTGTTATGATAATGGTCATGTCATTTGTAGCCATCAACTTTATCTTGATGGGATTAGTAATGATAATGTTTTGCATTATTGCAACCATGGTTGGTTTTTCTTTTGGTTAAGTTTTTTCATTTGCTCATTCTCATTCTCTCTCTTGAAATGAGAAGCTCCATGGTTGTTAGCTAGCTCCTCCTTCTTCCTCCTCTTGATTCATCTTTTGATCTCATGTGTTGAGAAATAAAGATCCCACAAAGACAAAACCATTCATCTACCACTTCTACACAACCTAGGGCTTCTAGATTAGCAATCTCTTTGCCCTAGTTACCTCGGCTCGAGGTGGAACTCGGTGTACATCTCTCGGGTGGATCGTCTTCGACTCAAGGAGGCCGCGGAGGTGACCGAAGTCCGGATCAACCATCGGAGCAAGCAAAGAGAAGAACAAAAAGAAGAGAAGGAGTTCAAGTTGAGGTATAACCCCTAACCGAGTAGATATATCTCTAGTTAGGATGCTAGTGTGTTGTTTAGCAAAGATCCGGCTTTTACGGTCCATGTTACCATGCTCAAGAAAATTTTTGTTTTACCGTTTCCGCAACCCCGAAAGTACCGGGAGAGGTAACGTGGACCTAACAGTGGTATCAGAGCCTAACTAAACACACCCTAGCATGTTACCAAAGTATTTAGAATTTCGACCGGACGAAAAACCGCAAAACACCCCGGAAATTTGAAGTTTCTGCCGATTTTAGAACTGTTCCAAAATTAAAAAATCATGCACTAAAAATCGGCTCAGGCTTTTATTAGAAAACTGCAAAAATTTGATCACCCAACTCGACTAAACCGCCGCGGTTCCGCGGCATAAGCTTGCTTATGCCGCGGAACCGCGGCCAGTTTGGCTCCGTTGGGGGATCTCCTTCTTGCAGTTTTCTTAGATGGGTATTTTAGGATTTTTACAATATGATATTTCTGCCCAGATTTTCCAGAAAGCAAAATTTGTTTTTGGGGCTCAAAAATCCGTATTTTTTGGTCGATGTTCTGTAGACTTTGGCTAATGGTTATATCTGTAATGTTATATGTGTATTGAACGTCTACTAATCGCTATACGTCGATTAGTGGGGGTTATACATATCTGTCATCTGTGTTGTTGATGGTTTGTGTATATGAACTCGTTGGATTGTCGCGGATGAATAGCCGGGGTGGATGTGAGATGAGTGTTTCTTTTTCTTTCATTCATGTAACAAATTTGTAAATTGATGTAATATGATTTGTATGGCCGCACAACCGGGTCGGGGTTGTAGCCGTCATTGTATAATTCTTTTTACTGTTTTTGCTCCTAGGATAGACCCATGGAGGGGGTGCACAAACTACCGGGTATCTCGAAGTGCCGAGTGGCCTACTCATGGCGTTGAGGGAGGTTGCTTCGTTTCGGGTACTTGGCGAGTAGTTTGCCGCACCCGTAGGGGTCTTGGGTGGGGTATTGGCTATTCATCGCGACCGTGTAATCCGTTTTTCGTTGCAGGCTCGAACGAATCGCGGGTTCCTAGTATATCCAAAGTGTTCATCTGTGATCTGGATTGGCTATCATTGCTGTATATCTAAATATAATAACTATTTAGGCGTTGCTTATGTTTTACAGCCGCGCTAGCCCAGCCCCCGCTCTGTCGTTAGTTAAGTAACCTAACGAGTGATGACGGGGCCCCGTGGCAAATGCGAATGGTATAAGCGTACGTCATATTTTGGTTGTTTTCTGCAATGGTAGGATTTAAATGATGGGACGCATTAAAAGAACTAATGCAAGAAAATAAACCTAAAAGACGTTGTTGGAACAAGTTTTTCAAAAAGCTGTTATTGCAAGGACGTTCATTTTTGTTTTGCATCGCGGTATTCGGTTATGAATGCCCAGCACCTCATTCGACGAGGCAAGGGCCGAGATCCCCTCATCGGGAGTGACCCCTTGGACAAAAGTTTGCGTCAGGGTAATAACTTCACCATAGTCGATTATTCTTGCTTTGCATCGAGGTATTCATCTTACGAATGCCCAGCACCTCACTCGACGAGGAAAGAGCCGAGATCCCTTTACAGGGAGTGACCTCTTTAGCAAAAGTTTTCGTCACTATGTTTTTCAAAAGGTCTATCATATTCCTTCAACTACATCAAGTTCATTACGTTAACGGGTTTTTCGCCAAAAACCCAGCCGTAGCCCTCCGTCGTTTCAGATAATTAATACTTAGTATTCGTGCTGCGTTTGTTGATTATTCGTCAAGACACAGTGAACGGTAGCTGAGTATTAATTCTCTGTTGCACTCATAGATGCGATTGGTTAGGACGGTCGCATGATTTTGTTGATTATTCGTCAAGGATCATGCGGGCGGGTCTAATGCAATCCTGGATAACGACGGGTTGAACTTGACTAGGACCTTTTGATTTGTTGATTATTCGTCAAGGTCATTTGGGTCCTAGGGGCAAAAACCACATCGGGAGTTTCAAAAGAACTGAAACTTGCAGATTTAGCATACCTTCTGGAGTGTAGTGACTAGAGTGGATTCCATCTAGGTCATCACACAATGATAGTTGGATCCCGATCCCGCTGATGAGTTGGATTACTCTCGGGAGATTATGCCACTTAACAATCAATGCTATAAACCTAGTAGGTGTCTAGAAAGGTGTTAGTGGGGTTACGCCCCCAGGGAAAAGAGGTTCTTAAATTAAGGAACTTCGCGAAAGTGTTGGAAAACCTCCCTCGAAGTACCGACACTAGCCTGGCTGAAAGGTTAAGCAAGTATTGTGACGTGAATTAAATCCCGACTAGTTCTTTTAAAAGGTTTTGAGAAGAATTTGAGGAAACAGTGGGAGACATCCTGGTTAGATAAACTAATAAACCAATCTAATCTTGCAAGAGCGCCCGCTGAGTGTTTCTTTTCTCTCTCTCCAAGTAGCAGCCATTTCACGCCCTAATCAAGATAATAAAATGTATCGCTTGACCGATCCGAATTCTTATTCGGGGCTGGGGAACGTTGGTCCAGCTTTAACTTGTGGCAACAGTCATGAGTATGAGAATGGGAAAGGGGATTGTATGGATTTCCAGGATACCCAGTTGAAGAAGAAGCATGGTTTTGCATCTACTTCAGGTGTTCTTGTAATTGAGAACTGTTTTACCGTCAGCCCTACCTCCTGGGTACTTGATACCGGATCAGGATCTCATATCTGTAATTTATTGCAGGGACTGAGAAAAAGTAGGAAAGTTGCACCGGGTGATATGTCGCTCAGAGTAGCGAACGGAGCACAAGTTAATGCGGCAGCCGTGGGTGAATATCACCTAGTATTGCCAAATAGCAAGACTATGATTTTGAACGATTGCTACTATGTACCCTCCATGGTTTGCAACATCATATCAGTTTCTTTACTCGATAAAGATGGATATAACTTTGTTCTTGACAAGAATATCATGAACATTTACCTTCATAAGGTACTGGTTGCAGAGGGTACACTGTGTAATGGTATCTACATTCTAAATCAGAATACAGTTCTCAATGTATAAAACACACGCAAGAGGAAGAATTCAGATACGAATGAATCCTACTTATGGCATTGTAGACTTGGTCATATCGGAGAGAAAAGACTGAGTAAGTTGCATAAAGATGGACTCTTGAATGCGTTCGAGTTTTCATCTTATGAAACTTGTCAGTCTTGTCTCAAAGGGAAGATGACCAAATCTCCGTTCACCGGACATGGAGAAAGAGCAGCAGAGCTCTTGGGACTCGTACATAGTGATGTATGTGGTCCGATGTCTATACATGCAAGGGGTGGGTTCTCCTACTTCATCACATTCACTGACGATCTCTCTAGGTTCGGATATGTGTATCTGATGAAATACAAATCTGAAGCTTTTGAGAAATTCAAGGAATTTAGAAAGGAAGTAGAGAACCAGACTGGAAGTAGAGAACCAGACTGGCAAAAGTATCAAGATCCTCCGGTCTGATAGAGGAGGGGAGTACTTAAGCACGGAATTCCTAGATTACTTAAAAGAGAATGGTATTCTCTCTCAGCTTACTCCTCCTTATACACCACAGCACAACGGTGTTTCGGAGCGGAGGAATCGTACCTATTGGATATGGTTCGCTCCATGATGAGTAATGTTGAGTTACCTCTTTCATTCTGGGGACATGCGCTTCAGACAGCGGCATACCTTTTGAATCAAGTTCCGTCCAAATCTGTGCCTAAAACTCCGTATGAAATATGGAGCAGTAAGAAACCATGTCTTAAGTTTATTAAGATATGGGGTTGTCCGGCCTATGTGAAAACACAGAAACCGGACAAGCTAGAGGCACGGTCAGTTCTGTGTAAATTTGTGGGATATCCTAAAGACTCACTAGGATATCTGTTCTACCACACTGAGGAACAGAAGGTGTTTGTATCTCGCCACGCTACCTTTTTAGAAAGGGAGTTTCTTGCAAAAGAAACTAGTGGGAGTTCGGTAGAACTGGAAGAAATTCAGCGACCACAAAATGTAACTGAAAATTTGGAGGAACCGCTAGATTCAATAACCCCAAACGAACCTCAGCCACTCCGCAGATCTGGTAGGATTTCTCATCCGCCCAAGAGATACTACGGTTTTCTCATAGACGGGGATCGAGAGGATTGCATCTTGGAAGAAGATGACCCTACCAGTTTCAGGCAGGCCATTATCGGTAGGGACTCTGATAAGTGGCAGGAAGCAATGCAATCCGAAATGGAGTCCATGTACGCCAATAAAGTGTGGACCTTGGATATTGCTCCACCTGGGGTAAAACCCGTTGGATGCAAATGGATCTACAAAAGGAAACTTGGTGTAGATGGGCAGGTGGAAACCTATAAGGCTAGACTCGTTGCAAAAGGTTTTCGTCAAAGACCTGGTTTGGACTATGACGAAACTTTTTCTCCGGTGGCTATGCTCAAATCCATTCGGATCCTACTTGCCATTGCTGCCTTCTATGACTATGAAATCTGGCAGATGGATGTTAAAACGGCTTTCCTAAACGGTTGTTTGGAAGAGTGCGTTTACATGGATCAGCCAGAAGGTTTCGTAGACAGTAGGAGCAGCGGGAAGGTGTGCAAGTTGCTTAAATCCATTTATGGATTAAAGCAGGCATCGCGGAGCTGGAACATCTGTTTTGATGAGGCAATCAAGGAATTTGATTTCATCAAGAACGAAGATGAACCTTGTGTCTATAAGAAGATTGTAGGACGAACTGTCGTATTCCTAGTCTTGTACGTGGACGACATTCTTTTGATAGGAAATGACATTCCTATGCTACAATCGGTCAAGCTATTTTTGTCACAACGGTTCTCCATGAAGGACCTGGGTGATGCCTCGTACATTCTGGGGATCAAGATCTATAGAGATAGATCCAAGAGACTACTAGGACTTTCGCAGTCCAGGTACATAGAGACCGTACTAAAGAGATTTAGTATGGAGGATTCCAAGCGCGGTAACATACCCGCATTGCATGGAATTACCCTCTCCAAGAAGATGTCTCCTAAGACTGACGAGGAGAGGGTTCGCATGAGCACTATACCCTACGCGTCGTCGGTAGGATCTATAATGTATGCGATACTATGTACAAGACCAGATGTAGCTTACTGTTCATACGATAATATTGCATTATTATATTCCCCATTCTTATTCTTTTTATAAATAAACAGGTGCTTTTGACGCATGTCTGCTACATATTACAGGTTACAGGTTCTTAGACAGAAAACAGTGAAAATGATGAAAAGACGATGCAAAAGTGGACTTTGACCAACAAACAGAAGACTCTTGATCAAGCCTACATCAAAGATAAAATTCACAAAGTACAAGGCAATGCAAGGTCCAAGATTACAAAGCGAACGGTTAAAAGCCCACCGCAATTATTCACTGGAGATCTGGAAGAAACATAGAAGCTATTTTAATAAAGAACCAAATAATAAGGAAGCCCAAAGATCCAAGGCCCAATACTTTCTTTTAAAGAGACATAAAATTTTACCAAAGCTTGAAATCTACTTTGACTAGGTCTTCCTAAGGATATTTTGGTAAATGTAGACATGCAAATCAATTGTAACCTAGGGTTTCTATCTCCTATAAATAGAAGCCCAAATCATTGTATTCTTTTCATGCCTCCCTTCATTAATAAAATTTAGAAATCTTTTGGAGAGCATCGGTGCCTCTTTTTAATTCAGAAATTCAGGTCTGACAACCCTGCTTTGATGTTTGGAGAGAGCCATCTGTAAGTAATTTAATTTCTTGCCCTAGTGTAGATTTAATTTCATGCCCTAGGAACTTGTTTAGGGTTTAGCTTTTGGGAAGGATTTTGAGAGATGAGATCTCTCATCCCTTTCTTACCCACCAAATATTTACAATAGGACTCCATGCATACATGCACATACCGCTCCCTACGGCACTCTATCCCTCGAGGTAGCGGTGATACCGTAGTATAAAGGCCCGGGTGTGATGTTTTCCATGGAGGTTAGGGTAAGGATCTCTAAAGGAAGGACAAGAATCTAGAGGAAGGAACACCTTCCCGAACGGATCTAATCCACTTTATTGATAATTACCATAACTCCTCATAGATCTTCATTCGGGTATTGAAAGCGGTGAGATTTAATTACATTTCCAAACCATCCCTAAACCTAGCCCTAGCAAGAGTAGATCTAGATAATAGCCCTAGGTTAATTAGGTTTTTAGATTTAATAATTAATCCGAACACCCTTCGTAAATTAACTCGTAAGAACGAATTGGAAATTCACAACATCCCTGTGGACCGACCCGTACTCACCGGCTAGCTTCATGCGACGCCGTTCTTGATTGCGGTTACAAATATTTTTGATCTATCTTTTAGAAAGCGCAAGCACGCTAAATCAATCAATCAAATGGCGCCGTTGCCGGGGATGGCGTGTCATTTCCTTTTCGCAATTTCGGGTTAATCATAAAATTAAAAAAATCATAAAAATCTGAAAAATCAAAAATCAAATATAAAAAAATATATATTTTGTTATTTTTGGAAGAGATACTTTGTTGTTTTAATTTTGCAGGATATACAAAGACGATCTGGAAATTTTCAGAAGGCGAAACAGAAATCAGAAGATCGAAACAGAAGGGGCAGTGCAATTTTTCTGCAGACCTAATTCCACCACCAAGCCGTGTTTCCGCGGCCAAAACCCATCTTAGGCCGCGGAAACGCGGCCGTTATGTCGAATCATCGCACTAAAAAAATTTTGGGGATCTGAGCCATCAAGAAGACCTCGGAACCGCGGTGTTAGAGCTAAATTGCCGCGGAAGGGCGACGATCTGGTGGCATTTTCTTCTGAAAAATTTTCTGTAAGATTTTCTGTTCCTCCTCTACAATTTTTGAAATATATTTTCTGGAAATTCCTGCAAGATTCTGTGAGCTATAAAATATATTGCCTTCCATATAACAATTTTGTGCAGGATTTTTGGGCCCCGCTTGAAATGAAATTAGATTGCAAGTAATATTTTGCTGTTGCATATCTTTTCTATAAAATATTTTGCTGTTGCATATCTTTTCTCTAAAATCTTTTTGCAACAATTTTTTCCAAATAAAGATTCTTGTGATATGCTTCAAATAATAACCAATTGCAAGTAATATTTTGTTGTTGCATATCTTTTCTATAAAATATTTTGCTGTTGCATATCTTTTCTCTAAAATCTTTTTGCAACAATTTTTTTCCAAATAAAGATTCTTGTGATATGCTTCAAATAATAACCAATTGCAAGTAATATTTTGCTGTTGCATATCTTTTCTATAAAATATTTTGCTGTTGCATATCTTTTCTCTAAAATCTTTTTGCAACAAAAAAAAATTTCCAAATAAAGAGAAAGAAAAAAAAAGATCAATGAAAAATGAAAATAAAAAGGACAAATATTTTATAGAACTTGCAAAATTTTTTGGCCCCAAATAAATCCTTGCACCATCCAACCTTCCTTTTTGTCACCTTTCTTCTTCTAACATGGGTACCCCACATAAAAAATCATTAGCCGAACTTTGGTATCCCGAACCTAATTTTGCGTCATATGTCAATGTGTTCGGTCAATTTAAAGACGATCCTTCCATGCCTAAAAAATCTTTGAAAGATCACATAGAGGAGTCTAGGAGAAACAGTTTGATTTTTCAACCCACTTTGTGTCAACCAAGTCAACCTACACCACCTTCGTATGTTGACACCACTTCTTTAAGTCCTTCTGTCACTCCTAGGCCGATGTCCATTGCTGAGCATATTGCTAAATCTCGTAGCCGATCTTTCACCCCTCTCCACACATCTAGTTCTAGGGATCAACAAGACTTTTCACCTTTTTATCCACATGTTGACCCTACCCCTGTCCAATCACCCACTTCTTATCAGTCCTACCCGACTTTCCCACCGTCACTAGACCCTGTTTCTACACAGCCTATTGGGAGTTTTGCATATCCACACCATTTTGAATATTTTACCGAAACCCCCTTACCACCCAAGTCTAGCTTGGAAGAGGCGTTGGAGGCGTATATCGCAGCAACAAATAAAATGGTTAGGAATGTGGAAGCGTCCGTGGCCGCCCTTATGCAACCTGCTGAACCGGTAGCTAGTTTTCCGCTAGCTCCAAATTTTTCAATGTATGAGGCGGCAGTTGGACAGAATGAGAATGAGAGAGGATTTTCAAATCAAACCTACCCTTACCCAATTGAAACCCACAACTCCTGTTTTCCATCGATTGCCCTAAATAGTTCACCTGTTGAAAATAAAAATGAGTTGTGTGATTTTGTAGTGTTTGATTTGCCAGATTGTGAGGAACCCCTTTCGAGTGAAACCGCACCTAATCCTTTCGATCTTTACACCTCCACTCTAGAACCTAAATCGATAGATATCCATGCTTTTGATGAGGTGTCTAAAGAAAATGATTTTCACTTGATTGAGGATATAGACGCCGGGAATATTTCGGATGATGAACCTGTCGATTTGCTTGAAATTTTATGTTCAAATCATCATCCTGAGTTATTAAATGTTTCTCCCGAATCTCATATGCGTCTAGATTTTGATGATAATGGCATGGATAGGCTAAATAATGAGTTGAATATTGAGGATAATATTGAGGAGAGTCTTGAGGATAATATTGAGGTTGAATCATTTTTGTTTGATGTGTCTGATTTTCCAATTCATCCTCCTGAACCTTTGACAGTTATATCACCCCCCTCTTTCCCATCGTTCCGACCCCACTTGAAGACTGTGAGCTTGAAACCTTTTCCTTTGAATCTGACACAGATCTCACAGATGATAACACTTACGAATGTTTCACTTTTTCGGACGATGTTGATGACTCACCGCCCGAGTTTGAGTCCTTTACATTTTCAGATGAGCCATCAGACTCGGTTGATTATAGTAGTTTCGAACCATTAATGGAATCTTTCAAGTTTGAAACAGTTTACTACGGTGAGAAAGATACTATCCCTAATTCACTCCCTTTCGTCTCTCCTATTGTTCCGACCGTGCAAGTGACCGTTACGCTTTCATCTCCTATACCAAGTTCGGCGTACCCATGTTTTCTTGCGAATCTTGAGGGATTTGACCCCATTTCCCGACGGGTTGATAGGTTAGCGCAATCGCTTATAATATATCGGTCATCACATATTGCGCTAATTTATTCACTCAATTTACACCCTCAAGATCGTACTCCACTTTCTTCTTCTTTTCGCCATTCTTCTCCCCCACCGAGACCATATTCTACCATTCTTCTTTCCACACGGTCTCGCGTGCTTCTCATTTTCTTGCACCAACTATACCATTTCCACGATAAGATTTTTGAATGGTTGGTGCTAACTTTTGGCTTGTGCAAGGCCAAGCTTAAGTTTGGGGGGAACCTTTGTATATATGTATATATATTTTTGTTTTCTTTTTCTATCAAAAAATTAAAAAAAATTTCAAAACATTAAAAAAATTTAAAAAAAATTTATAAATAAATAAACAGGGGAGTACCGGTATTTTTGACCCTCTTGGTTTAGTATGACAGTGAGGACACTGTCGAGTTCAAGTTTGGGGGTATGCTCGGTATGTTTTCTTCCTTCGCATTCATTTGTACATATTTTTGCATTTGCATAGTTATTTGAAAACCCCATAAAAATTTAAAAATTTCAAAAATTATAAAAATTATTGTATTCAATTTTGGCTAATTGACTTGAGTTTGACAAATAGGTTAACTGGATAGGAACAACTAGATCTTAGACTTAGTGAATTAAAAACCCTAAAAATAACCTTCTTTAAAGTTTAACGGTAGAAAGTATATGCCTTGTAGTTTATTTAGAAATAGGCAAATTTTGGGTTCACTTCTTGGGCTAGGTCGAAACGAAGGAAAAATATTGAAGCTTTTATTAGAGTATAAGTTTGAAAAATAGTTCCTAGCTTAAGTCTAGATTTTGAAAATGTATACCCTACAAATTGCACAATCACGCACCTTGAAACTTGGAATAGTAGAAGAGACCTTGAAATGCTCTTGTCTAAAAGTCCTTAGTACGATGAAAATAAAGAAAAAATGAATAAAAGAAAAAAAAATGGACACTAGTTTTTGTGATTACTTAAGGCTGCAAAAATAGAAAAATATTTAGCGAGGGTGCTTCATCACCTAGTGTCTTAGACCAACTGGTTTGGGAGTCACTGCTAAAGCCTTGGGTGTTGCAAAACTAGGAAGTACGCTTTAAAGTGCTAACGCATCTAGTAATCGGTTGTTGGTACCTCAAGAAGTATTAACGGTCGCATGAAGGATGTGTAAACAAAATTCAATTAAAAATTCACCTACTAATAAGTACTTTGGACAACGGACAAGAGTATGATTGCTTGATTTGAATTTCCAAGTGTAGGGGTGATATTTACACACACGTGGGGATATGTGATTGGAGTTTAGATGAGAGAAAGGAATGAAGAATAGAACTTGTATCTTTAGTAGAGTTAATAAAAATTCCTAAGTGGAGATGGAACCCTAGAAGGAAAACTTAAGAGATGCCGAAAGCTAAGTAGGACTGCAGAACATATATAATCTTAAGTTAGATGATGAGGAAGTGTGAAGAATATGGGTGGATAATTTATGAGTCGACGATAATAGAATTCCTTGTTAGAAAACCTAATTGGAGAACAAAAGTTAATGGGCCGAATTGATAGGATT
This sequence comes from Agapanthus africanus, assembly GCA_030015575.1. Classification (NCBI taxonomy): domain Eukaryota; kingdom Viridiplantae; phylum Streptophyta; class Magnoliopsida; order Asparagales; family Amaryllidaceae; genus Agapanthus; species Agapanthus africanus. The sequence continues at coordinate 726,463,521 of CM057342.1, read as the reverse complement.
TTGTGGGTAGTATCCGCTGAAAACCCTCAGGAGACAACACTCCTCCTACTAGGGACACCTAGAGGTTTAACGGCTTGTTGCACATGCTCAGTGCAATCGCGTTTCCCTGCGAAAGTGCGGTTAGGATTTTAGTGAATAAAAATAAGTTTGCTCGAGGACGAGCAAAAGATAAGTTTGGGGGTATTTGTTCATACGATAATATTGCATTATTATATTCCCCATTCTTATTCTTTTTATAAATAAACAGGTGCTTTTGACGCATGTCTGCTACATATTACAGGTTACAGGTTCTTAGACAGAAAACAGTGAAAATGATGAAAAGACGATGCAAAAGTGGACTTTGACCAACAAACAGAAGACTCTTGATCAAGCCTACATCAAAGATAAAATTCACAAAGTACAAGGCAATGCAAGGTCCAAGATTACAAAGCGAACGGTTAAAAGCCCACCGCAATTATTCACTGGAGATCTGGAAGAAACATAGAAGCTATTTTAATAAAGAACCAAATAATAAGGAAGCCCAAAGATCCAAGGCCCAATACTTTCTTTTAAAGAGACATAAAATTTTACCAAAGCTTGAAATCTACTTTGACTAGGTCTTCCTAAGGATATTTTGGTAAATGTAGACATGCAAATCAATTGTAACCTAGGGTTTCTATCTCCTATAAATAGAAGACCAAATCATTGTATTCTTTTCATGCCTCCCTTCATTAATAAAATTTAGAAATCTTTTGGAGAGCATCGGTGCCTCTCTTTAATTCAGAAATTCAGGTCTGACAACCCTGCTTTGATGTTTGGAGAGAGCCATCTGTAAGTAATTTAATTTCTTGCCCTAGTGTAGATTTAATTTCATGCCCTAGGAACTTGTTTAGGGTTTAGCTTTTGGGAAGGGTTTTGAGAGATGAGATCTCTCATCCCTTTCTTACCCACCAAATATTTACAATAGGACTCCATGCATACATGCACATACCGCTCCCTACGGCACTCTATCCCTCGAGGTAGCGGTGATACCGTAGTATAAAGGCCCGGGTGTGATGTTTTCCATGGAGGTTAGGGTAAGGATCTCTAAAGGAAGGACAAGAACCTAGAGGAAGGAACACCTTCCCGAACGGATCTAATCCACTTTATTGATAATTACCATAACTCCTCATAGATCTTCATTCGGGTATTGAAAGCGGTGAGATTTAATTACATTTCCAAACCATCCCTAAACCTAGCCCTAGCAAGAGTAGATCTAGATAATAGCCCTAGGTTAATTAGGTTTTTAGATTTAATAATTAATCCGAACACCCTTCGTAAATTAACTCGTAAGAACGAATTGGAAATTCACAACATTCCTGTGGACCGACCCGTACTCACCGGCTAGCTTCATGCGACGCCGTTCTTGATTGCGGTTACAAATATTTTTGATCTATCTTTTAGAAAGCCCAAGCACGCTAAATCAATCAATCACTTACCCGCTAAGCACGGTAAGCCGGTATCAGTCAGACCCAGGGGAGGACCACTGCACAGCAGTGAAGAACATTCTCAAGTACCTGAGAAGGACTAAGGAGATGTTCCTGGTTTACGGTAATGGAGACCTCAGGGTCGAGTCCTTTACCGATTCAAGCTTCCAGAGTGACAAAGATGACAGCAAGTCTGTCTCGGCTTTTGTGTTTACCCTCAACGGAGGGGTGGTATGTTGGAGGAGTTCCAAACAGGATACCGTCGCAGACTCGACGATGGAGGCTGAATATATTGCTGCAAGCGATGCCGCAAAAGAGGCGGTCTGGATGAAGAAGTTCATTAGTGAACTTCTGGTGGTTCCGTCCATTGTTGACCCAATACCTTTGTATTGCGATAACAATGGGGCTATAGCTTTAGCGAAGGAACCAAGGTCCCATCAGAAATCCAGGCACATCTTAAGGCGGTATCACCTGATCAGGGAGATCATTGATCGCCAAGTGATCGAGGTGCGGAGAGTGGACACAAAGGACAACACAGCGGACCCATTCACAAAGGCCTTGCCCCAGACTCAGTTCGAGCGGCTGATCGAGATGATAGGTCTTCGATACGCCAGTACATGGACTTAGTGCAAATGGGAGATTGTTAGTGTATATGCCCTAGAGGCCATTACTGTATCATACTAGTATGTATATTACTTGATGGAAGCTTGGGATATTCACAGTTGTACAGACAATCTTGCTCTATATAGTAGTATGCTACTTGGTTTGTCTCTACTTTAATGTGTACATGTGTGTTTATTCATTATATCACCTATACGCATTAGTAGAGCCCTTAGGATCTTTGCTTGATTACCGGCGTTGTGATGGCGATCACACTCGTGGGGGCTGGGTAATCCACAAGCACATCCTTATACACGTCCCTAGTCGTTGGATTATCGAGACAGGGCATCGATAATCCGGAGTAGACTAGCGTATGCGCTTCTCATCCCAGCAAGGAAGACGGTCTGTCCCACAGCCGTCAGTACGCCGTACTTCAGATAGTATGCGGGTGCTCGTTAGGTTACGAATACACTGGACAGGACTCGTCGGGAACTGATGGTTGGTATTATACCTATCGTCAGTTATCAGTTCCCAGGTGACATGAGTACAGCTTAGTCCGCTGACTTGACACTGTCACTTCGCCTTGAGTGTGTTCCCACTGTTCTTTGACTACTACCCTACCACGGCTCTACTGAGTCGTGCAAACAGGTAGTAGTTGGGAGCAGTCCCGAAGCACTTGGAGGCAGTGACGGTTAGACAGGATTCGTCTCTCCCGGTATTGGGGGTTGACATCGCGCTGTGTCTAGGAGAGCCATTACACGAGTAGTCCCTGGCCAGGGCAAACGAGATATACTGGTAGGTTTCCAGTGTTATCTCAGGGTGTTCTGGGCTTCACTCTGACACGACTTGTACCGCTATTAGGGGACTGACGTTTACCACCCTCTAGGCCCGCCATGCGATGTATCAGATGAACAGACCGGACTGTACGGCGATTGTCACATACAGGCTCAGTAGGAGTTCGGATGGGTTTACCTCATCGGCCTTCTTATCGACATCTACCTAGGGACCGTTACGTACAGCTAGTGCCGCTTGCGGTCTGTGGTTAAACCCACTGCCAGCGTAGTGTCGAGTCTTTAGAGTCCCATACAGAGAGTTTCCCTGCACTGAGCGAAATGTGTAGAGGCCGTATGGTTTTACGGCAGGGCTGCGATCACTTACGTATACTTGTATGCGTGTGGTGTTCGGGCAGGCAATACTAGTGGGCTTTGGTTTAAGCCGGATCCTAGTATTGCACGGATGGATTTGTTTTGTCTTCTGTGCATCCTCATTCTACGGAATACGGATGCAGGTGTGTATGCACAGTATTCCGGAGTGATGAAGGAGGAGGTGCCTCATTAGGGTTTTGGCAGTTGGTTCGGCCAAAACCGTTATGTGGCAGGCTCATTAGGGTTTTGAGAGTTGATTCGGTCAAAACCATTTTGAGGCGGACTCATTAGGGTTTTGACAGTTCGTTTGGTCAAAACCGTTATGAGCCGCGGACATTATTTACTAATCCTTTCATTGATAATTATGTTATGGCTAATTACATTGACCATTTGACCATCTTGACATTGTTGACCGTTTGACCAAAGTTGACTAGGATCTTCTTGAAAGATCTAAAGTATTCTTTGGTTTTCTTTTTCTTTTTGTTATGATAATGGTCATGTCATTTGTAGCTATCAACTTTATCTTGATGGGATTAGTAATGATAATGTTTTGTATTATTGCAACCATGGTTGGTTTTTCTCTTGGTTAAGTTTTTTCATTTGCTCATTCTCATTCTCTCTCTTGAAATGAGAAGCTCCATGGTTGTTAGCTAGCTCCTCCTTCTTCCTCCTCTTAATTCATCTTTTGATCTCATGTGTTGAGAAATAAAGATCCCACAAAGACAAAACCATTCATCTACCACTTCTACACAACCTAGGGCTTCTAGATTAGCAATCTCTTTGCCCTAGTTACCTCGGCTCGAGGTGGAGCTCGGTGTACATCTCTCGGGTGGATCGTCTTCGACTCAAGGAGGCCGCGGAGGTGACCGAAGTCCGGATCAACCATCGGAGCAAGCAAAGAGAAGAACAAAAAGAAGAGAAGGAGTTCAAGTTGAGGTATAACCCCTAACTGAGTAGATATATCTATAGTTAGGATGCTAGTGTGTTGTTTAGCAAAGATCCGGCTTTTACGGTCCATGTTACCATGCTCAAGAAAATTTTTGTTTTACCGTTTCCGCAACCCCGAAAGTACCGGGAGAGGTAACGTGGACCTAACAGCATCCGCCGTTTGACTAAGGCCGTGATACAGGTGTGCCAAAGCGGCGACCCCAACGGCCACTTTCACCCCAATGGTCATCCGATGAGCTGGGTAAAAGACAGAAGGCCTCATATGGCGAGAATGCATCGGGAGCGCAAACCAACTCAGCCATAGCCCAAGAAATCCTAAGAAGAACGCTTCCTCGTCCATCCCGGGGGCTGCAACTTCCGTAAAAGAGACAATCGGGGAGTTAGGAAGGAAAAAACCCTTTTGATCTATTTCCTTCGCCGGCAGGTTGTCCAAACCTAAACCGAAAGGGTCATCAAGCGTGGCGAACTTAGCAGCTTCTGCCGAGAGGACGTTTGGGTGAAGTAATCGAGCGATGAAATCCTCGAAACTGACTCCGCGGTTCCCACGTTCGATAAAAAGGGCCTTGTAGATGTTCAACACTTTGATCAAACTTGGAAATCGATGTTCAACAGCATTCTCCGGAGTGAGGCCCCTTATTGCCGGCTTAGCACCGAAGACATATTCGTCTGTAAGAAGCCGCTCCTCATAGTGCTCCCCTATAACCGGTAAGCCGGAGACCTCTGTGAATTCCTCCAAAGAAATCGACACTTCCCGGTCCATTGCGAGGAAAGTGTGAGTAAGGATATTTCACTGCTCCAAAAAGGCCTTAAGCCACCAGGTGGGAAGAGTGGGATATTGGAAGAGGGAAACATAAACTGCAGTGTACAACCCTAGCCTCATCAACTGTGACTTCTTCGCTGACAAAATGTAGCGAGCCCATGGCAGATAGCCGATCGGATGGCGGGGGATCAGACCTATGTTATATGATTGCCCCCAAGGTCGCGCCTCACCTTGACAAATACGGCGTCCCAGAATATCCAAAACCATAGGAGGCTGAACCGGAATTGCATCGATAGCAGGATGAAGAAGGCCCTTTGAAGTCCAATCGACCATCTCCACGGCATACTGCACCGGGGGTGGACTGGCATAGTGGATCGCCGTAATGGGCTCTGATGGTACTGCGCATGAAAAGCTCTGTCGACCCATGATAATTTGGTTGTACCACGACCCCCAAAGGTGAAGATTCTTATATTCCGGGTCGTGGTCCCTAATCATAGCTAGGACCTCACGGTCTACGGGTGCTCCGGGGAATCCTCCTTCCGAACGAACAAATGGGAACGAAGTATCGAAAGACATGTTTCCTTCAAGAGAACAAAAAAATTTTAGCTGTCAGTGTTGTAATTCTAACGCTTGGCATTTTAAAATTTACACCAAATTGCAATGCAGTAAGCAAGGGACCAAATGGGGACCCACAAAATCTGGAAGACAGTGCATCAGTCAATAAGACAGTCCCATCATTGGATAAGACTGTCAATTAATGAAGAGATCCCCAAGAGAATATTCTCATTAATAGGAAATCCCTAGAGACAAGGAGAAAATCTCCTCTTTCAGAGCAAAACTCTGTCACAGAGTGACATTTGTCAAACTCTGGTCTCAAAGGAATAAAATTTCCCAAAAAGAGCCTAGCTCTGTAATAATGATGGAAAGATCCATCAGAAGAAAAAAAAATTAATTTAACTCCTGAAGATTAAAAAATTTTGGAGTCTTAAAAAATCCATGAAAACTTATAAAAAGTTCTTCATTTTCAGATCTAAAGATCTACATTTGATCCATGAGCAAAGCTCTGTTCATGGGTTAAAACCCATGAACCTCTGTAGATCTATAGATTTTTTAGAGCAAGGCTCTGTTAATGAAACACCAAAGGGGTTTTCTTTAGATCAAAAGATCTATGAGAGCAAGGCTCTGTTAATTAAATTAAATTTAATTTGATTTAAATTTTTACCTAAGATGATTCTAGGTTCTGAACTTTGAAGTTCTTAGAAAGAAACAAGAGCAAGGCTCTAAAATTCTTAAGCAAGAGCAAGGCTCTGAAAATCAAGATTATTGAAAATGGTAAAACATTTTCTAAGGACCAAGGGTCCTATTTATAGGCGCTTGCGCCCCTTCAACTTATCAGTTGATCTAATGGCTAGGATCTTACCACCGCTGCACTCACGTGTGCGCCACATGAGCGCAACAGTGGGGGGGGTATTTGTTTCCCCCAATTAGAGTAAAGCTCTGTTTGAATTTCAAAAATTCAAAAAAAAATTGAAGCAACGCTTCAAATCCCGTGCGCTGCGCGCAAAGCGCCACGTGTCAGAAGCTGATACGTCAGCGCAGCGCCCAAGGCAGCGCGCCCAATCAGAGCAAGGCTTAAAGGAAGCAACGCTTCAGTTGCGCAAGCGCTGCGCTGTGCGGCACGTGCTGCGCTGCGCGACACGTGTCGGCGCAGTTGTGCGAGCGCAGTTGCGCTGCGCTGTGGCGTTTGCGCCAAATGGAATTAAAATTCTAGTAAGATCTTTCTGTTCTTATTAAAACAAGAAGATTGTCTTCTGTAAAACAGAAGCTCTTGGATCAAAGATCCAACGGTGGGGAAAATTCCCCAAATCACTCAGAGAAAGATCTCTTCAACAAATTTATGGGCACTATATAAAGGCCCCTAGACCCCAATTCAAAATCATGAAGATCAAAATCAAGAACTTAAAATAAAATAGAGAGAGCTTTGAAGAATTTTGAGAAGAACTCAAGAAGAAATCAAGAAAAAAAAAGGTAAAAACCTTTATAAAAAAAGAAGAAGAAGAATTTCTTCTGAAATAAATCATTGATCTAAGAACAAGGTCAATGATCTTCAATAAAATAAAAATAATAACAATGCGTTGCACTTTTTTATGAACCATTGGTTCTGGAATCTTAAAGATTCTTTTCTTGAATCCAAAATTGGATCAAGTTATTGAAACAGTGCCTTGCACTTGCAAAATCTGCGCTGTTGCGCTTCTGGGTTGGCGCAAACCACCAGGAAGTGCCACGTGTCAGCAACGCACTAGCGCAGCACAGTGGTGCAGCACACTGCGCATGCGCCCACCAGAGCGTAACACATGGCACCATCACATGAGTTTGCGCCTTGCGCTCCTCAATTAGCGCAAAGCGCCTGACAAGCCACGTGGGGCGCTGTCAGAACATTTAATGCAATGCATTATCAAAGGCAGAGCCCAATAAAAAAGGTCTATCAGTCCAAATAAAAGTGCTATGCACTATTAAAAGGGGCAGAGCCCAATTAAAAGGAAAAAAGTACAGACTAAAATAAAGTGCAGGGGCAGAGCCCAAAGCCTAACAGGCCAACTACAAATAAAAAGGTTGAACATCTTCAACTGGACTTAGCCCAATCATGGCCATAAGTCCTCAAATTAAATTGACTGAGCACGGCTGCTCTCTTAAATCAATTTACATCCGGTTCAAGGGTACATCTCTGAACTCCTCTGACACCTATCGTTGTAATCTTTCAACGACGTCAGAGAGGTGACGGGTCCCGACGGCCATACATTAAAATGGACCACCAGTCCCTAAACTGGCAATGGACCACCATGTCCCTAAACTGGAACAATAGAGCCTCCAAATGCTCTTTTGTTGGATCTAAACGATCCCGTTTAAGTTGAGCTTAGCCTCAAATATGGCTAACGTATCCTTAAACTTTCAGACAGACTTTAGTCCCAAATTGGACTATAAATCCCCCCAATCGATTTTGGTTCAAGGGTACATCTCCAAACTCCTCTGACACCTGTCGTTGTAATCCTTCAACGTCGTCAGAGAGGTGACGGGTCCCGACGGACATGCATTAAACGGACCACTACGTCCCTAAACTGGAACAATAGAGCCCCTAAATGCTCTTTTCGTTAAGTTGATCTTAGTCTCAAATCAGACTAACGTATTCTTAACGAACGTTTAAGTTGATCTTAGCCTCAATATGGCTAACGTATCCTTAAACTAAAAACCAAACCCAAATCTAAGTAACTACGGATTTGGACTAATCCATGTCCTACGGGCGACGACATAAATTAGTCTCCGTATACAATCCACGGGCAACCACAAACAAAATAAACACCCACGACACGAAGTGAAATTTTTGGAGAAGGAGAAAGTGGTTACCGCGACGCGGTAGCGTAATTAACTGCAGGGGCTTGCACCTGTACGGAAGAGCGTCCCCACAATCAAAAAAACCTCAAGTGAGGGGGAATCTGACAAAGTCTGCTACATCGGCCGCATCTGTCTAAACCTCCGATACATGGTGCCATAAATCAATTTGGCATCTTCGGAGAGGTAGACGGATAAAACCAAATAGCATCTGCCCCGAATCTCAGGCAAGACGTCTTCACGTCGTCGCTGCCGTTCGGAGGGGAACAGGGTAACTAGTATGTAAGCATGTCAAGGCATATGTGTAAGCATGTAGGTATACAGGTATGCTATATATCATATGCTCGAAGGAAAATAAGGATCATGTCTCAATATCCCTAAACAATACAATATCACATATGTATAGGTGTTGTGCGTGTCATAGCAACTATCGACGGTGTGTGTGTAGCATACAATTAGTGCTCGTGAAAAATGAACCGTCAATAATGGTGTTGTGTCTCATTAGTACTAAGTCCCTACACAATAGGTAAATGAGATATGCAACAAAGGTACACATGCACAATCAATATCCGTATACTTCTAACTAATAGTCATGTCATTTAATCTAGCCCAGACGCATAACGCCATACGGGCGATTCCCCTGTAAATATTAAATCTACTCACAACGATGCTGGCTAAGAAAAGCCAACCACTCGCTTCCCCTTCTTTGCAGCGTCCGAAATCCTCGCCTGCGATCCTAAAACATAAAAAAATATAACAAGTATGCATATTAGAAAACGACCAATAACACGTACAAACTACGTTTGATCGACGTGACAACTCCAAACAAACTCTCAAGTGTTCGTCTAGTGGCTAACGTGCATAGCGACACAACGAAACCAACTCAGAGCAACAGCTACACAGAACATGAACCGTATCGGATAATGTAACACGCGTAAACGAAACACTAGAAAACAAGCAAGTGATCCCAGATTTTGCTGCACAAACAATTTGTAAAAGTTGCACACACCACAAGACCATATACTACACCAGAGACCCCTACCCCAAAACACAACCCTCCAGCCCCCACTCTGGCCATAAATTGCGGCCAGAACCATTAAATCAGCGGCCAAAAAGAAAGGGATTGGGCTCAGGTTTCTATGGTGGGTTCTAGGTCACTACACTAGGTCACTGTGATGGGAACTTTTCCAACAAATACCTGATTTGATAGCAGATCATCTGAGACACCAAACTACACTAAAAATACGATATTTGCATGAAACGAAACATTAAGAGTTCTAAACTGAAACGAATAAGCTACGCAACAATAAAAAGATTTATTTAACAGATAGAGATCATTACCAATCCACAAAAGCTTAAAGATCCTAGCTTTCCAAGCTCCAAGGCATCCAAGAGGCAAAACAAGGATTTAGAAGTGATTTGGGTGAGATTTTTGTGATGTTTGTGAAGGTTTGATGAAGGATAGATAAGTGTTCAGTTAAGATGAAGGAAAGATGAAAGAAAATGATAAGGGATAAAGTGAAAGAGAAATAAGTGAGGTGTGAAGAAGATAGAGAGAGAGATGTAAGGTTAAGGTGAGTGCACCATTGCAATAACTCCTCTCATTAATGCAAACCATGCTCTCAAGTGAGTCACCATGCCGCCTCTCTCCAAGACAAAACCCAAATGAAATATCTCACAACAAATATCTAGGGTTTAAATCAAGGCAAAGGATTAGGTTAAATCAAAGGATTAGGATTAGGGTTAAGTTGTCATGGTCACTAAACTAGATTAGCACAAACAAACCCTCATATTAACGTGCACACGTGCGTCAAGCCATAACAAATAAAAATAAATTATTAATTAAATGTTATAAAATGTGAGGAACCAAAATTGGTAAACTTTTACCAAAAACCCGCATTACCGCCTAAACTAACACTAATCTAAATTTAAGGCATTACAATCTCCCCCCTAAAGAAAATTCATCCCCGAATTAAAATTCTTACTATGCATACCTTCAAAGAGATGAGTGCAAAACTTCCACATCTCACTCGCAGCCTCCCAAGTGATCACCTCACTATACGGCTACGCAAAAGAAAACCCTCCACAGATGGCAAGACCCTTGACCGAAGTTTCTCCACCTGCTGATCCCCTAACACTATCGGCTGTCGGCGAACGAAAGATCGCGTCCGAGCTAAATGGTCTGATGCTGAATCATGTGAGAAAGGTCATGAAAGTATTTGCAAAGTATCAACACTAGAAATACAGGATGAATACTCAAAAATATGGATGGAAGTGCCAAATTTATAGGCAACAGTACTAACTCGCTCGAGGATCTCAAAAGCACCTACAATCCTGGGATAAGCTTCCCAAAACTCAACACGTCATTCATCGGAAAATCCGTAGAAGTACATGATCTCCCACTGCGAACTCAAGTCTGCGACCACCATGGTCGGCATAAGACCTCTGTCTGCACTGGGCTGCTCTCATCCTGACCTGAATCAACTGGATCATCTCCGAACCCTCTCGACTAGCTGGGGTCCAAAAATCCTACTCTCGTGGAGTCAGAAAAACAGACCGGCGATCGACACCACCTACCAAACAAGGCCTAAAGGTTGCCAATTGGAATGTCTTCTGATAACAGCTATCGAAGGAGAACCCTAACAATGGCAAGTGACGATCCCAACTGCCAACAACAATTAGTACGTATGCACAAGCATATCCTCCAGAGTCTGTATAGCCCGCTCTCACAAACCATCATCCTGCGAAAGGAAAAGCGGAGCTAAAGCTCAACCAGTAGCTAAGGCTTCCTAAAGCTTCTGCCAAAGACGGCAAGCGAATAGGGTGCCTCTATTGGATACAACACATGAAGGAACTCCGTGCAACGCACAACTTAACGAAGAACAACTGAGCAAACTAAGCATAACCGGACAACAAAAGCCCAAATGGAGTCACACCCTGCCTAGAACTGGGTAGACACCATAACAAAATTCATGGAGATCTGCTCCCATTCCCACTCCGGAACGGTTAAAGATTGCAACTCTCCAGCCGGTCTCAAATGCTCAACCTTAGCTCACAACAAGACAGACATCTTGAAACGAAATCCGAAACTTCACTCTTCATTCCTGCCCACCCATAACTATCTCACAAGTCACGTCACATATTGGTAGAACTTGAATGAACACAGAAAGCTGACTGATATGCCTACTCTAAGATTTTGCGTTTCTACCCATCAGTATCAGGTACACACAAACGCGTCCCTAAACGTAGCACACCTTGGTCACAAATCAAGGACTCCGAATCTTTACCCAGCCGAGTATGCTCAAGAATCTCTGACAAACGAGTATCGGCAGGCTGTGCCTCACGAAAATGATTAAGGAAAAATGGACGGGCGCGGACATGAGCAAGTTGTCCCCTCAGTAGAGGCGAACTTAAGTTGTACTCAACGATCGCATAAGAACTGTAAATCTGTAGTAGACTATCTCAGAACTGCACACAACTGGGACAAGCTAACCCCGGGCCTACGACTCCAGCATCAGCTACCACAATCGTCTTGCCACGGGTAACGAGGATCACACAAACACAATCCTCCACAAACTCAATCCAATGGCGCTGTCTCAACAATCAAAACCAGCTGCAGGAAGATTTACATTAAGTTCTGGTGGTCCATGAAAATCTGACACGACTTTCCACACAAGTAGTGTCTCCAAATCTTCAACGCATGACCACCGCGGCCATCTCCAGATCACGAGTAGGATATCCTGCTCGTACTTCCCCCAACTGTCGGGAAGCAAAAGCGATAACTCTATAGTGTCACATCAGTACACAATCGAGCCTTACTCACGAAACATCACAGTAAATAACAAAGTCGCCCGATCCAAAAGCAAAGAAAGAACCGGTGCAGTCGTCAACCGAGTCTTCAACTGCTGAAAACTCCGCACGCATGCCTCAGTCCAAAGAAAAGGAACCTTCTTTCCGGTCAGTCCAGTCAACGGTGCAGCGATACATAAGCAATCCTGCACAAAACAGTGGTAAAAACCTGCTAAGCCCAAAAATCTGCGGACCTCCGTCCCGTACACAAGTCTGGGCCAAAGCTGTAAGGCCTCGATCTTCCTCGGGTCCATACGAAAACCGTCTCCCGTAACCCAAGACCTAGGAGTCAACACAATCAAGCCTGAAGGAACACTCCAAGAATTTAGCAAACAGCCGGTGCTCTCCCAGTGTCTGCAAAACAAATCCTCAAGTGCTGCTCACGTTCCTCACGACTCTTGGAATAGACCAGAATGTCATCAAAGACACAACAATAAACTGGTCAAGAAACGGTCTGAAGAAATCTGGTTCATCATATCCACGAATGCGGCTAGGGCATTGGTGAGTCCAACGACACCACCAAAACTCATAAAGCCCGTAACATGTACAAAAGCAGTGTTCGGAATGTCATCACTCCGAACCCGCAACAATGATGACCTGATCCCAAACAAACTTAGAAAATGTCTCGCACCCTGGAGCTGATCAAAGAAATCGTCAATGCGAGGTAAAGGATACCTATCCGCACCATAACTCGATTCAATTGACGATCAATCAATACATAACCTCAAACTGCCGTCCCTCTTCTTGAAGAACAGAATAGGAGCTCCCAAAAACGAAACACTTAGACGCATAAGTCCCCCCTATCTAGCAACTCTGCAGCTGATCCTTAAGCTCCCTAAGCTCCGCCAGCTCATCTGGAACAACGTCGGAAAACTCCCGCACGATAGGAACCTGGTCCAACGAACCCTCTGTGGCTCCGGTATCATGAATGAAAGCCAAGAATCCTCGACATCCTCTCATCAAAAGCCGACAAGCGAAAAAGGCTGAATTCAAGCTGTGAGAGGCGGCGCCACTGTCCCCCTGCACAACAAGAATTGACTCGCCGGGAAAACAAAACCTGACTGTTTTCTCGCGGCAGTCCACAGACGCTTAGCACGTAGCTAACCAGTCCGTGTCCAGGAGAATGTCAAAGTCCAACATCTCATGAAGGAACAAATCGAAGGACAAATCTTTATCTCCTATCCGATTGGCAGATGACCGAAATACGTGTCGCGCAACCGAAGGATCGCAGACAGAAATTAACACAAAAAACGGCTGATCTAGCATACACGACTCTCGGCCCAACCACGGCACTAAGTGTGTAGAACAAACGAGTGCAATAAGAAAACATACGAATAAGATTACCTGAAAACTCTGCACGGGACGCCCGCGCGTACCGATGAGTAGAAGCAAACGCTCATGTCTGCCCTCTACCCGCAACTGGCTGAACTCCTCCTCTGCCATCCTGTACACTCGGAACGAATCCTCCACGACCATGACCTCTCTGCGGTACAGTTGCCTCGCGCTCACATGGCTCTGTACAATCTCGAACCCGATGACCAAAACTCCCGCACCGGTAACATCCAGATGAAAACTGTGCCCCTCCTGGGGATGAGAGCTAAACAACTGTTCTTATCCCAAGCCTCTACTACTCTCGTGACATGCACGAAGCCTGTTACGGCGACTGAACCTCTGTCTCTGGGGCGGTACACTTGCACGAGCCCTCCTCTGTCCTCGGACTCCCAAAGTCTCGGAAAGACGCTCCTCATCGAATAGGGCTGAGTCCACTGGTGCTGTAAACGTAACACTATGATGTGCGCTGATCGCAAGGAATAACTGGGTAACAGGGATAGCAACCTCCTATCGCTGCGCTCGACTGGCCTCAACCAACGACTTCATCATCTGGTGCAAGTCCTGCATCTATGCCTCAAACCTAGCGATACGATCTATCGAAGGCGGATCCATCTGCTCCTGTACAGCAAGCGTACCATCCTGGTCAATCCTCATCCCAAACGAGTCAACTCTGACCTCGGCCCTCGCTGCATCACTCTGAGCCCTCATAGTCATCGGTAGAAAAAGGCTATAAATGGAAATAGGATTCGATATGAACACGGAAATCAAATCACAAGGATATGTATCATCAAGGAAGGAATTTCAAGCAATTAGTATTTAGGCCACTTTAGGCGGAGTACTGTGTCGTAAGTATGCCACGGACATACACACGCTACGTTACTCTGCTTAAGCTACTTACTCCATCATACCAAGGTCGTCCTACACTCAGAAGGGTAAAACCTAGCGCTCTGATACCAACTTTATCACGACCCGAAATTGGCACGTGACGGCCCTTAAACTTCGCAACGTCTACAGGCGTAACGCAATTTAAGTAAGCCGAAAACCCAGCAATCTAAAACATCAAAAGTAGTAAGTGATAATAACAATTTTAAAACTTTTGAAATCTCAAACCAAATTCTTTAAAGTCCAACTTTATTTCCTTTAAAATTTTGCCAGCACCTCCTTTGTAAAAACCAGCCCCAAAAAGGGGTACAACATAGATATAAGTAAAGCATCCCCAAACGGGAGCAAATACATGCCCAAAGGCGGAAAACAACCACCACAACAGATATACGACGCCGTAACGAAGAAATAAAAGAGGATATAAATAAAACTGCATAAAAGACCTCCAAGTCACAAAATAATATATAATATCATCCTCACATCAAGTCTCTAAGTCATACATGAAAATGGTAGATGGAGAGTACATGGTACAACGAATATACAATGAGCAATATCGGATAACCGCAAAACCCACCTATAGCAAAACTGTAAACAGTCAACCATAGCGGTATCCGCAGCAAAAGATGATATGATAGATCGAAAGCCCTGCCTCGACTACCCTGAGGGTCTACCTGCAAAACACTGTGGCACAACGGGGGTGAGTTGCCAACTCGTGAATAGTAAATAATATATGCAGCTAATCTCAAGTATGCACGTACAGCACGAATCTAACATATGCAAGCGGATAACAATAAATGGCAGTATGTATACAACAGTCGTACTCTATCAGATACTACTAATACATGAAGCAATAAATGGCAATATGTATATGCAACCGTCATGAAAGGTACTCTATCAGGTACTACTAATACATGAAGCAATAAATGGCAATATGTATATGCAATAGTCATAAAAGGTACTCTATCAGGTACTACTAATACATGAAGCAATACATATAAAATAAATGCGGAGTATGGGAT
Organism: Agapanthus africanus; assembly: GCA_030015575.1. Lineage (NCBI taxonomy): Eukaryota > Viridiplantae > Streptophyta > Magnoliopsida > Asparagales > Amaryllidaceae > Agapanthus > Agapanthus africanus. The sequence continues at coordinate 726,448,154 of CM057342.1, read as the reverse complement.
AAAACATGTCATCCTCATGGAATCCTGATCTCGTGGCAGGACCAAAGTCCATCAAGACAATCAAAATCCCAAATATCCTCAAATCAGCCCCTAAATTGTCTCTCATATCCTGTAAATCTCATATATCCTGAATGTCCAACATCAGGTAAATCTCATATATCATGTATCCAATATCAAGTAAATCTCATATATCCTGTATCCAATATCGAGTAAATCTAATATATCATGTATCCAATATCGAGTAAGTCTCATGTATCCTGTATCCAATATCGAGTAAGTCTCATGAAATAAATAAGTATATTTGCATGAATCATTATGATGATGTATAGAAATTAGATATGTATACATATATATTAGCGTCCCATTCCATTAATATATATATATAACAGCGTCTCATTCCACTGTTATATATAATTAGGAGTAAAATATCATGAAAACAAGTGTCTAGTATCGACACATAAATACTGATCTATCAGGTGTTATCACCACGACTGGTCCTGATATGTACGTATCATACGCTATCTCTAAAACCCGAGGGCCCAGCTTCGACACTCGCAATTCGACGTATCCATACGTACATAACTCCGGTCGGTATCCCCACGATTACCGCTGAGTCTAAATACTGTCACCGGTAGGTATGATTCCCCTATCAGGCTCAACGGCATGGTCCATCAACATACATTTCTTGCACCGGGGTACCTCCGGGCCCCACCATGTAGCCGCACACAGCCCACGACGCCTCCTCGCTTAGGGTATATATCAAAACCGAGAAATCTCATGGTAGCTGCTGAAATATCATATCAAGAGAAACCGGGTTTTTCAAATAATGCATAATTTCATGAAACTAACACGGTCCTCAAATCCAGAAAACATCATGAAAAATCCATATCTCAATGCGAAAATCCATGAATATAATATATGCAACATAAAACAGAAATGTGAGCATATAAAGGAAAAGCCGCTATTTAACTGCAACAACTTAATATATATATCATGCGGTTCCTAATTTCTCCAAGACCATATAACATCAAATAAAGGTGAACGTGTAGATATAACCAGATATATGTGTAAACATGTAAGTATAGTAAGGTATATGTATCTACCTATCTGTAATGATGTAATACCCTCCAGGTATAAGTGTAAGTATGTATGCAAGATGTACATGTAGTTATATCTCATATGTGTATATACCTATCACTAATGGTACAATACCATATAAGTATATAGGTAACTAGCATGTAAGCATGTCAAGGCATATGTGTAAGCATGTAGGTATACAGGTATACTATATGTCATATGCTTGAAGGAAAATAAGGATCATGTCTCAATATCCCTAAACAATACAATATCATATATGTATAGTTGTTGTGCGTGTCATGGAAATTATCGACGGTGTGTGTGTAGCATACAATTAATGCTCGTGAAACATGAACCGTCAATAATGGTGTTGTGTCTCATTAGTAATAAGTCCCTACACAATAGGTAAATGAGATATGCAACTAAGGTACACATGCACAATCAATATCCGTATACTTCTAACTAATAGTCATGTCATTTAATCTAGCCCAGACGCATAACGCCATGTGGGCGATTCCCTTGTAGATGTTAAATCTACTCACAACGATCCTGGCCAAGTAAAGCTAACCACTCGCTTCCCCTTCTTTGCAGCGTCCGAAGTCCTCGCCTGCGATCCTAAAACATAAAACAATATAACAAGTATGTATATTAGAAAACGACCAATAACACATACAAACTAAGTTTGACTGACGCGACAACTCCAAATAAACTCTCAAGTGTTCGTCTAGTGGCTAACGTGTATAGCGACACAACAAAACCAACTCAGAGCAATAGCTACACAGAACATGAACCGTATCGGATAACGTAACGCGCATAAACGAAACACTAGAAAACAAGCAAGTGATCCCAGATTTTGCTGGACAAACAATTTGTAAAAGTTGCATATACCACAAGACCATATACTACACCAGAGACCCCTACCCTAAAACACAACCCTCCAGCCCCTACTCTGGCCGCAAATTACGGCCAGAACCATTAAATCTGCGGCCAAAAAGAAAGGGATTAGGCTCGGATTTCTATGGTGGGTTCTAGGTCACTACACTAGGTCATTGTGATGGAAACTTTTCCAACAAATAGCTGGTTTGATAGCAGATCATCCGAGACACCAAACTACACTAAAAATACGATATTTGCACGAAACGAAACATTAAGCGTTCTAAACAGAAACGAATAAGCTACGCAACACTAAAAAGACTTATTTAACTGATAGAGATCATTACCAGTCCACAAAAGCTCCAAGATCCTAGCTTTCCAAGCTCCAATGCATCCAAGAGGCAAAACAAGGATTTAGAAGTGATTTGGGTGAGATTTTTGTGAAGTTTGTGAAGGTTTTGATGAAGGATAGATAAGTGTTCAATTGAGATGAAGGTAAGATGAAAGAAAATGATAAGGGATAAAGTGAAAGAGAAATGAGTGAGATGTGAAAAAATGAGAGAGAGAGGTGAGGTTAAGGTGAGTGCACCATTGCAATAACTCCTCTCATTAATGCAAACCATGCTCTTAAGTGAGTCACCATGCCACCTCTCTCCAACACAAAACCCAAATGAAATATCTCACAACAAATATCTAGGGTTTAAATCAAGGCAAAGGATTAGGTTAAAGTAAAGGATTAGGATTAGGGTTAAGTTGTCATGGCCACTAAACTAGATTAGCACAAACAAACCCTCACATTAACGTGCACACGTGCGTGCAAGCCATAACAAATAAAAATAAATTATTAATTAAATGTTATAAAATGTAAGAAACCCAAATTGGTAAACTTTTTACGAAAAACCCGCATTATCGCCTAAACTAACACTGATCTAAACCTAAGGCGTTGCACGTGAGCTGTAATTTTGTAATACGAACCCAAGCTATTTCTAGCACTTGTGCGGCTGCCAGATCATCCTCTATACTCTGAGCCCATTCCTCCACTTCAAGTGGGCTCTCCTTTCCTGAGAACTGTTTGGGGTGCAAAGCCCTGAATTGCTTCACCCCAGGTGCTTCTGCCTCGGGACGGTTCAAGAGCTGCTGCTGTCCCTCTAGGAGACTGCAGATTGCCTCAAGCAGAACCGTTTGCTCGTTGGGTGGAGCAGGAACAGCAGGTATGATTGGTAGTAGAGGTGGAGTGTGATTGAAGTTGGTGCTGGTGTTGTTTGGGGAATTCATAACCTTGAATGAAAAATTTAGGTTAGGACAGATTAAAAATATATGATTCAAAGAATATGAAATGATAAGATTCAAAGAGCATGAATTGTAAAGAATGTTTTAGTTGTTGGTTCTTGTATTATATTTCTTAGGTTGTTCACACAGAACAGAATTGCATGGCAATGTTCCATACAACTCTGACCTGCATGGGGCCACCAACAAAACCTGGCACGCCCCGCTTCCCAGTGTACGGCGAAGGGGACGTGACTAGGCCGCTATGTATTTACTCAGAAACAAATACACTAAGCGTAACTAAGAAATATAAATATAAATGCACAAGAGACAAGATATAATAAAATAGTAACTTTATTTATTCACATTCTTTCTGTACAATTCATGGGAAAGTAAATACAACTGATGAAAACAATGCCTAAACAGTGGCATAACAGAAAAGAAAAGTACTGAAATAAAAGTGTACAATGTAGCTAGAGCTCTGGATCATATGTAATATGGTCCAAGTCCTCGTTGGTAGGCTCAATCTCCTGAGTGCCCAGATCACCTGACAACATTCCAAAGAAGAAAGATAAGGAATGTCGTCAGCGAACAAATTGCTCGGTAAGTCCTAAAGATAAGGGAGAAATAGAATACGCAGAGAGAGAGAATGTGTGTAGCTTTTAAAGTTGTATTATATTATTATAATGTTATATTTAGTGTTAACGCTGTTGTTATCGTAAGTTCAAAGGTGAATGTCAACCAATCTCAAGAGTGTTCTTAAACCCAACAGGCTGTAATCCAGGGGTAGGGAACCACGGGCCCGAATCAAATGTTAGTAACGGGACTTCGACCGTCGTCGAAGTATTCCAAACTCTACAGGCTATAATCCAGGAGTATGGAAACACGGGCCCTCATTATAGCTTGCTTGTATTAGTAGACATGGATTCATGACCTAGGGGGACTCTTGAGATTCTGTTGGATTCATGAATGAACTACCCCAATATCCCATGTATTTATTGTATTGATAGTAATGATTGTACTGATGGTATTGTATTGTATTGTATTGTATTGAAAATTGAATTGTATAGATGACTTGCTGAAACCATGATATCAGTAAATGGATGTAACTGGAGAATCATGGATGTAACTGGAGAATCATGTAAATGGAAGTATATCCATGGTTCGGTTCAGTCAATATAGATTGAATAGATTGATTAGTTTGAATATATGAATTCATGTTGAATTGTAGTTTGGATACTTGAATCATATTCAAGTCAGATTACTATTAATGAGACTCAGTCTGAATCAGACAATTAGAAAGTTACAAAATGAATTAGATTGTCGTGAAACTTGATCAACATGTTTATTAATGTTTAATAGTCGACATGTAAGAGTTTTGTGTGAATGTATTTAAGAAAATGTTGGATTTTTAGAAAGAACCGAATCGGAAATCGGTTTAACTCCGATTCCTTCGGGTTTTGAAATTTCGTATTTTAAGAACAAGATTAGAGAAGAGGGAGGGGGACTTACTGGCTTAGAAGTTAGGGATGAGGAAGAAGAAGTGAACGTAGCTTCTGGTGCGTCGTTTCGTCACCGGGAGCTCCTAGGGTCGTCGTCGGAAAATCGCCGAAGCTTTCGCCCTTCGCTACTCCAAAAGTACACTAAGAGTCTGGGGATTTCTTGAGATTTTTTATCAGAATTTTGGAGTGAGGGGTGTGTGTTTAGGGGTTGTATTTATAGGGTAAGCCTAGGGTTTAGGGTAGATGAAAGGTTTAAATGAAAAAATATGATAAAATGTATTAAAAGTAGAGTAATTGGTGTTTAAAAGGTGCTCTGTTACTGATCTGAGAAATTAAAGTATGCAAGTGTAAAGGGGAGATGAAGAGGCAACCTTTTCCTGTTGGTGACTCGGCGGTCCGGTCGAGTCAGGCCAGCGGCGGCGGCCCTAGTCGGCCGGTCCGCCGGCCGAGTCGGCCGATTCCGGCCGAGTCAGGTGGCCGGAGTCTCCCTTATCGCTTCATGTAACCTCTGGTACTGTTAGTTTTTTGGGTGTAGTGGGTTTTTTGTGAGATATGCACGTGTAAACCCTTGGTATTCTAAAAAATCAAAATATTAAAATATTAAAAATAATGTGGGGTATGGGATTTGAACTCTGGTGGCTTCGTTCAGCAGTGTAAGGTATTACCAATGAGCTACAAGCTCCTTCTTGTAATTAAAAAGCAAAACAGGCTTATAACTTGTGCTCAGGCAAAAATACTCTTTTCTGAAATTTTGAAAAAATTCTACAAAAAATTGTACAGGAAATTTAGGGTTGTTACAAGGGGATTTCCCTTAACCGGAGCGGTCGGTACTGGCAGGTTTTGCATATATTGCTTGATTTCGTCCAGTGCATTTTGTGTAGCGTTTTGAAAATCGTTTCGGTGAAATTTCGAAAAATCGGTAAAATAAAGGGGTTTTCTGTAAAAAGTCAAAATATAAATATCTTATTATAAAAATTAAATATACATATTCTAGCTATGTAATTGCTATTATTTGGTGTTTATTGAGCCGCTGGTGAAATTTCAAATTTTCTGAAAAAAATATTATTTTATTATTATTTTAAGCCGTCACTAATACATTTAATTAGGGAAAATTACAAATTGGAATGAGTTGAAACAAATTTTGTGCATCATAAAACTTTAAATAAAAATTTATCATGTGGTTTTTGGAACGAAATCATTTGCCAAAACGGTTTAGAAATTATTGAAGAAAAAAGGCTTTTTTTTAGCGTAAATGGATGTTTGGGGTATTATATTTATCATTTTTCATCACCCCACACCCGTGCCCACACCCACACACCCCCACTTACTTCTCCCCTTAGCTAAATTCAGCAGCCCCCATTTTTTCCCCACTTGAATTTCAAAGGAAAAGAAATGAAAGAAAAGAAAAGAAAATGGATAAATTAGTTAGACTTTTGACCTTGAATTGACTTTGACTTTCTCCCCATTTTTCTCCACCTCCCTCTCTCCACCCCCACTCATTTTCTGGCCAAAATCTGAACCCCAACAGCCCTTCATTCTTCATCTCCTTCTCTTTAAAAAAATTCTTCAAAGATGCTTGAAAAATCCACAAAAAATCAAGCAAAAATCCAAATCAAAATCCACCTCCAACCCATTTTCCCTCATCTCCTTTAGCATGGATCTTGGTGCAAGGATTTCAAATTGGAGGTCTAGAATTCAAGTTTGATCATGGTTTGTGAGGTATAACTTTTGACCCATTATTCATTTTTTTTTATTTAAATTCCTTAATGAAGCTAATTAGGTGTTAAATTGTGGGTTTAATTGAATGTTTGGAAATTCAATTGGGAATTTTGAATTGAAGCTAGGGTTTGAATTAAATTAGGTTCTTTATCATTAGCTTATGATTGTAATGAGGGGATTAACATGTAATTGAATGCAAAATCTAATTTGGTTACTAGTTGCTAATTTGTTAGTTTAAAAATGGTGATAATTATGCTAAATTGCTAACTAGGTTTTAGAAATTAAATAAAAACGTGGGATTAAAATCTAGTTAGGATTTTTAGCACATCATTAAGGTTTCCATGAGTGGTTTAACCATTTAATATATGCAAAACCAAGTTTAATTGTAAAATTGTGAATTTTACAATAAAAAGTGTTAAAATTGATATTTTTGCAATCTAGGATTTTGGAAATTATGCAAATTTATGTGATTAAATTATGGAAATGATTTTTATGACTTATTTAAGTTATTTAATAAGTATTATGGCCGCTAGAATTGTTTAAACATCGAGTTTTGCACTAAAACGGGTAATTTTGCTTGCTAGTTTTTCGGAAAAACGGCTTTTAAAGTGAATTTGGGGTTTTTGTGAGTTTTAACCTAGTTTATATTAAAATTAGTGTGCGGGAATGTGCAAATGAGTGTGATTGGATTTTTCTCGGTGGTTTGACGTTTGTACATCGACATCGAGGGTTGGTTTGACTATTCTTGCATGCGTAGGCGATGGGTTTGGACCTATGCGTGATACGCGTGCCGATTTGATTTTCGTATGCCGTTTCGATTTCGAATTTAGTTTTAATGCAATATGGTGCGTTATGATATGTAGGTACCCCCATGTGGACTTCGAGACGACAAGCAAGCGTGTGGCGACATCGGCACCGGCTAGCGAGGACCAGGTGAGTAGATTTATATCTACGGGGAGAAGTCGGGTGGATGGCGTATAGCACCCCCGCAGTCCGTGGTGATGTATACGGATGCGTATACACACCAACAATTTATGATATGTTGTTAGGATTTATTATTGATGATTTTAGATGGATATTGGTGTTGGATTGGTGCATGGTTACGAAACCTTAGGTAGTGGGTGCACTACACTTACACATACACACATATACATACTTGCATACATTCCTTATTTCATATGTGCGTGTATGGGAATATATATTTATGTGTTCACATGGGTTTGGGACTATGTGTTCATATACTGGATTTGAGGATAGTATTTGGAATTTGAGATGAGTCGATGAGATTGGGCTTGAGGCCAGGAGATCGGTGATGTGATTTGGTTCGTATTGAGATACGACATGATGTTTTAGCGGGTCTTCTGACGTAGTAATTCTTACACCCGCATGCATACATAGATGGCATCAATATTATACTAGACGTTGGACATTATTCCGGATCATGATATTTGATAAAGAAGATACCAAATGAATAGTGTGATTGATGTGAATTTGACCCGTACCCAGATTTGGGGATGCCGTACGACGGATTTACGTACGAGCTATATATTGATGATTGATCCGCACTCTTGACTTGGGATGCCTGATTATAGATATGGTATCGGATATGATATTATTGAGGCGGGATCACCGACTAATATATATACAGGTATGTATATACATCGACTCAGATGTTAGGCGGTTTCCTTACCTGTAGTCCAGCTGGTTAGCTTAGCCCTTTAGTTTAGTTTAGTTGTTAGATTAGATTCGATTCTTACCTATTTCAAAAACTAACGAATCGTGGGTATTTTAAAAGACAGCCCAAGGGATCCTACGACGATTTCAAAAGACGTATCTTTACATAAAAACACCGTAGCCCCTATTTTCAAAACCCCATGATTCGTGTTATTTCAAAAGGCACCATTTATAGGACTTATATTAGATTAATGCAGATTAATTATAGTTGCGTCTAGTTTTCAGCTTCCGCTCATTATTGTGGTTCGCTTTCGCATCGCATGCTTATATTATGTTTCGTACTACATTATTGATATCATGCTGTTAGGACACCAGCACCATTACCGATGATGCGTATGTACCACGTACACTTACTTGCCGGCTCACACACATCTTTATCGGTAATTGTCATGCCACGTACACTTTAGAAATACTATTGCATTGACATAGGTTGTTAGCTAATAATTTAGACATGATATTAGTGTACTCGTCTTATATGCTAGATTAGACATTGTAGATATTTCTTGTTACTTCATGCATGTTAATATTCGTTGTTATGCCGCATTCATTGATTTTTATGCCGTATGCACTGTTTACATGCTATTGAGGATTGGATTCGGATTTCTATGAGATTTTCTGGTTTTGGGGGAAAACCGCAAGACTTATATAAGCTTCTTTCTCTCTTTAAAATAAAAAGTGCGGTTTTCCCATGATGTATGAGTCGTCCACCATGAGTTTGCTGATGGATTTCGAGACCCGATTCGAGGAGTGGAGGAACCGTTTCGGGTACATGGTGGGCCCGGTATGGTACCCCGGGGCAAGAGGAATGTGGTGTTGACGTTGAGCCTGGCTGGGGAGCACTACCTACCGGTGATATTACCCGACACGTCGGATATCCGGAGGATACCGTCGTGGTCTTGAGATGGATGGTAGGGACCGGTCTGGACTGACGGCGCCCTAGATATTGAGATTGAGACATTGATATTTCGAGACATTGAGATTTATGTTTTGTGTCGATGCTAGACACTGTTGATACTGATTTCATTTATGATACCTCGGTTTAAAAATACAAAGGAAATCTCACTAATTTATGAAAACAGTTCTTCATTTACATGTATTCTGTTTTCATGCATTCATACCTCATTCATATGATATATTGCTACCTGAGGCACTGACACGGGCACATGAGATTACACTCGGGTTAGATATTTACCCTAGCCTTGTTATAGGCTACGTGTTATTCCTATATTTGAGGACATATTATGATCATTGACCTAGGATTGCGTTATTTATGCGATTTCTGTGCGTAGATGTTTTTCTATTCACGAGTTGGCAACTCACCCCCGTTGTGCCCCAGTTTCTTGCAGGTTTTGCAGTACAGGTTTCATTACGGCTTTGCGGGCTCAGTTTCATTCGGGTGACTTGCTAGTAGGTGGGTTTTTCTTGTATCGTACCCATCATATTACCTTGTATAATATTATTCAGTTGTATCTAGTAAATTCCATCAACCAAACATGTATTTATTTTGAGATAGAAACCAGTGATGTTATTCTTTCGACCTTAGAGTCGCTCGTTATATATTTGGTGGTTTTGAGTTTCCTTTTGAGTTTTGATCCTCGCCGTTGGCGTTGTATATTATATTGTTTGTGTGGTTGTGACCGTCGATTGACGAAGAGCTAGCTCCCGCTTGGGGATGCCCTTTTCTTGATTTCGTATACTATTCATGTTGTATCCCGTTTGGGGGCCAGTATTTACAAAGGAGACTCTGCCGAAATTTTCAGTAAATTTTTGATGTTTTAAAAACCGCATAATTCGGCTTATGCTATTGAAATTACTTGCTTTAAGTTGGTTTTTCCTGCACTCTACTACTTTTCTTGGTTTGGATTTCTGGGTTTTCGGTTTACTTAGATTACATACGTCTCGAGACGTTCGTAGTTTAAGTGCCGGTCATGTTCCGTACTTTCGGGTCGTGACAAAGTTGGTATCAGAGCGTTAGGTTTTACCTTCGGAGCGTAGGATGACCCTTGGTTGATGGAATAGGTGACTAAAGTAGAGTGACGTACCGTTGGTATGTTCCGCGGCATATTTACGATACGCTACTCCACTTATGAAGCTTTAGGATGTACATTTCCTTGTTCAGTATTATATTCCTTCCTGATCTAGCCTCATCGGTACTAGTTTGGTTTTGCTACTACGGTTACGGGCAGGGAGAGCTACGGCTAGAGTTGCGGTCAGCACAAGCTCGTCACGAACGAGGACTGACCAGGGCGAAATTCCGGCGACACACGATTGCAGAGATGTGTCTTTTTACTGTGTTTCCGCGCCACGAGCGATTGGCGGATCGCCTTTATGAGGTTACTCGGAGGTGCTGATCGACACTAGAGGATTGAGCCAATGATAGAGGCCAGCCAGATTTTGATGACCGTTGGTGTGTTGCTTACTCCTGATGATTGAGGCACCGTTCAGCATGCAGACGAGTGAGCCAGTTGTTGCTGCGAGCGACGAGATATCGCCCCATATATTGGAGCTATTGCAGTACAGATTGTACTAAGAGATGATAGAAGGTCGCTAGTCACCCGAGGATGAATGACTAGGACATGTGGTTCGTTCGCCTACCCAATGAGAGGTCATCAGATAGATTGATTCCAGCTAGAAACGACTTCACGCAGAGACGTGAGGGTCGACAGAGGCGATCGAATGTCGGAAACCTATTATTCCAAGTTTAAAGTAGTCGGAAAGACATGCAGGCAATTCTATGGTCCCTCTAGAAGAATGAAACCCTAACTCGACTTAATGACCGTGTGAAAGCCTTTGAACCTTCGGGTTTGCGGCAGTTCTACGGCGCCATTAGTGAGGCTTGGGTTTGCCCTTCTACGGCTGGACCACCGATGCTGTGGTATGTATTCGATACTATTAAACTGTACCAAGATGTTGAGCTCTTGGGGGATTATGAGGTTTTGACGAATCGATCGAATGGTTCGACTTAATTCGGATGCTAGGTGGTGAGATGCATTCTTGAGAGACTCCAGATACGAGGATAGCCGTTGGAGCTCAGTCCATGCAGCCACGACGAGACGAGTCCGAAGCGGTCGACATTAGAGAAAAGTGGAGTAAAAGGTTCGCACCAGATCTAGATGAGATGACGTTCCACTCTGCCGACATCAGAGATGCGATGCGCATGCCGAGGCATGGTACTTGGTCTTACCTTCCAGAAGGAGTCGCGATGGGTATGCAGCCGTTCTGGAGCAAGATGCAGATATAGGAAAGGACGATGACTTTCGGACAGTTGGCAGAGGCGAGACATGGAAGAGACCATGAGCAGGATTCCTTCCAGGACACTGCTGCAATGATACTTGCACTCAGAATCAGATGTGTCACGTATATTCAGAGAGCCAGAGGCCGACGCCAGTAATACGCTGTCTTACGAGTGGTCGCGATGATTGACCAAGAGATGACCAGAGAAGTGCCAGAACGGAATCGTCCCCGTTAGCACACCTGACAGGCCGATGAGCCAATGGACCGAAAGATTGGTAATTCACAGTGAAGACCTTGACCCAGGAGTGGTCATTGTTACGCACACCAGCAGGCCAGAATTCATGATCATCGACGAGACGTCCCACTAGTGACCGTGACAGTTGGCCGAGATTCTTAGAGGATGCGCTTGAGCAGTACTATTCCGCCATTATTGATTACGATGTTTTGGGTGATTTATTCGTATGATTTGATTTTGATGATTGAGGATTTACGATCTTTGCACAGTGTTGCACTTGATATCGTTTTCGTGCTTTAGTTTCACATGTTTGTGATTTTACGGTTTTAAACAGTTGAGTTGGTTTTGTGCGTATGCATGCACACGATTTCGTTCCTACACTCGGTATAGTTTATATATGCTTGCAGTGCAGTGATACGCCTTTTGTGTACTTAGATGCACTGGACTTCGATTTCGATTGTGATACTCGATATTTGTTTTGTGCACCTTGTGCACCTGATTGATTTTGCGCACGTTCGGCGCTTGATATTGGATTTCATGATTTCGTGCACGATGGATGCACCTGATTTGGATTTTCGCGCATGTTGGGCGCATGTTTTGAAGGGTGATTTTGGTGCACACCCGAGGCACTAAATCGAGATTTTTTTCGTGCATGTCAGATGCACTTGATTTTGCTGTCAGGCACACATGTTGCCTACGACAGATGTTTCGTGCACACCCGATGCACTTAGATATTGTTTCTGTGCGCATGTATGGCACATTCATGGATTTTGATTTCCGTACGCACCAGACGCACGTAGTATTCATGTGCATATTTTGGGATTGATTTCTTATAGAGCAGTACGTTTTTATGATATTGCTATATGTTTTCGTACTGAGCAGGACTAGTCAGAGGACAGTACCTGAATATATTTTGCATGCATTGATAGTTATTGAAGGGATTTCCAAAAAGCGAGCTATAGCCTCAGTATTTACCTACGTGTCTGATATGACACGAAATGTTTAAAACAAGGAGACCCTTCTAAATTGTTTCCAAAACGGCGGAACGTACATTTCAAACAAAGGTATATATGTATATAGCTATTTTCTTATGATAGACGTCCGCCACTGTGCAGTGTTATACGCGTTGCACAGCGACTTAAGAGATTTGGCATGCATTTCCTTCAGATACTTACAGATATAGATTCGATGTTTACATGTATAGTTTCGAGTTATATCATATTGGTTTGATTTGGATTTGGCATTGATGTCTTCTCCATGACTCCGATGATTGCGGGATGCTTGACGGAGTATTGATTTGAATTATATACTCATTTTTTTTTTCAAGCGCATGCACTGCGCTACGATTTGTTTTTATGTATTTACAGTTTCGGAGCCCCGACGACTTGATGGTTTTTCTTAGATGTTTTAGTATTTGGGGAAGTTTGAATTTAAATTCGGAGACCGAATTTCTTTAAGGGGGGAAGATTGTAGCGTTTTGAAAATCGTTTCGGTGAAATTTCGAAAAATCGGTAAAATAAAGGGGTTTTCTGTAAAAAGTCAAAATACAAATATCTTATTATAAAAATTAAATATACATATTCTAGCTATGTAATTGCTATTATTTGGTGTTTATTGAGCCGCTGGTGAAATTTCAAATTTTCTGAAAAAAATATTATTTTATTATTATTTTAAGCCGTCACTAATACATTTAATTAGGGAAAATTACAAATTGGAATGAGTTGAAACAAATTTTGTGCATCATAAAACTTTAAATAAAAATTTATCATGTGGTTTTTGGAATGAAATCATTTGCCAAAACGGGTTAGAAATTATTGAAGAAAAAAGGCTTTTTTTTAGCGTAAATGGATGTTTGGGGTATTGTATTTATCATTTTTCATCACGCCACACCCGTGCCCACACCCACACACCCCCACTTACTTCTCCCCTTAGCTAAATTCAGCAGCCCCCATTTTTTCCCCACTTGAATTTCAAAGGAAAAGAAATGAAAGAAAAGAAAAGAAAATGGATAAATTAGTTAGACTTTTGACCTTGAATTGACTTTGACTTTCTCCCCATTTTTCTCGACCTCCCTCTCTCTCCTCCCCCACTCATTTTCTGGCCAAAATCTGAACCCCAACAGCCCTTCATTCTTCATCTCCTTCTCTTTAAAAAAGTTCTTCAAAGATGCTTGAAAAATCCACAAAAAATCAAGCAAAAATCCAAATCAAAATCCACCTCCTACCCATTTTCCCTCATCTCCTTTAGCATGGATCTTGGTGCAAGGATTTCAAAATGGAGGTCTAGAATTCAAGTTTGATCATGGTTTGTGAGGTATAACTTTTGACCCATTATTCATTTTTTTTATTTAAATTCCTTAATGAAGCCAATTAGGTGTTAAATTGTAGGTTTAATTGAATGTTTGGAAATTCATTTGGGAATTTTGAATTGAAGCTAGGGTTTGAATTAAATTAGGTTCTTTATCATTAGCTTATGATTGTAATGAGGGGATTAACATGTAATTGAATGCAAAATCTAATTTGGTTACTAGTTGCTAATTTGTTAGTTTAAAAATGGTGATAATTATGCTAAATTGCTAACTAGGTTTTAGAAATTAAATAAAAACGTGGGATTAAAATCTAGTTAGGATTTTTAGCACATCATTAAGGTTTCCATGAGTGGTTTAACCATTTAATATATGCAAAACCAAGTTTAATTGTAAAATTATGAATTTTACAATAAAAAGTGTTAAAATTGATATTTTTGCAATCTAGGATTTTGGAAATTATGCAAATTTATGTGATTAAATTATGGAAATGGTTTTTATGACTTATTTAAGTTATTTAATAAGTATTATGGCCGCTAGAATTGTTTAAACATCGAGTTTTGCACTAAAACGGGTAATTTTGCTTGCTAGTTTTTCGGAAAAACGGCTTTTAAAGTGAATTTGGGGTTTTTGTGAGTTTTAACCTAGTTTATATTAAAATTAGTGTGCGGGAATGTGCAAATGAGTGTGATTGGATTTTTCTCAGTGGTTTGACGTTTGTACATCGACATCGAGGGTTGGTTTGACTATTCTTGCATGCGTAGGCGATGGGTTTGGACCTATGCGTGATACGCGTGCCGATTTGATTTTTGTATGCCGTTTCGATTTCGAATTTAGTTTTAATGCGATATGATGCGTTATGATATGTAGGTACCCCCATGTGGACTTCGAGACGACAAGCAAGCGTGTGGCGACATCGGCACCGGCTAGCGAGGACCAGGTGAGTAGATTTATATCTACGGGGAGAAGTCGGGTGGATGGCGTATAGCACCCCCGCAGTCCGTGGTGATGTATACGGATGCGTATACACACCAACAATTTATGATATGTTGTTAGGATTTATTATTGATGATTTTAGATGGATATTGGTGTTGGATTGGTGCATGGTTACGAAACCTTAGGTAGTGGGTGCACTACACTTACACATACACACATATACATACTTGCATACATTCCTTATTTCATATGTGCGTGTATGGGAATATATATTTATGTGTTCACATGGGTTTGGGACTATGTGTTCATATACTGGATTTGAGGATAGTATTTGGAATTTGAGATGAGTCGATGAGATTGGGCTTGAGGCCAGGAGATCGGTGATGTGATTTGGTTCGTATTGAGATACGACATGATGTTTTAGCGGGTCTTCTGACGTAGTAATTCTTACACCCGCATGCATACATAGATGGCATCAATATTATACTAGACGTTGGACATTATTCCGGATCATGATATTTGATAAAGAAGATACCAAATGAATAGTGTGATTGATGTGAATTTGACCCGTACCCAGATTTGGGGATGCCGTACGACGGATTTACGTACGAGCTATATATTGATGATTGATCCGCACTCTTGACTTGGGATGCCTGATTATAGATATGGTATCGGATATGATATTATTGAGGCGGGATCACCGACTAATATATATACAGGTATGTATATACATCGACTCAGATGTTAGGCGGTTTCCTTACCTGTAGTCCAGCTGGTTAGCTTAGCCCTTTAGTTTAGTTTAGTTGTTAGATTAGATTCGATTCTTACCTATTTCAAAAACTAACGAATCGTGGGTATTTTAAAAGACAGCCCAAGGGATCCTACGACGATTTCAAAAGACGTATCTTTACATAAAAACACCGTAGCCCCTATTTTCAAAACCCCATGATTCGTGTTATTTCAAAAGGCACCATTTATAGGACTTATATTAGATTAATGCAGATTAATTATAGTTGCGTCTAGTTTTCAGCTTCCGCTCATTATTGTGGTTCGCTTTCGCATCGCATGCTTATATTATGTTTCGTACTACATTATTGATATCATGCTGTTAGGACACCAGCACCATTACCGATGATGCGTATGTACCACGTACACTTACTTGCCGGCTCACACACATCTTTATCGGTAATTGTCATGCCACGTACACTTTAGAAATACTATTGCATTGACATAGGTTGTTAGCTAATAATTTAGACATGATATTAGTGTACTCGTCTTATATGCTAGATTAGACATTGTAGATATTTCTTGTTACTTCATGCATGTTAATATTCGTTGTTATGCCGCATTCATTGATTTTTATGCCGTATGCACTGTTTACATGCTATTGAGGATTGGATTCGGATTTCTATGAGATTTTCTGGTTTTGGGGGAAAACCGCAAGACTTATATAAGCTTCTTTCTCTCTTTAAAATAAAAAGTGCGGTTTTCCCATGATGTATGAGTCGTCCACCATGAGTTTGCTGATGGATTTCGAGACCCGATTCGAGGAGTGGAGGAACCGTTTCGGGTACATGGTGGGCCCGGTATGGTACCCCGGGGCAAGAGGAATGTGGTGTTGACGTTGAGCCTGGCTGGGGAGCACTACCTACCGGTGATATTACCCGACACGTCGGATATCCGGAGGATACCGTCGTGGTCTTGAGATGGATGGTAGGGACCGGTCTGGACTGACGGCGCCCTAGATATTGAGATTGAGACATTGATATTTCGAGACATTGAGATTTATGTTTTGTGTCGATGCTAGACACTGTTGATACTGATTTCATTTATGATACCTCGGTTTAAAAATACAAAGGAAATCTCACTAATTTATGAAAACAGTTCTTCATTTACATGTATTCTGTTTTCATGCATTCATACCTCATTCATATGATATATTGCTACCTGAGGCACTGACACGGGCACATGAGATTACACTCGGGTTAGATATTTACCCTAGCCTTGTTATAGGCTACGTGTTATTCCTATATTTGAGGACATATTATGATCATTGACCTAGGATTGCGTTATTTATGCGATTTCTGTGCGTAGATGTTTTTCTATTCACGAGTTGGCAACTCACCCCCGTTGTGCCCCAGTTTCTTGCAGGTTTTGCAGTACAGGTTTCATTACGGCTTTGCGGGCTCAGTTTCATTCGGGTGACTTGCTAGTAGGTGGGTTTTTCTTGTATCGTACCCATCATATTACCTTGTATAATATTATTCAGTTGTATCTAGTAAATTCCATCAACCAAACATGTATTTATTTTGAGATAGAAACCAGTGATGTTATTCTTTCGACCTTAGAGTCGCTCGTTATATATTTGGTGGTTTTGAGTTTCCTTTTGAGTTTTGATCCTCGCCGTTGGCGTTGTATATTATATTGTTTGTGTGGTTGTGACCGTCGATTGACGAAGAGCTAGCTCCCGCTTGGGGATGCCCTTTTCTTGATTTCGTATACTATTCATGTTGTATCCCGTTTGGGGGCCAGTATTTACAAAGGAGACTCTGCCGAAATTTTCAGTAAATTTTTGATGTTTTAAAAACCGCATAATTCGGCTTATGCTATTGAAATTACTTGCTTTAAGTTGGTTTTTCCTGCACTCTACTACTTTTCTTGGTTTGGATTTCTGGGTTTTCGGTTTACTTAGATTACGTACGTCTCGAGACGTTCGTAGTTTAAGTGCCGGTCATGTTCCGTACTTTCGGGTCGTGACATTTTGGCATTTACGATCCCAAACGAACGGGGTCCCCTTCTTCATTAGATGACTGTAGGGTAGGTATTTACCGGAGAGGTTAGCTATGAACCATCGTATATACGCGAGCTTTCCTTGAAGAAACCGCAGTTCCTTGAGAGTTCTTGGCGAAGGCATTTCCATAATCGCCTTGATCTTTAACGGGTCTATTTCGATGCCCCGGTATCGTACTATGAATCCTAAGAATTTGCCTGAGGAAACTCCAAATGCGCATTTCAGGCGGTTCATCTTCAGGTTGTACTTCCGAAGGCGCTGGAACACTATCTTCAGATGCTCCCAGTGCTCCTCGTATGATTTGCTCTTCACCACGAAGTCGTCGATATAGCATTCGACAATATCATGTACAAGTTCATCGAAGATCTTTGTCATGGCCCTCTGGTAGGTGGTGCCAGCGTTCTTCAGACCAAAAGGCATCACTTTGTAGCAGAATATGCCCAGCGGAGTCCGGAAAGCTGTGTGCTTTTGGTCTTCAGGATGATTTGGTTGTACCCTTAGGATCCGTCCATGAAGGAGAAGACTTCATAGGTGGATGTGTTATCGATCATCAGCTCGGTAACAGGCACTAGGAAGTCATCTTTCGGACAAGCTGTGTTGAGATCCCGAAAATCAATGCAGATACGTACTGTCCTATTTTTCTTCATTACCAGAACGATATTGGCGTCCAGTCAGGGTATTGAACTTCTTAAATGAAGTCGAAGTCGATTAGCTTCTTGACTTCGGCATTGATACTCATCTCAAGCTCGAGCCGCATTCTTCTTGGCGCCTGTTTGACCGGCTTGACGTCCGGTGATATTGCCAGTTTATGTACAGCTATCTCTGGATCTAATTCCGGCATCTCGGAATAGTTCCATGAGAAACAGTCTTTATACTGCATAAGCACATCCTTTAACATGGCCACCTATTCTCAGACAGCAACTCACTGACGAACGTTGGCCTTGGATCGTTTGCCGTCCCTAAGTCGATTTTTCTCAAGTTGTCTGCTGTGGTGTGTATCCCATCTTCCAGCTCTTATGGCGCTAGTGGAAATTCTGGGATCACCTCGTTCTCATCTTCATTTGTGAAGCACTGGGAGAGGTCGTTCGTATTCTCGCGCTCTCCTTCCTTTAAAAATGTTATCATATAGCAGGTACGAGCTCGTTTCCAAGCTCGATGCTGATCTAGACATTCCCTCGCAGTGTAGGTTGCTCTCGGCTCATGCTTTCGTGGAGGGGCTACCTTCCAACTGTCGGATAGAGAAAACTTGCATTGTTGATACTAATCTTCAACCCAGTCTTTGAAGGTGAAGAAGTCTTCAAGAGGATGTCCCACTACTCGGTGGTAAGAGCAATAATTCGGGTGATGGACCTCGTTTATCTGTTCGGGATATCGAGACTCCGGGAGCATCATCATTTGATACTTCATGACAAAGTTGAATATTTTCCTTGTCTTTTCTTGAGGGAAAGAGTACTCTCGACCCATCTTCTTCATAAAAGACGGGTTCCAGCTGACTTTTTCTCGCTCGCGTGGCTTCTTGGATCCGCTTCGCTGTCTTTGAACGCCGTCTCCGTTCTTGATCTTTTCATTGCTTCTGCGTCGGACTTTATCCTTGCCGTAAGAGCGCACAACAGGTTGAGGGTGAAGGGCATCGTCATCTTCTCCTTCTGTAGCCTGCTGAATGATACTCTGTGTCCTAGCTTTCTCGTAAATGGCCATTTCGCGGCTATGGTCATCCCGAACCTTTTGACCTGCTTCTCTCATCAGCTTGTCAATTTGTTCTTCGAATGACGGGCTTGGTATTCTCATGGCGGGATATCGCTCTGGTTCGACATCAACGCTGTCCGGAAATGCACTTGCTTCTCCACCGAAGTTATTTATGACATGGCAGCCATGCAACCGCTCCCGTTTCTTGGACCGAATGTATCCAAGGCCAGTCGTCTCCATTCTCCCGTTGGGCATCTTCCGCTGAGTCCCAGAAACGTCCCAAATCTTGTTATAGAACCGGGCTTGTCGAGCAGTCTGTTTGAAAGGTGCGCCTTGGCGTCTCAATAGCCTTTTCAATCCTTCTACGTAGTATTTGGGCAAACGGATTGGTTGAAGCCTGTCGAGTGCGGGTTCGGCACCGTGCCATACCTCTCTCTCCACTTTAGTCTTGGTGGATTGATAGAAAATGATCGCATTTTCACTTCTTTGGCGAGGAGGGACGCAGAAGGTCTGCAGCTCTTGCACGTTGTACGTATCAAGTGCATCAAGTTCTTTGTAATGCCCCTGTGGAAACAGGGTAATCTGTAAACTCTGGTCAACTCCAGCAAAGGTCTGCATCGACGGGCGGACGGAGAACACTGCGTTGGCCTCGTCTTCAGAGTCACTGCCAAAGACCAAAATAGGAGTAGATGGTCCTGGCCTGTTGCCTTGGGGTTGTCCCAAGAAAATCATCTCTTCATCCTCTTCGGTATTGCTCCCAAATATCGGGATAGTGGCGATGGCTTTTTGTTTGTTCTTCGATTTGCGACATCTTTCCATGTCTTCGAAGTCTGGTAAGAAGTACTTGGCGTCTTCATATTTGCGTACTTCATTTACAGAGAATGGGTTCAGCTCCCCTGTAACTGTGCACTCGAGGCCGTCCTTGAAGTACTTCATACACTGGTGTTGTTTAGAAGGAATGATGTTATACTCACGTAACCAAGGCCTGCCGAGCAAAGCATTGTAGCAAGTCTTGGCTTCAATAACATGGAACTTGATGTCAGTAACGAGCAGCCCGAAGCGTATTGTCAGTATTACAGACCCGAGCATTTGTGATAATTGGGAGTCAAAACTGGAGATGGTAATTTTATCCCGAGCCAAGTGCTGCACATTCATGCATATCTCCTAAAACACTCCTTTGTCACGGACCGTGTAAGTGGTCGATGACCCGCGGAAGTATGGCTTTCCTCTTTGCTGGAAGTCATGTACACCGTGTGCACTACCATGCCCCCAGACTTGGGGCGTTTGCATCCAATGCTTTTGAAATTTACCGCAGGTATGGGGATCTTTTCCGGCCTTCTCCTCTTATAGAAGGTCGAAGTTGAGGAGGCCGTTGCAGCAGGCACCAACGTAGATGACACCTTCTGTGGTACGACGGAGAGATAGTCCTCCTCTTGCTGAGCCTTCGTCTTCTTCATCCGGCGAAAATAATCTTTATCAATTACAGAGTCTTGGACTTTCCGCCAAACTCTATGGATCTTGGAGGACAACCGCTGAGGAGGCTGTTCCGGCTTCACCTGTGTTGTGTTTTCAACCGGCGGAGGAGACTTCTTCAGTATGGCGGTTGGAGAGTTCTTGCGCACCCTCCTGAGCAGCTCGAAGCTAACAGCAGCATTAATTTCCACCATTAAAGCTGGTGGGGTAAGTCCAGAGGGGGAACTGCCCCTAGCCTTCCTTACTCGGCGCCAGTGGCGACGTCGAGCTTGCCGTGCAGATGGGAATGGTTCAGTTACGGGAGTGGCTTCGTCATGCCCCTACTCTGGTGGGGTGTTGTTGGTGTCAGACTGTCGAAGACCGACGTCCGCTGAGAGGGAACAGTCAATCTTGCAAAGGTCGATCTTTCAATAGGGGAAGCAGCCTTGATGATTTCGCCCGAAGCGGGAGTTTGAACGGACAGTATTGTGAAGACCAATTCATTAAAAGGAGAAGCTACTTTGACGACTTCGTGTACTAGTACTGGAATGGCTATCCGCTTCGGGATAACCCCTTCAGGTATCGTGGGCCTCTTTGCGGGCCCGTTGGAGCTCTGGCTTAGCCTGTCGAAGACTGAGGCGGCAGAATTGGACGACCCGTTGAGAGGGGCCGTGGTAGTTGCAAGCTGATCGAAGACCGACTTCTTTGGAGCCTTATGTGATGGCATTGAAGCATTGAAGCTCATTGGCGGGAGCATGGTCCCGAAGAACAGTCTGGTAGCGGCCCGTGTCACCTGTTCCGCTGGCATTGCGAAGATGGAGGCCGCTTGGGGCCCATAAGTCACTCCACTAGCAGGGACGGAGTGGGAGTTGCTGTTGCAATTGGTGCAATTGGAAGCTATCGATGTCATCTTCTCTTCTGCATGGAGCAAGACACCAAATCTTAGTACCTCGAATCCAGGGGCAACCATATTAAACGGTGATTCGTTCGTGAACACGATACACGAAATGTGGAGTGGAAAGAGGAAAAGGTCCCACCGGGCATGCCAGAATCTGTTTACCGCCGAAAACGGGAGACGGAACCGCGTAGGTTGTCTCGCCTGAATTTGGGGGCAGATGCAATTTAGATTTATCCGTCCACCTCTCTGAAGATGCCAAGTTGATTTATGGCACCGTGTATCGGAGGTTTGGACGGATGAGACCGTTGTAGTGGACTTCGTCAGATTCCCCCTCGTTGTGAGGGGGTTTTGATTGTAGGGATGCTTTTCCCTACAGGCGCAAGCCCCTGCAGTTAATTACGTTACCACGTAGTGATAACCACTTTCTCCTACTCCAGATGTTCACTTCGTGTCGTGTGTGTTTGTTTTATCTTTTGTTGCCCGTGGATTGTATACGGAGACTAATTTGTGTTGTCGCCCGTAGGGCGCGGATTAGTCCAAATCCGTATTTTCTTAGATTTGAGTTTGGTTTGATTTAAGGATCGTTAACCTTGTTTGAGATTAAGATCAACTTAAATATTTGTTAAGGATACATTAATCCGATATTGGACTAAGATCTACTTAACGGGGTGTTCCCTTATAAAAAAATGAATAATAAATAAAAGCAACGGGAAAAAGTCCCCTAATGGAGCATCACGTACCCACACGTGATAGGCGCTGCGCTTGAAAAACTAAGCTGAAACTGGGCCTCACGTGCAGACACGTGACCTCTATATACAAAGTATATAGGCGCCTGAATAAAGCAAACAATTGGCCAGAGCAAAAACTCACTTGATAGAATGTGACAGTCTTTGATAGGCTTAATTTGTTGGGGTCACGTGCTACACGTGATGGGCTCCTATGCCTTCTGAACCGATAGAATTAAATTCTAATTAAGAGAAATCAAAACCCCTAGTTGGAAAATGTTTCCTTAAATCTTTCCAAACAAGAAAGATTGTGCTCTGTAAATCAGAGCACCGTTGGATTAGAGATCCAATGGTGATTAAACATCACCAAGATACAGAATAAGTTCTGTATGGGAAAATATTTTCCCAATCTTTCTAAAAATAAGAAAGATGTTTTCTGTAAAACAGAAGCCCTTGGATCAAAAATCTAATGGTGGGATAAATTCTCAAATCAATTAGAGATCTTTAAATGAGAGATTTCCTTAACTGATTCAACAAATCAGCTTCCCCTATATAAAGGACCCAAAACTTCAAGTCTTGTACAGAGGAACCCCCCCATAAACTTCAAGTTCAAAAATACAGAAAACAGAGAGGAAAACCCATTGGTAAGCAAAACCAAAAGAGAATTTAATTCTCAAACTAAGAGTTTAACTCTTCTCAAAGAACTTAGTTCTTCCTCTGGTTGCGATCTGCAGAAGCAGATCTCCCTACAAGTTAAGAATTTAATTCTCATCGGGAAGTTTCTGTTATGTAGATCCAAACCTAGGGGAAAGAGCTAAGTTCAAAGAATTTAATTCTTACCAAACAGATATAGGAATTTAATTCCTATGATAAAACTAGGGTTTAACCCTATAAAAGAATTTAATTCCTATAAAATAAGGGACCTGAAATTCACAAAACTTAGATCCAGAGCTCCATGCATATTAGTGTTCAATGCTACACAATAAAAGCTCACGTGTTCCCACGTGAGCACCTTTGAAGAACAAAAAAAGGAAGACTGAGATCTAGCCACGTGACCCCATATGACCCCTGAGAAGTGCTCAGCACTTATAAAAGAGAATAGGGGAATAAACCCCATGTTGGGGCGCCTCACGTGATCCCACGTGGCCCCTGAGAAGTGCTCAGCACTTATAAAAGAGAATAAGGGAATAAACCCTGTTTTGGGGCGCCTCACGTGATCCCACATGACCCCTGAGAAGCGCTCAGCACTTATAAAAGAGAAAAGGGGAATAAACCCAAGACAGTTCCTATTCTGTGGCGCCTCACGTGATCCCACGTGACCCAACGGTGCTCAGCACTAGAATAAAAGAATGAAAGAGGCAGCGCCTCACGTGCCACATGGGGGCGCCCCAACTTTTAGTGTTTAACACTATTTCAAGCACCTCACGTGACCCCATGTGAGCGCCTCAAATTTTTAGTGTTCAACACTGCTTCAAGCGCCACACGTGACCCCACATGAGCACCTCCAACTTTTAGTGTTTAACACTACTTCAAGCACCTCAAGTAACCCCACGTGAGCGCCTCAACTCTTAGTGTTTAACACTACTCTAAGCGCCTCACGTGACCCTACGTGAACGCCTTAAAATTCTTAGTGTTCAACACTACTATAAGGCCTTCACGTGGGAGCATGTAAGAGATGAGCATCTACTAGTGTTTAACACCATAAAAGGCCAGCTTCAAACCCCTGATTGGGTATGTCTTTCCAGAGATTAAATTTCTAAATAAACCGAGCCTCCATGCTCATGATTGATGCCTCCTCAATCTGAAATCTGGTTCAAGGGTACTTCTCTTCATACCTCTGATACATGTCGTTGTAATTCTTCAACGTCTTCAGAGAGATGGAGGGTCCTAATAACCAATAACTTTTGGTGCATCCCTAAACGGTTAAACCTTACAGACTATGATATCTTTAAACCGTACAGACTATGATGTCTTTAAACCAGACTATGATGTCTCTAAACCTTACGGGCTATGAGGTCCTTAAACTCATGGACTATGATATCCTTAAACCCAATAGACCGCAATGTCCCTAAACTAAAATAATAGAGCCCAAATGCTCTTTTGTTGGATCTAAATGATCTTGTTGAGTAGATCTTAGTCTAAAATTAGACTAACATATCCTCAACAAACGTATAAGTTGATCTTAGTCTCAAATGAGATTAACGATCCTTAAACCCAACCCAAAGCCAAATCTAAGAAAATACAGATTTGGACTAATCCACGCCCTACGAGCGGCAATATAAATTAGTCTCCGTATACAATCCATGGGCACACCAAAAATAAAACAAACACACACAACACGAAGTGACCATCTGGAGAAGGAGAAAGTGGTTACCGCAACGCGGTAACGTAATTAACTGCAGAGGCTTGCGCCTGCAGGGAAGAGCATCCCACAATTAAAAAACCCTCACAATGAGGGGGAATCTGACGAAGTCTGCTACAACGGCCGCATCCGTCTAAACCTTCAATACATTGTGCTATAAATCAACTTGTCATCTTCGGAGAGGTGGATGGATAAATCCAAATAGCATCTGCCCCTAAATTCAGGCAAGACATCTGTCTTCCCGGTTTTCAGCGGAGAATAGATTCTGGCATGCCCGGTGGGACCTTTTCCTCTTTCCACTCCACACTTCGTGTGTCGTGTACGCGAACAAATCGCAGTTTAATATGGTTTCCCCTGGATTCGAGGTACTAAGATTTGGTGTCTTGCTCCCGTGATGAGAAAATGGCTTCCCACTGCACAAACTGCAACAGCAACTCCCTCTCCGTCCTTGCTGGAGGAGTGACCTATGGGCCCCAAACGGCCTCCATCTTCACCATGCTAGTGGAACAAGTGACTCAGGCCATCACTGGACTGTTCTTTGGGACTATGATCCCACCGGCAAGCTTCAGCGTCCCAATACCGTCACAGGAAGCTCCGAAAAAGTCGGTTTTTGATCGGCTTACCACTACCACGGCCCCTCTCAACGGGCCGACCAATTCCAAGTCCAATGCCTCAGTCTTTAACAGACTAGGACAAAGCTCAAGTGGGTCTATGAAGAAGCCTGCAATACCTGAACGAGTCATCCCGAAGCGGATAGCCATTCCAACTCCGACAGACGAAGTCGTCAAAGGGGCTTTCCCTGCTAAGGTATCGATCTTTGCGAGACTGGCCATCCCATTTCCTGCTTCGGGTGAGGTCGTCCAAACTACTTCCCCTGCCCAAAGGTCAGTCTTCGACAGGTTAGACATTTTTTTCTCAGCGGACGGTAGTCTTTGATAGGTTGGCACCAACAGCAACCCTTCACTAGAACAGGGGGCATGATGAAGCCACCCCTGTAACTGAGCCTGGGGTACCATCTGCAAGACATGCTCGACGTCGCCCTGGCGCCGAGTGAGGAAAGCTGGGGGCGGTTCCCCTTCTGGATTGACTCCACCAGCTCTGATGGTTGAAGTCGATGCTGCTGTTCCAATCGGGAACAGCTTTGAACCACTCAGGAGGGTCCGCAAGAATTCTCCGACCGCTGTATTGAAATGATCTCCTCCACCTGTAGAGAATGTTACAAAGTCGAAGCCGGAGCAGCCCCCTCAGCGGCTGTCTTCCAAAATCCACAATGTCTAGCAGATAGTCCAGGATTCTATGATCGACAAGGACTATTCCCGCCGACAGAAGAAGTTGAAGACTCAACAGGAAGAGGACCATCCCTCTGCCATGCCATGCAAAGTATCGTCTGCTCAGGTGCCTGCTGCAACAATCCCCTCAACTTCAATCG
Organism: Agapanthus africanus; assembly: GCA_030015575.1. NCBI lineage: Eukaryota > Viridiplantae > Streptophyta > Magnoliopsida > Asparagales > Amaryllidaceae > Agapanthus > Agapanthus africanus. Next base: position 726,421,930 of record CM057342.1, on the reverse strand, counting down.
TCTATAAAAAGAGGAGGGCGGGGAAGATCCCTAGGCCTGCGACGAATCTCAAGGGCACTGAACCCAGACGCTCCAAATATGGGGGCATGGTGGTGCATACTGTTTATATGGCTTCCAAGAAGGAGGAGATCCGTGCCTCTGGGGGTCATCGACCACTCACCCGATCGGTAACAAAAGCTCAAGAGCAACAACAGAAGCTCCAGGAGATGTTAACGAAGATGGTTGCACTCACGAGACATAAGGAAACCCCCGAAGCATCGTCGGATCAGCGCCAGGAATAAGAAACCGATGCCGAGTTCCTCTGGAGGATGCTAGAAAAGAAAGATCAAGAGGCAGCGAAACAAGTGGCCAATATAAAACAAATGGCGCTATTGTTCCAGGATATGGTAGGCATGATGATCCAGTCAGACCCTCCAGCCAAAGATCCGCTAATAATAATCGAAGACGACAGAGGGGAGACATCAAACCCTCTTCCAGCCTTTTCAGCAGCAAAGGAGGAAACAATCTCGAAGGCTGCGCTCGATGATTATATATCTCAACAGATACGAGCCCATCAAGCAAACGAAACTGCTGGCCAAGTCGTCAGAACTAGGCGACCATATCCTAGCTGGTACGACCAGATTAAATATCCTTGAAGATACACGATTCCTAAGTTTCACGTATACAAGGGGACAGGCAATCCCCATCAACATGTCTCTCAGTTCAGGGCTCTGTCCGGCAACACTGGAGGTGACGATAAGCTACTGCTTCGCCAATTCATCGGCAGCTTAGCGGAGACGGCGTTCGAATGGTATTCAGAGCTTCCCAACGATTCCGTAAAAACTTTTACGGAGATGGAGTTGCTACTCACCCAGCGTTTCACAAGCGCTAGCGAACACACCCCAATCACGGCATTGATCAATACTAGGGTGAAGCCTGGAGAAACATGGATTCAGTACGCGATACGGTGGCGGAACCTAGGGTCGAAATGCGAACAGCGCATAGAAGAGGCTCCTGCAGTAGGCATGCTTGTGGGAACCCTCGATCCGCAGGAGACCATATCTCAGTTTATGATGTTCTTCAAGACGACCACTTTCCAGGTCTTGATCGACAAGCTGGCCCAAATGGACCAGATGGGCCATAGGCCTTCCTCTTCAAAGACGGAGCTTCGAAATGAAAAGTGAAAGGGAAAGCGACCTTTGTCGCCAATACTCAGCAACAGCTGAGTGGTCCAAAACCAGCTGATCGCCAAAATGATAGACAGTGATTTATCAACGAAAAGTTAAAACGTCCTTACTCATTCTTTCGGGATAAAATAAGGAGACTGTTCAAACTGGCGGTGCGCAACAGGCTCATCACTCTGACAGATCCGAGACATCCACTGCAGCCAGGTGACATCAACAATCCCAATTACTGCCCCTACCACCGAGTAGTAGGCCACCCAATTGAAGATTGCTTCGTCTTCAAAAGCTGGATCGAGGACCAATATCAACAAGGCAAATTTGCACTGTCCGAGAATTGGAAGGTAAGCCCGCCGCAGCCGCATGCTCCTAAAAGGGTAGACACGCCAAGGGCATCATGCTCATTTATAGAAGAAGCTCCATGGGAGGTCGCTCTTTCAGCCAAAACAAAAAGAATGCTGAAGGATCTTCAAACATGCCCGGCGATTAAGTGGAAATATCCGCTGGAACCCGAGGTCATTGAGGGAATGCTGAAGCCGCGCCCGACGCTAAGAATTGGTAACGATGGGCAAAACGCCCAGGCCCAGCCGTCAAAATCTTCGTAAAGGAAGAAGAAGACCAAAAAGCCCGTAAAGCCTGATGACAAGCGCACGAACCTGCAAAAACATACTGACGCACTGGAGGAATATAACAAAAAGGCGTGAACCCCGGTCACACTCCAAGAATTTCTCAACAATACCCTTGAGAGTGGAGATAATGACAATAATGATGGAGATGACTCATCAAAAGAATCTGAGGATTATATGGCAAGCTGTCACATGATCTCTCACTCTTCACTAAATGTAGAAGAAGCTCATTCGGCGTTAGAAGACAACATAGAGGAGATGGAGGCAGGATCGGAGCCAAAACCCTTGGAACCGTCTGATGAGATGATCGACATGCTGCTGAACGAAGCCCGTCAGAAGAGCAAGGCTGATCAGCAACGTGAAATGGCCATATTCGAAAGGGCCAGGCGTCGGCGTCAATTTGAAAAAGTCATGGTAGAGATAAATCACGAAACACTCCAACCAGATCAAAGTGCACATGCGGCAAACAAAAGCAAGGTTAAGACGAGGAAACGGTTTGCCAAAGCCTTGTCCATGGGAATGAAGCTGCCACCGCCCAAAGAAGATATCCCCAAGGATACACACCTTGACGAGGCAGACGTACATCCTAACTATTGCTTATACCACCAGAGGATTGCACACCGTACCGAAGAATGCATGGCCTTTAAAAAGTGGTGTCAGGGATACGTTGCTCACCGACAACATTTCAAGCGGATGAAGCGCAAAACTCGTCGGGAGCAGAGAAGCATGTTCATATCATAATATTGCATTATTATATTCCCAGTCCTAGTAATTTTACAAATAAACAGGTGCTTTTGACCCATGTCTGCTACATAGTTGCAGGTTACAGATTCTCGGGACAAAAACAGTGAAAAAGACATAAGATGATACAAAAGTGAGACTACGACAAATAATTGGAAGAATCTTGATTGTGCCCACATCTTGAGGAACATTGAAGATCAATTAACAAGTTCAAAAAGAACAAAGGCAGCGCAAGGTTTAAGACTTCGTCACGAAGCAACGGTAAAAGTCCACTACAACTATTCACTGTGGAGATCTGGAAGAAACCTAGAAGCCAACCTGAGAAAAGAACCAAAGAAATAGGAAAACAAAAACACCCAGAAGCATCACAGAGAAGTTCAGCATCCAAGCCCTTCATTTAGCCGCGGAACCACGGCCAAACGTTGGCTTTGGCCGCGGATCCGCGGCCACGTGGCCAAGATGTCGGTGCAAAATTCTTAGACGGCTGGCGTGTGTTGACTAGGTCTTTTTCTTAGGGGGTATGTTTGTAATAGCAGATGTGCATCGATTGTAACCCTAGGGTTTTCTATGTCCTATAAATAGAAACCCAAATACCTCTTTTGAGGTATGCCTCCTTTCATTAATAAAATTCAAAATTCTTTTGGAGAGCATCGATGTCTCTTTTCATTTCATCTATTCAGATCTGACAAGTCTTGTGTAAATGTTTGGAGAGAGCCATCTATAAAGTAAGTAGTTTTATTTAATTGCCTTAGTATAGATCTTTAATTCCTTGCCCTAAATAGATAGATAGCATGTTCTTCAATTCCCTAATGAGCGAGTAGTCTCCTCGCTTGTTAGGGTTAGCTTTGGGGAAGGCTTTTGAGAGATGAGATCTCTCATCCCTTTCTTGCCCATCACATATAATCAATAGGACTCCATGCATACATGCACACACCGCTCCTTACGGCACCCTATCCCACGAGGTAGCGGTGATACCGTAGTATAAAAGCCCGGTTGAGCGTGTTTTCCATGGAGGTTAGGGTAAGGATTGATAAAGGAAGGACAAGAACCTAGAGGAAGAAACATCTTCCCGAATGGATCTAATCCCCTTTATTAATAATTACCATAACACCTCATAGATCTTAATTTGGGTATAGAAAGCGGTGAGATTTATTTACATTTCCAAACCTACCCTAAACCTAACCCTAGATAGATTTAGTTTTTAGATTTAATCAATCCGACACCCATCGGAATTAACTCGTAAGAGCGATTAGGAAATTCACAAAATCTCTGTGGACCGATCCGTACTCACCGGCTAGCTACCAAGCGACGCCGTTCTTGATTACGGTTTAGAAATATTTTTGACATAGACAAATCAAATAGCGCCGTTGCCGGGGATGGCGTGTTATTTCCTTTTTGCAATTTCGGGTTAATCTAAAATTAAAAAATCATAAAAACTGAAAAATTCAAAAAATATAAAAATTTATCATCTTTTATTTTTGTGAAGGGTATTTTTTTTTTTGTGAATCTTTGCAAGATCGACGGATCTGGAAAAATCCAGAGAGCGAAACAGAAAAATAAAGATCTGAAAAATAGGGGGAAATCAAAACAGAGGAACAGAAAAAATCTGGGGATCTGAACCGTTGGGTTGACCGCGGAACCGCCGCTCCAGGCCACCTCCGACCGCGCATCCGCCGTGGCTTGGGCGATTCAACACGTGAAAAAAATCTCAGGGTCTGATCTGCAAACCCAACCGCCGAACCCCGGAGCTAACGCTCTGGGACCGCGGACCCGCCGTTCCTAGGTGACCTCAGCCCTTGAAATTTGCACAGTAAACTCTTTTTCTCTCTCCTCTGAATCTCCCGATATATCTTTTGTCAAATCTCCTACAGGATTCTTTGCGCTAAAAAATCTTCCCCATTCCAATAATAAATTTTGTGCAGGATTCTTTGCGCCACGCTTAAAATAAAAAAATTGATTGCAAGTGATTTTTTCTATTTTGCATATCTTTAATCCGACTTTAAGGGGCTTGAGACCAATCCAAATTGGGTGGGGATTTCATCACCCTTCCCAGGACCCCAGAAATCATATAAGGCATTTTGCATTGACCAATATTTAATTAAAAAATACTAGACTCAGCCCTAAGGACGTCGCGCTCAATAGGACAGAGGACTAGTTGTAGGCATCAGCCGTTGATCCTAACCTGACTTTGCGGTGTCTAGGCAAGTTGTCTAAGGCGGGTGGTTACTTAATTAGGACCACTACTTATAGTGGGGAGCCTCCCACTCACCTGGCACTTACCTGGCCGCAATTGGCGGTGAAGAGGCGGTTTGAGGTCCTATCTCTAGCCCTTTGGAACAGTTAGGAGCTGTCTAGCTGACCTAGGTGACCCTAGATCTAGGCCTGATTGTGCATTTGTGGTTGTTTGAAAGTGTGTTTAAGCCCTTTGTCGGAAAAAAATTTGGCAAAAAGTTCCAAATAAAAAAAGAAAAAGGAAATTTTTTTTATAAAAACTTGCAAAATTTTGTCGCTAAGAAATCCGTGCACCCCACATTCTTTCTCTTCTCCTTTCTTCCACATGGGTACACCACCTCACAAATCTCTTGCTGAACTTTGGTACCGTGAACCAAACTTTGCCTCTTGCGTGAATTGTTTCAGTCGATTTAAGGGCGACCCCTCCATGCCCAAATTTTTTTTGAAAGATCGAATAGAAGCGTCTCGGAGAAACAGTTCGACTTTGCAATCGACTTTGTATCAACCGTGTCAACCTTCACCACCTTCTTATGTTGATAACATTTTTTCGAGTCCTATTGTAACTCCTAAACCCATGTCTATTGCTGAACATATTGAATAATCTCATAGCCGATCTTTCACTCCTCTCTACACATCCAGTTCTAGGGATCAACAAGTCCATTCACCTTTTTATCCAAATGTTGATCCTACTCCTGTCCAACCATTCAATTCCTACCACTCCTACCCGACTTCCCCACCTTCACTAGACATTGCTTCTACACAGCCATTTAGGAGTTTCACATATCCAAACAATTTCGAATCTTTTACCGAAACCCCTTCACAACCCATGTCTAGTCTAGAACAGTCGTTGGAGGCATACATTGCAGCAACAAACAAAATGATGAGGAATGTGGATGCGTCCATAGCCGCCCTTATACAACCTAATGAACCGGTAGCTAGTTTCCAACTAGCTCCAAAAATTCCAATGTATGAGGAGGCGGTTGGACAGAGTGAGAATTTGAGAGAAGAGAGTGAGCTGTACGCCCTTCCAATTCAAACATACCCATACCCAATTGAATCCCACAACTCCGGTTTTCCATCGATTGTCCCAAATGATTCACACATTGAAAATAAAACATTTAACGAGTTGTGTGACTTTGTAGTGCTTGATTTTCCAGATTGTGAAGAATCCCCTTCGAGTGAAACCATAACCAATTCCTTTGATCTCTACACCTCCAATCTAGAACCTGAATTGATAGATATCCATACTTTTGATGAGGTGTCTAAAGAAATTGATTTTCACTTGATCAAGGATATAGACGCCGAAAATATTTTGGATGATGAACCCGTAAATCAGACTGAAATTTTATTTCCAATTCATCATTCCGAGTCATTAATTGTTTCTCCCGAACTTCATATGCGTCTTGATTTTGATGATAATGGCATGAACAAGCTAAATTTTGAGGAGAATTATGAGGATAGTATTGAGGAGAGTATTGAGGATAATATTGAGGTTGAACCATTTTTGTTTGATGTGTCGGATTTTCCAATTCATCCTCCTAAACCTTTAACTGTTATACTTCCTAAATCACCCTCCCTCCTTTCCATCGTTCCGACCACGCAAAAGATCACGCTTGAGGACTGTGAGCTTGAAAAATTTCTCTTTGAATCTGAAACAGTTCTCACAACTGATATCGATTACGAGTGTTTCACTTTTTTGGACGATGTTGAAAACTCACCTCCCGAGTTTAAGTCCTTTAAATTTTCAGATGAGTTAGTTGATCCATCAGACTCGGTTGCTTACAATCATTTCGAACCATTAATGGAATCCTTCAAGTTCGAGACAGATTACTTAGGTGAGAATAAGATTATCCCTAAATCACTCCCTTTCGTCCTTCCTATCGTTTCGACCACGCAAGACTCCGTCGCGTTTCCATTTTCAATAGAGGGTTTACCAAGTTTGACGTACCCATGTTTTCTTGCGAATCTTGAGGGATTTGACCCCATTTCTCGACGGGTTGATAGATTAGCACAATCGCTTTTAACACAACGGTCATTACAAATTGTGCTAATTTATTCACTCGATTTACACCCTCAAGATCGTGCTACACTTCTTTCTCTTTTCCGCCCTTCTTCTCCTCCACCGAGACCGTATACCGTTTCTATCTCCACACGGACTCGTGTGTTTCTCATTTCTTTCCTTAACATTCCATTCTTTCACCAACCCTACCATTATCACGATAGAATTTTTGAATGGTTGGTGCTAACCTTTGGCCTGTGTAAGGCCTTGTTTAGTTTGGGGAGGACCTTGTTGTATATATGTATATTTTTTTTTTGTTTTCTTTTTCTATTAACAATAAAAATAAAATAAAAAATAAAAAAAATAAAAAAAATTTATAAATAAATATTCAGTGGACTGCCGGCCATCTTGACCCTCTTGGTGTAGCATGACAGTGAGGACACTGTCAAGTTTAAGTTTGGGGGTATGCTCGGTAAGCCTTCTTCCTTCGCATTGTGTATATTTTTGCATTTGCATACTTATTTTAAAACCCATAAAAAATTGAAAATTTTAAAAAATTATAAAAATGAAAGTATTCAATTTTGGCCATAATTGACTTGAGTTTGACAAAAAGGTTGACTAGCTAGGAACAACTAGATCTTATACTTAGTAAATTAAAAACCCTAAAAATAACCTTTCTTAAAATTTAACGGTAGAAAGTATATGCCTTTGTTGTTTATTTAGAAATAGGCAAATTTTGAGTTCAGTTCTTGGGCTAAGTTAAATAAGGGAAGAGTATTGATATTTTTATTAAAGTGTAAGTTTGAAAAATAATTCCTTGCTTAAGTCTAAATTATGAAAATGTATACCCTGCAAATTGCACAAACACGCACCTTGAAACTTGGAATAGTAGAAGAGACCTTGAAATGCTCTTGTCTTAAGTCCTTAGTACGAAAGAAAATAAAATAAAAAAATACAAGTGTGAATAAAGAGATAATAAAAAAATGAACACTGGTTTTTGTGATTACTTAAGACTGCATTAATAGAAAAAATATTTAGCGAGGGTGCTTCATCACCTAGTGCCTTAGACCAACTGGTTTGGGAGTCACTGCTAAAGCCTTAGGTGTTGCAAGACTAGGAATTACGCTTTAATGTGCAAACATATTTTGTAATCGGTCGTTGGTACCTCAAGAAATATTAACGGTCGCATGAAGAATGTGTGAGCAAATTTCATCTAAAATTCACCAATTAAGAAGTGCTTTGGACAACGGACAAGAGTATGATTGCTTGATTTGAATTTTCAAGTGTAGGGGTGATTTATACACACACGTAGGGGTATATGATTGGGGTTTAGATAAGAGATAGGAATGAAGAATAGGACTTATATCTTTAATAGAGATGATAAAAATTCCTAAGTTGAGATAGAACCCTAGAAGGAAAACTTAAGAGATGCAAAAAACTAAGTAGGTCTGCAGAACATATATAATCTTAAGTTAAATGATAAGGAAGCGTGAAGAATACGGGTGGATAATTTACGAGTCGACGATAATAGAATTTCTTGTTAGAAAACCTAATTGGAGAATAAAAGTCAATGGGCCAAATTGATAGGATTTTATGGGTAGTATCCGCTGAAAACCCTCAGGAGACAACACTCCTCCTACTAGGGACACCTAGAGGTTTAACGGCTTGTTGCACGAGCTCAATGCAATCGCGTTGCCCTGCGAAAGTGAGGTTAGGATTTTGTTGAGAATAAAAACCAGGTTTGCTCGAGGTCGAGCAAAAGATAAGTTTGGGGGTATTTGTTCATATCATAAAATTGCATTATTATATTCCCAGTCCTAGTCATTTTACAAATAAACAGGTGCTTTTGACCCATGTCTGCTACATAGTTGCAGGTTACAAATTCCCGGGACAAAAACAGTGAAAAAGACATAAGATGATACAAAAGTGAAACTATGACAAATAATTGGAAGAATCTTGATCGTGCCCATATCTTGAGGAACATTGAAGATCAATTAACAAGTTCAAAAAGAACAAAGGCAGCGCAAGGTTCAAGACTTCGTCACGAAGCAACGGTAAAAGTCCACTACAACTATTCACTGTGGAGATCTGGAAGAAACCTAGAAGCCAACCTAAGAAAAGAACCAAAGAAATAGGAATACAAAAACACCCAGAAGCATCACAGAGAAGTTCAGCATCCAAGCCCTTCATTTGGCCGCACGTGGCCAAGATGTCGGTGCAAAATTCTTAGGCGGCTGGCGTGCGTTGACTAGGTCTTTTTCATATGGGGTATTTTTGTAATAGCAGATATGCGTCGATTGTAACCCTAGGGTTTTCTATATCCTATAAATAGAAACCCAAATACCTCTTTTGAGGTATGCCTCCTTTCATTAATAAAATTCAGAATTCTTTTAGAGAGCATCGATGCCTCTTTCCATTTCATCTATTCAGATCTGACAAGTCTTCTGTAAATGTTTGGAGAGAGCCATCTGTAAAATAAGTAGTTTTATTTAATTGCCTTAGTATAGATCTTTAATTCCTTGCCCTAGATAGATAGATAGCATGTTCTTCAATTCCCTAATGAGCGAGTAGTCTTCTCACTTATTAGGGTTAGCTTTGGGGAAGGCTTTTGAGAGATGAGATCTCTCATCTCTTTCTTTCCCATCACATATAATCAATAGGAATCCATGCATACATGCACACACCGCTCCCTACGGCACCCTATCCCATGAGGTAGCGGTGATACCATAGTATAAAGGCCCGATTGAGCGTGTTTTCCATGGAGGTTAGGATAAGGATTGATAAAGGAAGGACAAGAATCTAGAGGAAGAAACATCTTCCCGAATGGATCTAATCCTTTTTATTAATAATTAACATAACACCTCATAGATCTTAATTTGGGTATAGAAAGCGGTGAGATTTATTTATATTTCCAAACCTACCCTAAACCTAACCCTAGCAAGATTTAGTCATAATTTAGATCTAGATAGATTTAGTTTTTAGATTTAATCAATCCGAAACCCATCGGAATTAACTTGTAAGAGCGATTAGGAAATTCACAAAATCCCTGTGGACCGACCCGTACTCACTGGCTAGCTACCAAGCGACGCCGTTCTTGATTGTGGGTTAGAAATATTTTTTACATAGACAAATCAAAGCACGATAGATGAGCACAAAAGAACTGCCGGCAAATATCACATGGTCGATGCCAGGGGATCGCAAGTTCTCACCTTCGGAAGTGATTCTGACGAAGAAGTATTTCTCAGCCCTCTCTTCAAAGAATCCACCTCAGGAAAAGAGGAAGAGACGAAGAACTGTGAAAACATTCAGCTGCGTAACTGCACGTTACCTGAAAAGAATCTCGGACCCGCAAACAAGAGATCGAACAAAAAATATAAGGGGAAGGAAAAAATCCCCGAGGATATCGGCCTAGATGAGCGAGTCGCCGAAGAGCTCACGGCCAAGGATCCGCCTAAGCAGAGCAAAGTGGATTACGATGTCTTGGCACACCTGAGAAAGATACCCTCGCAACTGAGCATCTTGGACGCCCTTCTTTTTTCTAAAGATGCACGAGATTCTCTGATCAAGGCACTGCAAGAGTCCGTACAGTTTCAAGCCTTTCTTGCCGAAGAAAAGATGAAGGATGAGCTGGAAGAAGTTCACACGGCCGACATCACCTTCAGTGATGAAGACCTCCTCCTCGAGACGTGCGGGCACAACCGCCCCCTATATGTCACCGGGTACTGCCATGACATTAAGATAAGGAAGATTCTAGTTGACAATGGGTCCTCTGTCAACCTCCTAAATGTCAGAGTGCTAAAAGAAATTTGCATGAGCGTTCAGCACCTAGCTCGAGATAAAATTACCATCTCCGGTTTTGACTCCCAGTTATCACGGACGCTCGGGTCCGTAATACTGACGTTTCACTATGGGTCGCTCTTCACCGAGATCAAGTTTCACGTCATTGACACCAAGACTTGCTACAACGATTTGCTCGGCAGGCCCTGGTTACACAAATACAATATCATCCCTTTTACACAACATCAGTGTATGAAGTACTTCAAAGATGGTCTCGAGTATACCGTGACAGGGGAGCTGAACCCATTCTCCGTAAATGAAGTCCGAAAGTATGAAGATGCAAAGTATTTCTTACCAGACTTTGAAGATACGGAAAGATGACATAAACCGGAGAATAAGCAAAAAGCTATCACCACTATTCCGATCTTCGGGAGCGATACCGAAGAGGAAGAAGAGATAGTCTGTTCGGGGCCGCTCCAATACAACAAGCCTAGACCGTCTACCCCTATGTTGATCTTCGGCAGTGACTCTGAAGATGTGGTCAATGCATTGTTCTCGGTCCGTCCATCGGTGCAGGCCTTCACTGGAGATGATCAGAGTTTACAGATCGCCATGATTCCGCGGAAGCACTACAGAGAGCTTGATGCGCTTGAGACATATAGTGTGCAAGAGCTACGAACATTCTACGTCCCTCCCAGGCGAAAAGGTGAAAAGGCGATCTTATTTTATCGATCCGCAGAGACTAAAGTCGAAAAAGAAATCTGGCATGGTGCCGATTCTATGCTTGACAGGCTCCAGCCCATCCGTCTGCCCAGATACTACACATAAGGATTAAAAAGGCTGTTGAGACGCCAAGGCATACCCTTCAAACAGACTGCGCGATAGGCTCAATTCTACAACAGGATTTGGAACGTCTCCGGAACTCAGCGAAAATTGCCCAATGGAAAAATGGAAACGATCGGGCTCGGATATGTCCAATCCAAGAAACGGGAGCAGTTCCATGGCTGCCATGTCATAAAGGACCATGATGAAGAAGAGGATACTCTTTTAAAAGACGCTGATGCTGAACCAGAATGAGGTCCTGCCATAAAAGTGTCGAGTCCGTCATTTGAAGAACAGATGGACAAGCTAATAAGGGAAGCGGGTCAAAAGGTCCGGGATGACCACAACCGTGAAATGGCCATTTATAAGAAATCTAGGACGCAGCGCTTCCTTCAGCAGGCTACGGAGAATGACGATGCCCTTCGTCGCCAGCCTGTCATACAGAATACCCGACATGGAGGCAAAACAAACTAAAGAACGGAAAAAACGTTCGACAGTGGCAAAGCGGGTCCAAGAAGCCACGCAATCGAGAATTGAGCGGCCGGGATCCGTCTCTTATAAAAAAAGATGGGTCGAGCATATTCTTTTCCCCAAGACAAGACAAAGAAGATATTCAATCTTGTCATGAAACATCAAATGATTACGCTCCCGGAGTCCAAACACCCCGAACAAGCAGACGGGGTCTCTCACCCGGATTATTGCTCCTATCACCGAGCGATAGGACATCCTCTCGAAGACTGCTTCACATTCAAAAACTGGGTCGAAGACCAATATCAACTCAGCAGGTTTGCTAATTCCAACAGTTGGAGGGTAGCCCCACCGCAAAGGCATGTGCCAAAAGCGACGTATATCGCGAGAGTAGAACCAGGTCAATATCGGTCTTGGAAACGATCTCATACCTGCCACGTGATAACGTGGTCAGAAGAAGGAGAGCGTGAGAAAATGGATGACCTCTCCCATTGCTTCGCAAATGAGGATGAAGATGAGTTGATCTCAGAACATCCACCGGCACCAAAAGAGCTGGAAGATGGGATACATACTACTGCGGACAACCTAAGGAAGATCGACTTGGGGACGGCAAACGACCCGAGGCCTATGTTCGTCAGTGAGCTGTTGTCCGAAGAACAGGTAGCTACGCTAAGAGATATGCTCATGCAGTATAAAGACTGCTTCACATGGAACTATTTGGAGATGCCGGGGCTAGATCCAGAGATAGCTGTGCATAAATTGGCGATATCTCCGAACGTTAAGCCAGTCAAGTAAGAACCAAGAAGAATGGGGCTCGAACTTGAAATGAGCATCAACGCCGAAGTCAAGAAGTTAATCGACTCCGGCTTCATCCAAGAATTTTAGTACCCTGACTGGATCGCCAATATCTTCCCAGTGATGAAGAAGAATGGGACGGTGCGCATCTGCGCAGACTTTCGAGACCTCAACAAAGCTTGTCCGAAGGATGAATTTCCCGTACCAGTCACCGGGCTGATGATAGACAACACGTCCACTCACGAAGTCTTCTTTTTCATGGACGGCTCATCGGGGTACAATCAAATAAATATGCATCCCGAAGATCAAAAAGCATACCGCTTTCCGGACTCCTTCGGGCATATTCTGCGACAAAGTGATGCCTTTCGGTCTGAAGAACGACGGTGCTACTTATCAGAGGGTCATGACGAAGATTTTTGATGACTTCATACATGAAATCGTCGAATGCTATATCGATGACCTCGTGGTGAAAAGCAAATCATATGAAGAACACTGAGAGCATTTGAAAATAGTATTCCAGCATCTTCGGAAATACAATCTGAAGATGAACTCTCTCAAATGCGCATTTGGAGTTTCCTCGGGCAAATTCCTGGGGTTCATCATCCGACACCAGGGCATCGAAATAGATCTATCAAAGATCAAGGCGGTTATAGAAATACCTTCGCCAAGAACTCTCAAGAAATTGCGGTCTCTCTAAGGAAAGATCGCGTATATCCGGCAGTTCATAGCCAATCTTTCCAGCAAATGCCGCCCCTACAGCCATTTAATAAAGAAGGGAACCCCATTCGTTTGGGATCGCAAATGCCAAAGTGCACTGGACGAAATCAAGCAATACCTGCAGAATTCGTCGGTACTGACCGCTCCAGTCAAGGGAAAACCCCTCATCCTGTACACAACTGCCTTTGAAGGTTCTTTAGGCGCGTTATGGGCATAAGAGAACAACCAAGGGAAAGAGAGAGCCCTTTACTATTTGAGCCGAGTTCTCCTCGGGGCAAAAAACAACTACTCCCCTATCGAAAAACATTGCCTGGCGTTAATCATCGCTATAACGAAGCTTCGGCATTATGTTTTGGTGCATGAGGTCTATCTCATATCAAAGGTGGATCCTCTCAAGTATTTGATATCAAGAGCCATACTAACGGGACGACTCGCTAAATGGGCCCTACTCTTAATGGAATTCTTGATAACATACCGACCTCTCAAGGCAGTGAAAGGCCAGGCCATCGCCGACTTCCTCACTGAGCATCCGATATCTGCCGATTCGCCCCAATTGTGAATTGCCGGATGAGCACGCGTTTGACACGATCGACAGGGAGAAAGGAGGGAGTGATACCCGATGGGAACTCTACTTCGATGGGGCATCTTCCATGAAGAAGAGAAAGCACACCACCCCTATAATCAAATCGGGGGTAGGCCTTATCTTCATGACTCCGCAAGGAGGGATAATGAGCTTTACCTTTTCCTTAACAGAGCCGAGGACAAATAATAAAGCGGAATATGAGGCCTTGATAGCAGGTCTTGAGATCGCTGTCGACATGAAAATCGAAAACCTCCTTATATACGGAGACTCCCAGCTGGTCGTTAGTCAAGTAAACGGCGACTATCAAACGTGCAAACCAGAGTTGGTAAAGTACGGCGAGAGAGTGCAACAATTGCTAACTCAAATCCCTTCCTACGTCCTAGAAAGCATACCGCGTATGGAAAATAGCAAGGTGGATGCATTAGCTAAACTCGCTAAAGAACTGTTCGACGAAAAACTCGATGACGTGAGGATCATTGTACAAAGCCGTCAGGTTCTTGCGCCAGTAGAAATATCCACGGAGTCGTCTGAAGAAATAGAAGCGACCAAGCAAACGGCCCTACAAATAGAGGACCGGAAAAAGGCCAAGGATTGGAGAGAAATCTTTATAGACTACTTCAAATCTCGTCAAACACCTGAAGATGCATCCTCAAGATATCAGCTCATGAAACGAACTCTGTCTTTCACCTTCATTAATGATACTCTATATAAGAGATCGTTCGACTCTCTATGGCTGAGATGCCTGGGACTGGAAGAAGCAAAGAGAGTCGTCCGAGAGACTCACGATGGACTCTACGGTTCTCATCAAGCCGGGCCAAAGATGAAGCTGAAGATCAAAAGGATGGGCTACTATTGGCCTACGATTATTTAGGACTGTCTCGAATACGCAAATCAGTGCCACTCATGCCAAATTCATGGAGACTTCATCCACCAGTATCCAAATCTGCTACACCCAACAGTGGCTAGCTGGCCGTTCGAAATGTAGGGGACTGACATAATTGGGCCCATCGAACCAGCGTCATCCAGAGGACATCGGTTCATATTGGCGACAACCGATTACTTTTCTAAGTGGGCAGAAGCAGTGCCGCTAAGGGAAGTGAAGACGGAGAATATCCTCCATTTCTTCAAGACTCATGTTATCTATCGGTTCGGAACTCCGCAACGGATTATCTCCGATAACAGGACGGCCTACAGAAGTCACAGAATCAGTCGCTTCGCAAAGCAGCATAATATAGACTGGAGATACTCTTCGGTCTACAATCCACGAGCTAACGGTCTGGCTGAGGCTTTCAACAAGACCTTGACGAAGATTATAAAGAAGATGGTGTCCAAAAATAAGAAGGACTGGCACGAGAGACTGCATGAAGCTCTCTGGGCATATCGGACCACGTTCAAAACGGCTACGAACACAACGCCATTCGCATTGGTATTCGGCACTGAAGCGTACTCCTCTTGGAGATAGAGCTACCCTATCTACGAGTGACAGTTCATTACGAGCTAACAGACGAAGAGAATGCCCATCTTCGGCTTAAGGAGCTCGACGCCCTTGATGAAACTCATCTCATAGCGCAACAAAACATGGAGGCTTACAAAGCAAAAATGACGTGCTCATACGAGAGATTGACTAGGCCGAGAACATTCCGCCAAGGTGAACCCGTGTTAGTAGTCAAAAGATCTATGATTCCCAATCGTGCCGAACGGGGGAAATTCGAGCCGAACTATGAGGGCCCATACATCATAGACAAAGTCTACCAAGGAGGGGCCTATCTACTCATTGACATGCATGGCGAAAGACCCTTCAGGCCAATAAACGGCCGGTTCCTGAAAAAGTACTATGCCTGACAAGTCACGGCCTAGGTCAACGATAGATGACGACGCCTATGTCCGCTCGCTATCTTCCCAAGCCCAAACTCTATAAGTAGTATCTAGCGAAGCTTTGCCTCAAAATCGCTACCGGACCGAAACGTCCTTAAACTAACAACAGACCTAAGGGTCTTTAAATTACTACAAACCGCAGCATCCTAGGGCTGAAACAAAACAAAAAAAAATGGTATGTCCATAAGCAAGATGGGCACGGATGAAAACCCGAAAGGGCTCCGTGAGTAAAAACAGCAAGGCTACCGGCGATGTTTGTGAAAACCCAAAAGGGCGCAGACTCGTGTTAAAAAAGAGAAAGAACGGTACGTCCATAAGCAAGATGGACACGGATGAAAACTCAAAAGGGCCCTGTGAGTAAAAACAGCAGGGATACCAGCGAGTCTGTGAAAACCCGAAAGGGCGCAGACTCGTAAAAAAATTCATGCACATTGGCAAGGTCCTCTCGACCTTGTAAGGAGAAAATACCTGCGTGAGATCCTTACGACTCACAAGGGAGCAAACACACTTAGGGATCCCCATGATTCCTAAGGAGAAATTACACTTACGAGATCCTCACGACTCGTAAGGAGAACCCTCTTATAAGACCCTCACGGCTCATAAGATTCGAAATCCTTAAGCTACAGGGATCTAAACATGTTCTTAAGCCATCCCACTTCCCAGACTGCCCTACAAACGGTTCAATATTGACCCTTGTATACAATCCACGGGCACAAATAATCATTTTCTTGCTGAGTCTCACCAACGACGAGGAATTCTCTCATTTGGTGAACAAACACTAATAGGTCCTCTCAATTTACAAGGAAAAAACACTCTTGCAAGATCCTTACGACTTACAAGAGAACATACACTTAAGAATTCTCACGATTCCTAAGGAGAAATCTCACTTATGTGATCCTCACGACTCATAGGGAGAAACACCTTTATGAGACCCTTACGGCTCATGAAGTTAAAAGCCTTAGTCGACAAGATTCTAACCCTATTTGCTAGCCATCTTTGTTCAAATCGACAAAGGCAGATGATGATTCGCTCCTGGCAATATCCTAGTTGTAGTGATGCTGATGCCTAAATCAGTAACAAATTCCAAGTCCTTTCAAGGCAAATGATGATTCGCTCCTGGCAATATTCCAGTCGCAGCGATGCTGATGCTAAGATTGGTATCAGATCTTGAGTTCCATACTCGCAAAAAAAATGCATATGAAATAGCCGAAATGTTTGGGCAACTCGCAGTAAAAATCAGCGAGTAAAATATATGCATATAAAAATAGCCGAAATGTTTGGGCAACTCGCAATAAAAATCAGCGAGTAAAATATATGCATATTAAAATAGCCGAAATGATTGGACACCGCGAAAAATAGCCAAAATGATTGGGCAATCGCGATTTTCGCAATATAAAAAGCTGAAATGATAGAGCATCGTGGAAAGAAATAAAAAAATGAAATGAAACTTTTTGTCCTACGAGCGAGTCCATTCTGACCCCTGTATACAATCCATGGGCATAAATGAAAAGGGAACCACATGTCCCCCACCAGACCCTGTCAAAAGGAAAAGTCAGAGCTCGACAGCAACATCTGCATCCTAGAAGACCAACAATGACGTTCCTCCTTATACCAGCAGGGCACGGATGCGACACCATCAATCAGAGCCACGGCAAATTCTCCAGTTCCAAGACTCTACGGTTCACAGAGTCAGCCCCGACACCGCAGAAAGTGGAACAAGTCAACCCGACCCTGTCGCGGAAATACGTCAGCAAATGACCCCATCACGGAAATACGTCATGCAATGACCCCGTCTCGGAAATACGTCAGCAAATGACCCCATCGCGGAAATACGTCATCTAATGACCCCGTCGCGGAAATACGTCAGCAAATGACCCCGTCTCGGAAATACGTCATCCAATGACCCCGTCACGGAAATACGTCATCCAATGACCCCGTCGCGGAAATACGTCAGCAAATGACCCCGTCTCGAAAATACGTCATCCAATGACCCCGTCGCGGAAATACGTCATCCAATGACCCCATCATGGAAATACGTCATCCATTGACCCCGTCTCGGAAATACGTCAGCAAATGACCCCATCGCGGAAATACGTCAGCATATGGCCCCGTCGCGGAAATACGTCATCCAATGACCCTGTCGCGGAAATACGTCAGCAAATGACCCCATCTCGGAAATACGTCATCCAATGACCCCGTCGCGGAAATACGTCATCCAATGACCCCGCCTCGGAAATACGTCAGCAAATGACCCCGTCACGGAAATACGTCATCCAATGACCCCGTCGCGGAAATACGTCAGCAAATGACCCCGTCTCGGAAATACGTCATCCAATGACCCCATCGCGGAAATACATCATCCAATGACCCCATCGCGGAAATACATCATCCAATGACCCCGTCGCAGAAATACGTCATTCAATGACCCCGTCACAGAAATACGTCATCCAATGACCCCATCTCGAAAATATGTCAGAAAATGACCCCGTCGCGGAAATAAGTCATCTAATAACCTCGTCGCGGAAAATACGTCATCCAATGACCCCGTCGCAGAAATACGTCAGCAAATGACCCCGTCTCGGAAATACGTCATCCAGTGACCCCGTCACGGAAATACGTCATCCAGTGACACCGTCTCGGAACTACGTCAGCAAATGACCCCGTCGCGGAACTACGTCATCCAATGACCCCGTCGCGGAAAATACGTCAGCACATAACCCCGTCGCGGAAATACATCATCCAATGACCCCGTCGCGGAAATACGTCATCCAGTGAACCCGTCGCGGAAATACGTCAGCAAATGACCCCGTCGCGGAAATACGTCATCCAATGACCCTATCTCAAAAATACGTCATCCAATGACCCCGTCGCGGAAACAAGTCAGCCAACGACCTCCCCGTCAGAGCAATGTTTCGACTCGGAAACAAGTCAACTCACCAACCACTTACGAGTCCTCTCGACTTGTGAAGGAGAAAATTCACTTATGAGATCCTTACGACTCTCAAAAGAAAACGCACTTAGGAATCCTCACGACTCCTAAGGAGAAAATACACCTACGGGGTCCTCTCGACTCGTAGGGAGAAAAGTCTTTATGAGACCCCCACGGCTCATAAAGTTGAAAATTCTTAGGCGGCAGATCCTAACCCTGTTTCCTAAACCATCCTGCCCTACAAGCAGGTCCAAACTGACTCTTGTACATTATTCACGGGCCACACTCTCTAAAGTATAATCTTGACGAAGAGGGAAACAACCATTTACGAATCCTCTCGACTCGTAAAGCGGAAAAATTCTCTTGTGAGATCCTTACGACTCTCAAGAGAAAACGCACTTAGGAATTCTCACGACTCCTAAGGAGAAAATACACCTACGGGATCCTCTCGACTCGTAGGGAGAAAAGTCTTTATGAGACCCCCACGGCTCATAAAGTTGAAAAGTCTTAGGCGGCAGATCCTAACCCTGTTTCCTAAGCCATCGCTGCCCTACAAGCAGGTCTAAACTGACTCTTGTACATTATTCACGGGCCACACTCTCCAAAGTCGAATCTTGACGAGGAACGAAACAACCATTTACGAATCCTCTCGACTCGTAAAGGGGAAAAATTCTCTTGTGAGATCTTTATGACTCTCGAGAGAAAGTACACAATTTAGGAGTCCGCACAATTCCTAAGGAGAAAATATACCTACGGGATCCTCTCGACTCGTAGGGAGAAAAGTCTTTATGAGACCCTCACGGCTCATAAAGTTGAGAAGTCTTAGGTAGCATATCTGAACCTGTTTCCTAAAACGTCGCTGTCCTGCGAAGAGATCAAGATAGATTATCTACAAAATGCATTTGCTAAAAGGGACACACCACCATGAAACAAAATATGTCTTTTCTTCATAAATCCAAATGAATACAAAGTACAATCTATAAAAGAATCAAAAAATACTCTCATTCAAGAGTAAGTACAAAAGGAGAATACAAAAAAACATATATATCTTCAGGCTGGCGGACGATGCAATAAGTTCGTCATATCGTTATTCTTCCGCTGGGCCTTGGCTTCAAGCTTTATTATGGCCATGAGACGGGTCTCCGCCTGAGACTGTTGAGCCTGGTACGAGGCGAACCGACTCTCAAGCTCCCTTTCAGCTACTTTGTGAGCTTCAACCATCTCGCGGGTAAAAATAACGGCTTTATCAAGAGCTACCACCTCCATGATAGCTTCTTGAAGCACCCGCCAAAGTTCGTACGCACGAGTGGTCTTAGCAGTGAGTTGAGCTTGAAGTTCCCCCAAAGCATTTGAAGCTAGCTCCCTCTCTGAAAATTTCCGGTTGAGCCTCTTTTCGCAGGACTGAAGATTAGCGGCACACCGCTCAATCCACCCCTGCAGGCTCACCTTGACAGTTAAGAGCTCGGAAGGAAGGCGGATACACTCAAGATTATGTAAGCAAGCCTCCACTCTACTACAATACTCAACCCAGACGCGTACCAATGCTTCATCATGATAGGAGGAGAGGACGGACAAGGAAGCATTGGCTTCGACAGCAAATTATTCGGCCGGGACAGAGGTACCAGCGTGAAGGTCTTCAATGAGAGCCGTCAGGGAATGGATACTTTGCTTCGCCATCCTTTCGGATGCACACCGGGCATAGGGATCTGATGGCATGAAGATCCGAGATTCCAACGGAGTTAGGGTTGGTAGAGCTGTCAAGGTTTGTGAACAGTCGGTGAGAGCCATAAACATGAAATAGGTAAATCAATGCCAAAGATAAAAGCCTAACTTACCCCCAGTCATGCAAGGAGGGTTTGACTGATCCCCAGGCCCATCGAGGATCTTGACCCCGCCATCAGCCTCCAGAACTGTAGAGCGCATATCAGCGTTATTATAAAGAATAATAATAAAAGGAGGGTCAAAGAACACCAACCTTGCCCAGAAGAGAGGGCGATGCTTTGTAGGGATATTGCCTGTGGGGCGGCCGTCTCGAGCAGACGCTGAAAAGACTTCCTGAGGGATAGATCCACGATGGACGCCGCCAACCCTCGTAATTCTGTAAAGACAGAAAGATTCAGATAATGGAAGGATCATCAAAACAAAATATAGAAGATTACCTTCGATGCTTCTCCCGCTTTGAACTAGAGGGATAGCAGCTTCGGCAGCCTCCTCCGTACCCTTAGGCACATCACTGAGGACATGGGCTGGTGTGGCAGCTTCCAGTCGCGAAACGACATCTGCCATTTCAGGCTCCAAGGAGGGAACAATGGCCATAGAGGTGCTTTCTACAATCTTCGAGGCGCCAACAGAAAGATCCATCGGGTCTATAACTGACAAGGTCGCCTCTGTGGAAGGTGTAGGCAATGAAGAAGTAGAGGCTATCATCGGAAGCTCCGTAGCAGGAATAGCAACTATAACAATCTCCTCTGCACCTGTCGATGCTTCATCGGAGACATTTGTAAAATCCACAGGCGGAGCACAACTTGGACTCAAATCCTCTGTCATCACCGAAGTCCCTGCAAATTTTTTCACGAAGATAAGGAGATATAAAAAGCAATACAAATTATTTGCTGAAAGGAAAAAATACGGAAAGCACACATACCGATGCGCCAAGATGCTTCTAGTATGGCTTTTTCAAGCCGCCGTTCCTTCCTGAGGAAGTATGCTAGCCGAGGTTCAAATGCAGATTCATGGCCACCGGTCTTTAATTCCATTTCATCTTTTGAAGCGGCTGAGATAGGTTGCTTGACGGCTATCTCATCTTCCTATCGCAGGTGACCCATATATACCCTCCGTAGTGATGGGGGATCTTCGTAGAATATGACGAGAGGGTAAGGTTTCTTCGGGACACCCACATTCTCAGTTTCGTCTTGTGAGCGCCTTATAGCCTCAGCCAATTGTGCGGCTTCCTCGGCAGACGAACCCGGAAAGAGAAGACCATCATCCGACTCTTGCATGGATATGGGCTCATCTTGAACAATAGGCTCGGATTCCAGCAAAAGGTCAAGCAGACCGGTGACCGTCTTCTTTCTCCTCTTCGACCCAAAATTAACGCTGGAAGAAGATCGTTTCCTTCCCTTCGGCGCTTTGGCGCGATGTTGACCTACTTCGCCTCCACTATCCACTTTTGGCGACACCGCTGCTGATAGCATCGCCACTAATGGCACTACCGCTGGCGCTTTGGCGGAAGCCTTTGCTTGAGCTCTAGCGCGCATTGGCATCCCTGCAGTAGGAGGAATCGATTCGGTTTCTGCGACTTGCGAGATAAGGACCACGCCGCCATCCCTCAAGAGAGGGCGAACGACTGACCGCGGTTGCAACGGAACGCTGGCAGCTTGGGTGGGAGCAGGAGACTTATACTCGAATAGTACCCTCATTTCCTCAGCAATAACAGGACCAACCCGATGGCGATACCAGCGCATAAAGGACCCTACAGGCCTTGGGAGGTAGTCAAGTTCTGAGATCATGAACACAAAGCCAATGTTCAATCGCATGAAGTGATGAATGACGTCGCGAATAACTCCCAGAGATGAGGTAGGCCCAACCAAAAACACTTCGTTTCCCGCAAAAATCTTCGGTCAAGAGTTATTTGTTCCTATTTATGCCGGCTTAAGTTTCATTTACAGATATGTGTGAAACCAGGCTCATTCACATACGCACATCAGGGGAAGAACAGGTGTTCAACGACAAAGACAAAGTATTTAATTGAACATTTTATTCTACAGGAAATAGATCACCAAACACAGAATCGAAAGTACAAGGATTTACAAAACTATGGATAAAATTATCTAACTCCCTCTCTGCCTTCTCCACCATGACAAAGCAGCGATCTTCACGAAGAGTAGCTACCCATCGGTCAGCACCGCACCCATCAGCAAAGGCAGACATGACGACCCGCTGAGCCCGTATCTGGCTTAGCAGCCGAACAGAGCGATCCTTCATAGCTGTGGTGATCAGAAGTGCCTCGTGGAAGCACTCGATATTGTCTTCTGCGGCGACGAGTATTTCCGGAGTCATCTCCGCCGGAGAAGGGGGAATATCATTGACCACAGACAAGAAAACTATCTGGAGCCAAATGGAGCCGATGGGAAGAGGAGATCCTATACGAGTCAAGAGCTCATGCAAAACCGTGTCGCATTGGTCATCCATAAGAGTAGGGTTCACCAAGCGTGCAGCAAAATAAGGAACAATTTCCTCAATGGGCACTTCCCATGGCTGATAACGAGCATGTAGGCGATTACAGGCCATAGCTCTTCTCTGTTAAAATGATTCTCTGAAAATGAGAGAGAAAAGAAGCATTACTTCAGATTATGAAGGGAGACATTTAAGTCTATGCACAGAAAATGTTGTGCATGATGGAACTATTTCCAAGCTCTGGGAAAGAGAAGCTTGAATCAGGAAAAGCGGAGAAGAAAGGTGAAAAGACACCTTCAGTAATAAGGAAGCGCCTCACGTGCAAAGCACGGAGCACCAACGCCATGAGTCAAAGACTCTGAGGCAGCACATCACGTGCAAAGCACGAGAGCGCTGAGCGCCAGCGCCATGAGTCAAAGACTCTGAGGCAGCGCATCACGTGCAAAGCACGAGAGCGCTGAGCGCCAGCGCTAAAGAGTCCAAGACTCTGATGCAGCGCCTCACGTGCAAAGCACGGGAACGCTGAGCGCCAAATGCTAAGAATCAAAGACTCTGATGCAGCGCTCACGTGCAAAGCACGAGAGCGCTAGCGCTGGAACTAAATGTTCCCTACCTTTGGATCAAAGATCCAACAAAAATGATTAAAAATCATCAAATTACCAGAATAAAATTCTGTTAAGGAAATACTCCTCAGAATCTTTCCAAACAGGAAAGATTGTGCTCTGTAAATCAGAGCACCGTTGGATCAAAGATCCAATGGTAATTAAAAAATCACCAAGATATAGAATAAGCTCTGTATGGGAAAATATTTTCCCAATCTTGTTAAAAACAAGAAAATTGTCTTCTGTAAAACAGAAGCCCTGGGATCAAAGATCCAATGGTAGGGAAACATCCCCAAATCAATCAGAAAAAGATCTCCTTAACTGATTCAACAAATCAGCCATCCCTATATAAAGGACCCAAGACTTCAAGTCTTGCACAGAGGAACCCCCCCCCCCCACACAAACTTTGAGAAATTTCAAAGAGAAGAGCGAGCTCTCGGAAGAAGAATTTCTTCAAGGTAAATAAAACAGAGAGATCAAAGCATCTCATCAAAAGAAGAAGAACCTAGTTCTTTTTCTAGATCATAGATCTATAAGAAAGTGGTCTTTCACAAAAGAGATCATAGTATCTCATCATAAAAAGAGAAGCAGAGGAACTTAGTTCTCGTTAGATCACGGATCTATAAGATAAAGACAAAGTCTTTCACAAAAAAAACATAAGAGATTGTAACATATCCTATTAAAATAAGAACCGTGTTCTTAGAGCCACGAGACAAAATCTCTTATAAACGAGAACTTAATTCTCAGAGCACAAAATTGATCAAGGAGCACTCTGCACTCATTGGCTGGCGCTCAGTGCCAAGTGCGCCACGTGCTCCTCACGTATGCGCTATTTCATAAGAAGCGCATCAGCGCTCCAAGACTGGCGCACAGCGCCAAACGCACCACATGCTCCTCACGTGTGCGCTATTTCACAGGAAGCGCCTTAGCGCTCTAAGTCTGGCGTTCAGCGCCAAGCGCGCCACGTGCTCCTCACGTGTGCGCTATTTCATAAGAAGCGCATCAGCGCTCCAAGTCTGGCGCTCAGCGCCAAGCGCGCCACGTGCTCCTCACGTGTACGCTATTTCACAAGAGTGCTCTGCACTCATTGGCTAGCGCTTAGCGCCAAGCGCGCCACGTTCTCCTCACATGGGCGCTGAGGGAACATAAACTGTTCTTTAAATAAAGCCCCAGAGCCATAATGAGGGCTCAACACTCAATAAAAGACAAAAAAGTTGTCAGAACCCAAACCAATGCTCGGCATTGTTAAATAAAAAAGGACTGAGCCTAATTAAATGTTCAACATTTAAACTGAGTGGGGCGAGCCCAAGTTGGCCACAAACCCTTGATTCAGATTAATTGAGCACATATGCTCATAAATCTTTTTAGCTGATCTTAGTCCCAGACTTGACTACAGATCTCCCAACCAATATTGGTTCAAGGGTACATCTCTTCATACCTCTGATATATGTCGTTGTAATTCTTCAACGTCTTCAGAGAGATGGAAGGTCCCAATAACCAATAACTTTTGGTGCATCCCCAAACGGTTGAACCAAAACCACACAGACTATGACGTCTTTAAACTAGACTATGATGTCCTTAAATTTTACGGACAGTGGGGTCCTTAAACTCATGGACTATGATGTCCTTAAACTTTATGGATTGTGAGGTCCTTAAACTCATAGACTATGATGTCTTTAATCTTTATAGACTATGATGTCTTTAAACTGTCACGAACTGTGATGTCCTTAAACCCAATGGACTGCAACATCCCTAAACTAAAATAATAGAGTCCAAATGCTCTTTAGTTGGATCTAAATAATCCTGTTAAGTAGATCTTAGTCTAAAGTTAGACTAACGTATCCTTAACAAATGTTTAAGTTGATCTTAGTCTCAAATGAGATTAACGATCCTTAAATCCAACCCAAAACGAAATCTAAGGAAATACGGATTTGGACTAATCCACGCCCTACGGGCGACAACATAAATTAGTCTCCGTATACAATCCACGGGCAACCATAAATAAAACAAACATACACGACACGAAGTGACCATCTGGAGAAAGAGAAAGTGGTTACCGCGATGCGGTAGCGTAATTAATTGCAGGAGCTTGCGCCTGCAGGGAAGAGCATCCCCACAATCAAAAAACCCCTTACAATGAGGGGGAATCTGATGAAGTCTGCTACATCGGCCACATCCATCTAAACCTTCGATACATGGTGCCATAAATAAACTTGGCATCTTCGGAGAGGTGAACGGATAAAACTAAATAGCATCTACCCACAAATTCAGGCAAGATGACCTACGCGGTTTCGTCTCTGTATTCGGCGGTAACAGATTCTGGCACGCCCGGTGGGACCTTTTTCTCTTTCCACTCCACACTTCGTGTGTCGTGTTCATGAAAGAATCGCGGTCTAATGTGGTTGCCCATGGAGTCGAGGTACTAAGATTTTGTGTTTTGCTCCATGCAGAAAAAGAAGATCAATGGCTTCTAACTGCTCCAGCTGCAACAATTGCAACAACTCCCACTCCGTCATCGCCGGTGTAACAACTCCAATTTTAGTGTACAAAAAATTGTTTAAAAATAAATGTATACTTGGAGTAATTGCAATTCTGTGAGTACCATAAATATTGGTTTTACTAATTAATTACAAGGAGGAGCTTGTAGCTCATTGGTAATGCCATGCACTGCTGAACCAAGCCACCAGAGTTCAAATCCCATACCCCAAATTATTTTTTAATATTGTTTTATTTTGGACTTTTAGAATACCAACAGTTTACACGTGCATATCTTACAAAACCCCACTACACTAGAGAAAGAAACTGTGCCAGAGGGTTATTGGACCGACGAGGGGACCCCCGACCACCTGACTCGGCCGGACTCGGCCGGCTTGGGCCACCGCCGACTCCCAAACATGAAACCTCTGGCTTTTCCTCTCCCCAGTACTCCTGCACACTTAACATACTTGGATCGGTTCCAGAAACTCCATAAAACCCTAATTACTATGTTTTAATACATTTTATTACAATTTAATACAATTTTTCTTTACAACCCTTCACCTAACCCTAACCCTAGCCTAACCTTATAAATACAACCCCTAAACACTACCCCCTCACCCCAAAATTCTGAGCAAACTCTCAAGAAATTCCTAGAAACCCTAGTGTGCATTTGAAGTGAACAAAGAGGCGAAGCTCCGGAAAATTTTCCGGCGACAGCCCTAGGAGTTCCCGGCGACGAGAAGACGCACCGGCGCCTCCTCCCGACTCCTCTCCCTCTCCTCTTTAAGCCAAACCCGTAAGTCCCACCTTCCCCCTTCTCTACTCTTTCTGAAAATACGAAATTCTAAAACCCGACGGAATTGGAGCAAATCTGATTTCCGATTCGGTTCTTCCAAAAATCTCACTTTTCCTTTAATACAATCTTGTTAAACCATTAAATGTTGACTATTAAACACTAACGAATCATATTGAACAAGTTCCATATCAAAAGAAGTTGCTATTTCCATTTTACCGTACTTTTTCATTAAAATACCATATAGTTTCATTTTCGACATTTAAACATTACAAACTTGTTATACCTTTAAGTAGATCACGAGGTAATGACCTACCTCCTCACAACATTCATATGCAATATAGCACAATACCTTTCAGAAACACAGAATACGGGAAAATGAAATATTTCAAACAAATACCATTACTATTAAAACCATTTTCTAAAAGATAAGTATTTTATACAAATCTTTGTAAAGCGTCGCTACAACCCATTTTGGGTAACCCGACTAGGATGATGCGGATTATCACACGTCCCTGGGCTTAGCAGTGTGAGATGCAGACCTCCGCAAGGAGCATTCGGTCTCGAAAGATTTAAAATACGAAAATCTTAAGAAAATGAAATTTCTAGAATTATAATATATATTAAAATTTATTTTTATAAATATATATATATATATATGTAATATCAAAATATCTATTTTTTTATATAATATAAATATTCCAATTTTTCCAAATCAAAGAATCAATTTACATTAAAATACCATGAATTCCATACAAGTACAATATTACAAATAAATACCATATATTATGAGAGTAGGTTATTTTCACTGGAAATATCATAAATATAAAATCTTCAATTATTACAACTCTAAAGACGATAATTAAATACTTGGGGTGTATTTTGAAAATTATACAAATTATTTTTATATAAAACCCCCTCAAGTTCTATAAATTACCCTAAGAACCCTAGTAAATATAGGTTTAAGCGGGACCAATCTCTTGAGCCTCAGGGAGTCGGAGAAGTGGGTGCTTGCCTATTTAAGGTAGACAACTTAACAACGGTGTTATCAACACGGTAATCATCTTTGAAAAAGACACAAATCCTGCCGCCCATATGCAGCGGTTACCGTTAACATCAAAACAATCAGGACTTCAATTTCTTTTCTAATTGTTCTGACTCAGACTGAGTCTTATTATAATAATCTGACTTGAATATGATTCAAGTACAATCTACAATCTACAATTCAAAATGAATTCATGAATCCATATAATCAATCGGATCAAACTATTCAATCTATATTGACTGAACCGAACCACGGATATACTTCCATTTACATGATTCTCCAGTTACATCCATTTACTGATATCATGGTTTCGGAAAGTCATCCAATTATACAATCTATATTACAAGACAATACAAGTTGCAATACAACACAAACAATACAATCAAGACATCGCGGGGTTTAAGGGGTAGATTGGTACGGAAGGTGTTAGAAGTGGCACGAGACTGTAAGATTTAATACACCAAACCTGAATCCAGTTGTTATTGTACCATGGTATAAATGGTTCCTTGTACTACACTTGCCTCTAGTCTCTGGCATATAGAGACTTCTCTCGTATACACTGGCATTCTTCTGTACCAAGCTACAAACAACAGCGTTAACCATATAATACAACTTTAAAAGCTACCTTCTCTTTCTATCTATTCTATTTCTCCATTATCTTTGGGACTTACCGAGCGATTTGTTCGCTGACGACATTCTCTTTCTTTCTTCTTTGAATGTCATCAGGTGATCTGGACACTCCGGAGATCGAGCCCACTAGTGAAGACTTGGACCACTTCATTGAAGACCCAGAGCTTTAGTTCATTGTACACTTTTATTTCAGTACTTTTCTTTTTCTGTTATGCCATTGTTTAGGCATTGCTTTCATTCAGTTGTATTTACTTTTCCATGCATTGTATAGAAAGAATGTGAATAAATAAAGTTGATGTTTTATTATATCTTGTCTCTTGTGCATTTACTTTTATATTGCTTAGATACGCTTAGCGTATTTACTTCAAAATAAATACGTAGCGGCCTCGTCGTATCCTCTGTCCGTATACTGGGAAGCGGGGCGTGACAGGTTTTGTTGGTGGCCCATACAGGTCAGAGCTGTATGCAATACTATCATGCAGTTCTGTTCTGCGTGAACAACCTAAGCAATATAACACAAAAACCAGCAACTAAAACATTCTTTACAATTCATATTCCTTGAATTTTATCATTTCAAATACTTGAATCTTTCCTAACCCAAAAAAAATTTCTTCAAGGTTATGGATTCCCCAAACAACACCAGCACCAACTTCAACAACACTCCACCTCCACTACGAATCACACCTGTCGTTCCTGCTCTACCCAACGAGAAAATGGTTCTGCTTGAGGCAATCCGCGGCCTCCTAGAGGGACAACAGCAGCTCTTGAACCGTCCCGAGGCTGAAGCACCTAGGGTAAAGCAATTCAGAGCTTTACATCTCGAACAGTTCTCAGGAAAGGGAAGCCCACTGGAAGATAAAGAATGGGCACAAAGTATAGAGGATGATCTGGCGGCAGCACAAGTGCCAGAAATAGCTTGGGTCCATATTGCGAAACTGCAGCTCACGGACAATGCACGGAACTGGTGGAAGGCAGAAGAAAGCCGTCCTGATCAGCCCATTGAATGGAAGACTTTCCGCGATATGTTCGACGCAAAGTACTTCCCTAAGACTGCCAGGTTCGACATGGAACAGCAGTTCATCCATCTGCAACAAGGTTCAATATGGACCAAGTCGGTAGATGAGTATGACGCTGAGTTCACCATGCTCAGTCGGTAAGATATGTCTCAATAATTGAATTTTTAAATATAACATATTACACATCTAACACAATACTTAAACAGATTTGCGACACACTTGATACCGACGGACGAGATCAGAGCCCGTCGATTTCAACAGGGTTTGGATTCAGAGATTTAGGCTGCACTAGTCACAGGAGATTTTCCGACCCATGAATCGGCTCTGAAAGCTCCCCGCCGTTATGAGGCAGTGATAAAGACGAGAGGCAGACCTCAGTCTGCAGGAGTTAAGCGCCCTGTCAACCAAATGATAGGAGGAGCCTCGTCCAGGCCACTTTTTATGCCAAGGCGACCGGGAGTACCAAACAACAGGCCCAGCCCAGCCTTTTATAACTATTGCAAGAGAAATGGGCATCTAGCGAAAGATTGCCGGCGTGCGAACAACCTTTGCTTAATCTACGGCTCAGCTACTCATGATATTGGGTCTTGTCCTTATAGACAAAATCCAATTGCTGCACCCAGGCCAGCAAACACTTACCCACAGCGCCCAGCCATCCAAACACCTGTTTCAAGACTTGCACTACCCGCTCCACTACCTAGAGGACCACAAGCTGCACCTCCTCCTCGTCAGTTCCTTCAAGCTCAAAGGAAGGTTTCGAGGAATGCTCCTCAGGCCAAGAGGAATGTACCAAAGCGCTAGGCTTTCACAATGACCATGGAAGAAGCTGAGGCCACTGGCCAAGTTATCACTGGTAACCTTTCTTTCTTAAATTTTCTTTTATTCTTTCTGCCTATCTACATACCTTTACCTATACCTAAAACATATCCCACATACCTTAGGTACAATCTTAGTAGTCTCACTACCTGCACTAGCACTGTTCGATACTGGAGTATCTCACTGCTTTATGTCGCAACGGTTCGTCCGAACTCACGCGATTCCAATTACACCGCTTGTATCCAGCTGGAATGTCAGTTCAGGAAATGGCGTTCTAAAGGCAACAATGGGATACAGCTTGTGTCCAGTAGTCATCTGCAGCAGAGAATTTTATGCTGACTTCAAAGTGCTGGACATACCGAACTTCGATGTGGTTCTAGGTATGGATTGGATCGAAACCTTTTATGCTACCATCGACTGTCATCAAAGGAGGGTAGTATTCGAGATTCCAGACCATCCGGTCTTCTATTTCAAAAGTGGAGACCGTACACTGGAGCCAAGTACATACAAGGCGAAGCCAAGGAAAGCAGTGATTGCAGCAACTCAAGCGGAGGAAGAATCAAGACCAGAAGTGGTTCGAGAGTTCAACGACATGTTTCCTGACGTTATATCAGGTTTGCCTCCCAATCGAGCTCTTGAATTCAGCATTGATTTAGTACCAGGAGCACAACCGGTGATCAAAGCACTTTATCGTTTAAGTCCGGAAGGTTTGAAGGAAGTACGAACAAAGTTTGATGAATTATTCGCAAAGGGATGGATTCATCTCAGCATTTCAAGTTGGGGATCACCAGTACTACTTGTGAAGAAGAAGGAAGATTCATATAGAATGTGCATCGATTATAGAGCCTTGAACGAAGTAACGATAAAGAACAAGTATCCACTTCCGCGCATCGACGATTTATTCGATCAGCTAAGTGGATCGTGTGTTTTCTCTAAATTAGATCTTCGTTCAGGTTATCATCAGGTGAAGTTCAAGAAAGCTGATATTCATAAAACGGCTTTCAGAACTCGCTATAGATATTACGAATTTCTAGTGATTCCATTTGGAGTGACCAACGCACCAGCAATATTCATGAACCTAATGAATCAAGTTTTTCGGGAGTATTTAGACAGGTTCGTTGCCATCTTCATCGACGTTATCCTGGTGTATTCCAAGAGCCGGAAAGAACATGCCGAGCACCTACGTATTGTCCTGGAAACTCTACGACAACATCAATTATATGCCAAGTACAGCAAATGTGAGTTTTGGCTAAATCAAGTTGGTTTTCTTGGACATATCGTATCAAGCGAAGGAATTTCTGTGGATCTATCAAAAGTTTCAGCAGTAAGCGAATGGCCGACACCAAAGTCAATGAAGGACATTTGCAGTTTCTTGGGTTTAGCTGGATATTACAAAAGGTTCATTAAAGGCCTTTCAAAGATAGCAACACCCCTTACCAAGCTCACACGTAAGGATGAAGATTTTGTGTGGTCAGAAGCATGCGAACAAGCTTTCGTAGAACTCAAGTCAAGGTTGACATCAGCGCCTATTCTCGTCATACCGGATCAATCTGGAGGTTTTGAAGTGTATTGCGATGCATCCGATAAGAGATTAGGATGTGTTCTACATCAGCACGGTAAGATTGTGGCTTATGCTTCAAGACAGCTGAAGACTCATGAGCGCAATTATCCGACATATGATCTGGAGTTGGCAGCCGTCATCTTTACTCTTAAGATTTGGCGCCACTATTTACTTGGTGAGCGAGTGAACATATACACAGATCATAAGAGCCTGAAATATGTGTTTACTCAGAAGGAGTTGAATATGCGACAGAGACGATGGTTAGAACTCATGGCGGACTTTGACATCAACCTGTAATATCACCCAGGGAAGGTGAATGTGGTACCTGATGCACTTAGTCGCCATCCATTAGCAATGCATCTCACTGCTCAGTGGAAGCTTCAACAGGACTTGCATCAGATGGAGATTGAAATAGTCATGCCAGGTAAAGCCTCAAGTTTGATGAATTTACAAGTTCAATCAACCATTGTCAATCAGATCAAAGCAGCTCAAGTAAGTGATGCTAAGTTGCAAAAGATCAGAGAACAAGTGGAGAATGGACTCAGAACAGACTTCATCATTCATGAAGACGGGTTTTTGAGATACGGCAGCAGATTGTGTGTACCAAAAGGTCCTGTTCGGGAAGAGTTAATGAAAGAAGCCCATAGCTCTCCCTACTCAGTACACCCTGGAGGTACAAAGATGTACAAAGATCTACGTCAGAATTACTGATGGCATGGAATGAAGCGTGAAGTAGCCAGAAGTGTAGCTAAATGCTTGGTGTGTCAACAAGTAAAGGCTGAACATCACAGGACAGCTGGATTATTTCAACCGTTACCAATCCTAGAATGGAAGTGGCAACACATCACGATGGATTTTGTGACTACTCATCCTCGCAGCACAAAGGGTAACGATGCGGTATGGGTCATTGTGGATCGGCTCACAAAGTCGGCTCACTTCATCCCATTCCGAGTTGGCCAATCAACTGAGATATTAGCAAAGAAGTACATGGAGATAATAATCTACTTAAGATTTAAACTCTTCATAATGTACTATCTCTGATACCCATGAAATCATACAGGAAATTCTGAGACTTCATGGAGTACCGGTCTGCATTTTCTCCGATCGTGACACCAGGTTCCGATCGCAGAGTCTGCAAGCAAGCTTGGGAACAAGTCTGAACTTAAGCACGGCTTATCATTCACAAACAGATGGTCAGTCTGAGCGAACTATTCAGATCTTGGAGGATATGCTCAAAGCATGTATGTTAGACTTCAAAGGATCGTGGGAAGATCACCTACATCTTGTGGAGTTTTCGTACAACAAAAGCTATCAAGCAAGCATAGGAATGGCACCTTTTGCAGCACTGTATGGAAGGAAGTGTCGATCGCCATTAAGTTAGGACGACATCGGAGATAGGGAACTTCTTGGACCGGAGATGATAGTAGTGACTGTTGATGTGGTTCTTACTATTAGAGAAAGAATGCGCATAGCCCAAGATCGACAGAAGCACTGGGCTGATGCAAAGAGACGTCACTTAGAGTTCTAGCCAGGAGATCACGTATTCTTAAAGATATCTCCAAACTGTGGAGTGATTCAATTTGGAAGACGGGGTAAGCTAAGTCCGAGATACATTGGACCGTTCGACATACTCGAACGAGTCGATGAAGTGGCATACCGCTTAGCACTTCCACCTTCATTAGAAGGAGTGCATAATGTGTTCCACATATCCCAACTCAGAAGGTATGTGAGTGACCCGAGCCATGTTCTTGATCATTCCAAGCTCACCATACAGCCCGACTTATCCTATGAGCAACAACCTGTGGAGATCCTGGATAGGAAAATGAAGTCACTTCGGAACAAGGAAGTCAACTTGGTTTGAGTGATGTGGAGAAAAGACACTCCAGGAGAATCAACTTGGGAAAAGGAAGATGAAATGCGTGCAAGAATCCTCACCTCTTTGTAAACTAGTCCTCAAATAAAAGTTGTAAATTTCGAGAACGAAATTTTTGTAAGGAGGATAGACTGTAACAGCTCCAATTTTAGTGTACAGAAAATTGTTTAAAAATAAATGTATATTTAAAATAATTACAATTCTGTGAGTACCATAAATATTGGTTTTACTAATTAATTACAAGGAGGAGCTTGTAGCTCATTTGTAATGACTTGCACTGCTGAACCAAGCCACCAGAGTTCAAATCCCATACCACACATTATTTTTTAATATTGTTTTATTTTGGATTTTTAGAATACCAACAGTTTACACGTGCATATCTCACAAAAACCCCACTACACTAGAGAAAGTAACTATGCCAGAGGGTTATTGGACCGACGAGGGGACCCCGACCACCTGACTCGGCCGGACTCGGCCGAGGCGGCCGGCGGACCGGCCGACTCGGGCCGCCGCCGCCGGCCGGACTAGGCCGGACCGCCGACTCCCAAACATGAAACCTTTGGCTTTTCCTCTCCCCAGTACCCCCGCACACTTAACTTTCTTGGATCGGTTCCAGAAACTCCATAAAACCCTAATTACTATATTTTAATACATTTTATTACAATTTAATACAATTTTTCTTTACAACCCTTCACTTAACCCTAACCCTAGCCTAACCCTATAAATACAACCCCTAAACACTACCCCCTCACCCTAAAATTCTGAGAAAACTCTCAAGAAATTCCTAGAAACCCTAGTGTGCATTTGAAGTGAATAAACAGGAGAAGCTCCGGCGACTTTTCCGGCGACAACCCTAAGAGATCCCGGCGACGAGACAATGCACCGGCGCCTCCTCCCGATTCCTCTCCCTCTCCTCTTTAAGACAAACCCGTAAGTCCCACCTTCCCCTTCTCTACTCTTTCTGAAAATACGAAATTCTAAAACCCGACGGAATCGGAGCAAATCCGATTTCCGATTCGGTTCTTCCAAAAATCTCAGTTTTCCTTCAATACAATCTTGTTAAACCATTACATGTTGACTATTAAACACTAACTAATCATATTGAACAAGTTCCATATCAAAAGAAATTGCTATTTCCATTTTACCGTACTTCTTCATTAAAATACCATATAGTTTCATTTTCGATATTTAAACATTACAAACTTGCTATACCTTTAAGTAGATCACGAGGTAATGACCTACCTCCTCACAACACTCATATGCAACATAGCACAATACCTTTCGGGAATATAGAATACGGGAAAACGAAATATTTCAAATAAATATCATTACTATTAAAACCGTTTTCTAAAAGATTAGTATTTTATACAAATCTTTGCAAAGCACCACTACAACCCATTTTGGGGAACCCGACTGGGATAGTGCGGATTATCGCACGTCCCTGGGCTTAGTAGTGCGAGATGCAGACCTCCGCAAGGAGCATTCGGTCTCGAAAGATTTAAAATACGAAAATATTAAGAAAATGAGATTTCTAGAATTATAATATATATTAAAATTTATTTTTATAAATATATATATATATGTAATATCAAAATATCTATTTTTTATAATATAAATATTCCAATTTTTCCAAACCGAAGAATCAATTTACATTAAAATACCATGAATTCCATACGAGTACAATATTACAAATAAATACCATATATTATGAAAGTAGGTTATTTTCACTAGAAATATCACAAATATAAAATCTACAATTATTACAACTCTAAAGACGATAATTAAATACTTGGGGTGTATTTTGAAAAGTATACAAATTATTTTTACATAAATCCTCCTCAGGTTCTATAAATTACCCTAAGGACCCTAGTAAATATAGGTTTAAGCGGGACCAATCTCTTGAGCCTCAGGGAGCCGGAGAAGTGGTTTCTTGCCTATTTAAGGTAGACAACTTAACAACGGTGTTATCAACACGGTAATCGTCTTTGAAAAAGACACAAATCCTGCCGTCCATGTGTAGCGGTTACCGATAACATCAAAACAATCAGGACTTCAATTTCTTTTCTAATTGTTCTGACTCTGACTGAGTCTTATTATAATAATCTGACTTGAATATAATTCAAGTACAATCTACAATCTACAATTCAACATGAATCCATGAATCCATATAATCAATCGAATCAAACTATTCAATCTATATTGACTGAACCGAACCATGGATATACTTCCATTTACATGATTCTCCAGTTACATCCATTTACTGATATCATGGTTTCGGCAAGTCATCCAATTATACAATCTATATTACAAGACAATATAAGTTGAAATACAACACAAACAATACAATTAAGGCATCGCGGGGTTTAAGGGGTAGATTGATACAGAAGGTGTTAGAAGTGGCACGAGACTGTAAGATTTAATACACCTAACCTGAAACCGGTTAATGTTGTACCGTGGCATAAATGGTTCCTTGTACTACACTTGCCTTTAGTCTCTGGCATATAGAGAATCCTCTCGTATACTGTCACGCCCCGCTTCCCAGTGTACGGCGAAGGGGACGCGACGAGGTTCACTACGTATATACTCAGAAGTACATACGTTAAGCGTATCTAAGCAATATAAAATAAATACACAAGAGACAAGATATAAAAAGAACAGCAACTTTTATTTATTAACATTCTTTGTACAATGCATGAAAAAGAAATACAACTGAAATAAAAAGATGCCTAAACAGTAGCATAACAGGAAATGAAAAGTACAGAAAAGAAAAGTGTACAATGAAACTAAAGTGCAGGGCCTTCGGCAAACTGCTCCAAGTCTTCTTGAGATGGCTCGATCTCTGCCGGGTCCAAATCACCTGACGACATTCAAAGAAGAAAGAAATAGAATGTCGTCAGCGCGAACAGGTCGCTCGGTAAGTCCCAAAGGTAAGAGGAGAATAGACAGAGAGTAAGATAGAGAGAGAGAGTAGCTTTTACAGTTGTATTATATTGTTTTAGCGTTAAGCTGTTGTTATCGTAAGTTCAAGGGTGAATGTCAACTAATCTCAAGAGTGTTCTCAAACCCAACAGGCCACAGGCCAAGGGTAGGGAACCACGGACCCGAATCAAATGTTAGTAGCGGGATTTCGACCATCGTCGAAGTATTCCAAACTCAACAGGCCACAGTCCAGGAGCATGGAAACACGGGCCCTCATGATTGCTTGCTTGTGTTAGTAGACATGGATTCATGATCTAGGGGGACTCTTGAGATTATGTTGGATTCACGAATGAACTACCCCAATACCCCGTGTAGTTATGTTATTGTTAGTAATGTATTGTATTGTATTGTCTTGTAAATTGAATTGTGTAATTGGATGACTGACCAAAACCATAATATCAGTAAACGGATGTAACTGCATAATCATGTAAATGGAATAACTAGAGAACCATGTAAGTGGAATGTATATACATGGTTCGGTTCGGTCAAATTGTATAGTTTGATAACTGGATTCATGGATTCATGTGTTCATATTGAATTGGAATATTGTAAATTATAGATTGACTTGAATCATATTCAATTCAGATCAATCAGACTCAAACCCGAGTCAGACAATCAGAAATGTGAATCGAAGTCTTATAATTGCTAGGGTCTTTAGGGTAATTTATAATACTTGAGAGGATTTTATGTAAAAATACTTATATATATATATATATATTTCAAAATAAACCTCAAGTATTCATTATTCGTCTTTAGAATTGTAATGAGGGTGGATTTTATATTGCGACATTTCTAGTGAAAATATCCTAGTTTTTATAAATAAAGGTATTTATCTATAATATTGATTATTTGAAGTTCATGGTATTTTAGTGTAAAATTTATTCTTGTGATTTTTAGAAAAAGGTGGAAAATTTATATTATAATAAAATAGATATTTAAATGATAAATATACATATATTTACACATAAATAGTTTTAATAAATATTTTATATTCTAAAATGCTCATTTTCTTAAGATGGCATATTTTAAACCTTTCGAGACCGAATGCTCCTTGCAAAGGTCTGAATCTCGCACTACTAAGCCCGAGGATGTGCGATAATCCGCACCATCCCAAACGGGTTCCCCAAAAATGGGTTGTAGCGGCGCTTTGCAAAGATTGTAAAATATTAATTCTTTAGAAAACGGTTTTATAAAGTAAAAGGTATTTATTTGCAAAAGTATAAATTTTCCATATTTTAGATTCTAGAGTTTCCTAAGTCAACTAGCCTATTTCTAAATGGTCTAAACGACAAGTCGTTAAAAGCCTCAAATCGCCTCTTCACCGCCAATTGTGGCCAGGTAAGTACAAATGAGGAATGAAGGGATCCGCTCACGAATCACCGTGAGACGGGCCTTTTAAAGTTACCTTTTCTCACTTGCCTAGCCTAGACACCACAAAATCAGGTTTAGATAAACGATCGATGTTCACAACTTATCGTGTTTTCCTAATAAGAGGTATTTATTTAAAAGTGTATCAAAGCTAAAACTTTTAGAAATGATTTTTATTAAGAATATGGTATTTAAATGAAATTATTGTTTTATCGTATTCAAAGTTTTTGATGATATCATTTTAGGTTGTATATGCGTGTGTGTGGAGGTAGGTCATTACCTCATGCTCTATTTTAAATGTATAGCAAAGTTAAGGGGTTAAATGTGAAATCGAAACATTGTGGTATTTAAGTGAAAAAATACGATAAATTGGAAAGGCTATCATTTCATGTGATGAAACTTATTCAAATTGATTGTTAAATGTTTAATGGTCAACATAAAGATATTTAGGCATGAATGTATTGGTGAGAAGTGAAATTTTATAGAAAATCGAATCGGAAATCGGATTTGTTCCGATTCCGTCGGGTTTTGTAATTTCGTATTTTAGAGAAATAAAAAGAGAGATAGAATGGGACTTACGGGTTTCGATTAAACAAGGGAGTGATGGGGGACTAAAGGGGTTGCCGAGGCATTGCTTCGTCGCCGGTTGTTCCTAAAAACGTCGCCGGAATTTCCGCCGGAATTTCGCCGCGAACTTATTTTCAAAGTACACAACTC
Organism: Agapanthus africanus; assembly: GCA_030015575.1. Taxonomy (NCBI): domain Eukaryota; kingdom Viridiplantae; phylum Streptophyta; class Magnoliopsida; order Asparagales; family Amaryllidaceae; genus Agapanthus; species Agapanthus africanus. Next base: position 726,383,152 of record CM057342.1, on the reverse strand, counting down.
TTGTGAAGATTTTGAGAGAGTGAGCTTAGGGTTTTGGGATGAGAGGGTAGAGGGAAGGGGGTGTATTATAGGGTAGGATAGGGATAGGGTAGGTGAAGGGTTTTTAAATAAAAAAAAATGTAAAAATGTATAAAATCAGTAAAAATTGGAGTAAATAGGGTATATGAAAGGTTTTAATGTAAAAATGTATTAAAAAATCATTAAAATGGAGTAAATGGGGATTTCAAAGGTCTCTGAAACCGATCTAAGAATTTGAAGTGTAAAGGGGATTTAGAAGATGAAGAGACACAATATTGAAGAAGGGAACTCGGCCGTCCGGACGAGTCCGGCCGGCGGTGCCGGCCCGAGTCAGGCCGAGTCGGGGCATGGGAAGGTGGGGGTCTCCTGGGGTAGGCTCTGGTGAATTTATTTTTTTTATGGGTAGTGGGAAAATTTGGAGTTATCACGTGTTGACTGTTGGGATTTCATAAAATTTAAAATAAAATAAATATTAAAAATAATGTGGGGCATGAGATTTGAACTCTGGTGGCTTGGTTCAGCAATGCAAGGTATTACCAATGAGCTACAAGCTCTTTCTTGTAATTAAACTGCTAATCAATTACTTAAGTCTTGTGCTCAGGCAATAAATACCCCTTTATGGATTTTTAAAAAAAATATTTGAAAAAAATTTGTATAGGAAAAAGTTTATAAGAAAATTAGGGTTGTTACATATACACTGGCATCCTTTTGTACCAAGCTACAAACAACAGCGTTAACCATATAATACAACTTTAAAAGCTACCTTCTCTTTCTGTCTATTCTATTTCTCCCTTATCTTTGGGACTTACCGAGCGATTTGTTTGCTGACGACATTCTCTTTCTTTCTTCTTTGAATGTCATTAGGTGATCTGGACACTCCGGAGATCGAGCCCACTAGTGAAGACTTGGACCACTTCATTGAAGACCCAGAGATTTAGTTTATTATACACTTTTATTTCAGTACTTTTCTTTTTCTGTTATGCCATTGTTTAGATATTGCTTTCATTCAGTTGTATTTACTTTTCCATGCGTTGTACAGAAAGAATGTGAATAAATAAAGTTGATGTTTTATTATATCTTGTCTCTTGTGCATTTACTTTTATATTGCTTAGATACGCTTAGCGTATTTACTTCAGAGTAAATACGTAGCGGCCTCGTCGCGGCCTCTGCCCGTATACTGGGAAGCGGGGCGTGACAGCCGGAGGAGTGACTTATGGGCCCCAAGCAACCTCCATCTTCGCCATGCCAGTGGAACAGGTGACTCAGGCCACTGCTGGACTGTTCTTCGGGACCATGCTCCCACCAACAAACTTCGACACCCCAGTGCTATCGCAAGAAGCTCCGAAGAAGTCGGTCTTTGATCGGCTTACGACTACCACGGTCTCTCTCAACGGTTCACCCAAATCCAACGCCTCAGTCTTTAACAGACTAGGCCAAAACTCCAATGGGCCCGTGAAGAAGCCTGCAATACCCGAAGGAGTTATTCCGAAGCGGATAGCCATCCATGTTCCGGTAAATGAAGTCATTAGAGAGACTTCTCCTGCTAAGGGATCGGTCTTCTCTAGACTGTCCGCTCCAACATCCGCTTCGGGCGAGATCACCAAGGCTGCTTTCCCTGCTCAAAAATCATTCTTCGATAGGTTGGATGTTTCTTCTTGTAACAACCGAGTCCAGTTATACCAATTTCAGTTACCGTATGTGTTGCTTGTGGTATTTATTTCATTTATCATGTTTGGTTGCAAATGGTAATTCACTTTATATTCGACCCGTTTACTTGAGCTCGTTGTTTCCTAATTATAGATTACACTAACATTTCATGTTCTTGCATATAACCATTAGGTTACTTAAAATAATTTAAAAATACATGTCATGGCCTGCTTGTTACCCCTAACCCTGTGGTAGCGTCCTTGCATCGTGTTTTCGTCCCGTTCAGTGAAACGGACGTGTTTGGATGGCTACGCGCACGTGCGTGCGTCCGTTCTTGGGGGTATGCTTTTCTGTTACAAAATCCTTCATTTCAATTTTTGGAACCTGCTAATAATTTTCATATTTCAAATTCAAATTTTTGGATCCGACCCGGGCGCAATTCTGAAATATTTTGTATTCCGCCAAATCCTATTTATTTCAAATTTATTAAATCAGTTTAAAAAAAATATTTTCTACAGCTACTATAATTTTCCCATAACTAAGTTATTTCCAGCAAATCTTTTATAAAACCTTTTTTCTAAACAAATTCCTAATCCGAGCGAATCACTGTTCTTCTTTTGGGTGCTGGGCCCCACACTTCTCTCTCCCTTTCTCTTTCTCTCTCTCTCTCTTCTCGCTATTCTCTCTCTCTCCTCTACAAAAATCCAAGATTCTCTCTCCATACTGTTCCTCTCTCTCTTTCTCTCTTCTCTCGAATATCTCTCTCTCTCTCTCTTCCGTATCTCTCTCTCTCTCCCCGTTATATATCTCTTCTCTTTATTTCTTCAGCAAAAGAACCCATCCCCAGTAAACCCTAGCCGCCGTCTCCCCTCTCGCCGTTGCCCTAGCGCCGACGACGCCCGTGCAAACCTCGTCGCCTCCTCACCCTCGTCACCTCTACTCCCTTCTTCCCCGATCACCCTGCACTCGCGCCGAGCAGCCGTGCACCCCCTGCACTTTTGCACCGCCGGAACTGTCGCCGCCGGTGACCTCGTCCCCGTGTCCCTGGACTTCGCGCACACCCCAGTGAGCATTGCTTCTCCCTCTCATTCTTCTCTTCTTCTTCTTTCCATTCTTCTTTCTGTAAACTTTTCTTTTCTGTTTTTCCTCAAAAGAGTGCCTCTGTTGATCGTCGGAACTCCGTCGATCTCGCTACTGTTGGTCTCGCCGCCACCATTGGCACCCCCTCTGCAACCTAGTAAGCCATCGTACACACCTTTCTCCTCTACTCTCTTTTTCTTGCTTCCTTTTTCTTTTCCTTAAGATCTTGTTTCTTGTATTCGCTGTTTTGCCAAGATCGCCGGAGTTGGCCACGACGTTAACGAGCCCGACGACCCAGCGAGGACCTCTGATCCGGATGATCCCGCTGTTCGTTGTTTGGACTCATTCCGTGTACCGTGCACGCGTCACGACTTTTCCCGCCGACGCGTGACGTTCCGTTTCCCGTATCGCGATCCGTCAAAGCGAGTGAAACTTGCTACATGCTATTCATACTATTCCTATATAAATTTATCTATTTGCCTTATTAAATCTATAGACAGAACCTAAAGCCATGAGTTCCAAGTTAACAATATGATGTTCCGTTTACATATTTCAGATCTAGAACTTGAAGCCTAACTGTTGCATTTAGTTGACTATACCTAGTAACCACAGTTACATTTTAATCACATAATAACTATTGTACATAGTCCATGATACCCTTTTCTCTAGTTTTACTCTATCGGACATCCGTGCGCATCTTTAACCGGTTTTAGTTATAATTGCATCCATTGAACATATTATACATGTCATTGCATCCTTAGATTACTTAATGCTTATTAACCTGATTTTAACATCCATATTTGTCATACTGTATTCATATAATGTTGAAACCATCTCTTAAACATAAACTAATAACCGTACAGCTAAGTAGTTTAATCTGCACATATTGCTTAACCTATTACATGTGCCAATTTATTGTGCTGTTGATACCCATGCTTGTTTATTTATAACCATGATTATGCTAGTTGATTATGAGCACCCACATGATATCTTGTACACCTTGACGTGACTTGCTACACATATTACTTGACCCGATATAGTACCGTACAACTCTTGACATAACGTGACACCTTTACATATTACCTGACTTGACCTGATGTACCATGGTCTTACCCGTTACCTGATCTTATGCCTAATGCCAACAAACCTGACCTGTAGTCCTTACGGACCGGACCGTTCCTGTTGTCTATCCAGACAAACTTATACTTGCCTAATCCTATGTTGGCATTAGCTCTAGATTATTTAATACATGACTTAACCACATATAACTTGGGGGTATGGGGAAATCAATGATGAAATCCTGACTTGTAACTCGACAATTGCTCGCTTATACTGATCAGTTTTTAAGGCTAGGCTCGCCTCGGGATGATGATGCTGGCATCGTTCATCTTTACCCTTTTCCTTTTAGTGCCTAGCGGCACGTCTTGGTTTTAGCTCGAGAGTCTTAGACCATGGTCCCGGGCATGCACGGGATACTATTGAGTTACATCGATAATTCATCAAATTGATTTCAAAGACTTGATAATAGATAACCCAATAGACTAGTTCAGTTTACTCACTGCACACTACCCTTCACTGCCTTGATTTACATTGTTGTTACACCTACTTTACTATTTCTATTTATACTTGCATGTCTTGTTACCCTGTTTATATTCTTACTGCTTGATGACATGACACGCTGACGTCTGGGTTTTGTATGGCCCGGATTCCGTACCTTTGCTGCAGTCCGAGCAGGAGTACTTCAGCCAGCAGGCTGAGCAGTGAGGATTCAGTAGTAGTTAGTTCTTTACTTTTCAGCATTTTATTCCTGATATGAGCCCGCATTATGGGACATACATTCCAGTTATTCTTGTATTGTATCTCTTACTTCCGCATTATTTATTCTTGACTCATTTTATTTTGGCTTATGGACATGTGCTAAATAGTTTTATTTTTTGTTCTTGATATCTCTACAGCCGTAATGTGACTGTGGATGGATACTTCCTACCCACAGGTAGCATGGTTGGCTATGTCACGTGCCCATCTTAGCGTACTCTGGGAAGTGGGGCATGACACTTCTCAGCGGACATCGGTCTTCAAGAGGCTGACACCGGCAGCAACCCTCCACCAGAACAGGGGGCATGATGAAGCCACTCCCATAGCTGAACCAATACCGTCTGCAAGGCATGGTCGACTTCGTCACTGGCGCCGAGTGAGGAAAGCTGGGGGCAGTTCCTTTTCCGGACTTACCCCACCAGCTCCAACGGTGGAAATTGACGATGTTGTTCCAACTAGGAACAACTTTGAACCACTTAGGAGGGTGCGCAAGAACTCTCCGACGGCCGTGCTAAAAATATCTCCTCCACCTATGGAGAACGTTACAAAGGTGAAGCCAGAGCAGCCCCCTCAGCGGCTGTCCTCTAAATTCATAAGGTCTGGCGACAGGTCTAAGACTCGGTGATCAACCAAGACTACTCCCGTCGACCGAAGAAGATGAAAGTTCGACAAGAGAAGAACCACCCTGTCGTACCACAGAAGGTGTCGTCTACTTGGAGCCCGCTGCAACGGCCCCCTCATCTTTGACCGCCCACAAAAGGAGAAGGCCGGATAAAATCCCCGTGTCTGCAGCAAATCTCAAGGGTACTGAACCTAAACGCCCTAAGTCTGGGGGTATGGTGGTGCACACCGTCTATATGGCCTTTGGGAAAGAGGATAGTCGAATCTCCACGGGCCATTGGCCACTCACACGATCAGTAACTAAGGCTCAGGAGCAACAACAACAAAAGCTCCAAGAGATGCTGACAGCCATGGCCACACTCACTGGGCTAAAAGAAAGCCCGGAAACATCATCAGAGCAGCGTCAGGAACAAGAAATTGATGCCGATTTCCACCGCAGAATCCTCGAGAAGAAAGACAAAGAGACCGTGGAACAAGCGGCCAACATAAAACAAATGGCGCTCATGTTCCATGGTATGGTCGAGATGATGATACAACCGGATCCTCCAGCTGAAGACCCTCCAATAATCCTTGAAGACAACAAAGGGGAGACATCAAACCCTCTTCCGGCTCTTTCAACAGCCAAGGAGGAGACCATCTCCAAAGCCGCCCTTGACGACTATATAGCTCAACAGATACGAGCTCATCAGGCGAGCGAAGCGGCTGGCCAAATCGTCAAGACTGGACGACCCTATCCGGGTTGGTACGACCAAATAAAGTACCTGCCGGGATACACGATCCTTAAGCTTCATGTGTATAAAGGGACGGGCAATCCCCATCAGCATGTCGCCCAGTTTAGGGCTCTCTACAGCAATACTGGAGGTGACGATAAGCTACTGCTTCACCAATTCGTCGGCAGCTCAGCGGAGACAGCTTTCGAATGGTATTCGGAACTTCCGAACGACTCCGTCAAAACGTTCACAGAGATGGAGTTGCTATTCACTCAACGTTTCATAAGCGCCAGCGAACGCACCCCAATCACGGCATTGATCAATGCCAGGGTGAAGCCGGAAGAGACATGGGTTCAGTATGTAATCCGGTGGCAGAACCTATAGTCGAAATGCGAACAGCGCATCGAAGAAGCTCCTGCCGTAGGCATGTTCGTGGGTACCCTCGACCCTCAGTCGACTATCTCCCAATTCATGATGTTCTTCAAGCCGACTACCTTCCAGGCCTTGATTGACAAGCTGGCCCAAATGGACCAGATAGGCTATAGGCCTTTCCCTTCAAAAGCGGATTTTCGAAATAAAAAAGGCAAAGGGAAAGCGATCTTTGTCGCCAACGCTCAACAACAGCCGAGTGAGCCGAAACCAGCTGCTCGCCAAGGCAACAAGCGGCGATCCCTCGATGAGAAGTTAAGACATCCTTACTCATTTCTCCAGGATAAAACAAGGAGACTGTTCGAACTGGCAGTGCGCAACGGGCTCATCACCCTGCCGGATCCAAGACATCCGTCGCAACCTGGTGACGTTAACCATCCTAACTATTGTCCCTAACACAGAGTAATAGGTCACCCACTCGAAGATTGCTACGTCTTCAAAAACTGGGTTGAAGACCAATACCAGCAAAGCAAATTCGCGTTTTCTGAAAACTGGAAGGTGAACCCGCCACAACCACATGCTCCGAAAAAGATGGACATGCCGAGGGCATCATGCTCATTCATAAAGGAAGCTCGGCAAAAACTAAAAAAATGCTGAAAGATCTTCAAACATTTCCGGCGATCAAGTGGAAAAGTCCGCAAGAACCGGAGATCATCGATGAGATGCTGAAACCATGCCCAACATCGGGAGTTAGTAGCGATGGGCAAAACACCCAGACCCAGCCGTCAAAGTCTTCGAAGAAAAAAAAGAAGACCAAAAAGCCCACGCAGTCTAACGACAAGCGCACGGATCTGCAAAAGTATATTGACGCGCTGGATGAATACAACCAGAAGGCACGAACCCCAGTCACGCTTCAAGAGTTTCTCAATCACATCCTTGAAAGTGAAGATAACGACAATGATGAGGAAGACGACTCGTCGGAGGAACCCGAAGATTATGTGGCAAGTTTCCACATGATCTCTCATTCGTCGCTAAGTAACAAAGAAGCTCACTCTGCGTTAGAAGATAACGTAGAGGAGCTGGGGGCAGGAGCAGTGCCAAAATCCTTGGATTATGTGACAAGGTCTATCAAGGGGAAACCTACTTGTTCATAGAGCATCCGGCGAAACTTCGCCTCAAAGCTACTATGGACCGAAAAGTCCGTAAACTAGAAATTTGCCTCAAATATGGCAACAATGGACCGAAATGTCCTAAAACTAACTACTGACCGAAGCGTCTTTAAACTACTACAAACCCGCAGCATTCTTGGGCTGACGTCGCAAAAAAAACGGTACGTCCATAAGCAAAATGGGCACGGATGAAAACCCGAAAGGGCTCCGTGAGTAAAAACAACAGGGCTACCAGCGAGTTTGTGAAAACCCAAAAGGGCACAGACTCGGAAAAAAAAGGTATGTCTACAAGCAAAATGGGAACGGATGAAAACCCGAAAGGGCTCCGTGAGTAAAAACAGCAGGGCTACCGGCGAGTTTGTGAAAACCCGAAAGGGCGCAATCTCGTTAGAAGACACTTACAAGGTCCTCTCGACCTTCTAAGGAGAAAAATACCTGCGTGAGATCCTTACGACTCACAAAGGAGCAACACACTTAAGGATCCCCACGATTCCTAAAGAAAAATTACACTTACAAGATCCTCACGACTCGTAAGGAGAACTCTCTTATGAGAACCTCACGGCTCATAAGATTCAAAAGTCTTAAGCTACAGGGATCTGGACCTGTTCTTAAGCCATCAGCTTTCCCAGATTGCCCTACAAGCGGTTCAATATTGACCCTTGTATATAATCCACGGGCACAAATAAATGTCTCCCCCACCAAGTTCCCGCCAATGGTGCGAAATTTCCCCGCTTGGTGAACAACACTTGTAAGTCCTCTCAACATATAAGGAGAAAACACTCTTGTAAGATCCTTACGACTTACAAAAGAAAACGCACTTAGGGGTCCTCACGACCCCTAAAGAGAAAACGCACTTACAAGATCCTCACGACTCATAGAGAGAAATACCTTTATGAGACCCTTACGGCTCATAAAGTCAAAAGCCTTAGTCGTCAGGATCCTAACCCTGTTTGCTAAGCCACCTTTGTTCGAATCGACAACGGCAAGTAATGATTCACTCCTGGCAATATTCCAGTCACAGCGATGCTGATGCCAAGATTGGGATCAGATCCCGAGTTTCATACTCGCGGCAAAAGTCAGCGAGCCATAAATGCATATGAAATAGCCGAAATGATAGGGCATCTTGCAACAAAATCGGCAAGTAAAATATATGCATACAAAAACAGCCAAAATTATTGGGCAACTCGCAATAAAAAACAGCGAGTAAAAAGAAAAAATAGCCGAAATGATTGGGCGCCGTGAAAAATAGCCGAAATGATTGGGCAATCACGACTTTCGCGATATAAAAAGCTGAAATGATAGAGCATCGCGGAAAGAAAAAAAAAATACATATGAAATGAAACTTTTGCCCTGCAAGTAAGTCCATACTGACCCCTGTATACAATCCATGGGCATAAACGAAAAGGGAACCACATGTCCCAACAAACTCCATCAAAGGGAGAGTCAGGTCTCAGCAGCAATATCTGCATCCCAGAAGACCAGCAACGGCGTTCCTCCTCATGTCAGCAGAATACAGACGCAACATCAACAAATGGAGCCATGGCAGAGTCCCCTAGTTCCAAATCTCGACGGTTCATAGACAACCTCGACATTCGTCACAATATTGCAGACACAATGTCAACAAACAAAGCAAAGGAAGATCCCTAGCTTCAGGGTCTCGACGTCAACATCGACAACCTAGAGATCAACACCGGCGTTTCTCCGTACTCCAATCGGATGCAGACACAACATTAACAAAGCGGAGCCACGGCAAAGTCCCCTAGTTCTAAATCTAGACGGTTCACAGACAACCTAGAGACTATCTCGGAGCCATGACAGAGTCCCTAGTTCCAAGTCTCGACGACAACATCTACAGCCTAGAGATCAACAACAGCGTTCTTCCTCCAGTAAGATGCAGACGCGACATCAACAAATGGAGCCACGGCAAAGTCCCCTAGTTCCAAACCTCGACGGTTCACAGAAAACCCAGAGACAACTTCGACGTTCTTCGCAATATTGCAGACACAATGTCAACAAACGAAGCCAAGGAAAATCCCTCGCTTCAGGGTCTTGACGACAACTCAAATGAGACCTGAAAAGACTATCGGAGATCATCCCACACTAGCGCGGAGTGGTCATGACTCATCGGGGCTCCCAAACTGAGCCTAACCTCAAGTAAAAAGCGACATGGAATATCCCTAACGCTTGCTCTTTCGACGGTAATATCACCAGGAAGATTACTTGAAGACGTCTTGTCCATCCTCCGAAGGGATCAGAGACACGACAGTCGCGGGGTTACCCGAACAACAAGATTGCATATCGGGGAATATATCGGCTAACACGACGGTGCGACGGGTAAAAAAAACCTTAGTACCACAGACCCTAACGGACTTCTATTAGCAGGAGTTAACTGTGACGTTAGGAAACCCTTGCGAGAACTTCTCGATTCGTCTCGACTCGTGAGGAAATTAGTGTCCTTGCGAGAACTTTTTGTTTCGTCTCGACTCGTAGGGCAAAGCTTTAGGCAATTGGGATAAGGACCTATTTCCTATGCACTGGGGTCCTGCAAGTTGGTCCAAGATGGACTATTGTATACTATTCATGGGCCACACTTTCCCAAGTCGAATATCGACAAGGGGGAAACAACCACTTACGAATCCTCTCGACTTGTAAGCGAGAAAAATTCTCTTGTGAGATCCTTATGAATCTTAAGAGAAAACACACTTAGGAATCCTCACAATTCCTAAGGAGAAAAGATACCTACGGGATCCTCTCAACTCGTAGGGAGAACACCCTTTATGAGACCCTCATGGCTCATAAAGTTGAAAAGTATTAGGCGGCAGATCTGAACCTGTTTCCTAAGCCATCGTTTTTTATCTCGATTCAAGGAAATCAGCGTCCTTGACGAGAGTATCTCGATTCGTGTCGACCCACAGAGAAATCAGTGTCTTTGCAGAAATTTCTCAATTCGTCTCGACCCCAGGGAAACCAGTGTCATTGGCAAAATATCTCGATTTAGGGAAATCAGCATCCTTGGCGATAATCTCGATTCGGTTCGACCCGCAAGGAAATCAGTGTCTTTGCGAGAATCTCTCGATTCGTCTCGACCTGCGGGGAAATTAGTGTCCCTGCGCATAAAAAAATTCTCTTGTTTGATCCTTATGATTCTCAAAAGAAAACGCACTTAGGAATCCTCACGATTCCTAAGGAGAAAAGACACCTACGGGATCCTCTCGACTCGTAGGGAGAAAAGTCTTTATGAGACCCTTATGGCTCATAAAGTTGAAAAGTCTTAGGTGACAAATCATAACCCTGTCTCCTAAGCCATCACTGCAGTGCAAGGAGATCAAGATGGACTATCTACGGGCCACACTTTCCCAAGTCGAATATCGACAAGGGGGAAACAGCCACTTACGAGTCCTCTCGACTTGTGAGGGAGAAAATTCTCTTATGAGATCCTTACGACTCTCAAGAGAAAACACACTTAGGAGTCCTCACAACCCCTAAGGAGAAAATTACACCTACGGGATCCTCTCGACTCGTAGGGAGAAAAGTCTTTATGAGACTCTCATGGCTCATAAAGTTGAAAAGTCTTAGGCGGCAGATCTGAACCTGTTTCCTAAGCCATTGTTGCTCTACAAGGAGGCCAAGATGGACCATCTGCGGGCCACATTTGCCAAAGCCACATTCGCCAATGAAATAAAGAAGCTACTTACGGGTCCTCACGATTCGTAAGGAAAAATACCCGAGTGAGATCCTTACGATTCACGGAGGCGATGGACACTTAGAAATTGTCACGATTTCTAGGGAGAATTTGCACCTACGAGATCCTCTCGACTCGTAGGGAGAAAAGTCTTTATGAGACCCTCACGGCTCATAAAATTGGAAAGTCTTAAGCAACAGATTCTAACTCTGTTTCCTAATCCATCGCCGCCCCCACAAAGAGGTCAAGATGAACTGTTATCTACTGTCTAAAGGCCACACTTGCCAAAGTTACATGCCGCTGAAATGGAGGAGTTACTCATGAGCAAGTAAATTACTTCACGCCAGATGAAGACATAAAGAAATAGAAGGGTGCAGCTCATGGGACTGAGGGTTTGGAACTATATCCCTTAAGAGTTGAGATTTGAGTCAATGATAAATGACGACGCTTGTGTCCGCTCGCTATCTTCTCAGATCAAGATTCTGAAAGTTATATACCAACCCGAAACTGGTCATACTCTATGAATTACTCTGAACTACTTCACCCACGTACATACTTATTCGGGCAAAGTAGTGGGGGGTATTTGTTCCCGCAAAAATCTTCGGTCAAGAGCTATTTATTCCTGTTTATGCCGGACTAAGTTTCGTTTACAGATATGTGTGAAACCAGGCTCATTCACATACGCACATGCACACATCAAGGGAAGAACAGGTGCTCAACGACAAAGACAAAGCATTTAATTGAACATTTTATTCTACACGAAATAGATCACCAAACACGGGATCGAAAGAATAGGGATTTACAAAACTATGGATAAAATTATCTAACTCCCTCTCTGCTTTCTCCACCATGACAAAGAGGCGATCTTCACGAAGAGTAGCTACCCATTGGTCAGCACTACACCCATCAGCAAAAGCAGACATGACGACCCGCTGAGCTCGTATCTGGCTTAGCAGCCGAACATAGCGATCCCTCAGAGCTGTGGTGATCAGAAGTGCCTCGTGGAAGCACTCGATCTTGTCTTCCGTGGCGTCGAGCATTGCCGGAGTCATCTCTGCCAGAGGAGGGGGGATATCATTGATCACAGACAAGAAAACCATCCGGAGCCAAATGGAGCCGATAGAGAGAGGAGATCCTATACGAATCAAGAGCTCATGCAGCACCGTGTCGCATTAGTCATCTATAAGAGTAGGGCTCACCAAGCGTGCAGCAAAACGAGGAACAATTTCCTCAATAGGCACCTCCCATGGCTGACGGCGAGCATGTGGGCGATTACAAGCCATGGCTCTTCTCTGTTAAAATGATTCTCCGAAAATGAGAGAGAAAAGAAGCATTGTTTCATATTATGAAGGGAGACATTTATGTATAGGCACAGAAAATGTTGTGCATAATGGAACTATTTCCAAGCTCTGAGCAAGAGAAGCTTGACTCAGGAAAAGCGGAGAAGGAAGGTGAAAAGACACCTTCAGTAATGAGGAAGCGCCTCACGTGCAAAGCACGAGAGCGCTGAGCGCCGAGAGCGCCAGCGCCATGAGTCAAAGACTCTGAGGCAACGCATAACGTGCAAAGCACGAAAGCGCTGAGCGCCCGCGCCATGAGTCAAAGACTCTGAGGCAGCGCATCACGTGCAAAGCACGAGAGCGCTGAGAGCCAGCGCAAAAGAGTCAAAGACTCTGAGGCAGCGCCGTTTCCCCAATCAGAGCAAAGCTCTGTTCAAAATTCAAATTTTAAAATGAAGCAACGCTTCATAACAGCGCCAAGTGCGCTGCGCCCTAAGCAGCGCACCACGTGCAAAGCACGTGTGCGCTAGCGCTAAGTGCGCTGCACTCTAAGCAGCGCACCACGTGCAAAGCACGGGTGCGCTAGCGCTGGAACTAAAAGCTCCCTACCGTCAGATAAAAGATCTAATAAAGATGATAAATCATCAATTAACCAGAATAAAATTCTGTTAAGAAAAGATTCCTCAAAATCTTTCCAAACAAGAAGATTGTGCTCTGTAAATCAGAGCACCGTTGATCAATGATCCAATGGTGATTAAAAATCACTAAAATACAGAATAAATTCTGTATGGGGAAAGATTTCCCAATTTTGTTAAAAACAAGAACATTGCCTTCTGTAAATCAGAAGCCTTTAGATCAAACATCCAACGATGGGAAAATCCCCAAATGAATTGGAGAAAAAATCTCCTTAACCGATTGAACAAATCAGCTCGCCCTATATAAAGGCCCCAAGACTTCAAGTCTCAGATATAGAAAAACATACAGAGGAAACCCCCCCCTAAACTTTGAGAAATCTCAGAAAGAAGAGCCAAGCTCTCAGTAGAAGAAGAAGATTTTCTTCAAGGTAAAAATAAACAGAGAGATGAAATCATCTCATATTAAAAAGAAGAATTCATTTCTTTCTTTAAGATCATAGATCTATAGGACTAAGGTCTTTTATATAAAGAGATCATGAACATGTCATTATAAAATAAAGGAGGGAAAATAAGTCAATTCTCTTAGGATCACAGATCCATAAAGGCAAAGCCTTTCACCAAAATAAAAAATTGAAACATCTCCTATAAAATAAGAACTTTGTTCTTAGAATCTTGAGACAAAGTCTCTTATAAACGAGAATTTATTTTTCAGATCATAAAATTGATCATATGCGCTTCTGCGCTCTTTGACTTGCGCCAAGTGCACCACGTGCTCCCCACGTGTGCGCCACTGAACAGATAGCGCTTTGCGCTCATAAAATAGTGCTTTGCGCTCATGGACTAGCGCTCAGCGCCAAGCGCACCACGTGCTCCTCACGTGTACGCCACTGAACAAATAGCGCTTTGCGCTCATAAAATAGCACTTTGCGCTCATAAACTGGCACAATGCGCCCATTATCTGGTGCTTAGCGCCAAGCGCACCACGTGCTCCTCACGTATGCGCTACCCAGCAGAAGCGCTCTGCGCTCTATAACTGGCGCAAAGCGCCAAGCGAGCCACATACTCCTCACGTGTGCGCTGAAAGAACATAAATTGTTCTATAAGTAAAGCCCTAGAGCTATGATGAATGCTCAGCATTCAATAAAAGACAGAAAGGCTGTCAGAACCCAAATCAATGCTCAGCATTGTCAAATGTTTAACATTTTAACTGGGTGGGCCGAGCCCAAGTTGGCCATAAACCCCTCATTCAAATTAATTGAGCCCATATACTCATAAATCTCATATCTTAGTCCCAATTGGACTACAGATCTCCTAACCAAAATTGGTTCAAGGGCACATCTCTGCACTCCTCTGATATGTGTCGTTGTAATCCTTCAATGTCTTCAGAGAGGTGACGGGTCCCGACAACCAGATTTTACATGGACTATGATGTCCTTAACCTTGGACTGTGGGGTCCTTAAACCCATGGACTATGATGTCCTTAACCTTAGACTGTGGGGTCCTAAAACCCATGGACTATGATGTCCCTAACCTTGGACTGTGGGGTCCTTAAACCCATGGACTATGATGTCCCTAACCTTGGACTGTGGGGTCTTTAAGCCCATGGACTATGATGTCCCTAACCTTGGACTGTGGGGTCCTTAAGCCCATCAACTATGATGTCCTTAACCTTGGACCATAATGTCCTTAAACTAACAATGGACCGCAATGACCCTAAACTAAACAATAGAGCCCAAATGCTCTTTTGTCGGATCTAAACGATCCCGTTAAGTTGATCTTAGTCTGAAATTAGACTAACGTATTCTTAACAAACGTTTAAGTTGATCTTAGTCTCAAATGAGACTAACGTATCCTTAAACCCAACCCCAAACCCAAATCTAAAACGATACGGATTTGGACTAATCCATGCCCTACGGGCGACAACATAGATTAGTCTCCGTATACAATCTACGGGCAACCAAAAACAAAACAAACACACATGACACGAAGTGACCATCTGGAGAAGGAGAAAGTGGTTACCGCGATACGGTAGCGTAATTAACTGTAGTGGCTTGCGCCTGAAGGGAAGAGCGTCCCCATAATCAAAAACCCCTCAATGAGGGGGAATCTAACGAAGTCTGCTACATCGGCCGCATCCTTTTAAACCTTCGATACACGGTGTCATAAATCAACTTGGCATCTTCGGAGAGGTGGACGGATAGCACCAATTAGCATCTGCCCTCGAAATTCAGGCCCGGACAACCCAATGTCCCGATCGCGTATTTTGGCGAAGAACAGATTCTGGCACGCCCGGTGGGACCATTTCCTCTTTCCACTCCACACTTCATGTATCGTGTTTCACGAACGAATCGCGGTTTGCTATGGTTGCCTTTAGATGTGAAGTACTAAGATTTGGTATCTTGCTCCGTGTAGAAAAACAGAAGATCAATGGCTTCAAACTATACTAACTGCAACTGCAACTCCCGTTCCGCCTCATCTGGAGGAGTAACCTATGGGCCCCAAGCGGCCTCCATTTTCGCTATGCCGGTGGAAAAAATGACCCAAGCCACCACTGGGCTATTCTTCGGGATCATGATCCCGCCAACAAGCTTCAGCGCTCCTGTACCATCATAAGAAGCTCCGAAGAAGTCGGTTTTTGATCGGCTTGCAACTACTGCGGCCCCTCTCAACGGGTCATCCAAGTTCACTGCCTCAGTTTTCAACAGACTGGGATGAAGCTCAGATGGGCCCATGAAGAAGCCCACAATTCCTGAAGAGTTTATCCCAAAACAGATAGCCATTCCTACTTCTGAAGTCCCCAAGACGGCTTCTCCTGCTAAGGGGCCGGTCTTCACAAGACTGGCCGTTTCAGCTCCTACTCCACGCGAAGTCATGAGGACTATTTCCCCTGTTCGAAAGTCGGCCTTCGCAAGACTGACTACCCCCTCTCAGTGAACATCTGTCTTTGACAGGCTAGCACTAATAACAGTCTCTCCTCAAAGCAGGGGGCATGAAGAAGCTCATCCAACAGCGGAGGTGATCCCAGCCGCACGACATGCTCGACGTTGCCACTGGCGCCGAGTGAGGAAAGATGGGGGCAATTCCCCTTCCGGACTGACTCCGCCAGCTCCCATGGTGGAAGTTGATGCTGCTGTTCCAACCGGGAACAGCTTTGAATTACTTGACAGGGTGCGCAGGAATTCGCCAACTGCTGTGCTGAAAAGATCTCCTCCATCTATGGAGAGTGCCCCAAAGGCGAGGCTGGAGCAGCCCCCTCAGCGGCTGTCCTCTAAAATTTATAAAGTTTGGCGACAGGTCCAGGACTCTGTGGTAGATCAAAACTATCCCCGCCGACAGAAAAAGATAAAGGCTCGGCAAGAAGAGAACCACCCTGTCAAGCCACAGAAGGCGACAGCTACTTGGGTGCCCACTGCAACGGCTCCCTCAACCTCGACCGCTCACAAGAGGAGAAGGCCGGAGAAAATTCCCATGTCTGCGACAAATGTCAAGGGCACTGAGCCTAAACGCCCCAAGTCTGGGGGCATGGTGGTACATACCGTCTATATAGAATCCGGAAAAGATGATAGCCGTATCTCCACGGGTCATCGACCGCTTACGCGATCTGTAATAAAGGCCCAGGAGCAACAACAGAAACTCCAGGAAATGTTGACGCGGATGGCCGTACTCACATGGCCAAAAGAAAGCCCGGAAACGTCATCAGAGCAACGTCAAGAACAAGAAACTGATGCTGAGTTCCTTCGCAGAATCCTAGAAAAGAAGAACAATGAGGCAGCGGAACAAGCTGCCAACATAAAACGAATGGCGTTCTTATTCCAAGACATGGTCGGGATGATGTTACAGCCGGATCCTCCAGCTGAAGATCCTCCGATTATCCTCGAAGACAACCGAGCGGAGACGTCAAACCCTCTTCCAGCTTGTTCAGCAGCCAAAGAGGAGACCATCTCAAATGCTGCCCTGGATGATTATATAGCTCAACAAATATGAGCCCATCAAGAGAATGAAGCGGCTGGCCAAGTCATCAAAACTGGACGGCCCTATCCGGATTGGTACGATCAAATAAAGTACCCGCCAGGATATACGATCCCTAAGTTCCACGTATACAAGGGGACAGGCAATCCCCACCAACATGTCGCTCAGTTCAGGGCTCTCTGCGGCAACACTGGAGAGGATGATAAGCTACTGCTTCGCCAATTCGTCGGCAGCTTGGCGGAGACGGCGTTCGAATGGTATTCAGAGCTTTCCAACGACTCCGTCAAAACTTTTACGGAGATGGAATTGCTGTTCACCCAGCATTTCGCAAGCGCTAGCGAACGCACCCCGATCACGGCATTGATCAATGCCAGGGTGAAGCCTGGAGAAACATGGGTTCAGTATGCAATACGGTGGCAAAATCTATGGTCGAAGTGCGAGCAGCGAATCGAAGAAGCACCTGCGGTAGGCATGTTCGTGGGTACTCTTGATCCGCAGGCGACCATTTCGCAATTCATGGCGTTCTTCAAGCCAACTACTTTTCAGGCCTTGATTGACAAGCTAGCCCAAATATATCAGATGGGTCATAGACCATCTCCTTCGAAGCTGGAATCTCGGAATGAAAAAGGGAAAGGGAAAGCGACCTTCATCGCCAATGCTCAACGGCAGCCCAGTGGTCCGAAACTAACTGATCGCCAAGATGAGAAACGGCGATTCTTTAATGAGAAAATGAAGCGCCCTTAGTCGTTTCCCCGGGATAAAACGAGGAGATTGTTTGAACTAGCGGTGCGCAACAGGCTTATCAATTTGCCGAATCCAAAACGCCCATTGCAACCCGGTGAGGCTAATAATCCCAATTATTTCCCCTATAACCAAGCGATAGGCCATCCAATTGAAGATTGCTTTGTCTTTAAATGCTGGATTGAAGACCAAAACCAACAGGGAAAATTCGCATTGTCCGAGAATTGGAAAGTAAGCCCGCCTCAACCGCACGCTCTTAAAAGGGGGGACACACCGGGGGCATCGTGCTCTTTTGTCGAAGAAGCTCCATGGGAGGTCGCTCTTTCAGCTAAAATGAAAAGAATGCTGAAGGATCTCCAAACATGCCCGGTGATTAAATGGAAAAGTCCGCTTGAACCCGAAGTCATCAAGGGAATGCTGAAGCCGCGCCCGATGCCAAAAATTGGTGGTGATAGTCAAAGCGCTCACACCCAGCCGTCAAAGTCTTCGAAGAAGAAGAAAAAGACCAAAAAGCTCGTAAAGCCTGATGACAAGCGCACGGACCTACAAAAACATATTGACGCGCTGGAAGAATATAACCAGAAAGCGCAGACTCCAGTCACACTCCAAGAATTTCTTAGCCACGTCCTTGGGGACGGAGATGATGATAATGGAGAAGACTCGTCGGATGAACCTGAAGATTATGTGGCAAGCTGTCATGAGATCTCTCACTTGTTGATAGACGGTGAAGAAGCTCTGGATGCAGAGAAACCGGGGGCAGAACCTGAGTCGAAACTTCTAGGACCATCAGACGAAATGATTGATGCATTCCTGAACGAAGATCTTCTGAAAAGCAAAGCTGATCAAGAGCGCGAAATGGCCATATTTGAAAAAGCCAAACACCGGCGACTGGATGAAAGGGTTGAAACACTCCCACCAGATCAAAGCACATCCGCCGCAAATAAAAGCAGGTTCAAGACAAGGAAAAGGTTCGCCAAAACCATATCGATGGGAATGAAGCTCCCCTCATTCGGAGGAAATTCTCCCGGCGGTATACATCTTGATGAAGCGGACGTACATCCTAACTTCTGTTTATATCATCAGAAGATCTCACACCCTACTGAAGAATGCAATGCCTTTAAAGATTGATGGCAAGGGTATCTCTCACAGGCAACACTTCAAGAGGATGAAGCGTGAAGCTCGTCGACAGCGGAAAAATGCGACAGATGAGCGAGGACGAGCTGCCGGCAACTGTCACATGGTTGATAACAGGGGATCGCAAGTTCTTACCTTCGGGAGAGATTCTGAAGAAGAAATGACTCTCGGCCCCCTCTTCAAAGAATCCACCCCAGGAAAAGAGGAAGAACCGGAGAGCTGCGCAATCGCACGCTACCTGAAAAGAATCTTAGACCCACAAACAAGGGATCAAACAAAAAGGATAAAGGGAAAGAAAAGATCTCTGAGGATATCGCCCTCGATGATCGAGTCGTCGAAGAACTGGCAGCCAAGGACCCGCCCTAGAAAAAAAAGGTGGATTACAACGTTCTGGCACGCTTAAGGAAGATCCCCTCACAGCTAAGCATTCTCGACGCCCTT
This sequence comes from Agapanthus africanus, assembly GCA_030015575.1. Taxonomy (NCBI): domain Eukaryota; kingdom Viridiplantae; phylum Streptophyta; class Magnoliopsida; order Asparagales; family Amaryllidaceae; genus Agapanthus; species Agapanthus africanus. Next base: position 726,363,841 of record CM057342.1, on the reverse strand, counting down.
CTGCTATCTAAGGAGGCGAGAGATTCTTTGATCAAGGCATTACAAGAGCCTGACCAATTTCAAGCTTTCCTAGCCAAAGAAAAGATGAAGAATGAGCTGGAAGAAGTGCACACGGCCGATATCACCTTCGGCGATGAAGATCTCCTCCTCAGGGCATGCGAGCATAACCGTCCCCTTTACGTCTCCGGATACTGTTATGATATCAAGATAGGCAAGATCCTGGTTGACAATGGGTCCTCCATCAATCTCCTCAATGTAAGAGTGTTGAAGTAAATCTGCATGAGCATTCAGCACCTCGCTCGTGATAAAATCACCATCTCCGGGTTTGACTCCCAGTCATCACGGACGCTCGGGTCTGTGATATTGACGTTACGCTTTGGGCTGCTCATCACGGACATCAAATTTCACGTCATTGACGCTAAGACATGTTACAATGCTTTGCTCGGCAGGCCTTGGTTACACGAGTACAACATCATTCCTTCTACACAACATCAGTGTATGAATTATTTCAAGGATGGTCTCGAGTATACCGTGACAGGGGAGCTCAACCCATTCTCCGTGAATGAAGTCCGAAAGTAAGAAGATGCAAAATACTTCTTACCAGATTTCGAAGACACGGAAAGATGTCACAAACCGAAGAACAAAGCTATCACCACCATTCCGGTCTTCGGGAGTGATACCGAGGAGGAAGAAGAAATAGTTTATTCAGGGCCACCCCAATGCAACAAGCCGGGACCGTCCACCCCTATTCTGGTCTTCGGCAGCGACTCAGAAGATGAGGTCAATGCCGTATTTTCTGTTCGGCCATCGATACAAGCCTTCGCTGACGATGATCGGAGTTTGCAAATCGCCATGGTCCCGCAAGAGCACTACAAAGAGCTCGACGCACTTGATACCTATAGTGTGCAGGAACTACAGACATTCTATGCCCCTCCCAGGCGAAGAGATGAAAAGGCGATCCTCTTTTATCGATCCGCAGAAACTAAAGTGGAGAAAGAAATCTGGCATGGCGCTGATTCTACGCTTGACAGGCTCCAGCCCATCCGTCTACCCACATACTACACAGAAGGATTAAAAAGGCTGTTGAAGCGTCAAGGTTTACCCGTCAAACAGACTGCTCGACAAGCTCAGTTCTACAACAGGATCTGGAACGTCCCCAGAACTCAGCGAAAATTGCCCAACGGGAGAATGGAAGCGATTGGGCTTGGATATATCCGATCCAAGAAACGGGAGCAATTCCATGGCTGCTATGCATACATGACTTCGATGAAGAGGGAAATGCTCTGTGGGAAGATGCTAACCCTGAACCAAAACGAGGTCCCGCCTTGAAAATGCCAAGTCCGTCGTTTGAAGAACAGATGGACAAGCTTATAAGGGAAGCGAGTCAAAAGGTACGAGACGACCATAACTGCGAAATGGCCATCTACGAGAAAGCCAGGATGCAGCGCCTCCTTCAGCAATCTACAAAGAACGATGATGCCCTTCGTCGCCAACCCGTTACAAAGAAGACTCAACGTGGAGGCAAAAATAAACCCAAGAATGGAAAAAGCGTTCGACAGCGACAAAGCGGGTCCAAGAAGCCACACGATCGAGAATCGAGCAATCAGGATTCGTCTCTTATAAAGAAGATGGGTCGAGTATATTCTTTTCCCCAAGACAAGACAAAGAAGATATTCAATCTTGTCATAAAACATCAGATGATGACGCTCCCGGAGTCCAAGCACCCCGAGCAAGCAGGCGAGATCTCTCACCCGGACTATTGCTCCTATCACCAAGCGATAGGGCATCCTCTCGAAGACTGCTTCACCTTCAAGAACTGGGTCGAAGACCAATATCAACAAGGAAGGTTTGCTCTATCCAGCAGTTGGAGGGTAAGTCTGCCACGGAAACATGAATCAAAAGCCACTTCTGCGATGAGAGTAGAACCAGACCAACATCGGTCTTGGAAGCGATCTCGTACCTGTCACGTGATAACGCTGTCAGAAGAAGAACTCGAGAATATGAATGACCTCCCCTGGTGCTTCGAAAATAATGAAGATGAGTTGATCTCAGAATTTCCACCGGCGCCAAAAGAGCTGGAAGATGGGATGCATACTACTGCAGATGACCTCAGAAAAATTGACTTGGGGACGGCAAACGACCCACGGACGACGTTCGTCAGCGAACTGTTGTCTGAAGAATAGGAGGCTACGCTTAAATACGTGCTCATGCAGTATAAAGATTGTGCATGGAACTATTCCGAGATGCTGGGACTAGATCCATAGATTGCTGTGCACAAATTGGCGATATCTCCAGACATCAAGCCAGTCAAACAAGCACCGAGAAAGATGCGGCTCGAGCTTGAGATGAGCATCAACGCCGAGGTCAAGAAGCTAATCGACTTTGGCTTTATCCAAGAGGTTCAGTATCCTGACTGGATCGCCAACATCGTCCCAGTGATGAAGAATAATGGGACGGTGCGCATATATGTGGACTTTCAGGATCTCAACAAAGCTTGCCCGAAGGACGACTTTCCAGTACCGGTCACCGAGCTGATGATAGATAATACGTCCACTCACAAAATTTTCTCCTTCATGGACAGCTCATCAGGATACAATCAGATAAAGATGCATCCCGAGGACCAGAAGCATACTGCTTTCCGGACCCCTTTGGGCATATTCTGTTACAAGGTGATGCCTTTCGGTCTAAAGAACGCCGGTGCCACCTATCAGAAGGCCATGACGAAGATTTTCGATGACCCTACACAAGAAATCGTCGAATGCTATATTGACGACCTCGTAGTTAAAAGCAAATCATACGAAGAACATTTAGAGCATCTGAAGATCGTGTTTCAGCGCCTTCGGAAATACAATTTGAAGATGAACCCTCTCAAATGCGCGTTCGGAGTTTCCTCGGGAAAATTCTTAGGATTCGTCGTACGGCACCAAGGCATCGAGATAGACCCATCAAAGATCAAGGCGATCATGGAAATGCCTCCGCCAAGAACTCTCAAGCAACTGCGGTCTCTCCAAGGAAAGCTCGCGTATATCCGGCGATTCATAGCCAATCTTTCTGGCAAGTGCCGTCCTTACAGTCACCTAATGAAGAAAGGAACTCCGTTTGTCTGGGATCGCAAATGCCAAAGCGCACTGGACGAAATTAAGCAATACCTGCAGAATCCGCCAGTGCTGACTGCTCCGGTCAAAGGAAAGCCTCTCATTCTGTATACAACCGCCATTGAGGGTTCTCTAGGCGCATTATGGGTATAAGAAAACGACCAAGGGAAAGAAAGAGCTCTTTACTATCTGAGTCGAGTTCTCCTGGGGGAAGAAAACAATTACTCCCCTATCGAAAAACACTGCCTGGCATTGATCTTCACGATAACGAAGCTCAGACACTATGCGTTGGCACATGAAGTCCATCTCGTATCGAAAGTGGACCTCTTAAGTATTTGATGTCAAGAGCCATATTAACGGGACGACTCGCTAAATGGGCCCTGCTCTTGATGGAATTCTCGATAACATATCGTCCTCTCAAGTCAGTGAAAGGCCAAGCCATCGCCGACTTCCTTGCCGAACATCCTATACCTACCGATTCTCTTTTGAACTGCGAACTGCCAGACGAGCACGCGTTTGACACGATCGAAAGGGAGAAATGAGGGAGTGATACCCGATGGGAACTCTAGTTCGATGGAGCATCTTCCATGAAGAAGCGAAAGCATAGCTCCCCCATAATCAAGTCTGGGGTAGGTCTCATCTTCGTGACTCCAGAAGGAGGGATAATGCGCTTTGCCTTCTCCTTAACGGAACCGAGGACAAACAATGAAGCTGAATGTGAAGCTTTGATAGCGGGTCTTGAGATCGCTGTCGACATGGGAATTGAAAACCTCCTCATATACGGAGACTCCCAACTGGTCGTTAGCCAAGTAAACGGCGACTATCAGACGTGCAAACTGGAGTTGGTAAAGTACGGCAGAAGGGTACAACAATTGCTGACTCAAATCCCTGCCTATGCCCTGGAAAGCATACCGTGTGCGGAAAATAACAAGGCGGATGCGTTAGCTAAGCTCTCTAAAGAACTGGCCAACGAGAATCTCGATGACGTGAGGATCGTTGTGCAAAACCGTCGGGTTCTTGCACCAGCAGAAATATCTCCAGAGTCGTCCGAAGAAAAGGGAACAACAGAGCAAGCAACCCTACAAGTAAAAGACCAGGAAAAGGCTATGGATTGGAGAGAAGTCTTTATAGACTACTTCAAATCCCGTCGAACACCTAAAGGCGCGTCCTTAAGACATCAGCTCATGAAACGAGCTCTATCCTTCGCCTTTGTCAATGATACTCTGTATAAAAGATCGTTCGACTCCCTATGGCTAAGATGCCTGGGACCTGAAGAGGCAAAGAGAGTCGTCCAAGAAACTCACGACGGACTCTGCGGTTCTCACTAAGCCGGGCCGAAGATGAAGCTAAAGATCAAAAGGATGGGCTATTATTGGCCCACAATGATCCAAGCCTGTCTCGAATACGCGAAGCAGTGCCACTCATGCCAGATTCACGGGGACTTTATCCACCAGCATCCAAATCCGCTACATCCAACGGTGGCTAGCTGGCCATTCGAATGTGGGGAACTGAAATAATCGGGCCCATCAAACCAGCATCGTCCAGAAGACATCGGTTTATACTCGCGACAACTGATTACTTCTCCAAGTGGGCAGAAGCAGTACCACTAAGAGAAGTGAAGACGGAGAATATCCTCCATTTCTTCAAGACACACGTCATTTATCGGTCCGGCACTCCGCGAAGAATTATCTCCGATAACGGACCAGCCTACAGAAGCCACAAGATTAGCCGCTTCGCACAACAGCATAATATAGACTGGAGATACTCTTCGGTCTATAATCCCCGAGCTAACGGTCTAACTGAGGCTTTCATAAAGACCTTAACGAAGATCGTGAAAAAGACGGTGTCCAAAAATAAAAAGGACTGGCACAAGAGACTGCATGAAGCTCTCTGGTCGTATCGAACTACGTTCAAAACGGCCATAAACACAACGCCGTATGCATTAGTATTCGACACAGAAGCAGTACTCCCCCTCGAGATAGAGTTACCCTCTCTACGAGTGGCGGTTCACTATGAACTAACAGACGAAGAAAATGCCCACCTTCGGCTTGAGGAGCTTGACGCCCTTGATGAAACCCGGCTTATGGCGCAACAAAACCTGGAAGCTTATAAAGCAAAGATGACGCGCTCATACGAAAGACTGACTAGGCCGAGAACATTCCGCCAAGGCGAACTCATGCTAGTGGTCAAAAGACCTATGATCCCCAATCGTGCCAAACGGGGGAAATTCGAGCCGAACTATGAAGGCCCGTACATCATAGACAAAGTTTACCAGGGTAGAGCCTATCTACTCATGGACATGCATGGTGAAAGACCTTTTAGGACAATAAATGGTCGCTTCCTTAAAAAATACTACGCCTGACGAGTCACGGCCTAGGTCAACGATAGATGACGATGCCTATGTCCGCTCGCTATCTTCCTAAGCCCAAACTCTATAAGTAGTAGCCAACAAACGGACCGAAACGTCCTTAAACTAACGATGGACCACTATGTCCTAAAACTGGTTATTGACCGGGATGTCTATAAACTACTACGGACCGCAGCATCCCAAGGCTGACAAAAAAAAGGGGGTACGTCCACAAGCGAAATGGGTATAGATGAAAACCTGAAAGGGCTCCATGAGCAAAAACAGCAGGGCTACCAGCAAGTTTGTGAAAACCCGAAAGAGCGCAATCTTATTAAAAGACACTTCCAAGGTCCTCTCGACCTTGTGAGGAGAAAATACCTGCGTGAGATCCTTACGACTCATAAGGGAGCAACACACTTAGGGATCCCCATGATTCCTAAGGAGAAATTACACTTGCGAGATCCTCACGACTCGTAAGGAGAACCCTCTTATGAGACCCTCACGGCTCATAAGATTCAAAAGTCTTAAGCTACAGGGATCTGAACCTGTTCTTAAGCCATCACAATCTCCAATGCTGCCCTACAAGCTGTTCAGTGCAGACCCTTGTATACAATCCACGGGCGTGAATAAACATTTCCCTGACAAAGTCCCACCCACGATTAGAGATATGTTCACACAATGGATAACCCTTGTAAGTCATCTCGACTTATAAGGAGAAAACACTCTTGTAAGATCCTTACGACTTATAAGAAACCATGCACTTAAGAATCCTCACGATTCTTAAGGAGAAAACGCACTTACGAGATCCTCACGACTCGTGGGGAGGAATACCTTTATAAGACCCTTACGGCTCGTAAAGTTAAAAGCCTTAGTCGATAGGATCCTAACCCTGTTCGCTAAGCCACCTTTGTTCGACATCGACGAAGGAAAATGATGATTCGCTCCTGGCAATATCCCAGTTGTAGCGATGCTGATGCCTAAATCGGCATCAAATCCCAAACTCGCAGTGAAAAGTCAGCGAGCCACAAATGCATATGAAATAGTCGAAATGATGGGGCAACTTGCAATAAAATCAGCAAGTAAAATATATGCATACAAAATAGCCGAAATGGTTAGGCAACTCGTAATAAAAAGCAGTGAGTAAATAAAACAAATAGCCGAAATGACTGGGCACCGCGAAAAATAGCCGAAATGATTGGGCAATCGCGACTTTCGCGATATAAAAGCTGAAATGATAGAGCATCACGGAAAGGAAAAAATATATAAAATGAAATTCTTGCCCTACAGGTGAGATCACATCGATCCCTGTATACAATCCAGGGGCACAAACAAAAAGGTAACCGCACCTTCCCACCAGGCTCCATCAGAAAGAAAGCCAAGTCTCGACGGCCGCATCTACAACCTAGAGATCACCAACAGCGTTCCTCCTCATTCCAGCACGATCCAGACGCGACAATCAAGCTTAGAACCATAGCAAAGTCCATGCTCCAAACCTCGACGGTTCACAGACAACCGAGAGAGAGCAAATCCCAGTCTCGTAGAATACGTCTAATATCAATCCTGACCCCGTAGGAAACGCCCAGAGCAAATCCTGGTCCCGTAGAACACAGCTAATGTCAATCCTGACCCCGTGGGAAGCGCCCAGAGAACCTCCTGGTCCCGCAGAACACGGCTAATGTCAATCTTGACCCCGTGGGAAATGCCCAGAGCACCTCCTGGTCCCGAAGAACACGGCTGATGTCAATCATGACCCCATGGGAAGCGCCCAGAGCACCTCCTGGTCCCGTAGAACACGATCGATGTCAATCTTGACCCCCGTGGGAAATGCCCAGAGCACCTCCTGGTCCCGAAGAACACGGCTAATGTCAATCCTGACCCCGTGGGAAGCGCCCATAGCACCTCCTGGTCCTGTAGAACACGGCTAATGTCAATCCTGACCCCGTGGGAAGCGCCCAGAGCAAATCGTGGTCCCAAAGAACACGGCTAATGTCAATCCTGACCCCGTGGGAAGCGCCTAGAGCACCTCCTGGTCCTATTGAACACAGCTAATGTCAATCCTGACCCCGTGGGTAACATCCAGAGCAACCCCTGACTTTGTGAAATGCGGATAAAGTCAACTCCTGACTCCGTGAAATGCGGATAAAGTCAACCACTGACCCCGTGAAATGCGGATAAGGTCAACCCCCTGACTCCGTAAAATGCGGATAAAGTCAACCCCTGACCCCGTGAAATGCGGATAAGGTCAACCCCTGACTCCGTGAAATGCGGACAAAGTCAACCCCTGACTCCGTGAAATGCGGACAAAGTCAACCCCTGACTCTGTGAAATGTGGATAAGTTCAACCCCCTGATCCCGTGAAATGCGGATAAGATCAACCCCCTGACCTCATGAAATACGGATAAGGTCAACCCCTGACTCCGTGAAATGCGGATAAAGTCAACCCTCGACTTCCTCGTCAAAGCAATTCTTTGATTCGGGAGCAAGTCAACTCATCAACCACTTACAAGTCCTCTCGACTTGTAAGGAGAAAATTTTCTTGTGAGATCCTTAGACTCTCAAGAGTAAACGCACTTAGGAATCCCCATGATTCTTAAGGAGAAAATACACCTATGGGATCCTCTCGACCTGTAGGGAAAAAATTCTTTATGAGACCTTCACGGCTCATAAAGTTGAAAAGTCTTAGGTGGCAAATCCTAACCCTGTCTCCCAAGCCATCAATGCTTTGCAGAGAGGTCAAGGTAGATTTTCTACAGGCCACACTCTCACAAGTCAAAAATCGACAAGAAAGGAAACAACCACTTACAAGTCCTCTCAACTTGTAAGGAAGAAAATTCTCTCGGGAGATCCTTATGACTCTCAAGAGAGAACGCACTTAGGAATCCTCATGATTCCTATGGAGAAACCACACCTGCGAGATCCTCTCGACTTATAGGGAGAAAAGTCTTTATGAGACCCTTATGGCTCATAAAATTGAAAAGCCTTAGGCAGCAGACCTGAACCTGCTTCCTAAACCATCGCTACCCTGCAAGGAGGCTAAGATGAAATGTTCTTTACTATCTACAGGCCACACTTGCTAAAATCACATAGCAATGACACAGCGAGAAGAAGAAAGCAACAATAGAACAAAAAAGTGTATCTTTTATTCATGAATTCAATCAAGTACAAGTTGAATCATATGAAAGAATAAAAAAATGGATACATATTATTCAAAGATTACAAGTGTTCCATCTATACAAAACAGCTACTAAGAAGGAAGCGTTTTCAATAAGTCAGCAAGTTGCTCTCGCACTCCTTTCAGTGCCTTCTCGTGATCAGCCGCCGCGGCCAGCTCCGCTTCAATTCAAGCCCTTTGCTGCAAGCATGATGAAATCTTCTCATAGATTTCCTGTTAGGCAGCTTCGCAACTCTGCGTAACCCGCTCAATAGAGTCGAGCTTCTGCCTCAATGCCAGCCCGTCCAAAATACATTGCTGCAAATTGTCGAAGACGGCTCTCAGTTGCGCGGCATTCGCTTCAACTTGGGTGCGCAGCCGGGCGGATTCATCCGAAGCCTCCTCACATTCCTTCCGCCTCAAGGTCGCTTCTTGTTCGAAATGGCAGAGGAAGGACATGCTCTGCTCAACCTATGCAGCCCGCTGAGAGTTCAAAGCATGAATCTCAGGAGCAGGATGCCTAAGCTCAAGCTCATGCAGGCAAGCCTCAATTTTCCTGCAGTGGTTAACCCAAGACTCAACGACGCCTTCGTTATGGAAGTTCACAAGCGTCGCCAGCATTGGATTAATCTCGGCAGTAAAATCTACAGCGAATGTAGGGGCCTCCGCGTCAAACTCCTCGATATAATCGCTCAACATACGCAGACTGGTCACAGCTCCTTTTGAAGATGGACGTCTGGAAAAGGGCCCTGCTGGTATTATGATTCGAGACTCGAACGGAGCTGGAGTCGGTGTCACTGCTGCAAAACAAATTATAGTCAAATGACGGCCCAAGAAATAGAGGAAATACATGAACAATAGAGTCTACTATACCGGCTACAACAGGGGGCAGAACTGGGAGTACCGGTGGTACGACGATACCCTCGTCCCCTCCTTCAATTTGTAAGGCTACAAGTAATGCAGAGAGGAATTAGCAATGACATGGCTGCCCATCAAAGAAAATAAAATACGTCGGTTAGAAAAGATACTCACCGGCACCAGCGGGTGGGCTAATCTCCGACTGGAAGGAGAAGTGCGGGTTCAGCACTTGATACAGATGATCAAAGAGAACTCCTACGAGATTACGATGATACATAGTCAGTACACGAAAGATGCTGTCCCCGATTTAAATTAATCGCAAACCCATACCTTCCAGCAATTGGGAAGATATAAGAGGAGGCGAAGGGGCAACGACAGTCAGAGCGGCAACTGGTAGTGCTTCTTCAGATGTCGCAACCTCAGCGCTCGCCACACCTACATTCAAAAAGAACAAAATGTCATTAGAAATGATTGCAAAACGAAAAGAATGCAGCGACCCGAGACTTACCAGACAGGTCATCAGCCAGAACTATGACGGGAGCATCGCCAAGCATCATGACTTCCTCGATCTCATTCAAGGGGATGGTTTCGCCGCCCGTGGCTTCTTCCTCTGATTCCACGAGGGCCTTCGTGACACTCGCAATACCAGGAGATGGCAGGGAACCACAGGTGGAAAGAGCGGCAATTGGAGCGGTCCCGGACTCCTGAGAAAAAGGAGCCGCTTCGGGCTCAGTAGTTGCCGTCATCTCGCCTGCCACTTCCTCACCCGGACTTGGCCCTGCAGGATAGAGTATATGAGAATCTGAAGATTAAAACTTTAACAAAAGGACTCAGTGTTACGTTACCTTGGGTCGGTCTTTCAAGAGCCACACGTGTCGCCTGTCTGTGAGCGGTAGACAGGGTGACCGGAGCACCCTCTGAAGAAGCAGGGACGGGGGAAGCAGCGCTCGAGCCTGCACCCGTGGCCAAAGCGGCATAACGTTCTCTTACTGCACGCCTCCTGCGCTTCCTTTCCGCCTGGGCCATAAGAGTTGATCTTCTTAGGACCTCTGTCAAGGAGACGTCATCGTCCACGTCAGGAGCTACCTCTGGAGCCGTTGTGGCATCCGTCATCGGTTGCTTAAGTGAAGCTTCTTTCGGCAATACTGGCGGAGCTGGGACTTCGGTAGCTGGCCTTGGAAGCGTCTTCGCACCGCCCTGCGAAGTCGGTACTGCACTCGGGATAACCTGAGTAGAGGTAGTCCCTACAATAAGAAGAGTTAGTTTACCCATAAAAACAGGGAATAAGGACATAATGAGCCGAAATATACCAAGGCCCAACGAAGCACGAAACCTCTCTTCCTCCTCAAAAGTCTTGAGGGAAGCCGCGAGAGCCTCTTCAGTTGAAATGCCTGTTAAAGAAAGAGTGTCAGTCAAAACATGATAATAAAAACATAACGGCGAAAAGATACGATTGAAATCTACCTGACTGCGCAAGGATGACTAGTCCTGCTTGGTGGCTAGCTAGTCGCTTAGAAGCTGCGATGCCAGCCTCCAGATTAGTATCATCCGGCGCCATGAATAGACCCTCATTGGTCCCGTATTCGCTTAAGCCTTCGCTATAAGGAGCATGGGGCTCCTGGCCGAATACAACGTCCGCAGAAAGAATCAACTTCTTCTTATTCTGCGAGCGAGTACCAGTCGCCTGTAACACAAGCTTGCGCTTAGCGGGCAACTTCGGGCGGTGAGTCCCGATCTCCGCACCCAAGCCGGACTCAGGAGACGCCACAGCTGCCACTTCAATGGGAGCACGGGGTATCGATAGCTCAGGCATATCACGTGGCGCCACAACCGCAACAGCTTCCCTCAAGGGAGGACGGACAATGGTCCGTTGCTTCAAAGGAATAGCGGGGTTACTAGCCAGGGCGGTGCCCTTACGATCAAGCAGCAATCGCTTTTCTTCCCTAATGACAGCGCCTATCAAATGTTGATACCATGCCACATACACGTTCAGGGCCTTCGGAACGAAGCTCGGTTCACTAATGAAAAAGTTGGACCCTGTGTTTAGGCACATAAAATGATGCAGCGCGCTCAGGATACCCTCTTCAGTGGCAGTCGGTTCTGCCAAGAAAGCCTCAAGCGGGATGCCCTGATTATAGCTTAACTGCTGGGCGAAATGATGCGGGTTATATCTCATGAACAACGCCGCATCATTCTGCCTAAATACGAGAAAGCCCGGCCTGATGGAGTATAGATGAAGAATCTCCCGAGCTTTCAAGACAGAGGCCCTGTCTTTAAAAATGTCTTGCAATGGCAGCACCGTTTTCGCGGATTCCTGGCCGACGGTCAAAATTTTGTCGGTGAAGGACATACCATCTCCAACCGTGCGGGGACGAAGGAGCAAACCCCTAACTTCCCGCGGTGTCGGATTTACGATGGATGCGTCGACTAGCCGCATGATCCGAGAGAACTTACATTTGTCATAAAAGGAAGCCTTCTGTGGATACCGAAGACGCCAATCACGTGCAACTCGAGCCACGAAGTGAAATAATGCATTAAGAAGTTGGCAGGCTGCACCCCTGGCTCAGTAGTATCCGCTGCCAAGCTGAGGCCATGATACAAGTGGGCTAACCCAGCGATCCCGATGGCCACTTGTATCCCAGCAACCATTTGATGCGCTGGGTAGAAGACGGACGGCCTCATACGGCGAGGGTGCATCGGAAGCGCAAACCAGCTCAGCCATAACCCAAGAAACCCCAAAAAGAACGTTTCTTCGTCGATCCCAGGAGCTGCCAGCTCTGCAAAAGGGACGACCGGGGTGCCGGGGAGAAAGAAATTCTTCTGATCCGCCTCTGCCGTCGGCAGGTTGCCCAAACCTAAGCCAAAAGGATCGTCAAGTTTGGCGAACTTCGCGGCTTCCTTCGACAGTACTTCCGTACGGAGAAAACGAGCGATAAAATCCATAAAATTGACCCCATGACCTTCGAATTCGAGAAAAAGGTTCTCATAGATATTCAGCACCTTTATCAAAGTCGGAAATTGGTGTTGAATAGCGTTTTCCGGGGTAAGACCCATTACCATTGATTTGGTGGCAAAAATATACTCATCCGGAGGAAGCAGCTCCTCGTAATGTTCTCCCATAACGGGTAAACCAGAGACCTCGGCAAATTCCTCCAAAGAAATGGAGACTTCTCGATCCAATAAGAGGAAAGTGTGGGTCGGAATGTTCCATTGCTCTAGAAATGCCTTGACCCACCATGTAGGAGGTGCGGAATACTGGAACAAAGAAGCATAGATCGCAGGGTACAATCCGAGCCTTAGCAGCTGTGACTTCTTCGCAGATCAGATGTATCGGGCCCACTGCAGATATCTGGCTGGGTGACGGGGAGTTAGTCCTATGTTGTATGGCTATCCCCAAGGGCGCGATTCGCCTTGACATATACGCTACCCTAGAGTGTCCAAAGCTACCGGCGGCTGCATGGGTATTGCGGCCATAGAAGGCCGAAGGAGACCATCTGAAGTCCAATTCACTTCCTCCATAGTATAGTTTATCGGGGATGCATCTGCATAAGAGATTGCTGAGATAAGCTCCGAGGGTGTCGCACAAGAAAAGCTCCGTCGGCCCCTGATAATTTGATCGTACCATCTACCCCATAAATGAAGATTCTTGTGCTCTAGGTCATGATCCTTTATCAATGCGAAGACTTCCCTATCCACTGGCGATGTAGGGAATCCGCCTTCTGAACGGAAAAAGGGAAACGAAGTATCGAGAGACATATTACCTGCGTTGAAAAGAACAAAGTTAACCGTCAATGCTACAAGTCAAGTTCGGTATTTGGTATTTTAAATCCGTACCACACTGCAATGCAGTGAAAAGGGACCAAAGGGGACCCACAAAATCTAGATGACAGTTCATCATTAACAAAACAGTCTCATCATTTGATGAGACTGTCATTAAATGAGGAAATCCTCAAAGAAGGATTCTCATTCAATGAGAACCCCTCGGGCCGAAGAGTAAATCTCCCCTTGAGAGCAGCGCTCTGTGATAGAGTGACATCTGTCAACTCTAATGATGATAGGAATAAAAATTCCTCAAGAGCCTTGCTCTGTAAGAATGATGGAATAACCCATCAGAAAACTTAAAGTAAAGTTTTAATGAATTAAAATTCCATGATCTTTAAGATCCATGAACAAACTCTTAAGAGTTCTTTATGAAAGATTAATAAATCTATATGATTTGAAAAGAGCAAAACTCCATTAATGGGTTAAGAAACCCCAAGAAAGATCTCTTTAGATCTATGATTTCAAGAGAGCGATGCTCTGTTAATGAAACCCTAAAAGGGTTTTCTTTAGATCAAAGATCTATGAAGAGCAAAGCTCTGTTAATGGGTAAAACCCTAGATTATTAAAAGATCCTTTAAAAGATTTAATCTTTACCTAAATTCTGACAAGGTTTTGTCCTTAAGAAAATTCTTAAGATGAAGAGCTATGCTCTGAAAGAGAATAAAAATTCTTAGAAAGTCAGAAGATGAACAGAAATCATCTCAAGGACCAAGGGTCCTATTTATAGGCACTGAGATACCATTTCAACTTCTGAGTTGATCCAAGGGCACAGATGCTGCCACCGCTGCACTCATATGTAGCCATGTGAGCGCAACGGTCGGGGGCATTTGTTCCCCCCAATCAGAGCAAAGCTCTGTTCAAAATTCATATTTTAAAATGAAGCAACGCTTCATAGCAACTCCAAGTGCGCTGCGCCCTAAGCAGCGCACCATGTGCAAAGCACGTGTGCGCTAGCACTAAGTGCGCTGCACTCTAAGCTGCGCACCACGTGCAAACCACGGGTGCGCTAGTGCTGGAACTAAAAGCTCCCCACCATCAGATCAAAAATCTAATAAAGATGATAAATCATCAATTAACCAGAATAAAATTCTGTTAAGGAAAGATTCCTCAAAATCTTTCCAAACAAGAAGATTGTGCTCGGTAAATCAGAGCACCGTTGGATCAATGATCCAATGGTGATTAAAAATTACTAAAATACAGAATAAATTCTGTATGGGGAAGATTTCCCAATCTTGTTAGAAACAAGAAGATTGCCTTCTGTAAATCAGAAGCCTTTGGATCAAAGATCCAACGATGGGAAAATCCCCAAATCAATTGGAGAAAAGATCTCATTAACCGATTGAACAAATCAGCTCGCCCTATATAAAGACCCCAAGACTTCAAGTCTCAGATATAGAAAAACATACAGAGGAACCCCCCCCCCCACATAAACTTTGAGAAATCTCAGAAAGAAGAGTCAAGCTCTCGGTAGAAGAAGAAGATTTTCTTCAAGGTAAAAATAAACATAGAGATGAAATCATCTCATATTAAAAAGAAGAATTCACTTCTTTCTTTAAGATCATAGATCTATAGGACTAAGGTCTTTTATACAAAGAGATCATGAACATCTCATTATAAAATAAAGGGGGGAGAATAAGTCAATTCTCTTAGGATCACAGATCCATAATGGCAAAGCCTTTCACCAAAATAAGAGATTGAAACATCTCCTATAAAATAAGAACTTTGTTCTTAGAATCTTGAGACAAAGTCTCTTATAAACAAGAATTTATTTCTCAGATCATAAAATTGATCAGACGGGCTTCTGCGCTCTTTGACTGGCGCCAAGCGCACCACGTGCTCCTCACGTGTGCGCCACTGAACAGATAGCGCTTTGCGCTCATAAAATAGTGCTTTGTGCTCATGGACTGGCACTCAGCGCCAAGCGCACCACGTGCTCCTCACATGTGCGCCACTGAACAAATAGCGCTTTGCGCTCATAAAATAGCTTTTGGCGCTCATAAACTGGCGCAATGTGCCCATTATCTGGCGCTTAGCGCCAAGCGCGCCACGTGCTCCTCACGTGTGCGCTACCCAGCAGAAGCGCTCTGCGCTCTTTAACTGGCGCAAAGCGCCAAGCGCGCCACGTACTCCTCACGTGTGCGCTGAAAAAACATAAATTGTTCTATAAGTAAAGCCCTAGAGCTATGATGAATGCTCAACATTCAATAAAAGACAGAAAGGCTGTCAGAACCCAAATCAATGCTCAACATTGTCAAATGTTTAACATTTTAACTGAGTGGGCCGAGCCCAAGTTGGCCATAAACCCCTCATTCAGATTAATTGAGCCCATATGCTCATAAATCTTATATCTTATTCCCAATTGGACTACAGATTTTCCAACCAAAATTGGTTCAAGGGTACATCTCTGCACTCCTCTGATATGTGTCGTTGTAATCCTTCAACGTCTTCAGAGAGGTGACGGGTCCCGACAACCAGATTTTACATAGACTATGATGTCCTTAACCTTGGACTGT
Source organism: Agapanthus africanus (assembly GCA_030015575.1). Lineage (NCBI taxonomy): Eukaryota > Viridiplantae > Streptophyta > Magnoliopsida > Asparagales > Amaryllidaceae > Agapanthus > Agapanthus africanus. Next base: position 726,348,055 of record CM057342.1, on the reverse strand, counting down.
GGAGTTCTTAAACCCATGGACTATGATGTCCTTAACCTTGGACTGTGGGGTCCTTAAACCAATGGACTATGATGTCCTTAACCTTGGACCGTGGGGTCCTTAAACCCATGGACTATGATGTCCTTAACCTTGGACTGTAAGGTCCTTAAACCCATGGACTATGATGTCCCTAACCTTGGACTGTGGGGTCCTTAAGCCCATGGACTATGATGTCCTTAACCTTGGACCGTAATGTCCTTAAACTAACAATGGACCGCAATGTCCCTAACCTAAACAATAGAGCCCAAATACTCTTTTGTCAGATCTAAACGATCTCGTTAAATTGATCTTAGTCTGAAATTAGACTAACATATCCTTAACAAACATTTAAGTTGATCTTAGTCTCAAATGAGACTAACGTATCCGTAAACCTAACCCCAAACCCAAATCTAAAAAGATACGGATTTGGACTAATCCACGCCCTACGGGCGACAATATAAATTAGTCTCCGTATACAATCCATTGGTTACCAAAAACAAAACAAAAACACACAACACGAAGTAACCATCTGGAGAAAGAGAAAGTGGTTACCACGATGCGGTAGCGTAATTAACTGCAAGGGCTTACGCCTGCAGGAAAGAGCGTCCCCATAATCAAAAACCCCTCAACGAGGGGGAATCTGACGAAGTATGCTACATCGGCCGCATCCGTTTAAACCTTCGATACACGGTGTCATAAATCAACTTGGCATCTTCGGAGAAGTGGACGGATAGAACCAATTAGCATCTGCCCTCGAAATTCAGGCCCGGACGTCCCAACGTCCTGGTCGCGTATTTCGGCGGAGAACAAGCACCTCACGTGCAAAGCACGGGAGCGCTGATCGACAAGCATTAAGAGTCAAAGACTCTGATACAGCACTGACGTGCAAAGCACGAGAGCGCTAGTACTAGAACTAAATGTTCCCCACCCTTGGATCAAAGATCCAACAAAAATGATTAAAAATTATCAAATTACCAGAATAAAATTCTGTTAAGGAAATACTCCTCAGAATCTTTCCAAACAGGAAAGATTGTGCTCTGTAAATCAGAGCACCGTTGGATCAAAGATCCAATGGTGATTAAAAAATCACCAAGATATAGAATAAGCTTTGTATGGGAAAATATTTTCCTAATCTTGTCAAAAACAAGAAGATTGTCTTCTGTAAAACAGAAGCCCTAGGATCAAAGATCCAATGGTGGGGGAAATATCCCCAAATCAATCAGAAAAAGATCTCCTTAACTGATTCAACAAATCAGCCTCCCCTATATAAAAGACCCAAGACTTCAAGTCTTGCACAAAGGAACCCCCCCCCAAACTTTGAGAAATTTCAAAGAGAAGAGCGAGCTCTCGAAAGAAGAATTTCTTCAAGGTAAATAAAACAGAGAGATCAAAATATCTCATCAAAAGAAGAAGAACCTAGTTCTTTTTTTGGATCATAGATCTATAAGAAAGAGCTCTTTCACAAAAGAGATCATAGCATCTCATCATAAAAAGGGAGGGAGAGGAACTTAGTTCTCGTTAGATAACAGATCTATTAGATAAAGACAAAGTCTTTCACAAAAAAAACATAAGAGATTGTAACATCTCCTATTAAAATAAGAAGCTTGTTCTTAGAGCCACGAGACAAATTCTCTTATAAACGAGAACTTAATTCTCAGAGCATAAAATTGATCAAGGAGCGCTCTGCACTCATTGGCTGGCACTCAGCGCCAAGTGCGCCACGTGCTCCTCACATGTGCGCTATTTCATAAGAAACGCATCAGCGCTTCAAGTCTGGCGCTCAGCGCCAAGCGCACCACGTGCTCCTCACGTATGCGCTATTTCACAGGAAGCGCCTTAGCGCTCTAAGTCTGGCGCTAAGCGCCAAGCGCGCAACGTGCTCCTCACATGTACGCTATTTCATAAGAAGTGCATCAGTGCTCCAAGTCTGGCGCTCAGGGCCAAGCGCGCCACGTGCTCTTCACGTGTACGCTATTTCACAAAAGCGTTCTGCACTCATTGGTTGGCGCTCAAAGCCAAGTGCGCTACGTACTCCTCACGTGGGCGCTGAGGGAACATAAACTGTTCTTTAAATAAAGCCCCAGAGCCATAATGAGGGCTCAAAACTCAATAAAAGGAAAAAAGGTTGTCTGAACCCAAACCAATGCTCAGCATTGTTAAATAAAAAAGGACTGAGCCTAATTAAATGTTCAACATTTAAACTGAGTGGGCCGAGCCCAAGTTGGCCACAAACCCTTGATTCAGATTAATTGAGTCCATATGCTCATAAATCTTTTTAACCGATCTTAGTCCCAGACTTGACTACAGATCTCCCAACCAACATTGGTTCAAGGGTACATCTCTTCATACCTCTGATATATGTCGTTATAATTCTTCAATGTCTTCAGAGAGATGGAGGGTCCCAATAACCAATAACTTTTTGTGCATCCCCAAACAGTTGAACCAAAACCACACAGACTATGACGTCTTTAAACTGGACTATGATGTCCTTAAATTTTAAGGACTGTGGGGTCCTTAAACTCATGGACTATGACGTCCTTAAACTTTATGTACTGTGAGGTCCTTAAACTCATAGACTATGATTTCTTTACACTTTATAGACTATGATGTCTTTAAACTGTCACAGACTATGATGTCCTTAAACCCAATGGACCGCAACGTCCCTAAACTAAAACAATAGAGTCCAAATGCTCTTTTGTTGGATCTAAATGATCCTGTTAAGTAGATCTTAGTCTAAAATTAAACTAACGTATCCTTAACAAACGTTTAAGTTGATCTTAGTCTTAAATGGGATTAACGATCCTTAAACCCAACCCAAAACCAAATCTAAGAAAATATGGATTTGGACTAATCCACGCTCTACGGGCGACAACATAAATTAGTCTCCGTATACAATCCACAGGCAACCAAAAATAAAACAAATATACACAACATGAAGTGGCCATCTGGAGAAAAAGAAAGTGGTTACCGCGATGCGGTAGCATAATTAACTGCAGGGGCTTGCGCTTGCAGGGAAGAGCGTCCCCACAATCAAAAAACCCCTCACAATGAGGAGGAATCTGACGAAGTCTGCTACATCAGCCGCATTCGTCTAAACCTTCGATACATGGTGCTATAAATCAACTTGGCATCTTCGAAGAGGTGGACGGATAAAACTAAATAGCATCTGCCCCTAAATTCAGGCAAGACGACCTACGCGATTTCGTCTCTGTATTCGGCGGTGAACAGCTTCGAAGGGGACGCCCTGATTATAGCCCAATTGCCGAGCGAAGCGGTGCGGATTATACCGCATGAGGAAAGCCATATCATTCCGGCAGAACACCAAATAGCCTGGCCTAATCGAATACAAATGCATGATCTCCTTAGGCTTTAAAGATGGTGCTCCCCCTTTCGACAAGTCGAATAGCTGTTGGATGGGCCCCGCCGGGGCAGAAAGAACTCGATCAGTAAACACCATCCCACCCTCGTTAGCATATGTATTATGCAGAATGTGGAGGGACCCTAGCTGAGTCGGATCGGGAGCGGAGGCATCCACCAATCTTATAACTCACGGGAAGGTGTAGGAGTCATAGAAACTCGGTCGTCGATGTGCTGCGAATGCCCCCAGCACATGCATTTCGATCCAAGATGTGAAGTAATGAAGGGGGAGATTCACAACATCTACACCTGGAGTCGAAGTGTTGGCTTCAACACTTAACCCATGATAAAGGTGTGATAATCCCACAATACCAATGGCCAACCTTGCCCCTTCAGCTGCATGATGGGCGGGGTAGAAGGCAGAAGCTCTCATGAAGTGGCGGTGGGTTGGTATCGCAGACCAACTGAGCCAGAAGCTAATAAAACCGACGAAGAAGGTCTCTTCATCTATGCCAAGGGCCGCAATTGCATCAAAAGACACGGCCGACGTGATCGGTATGTAAAACTGCGATAAATCTTCTTCTTTGGCCGGCAGCTTATTCAACCCAAACCCAAAAAGGTCATCGACTCGCAAACTTCGGGGCATCCTTGGATAGAGCATCTTCCCAGATGAAGCAGGCGATGAAACTCTCGAAAGTGACGCCCTGCCTCTCTGACTTCGCAAACAAACTGTCGAAGATACCCAGAGCCTTGATTAGACTAGGATACTTATGACGGACAGCAGTTTCGGGCGTCATGCCGTCAAGCATAGCCGGCATGGTGGAGAAAACATATTCATCCGGAGGAAGCAACTCCGCGTAATGCTCACCCCTGATTGGCAACCCCGAAATCTCACGAAACTCATCCAATGAAATAGACACCTCTCGATCCCCTAGCAGAAAGGTGTTGGTAGGTAGATTCCATTGGTTTACGAAAGTTTTGATCCACCAGACGTGAGGAGCCCGATAGTGGAATAGTGACGCGTATACTGCCTGATACATCCCGACCTTTTGTAGTCTTGCGCGATGGGCGGAAAGAATGTAGCGAGCCCAAATAAGGTAGCCCACCGGGTGCCGGGGAGTAACGCCCACTTTATAGACCTACCCCCAAGGTCGAGCTTCACCTTGGCAAATCCGACGCCCCAAGATGTCTATAGTCGGTAAGGGCTGGTTGGGTATCCCGGGTGTAGAGGGCTCCAACCGGCCCGAAGAAGTTCAATTGGTCACCTCCACCGCATAAGCATTCTGTGGGCGTTCCATCGGCAGTATAGGGCGAAGAGGTTCCGCTGGCTCTTCGCAAATAAAACTTCAGCGCCCTCGGATGATGTGGCCATACCAAGTGCCCCATAAGAGCAGACTTGTCCGGTCTTTATCATGAGCTCTGATCATCGCCATTGCCTCCTCATCCGACGGCGATTGTGGAAAGGCGGCATCCGAGCGGGTGTAAGGGAAATAAGGAAGAGAGGCCATTGTTCCTGAAATAAGGAAAAGAAGAAGCATTAGTGAAACCCGTGCACATATATATATATATATATATAACAACAAGAGGAAACGACAAGATATCTGTCTTGCGGGACCACTGCCTACAAAACACATGGACCCACAAAATCGATATGGCGGCTCACTAATGATGAGACAGGGAAATCATTGTGAGAATCAAGAAGATCCTCAGTAGACAGACATTAGAATTCAAACAATTCTTGGGAAAACAAGTTCTGTTAAGTTACCAACAAATTCAAATTTGTGCGAATAAGGGTAAAACCCTATGAAAAGATTTTCAAGAACACCAGGGAATAAAATTCCCAAAGGGTCCTTCTGATCTTTCAGAGTCCTCCTGATCTTTCAGAGCTAAGCTCTTCGCTTTAGGAATTAAATTCCTTTTTTATATGATGGAATTAAATTCCAGAAACTCATAAAAAACATATATGAGAAATAAAATCCCATGAATCCTCAAAAACAGAGGTGAATGTTCGAGATATGGAAGTTTACTGATCAAAGATCACATCTTTGGATTCCTAAGTGAATGGGTTTCTAAGGAGAACAAAACTTTCATGATGGATTTAAAATCCAGAATTTTTTTGTTCAAAAAGAAAAGTCTTTTAATGATGTGCAGGATATTTACCTAAAAAGGGTTTTCTTTTTTACAGAGTTTAACTCTTGGATTCCAATGGCAGAGAACTAAGCTCTGAGGAGGAGAATTAAATTCCTAAAGAAAACGAAGGAAGAAGAAGAAGATGAAGGAAACAATGGCTGCAGAAGAAACTAAACCCTCGCATTTATAAGACGTGACAAGGGCGGTTCATCTCCCCGTCCCCTAGGCAATCCAACGGCTGTAAAGGTGACAGCGTTGCACTCACGTGCAAACCACGTGAGAACAACGCTGTGGGGGCATTTGTTCCCTTATAAAAAATGAATAATAAATAAAAGCAGCGGGAAAAAGTCCCCAAATGGAGCATCACATGCCCATACGTGATAGGTGCTGCACTTGACAAACTAAGCTGAAACTGGGCCTCACGTACAGACACGTGATCTCTTTATACAAAGTATATAGGCGCCTGAATAAAGCAAACAATTGGCCAGAACAAAAACTGACGTGATAGCACGTGACGCTCTTTGATAGGCTTAATTTGTTGGGGTCACGTGCTACACGTGATGGGCTCCTATGCCTTCTGAACCGATAGAATTAAATTCTAATTAAGAGGAATCAAAACCCCTAATTGGAAAATATTTTCTTAAATCTTTCCAAACAAGAAAGATTGTGCTATGTAAATCAGAGCACCGTTGGATTAAAAATCCAATGGTGATTAAACATCACCAAGATACAGAATAAGTTCTGTATAGGAAAATATTTTCCCAATCTTGTTAAAAACAAGAAAGATGTCTTCTGTAAAACAAAAGCCCTTGGATCAAAGATCCAATGGTGGGATAAATTCCCAAATCAATTAAAGATCTTTCAATGAGAGATTTCCTTAACTGATTCAACAAATCAGCTTCCCCTATATAAAGAACCCAAAACTTCAAGTCTTGTGCAGAGGAACCCCCCCCCCCCCCCCATAAACTTCAAGTTCAAAAATACAGAAAACAGAGAGGAAAACCACTTGGTAAGCAAAAACCAAAAGAGAATTTAATTCTCAAACCAAGAGTTTAACTCTTCTCAAAGAACATAGTTCTTCCTCTGGTTGGGATCTGCAGAAGCAGATCTCCCTACAAGTTGAGAATTTAATTCTCATCGGGGAGATTCTGTTATGTAAATCCAAACCTAGGGGAAAGAGCTAAGTTCAAAGAATTTAATTCTTACCAAAAAGATATAGGAATTTAATTCCTCTGATAAAACTAGGATTTAACCCTATAAAAGAATTTAATTCTTATAAAATAAGGGACCTGAAATTCACAAAACTTAGATCCAAAGCTCCATGCATATTAGTGTTCAATGCTACACAATAAAAGCTCACGTGTTCCCACATGAGCACCTTTGAAGAACAAAAAAGGGAAGATTGAGATCTAGCCACGTGACCCCACGTGAAGTGCTCAGCACTTATAAAAGAGAATAGGAGAATAAACCCTATTTTGGGGCGCCTCACTTGATCCCACGTGACCCCTGAGAAGTGCTCAGCACTTATAAAAGAGAATAGGGGAATAAACCCTATTTTGGGGCACCTCACGTGATCCCACGTGACCCCTAAGAAGTGCTCAGCACTTATAAAAGAGAAAAGGGGAATAAACCCAAGACAGTTCCTATTCTGGGGTGCCTTACGTGATCCCACGTGACCCAACAATGCTCAGCACTAGAATAAAAGAATAAAAGAGGCAGCCCCCAACTTTAAGCGCTTTACGTGCCACACGGGGGCGCCCCAACTTTTAGTGTTTAACATTACTTCAAGCGCCTCACATGACCCCACGTGAGCGCCTCAAATTTTTAGTGTTCAACACTACTTCAAGCGCCTCACGTGACCCCACGTGAGTGCCTCCAACTTTTAGTGTTTAACACTACTTCAAGCGCCTCATGTGACCCTACGTGAGCGCCTCAACTATTAGTGTTTAACACTACTCCAACCACCTCACGTGACCCTACGTGAGCGCCTCAAAATTATTAGTGTTCAACACTACTATAAGGCCTCACGTGGGAGCACATGAGCGATGAGCATATACTGGTGTTTAACACCATAAGTGGCCAGCTTCAAACCCCAGATTGGCTAAGTCTTTCCTAAGATTAAATCTCTAAATAAACTGAGCTTCCATGCTCATGACTGATGACTCCTCAATCTGAAATCTGGTTCAAGAGTACATCTCTTCATACCTCTGATACATGTCGTTGTAATTCTTCAACGTCTTCAGAGATATGGAGGGTCCCAATAACCAATAACTTTTGGTGCATCCCCAAACGGTTAAACCTTACAGACTATGATGTCTTTAAACCGTATAGACTATGACGTCCTTAAACCAGAATATGATGTCTCTAAACCTTATAGACTATAAGGTCCTTAAACTCATGGACTATAATGTCTTTAAACCCAATGGACCGCAATGTCCCTAAACTAAAACAATAGAGTCCAAATGCTCTTTTGTTGGATCTAAATGATCATGTTGAGTAGATCTTAGTCTAAAATTAGACTAACGTATCCTCAACAAACGTTTAAGTTGATTTTAGTCTCAAATGAGATTAATGATCCTTAAACCCAACCCAAACCCAAATCTAAGAAAATACGGATTTGGATTAATCCATGCCCTACGGGCGACAACATAAATTAATCTCCGTATACAATCCACAGGCAACCAAAATTAAAACAAGCACACACGATACGAAGTGACCATCTGGAGAAGGAGAAAATGGTTACCGCGACGTGGTAACGTAATTAACTGCAGGGGCTTACGCCAGCAGGGAAGAACATCCCCACAATTAAAAACCCCTCACAATGAGGGGGAATCTGACGAAGTCTGCTAAAATGGCCGCATCCGTCTAAACCTCCGATACATTGTGCCATAAATCAACTTGGCATTTTCGGAGAGGTGGACGAATAAATCCAAATAGCATCTGCCCCCAAATTCAGGCAAGACATCTTCTTCCTGGTTTTCGGTGGAGATCAGGAGGTTCAGGATCATTTTTGATCCAACGAAAGAGCATTTGGGCTCTATCTTTTTAGTTTAAGGACGTTACGGTCCATTGTTAGTTTAAGGACGCTGCGGTCCATAGATCGCCATTTTTTGTGTGAGAGTTTAGTTTAAGGACGTTTCGATCCATAGCTAGTTTAAGGACATTACGGTCCAGAGCTAGTTTAAGGATATTGCGGTCCACGGCTAGTTTAAGGACGTTGCGGTCCGTATTGGGATGTGCTCGTCAATTTGGGAGTACACTAAAGAGTTGTTGGTTATCGGGATCCACCACCTCTCTGAAGACGCTGAAGAATTACGACATTTATCAGAGATGTGAGGAGATGTACCCTTGAACCAATGTCCGTTGGAAAATCAATAGTCGTGTTTGGGACTGAGACCAATTTGGAAAGTGGTAAGCACATGGGCTCGGTTGATTTGAATTAGGGACTTTTGGTCAACTTAGACTTAGCCCACTTAGTCTTTGAATAAAGTGTTAAACACTTGTTTGGGTTTAGTCCATTCTCTGTGCAAACAACGCTGAGCATTGATATGGGCTCTGACGCTCACCCTTTACTTTATCCTCTCTTTTTTTTATAGGGTGTTAAACACTTTTTATGGCGCCCACGTGCGGAACACGTGAGGGGCTAGGCGCTAGGCACTATTTGATGAGTGCAGAGCACTTCACGTTAAGCAGCGCCCACGTGATGGGCACGTGAGGCGCTTGGCGCTGAGCACCGCTCATTGAGTGCTAAGCACTCTTTATTTGGGCAGCGCCCACGTGATGGGCACGTGAGGCGCTTGGCGCTGAGCGCCAACTATTGAATACTAAGCACTCTTTATTTGAGCAGCGCCTACGTGAGGGGCACGTGAGGCGCTTGGTGTTGAGCGCCAACTATTGAGTGCTAAGCACTCTTTATTTGAGCAGCGCCCATGTGAAGGGCATGTGAGGCGCTTAGCGTTGTTTCTTTCTTTGTGCATTTTTTTGAAGATGTTCAATTCTCTGTTCTCCCCTGGATCTTCGATCCTCAAGAACAAATTCGTCCATACGAGAATTAAATTCTCATTTGTGGAAGACTTGTCTCATGGATCTCGGATCCAGGGGAAAGAACTATGTTCTTTATGAGGGTTGAACCCTTAGATATGCAGATAAGATACTATGATCTCTATTATCTTTATTTACCTTGAAGAAAGTTCTTCTTCCTTCATCTCTCTTAAAGCTTCTTCTTTTTTTTCTTGCTCTTCTTTTTTTTAAACTTGAAGTTTATGGGGATTCTTTTGTTTAAGACTTGAAGTCTTGGGGTCTTTATATAGTGGAGGAAAGTTTGTTGATTTAATTAAAGAAGTCTCTCATTGATAGATCCTTAATTGATTTGGGGATTTTATCCACCGTTGGATCTTTGATCCAAGGACTTCTGTTTTACAGAAGATATTTTTCTTGTTTTTAAAAAGATTGGGAAAATATTTTCCATACATAGCTTATTCTGTAGCTTCGTGATTTTTAATCACCATTGGATCTTTAATCCAACGGTGCTCTGTTTTACAGAGCGTAATCTTTCTTGTTTAGAAAGATTAGAGAAATATTTTCCCATACAGAGCTTATTCTGTAGCTTGGTGATTTTTTAATTACCATTGGATCTTTAATCCAACGGTGCTCTATTTTACAGAGCGTAATCTTTCTTGTTTAGAAAGATTGGGGAAATATTTTCCCATACAGAGCTTATTCTGTAGCTTGGTGATTTTTAATCACCCTTAGATTTTTAATCCAACGGTGCTCTGTTTTACAGAGATTAATCTTTCTCGTTCAGAAAGATTTGAGGAATATTTCCTCAACAGAATTTAATTCTGTATTTTGATGATTTATCATCTCCGTTGGATATTTGATCCAACGGCAGAGAACTTTTAGTTCTGGCGTCGGCGCCCTTGTGCGGGGCATGTGAGGCACTGCCTCAGAGTTTTTTCCCTCGTGCGAAGCACGTGAGGCGCTGCCTCGGAGTTTTTAACTCTCGGCGCTGGCGCCCTCTGCAAGGCATGTGAGGCGCTGCCTCAGAGTTCTTAGCTGTCGACGCTAGCGCCCTCGTGCAAAGCACGTGAGGCGCTGCCTCTTTTCAAATTTTGAACAGAGCCTTGCTCTTCTATTATTGGGGGGACACAGCTGAACCGTCAGCTCGATCCCAGCTCAGGCCGAGACGCCGGCTCAGAACGGGCTCAGGCCAGCCGCTAGCTCCGAGCCGTCGGCCAGAGCTCGGCTCAGGCTGAGCCGCCGGCTCGGTGCCCCTAGGCCGACCAATTGGCTCAAGCACGACTCGAGCTGGCTCAAACTGAGCCATAACCCCCATTTTTAATTAAAATTTTTAAACAAATCTAAAAAAAAATTAGAATCTTTCTAAAATATTTTCTTATCACAAAAAAAATCAACTTAAAAAAAATTCTTACTAAAGAGAATATTTTCTGTTATGTCTTTTGAGAAAATCTTTTGAAAAAATATCAAAATAATACAGAAAAAATCCCTAATGATTGTTAGCATATCAACAAAAATAGAATTTCAAAATTAGGGTTAGGGTTTTTCCAGCATGGTGGCCGCCATCAATGCAAAAATCACGGTGCCGTCCTCTAACTTGAAAAGAATAATATTTAATCTCGACAATAATTAATAACAATGCCAAACTTGATTTTACAATAATTTTTAGAACAAAATTATCAACTTTTAAAATCACAAGTTAAATTAATTTGGGAAGATCACAAGAAAGTCTTTAAAAATATCATGCATCTTTATGGATCATAAAAATAAAATAAAAATTTAATTTTTAGGACGGATCATAAAAAGGGCTTAAAGCGTCTTCCTTTAGATCAAATTAAAAATAAAAACTTTAATGATTTAAGACACCTAAACATGATAATCTTATAGAGAGAAAGATCAGAATCCTTTTAGGGCTCTGATACCAATGTAGGCTAACGATGATATATGACCAGATCTTAGATCTATCCATAAAATCAGATCCATTGGAGGATTAACATAAATACAGCGGAATCAAATATATAACTAGTGGTCTACACGAACACTAGGATTTTGCAAACCTTAGCGGGGTAGAAGATCACCCTTATCGATTTGTGGATCTCTGATTTTTATTCCTTGCGTGTTCTTCTTCCCTCTTCGCAATGGTCGGCAAGAGACGATTACAACCTTGGTCGAAAATCTCTCTTGTTCACCACGGCTACTACTATATGGAAAAAGATGAAGAACCTAAAAAACCATAATTTTCTCTCTTGTTCTCTATCTCATATGAAACCCTAGATATATTGATTACCAACCCTAGCCTTTGAATGCATATATATATATATATATATATATATATATATATATGAAAGGGCAAGACAACGGACGGCCTAGATTACATCTTGGAAGCCAAGTCCTAATAGGACTTGGTCTTCATTAATTGGCAGACCCCACCTACTCGATTAAGTAGGCCCAATGCCAACAGTGATGTTCCAGGCCGTCGCTATAGGCCCTGCAGATTTGCTATGGTAGACTGAACCTGATGACTGAGGAGTAAATGGGGCTCGTAATTTATAATATTTGTCATGTTCTATTTTTTATCCTTATATTCTATGTTTAGTAATTTTTCACACACACACACACACAAAAATATACCTTAATATTGGCTATTCATTTGATTCATTACTTTGGTTGCATAAGTTGTTCGTATAACCTTTACTTGTTGAGTTGTGATTTGCTCGTTTAATAACTTATCAGATTAGCATGAAGTTTTCGTGCTAGAAGTGTACCTTGGAATGCTAGTTTATCTTCATGGACGTATGACTAGGCCTGGCTAATGAGGAGAACGAACCGTGAGTCGCCCCGCTCCGCCTCATTGCTGACTTAGACAAGTCAACGAATTGACTCATCTCGTCGCAACGAATCAGGCAAGGCGAGTAGGTTCAGAAAATCACCGGAGCCGCCTCGTACGCATTCGCCTCGTCGAAATTGTCGAATTACCTCGCTTCGCCTTGTAAATCGTTCGAAATTGTCATGAATTGCCGTGTCGACTCGCCTCGTCTCGACCCGTCAGCCGACTCGCCATGAAATCCGCATCCAACGGTACAAAATGGCTAGGAGCTCTAAGATTCGCTTCGCTTCATGACGCCTCACCTCGGATTCACCGCCTAACTGTCGAAACTCACCTCGTATTCGTCTCGTCTCATCTTGGGAACCAAAGCCAACGGTAATGAACGAGAATATCGAGGCGAGGCGAGGCGAATCGCATCGCCTCGCCTTGTAACTGTCATAAAGGGCCAGGTTATTTAAAAAATTTAAAAACCCTATAAATACCTCCAAACCCCCATTTCTTCACATTTCAAATCCATTTCTCCAAAATTAAAATAATTACCCTCTCTCACAAAAAAATACCATCACCCCAAAAATACCATCTCTCAAAAAAATACTCTCTCTAATTTCCAAGTTTTGAAGAATAGAAACTTCGATCCTCCAACGGTCCGACTCTGAGTTTTCGAATCTCCGAGCTTTCGACCGACTCATTCTAAATTTCTACTCTACTGTTATTCTGAAATTCTTTTCTCTTTCTTATTTCTTGTTTTTATTTTATTGGCTCTCTTTTGTGGTTATATTGGTATTGCCGGTTTTGTTATGTTTCGTATTTAATTTTTTAATTAGTTAAAATATTAATATAGAGGGTTCATTCGATACACATCAAACCTAAGTTCCTCATCCCGAAATAGAAGCACAAGCAGAAGAATCCACACTATATCTAGAGAAGCTAAAAAATGTGTGACCAGTAATAATGTTTGGGAGCACTATAAAATTGAATTTAAGGATAGTGTTAGATACGCAGTTTACAAATATTGTGATAATGCATATAAACTTAAAGGCGGTACCAACATCGGTACGTTGCATAAACATGCAAAAAAACACTTAGAAGCCTCGGCCGATTCCTTCTCTACATAATCACAAATTGGTTTCGCCAGTCAAGTTCTTTTTCGATATAATCAAGATTTAAATGTTTCAGAAATGACAAGATTTATTATGGTGGATGAACAAATTCTCGAATTCGGAGAAAGCCAAGGTTTTGAGTGGTACGTTCAAACGGCATTGTAATCGGCATACAAAAGGGTTCCGAGGACTACGCTTAAAAGTCGTTGTTTTAGTTTCTACAATGACGGTAAACATGTATTAATTGCTACTCTTGCTTCTTTAGATACCAGTATTTCATTAATTTCTGATTTTTGGACCGATGAAAGGGAACTTCACTGGATTTGTGTTACTGCACATTGGATAGATTCTAACTAATATTTGCAAAAAAGAATTATTGCTTTTAAACAATTTCAATTCCCTAGTGCTTTTAATATAACTTCTGAAATTAGATCTATTTTAGAAGAATATCATTGTGTAAATAAATTTTTTTATTTTTTTCGATAATGCTAGCAACAATAATGTCGCTGTTGCTGAACTTATCTTGATATGCAAACCAATTTGCAATGGTCGCTTTTTTCATATTTGTTGTGTATTTATATACTTAATCTTGCTGTACAGGATACATATACTTTATGTAGTTCAAATATTCAAACAATTAAAAATGCATGTAGGTTTATTAAAAGTCCTGAAAAAAGAAATCTGAATATAAAGCTAGATACCAGGCTCAAGGAATAAGGCTGTCTCTTAGAAAAGATATGGACACTAGGTGAAATAGTACATATGACATGTTTTGTGCTGCATCAAAGACAGCCGAAATTATTAGTAACATGTAGAATGGACAAATGCCTATAGAAAACCACTTAACAGAGCATCATTAGGCGGTTGCGAAAATTTTTAAAGATTTTCTTATGACTTTTAAAATAGCAAGCAAACGATTTTCTGCTACTTATACCCTTATTTCTCATATTCTTGTCTCTAAATTGTATAATATGGCTCAATGTTTTGCTGGTTACTCTGATAATCCATTACTTCAGCCAATTATGCTTGTTGTGCTAACTAAAATTTCTAAATATTTCTCTGAAATTCCAATTGTTTAATATTTATGTTCTGTAATGGACTCCAGAATTAAATTAGAAGGTTTGGAGGCTCTTTTAAACAGGTTCCATGGATGCATAGGGCATAATGTAGATATTGATATTTAGTTAGTACCGTTATAGACATATTTTAGATAAAGTGTTTGATTTGTATGTTGCATGATCTTCTGCTGGTAAGACTAGTAGACCACCGGCCGCAACCAGTTCACATGTTTCGATTCCAGCTTAGCACTTATTCAACAGAAGAAAAAGGCATGATGCCACGTGGCCTCATCATTGTCATCTTTAAATGAGTTAACAATATATTTACAAACCGAGTCAGACATGGATTATACCATAAATGAGTTTGATATTTTAGCCTAGTGGAAAAGCCACAGGTATTTGTATCCAGTGCTTTCTACTATGGCCCATAATTTACTAACCATTCCAGTGTCCACGGTAGCGTCGGAAAGTTCTTTTAGTACAGGTAGCAAGATATTAAGCAAGAAGAGATGCAGTTTGGCGTACAACATAATAGAGTGCATGATTTGCTCACAAGATTGGGAAACAACAGTTGTTAGGAAACAAAATGCAATCACTTTGGAATCAGATTATCTACTTGAGGAACTTACAGGATCGGATGAGACCAATGCCGAAAGAGGAACCACAACCGGCACCGATGAGTAGTGAGTAGGATCTGTAATAGTAGAAAAGGAACTACGTAGAACTGATTCCTTCTCATTGAGCTCAATATTTAGGAAAGATACGTAGGCAGCTCGAATGGGTTTGGTCTCTAATATAAAAAAACAAATTGTATTATGAAATTGTAATTTTATTTATTTTCATAAAAATTTCGGTTCAACTTTTGATTTTCTTAATTTTTAAGTTTTTTTATAAAAAAAATTCAGCAAAGCCAAACGAGTTGACTCGCCTGACTCATGTGAATCGCCTCGTCTCACCTCGCGATTCGCCTAGGCGATGCGGCGAGGCGAGTAGGTTCCGGTGTCGGTGTTAGTGATATGTATGCCCTAGAGGCCATTATTGTATATTAAGTGGATGCTTGGACACACACACACACATATATATATATATAGGACTTTCTTGCTCGACATGATAGTATGCTATCTGGTTGCACTTTATCTTAACATGTTCACATATATTATTCTGCCTCTCTGATACATGTTGATAAAACCCTCAGGATATTAGCTTGAGACTAAGATGCAGATCATACTAGTGGGGCTTGTGTAGTCCGCAAGCACATCCTTTAACCGTTCCTAGTCGAGAGAGTATCAAAACAGGGTATCGATATTCCAGAGTAGACTAGTGTGTACATTTCTTGACCCTATATGGGGGCAATGGTTGATGCCACAACCATTGGTGTTTGACATCAAAGATTGTATACATGTGCTCATTAAAGAATGGGTACACCGAACAGGACTCGCCGAGAACTCCTAGATGGTACCATACCTATCATCAGATAGCAGTTCTCTGATGACACTTATACAGGTTAGTCTGTAGACCCGAGATCGTCATAAAGTCTTGTGTGATTCCCACTGTGCTTTGATTTCCTCCCTACCATGGCTCAAAGGAGTCATGAAAACAGGTGGATTTTAGGTACAGTCCCGAGTCATATGGAGGCAATGAGCAATAGAAGGGGTTTCGTCTCTCTCGGTATAGGGAGTTGATGTTGCGCTATGCTCGATTGGCTATAACAGCAAGTCCCTGACCAGGGCTGATGAGATTCACTGATAAGTGTTATCAGTAGTTTCTCGAACGGTTATAAGTCACACATCGGCATGACTTATCAAGTTACCGGGGTCTGACGATTCCACCCCTAGACTCGATATGCGACATATCAGACGAAGAGACCAGACTGTACGGTAAGTGTTGCTTATAGGCTTTGTGGTAGTTTGGACAAGCTTGCTTGTTGATCTTCTATTCGCTCAATGCCTGGGTAGCCGTTACGTCCAGCTAGTACCGCTGACGGCTTGTAGGTGACTGATGTGATCATTACCTACTGCTGGCGTATTGATGAGTATTTAGAGTCCCACATAGAGGTTTCTTAGCTCAAGCGAAACGAAATAGGACACATATGGTGATATGTGCAGGAGCTTGATTAAATACTAGTATGTGATACCGTATTCTAATCTCGCGATATTTGATATTGGTTAGGTTATATGTGATATAACCGGATTGTTGAATCAAGTGTTGATTCAATGATATGTTATATGTATATATATATTTGATACTGACCGGTTATATATGATATGACCGGATTATTGAATCAAGTGTTGATTTAATGTAGTATTGAATATTTGTTGTTATATGTAATATGACCGGATTATTGAATCAAGTGTTGATTTGATATACATATAAATAATATAAGTCGGTTATATATGATATAACCGGATTATTGAATCAAGTGTTGATTTAATAATTTAATATATATTTATATATGATATATTTATATATTAAATAATATTTAGATCACTAAAGTTTTTATTCTCTTGTTATATATATAATTGTGTGTGTGTATATATATATATATTTATTTATATATAAAATTCTTTTGGGTCATGGTAGATGATCATTGAATATGGGTGTATGAGACTCACACTAAGGATAAAGATAATTTGGGTAATTATTTATTTAGAGTAAATTCAAAATGAAGTGGAAATGAGCATGGCTTAGATACTTGTAGAAGTATATAGAAACCATGATCCATCCCACTAATTTTTGTTTTAGTCTAGATGTTTTTCTCATCCAACTCTCATCTTTAAACTATGGTTCACTCTCTCACTTCACTGCTTGAAATTTTTCCTCATCCAAGTTCATCATAATCCTTTCTAAGTTTTCTTGAGTTGGAAAAGAAAAAGAGAAAAGAATTTCTAAAGTGAGCAAAATTCATACTTCATCAATCTATTCTCATCTAGCCCATCAAATTAGGTTGTTTGCTTCACTAATTACTTGATTAGTAAAGAGATAGCTTGAGTTAGAAAAACTTCAAGGTGGATCATTTTCGGTCTCGAAGAAGACGAAGCAAACTCATTCCTTTCACCAAGTGGAGCTTAAGAAGAGTTCTAGAGACTACTACTTGGAGCTTAAGGACTACTACTTAGAGTTTTAGAAGTGAAGGACTTGGTCTACAAAGATTGTAACCCTCTTCACTTAGTATAGAACTTATTTACTTACTTACAAACCCTAATTCTCTAGTTCGATTCTAGGTTAGTGTAGCTTAACACTCTGGATTTTTTAAAATTGCATACTTCATGCTTATCTAAACCTAGTGGTAGTGCTAAGACACACTTTTCAGTCGGCACTGTTGATCTCGCCTCGCTTAGTCGGCAAGGCGAGCCAACTCGCCTCGTGTCTCTTCATGAATTGGGCGAGTCGCAAGGCGAACTGCCTCGATTCGGTTTATTAGCCATGCCTATATATAACCTCAAATTATCAGTGGTGATTTATGGATTGGGATATTAAAAATTTGAAACTGTTCTTTTGGGAAGCTGAATCGGTTTGGTTTATATTGATTATAAATTGCCGGTTATGAAAATATAGTTTTGCGTATATTCTTGACAATTACAGGTAGGCTAGGTCTTGCGATTCCTTTTGAGTGGAGGATTACGGCCAGTTGGCCACGCTGGTCTTGGAGCTTGACAAATCCTGACCCTAAATAGAAATCCTAAACCAAACCTAATTGAAACTAGTGAAACCATAGATCAAGACTCTAAACTAAATCATAATCCAATCTCAAAATGAAATCCAAATTTCTAAAATGCAAATCCAAGTCTTTTTTTTGGCGTGGTGGGGGGAGGGGGTCGAGAACGTTGGATCTCTGAATAAGAAAATTGTGGCTAGGAGAGGGACTTTACAGGTAGATATAGGTCGGAACTACTTCGGAGTTGTTGGAGTTGTTTGGGGTCCGCCGCATATGTTATAAGAGTGATGTGATCTAAAAAATTAGAGTTATTTTAATCCAATTAGATTTTAGATGGAAAAAAATTATAGTTAAAGGGGAGCAGAATAATGGTTTTTAAAGTTAAAATATGGTGATTTCTTACTTTTGAGCAATGAGTGATCATTGTTCTTGCATTTTAGCCAGAAATAACCACACACTTAAACAATTAACTACAATGTTTTTGTGTTGCGCATTCACATTCAGAGAACATGCATTTGTAATGTGAAGATACGTGGATTAAGATTGATTAGGTGAATCTACGCTTTTAGACCATGAGATTTAAGATGGACTATGAGAAAATTCCTATTTCGGCTTTCTATTAAGATAGAGAGAGAAAGAGGGACCACGCTACACTCAATAGGATTTGGAAACAAATCAGATCAAGTTTTTAGTCTTTAATATGATTTAAGATTTGCGTAAACAAAGATATTGAAATATATAAAAGTTTCTCTTCAGAATTAATTGTACAAATCCCAAAATGGATCTAACAACTAAACCCTGATAGAAACATAATCTATCTGTTTACTAATTAGGGTTAGCTAGCTCATGCAATAACGCCGATATGTATTTCCTCTCCAAAGCGAGCGGTCATCAGTTAGATTTCATGGTGTAATTTTCATTATTTTATTGGGTTAATTTATGATCTCATCATATTTAAAATATAAAAGAAATGTTTTTCTAATAGTTTTGTAAGACAGGTCGAATTATTTTACCTTATGCAAAACCGTATCTGAAACGGGCCGGGTTCATACTCTAACTAAATCCAAACCTGACCCGTCTCTAGCGCCGCTTCACCAACACTATAATAAAGGTCGGCTTTTGACCCCCGTGACTTCCATCAAAAAAATTCCCAATCTTTTCCCCAAATCTCTGCCGAGAGATCGAAAGGGCCAAGCCCTAATTTCTCCTTAAATTCCCCCTAAATTTCCCCAATTTCTTTCAATTTTCATTCGAAAACCGTAGTTTTCGTGGATCTTGAGCGTATCTTCTGCGGATCTGGTGAGTTCTATTCTCGGTCGACCTCTTATTTGGAACCCTAGGATTCTTGTGTCGTTTTTTTCTGTTGTAGCCTCGTAGTATTAGTGTAATTTGATTGATTTGTAGCTGCAGGTGTTACAATTTGTGTTTCTTTTTGGGTTGTATATCCTTTTTGGGGAGGAGATGAGGGTCTTCGAGAATTAAGGTTTTCGTTTGAGTTTCTTTCATCTCTGTTGATTTTGTATTCAGGTGTTAGAAATTCCTTTATATGATGAAAAATAACCAAGAATTAACAGTGTAGTTCTTATGTTGCATATATTTGCAATTTAGAGCCAATGTAGGGGAAAAGAGAACAATTTGATGAGGTTTTTCCCCGGGCTAGGTATATGAATTAAAAAGCTTGAATTTTTGAACTAGATTTGGTAAATTCTTTATATCTTTGATAGGAATAAAAGAGTTTTGTGAAAGATTTTGTATTATTAAGATGATTTGATAAAAGCCAATCATTGGTACTTGTACGCACTAGGCAAAATATTTCTCTTACAGGAAATCTCAAAATACAATTTGAGAAAAAATAGCATAATGAGTAAGAAAGCTAATTTATTGACATGAAATTATAACATAATGAACTCAAATATTATTCATCAATGGAAGTTAGAAGTATAAACGGTCAATGGACATTTTTTTTAATTAATGTCACAAAATTAAAGATTGTTATTGGCAATTTATATTGTTACTCTTATGCTAATATTTCCTTTATCTTACTCTACTAAAATGTCTTTTCATTCTGTAATTAAACTTGTGAATATTAGGAGGTGTCATATACTTTTTAATTGCAGTTAGTACTATTACACTGATGTTTAACAATCGGTCTGCATTTCTGGGATGCAAATTTAAAGAAAAGGTTGATGAAATAGTAGTTGCAGAACAGAATATCTTACGATTACTCTGTTTCTAATTGGTAGGATAAACAAAATGTTTTCTTTACTTGGAGGGTGTTGTAGTTGGTAATAGTTGTATGTCTGTGCGCACGCCCGTGTCTTGGGGTGGGGTGGGACTGTAGTTTTTTTTGGGGTGGGGGTTGGTGGGTGGGAGTTGAATTGCCACCCTTACTTGCCTCTGCCAATTGGAGTAGCAAACATAGAGCTATATACTTGCATGCTCCTTTCATCCTCAATTATTTTTCGATGTCTCATTACATAAGAACTGTATACCTAACTGTTGCTTTGTAATTTTTATGCATATTGCATGGTATGCTTAAAATGTTATTATTTGGGTTTGTAAAAATTTATGCATTTTGAACTTTATATCTTATTTTTGTTTGAATAGGAAAGTTCATTTATTATCTCATGCTGCTGGCATTTTTTCCTTCTTGATATTTGGAAGTGTTCAGCTGTCATTTCTTTTTTTGTTGTCCTTCATCTGCCACTCTTTCAGAACTCCTATTTACTTTATGCTTAATGATTTTATAGATGGCAGCTAAACCTTTAACAACCGAAGCAATTGCCTTTACTGAGAAGAAAATGGACATGACTCTTGGTAAGTATGTCACAACTAGTGCAGTCTGTGATTTTTCATATCCTGTGAAAAGCTGGATAAACTGAGTGCCTGAAATTCTTTCTAGACGAAATTATCAAGATGACAAAGAAAACAACTTCTAAAGAAGAAAAAGCTCCAAGGCGTCCGGTGAGTAGTGCATGTCATATTTCTGATTTTGTAAACAAATATTAGTATGCCAGGGAATACCTTAAAGTTAGTTTTCTTGTTGACAGATCAAAAGTCAAGGATTCTTGAATAGCATTGCTGCACAGCGTAACAATAGGGTCTGGAGCTTTATGGATTCTAGATCATCAATTAGACAGGTGAGATAGATGGCTGCATGTTTTAGTCTCGTCACTGGATTTACATATCATGTTCAAATCGTTCAATTAGCCGTGTTATGTTTATAGGGTGTACTAGCGCAGAGAAGATCAAACTTTCGTGGGAATCAATTTCCATTAACAGCTAATGCTGCAAGAAGGGCTTCTGTGATGCCTGTTCGCAACATGGCTGTGATGCCTTCACATAACATGACAGTCAATCGGAATAAACTGAGGTATGCTATATTTCCATCTAATGTATGACTACATTATGCCGATTTTGTTGTTGGCTATTAGAATAATGATTATTGATGGGTCTATATCTATCTCTTCAGGTAATCTCTGTAATTTTCTGTTTGATGGGAAAACATCCATGTACATGCAATCTCATTTTAGCGGTTCTTTTTTTGGGGACATTGAATTGTTAGATGGGCCGAATCTAAGATCACCTTACTCATGAGAGTTGTCTCATTGTGGTCCTTGTTTGGAAATTTCGGTGTATTCAGTTCTCGGTGTGCAAGGCATAGTGTTGTTTGTTAATGACTTGTGCAAGAGGGAACACTACTGATATCCTGATGGCTCTCATGTTTCTTTGTGATACATTAAAAATTCTGGCCAGAGAATCAGTCAAACTGGTAATTGAACTGCATTGTTGTCATGAATTGGCTGTTAATGTTTACCATGTCCTTTGGTCCCTTAAGCATACCAACATCATCGACTGATAGATGCACACTTAGTAGGTGCTTCAAATTTCAGAAATTTTTAGGGCCATCGTTCACCTAGTATTACTGTATGCATATCAGCACACATTAGCTACTCACATCATTTATGAGCCTGGGAAGACATACTTATAGTGGTACTGCTCAAGATACTTCACATTGTGGTGAAGGGATTTTGGCTATGGCATGTTTTTCCGTAGGCCTTCTTTTCTTGGATGTTGAAGCTCTTTTCTTTGGCAGAAGTTTTCTATACTGCAAACTGTGGTCGATCAAATTACCTTCATCTCAACATATTCGACGATTTCCTTACCTATTGTTGGTGACTTTCTAACGACTTCTTTTTCAGTTGTCCTGAACTTGTTGTAATGAGGCTTTTATTAAGCCATATCATTTATCTTATAAACTGACCTAATTTATGGATCAAAGTATCCTCGTTGCTTTCCAGTCAGGCTACCATGGAAGGATAACTGTGTAGATGGTGTTCCAATGAGGCAGTCATTAAATGATTGGGAGTCCTTGCAATTTCTTGAACCTAGTTTGTTTCAGAATTGTTTTGAGTTCTATGATGCGTGTTGATCCATATATCCTTATACGAGTTATGGATGGATAATAACATCTCAATTGTAGAGGATGGTTGTCTAATACTAACTTCTTCAGTTTCTTGGCAAGCGTGTTAATAATCGAGAGAGTGCATATAATTCGTAAGCATTTGATTGTGTTCCTTTGTCCCAAATGGTGAAGTAAACAGAATCAAGTACCTTGTTCAAGCAGGTTATATCTACTGGGGGAGTGACATTTCTGTTCATGAAAATTATCTGAGGAATTGAGCAGTGCAGCTAGCTTCTTGCATTGTGTGGATTGTCACCTTGTTGCAGCATCTGAGTTTTGGCTATGTACGAGATAGTTTGATTTTTCAATACCTGTGCTAGGACTTTCTTTACTAGGTCTTCAGTCTCTTGATCATCCATCTCCGCTTTTGTTTTGTGATGCTGCATTACTGGAACGTGCATGGAAGAGTTCTGCTAAATGGTGCATCCTCGCCATTAGACGTCCTATTACAGTTGCCATTGAGTCTTAAATCTATGAGAGCTGGGCTGATGTTATCCAAATGTATAGTTCTTTGAATGAGTTTTGGATGTTTTGCATAAGCATGCTTTCCTCATGGAGGAGAAGTTCTTCAAGTTCAGGAATTCATTCATTTAATGAAGGGTTTGGTAGAGTTTTCTATTACGCCGTTTCATTATAAAATTTGTTTTCATGAGACGATGGTAAGTTTTCGCTAGATGACGGTAAGTTATTTCAAGCAGATTGCTTTAGTTGAGCCATCGAAAGGAGGATGATTCGCCTAGCTGACATTGTATTTATGCTCAGTATTAAGCAATGATTTTGTCTTATATTGGTTCCTGTTGGTAGAATGTAAGTTTTTTTTGTCAGTAATGATATATATGTTTTCCCCCCTTGTGTAGGCCTACTGCCCAAAGGAAAGCTGCTGATGGCAGAGTTGCTGGAAAGGTAATCTTAAGTCACATTTTAAGAATGTTCTATTAGGGGAGGCATAGCGCGTGTGCGCACACAGTACAATGATTCAAATATTGGCCATAGTGGCCGATATATTGGCCATATCAGGATCCTGGTGATACGGTAAAAGCTATATATTTTGGCTGATATATCGGCTGTGTATGATCTAGGAAAACCTATCTGATACAATTCCTATATCCGCTGATAACTGATATTTAACCTCCGGTAGCCTCAAATGATGCATTCTTTCTGTTCTAGCTTCCATGCTAAAAAAGTTTGGACAAAGTATGTTCTTTTTCTGAGATCTTCCTAGTAACAATATGTCAAATGTTACATCCTTTTCTGTTCTCGCTTCTCGCTTAAAGTAACAATATGCCAGCCTTTACACCTGTATCAGCCCGGCCTTTTTTTAATGTATAATTGACATGCAGTCTCCATGTTAGTCTTCTTGTAGCAAGTGCAGCGACAAATTTTGCATTACAAACTTTTGAGGATTAATTGCTCAAAAGCCCCTTACCACTTGTACCCGCCCACAAGTGATTTGTTATGTAAACACCCTTTGTTTTATCATCCCCAAAACCCATTAACAACACTCAATAGTTACAGCTCTAGAACTTGTTTTTATTGTTAAGAGTAGAATGTTTTTAGGGTTTTGATTGATGAATAGAGTCGTCTTTGCGCAAATAAATTGCTTGATTAGGTTTAAGTGCTGCCCGGTAAACTACAGGGGTGTTTTGTGCAACCTAATTTTGAATTTGTTAAAAAATAACTGCCTGTTGCTTATTGTGTCTTTCCTTTGACAGGAGCTTGCATAAGATTCCTCGAGGTTTCATGTTGAAGAATATGTTAATTAAGCCTTCTTGTTATAAAAGCTAATTATAAACCTTAAAAGTCTTGGATCAATTTAGGGCCTAATCATGCTGCCTTGTGCGTGTGTGTGAAATTACACAATAAAATATCCAAATTATATGGCGCAGGACTCAAATCCAAAGCAGAGGCCTCAGACTATGGATGCTCTCTTTGCAAATATGAAGGAGAAGAGGATGATGGTGTTCTCATCTCAGCGACCAACTTTTCAAGATTACAATCAAAATGCACCAAGGCATCATGCTCAGCAGCAACAGCAGTTACGTGGCGGCGGCAGAGGTGGATCTCTACCGCAACGACAGCGGCGGCAGCAGCAGCAGGGAGGTTTTAGAGGTGGAGCTCGCCCTGGGCGTTGGTGAGCACTCTTTGAATTGAAAACGTTCTCCATTGCATCATGGAGAACTTCTATGGTAGGATTGGAGCATCAGCTCATTCGATGTTGCATTTTCATTTGGTTTGCATGAGAAAAAAAGGAGAAGAAAAGATGTGTTTCTCCGCAGCAACGGTCAATGGGCTTTAAGTTTCTTGCTCAGCTTTTATAATGTAGCTGCATTATTTGTCAACTCTTTTGGTATTGCGTTGTTTCGAACCATTGTTGCCTTTGCTCTGAAGATCACTTTTTTTGTACATATTCATTTTATCTTGGTGAGTTGGAACAAGTGAAAATCAAATTTGGTTTGGCTTGTGAAGTGATCTGATTGGTTGCATTTTATGTTCTTGCCACGAGTCGGAGTTGTGTTTCGTTTACGGAAAAACACAACTCAGTAGATCACCTTTTTTGTACATGTTCTTTTTATCTTGGCGAGTTGAACAATTGAAAGCCAAATTTGTTTTGGCTTGTGATGTGATCTGTTTGGTTGCATTTTATGTTCTTGCCATGAGTCGGAGTTGTGTTTCGTTTGCGGAAAGCTTGTTGCATTAGTTTCAGCTAGGAAGATCTTTCATGGTAGTTTTGTGATGGATGCCAACTCTTCAATCTTATAGCTGAGCTGAGCAGCATTCGGGGAGTTCATTGCAAACTGCCTTCAGAGTAGGGGTATTAATTGAACGAGCAGGCTTGGATTCGTCTTGCTCGTTCATTCAAGTAACATTCAAGTTCGGTTCATTAATAAATGATCCGGGCTTGAGCTAAAAAGTTCATCCTGTTTATCTAAGCCGAACTCATCTGAACTTGAGTTGACCGTCGCTAGTTTGTTTATGGCTTGAGTTCAACTTGTTTTTGTATCACATCATATTTTATATATTTTAAAAACAATATTTAATTTTCAAAAAAATAGTTTATCCAAATTGACATATTTTCTATGGACTCTTACCTAGCGTCCAAACTAATAAAAGAGTACCCAAACTATTCTTTTTGATCAAAGGCAGGCTAATACCCTCCTGTTTCATTAAATAAATAAATTTTTTTATCGAAACATACATATCATTGTCTCCCAAAAAAAGAAAACAAAGAAAACAGAAAAAACAGAAAAAAAAAACCCTTTCCAAAGCAGTTTCACCACACGGCCGCCCTAGTTTGCAATCTCCTCCTCAGTCATATCCTCTACTATACCAGCTAAGGTCTGACCATAAATCCCTTCGCTCCTTCCACCGCTGCAATAACTTTCACTTTTTTCTTTGGCCTCCCGGCTGCTGCACTTGACCAAAATGCAATGTTTGATTCAACAATGCTGATCACATGCATAGTAGAATTTTTACCATTATTAAAAATTCTATCGTTCCGTTCTACCTAAATACCCCAACAAATAGCCGAAATAACTATATCCCAAATCCCGTGAAACCGTATGTCCAACCTTTGTCTCCATTGACTCCAAAGATCAACGAAGGTGTTAAAATGCGACCCATCCCTTATGTTACGAACAAACCTATCCCAAATTTGTTTACAATGACACATGACAAGAACAAATGATCCACCGATTCTACATCGACCGTGCACATTCCACAAAGTGTCGAGCCCTCCCACTTTTGTTTGCAAAGGTTATCTCTTGTCAATATCACATTATTATGAGCCAACCACATAAAGATCTTTAATTTAGGATTTAATTTAGGAGGTATAGAGAATTTCCAAATCTTCCACTGTTCCATCATTGTAATACCTCCATAATTTAGAACTTTATAAAACGAATTTGCAGAGAATGCATTTTTCGCCGTCCACTTTCACAATGGTTTATCCTCTCTCCCCCTTTCCATCGGCTTCCATTCTTGAAGATACCCAATTAGCGCACGACGTTCTTTTCGCTCTTGTGTTGACAAAGCCCGTGCGAATTATGGCCACCATTTATTTCCTCTCCACTGTAACATCACCGATGTCTCATTATTCTTTATCAATTCAAACAGCCCAGGATTCTTATCCTGCAACATTTGGTTTCCACAACAGTAATCTTGCCAAAAACTAAAGAGCTTACCATCGCCTATGGTGTAAGATATCCCCATGAAGATGACTTCCTTAACTGACATCACCCGTTTCCAAAAGCCAGAAGCCGTCGACATGTTCTTATTAGGTGTATTTATAATCCCTGCCTTGTAACCACAGGCTGCGCTAATACTCACCATCCAACATTTCTTGTTCCCGGCAACCCATCGCCGCCGCCGCCACTTGTCTAAAAGAGCCCTATTCATATCTTGAATATTCTTTATACCCAATCTACCCTCCTCCTTTGGCCTACAAACCTTTTACCATTTCACTAAGTTATATTTCCGTTTCTCCGCTGGAGCTCCCTCCCATAAAAACCCTCTCCTAATTCGGTCAATTTTTTTCAAAACCTACACAGATAGCAAATAAAACGACATAAAGTGTGTAGGCAGTGAAGTTAACACAAAATTAATTATCGTTACTCGGCCCCCGAATGACGAGCATCTTCCCTTCCACCCTTCCAATATGAACTGAATTTTATCGATAAATGGTAACAAATCTATCCTTTTTAGCCTCCCTGGCCGCAGAGGTAAACCCAGATATTTTATTGGGAAATTCTCCACTGTGCAATTAAAAATAATCGCCAAACGCTCACCCCACTTGTCACATCCCACTTCCCAAAATACGGAATACGAGGGGTGCCAGCCATGCTCCTACGATCAAGAAAAAATTCTGCCGTAGTCACATTTCGGCTTATAGCATTATGTTGTAATCAGTAATTATAGCACAAGTAATGAGAAATGCAGTCACTAATTCTATAAGAACAGATGTAAAACTAATCAGATAGAGTCAAAGAAAAGATAGCGCTGGCGTCGCTGATCTAGATATCCGTAATATCCTCGAGGTAAAGCAGGTCCTGATCTGAGCTAAATCCACTTCTTACTGATCTGAGCTAAATCCACTTCTCACTCTGAGCATGCATACTCAGGTCGTCAGAGCGACGCAATAGCAATATATATAAATACATATGTAATACGTGCAATGATGATAAACATGAAGCGGTAAACATGGATGTAATGACATGAACATGAAGTAACCGATACATGTAAACAATAAAAAAAGTGTATCGAATCAGTAATCAATGCAATGTCCATGTCACTAAAGTAATCAGTCTCTAAATATTAATATCCAAATCACTAAATCCATCGTCAGTCCAAGTGTGAGCGTCAACCACCGCAGAAGTATCCCCAACCCAAGCGTAGACCTCAAGGACAGAGGAATACGGGCCCGAATCACGTTCGCTAAGAATCAGAAATACCATCCATACAACTCTCAAAATCACTATATATGCCGGCAGTGGGACTTCTGAGATTTCGTTGATCGAACTCACACTTAAACTACCCCACACCCCGTGGTCCACATCAACACCGACCATGAATCCAAATACTAGTCGCTCCATGACAAGTCTATGCGAGAACTAGAGACAGGGTCTCCATCAAGTATGTCTCGATTGGTATCCAAGATAAATGGACAGTGCTCGATATCTTACTTATGACACTAATATAAGTGCTTCCATAACCGTCCCATACCAGTTATAGTTACACTTATATATGCCCTACAGGCGTCGACAATGCAATAACTAATTGGTTCCGCTGATTGTGTACAAGTACGTGTCACTTCACTTATTCATTCACGCTTTTACACTAGCGTACTTGCCATAATACAATCCCTAACATTTATCACTTGGTAATGTAATACGGTCACTAGGATATCAATGTATATGGCCCCTATTCAATGCGGGTATAACCGCCACATGATATGATAAGAATGCAATCAATTATGATACGATAAAATATAGCAGCCGGTGTCATACAACTTGAAAAATTTACTATATGTCACACATGCAGAATTAAGCAAAACAATATAAAAGGGGTAAGCAGTATATTTAATTATCTATACAGAAAAATTAGTTTCGAGTCAATCGGGTTTCAGATTTGCTAGTTATGGTCATTCCATTTTAAGTGTTCACTGCTGAAAATCCAATTTCTGAACTGGAAGTCCGTTTCGTAATACATTTTACTCCCTGTTGGGAGCATAATTAGGCGACTCTACTGTTCAACTAATTTTAGGGATATGAGCTAACTTTACATCTCAGGAGACGGATCAACAATAGTCATCTTGGTTTAGGAGTTATGGTCAGATTACTGATAAAGGGTGCAAGCTGAAATGACAGAAATCTGCCGTACATGTCATCCGTTTAAAATATGATTTAAATACCAAATGATACTGGAATTTAGTAAAACTGGTACCATTGGAAATATAAAACAATTTTATACGCAGAGGTAATTGTCTCTGCACCCTATCACAATTAAACATTACGGTTTCAGGTGTATAAAAGCATGTCAAGGGTAAGTTTCTGCTCTGGTCTGTAGTCCAAGGTCAGGTAAGTTCTTTGTTTTTGATATTCATAGGATGTATCTAATAGTAAAGATATATGTCATGTTAAATATTATGCAGTACCCTTCGCAAAGAACCCAAGCACGCCGCGATTGGATTTTTTTGGAATTACTTATGAATTTAATAGTGTCAAGTATTCGGTAAAACGCAAGTTTCGGTATTGAAGTTAGGACGTCACTTTATGTGTGAAAACGATATCGATTTACCACTAAATTTCTACAGAGTGTTTGTTAACTGTATTAGGGTCTAAACATCATAAGTTCCGCCATTTTATATTTTATTTTCGCAGAAGGTTCACATCAAGCACTTAACACCTCATTTCGAAACTATAGCGGATTTGGTTTATCCCACATACATGAACGGGATTCAATCCCTGTGAACTATATATATATATATATATATATATATATCAACCACGGATATTAGACTCATCATTTGTTCAGTTTGCCGTGCAACACACGAATACAGGTCTCCACATTTGTCAGACTCCAAGAAATATAATTAAGTTTCGATTATATATATAGCATGTAGAATGGCAGAGATTATGGCACGGTCACGGCACGATCACAGCGACAGCAACGATGATCTCGGGTGTGCAAAGGAGGTGGTGAAGGCTCGGGTCTAGCTCTGGACAGCGGGGAGCTTGATGTGAGTGTAGTGGCGATGACAGCGAGGGGCTGAGACAATGGTCGAGGGTGGCCGGCGACGATCCAGAGCAGCCTCGACGAAGAGTGGTGGAGATCAGGGTGCTGGGTTGCTTGTCGATATGGTGGCAAGGAGCTCGGGTTGGAAGCGGTGAAGACGATCGCCGACAAGGAAGGGGGCTCGGTAGAGGTTGGATATGAGATCCGGCCAGCGATGGAGGTAGCGAGTAAGATGGTCGCGGCTGGTCGGAGATAAGGGTGCAGTCGCAGCTGCGAGGTGGTGGCTCGCCGGTGATCTCGATGGCGAAGGAGGAGATGAGCTGCGATGGTGGTGGTCGCGGAGAAGTGCTCGGGATCGAGGTTGGTGCGCCGATGATGGGCATTAAGGAAGGAAGAAGAAGATGGAGATGATGGCAGTGGCAGCAGGTGCAATGGGGTTGAGTCACAGGGCTTGCTCAATGGAGGTGGCGTTGTGGTCAATGGTCAGCGGCGGTGAGGTGGAGGTGAGCTGTGGCAGCAGTCGGTCGGTGCAGTGAGGTCGATGGGGGATCTTGGTGGGTTCGAGCTCGTCGGCGGAGATGAGGAGCTCGAGAGGTGGAGCTTCGCGAGTGAAGAGATAGAGAGGTGAGAAGAGAGGGAGGGAGGCGAGGCAGACGAGGGGATCGAGGGCGGCTGCGGGGATCTCGGGGGAGCGCGAGGGAGGGGGAAGACGTGGGGGAAAACGTGGAGATGGGGACGAAGTCGCGGGGAGGAGCGGGTGAGGATTTGGGGGTAGAGATCTCACGGGGACGCCGGTGTAGTGGACGCGGTTGTCGTGGTCGTTGGGGAGCGGGTCTTGCGGGAGTGGGGCTCGTTATGCGGAGGCGAGGAAAAGACCGGGGAGGAGAAAAGAAGAGGAGAGGAAGAAGAAGGGAGTGGGGGTGTAACGGGTCGGGTCGGGTTCGGGTCCGTGGTAAGGTAGAGGGAAAAGGTTTTGGGTTTAGTTGAGGGAATTGGGCCGGGGCTTGAAGTGGGATTCATGGGCTTGAGCTTCGGGGTAGGAAAATAAGAATTAGGAAAAATAAAAGGTTAGGGTTTGGGTTTAGGAAAAGAAATATTTAATTAAATAAAAATTTGTAATTTTTTGGTTTTAAAAATACGGAAATTATTTAAAAGGAACTGGGTATTATATCATACCCCAATTATATAAAATTTTGTTCTCGAAATTTAAATAAATGATAAGCTATACAATACCATGCAAAAAGCAACAAAATGAAATACTACTATGCAACGGTTTACGTAAAAGCAACTAGATGAAAATAAATTATTTACATATAAAAAATAGAGTAGTTAAAAAAAACAGTCACATATAAGGACATAACTATTAATAGAGATGAACTATATATATACAAATACAATAAAAATAGAATGACAATAATAAACAATAATGAGGGTGTAACGTTTTGAAAATCATTTCGGTGAAATTTCAGAAAAATCGGTAAAATAAGGGGGTTTTCTGTAAAAAGTCAAAATACAAATATTTTTATTATAAAATTAAATATACATATTCTAGCTATATAATTGCTAGTATTTGGTGTTTATTGAGCCACATGTGAAATTTCAAATTTTCCGAAATTTTTTCCGAAATTAATTATTTTAATATTATTTTAAACCGTCACTAATACATTTAATTAGGGAAAATTATAAATTGGAATGGGTTGATACAAATTTTATAATTCATGACACACTAAACTGACATGTAAAATATTGTTTTTTAAATGAAATGGTTTGCCAAAACGGTTTAGAAAATATCGAAGAAAAATGGCTTAATCAGTGAATGTTGTGTTAATGGGAATTGGGGTAATACATTTATCTTTTTTCCTAACCCACATACCCACACCTCACCCTCTCTCCCTTTCCCCATATGGACGGCCCCACTTTGACAGCCCTCCCCCTCTCTCTCTCTCCAATCACCTCACGTTTGAAAAGAAAAGAAAAGATAATGAAAGAAAGTCAAAAGGGGTGTGGACTTTGTCTTTTCCTCCCCACTTTCTCCACCTCACTCTCTCTCCTCACACCCTCCCATTCTGGCCAAAATTCCTGCCTACAGCAGCAGCCCCTCCCCCCAAATCTCACCCCATTTTGCAAAAAAAATATCCACAAAAATCACTTCAAATCCATACAAATTCAACTCTAATTCCAAATCCAAGTTTTACCCATTATTCCTTGGCCTTTCAAGCATGGATCTTTGTGATAAGAGAGCATTTTGGGAGGCTAGATCTTAAGTTTGATCTCAAACATGTGAGGTATAATCTCATGCTTTTGTTAAATTTGTTGTCTAGTTGCTTTAATCAAACTTATTTAGTGAGTATTATGGTTCCAATTTTAAGTCTTGAAATTCAAGAGAAGAATTTGGATCATGTTAGGGTTGTAATAATTTGATGATGTTGTGATATGTATTTTAGCATCTTATGATATGCAAATCTAGTCCAGTAGTTGATTTGTATATTGTCACTTAAAATTGTTAAAATTGGAGTTTTAACAAACTAGGTTTTGGTAATTAATTAAAAATTTAGAATTTAAAATATAGTAAGGGTTTCATCATATTATTAACATTATAATGAGTGGTTTAATACCTTAGGTTATGCAAAAACCAAGCTTAATTGTAAAATTGTGAATTTTACTTTAAAATGAGTTAAAATCGGTATTTTTGCAAACTAGTTTTTTTTGAATGTATATAGTTTGGTGAAATTAAATTATGGAGATGATTTGTATGACTTATTTAAGATATTTAATGAGTATTGTGGTCGCTAGATTTGTTTAAATATCAAGTTTTGTACTAAAATGGTTAATTTTGTCTGCTAGATTTTCGGAAAAATAGCTTTTAAAGTGAATTTGGGTTTTTTGTGAATTCTAACCTATTTCATTTTATAATTAGTGTTTGTGAGTGCGCAAATGGGTGCGTTTGGGATTTTTCTCGATGGTTTGGCGTTTGTACGCCGACGTCGAGGGTTTTGGGTTGATTTGTGAAAGCAACCATAGGTTTTGACCTATGTGGGATTCGTGTGTCGTTTTGGTCATGAGTCGGATTTTAATGCGATACGGTGCGTTATGATATGTAGGTACCCCATGTAGACTTCGAGACGACAAGCAGGCGCGTTGCGACGTCGGCACTGGCGAGCGAGGACCAGGTGAGTAGATTTATATCTACGGGGAAAAGTCGGGTGGATGGCGTATAGCACCCCCGCAGTTCGTGGTGATGTATACGAATACGTATACACACACATATATATATTGATTATATATTGTTGAGTTTATTGATGATAAAGATAGATTTTAGGTGTGATTGGATATGTTTAGTGTTGCGAAACCCTAGAGTAGTGGTTGCACCACACATACACACACACACCCATACTTGCATACATTCTTCTTTCATTTTATGCTTATACGGGAATATGTATTTATGTGTTCACATGGGTATGGGACTATGTGTTCACATACTGGATTTGAGGATAGTGTTTGGGATTTGAGGTGAGTCGATGTGATTGATTTGAGACCGTGAGATCGGTGATATAGCAGGATTCGTATTTGAGATACGTCCTGATGTTATAGCAGATCTTGGGACGACGATACAGGTGAATAGTATTATATATTGAATGGTTGACATGTGATCGTGATATGAGATAAGATATGTTAGGATATTCATAATAGGTCGCATTAGGCGATGTATACCTCTTTATGACGATATATGATGATGATATCAGTTTGTATGAGGCTGTCGATCAGCAGTCAGATCATGACTATATTGATGATATTAGTATCGTATTAGACGTAGATCAGTAAGCAGATTATGATCTTGGATAAAGAGGATACCAGATGAATAATGTGATATTGACCCGTACCCAGATTTGGGATGCCGTACGACAGATTTACGTACGAGCTATATATTGATGTTTGATCCGCACTCTTGACCTGGGAATATTTGATTATAGATATGGTATCGGATGTGATATTATCGAGGCGGGAACACCGACTAATATATATATATATATATATATATATATATATGTATCGACTCAGATGTTAAGCGGTTTCCTTACCTTTAGTTTAGCTTGATAGCTTAGCCCTATAGTTTAGTGTAGTTGTTAGCCCATATTAATTGTCGTTGTGTCTAGTATTCAGCTCCCGCTCATTATTGTTGTTCGCTCCGCATCGCCTGCTTACATTATGATTCATATTCTATTGTTGATATCATACTGTTAGGACACCAGCACCATTACCGATGACGCGTATGTACCACGTACACTTACTTGCCGGCTCACACACATTTTCATCGGTAATTGCCATGTCACGAACACTTTAGAAAATACTATTTCATTTGACATATGTTGTTAGCTAATAATTTAGACATGATATTAGTGTACTTGCCTTATATGCTAGTTTAGACATTGTAGTTATTACTTGCTGCTTCATGCATGTTATTATTCATTGATATGCCGCATTCATGGATTTTTATGTCTATATTCACTGTTTACATGCTATTGAGGATTTGGATTCGGATTTTCATGAGATTTCCTGGATTTGGGGGAAAACCGCAAAAACACTTATAAAATTCTTTCTCTTTTTTTTTTTTTAAAGAAAAGTGCGGTTTTCCCATGATGTATGAGTCGTCCACCATGAGTTTGCTGTGGTTTTCGAGACCCGTTTCGAGGAGTTGGATGAACCGTCTCGGGTACATGGTGGGTCCGGTAAGGTACCCCGGGGCGAGAAGGTCGTGTTGCTGACGTTGAGCCTGGCAGGGGAGTACTACCGACCGGTGATTTTACCCGACACGTCGGATATCCGGTGAATACCGTCGTGGTCTTGAGATTGATGGTAGGGGCCGGTCTGGACTGACGGCGTCCTAGATAGTGAGATTGAGACATACAGAGATATTTGAGATATTGAGGTACAGAGATTGCGACACAGAGATATCGAGATATTTGGATATTTGTTTTGTGTCGATGCTAGGCACTGTTTATGCTGATTTCATTTATGATACCTCCTTTTTAAAAAAAAGATACAGAAATCTCACTAATTTATGAAAGCAGTTTTTTTCAGTACATGCATTCTGTTTCATGCATTCATACATCATCCATATGATATATTGCTACCTGAGGCACTGACACGGGCACATGGGATTACACTCGGGTTAGATATTTACCCTAGCTATTGTTATAGGCTGCATGCTATATATTTGAGAATATATTATGATCTTATGACCTAGGATTGCGTTGTTCATGCGATTTCTGTTCGTAGATGTTTTTCTACTCATGAGTTAGCAACTCACCCCCGTTGTGCCACAGTTTCTTGCAGGTTTTGCCGTACAGGTTTCATTACGGCTTTGCTGGCACTGCTTCTTTCGGATGACTTGCTAGTAGGTGGGTTTATTGGTATCGTACCCATCATGTTACTTTGTATAATATTATTCAGTTGTATCTAGTAAATTCCATCAACCAAACATGTATTTATTTCAGAGATAGAGACCAGTGATGTTATTTTTTCGACCTTAGAGTCGCGCGTTGTATTTCTATGGATTTCTTGCTGTTTGAGTTTCCTTTTGAGTTTTGATCCTCGCCCTTGGCGTTGTATATTATATTGCTTGTGTGGTTGTGTCCGTCGATTGACGAAGAGCTAGCTCCCGCTTGGGGATGCCTTTTATTGATTTCGTATACTATTCATGTTGTATCCCGTTTGGGGGCCAGTATTTACAAAGGAGACTCTGCCGAAATTTTCAGGAAATATTTGATGTTTTTAAAAACGCATAATTCGGCTTATTCTATTAAAACTACTTGATTTAAATTGGTTTTTCCTTCACTCTACTACTTTTCTTGGTTTGGATTTCTGGGTTTTCGGCTTACTTAGATTACGTACTCCTCGAGACGTTTCGTAGTTAAGTGCCGGTCATGTTCCGTACTTTCGGCACGTGACAAAGTTGGTATCAGAGCGTTAGGTTTTACCTTCGTAGCGTAGGATGACCCTTGGTTGATGGAATAGGTGACTAAAGTAGAGTGACGTACCGTGGGTATGTTCCGCGGCATACTTACGATACGCTACTCCACTTAAGAAGCCTTAGAATGTACATTTCTTTGTTCAGTATTATATTCATTCCTGATTTAGCCTCATCGGTATCAGTTATGGTTTTGCTGCCACGATTACGGGCAGGGAGAGCTACGGCTAGAGTTGCGGTCAGCACGAGCTCGTTACGAACGAGGACTGACCAGGGCGTGATTCCGGCGACACACGATTGCAGAGATGTGTCTTTTTATTGTGATTTCACGCCACGAGCGTTTGATGGATCCCTGTATAAGATTACTCGGACGTGCAGATCAGCACCAGAGGATTGAGCCAGTTATTGCTGCGAACGACGAGATATCGCCCCAGATGTTGGAGTTATTGCAGTACGAGTTGTACTAAGAGATGATAGAAGGTCGCTAGTCACCCGAGGATGAACGACTAGGACGTGTGGTTCGTTCGCTACCCCGATGCGAGGTCATCAGATAGATTGATTCCAGCTAGAGACGACTTCATGCGGAGACGTTGAGAGTCGACAAAGACGATCGAATGTCAGAAACCTATTATTCCAAGATTAAAGTATTCAGAAGAGCATGCAGGCAATTCTATGGACCCTCTAGAAGAATGAAACTCTAACTCGACTTAATGACTGTGTGAAAGCCTTTGAACCTTAGGGTTTGCGGCAGTTCCGTGGCGCCATTAGTGAGGCTTGGGTTTTCCCTTCTACGGCTGGACCATCGATACTGTGGTATGTACTCGATACCGTTAAACTGTACCCAAGAGGTTGAGCTCTTGGGGGATTATGAGGTTTTGACAAATCGATCGGATGGTTCGACTTCATTCGGATGCTAGGTGGTGAGATGTATTCTTGGGAGACTCCAGATACGAGGATAGCCGTTGGAGCTCAGTCCATGCAGCCACGACGAGACAAGTCCAAAACAGTCGACATTAGAGAAAAGTGGAGTAAGAGATGTTCCCCTCCGAAAGACGGCGCGACAGACGTCTTGCCTGAGATTCGGGACAGATGCTAATAGATACTATCCGTCCACCTCTCCGAAGATGCCAAGTTGATTTATGGAACCGTGTATCGAAGGTTTAAACGGATGCTTTTGATATAGCAGACTTCGTCAGATTCCCCCTCGCTTGAGGGGTTTTTGATTGTGGGATGCTCTTCCCTGCAGGCGCAAGCCCCTGCAGTTAATTACGCTACCGCATCGCGGTTACAACTTTCTCCTTCTCCAGAATTTCACTTCGTGTCGTGTGTGTTTGTTTTGTGTTTGGTTGCCCGTGGGTTGTATACGGAGACTAATTTATGTCGTCGCCCGTATGGCGTGGATTAGTCCAAATCCGTATTTTCTTAGATTTGGGTTTTAGGATTTTGGTTTGAGAATACGTTAGCCATATTTGAGGCTAAGATCGACTCAAACGTTTGTTAAGGATATGTTAGTCTAATTTGAGACTAAGATCAACTTAACAGGATCGTTTAGATCTAACAAAAGAGCATTTGGGCTCTATTGTTCCAGTTTAGGGACATAGTGGTCCATTGCATGTATGGCCGTCGGGACCCATCACCTCTCCGACGACGTTGAAGGATTACAACGACAGATATCAGAGGAGTTCAGAGATGTACCCTTGAACCAAAGTTGGTTGGGAGATCTATATTCCAGTTTGGGACTAGAGTCTGTTTGAAGATTTTGGTTTAAGGACACGTTAGCCATATTTGAGGCTAAGATCAACTTAAACATTTTTTAAGGATACGTTAGTCTAATTTGAGACTAAGATCAACTTAACGGGATCGTTTAGATCCGACAAAAGAGCATTTGGGCTCTATTGTTCCAGTTTAGGGACATGGTGGTCCATTGCCAGTTTAGGGACATGGTGGTTCATTGCCAGTTTAGGGATATGGTGGTCTAATACCAGTTTAAGGACATAGTGGTCCAATACCAGTTTAAGGACACGGTGGTCCATAAAATGTATGGCTGTCGGGACCCATCACCTCTCTGAAGACGTTGAAAGATTACAACGACAAATATCAGAGGAGTTCAGAGATGTACCCTTGAACCAATGAGTTGGTTGAAAGAGCAGATATGCTCAGTTCAAGATGATTTGAGGACTTATGGCCAGTTTGGGCTAAGTCCAATTATGTTTGAAATATTGGCCCTTTGGGCCATTAGACATTTGTCTGGGTTCAGCCCCTCATCATTCAGCAGTGCTAAACAGAGGTTTGGGGGCTCTGACAACATTTTGTCTTTGATTTCCTCAATTTTGAGATTCATTTGGAGGAGGGACTTTTGCCTCTGGAGAATTAGCCAATTTGGCTAAAAGTAGTGTTAAACACTAAAGAACAACAGTGTTAAACACTGGAGGTAGAACCCTCAAATTAGTGTTAAACACTAAAAGACAATCAGTGTTAAACACTGGAAATATAATCTTCAATTTAGTGTTAAACACTAGAAACAATCAGTGTTAAACACTGGAAATATAGTCCCCAAATTAATGTTAAACACTAAAGAAAGAGGGGTCATGTGTGGACACGTGATGGCATCAAAAAAGTGGGGCTAGATCCCCTTTATTTTGTTCTGCAAACAAGTGTTAAACACTTTTTAATTTTCATAGCCATCACGTATGGGCACGTGATGGAGGCCTACGCTCTGGTCTGTTAGAATGCTCATTAGGGGTCATGTGGTAACACGTGAGAGCGCCCAGAGCCAACATTTCCTTTGCTTTAATTCTCGTCGTTTAGGAGGTCATGTGGGAACACGTGAGGCATTGCCTCAAAGTTAATTCCTTCTTATTTCCGGGGATTTCTTCAGGGGTCACGTGGGCACACGTGACCTTAGTCTTTTGCATGAATGGAGATCTTTTGAGTTCTCTGTTATTTTTAGGAATTAAATTCTTTATAGGGTTAAACCCTAATTATGACTTTGGAGGAATTAAATTCCTATTGTGCAAGAATTAAATTCTTAAGTAGGGTTAAACCCTGATTTCTTTTTAGAGGAATTGAATTCCCATATATGTAAAAGAATTTAATTCTTGATTAGGGTTAAACCCTAGTTCCATTTTTTTAAGAGGAATTAAATTCCTATGGATTTAAGAGAATTAAATTCTCAATTAGGGTTAGACCCTAGTTCTGTTTTAGGAGAATTAAATTCTCAAAACTCAATTCCCCTTCTAAATTTAGGATCTGCATGGCAGGATCTCGACCCGATGAGAATTAAATTCTTAACTTATGGGGAGATGTGCTCTGTGCAGATCTTCAACCAGAAGAAGAACTAAGTTCTTTTTTGTATAAGAGTTAAACTCTTGGATTGAGAATTAAATTCTCTATTTAAAGTTTTGATTCCCTTTATTTTCTCACCTAGGGTTTTTTTTGTTGAGAATTAAATTCTCCTCTCTCTGTTCTTCTCTCCAAAAGGTCCCCCTTCTCTTCTCTTGGCTCTTATTTATAGGAGGAGGAAAAGAATCAATTTGTTTAGCAAATCTTTCATTGAAAGATTTTTCTTGTTTTCATAATTAATATGATCCTTTAGATCATTCAGTGAATTTTATTCACTGTTGGATTTTAAATCCAAAGATATTCTGTTTGTTATTTCCGGTGAGATTTTAGAGGAAATCTTTCCTTGTCTAATATTTTTCCATAAATTGGTGATATTTAATCACCCTTGGATCTTTAATCCAGCGGTCCCCATAATCTTTTTCCATTTGGAAAGATTTAGAAGCTTTTAGAATTTTAATTCTTATTTGGAAAGATTTAGAGAAATTTAGAATTTTAATTCTATTAACCTGTAAGACTTTCAAAGTCTGTCACGTGCTGGCACGTGCCCCTTGGTCACGTGTGAGCACGTGACCCCCAATTGGTTCCGTTAACAGCCGCTTGTTTATGTTGTTGTTTTAACCATCACGTGTCAACACGACCATTGGTTACGTGTAAGCACGTGATACCTCGTTGAGGTATTTTCTGACTTTTAGAATTAAATTCTTTTAAACTGTGAGGCTTTCAAAGCTAGTCATGTGCTGGCACGTGACCCTTGGTCACGTGTGAGCACGTGACCCCCAATTGGGTCCTTCTTCAGCCGTTTGTTTTTATTTCTGTTTTAACTATCACGTGTCAATACGTGACCATTGATCACGTGTGAGCACGTGATACCTCATTGAGGTAATTCCTGATTTTTAATCAGGGAACAGTGCATAGCATATTTGCTCATAACTTTTGATTCCGGATGAATTATGAAGCCCATAATATATCAAATCGAAGGGTTTTTCGAGATGCTTCCAATACCATCAGAATTTAATAGTTTCTCCTTCGGGATTTTATCAAAATACAGGCCGAAAGATACCGGTTCGTATTTCCTTAAGCGTATCGCTGCCATTTGATTCCTTGGACTCTTCTGCGCAGATATTTTTTGCGGGAACAAATGCCCCCCACTACTTTGCCCACGTAAGTATATACGTGGGTGAAGTAGTGTAAAGTTATGAGTAGCCATGGAATTGAGGGCTTAGGAGACAAGTTTAGGGTCCTTGTAGCCTAAGACTTTTCAACTTTATGAGCCGTGAGGGTCTCACAAAGACTTTTCTCCCTACGGATCGAGAGGATCTCGTAGATGTATTTTCTTCTTAGGGGTCGTGAGGACTCCTAAGTGTGTTTTCTCTTATAAGTCGTAAGGATCTTATAAGAGAATTTTCCCTCTTACGAGCCGAGAGGACCCGTAAGCGGTTGTTTCTCTCTTTGTCGAGATTCGACTTTGGAGAGTGTGACCCGTGGATAGTATGCAAGAAACCGTTTTGGATCGACTTGCAGGGTCCCAGTGCTTAGGAAACATGTTTTTTAATCCCTGCTGTCTAAGGCTTTTCCTTACGAGTCGAGACGAATCGAGCATTTCTCGCAAGAATATCCTAACGTCACAGTTAACCTCTTCTCTTTACGACAGAGGTCCGTTAGGGTCTGTGGTACTTAGGGTTTTGTCCGTCGTACCGCCGCATCGGCTGATGTATTCCTCAATAGGCAGTTTTGCTGTTCGAGTAGCCTTGCGATTGTCGTGTCTCCGATCCCTTCTGGGGCTGGACAAGACGTCTTCAAGCAATTCTCCTAGGCAGTTTGACCGTCGGAAGAGCAAGCGTTAGGAATTTTGCCATGCCGCTTTTTACTTGAGGTTAGGCTCATTTTGGAGAGCCCCGATGAGTCATAACCACTCCGCGCTGGTGTGGGATGATCTCCTATAGTCTTTCAGGCTTTATATGACTTGCCGTTAAGACCCTGAAGCTAGGAATTTGGCCTTTGCTTCGTTTGCTGGCATCGCGTCTGCTATGTCGAGACGAATGTCGCGGTTGTCTCTAGGTTGCTGCTGAACCGTCGAGGTTTGGAACTAGGGATTTTTCCATGGCTCCTTTTGGTGATGTTGCGTCTGCTGTGTCAAGACGAACGTCGAGGTGGTGACCACTCCGCACTGGTGCGAGATAATCTCCGATTGTCTTTCAGGCTTTATATGACTTGCCGTTAAGACCATGAAGCTAGGAATTTGGCCTTTGCTTCGTTTGCTTGCATTGCGTCTGCTGTATTGAGACGAATATCGTGGCTGTCTCTAGGTTGCTGGTGAACCGTCGAGGTTTGGAACTAGGGATTTTGCCGTGGCTCCTTTTGGTGATGTTGCGTCTGCTGTGTCGAGACGAACGTCGAGGTGGTGACCACTCCGCACTGGTGCGAGATAATCTCTGATTGTCTTTCAGGCTTTATATGACTTGCTGTTAAGACCCTGAAGCTAGGAATTTGGCCTTCGGTTCGTTTGCTTTGACGTGTCCGGATCCTGTTGGAGGAAGGATGCCGTAGTGACATTTCGTCTGCTATATCGAGACGAATGTCGAGGTGGTGACAACTTCGTGCTGGTGCGAGATGATCTCCGATTGTCTTTCAGGCTTTATATGAGTTGCCGTCAAGACCCTGAAGCTGGGAATTTGCCCTTTTGTTTCATTTGCTTTGACGCGTCCGAATCCTGCTGGGGGAAGAACGCTGTGGTGACATTTCATCTGCTGTATCGAGACAAACGTTGAGGTGGTGACCACTCCGTGCTGGTGCGAGATGATCTCCGATTTTCTTTCAGGCTTTATATGAGTTGCCGTCAAGACCCTGAAGCTAAGAATTTGGTCTTCTGCTTCATTTGCTTTGGCGCGTCCGAATCCTGCTGGGGGAAGAACGCTGGGGTGACATCTCGTCTGTTGTATCGAGACGAAAGTCGAGGTGGTAACCACTCCGC
This sequence comes from Agapanthus africanus, assembly GCA_030015575.1. NCBI lineage: Eukaryota > Viridiplantae > Streptophyta > Magnoliopsida > Asparagales > Amaryllidaceae > Agapanthus > Agapanthus africanus. The sequence continues at coordinate 726,305,917 of CM057342.1, read as the reverse complement.
GCTGATGTGGGATGACCTCCGATTGTCTTTCAGGCTTTATATGACTTGCCGTCAAGACCCTGAAGCTAGGAATTTAGCCTTTTGCTTCATTTGCTTTGGCGCGTCCGAATCCTGTTGGGTGAAGAACGCTGGGGTGACATCTCGTCTGCTGTATCGAGACGAACGTCGAGGTGGTGATCATTCCGCACTGGTGCAAGATGATCTCCGATCTTCTTTCAGGCTTTATATGACTTGCCGTTAAGACCCTGAAGCTAGGAATTTGGCCTTTGCTTCATTTGCTGGCATTGTGTCCTCTATATCGAGACGAACGTCGAGGTGGTGACCACTCCGCACTGGTACAAGATGATCTCCGATTGTCTTTCAGGCTTTATATGACTTGCCGTCAAGACCCTGAAGCTAGGAATTTGGCCTTTGCTTCATTTGCTTTGGCGTTGCGTCTGCTGTATCGAGGCGAATGCTGAGGTGGAGCTGGAATTTTGCCGTCACTCCGCATTGTTTTGACCATAGGATCTTTTGTTGACGCCGCATCTGCATCCTGTTGGACCGCGAAGGAACGCCGTTGTTGACATCGCGTCTGCTGTAACGAGACGAATGCTAAGGTGGAGTTGGGATTTTGCCATCGCTCTGCTTGATAGTGTAACATCTGTGTCCTGCTGGAATGAGGAGGCACACCGTTGTTGGTCTCTAGGCTGCAGATGTGGCCATTGAGATTTGGAACTAGGGACTTTGTCATGGTTCCGTTTCGTTGCGATTTTGAGGTCGATTGTTGACGTCATGTCTGCATCTAGTTGGAGTGAGGAGAAACGCCGTTGGTGATCTCTAAGTTGTCGATGTTGACGTCGAGACCCTGAAGCTAGGGATCTTCCTTTGCTTCGTTTGTTGATATTGTGCCTGCAATATTGCGACAGATGTCGAGGTTGTCTCTAGGTTGTCTATGAACCATCGAGATTTGGCTTTGCTTTCTAATGAAGCCTGTTGGGAAGGTATGGTTCCCTTTTTGTTTGTGCCCCTGTATTGTATACAGGGATCGATGTGATCTCACCTGTAGGGTAAAAAGTTTCATTCTTTCATTTTTTTAATTCTTTCCACGATGCTCTATCATTTCAGCTTTTTATATCGCGAAAATCGCGATTGCCCAATCATTTCGGCTATTTTTCGCGGTGCCCAATCATTTCGGCTATTTTTCTTTTTACTCGCTGCTTTTTATTGCGAGTTGCCCAATCATTTCGGCTATTTTGCATGCATACATTTTTACTTGCTGATTTTGTTTGCAAGTTGCCCCATCATTTCGGCTATTTCGTATGCATTTTTTTTTGGCTCGCTGATTTTTTCTCGCGAGTAGGGGATTTGGGATCTGATACCAATCTTAGCATCAGCATCGCTGTGACTGGAATATTGCCATGAGCGAATCATCATTTGCCGTAAAAGGACTTGGAATTTGATACCGTTTTAGGCATCAGTATCGCTACAACTGGGATATTGCCAGGAGCGAATCATCATTTGCCTCTGTCGATGTCGAACAAAGGTAGCTTAGCAAACAGGGTTAGGATCCCATCGACTAAGGCTTTTGATTTCATGAGCCGTAAGGGTCTCATAAAGGTGTTTCTCCCTACGAGTCATGAGGATCTCGTAGGTGCTTTTTCTTCTTAGGAATCATGAGGATTCCTAAGTGTGTGTTCTCTTATAAGTCGTAAGGATCTTATAAGAGTGTTTTCTCCTTGCAAGTCGAGAGGACCTACAAGTATTTGTTCACCGTGTGAGCATATCCCTAGTCGCTGGTAGGACTCTGTTAGGGAAATGTTCATTCGTGCCCATGGATTGTATACAAGGGTCAATATTGAACCGCTTGTAGGGCAGTAGTGGAGGTTGTGGGGGCTGCTTAAGAACAGGTTCAGGTCTTTGTAACTTAAGACTTTCAAATCTTATGAGCCGTGAGGGTCCCATAAGAGAGTTCTCCTTACGAGTCGTGAGGATCTCGCAAGTGTAATTTCTCCTTAGGAATCGTGAGGATCCCTAAGTGTGTTGCTTCCCTGTGAGTCGTAAGGATCTCACGCGGGTGGTTTCTCCTTACAAGGTCGAGAGGACCTTGTAAGTGTCCTTTAACGAGGTTGTGCCCTTTCGAGTTTTCACAAACACTCGCCGGTAGTCCTGCTGTTTTTACTCACGGAGCCCTTTCGGGTTTTCATCCGTGCCCCTTTTGCTTATGGACATACCGTTCTTTTTCATTATTATTTTTATTCTTTATTCTTTTTTCTAACGAGGTCGCGCCCTTTCGGGTTTTCACGAACACTCGCCGGTAGCCCTGCTGTTTTTACTCACGGAGCCCTTTCGGGTTTTCATCCGTGCCCATTTTGCTTATGAACATACCGTTTTTTTTACCACGTCAGCTTGAGGATGCTGCGGTAGTAGTTTAAAGACGTTTCGGTCATCTGCAAGTTTTAGGACATTGCGGTCCATTGTTAGTTTAACGACGTTTCGGTCTATTATCCAGTTTTAGGACATAGTGGTCCATTGTTAGTTTAACGACGTTTCGGTTTATTATCCAGTTTTAGGACGTAGTGGTCCGTTGGGCTTTCTCTATGAATGAGCATGATGCCCCCGGCGTGTCCATCTTTTTCGGAGCATGTGGTTGTGGCGGGCTCACCTTCCAGTTTTCGGACAGCGCGAACTTGTCCTGTTGGTACTGGTCTTCAACCCAGTTTTTGAAGCCGTAGCAGTTATCGATCGGATGGCCCAATACTTGGTAGTAAGGGCAGTAATTAGAATTGTTGGCATTATTCAGTTGCAGCTGGTGTTTCGGCTCCGATAGAGTGATAAGCCTGTTGCGCACTGCTAGTTCGAACAGCCTCCTTGTTTCATCCCGGGGAAATGAGTAAGGACGTTTCAACTTTTCATAGAGGGGTTGCCGCTTGTTGCTTTGGCGAACAACCGGTCTAGGGTCACTCGATTGTTGTTGAGCGTTGGCGATAAAGGCCGTTTTTCCCTTCCCTTTATCCTTTTTGTTCGATCCCTTGTTTACGGGTCCGAGATTCTTTCCGGGTAGCGTGCGATTGCACGGCTGAATGTTCTCGCAACTCCTCAATTCTTTCATTTTAGAGATGGATTCCTCGAAGAGAGGGCCGAGGGCTACTTTTTCGTCGGAGTCGCTCCCGAAGGTGAGAACTCGCGATTCCCCGGGATCAACCCTATGACAATTGCCGGCAATTCTTTTACGCTCATCTGTCGCATTTTTTCGCTGTCTACGGGCTTCACGCTTTGTCCTATTGAAGTGTTGCCTGTGAGTGACATACCCTTGCCACCAACACTTAAAGGAGTTGCAGTCTTCAGTAGGATGTGCGATCTTCTGATGATATAAGCAGAAGTTAGGATGTACGTCCGCTTCATCAAGATGTATACTACCGGGAGAATTTTCTCTGAAAGAGGGCAGCTTCATCCCCATTGATATGGCTTTGGCGAATCATTTTCTTGTCTTGATCCTGCTTTCATTTGCGGCGGATGTACTTTGATCTGGTGGGAGTGTTTCGACCCTTTTGTCCAGTCGCCGGCGTTTGGCCTTTTCAAATATGGCCATCTCGCGCTCCCGATCAGTTTTGCTCTTTAGACGGGCTTCGTTCAGGAATGCGTCAATTGTTTCGTCTGATGGCCCTAGAAGTTCCGGCTCGGGATCTGCCCCCGGTTTCTTTGCGTCCAAAGTTTCTTCACTGTTTATTAATGAGTGAGAGATCACATGACACCTTACCACATAATTCTCAGACTCATCCGACGAGTCTTCTCCATTGTCATCATCTTTGTCCGCAAGGACATGTGTGAGAAATTCTTGGAGTGTGACTGGGGTCCGCGCCTTCTGATTATATTCTTCCAGTGCGTCAACATGTTTTTGCAGATCCGTGCGCTTGTCATCTAACTTCGCGGGCTTTTGGGTCTTCTCCTTCTTCTTCGAAGACTTTGACAGCTGCGTCTGGGTGTTTTGCCCATTACCACCGGATTTTGTAGTTGGGCACGGTTTTAGGATTCCCTCGACGATCTGGGGTTCTAGCGGATTCTTCCACCTGATCTCCGGACATGTCCGGAGATCATTCAGCATCTTTTTGGTTTTGGCCGAAAGGGCCACCTCCTATGGGGCCTCTTCAACAAAAGAGCACGATGCCCCCGACGTGTCCACCTTTTTAGGAGCATGAGGCTGTGGCGGGTTCACCTTCCAGTTTTCGGATAACGCGAACTTGCCTTCTTGGTACTGAACCTCGATCCATCCCTTAAAGACGAAACAATCTTCGATTGGATGGCTTACCGCTTGGTGGTAAGGGCAGTAATTAGGATCGTTGACATCACCTGGCTGCAACGGACGTTTTGGATTCGGCAAATTTATGAGTCTGTTGCGCACTGCCAGCTCGAACAGTCTCCTTGTTTTATTCTGAGGAAATGAGTAAGGACGTCCTAGTCTTTCCTCAAGGGATGGGCGTGGACGCATATTTTTCGACGGACAACCGGCTTTAAGTTGCTCGGCTGTTGTTGAGTATTGGCAACAACGATCGCTTTCCCTTTCTCAGTTCGAGAGTCTGGCTTTGGAGGAGACGGTTTATGTCCCATCTGATCCATCTGGGCTAGCTTATCAATTAAGGCCTGGAACGTGGTCAGTTTGAAGAACATTATGAATTGCGAGATGGTCGCTTGTGGATCAAGAGTGCCCACGAACATGCCTACCGCAGGTGCTTCTTCGATCCGCTGTTCGCATTTCGACCACAGATTCCGCCATCGTGTTGCGTATTGAACCCACGTTTCGCCTGGCCTTATCCTGGCGTTGATCAGTGCTGTTATCGGGGTGCGTTTACTAGCACTCGCAAATCTTTGTGTGAACAGTAGCTCCATCTCCGTAAATGTCTTGATAGAGTCATTTGGGAGTTCAGAGTACCACTCAAATGCCGTTTCCGACAGGCTGCCAATAAACTGGCGGAGTAGCAATTTATCATCACCTCCAGTGTTGCCGCACATGGCTCTGAATTGAGCGACGTGCTGATGCGGATTTCCCGTCCCCTTATATACGTGGAATTTAGGGATCGTATATCCCGGCGGGTACCTTATTTGGTCATACCAGCCCGGATAGGGTTGTCCGGTTCTAACAATTTGCCCAGCCGCTTCATTCGCCTGATGAATTCGTATCTGCTGAGCTATCTAGTCATCCAGTGCGGCCTTGGAAATGGTTTCCTCCTTGGCTGCTGAAAGAGCCGAAGGAGGATTGGATGTCTCCTCTCTATTGTCTTCAGTAATGGTCGGAGGGTCTTCAGCTGGAGGATCCTGCTGTAACATCATTCCTACCATATCTTGAAAGAGGAGTGTCATTTGTTTTATGTTAGCCGCTTGCTCTGCGGCTTCTTTATCCTTCTTTTCGAGGACTCTGCGTAAGAAGTCAGCGTCAGTTTTTTGTTCGTGACGCTGCTCCGACGATGCTTCCGGGCTTTCTTTTGGCCCGGTGAGTGTGGCCATTGCAGTCATCATTTCTTGAAGCTTCTGTTGCTGCTCCTGGGCTTTCGTCACGGATCGGGTGAGCGTTCGGTGACCCGTCGAAGCGCGGCTATCCTCCTTTCCGGAAGACATATAAACGGTGTGCACCGCCATGCCCCCAGACTTGGGGCGTTTAACTTCAGTGTTTTTGCGATTTACCAAAGACACAGGGGTCTTCTCCGACCTCCTTCTTTTTTGAGCGGTCGAAGTTGAGCGGGCCGTTGTAGTGGGTACCCAAGTAGCTGTCGCTTTTGGTGGCTTGACAGAGTAGTCCTTCTCCTGCTGAGCCTTCATCTTTTTCTGTCGGCGGAGATAATCTTGATCCACTACGGAGTACTGGACTTGACGCCAGACCTTGTAAATTTTAGAGGACAGCCGTTGAGGGGGCTGCTCCAGCTTCACCTTTGGGGCATTATCCACAGGTGTAGGAGATCTTTTCAATACGGCAGTTGGCGAGTTTTTGCGTACCCTTCTCAGCGGTTCAAAGCTATTCCCGGTCGGAACAGCAGCATTGATTTCCACCATCGGAGCTGGCGGAGTTATCCCAAAGGGGGAGTTACCCCCAGCCTTCCTTACCCGGCGCCAGTGACGACGGCGAGCATGTCGAGCGGACGGCGTTGGTTCAGCGATGAGGATGGCTTTGTCTTGCCTCCTGTCCAGATGAAGCGCTGCTGGTGCCAGTCTCTTGAAGACTGACATCTTTTGAGTAGCGGTATCTAATCTGTCAAAGACAGACCTTCGAGCAGGAACGGGAGCCGGAATAGTCAGTCTTGTGAAGACCGACCCTTTGGCAGGAGAAGCCGCCTTGACGACTTCAGGAGCAGGGATGGCTATCCTCTTCGGAACAACATTTTCTGGAATTGCAGGCTTCTTCATGGACCCACATGAGTTTTGGCCCAGTTTTCTAAAAGCTGAGGCATTGGGCTTGGGCGACCTGTTGAGAGGGGCCGCGATAGTTGTAAGCCGATCGAGGACCGACTTCTTCGGAGCTTCTTGCGATGGTAATGGGGCATTGAAGCTCATTGGTGGGATCATGGTCCCGAAGAATAGCCCGGTGGTGGCCTGAGTCACCTGTTCCACCGGCATAGCGAAGATGGAGGCCGTTTGGGGCCCATAAGTCACTCCTCCAGCAAGGACGGAGCGAGAGTTGCAGTTGCAGGTAGTGCAGTTTGAAGCCATTGATCTTCTGCTTTCTGCACGGAGCAAGACACCAAATCTTAGTACCTCGAATCCACAGGCAACCACAACAAACCGCAATTTGTTCGCAAACACGACACATGAAGTGTGGAGTGGAAAGAGGAAGAGGTCCCACCGGGCGTGCCAGAATCTGTTCCCCTCCGAAAGACGGCGCGACAGACGTCTTGCCTGAGATTCGTGGCAGATGCTAATAGGTGCTATCCGTCCACCTCTCCGAAGATGCCAAGTTGATTTATGGCACCGTGTATCGAAGGTTTAAACGGATGCGTCCGATATAGCAGACTTCATCAGATTCCTCTTCGTTTGAGGGGTTTTTGATTGTGGGGACGCTCTTCCCTGCAGGCGCAAGCCCCTGCAGTTAATTACGCTACCGCATCGCGGTAACAACTTTCTCCTTCTCCAGAATTTCACTTCGTGTCGTGTGTGTTTGTTTTGTGTTTGGTTGCCCGTGGATTGTATACGGAGACTAATTTATGTCGTCGCCCGTAGGGCGTGGATTAGTCCAAATCCGTATTTTCTTAGATTTGGGTTTTAGGATTTTGGTTTGAGGATACGTTAGCCATATTTAAGGCTAAGATCGACTCAAACGTTTGTTAAGGATACGTTAGTCTAATTTGAGACTAAGATCAACTTAACAGGATCGTTTAGATCCGACAAAAGAGCATTTGGGCTCTATTGTTCCAGTTTAGGGACACAGTGGTCCATTGCATGTATGGCTGTCGGGACCCATCACCTCTCTGACGACGTTGAAAGATTACAATGACAGATATCAGAGGAGTTCAGAGATATACCCTTGAACCAAAGTTGGTTGGGAGATCAATAGTCCAGTTTGGGACTAGAGTCTGTTTGAAGATTTTGGTTTAAGGACACGTTAGCCATATTTAAGGCTAAGATCAACTTAAACGTTTGTTAAGGATACGTTAGTCTAATTTGAGACTAAGATCAACTTAACGGGATCGTTTAGATCCGACAAAAGAGCATTTTGGCTCTATTGTTCCAGTTTAGGGACATGGTGGTCCATTGCCAGTTTAGGGACATGGTGGTCCATTGCCAGTTTAGGGACATGGTGGTCCAATACTAGTTTAAGGACATAGTGGTCCAATACCAGTTTAATGACACAGTGGTCCATAAAATGTATGGCTGTCGGGACCCATCACCTCTCTGAAGACGTTGAAGGATTACAACGACAAATATCAGAGGAGTTCAGAGATGTACCCTTGAACCAATGAGTTGGTTGAAAGAGCAGATGTGCTCAGTTCAAGATGATTTGAGGACTTATGGCCAGTTTGGGCTAAGTCCAATTATGTTTGAAATATTGGCCCTTTGGCCCATTAGACATTTGTCTGGGTTCAGCCCCTCATCATTCAGTAGTGCTAAACAGAGGTTTGGGGGCTCTGACAACATTTTGTCTTTGATTTCCTCAATTTTGAGATTCATTTGGAGGAGGGACTTTTGCCTTTGGAGAACTAGCCAATTTGGATAAAAGTAGTGTTAAACACTAAAGAACAACAGTGTTAAACACTGGAGGTAGAACTCTCAAATTAGTGTTAAACACTGGCAATATAATCTTCAATTTAGTGTTAAACACTAGAAAAAATCAGTGTTAAACACTGAAAATATAGTCCCCAAATTAGTGTTAAACACTAAAGAAAGAGGGGTCACGTGTGGACACGTGATGGCATCAAAAAAGTGGGGCCAGATCCTCTTTATTTTGTTCTGCAAACAAGTGTTAAACACTTTTTAATTTTCATAGCCATCACGTGTGGGCACGTGATGGAGGCCCACGCTCTGGTCTGTTAGAATGCTCATTAGGGGTCATGTGGTAACACGTGAGAGCGCCCAGAGCCAACATTTCCTTTGCTTTAATTCTCGTCGTTTAGGAGGTCATGTGGGAACACGTGAGGCATTGCCTCAAAGTTAATTCCTTCTTATTTCCGGGGATTTCTTCAGGGGTCACATGGGGACATGTGACCTTAGTCTTTTGCATGCATAGAGATCTTTTGAGTTCTCTGTTATTTTTAAGAATTAAATTCTTTGTAGGGTTAAACCCTAATTATGACTTTAGAGGAATTAAATTCCTATTGTGCAAGAATTAAATTCTTAAGTAGGGTTAAACCCTGATTTCTTTTTAGAGGAATTGAATTCCCATATATGTAAAAGAATTTAATTCTTGATTAGGGTTAAATCCTAGTTCCATCTTTTTTAAAAAGGAATTAAATTCCTGTGGATTTGAGAGAATTAAATTCTCAATTAGGGTTAGACCCTAGTTCTGTTTTAGGAGAATTAAATTCTCAAAACTCAATTCCCCTTCTAAATTTAGGATCTGCATGGCAGGATCTCGACCCGATGAGAATTAAATTCTCAACTTATGGGGAGATGTGCTCTTTGCAGATCTTCAACCAGAAGAAGAACTAAGTTCTTTTTTGTATAAGAGTTAAACTCTTGGATTGAGAATTAAATTCTCTGTTTAAAGTTTTGATTCCCTTTCTTTTCTCACCTAGGATTTTCTTTGTTGAGAATTAAATTCTCCTCTCTCTGTTCTTCTCTCCAAAAGGTTCCCCTTCTCTTCTCTTGGCTCCTATTTATAGGAGGAGGAAAAGAATCAATTTGTTTAGAAAATCTTTCATTGAAAGATTTTTCTTGTTTTCATAATTAATATGATCCTTTAGATCATTCAGTGAATTTTATTCACCGTTGGATTTTAAATCCAAAAATATTCTGTTTGTTATTTCCGGTGAGATTTTAGGGGAAATCATTCCTTGTCTAAGATTTTTCCATAAATTGGTGATATTTAATCACCCTTGGATCTTTAATCTAGCGGTCTCCATAATCTTTTTCCATTTGGAAAGATTTAGAACCTTTTAGAATTTTAATTCTTATTTGGAAAGATTTAGAGAAATTTAGAATTTTAATTCTATTAACCTGTAAGGCTTTCAAAGCCTGTCACGTGCTGGCACGTGCTCCTTGGTCACGTGTGAGCACGTGACCCCCAATTGGTTCCGTTAACAGCCGCTTGTTTATGTTGTTGTTTTAACCATCACGTGTCAATACGTAACCATTGGTCACGTGTAAGCACGTGATACCTCATTGAGGTATTTTCTGACTTTTAGAATTAAATTCTTTTAAACTGTGAGGCTTTCAAAGCTAGTCATGTGCTGGCACGTGACCCTTGGTCACGTGTGAGCACGTGACCCCCAATTGGGTCCTTCTTCAGCCGTTTGTTTTTATTTCTGTTTTAACTATCACGTGTCAACACATGATCATTGATCACGTGTGAGCACGTGATACCTCATTGAGGTAATTCCTGATTTTTAAACAGGGAACAGTGCATTGCATATTTGCTCATAACTTTTGATCCCGGATGAATTATGAAGCCCATAATATATCAAATCGAAGGGTTTTTCGAGATACTTCCAATACCATCAGAATTTAATAGTTCCTCCTTCGTGAGTTTATCAAAATACAGGCTGGAAGATACTGGTTCGCATTTCCTTAAGCGTATCGCTGCCATTTGATACCTTGGACTCTTCTGCGCAGAAATTTTTTGCGGGAACAAGAGATTCGTACGAGGTCTTGATGAGACGACGTTCCACTCCGCCGACATCAGAGATGCGATACGCATGCCGAGACATTGTGCTTGGATATACCTTCCAGAAGGAGTCGCGATGAGTATGTAGCCGTTCCGGAACAAGAAACAGATATAGTAAAAGACGATGACTTCCGGACAGTTCGGCAGAGACGAGATTTAGGAGAGACCTCGACAGGACCTTTCTGGAATAAATTACGAGAAGACTTGGACCCAGGGGTGGTCATGTTACGCACACCGGCAGGCCAGAGTTCAGGATCGTCGACGAGACATGTTATGAGTGACCACGACAGTTGGCCAGAGATTCTTGGAAGATGTGTTTGAGCGGGACTATTCTGCCATACTTGATTTTGGTATTTTTAGCGATCTATTTGCATGATTTGGTTTTGATGATTGAGTTTCATGATATCGTTTTCATGGACCATGGTTGCACCTACTGAGTATTTACGATTTTTGCACAGTTGTTGCACTTGATATTATTTTCGTGCCTTGGTTTCTCATGTTTGTGATTACATGGATTTCATACAGTTGAGTTGATTTATGCGTATATACGCATACGATTTGGTTTTGCACTCGGTAGAGTTCACATATGCTTGCAGTGCAGTGATACGCATTTTGTGCACTTAGATGCACTGGACTTCGATTTCGATTGTGATGCTCGATATTGGTTTTGTGCACCTTGTGCACCTGATTGGATTTTGCGCATGTTCGGCGCTTGATATTGGATTTCATGATTTCGTGCATGATAGATGCACCTGCCTTGGATTTTCGCGTATGTTGAGCGCATGTTTTGATATGCGATTTTGGTGCACACCAGATGCACCAAATCGAGATTCTTCGTGCGTGTCAGATGCATCTGTCTTTACTGTCAGGCACACATGTTGCCTATGACAAATGTTGTGTGCACACCCGATGCACTTAGATGTTGTTTTTGTGCGCATGTATGGCACATATATGGATTTTGATTTCTGTGCGCACCAGACGCACGTAGTATTCATATGCATATTTTGGGATTGATTTCTTATAGAGCAGTTTGTTTTTATGACATTTGCTATGTGTTTTCGTACTGAGCAGGACTAGTCAGAGGACAGTACCTGAATGTATTTTGCATGCATTGATAGCTATCGAAGGGAATTCCAAAAAGCGAGCTATAGTCTCAGTATTTACCTACGTGTCTGATATGACACGAAACGTTTAAAATAAGGAAACCCTTCTAAATTGTTTCCCAAAACGGCGGAACGTACATTTTAAACAAATGATATATATATATATATAGTGATTTTCTTACAATAGACGTCCGCCACTGTGCAGTGTTGCGAACATCGCACGGCGAATTGAAAAAGTTTTGGCATGCATTGCTTTTAGATGCTTTAATGATGTATATCATGTTGGTTTTCGTATTGGATCTTGACATTGATGTCTTCCCTATGACTCCGATGATTGCGGGATGCTTGACGGAGTTTTGATTTTGAGTTATATGCTCATTTTTCATGCGCATGCGCTGCGCTACGATTTGTTTTATGTATTTACGATTTCGGAGCCCCGACGACTTGATGGTTTTGCTTAGATGTTTTAGTATTTGGAGGGAGTTTTAATTTAAATTCGGGGACTGAATTTCTTTAAGGGGGGAAGATTGTAACGTTTTGAAAATCATTTCGGTGAAATTTCAGAAAAATCGGTAAAATAAGAGGGCTTTCTGTAAAAAGTCAAAATACAAATATTTTTATTATAAAATTAAATATACATATTCTAGCTATGTAATTGCTAGTATTTAGTGTTTATTAAGCCACTGCTGAAATTTCAAATTTTCTGAATTTTTTTCCGAAATTAATTATTTTAATATTATTTTAAGCCGTCACTAATACATTTAATTAGGGAAAATTACAAATTGGAATGGGTTGATACAAATTTTATAATTCATGACACACTAAACTGACATGTAAAATATTGTTTTTGAAATGAAATGGTTTGCCAAAACGGATTAGAAAATATCGAAGAAAAATTGCTTAATTAGTGAATGTTGTGTTAATAGGAATTGGGGTAATACATTTATCTTTTTTCCTAACCCACATACCCACACCTCACCCTCTCTCCTCCCCATGTGGCTGGCCCCACTTTGACAGCCCTCCCCTCTCTCTCTCCAATCACCTCACTTTTGAAAAGAAAAGAAGAGATAATGAAAGAAAGTCAAAAGGGGTGTGGACTTTGTCTTTTCCTCCCCACTTTCTCCACCTCACTCTCTCTCCTCACACCCTCCCATTCTGGCCAAAATTCCTGCCTACAGCAGCAGCCCCTCCTCCCAAATCTCACCCCATTTTGCAAAAAAAAAAATCCACAAAAATCACTTCAAATCCATACAAATTCAACTCTAATTCCAAATCCAAGTTTTACCCATTATTCCTTGGCCTTTCAAGCATGGATCTTTGTGATAATAGAGCATTTTGGGAGGCTGGATCTTAAGTTTGATCTCAAACATATGAGGTATAATCTCATGCTTTTGTTAAATTTGTTGTCTAGTTGCTTTAATCAAACTTATTTAGTGAGTATTATGGTTCCAATTTCAAGTCTTGAAATTCAAGAGAAGGATTTAGATCATGTTAGGGTTGTGATAATTTGATAATATTGTGATATGTATTTTAGCATCTTATGATATGCAAATCTAGTCTAGTAGTTGATTTGTATATTGTCACTTAAAATTGTTAAAATTGGAGTTTTAACAAACTAGGTTTTGGTAATTAATTGAAAATTTAGAATTTAAAATATAGTAAGGGTTTCATCATATCATTAACATTATAATGAGTGGTTTAATATCTTAGGTTATGCAAAAACCAAGCTTAATTGTAAAATTATGAATTTTACTTTAAAAAAGAGTTAAAATCGGTATTTTTGCAAACTAGTTTTTTTTAACGTATATAGTTTGGTGAAATTAAATTATGGAGATGATTTGTATGACTTATTTAAGATATTTAATGAGTATTGTGGCCGCTAGATTTGTTTAAATATCAAGTTTTATACTAAAACGGTTAATTTTGCCTGCTAGATTTTCGGAAAAATAACTTTTAAAGTGAATTTGGGTTTTTTGTGAATTCTAATCTATTTCATTTTATAATTAGTGTTTGTGAGTGCGAAAATGGGTGCGTTTGGGATTTTTCTCGATGGTTTGGCGTTTGTACGCCGACGTCGAGGGTTTTGGGTTGATTTGTGAAAGCAACCATAGGTTTTGACCTATGTGGGATTCGTGAGTCGTTTTGGTCATGAGTCGGATTTTAATGCGATACGGTGCGTTATGATATGTAGGTAACCCATGTGGACTTCGAGACGACAAGCAGGCGCGTGGCAATTTCGGCACCGGCGAGCGAGGACCAGATGAGTAGATTTATATCTACGGGGAGAAGTCGGGTGGATGGCGTATAGCACCCCCGCAGTACGTGGTGATGTATACGAATATGTATACACACACACATATATATTGATTATATATTGTTGAGTTTATTGATGATAAAAATAGATTTTAGGTGTGATTGGATAGGTTTAGTGTTGCGAAACCCTAGAGTAGTGGTTGCACCACACACACACACACCCCCATACTTGCATACATTCTTCTTTCATTTGTGCTTATACGGGAATATGTATTTATGTGTTCACATGGGTATGGGACTATGTGTTCACATACTGGATTTAAGGATAGTGTTTGGGATTTGAGGTGAGTCGATGAGATTGATTTGAGACCGTGAGATCGGTGATATAGCAGGATTCGTATTTGAGATACGTCCTGATGTTATAGCGGATCTTGGGACGACGATACAGGTGAATAGTGTTATACATTGAATGGTTGACATGTGATCGTGATATGAGATAAGATATGTTAGGATATTCATAATAGGTCACATTAGGCGATGTATACCTCTTTATGACGATATATGATGATGATATCAGTTTGTATGAGGCTGTAGATCAGCAGTCAGATCATAACTATATTGATGATATTAGTATCGTACTAGACGTAGATCAATAACCAGATTATGATCTTGGATAAAGAGAATACCAGATGAATAATGTGATATTGACCCATACCCAGATTTAGGATGCCGTACGACGGATTTACGTACGAGCTATATATTGATGTTTGATCCACACTCTTGACTTAGGAATATTTGATTATAGATATGGTATCGGATGTGATATTATCGAGGCGGAATCACCGACTAATATATATATATATATATATATATATATATATATCTATATATATATATATATATGTATCGACTCAGATGTTAAGCGGTTTCCTTACTTTTAGTTTAGCTTGACAGCTTAGCCCTATAGTTTAGTGTAGTTGTTAGCCCATATTAATTGTCGTTGTGTCTAGTATTCAGCTTCCGCTCATTATTGTTGTTCGCTCCGCATCGTCTGCTTACATTATGATTCATATTCTATTGTTGATATCATGCTGTTAGGACACCAGCACCATTACCGATGACGCGTATGTACTACGTACACTTACTTGCCGGCTCACACATATCTTCATCGGTAATTGCCATGTCACGAACACTTTAGAAAATACTATTTCATTACATAGGTTGTTAGCTAATAATTTAGACATGATATTAGTGTACTTGCCTTATATGCTAGTTTAGACATTGTAGTTATTAGTTGCTACTTCATGCATGTTATTATTCATTGATATGCCGCATTCATGAATTTTTATGTCTATATTCACTGTTTACATGCTATTGAGGATTTGGATTCGGATTTTCATGAGATTTCCTGGATTTGGGGGAAAACCGCAAAAACACTTATAAAATTCTTTCTTTTTTTTTAAAAGAAAAGTGCGGTTTTCCCATGATGTATGAGTCGTCCACCATGAGTTTGCTGTGGTTTTCGAGACCCGTTTCGAGGAGTTGGATGAACCGTCTTGGGTACATGGTGGGCCCGGTAAGGTACCCCGTGGCGAGAAGGTCGTGTTGCTGACGTTGAGCCTGGCAGGGGAGCACTACCGACCGGTGATTTTATCCGACGCGTCGGATATCCGGAGGATACCGTCGTGGTCTTAAGATTGATGGTAGGGGCCGGTCTGGACTGACGACGCCCTAGATAGTGAGATTGAGACATACAGAGATATTTGAGATATTGAGGTACAGAGATTGCGACAAAGAGATATCGAGATATTTGGATATTTGTTTTGTGTCGATGCTAGGCACTGTTTATGCTGATTTCATTTATGATACCTCATTTTTGAAAAAAAGATACAGAAATCTCACTAATTTATGAAATCAGTTTTCTTCGGTACATGCATTCTGTTTTATGCATTCATACATCATCCATATGATATATTGCTACCTGAGGCACTGACACGGGCACATGGGATTACACTCGGGTTAGATATTTACCCTAGCCATTGTTATAGGCTGCTTGCTATATATTTGTGGATATATTATGATCTTATGACCTAGGATTGCGTTGTTCATGCGATTTCTGTTCTTAAATGTTTTTCTACTCACGAGTTGGCAACTCACCCCCGTTGTGCCACAGTTTCTTGCAGGTTTTGCCGTACAGGTTTCATTACGGCTTTGCTGGCACTGCTTCTTTCGGGTGACTTGCTAGTAGGTGGGTTTATTGGTATCGTACCCATCATGTTACTTTGTATAATATTATTCAGTTGTATCTAGTAAATTCCATCAACCAAACATGTATTTATTTCAGAGATAGAGACCAGTGATGTTATTTTTTCGACCTTAGAGTCGCGCGTTGTATTTCTATGGATTTCTTGCTGTTTGAGTTTCCTTTTGAGTTTTGATCCTCGCCCTTGGCGTTGTATATTATATTGCTTGTGTGGTTGTGTCCGTCGATTGACGAAGAGCTAGCTCCCGCTTGGGGATGCCTTTTATTGATTTCGTATACGATTCATGTTGTATCCCGTTTGGAGGCCAATATTTACAAAGGAGACTCTGCCAAAATTTTCAGGAAATATTTGATGTTTTTAAAAACGCATAATTCTGCTTATGCTATTAAAACTATTTGATTTAAATTGGTTTTTCCTTCACTCTACTACTTTTCTTGGTTTGGATTTCTGGGTTTTCGGCTTACTCAGATTACGTACGCCTCGAGTCGTTTCGTAGTTAAGTGCCGGTCATATTCCGTACTTTCGGGACGTGACAGAGGTGTTGGCCGATAGGTCTTAAGAACCAAAACTACTACAAATCAAGCAATTATATAATAAGCTGAGAATACTCATATGGTAAAATATAGGGAAAATTAAAATGAAAATATAGGTGGCTAGTAAACAAACTAGATATTAACAATTAACGTAAAGACTAAGACTAAACTATATTTGCAGAAGTACGGAGATAATACCGTACAAAAGAAACTAAGATAATACCAAGATAATGATATGTGTACAAGTAAATAAAAATATATTAGCATACAAAATAACCATAATTTATGTTACAGTAAATAGAAAATTTAAATCGATTGGAGCACAAGTATACGTAAGTAAACGTAAATACGAAAACAAAAGATAGTTAGCATAAATATGAATAAAGAAAAGGGAATACTATATAGAAATTCAATATGAAACTCATTTTTAAAGAAAACTCAAACCGCTAATAATATAAATTTTGAAAGTTAAACAAAAGAACGCCAACAAACGAAATGAATAGGAATGATAACTGTATAATAAACAATAAAACATTAAAAGAAATATAGAGTAGAAAATAACTCAAAATGACATCCTGTAATTAGAGCAGAAAAAAAAATCAAAACAAAAAGGCATGAAGAATGGAACTTCATAATAAAAAGACGATAGTACGAAAAGAATTAATAGGAACGATTTACTAGAAATAGAATATACGGTGTAAGTTTGAACTATTGAGAAAAAAAATAGCAGAGCATTTCAAGGCCGTGAGTAAAACTAAAATACTTAGTAACCCATGATGGGAATCTAAGTAACTGCAAATAGGCAAAAATCTAAATTTAATATAGTACGCACTCCTAGTTATAACTATATTAACAGGAAAATAATGTGGGTTTCCCTTGCACCTAGTCTAGTGTATAGAAGCATCACACATGCCATGTTAAAATTTAGAGAGGTGCAAAGAAAACTAACCATGAATCTTAACTAGAATAATTAGGGTAACAACTAAATTGTATCACATACAAAGAACTCTTGTAACACTAAGTAAAGAAATTACAACCAGAAAGAAAAGCAACGACTGGAGTGGGAGAGTTGTAGTCTTCCCTTGATGACTCCTTGGACCTTTGAGAGTTTGGAACGGATCGCTAGCAACTTTCCTTGTCCACAATGATCCACCCGAAGTCCCTTTGCCCAAAACTCCTTACTTTACTTGGTTTTTCAAAGAAGTATAGCAAAACACCCTATACAAATGGGCTAGAGAGGTGTAGAATGATGAGGTGGTTTGTATTCTCTAATCAAAACCCTTTCTTTTTAACAACCTCACTCTAAAGAAAACTCAAGAGAGCTTGGAAGAAGAAGAAGATAATGGTGGCTAAGCTTTGAGCTCATGAGATAAAAATAGTGATGAATGAATTAAGTGTGAATGAATAACCAATATTAATCCTTCTCACTTCAACCATGGTTAACTAATATCTAGATATTATTGTGTTGAGTCAAAGTCCAAATGAAATTTAAACCATGGTTTGAATTAGGTCAAAGAATAGTCATGTTTGGATAATTATCAACCATGATTTAATTTTCATTTCCTTTTAATCCAAAAACAATATATATATATATATATATATATATATATATATATATAGATATAGATATATATATTAGTGAACCATGTGAGTCTTGCATTGCCACCATTAAGTGTATCATCAACCATGATACTATGTATATATGTATGTGTCCATACACATCAACATGTACATACATGCATGCATACATCTTCAACAAATAAAGGGTTTAAATAAAGAATTAAACTAAAAGTCAAATGTTAAATCAACACTTGATTTAACAAACCGGTCATATCACATACGACCCGACCAATAGAAAAACGCCCGATTAACATACGGTATCACATACTCGCATTCAATCGGGTCTCCGCGCATATCTCATATGCACACCACATCGTTTCGCCTGAGCTAGGAAACTCCCGTGTGGGACTCTAAGACTCGTCAATACGCCGGCAGTAGGTGATGATCATATCAAACACCTACAAGCCGCAAGCGGTCAGCTAAACGTAACGGCCACCCGGGTATTGAGCGATCAGAAAAAACCAGCGAAGCTGTCAAAACTCCCGTCGAGCCAATCAGTAACACTACCGTACAGTCCGGTCTCTTCGTCTTATATGTCGTATATCCAGTATAGGGGTGGTGAACGTCAGACCCCAGTAACTGATAAGTCGTGTCGATGTGAGGCTCATAACGGGTCGAGAAACTACTGATAACACTTACCAGTAGATCTCTATATCAGCCCTGGCCAGGGACTTCCAGTTATAGCCAATCGAACACAGCGCAACATCAACTCCCAATACCGGAAGAGACGAAGCCCCTCCTATCGCTTATTGCCTCCATGTGATTCGGGATTGTACCCAAAACCCACCGTTTTGCACGTTCTCTTGAACGTGGTAAGGTGGAAATCAAAGCACAGTAGGAATCACACAAGACTCTATGACAATCTCGGGTCTACAGACTAACCTGTACCAGTGTCACCAGAGAACTGCTATCTGACGATAGGTATAATACAATCTAGGAGTTCTCGGCGAGTCCGTTCAGTGTACCCAGTCTCCACTGAGCACCCGTACACCATCTTTGATGTCAAATACCGATGGATATGGGATCATCCATCGCCCATCATATGGGTCAATATGCGTATACGCTAGTCTATTCTGGTGTATCGATACCCTGTCTCGATACACCCTCGACTAGGAACAGTTATAGGATGTACTCTTGGACTACCCTGGTCCCACTAGTATGATCTGTATCATAGTCCTAGTAGTCGAGTACATATCCTAAGGGCTTTATCAACATGTGAGAGCAAGACAGTAAATCAATACAAGTCAACATGTTAAGACAAAGTGAAACCAGATAGCATACTATCATATCGAGCAAGAAAGTCCTCTTTATATATATATCCAAGCATCCACTATAATATACATCATATGTACAACAATGGCCTTTAGGGCATATATACAACTAACAAATAACACCAGTAATATATGGTAGACTAGCCAGAGAAAGTATTACGGTATATACTTCGAAGGTCGACGCCGCAAGCAAGCACTCGAATGAAAGAAACGCACATAGGAATTGGGTTGTCCAGAATGACACAAAGATATAAGGATGAAATTCGGATTCAATATCTGGGAAAGATATAAATTTACAACGAGGATAGGGTTTGACAGTTTCGGACAGGAGTATACGGCAAGATACAACCTAATTAGGAAAAAGTCAGGGGGTGCGGTAATGAACCATGGTGTCAACTAAGTTTAGGTTCTAGATATAGCGAGTCAAACAAAAGTAGTTAGTTGCATTTCATAATTTTATTGTATTCAAACCAAGAAATTCAACAGATACAAGAGTTAAACGAAAAGGAAAAACTGAAAAAAAAACAAACAATATCTTTGTTGAAAGCAGGGAAAGTGATAACTCCGCGTCGATGTCTGAATCTCTGTGATCTCGTAAGGCAAGTCTGAATCATGTGTTTGGCCCATATCATCCTTGAAATTCAAAGTACAAAACAATGAAACAATCGAGTTTCTCAATTAGATGTGGAGGGCGTCGATGGATCTCTTCCTTGCAGCTCTTTTCTTCGAGGGCAACCGTTGCATGCTGCTCACCAGATCCCTGAACCAAACACCATCCTTTTAGCCTGGCGTCAGTTCCTCTGAAGGTGCCTCGGCTTCTTGCAATAATCATAGACTTGAGTCCTCCGTTGCTTCTTCTGCTGAGAACCAATAGGCGCTTCATCTGCACACCTCCTCTTTTACTAACAGGGATTCCCTCATGATCGGGGCTCCTCCTGGTGTCCGAACTAGTTGCCCCCTTAACCCCCTCAGCTAAAAGGTCGTTCGTCCTCGCCTGGGCTTCTCTCAATCTTTGCAATACGCCTAAAATCTCGGCGGGGTGATCCTGGAAAGCGAAGGTGGAAGGAGAGTCGTGGGAAGCCAGGATTCCAAAAGAACAAATTTTCGGACGACGGTTTAAGATATAAGAATCAGAATACGATATAGAATTGACAACGTAGCAAGAATATGTGGTGAGGCGAAACTTAACCGAGCGGAAATCAAATGTAGAATTCCAAGTCACTCAAGCAGAGTGCTGTCTTGTAACTATGTTGCAGTTCATAGTTACAACCACATAACTCTAAGTCACCTAAAACTCTAGCGGATGGAGTCAAAATGTAGCTTGATAAACTATATGGATTCTAGTCAAGGAAGTTTACAATCTAGATCGAATGGGCGACTTAAATTGTCAAGCCTTTAGTCGGAAACTATAATCTCATTCTAAACCTGGCTCTGATACCAACAAAACCATGTCACGCCCCGCTTCCCAAAATACGGAATACGAGGGGTGACAAGGCCAGCTATGCTCTTACGGCCAAGGAAAAATACTGCCGTGGTCACATTTTGGCTTCTAGCATTACGTGGTAATCAGTAATCATAGCACAAGTAATGAGAAATGCAGTCACTAATTCTATAAGAACAGATGTAAAACTAACCAGATAGAGTCAAGGGAAAGATAGAGCTGGCGTCGCTGATCTAGATGTCCGCAATATCCTCGAGGTAAAGCAGGTCCTGATCTGAGCTAAATCCACTCTTCACTCTGAGCATGCATACTCAGGTCGTCAAAGCGACACAATAGCAATATACATAAATACATATGTAATATATGCAATGATGATGAACATGAAGCAGTAAACATGGATGTAGTGGCATGAGCATGAAGTAACTGGTACAAGTAAACAATAAAGCAAGTGTATCGAATCAATAATCAATGTAATATCCATGTCACTAAAGCAATCGGTCTCTAAGTCTCAATGTCCAAGTCACTAAATCTATCGTCAGTCCAAGTGTAAGCGTCAACCACCGCATTAGTATCCCTAACCCAAGTGTAGGCCCCAGGGGCAGAGGAACACGGGCCCGAATCATGCTCCTTAAGAATCAGAAATACCATCTATACAACTCCCGAAATCACTATATATGCCGGCTGTGGGACTCCTGAGATTCAGTTGATCGAACTCACACTCAAACTACCCCACACCCCGTGGTCCACATCAACACCGACCATGAATCCAAATACTAGTCGCTCCATGACAAGTCTACGCGAGAACTGAAGACAGGGTCTCCATCAAGCATGTCTCGACTGGTATCCAAGATAAATGGACAGTGCTCGATATCTTACCATGACACTAATATAAGTGCTTCCATAACCGTCCTATACTAGTTATAGTTACACTTATATATACCCCATAGGCGTCAACAATACAATAACTATTTGGTTTCGCTGATTGTGTATAAGTACGTGTCATTTCACTTATTCATTCACGCTTTTACACTAACGTACTTGCCACAATCCAATCTCTAACATTTATCACTTGGTAATGTAACACGGTCACTAGAATATCAATGTATATGGCCCCTATTCAATGCGGGTATAACTGCCACATGATATGATAAGAATGCAATCAATTATGATACAAATAAAATATAACAGCCAGTGTCATACAACTTGAAAATTTTACTATATGTCACACGTGCAGAATTAAGCAAAACAATATAAAAGGGTCAAGTATTATATTTAATTATATCTATAGAAAAATTAGTTTCGAGTCAATTGGGTTTCAAGTTTGCTAGTTATGGTCATTCCATTTTAAGTGTTTGCTGCTGGAAATCTAATTTCTGAACTGGAATTTTGTTTCGTAACACGTTTTACTCTCTGTTAGGAGAATAATTAGGCAATGATACTGTTCAAATAATTGTAGGGCTATAAGTTAACTTTACAGCACAGGAGACGGATCAACAATAGTCATCTTGGTTTAGGAGTTATGGTCAGATTACTGATGAAGGGTGCAAGCTGAAATGACAAAAATCTGCTGTACATGTCATCCGTTTAAAATATGATTTAAATACCAAATGATACTGGAATTTAGTGAAACTGGTACCATTGGAAAGATAAAATAATTGTATACGCATAGGTAATTTTCTCAGCACACTATCACAATTAAACATTACGGTTTCAGGTGTATAAAAGCATGTCAAGGGCAAGTTCCTGCTCTGGTCTGCAGTCCAAGGTCATGTAAGTTCTTTTTTTTGATGTTCAGAGGATATATCTAATAGTAAATATACACGTCGTGTTAAAGATTATGCAGTACCCTTCCCAACGAACCCAGGAACGCCACGATTAGATTTTTCTGGAATTACTTATGAATTTAACAGTGTCAAGTATTCGGCAAAACGCAAGTTTCCGTATTGAAGTTAGGGCGTCACTTTATGTGTGAAAACGACATCAATTTGCCACCAAATTTCTACAGAGTATTTTTTTAACCATATTTGGGTCTAAACATCATGAGTTCCGCCATTTTAGATTTTATTTTCGCATAAGTTTCACATCGAGCACTTAACACCTCATTTCGAAACTATAACGGATTTGGTTTATCCCACATACATGAACAGGATTCGATCCCTGTGAACTATATATATCAACCACGGATATTAGACTCATCATTTGTTCAGTTTACCGTGCAATGCATGAATATGGGTCTCCACATTTGTCAGACTCCAAGAAATATAATTAAGTTTCGATTGTATACACACACACACACGCACACACATAGCATGTAAAGCAAGTGTTTAACTTGCCTGGCGACGATGGCTTGATGATGGCGATGGATGGAACGGCAGAGATAACAACACGATCATGGCACGATCACAGTGACATCAACGACGATCTTGGGTGTGCAAAGGAGGTGGTGAAGGCTCGGGTCTGGCTATGGACAGCGGGGAGCTTGATGCGAGTGTAGTGGCAATGATGATGAGGGGATAAGACGATGGTCGAGGGTGGCCGGCGACGATCCAGAGCAGCCTCGACATAGAGTGGTGGAGATCAGGGTGCTGGGTTGCTCGTCGATATGGTGGCAAGGAGCTCGGGTTGGAGGCGGTGAAGGCGATCGCCGACAAGGAAGGGCGCTCGGTAGAGGTTGGATATGAGGTCCTGCCGGCGATGGAGGTAGCGAGTGAGATGGCCGCGTCTGTTTGGAGATGAGGGTGCAGTCACAACTGCGAGGTGGTGGCTCGTCGGTGATCTCGATGGCGAAGGAGGAGATGAGCTGCGATGGTGGTGGTCGTGGAGAGGTGCTCGGGATCGAGGTTGGTGCGCCGGTGATGGGTTTTGAGGAAGGAGGAAGAAGATGGAGATGATGGAGGTGGCAGTAGGTACCGTGGGGATGAGTCATGGGGCTTGCTCGACGGAGGTGGCGTCGTGGTCGATGGTCAGTGGCGGTGAGGTGGAGGTGAGCGGTGGCGGCAGGCGGTCGGTGCAGTGAGGCCGATGGGGGATCTTGGTGGGTTCGAGCTTGTCGGCGGAGGTGAGAAGATCGAGAGGTGGGGCTTTGCGAGTGAAGAGATAAAGAGAAGAGAAGAGAGAGGGGTCGGTTGTGAGAAGAGAGGGAGGGAGGCGAGGCAGGCGAGGGCGGTTGCAGGGATCTTAGGGGAGCGCGAGGGAGGGGGAAGACGTGAGGGAAAATATGGAGACGAGGACGAGGTCACGGGGAGGAGCGGGTGAGGATTCGGGTGAGGAGATCTCGTAGGGACGCCGGTGTAGTGGGCGTGGTCATCATGGCCGTTGAGGAGCGGGTTTCGCGGGAGTGGGGCTCGTTACGCGGAGGCGAGGAAAAGAGCGGGAAGGAGAAAAGAAGAGGAGAAGAAGAAGAAGGGAGTGGGGGTGTAATGGGTCGGGTCGGGTTTGGGTCCGGGCAAGGTAGAGGGAAAAGGTTTTGGGTTTAGTTGAGGGAATTGGGCCGGGGCTTGAAGCGGGATTCATGGGCTTGAGCTTTGGGGGTAGGAAAATAAGAATTAGAATAAATAAAAGGTAAGGGTTTGGGTTTAGGAAAAGAAATATTTAATTAAATAAAAATTTGTAATTTTTTGGTTTTAAAAACACGGAAATTATTTAAAAGGAACTGGGTATTACACCACTCCTCTGCATCCCCTAACCATATTGCTGAGCTCTTATGGTAATTTATCTTCAGGCCTGACCATATTTCAAAGAAGTATAAAATCCATTTTAGAAGCCCTGCTTGTCGTTCATATAGTCGTCCAAACACTAGTGTGTCATCTACATACTGTAAATTAATTATCTTTGTTCGTAGATCCCCGTCCCCAATCCTTCCAACAAACCTCTGTTCCTACAACGTTGTATCATATTTGCTAATCCGTTTGCCATCAAGGTAAAAATTAGTGGGGACAACGGGTCCCCTTTCCGGAGTCCCCTCCTACACCGAAATTCCTTAGTATCCCCACATTAATACACACACATGCTAATGCCGATGACAACCACCTTTTAAACCATGTTTTCCATACTGGTGTGAAACCTTTCAAGTCCAAACATTCATGTATACAACCCCAATCAACCGTATCATACGCTTTTTTAAAATCTAATTTCAACATATATTTACTCATTCCCTTATGCTTAGTATCCTGAATCGCCTCATTTGCCATCGCTATCCCATCCATAATATATCGACCCGCCACAAATCCAATCTGTGACTCCTTGACAATTCCTCCTAAAATCCCCCGTATTCTAATCGCCAAATCCTTTGACAAAATTTTACACGAACAATTAAGCCGACCGGTCTATAATCCTTCAATCCCTTTGCATCAGACTTCTTTCCGATGAGAATTACGCTTGAACACTTAAGTCTGTCTCAGATTAAATTATCCATCTCTATTGCTCTGAATAACCGTATAACATCCTCCTTGATGAGTTCCCAAAACCTTTGATAGAATAAAATTGGAAATCCATCATGTCCCGGCAATTATTCTGCTCCCATTTCCCAAATAGCTGTTTTAATCTCTTCTTCCGAAAAACTCTCCACCAACTCCATTCTCTGTTCCATCGTCAAAGCATCTTCATTCTCCCAAAAGCCCGCCTGTAGCTTCCACCTTGTACCTTTAGACATCCCTATTAGTTCCTTATAATAGTCCACCGCTAGCTCATTTATTTTTGATTCTTCTATATAATTTGATCATCACTTTCAATACTCCTAATAAAATTAGATATCCGCTTCACATTATCCGATCTATGAAAAAAAGAAGTGTTCTTATCTCCTCTTAGCCACTGTTCTCTAGATTTTTAATGCCACTCTATTTCCTCCTTCGTATATATTTCTTTAAGCTCCACTCTCCATTTACTCAGGTTATTAAACTTTCCATTTGATAAACTTCTATCTTCTTCCTTGATTTCCATTTTTTCAATATATCCTATTAACTGATTCTCCGCAAGGAACCGTTTCCTGTCCCATTTCCGTAGAACCTTTCAAAGACATCGTAGTTTCGCGACAAAATTACCAGCCGCGTCTTGACAAAACGTCGGACATCCCCAACTTTCCTTAATCAACCCCCTACCTTCTCCTTTTCAAACCAACTTTTCTCAAACCTGAATTTCTTACCTCTCCTCCGAGGTTCCCTCCTCCCATCGTAAAGCACAATCAGAACATGATCCGACGTGATCTTCTTTTCTATTGTAGTAAAAGCAAAAGGATGATGTAACTCCCAATCTAGAGAAACCAAAATTCTATCCAGCTTTGCTAGTTGTACTCACCGACTCGACCAAGTAAATTTTCGTTCCTTCATTGGTGTAAAGACCCTAGTATTATTGTACCTTCGTGTTTTCTTTCTTAAGTAAAATATTGTATTTATTTATTCTTAGTATTTTCTATATATTTTATTTTTTATAAATATATTATTTTATTCTTCTATCTATTTTTCCCAAACACATTTCTTTAAAACAAAATTTTAACCTTTTTTCAAATTAAACATAAAAGCTAACCCAGCCCATACCTCAAATTCAATTTCAATTTCATTTTCTTTAATAAATCTATGAGCCCAAAAGCCCATTTTCTTTTTAAGCAAAATCATATATTTAATTCTTATTAAATATGTGTATGAACAATCTTGTAGTTCATTGGTTAAGTCTTTCCATTATTATTTTATAAATTACATGTTCAAATCCCCATTCTTGCAACAATCTTTTTTATCAATTTTTTATTCTTCTCATAACTTACAAATGAGACCTTTCATTTCCAAAATGAATGGTGACTTTTCATTTCTCTTTTAATTCCCATATTGAATGCATATATTATTATACATAATTCATCATTACACCATCTTTATTCTCACATTTTTCTATCTCTCCCTTCTCCTTTTTCATCTAGAGTCCAAGAAGAAGAACATGAAGAAGTCTTCAAAAAGTTCTCGCTAGTAACGCGAGGCTATCGGCGGATAGACAAGCCCGGTGACAACACCGGCTTGTGTATGTAAGTCCCTTCTCCCTCCCTCCCTCCATCTCTTTATTCTTCTTTTTTCATATCTCGTGAACCCATTTTTTTTCCATATCGTAATCCTTAAGAGAAAAATAACATAAACATATATATATATATATAAGTCTAGATATATATTGTTTTATATGGTTTAATAATACCTTATTGCATCTTGTTCAAATTAAAGTGTTTTTAATTTTTTGTTCATGACTATGAATGTTTATTACAAGTTGCGGGAACACAAATTTCATGCCACAATATATTTATAATGTCTCATGAAATCGGTTTGTTTATTAAAATAAAAATAGAAGCCTGCATAAAATACTAGTTAATCTTTTTGCCGATTTTAGTATACACATCAATACCTTTAGTTTTAAAATAATTTTTAGAAATTAATTTTTACTTCTGAAAATTTCAGGAAATTTACATATGATAGAGTATATTATTTTGTACATGCTGTAAAAAGTTTAGATCGAATCACTTAACGGTTTATGAATTATATTGTTTTTATTCACTGTTCGTAAAATATAAAACTGCAGTTATTGGTCAATTTCTAGGACATATAACTTGGTATACCGATATCCAAATTGAGCAAATTCAGGTGTTTTAGATATCTAAATTAAATAATATACATTTTATTAGTCTGAAGTTTTTACTGAAAACCAACGTAAGATAAAGAAAACTGCGTTATAATATTAAGTGACGGATCTGGACAGAATCTGTTCCAATTCACACACTGTTTTTAACTTTGACATAACCCAAACTCCCGATGTCCGTTCGTGACAAAATTTAGATGTGTAGATACACAATTGATAGAACT
The DNA here is from genome assembly GCA_030015575.1 of Agapanthus africanus. NCBI lineage: Eukaryota > Viridiplantae > Streptophyta > Magnoliopsida > Asparagales > Amaryllidaceae > Agapanthus > Agapanthus africanus. Next base: position 726,278,317 of record CM057342.1, on the reverse strand, counting down.
ATAATTTTATGTACACTTTATTACTTATAAATGCATGAAACAATCCGATATAGGCTTTGCAATATAATATATAGTTGCTGTCCAGAAATCTGAATTTCTGTTTTAAACGCTGATATTAAAATGATTATAACTAGAGCTTCAGAAATCCAAATCATGTGAATCTTGGTGTTTTGGATAATTAAATTGAAATACCTACAATTTTCTAATAATCTTCGTAACCTGAAACCCGATAAAAATTAACTCAAACCGCGTTTTAAAAATATATGACGGTGCTGAACAGATTCTGATCTGTTTTGCGCAACGATACGAAAACAGATATACCTCTCAAACCGGTAATCGTATTTAGGTGAAACTGGAACTCACGCATGAAAAACACTTAGAGCCATATTTCTGTTTATATTCCGCATTCGTTCGACTTGATTAATTAGGCATACATAATATTTCTTTACAGCATTGTTTATGGTAGTTACTCGAATAATATACTTGACTCATTTCATGCTATTCGAACATGTATACATATTTATCTTGATCATTAAATTGTTGTATGTATATAAAGACGATAATTAACTACTTGAGTTGTATTTTGTAAACTATACAAAATTATTTTTACATAAAACCCTCTCAAGTTTTATAAATTACCCTAAGGACCCTAGTAAATATAGATTTAAGCGGGACCAATCTCTTGAGCCTCAGGGAGCCGGAGAAGTGGGTGCTTGCCTATCTAACGTAGACAATTAACAAACAGTGTTATCAACACGGTAATCGTCTTTGAAAAAGACACAAATCCTGTCGCCCATGTGCAGCGGTTACCGATAACATCAAAACAATCTGGACTTCAATTTACTTTTCTAATTGTTTGACTCAGTTTGAGTCTTATTATAATCTGACTTAAATATGATTCAAATACAATCTACAATCTACAATATTCCAATTCAACATGAATCCCTATATTCAATCTATTCAATACATTCAATCTATATTGACTGAACCAAACCATGGATATACATCCATTTACATGATTCTACAGTTATTCCATTTACATGATTATATAGTTACATCCGTTTACTGATATCATGGTTTCGGTCAGTCTTTCAATTATACACTCAATTCAAATTACAGTACAAAACAATACAAATAAAACACTACGGGGTTTAAGGGATAGATTGGTACGGAAGGTGTTAAAAGTGGCACGAGGTGGTAAGATTAAGACACCTAACCTATATTCCGTTGCTGTTGTACCGTGGCTTAACGGTTCCTTGTACATTCCGTTTGCCCTGGTCTCAAGCATATAGAGACCGCTCTCGTATACACTGGCATCCTTCTGTACCAAGCTACAAACAACAGCGTTAACACAACATTACAACGATATTATACAACTTTAAAAGATACTCTCTTATTCTATCTATTCTACTTTCCTCTTATCTTTGGGACTTACCGAGTGACATGTTCGCTGAAGACATTCTATTTCTTTTTCTTTGAATGTCGTCAGGTGGTTTGGACCCGGCAGAGATCGAGCCGTCTACAGAAGACTTGGAGCAGTTTGCTGAAGAACCAGAGCTCTAGTTTCATTGTACATTTCCATCCAGTACTTTTCATTTCCTGTTATGACATTGTTTAGGCATTTTTTTTTATTTCAGTTGTATTTCCTTTTCATGGATTGTACAAAAGAATGTTAATAAATAATAGTTGCTGTTTTTATTACATCCTGTCTCTTGTGTATTTATTTTTATATTGCTTAGATACGCTTAGCGTATATACTTCTGAGTATATACGTAGCGGACCAGTCCCGTCCCCTTCACCGTATACCGGGAAGCGGGGCGTGACAGGTTTTGTTGGTGGCCCATGCAGGTCAGAGCTGTATGAAATCCTATCATGCAGTTCTGTTCTGCGTGAACAACCTAAGCAATATAACATAAGAACCAGCAACTAAAATATTCTTTACAATTCATGTTCCTTAAATCTTACAATTTCACATTTCTTGAATCTTATCATTTCATGTATTTGAATTTGTCCTAACCCAAAATTCCCTCAACTTTTTTACAATCTTACCAAAATCATCGCATTCTTTCGTTCTTTCACATATTTTTCATACACTACCAATAGTTCTATCACAAAACTTTCCTTGAATCTGTTACATTTTTCTTTTACAAATTTCGAGAACGAATTTTTTTTAAGGAGGGTAGAATGTAACGACCCTAGTATTATTGTACCTTCGTGTTTTCTTTCTTTAGTAAAATATTGTATTTATTTATTCTTAGTATTTTCTGTATATTTTATTTTTTATAAATATATTATTTTATTCTTCTATCTATTTTTCCTAAACACATTTCTTTAAAACTAAATTTTAACCTTTTTTCAAATTAAACATAAAACCTAACCCAGCCCATAACTCAAATTCAATTTCAATTTCATTTTCTTTAATAAATCTATGAGCCCAAAAGCTCACTTGCTTTTTAAGCAAAATCATATATTTAATTCTTATTAAATATGTGTATGAACAATCTTGTAGCTCATTGGTTAAGTCTTTCCATTGTTATTTTATATATTACATGTTCAAATCCCCATTCTTGCAACTATTTTTTTATCAATTTTTTATTCTTCTCATAACTTACAAATGAGATCTTTCATTTCCAAAATGACTTACAAATGAGATCTTTCATTTCCAAAATGAATGGCGACCTTTCATTTCTCTTTTAATTCCCATGTTGAATGCATATATTATTATACATAATTCATCATTACACCATCTTTATGTGTCCTTCTCTATATTTTCCTTCCTCTCCCTTCTCTCTTTTCACCTAGAGTTCAAGAAGAAGAACATGAAGAAGTCTTCAAGAAGGTCTCGCTAGTAACGCGAGGCTATCGGCGGATAGACAAGCCCGGTGACAACACCGGCTTGTGTATGTAAGTCCCTTCTCTCTCCCTCCTTCTATCTCTTTATTCTTCTTTTTTCATATCTCGTGAACCCGTTTTTTTTCCATATCGTAATCCTTAAGAGAAAATAAACATAAACATATACATATATATAAGTCTAGATATATATTGTTTTATATGGTTTAATAATACCTTATTGTATCTTGTTCAAATTAAAGTTTTTTTAATTTTTTGTTCATGATTATGAATGTTTATTACAAGTTGTGAGAACACAAATTTCATGCCACAATATATTTATAATGTCTCGTGAAATCGGTTTGTTTATTAAAAGAAAAATAGAAGCCTGCATAAAATACTAGTTAATCTTTTTGCCGATTTTAGTATACACATCAATACCTTTAGTTTTAAAATAATTTTTAGAAATTAATTTTTACTTCTGAAAATTTCAGGAAATTTAAATATGATAGAGTATATTATTTTGTACATGCTGTAAAAATTTTAGATCGAATTACTTAACGGTTTATGAATTATATCATTTTTATTCACTGTTCGTAAAATAGAAAACTGCAGTTATTGGTCAACTTCTAGGACATATAACTTGGTATACCGATATCCAAATTGAGCAAACTCAGGTGTTTTAGATATCTACATCGAATAATATACATTTTATTAGTTTTTAGTTTTTATTGAAAACCAACGTAAGATAAAGAAAACTGCGTTATAATATTAAGTGACGGATCTGGACAGAATCTGTTCCAATTCACACACTGTTTTTAAATTTGACATAACTCAAACTCCCGATGTCCGTTCGTGACAAAATTTAGATGTGTAGATACACAATTGATAGAACTATAATTTTATGTACACTTTATTACTTATAAATGCATAAAACAATCCGATATAGGCTTTGCAATGTAACATATAGTTGCTGTCCAGAAATCTGAATTTCTGTTTTAAACGCTGATATTAAAATGATTATAACTAGAGCTTCAGAAATCCAAATCATGTGAATCTTGGTGTTTTGGATAATTAAATTGAAATACCTACAATTTTCTAATAATCTTTGTAAACTTAAACCCGATAAAAATTAACTCAAACCGCGTTTTAAAAATATATGACGGTGCTGAACAGATTCTGATCTGTTTTGCGCAACGATACGAAAACATATATACCTCTCAAACCGGTAATCGTATTTAGGTGAAACTGGAACTCACGCATGAAAAACACTTAGAGCCATATTTCTGTTTATATTCCGCATTCGTTCGAGTTGATTAATTAGTCGTACATAATATTTCTTTACAGCATTGTTTATGGTAGTTACTCGAATAATATACTTGACTCATTTCATGCTATTCGAACATGTATACATATTTATCTTGATCATTAAATTGTTGTATGTATATAAAGACGATAATTAACTACTTGAGTTGTATTTTGTAAACTATACAAAATTATTTTTACATAAAACCCTCTCAAGTTTTATAAATTACCCTAAGGACCCCAGTAAACATAGGTTTAAGCGGGACCAATCTCTTGAGCCTCAGGGAGTCGGAGAAGTGGGTGCTTGCCTATCTAACGTAGACAATTAACAAACGGTGTTATCAACACGGTAATCGTCTTTGAAAAAGACACAAATCCTGCCGCCCATGTGCAGCGGTTACCGATAACATCAAAACAATCAGGACTTCAATTTACTTTTCTAATTGTTTGACTCAGTTTGAGTCTTATTATAATCTGACTTAAATATGATTCAAATACAATCTACAATCTACAATCTACAATATTCCAATTCAACATGAATCCCTATATTCAATCTATTCAATACATTCAGTCTACATTGACTGAACCAAACCATGGATATACATCTATTTACATGATTCTACAGTTATTCCATTTACATGATTATACAGTTACATCCGTTTACTGATATCATGGTTTCGGTCAGTCTTTCAATTATACACTCAATTCAAATTACAGTACAAAACAATACAAATAAAACACTACGGGGTTTAAGGGATAGATTGGTACGGAAGGTGTTAAAAGTGGCACGAGGTGGTAAGATTAAGACACCTAACCTATATTCCGTTACTATTGTACCGTGGCTTAACGGTTCCTTGTACATTCTGTTTGCCCTGATCTCAAGCATATAGAGACCCCTCTCATATAGACTGGCATCCTTCTGTACCAAGCTACAACCAACAGCGTTAACACAACATTACAACAATATTATACAACTTTAAAAGATAGTCTCTTATTCTGTCTATTCTACTTTCCTCTTATCTTTGGGACTTACCGAGTGACCTAGAGCGACCTGTTCGCTGACGACATTCTATTTCTTCTTCTTTGAATGTCGTCAGGTGGTTTGGACCCGGCAGAGATCGAGCCGTCTGCAGAAGACTTGGAGCAGTTTGCTGAAGAACCAGAGCTCTAGTTTCATTGTACATTTCCATTCAGTACTTTTCATTTCCTGTTATGCCATTGTTCAGGCATCTTTTTATTTCAGTTGTATTTCCTTTTCATGCATTGTAGAAAAGAATGTTAATAAATAATAGTTGATATTTTTATTACATCCTGTCTCTTGTGTATTTATTTTTATATTACTTAGATACGCTTAGCGTATATACTTCTGAGTATATACGTAGCGGCCTCGTTGCGTCCTCTGCCCGTATACTGGAAAGCGGGGCGTGATAATTGGTATCTCCATAAGGTCTGAATTATTGATCATATGATTAAACATCCCTCTATCTCTTTCGTCCATTAAGGTCCTGGCCCTTTCGTCCATAAACCTTACCACATTGAAGTCTTTACCTACAATCCGGGGAGCATCCCATTTTCCCCTTATCTGATGAAGTTCCCTCCAAAAATCCTCTCGAAACTCCTTCCTAAACGGTCCATATACCGTAGTGATCATTTGTTCCCATCCATCAGCCTTATTTTTAACTACTATTGTTATCGAAAAATCACCGACGAAGGAATCTTTAATCTCCATCATCCCTTGATCAATTCCCAGTAAAATACCTCCACGTGCTCCCTCCGTGTTCTTCACAATCCACGTCACTTCTCTGTCTGCTCCCAAGCTATTCAAGATTCATGTCGAAGGATTCCTAAGTTTCGTTTCTGATAAGCCTATTATCGTAAAATGACCCGGTCTAATAACCTCCCTAACCATTCTCCTTTTAAGCGATAACCCCAAACCCCACACATTCCAAAAAAACAAAATTCATTTAAAAAACAAAAAAAGTGAGTTCCTACCTATCCCATCGCCCTTCAGGTCCGTCACTGTACCACCACGTCCTCCTTCTGAGGAGCAACGCTGGTACCCACTCTTTCGCATTCCAAGATTTTAATAGCAGACAAGTTTCTATTTACCTTCTCCTTAGACGAGCCTCTTTCTATACCAGATGCATCGCAAAAATGTAACATGTCGCTATTAAACAAACTACCAAAAATAGAAACTGAATTAAACATAGTACCTGAGAATGTTGCTTTATTCTTCTTCGCCTCCTTAACTTTTGCCACTTCAGCACCCTTTTTATTCCCGCCGACGCCTTGTTTAGCTTGTAGTCTCCCGCTCTTACGACTTATCGCCATTAAGCTGTCCTCTTGTACCAGTTCTTTGTTCATCCGTTCCTCTTGTCGTTCGTCACTTTTAGGTCATTATCTTGTATCTCCTTCAGACTACCTTCCCTGCTGACCCAACTCCACTGCTCCACCATTTGATGTTAATTTTGCCACCGCCTCCTCTATTCCTGTAACGACCGTATTTTCTAATACCTAATAAGATATATTTTATTTAAATTTCTAGTATCAAATAATTATTTACGTGTTTCGTTGATTGAAAAATATTTGTAAAGTAATGTTAATAATTTTCAAAGCATTGAAATATAATTAAAGGAATTTTCAAAATTCTATTTATTGTTTTTCTAGGCTTAAAATGTTTTAATAAAATTTTATAATGCTTTAAAATAATCTACATATTTTTATTATCAACTAAAATAATTAATTCGTAATTAAAAATATTTTCAAGGATAAACTAGATTTTAAATAATTATAATAACTAGCTAACACCATAGATATGGATGTATTATTTAGTTTTAGCCCAAAATTATTTTTATACTAAAGATAACAATAAAATATATTTTCTGAGATTTTTCCATAATTTTTCCATATTTTAAACTATTTTTAACAAATTTTTTAAAACCAAATTCGATTTTTAAATAATAAACAGTTTAGTATTTTTATTTTTTTTAAAAATAATATATTTTAATCCTTTTAACCTGGACCTTTGGATGCAAAGATCCAACGGCTCAGAGTCCCTCGACGGCGCCCACCCTACACGCAGACGCAGGCGTGGCGACGCGATCTCGACCGTTGGATCTTGATCCAACGGCTGAGGTGAAGAGGCGGCGGCACAATCATCAGAGAATCATAGGGTAAACATATTTCTTGGATTTTATGGTTGCTAAAAAACCCTATAAATAGAGATCTTCAAATACTGATTTCTTAAATCTCAGAACTCCGAAAATTCTGAAAAAAATACCCACGCCTTCGTATCGAGGACGCCGACGCTGTGGTTCTACCCAAGCATCGTGGAAAAATCCGAGTGCACAGTGATTGAGGATTTAGTGTGAGTCTATATTTTCGACCCATCGGCATCCAGCTCAAACAAAAGGTAGGATCCGCCTCTCTCCACTCATCTGTTGCCTTCTTTCTTTCAATGATCTTAGTTTTAAATTCTAATCATCAACCCCATATTAAAATAATGTAAAAATATTTTTGCAAGCCATTTGGTACCTCTTAATAATAAGAATTGGACCCTATGTTTAAAACGGTTTAATTAATTACCTCTATATGCGTGAATATTGCACCCTCATCCTACATGGAATATGATATGCATAAAGTTATAACTCATGGGGTATCAATTCACCCCTTACATACCAACACTTACCCATACTATCTATGTGATCTCGAAATAGGTTACTTCCACAAAATACCCTCGTTTTATTAAAATATTGTATTTGTTTAAAATATCCATATGAGATAAGATATTTGGAATAAAGGTTTTAGATACGATATATATATTTTACTTACACTTTTATTCACCAACTACTTTAGTTTTATTAAATCCCTTTACCATTTGAAAGGGGGTAATACTGAATCTAAATAACGGCATATGGTTTTTCCAACATAGCCCCTTTCACTCGAAAGGATATTTTTATATTAATTCTTCTTAGAATGTTAACTAAAGTTTAATGAGTTATCCTCATAGGGGAATGTTTTACCTGAATCACCCCGTGGTTACTAGACAATCGTCCTTGAAAAGGACACAAATCCTGCCGCCCATGTGTAGCGGTTGTCAACACGGAGTCGTTCTTGTAGAATATCACCTCTAATAGATTACCCTAATAATACGTTAATGTTTTACGTAAGTACCTCGTGGTTGATAGGCAACCGTCTCTGAAAAGGACACAAATCCTGCCGTCCATGTGCAGCGGTTGCCAACACGAACGTATTTTCTCAAATGTTACCTCAATTTTAAAACACCATAAGTTTATAAAAATTATTAATTACACTAAAATAGCTCAATCCATCCTAAAAAGATATAATTTCATTTAAATACCTTGACCTTTACTAAAATGCTATTTTCAACAAAAACCATAATCCTTATAAATGATATTTTCCAAAAGAATATCTAAAACGTTATTAAAAGATAATTTTCAGATAAACACCATAACTTTTTATTAAAAGGATATTTTCTCAGTAAAATAATATGGGTTTCCAAAATGAAAAATATTCCAAATATTATGGTTTTCTTATAAACAATAAATATCATTAAACGTTTCATCCCTTATTAACTAAGTATTCTATAAAATGATATGAAGCACCTTACAAACTTAAAAAGATAACAAGATGAAATGAGTGGTTGTGGAAGGCCATATTAAATGAGATCAACTTTTAAATACTAGATTACGACATACATGACACATGATACGGTTAGGGTTAGAATGCGCAGACCTAGATATGGAATACTTATATATGAGGATCCCTGCAGGCGGGGTGAACAGTCCAATATGTGGACGGCTACTAACCCGATATTCGGGCGAATACTAACCCTACTTGGGGTGAATGGTCCAATGTGTGGAAGACTACTAACCGGATATTCGGGCGAATACTAACCCTATTTGAGGGCGAATGCTTCAATATTTGGATGACATACAATGTGGAAATTCTATACCTAGATGTATACAGACTAACTCTAATTCGTCAAAATCTTTACACTGAATAACGGGGATGGGTAGTTTGATTAGACAAGGAAATGCGGAACTCGAATTCCCCTACTACTCGATCATGATCCCAGAAAATGAAACGGTACATTTCACTTCCCCAGTTGTTGTTCCGTGGCCACAACGGAATAATCTCGCATATCCGGACCCTTATTTAAAAAACTAATGCGAACTTCTACATATACATCATACCTGTACACTTGAGTGATATTTACGCTAGACAAAGCTCCATCGTAGTCATGGGACACCTTTCGGGGATGTTCACGCTACCGCATTGATTGCCACCCCAGGCACGAGCGCTAGCTCATACTGCTTCCATCTAGTTATGGGATACCTCAAGCATACGAGTATGTCCACCAGTCAATTCCATCAATACACACCTTATTTAATCTGATCTAACTCTTAGACTGAATACCCGATTGACTTGACTTGAACTTTTACCTCACATGCACCTCATACAACATGCTCATATTCACATATATCTCTGTCAACATATCTTAATTGTATACCCCTCATACCTTTATACCCTTGTACATCATATACATTATATTTATATACATCTGTTCGTTTCTATACCTTTACTTCCTTATGAGGCAATCCTACCCGAGTATAACTCGCTGACGGACTTTCCTTTTCTTCCTCTATCTTTGGAATGTCCGTCAGATGAGAATGAGTATTATGACGAGGATCAAGGTGTAGAGCCAACTGTTCACACCATAATATTGCATTATTATATTCCCCATTCTTATTCTTTTTATAAATAAATAGGTGCTTTTGACGCATGTCTGCTACATGTTACAGGTTACAGGTTCTTGGACAGAAAACAGTGCAAACGATGTAAAGACGATGAAAAAATGGACTTTGACCAACAAATAGAAGGACCTTGATCAAGCCTACATAAGGAACAATTCACAAAGCAAGATTCAAGACATCGACTCAAAGCGAACGGTTAAAAATCCATTGCAAATTGTTCACTGAAGATATGGAACCAACCTAGAAGCCCAAATGGAAAATAGATATATAGAAATAAGAAGCCCAAGCCAACAAGAAGCAGCCCACAAAACTTCACTCCTTGATCTTTCTAAAGGGCCGCGGAACCGCGGCCCATGCCCTCTATTGCCGCGGTTCCGCGGCCATCTGGTGCCCGTGCTTCGAGAAATTTTACCAAAAGTTGTTTGCGGCTCTGAAAAGATTTCTTAAGGGCTATTTTTGTAATTTCAGACATGCGAAACAAATGTAACCCTAGGGTTTCCTATTCTTTATAAATAGGAACTCTAAAAATTGTAAATTCTTATGCCTCCTTTTAATAAAAATTCAGAAATCCGTTTTGGAGAGCATCGGTGTTTTCTTTCCATTCAGAAATTCAGATCTGACAAACCTGCATGGATGATTGGAGGGATGCATCTGTAAGTAAATTTAATTTCTTGCCTTAGTGTAGATTTTAATTCCTTACCCTAGGTAGATTTAATTTCATGCCCTAGGAACTTGTTTAGGGTTTAGCTTTGGGGAAGGATTTTGAGAGATGAGATCTCTCATCCCTTTCTTACCCACCAAATATTTACAATAGGACTCCATGCATACACGCACATACCGCGCCTTACGGCATCCTACCCCTCGAGGTACCGATAACACCGTAGTGTAAAAGCCCGGTTGCGCGCGTTTTCCATGGAGGTTAGGGTAAGGATCTCTAAAGGAAGGACAAGAACCTAGAGGAAGGAACACCTTCCCGAATGGATCTAATCCCCTTTATTGATAATTACCATAACTCCTCACAGATCTTCATTCGGGTATAGAAAGCGTTGAGATTTAATTGCATTTCCAAACCATCCCTAAACCTAACCCTAGCAAGAATAGATCTAGATAATTGCCCTAGGATTAATTAGATTTTTAGATTTAATAACAACTCCGAACACCCTTCGTAATTAACTCGTAAGAACGAATCGGAGATTCACAACATCCCTGTGGACCGACCCGTACTCACCGGCTAGCTGCAAAGCGACGCCGTTCTTGATTGCGGTTATAAATATTTTTGATCTATCTTTTAGAAAGCGCAAGCACGCTAAATCACATTCAATCAAATGGCGCCGTTGCCGGGGATGGCGTAGAAATTTCCTTTTTGCAATTTCGGGTTAATCTTAATAAAATAAAAAATCATAAAAATCTGAAAAATCATAAAAAAATATAAAAATATTTCATCTGTTATTTTTGGAAGGGATACTTTGTTGTTTGAATTTTGCAGGATATACAAAATCGGATCTGGAAAAATTCAGAGTTCGAAACAGAAAAGAATACATCAAAACAGAGAGGGATTACAAGTACAGAACAGCAGAAATTTTTTGGAGCCCTGAAGCCTCCATCCCACCGCTAAGCCGCTGCCTAAGGGCTCCTACCGCCCTTCCGCGGCCCTCTTGCATCATCATCGCGAAATTTTTGCATGGTTTGTTTCCTATTTCTTCCCTCTGCAAATCCCCATATATCTTTTGTCAAATCTTCTGCAGGATTTCTTGCGCTTAAAAAAATCTTCCCTTCCATATAACAATCTTGTGCAGGATTTTTGCGATTTGTTTAAATTAGAAATAGATTGCAAGTAAATTTTCTGTTGCATATTTTTTCTCGAAAATCTTTTTTGCAACAAAATTTTTCAAATAAAGATAAAATGAAAAAGGAAAATTTTTATTAGAAAACTTGCAAATCTTTGCCGCAAATAAATCCTTGCACCACAATAAACTTTCCTTCTTTTCCCCTTTCTTATAACATGGGTACCCCACATAATAAATCATTAGCCGAACTTTGGTATCCCGAACCTAATTTTGCGGCGTACGTTAATTTGTTCGGTCAATTTAAAGACGATCCTTCCTTGTCAAAAAAATCTTTGAAAGATCAAATAGAGGCGTCTAGGAGAAACAGTTTGACTTTTCAACCCACTTTGTGTCGACCAAGTCCATCTTTACCACCTACATATGTTGACACCACTTTTCCAAGTCCTGCTGTAACTTTTAAGCCGATGTCCATTGCTGAGCATATTGCTCAATCTCGCAGTCGATCTTTCACCCCTCTCCACTCATCTAGTTCTAGGGATCCACACGATTATTCACCTTTTTATCCATATGTTGATCCTACCCCTGTCCAATCACCCACTTCCTACCAGTCTTACCCGATTTTCCCACCTTCACTAGACGCTGTTTCTATATAACCTGTTGGGAGTTTTGCATATCCACACGATTTCGAATCTTTTACCGAAACCCCCTCACCACCTAAGTCTAGTTTGGAAGAGTCGTTGAAGGCGTACATTGCAGCAACAAATAAAATGACTAGGAATGTGGAAGCGTCCATAACCGCCCTTATGCAACCTAGTGAACCGGTAGCTAATTTCCCACTAGCTTCAAATTTTTCAATGTATAAGGAGGCGGTTGGACAGAGTGAGAATGTGAGAGGTTGTCCAAATCAAACCTACCCATACCCAATTGAATCCAACAACTCCAGTTTTCAAACATGTGTCCAAAATGATGAGTTGTGCGACTTTGTAGTGTTTGATTTGCCAAATTGTGAAGAACCCCTTTCGAGTGAAACCACACCTAATCCGTTTGACCTTTACACCTCCACTCTAGAACCTAAATCGCTAAATATCCATGCTTTTGATGAGGTGTCTAAAGAAATTAATTTTCACTTGATTGAGGATATAGACGCCGGGAATATTTCGGATGATGAACCTGTCGATTTAATTGAAATTTTATGTTCAAATCATCATCCTGAGTTATTAAATGTTTCTCCCGAACTTCATATGCGTCTGGATTTTGATGATAATGGCATGGATGAGTTGAATTTTAAGGAAAATTATAAAGATAGTATTGAGGAGAGTTTTGAGGATCATATTGAGGTTGAATCAATTTTGTTTGATGTGTCGGATTTTCCAATTCATCCTCCTGACCCTTTGACTGTTATATCACCCTCCCTCCTTTCCATCGTTCCGACCCCGCTTGAAGACCGTGAGCTTGAAACCTTTTCCTTTGAATCTGACACAATTCTCACAGACGATAACACCTACGAGTGTTTCACTTTTTCGGACGATGTTGATGACTCACTGCCCGAGTTTGAGTCCTTTACATTTTCAGATGAGCCATCAGACTCGGTTGATTATAGTAGTTTCGAACCATTAATGGAATCTTTCAAGTTCGAAACAGCTTACTATGGTGAGAAAGATACTATCCCTAATTCACTCCCTTTCGTCTCTCCTATTGTCCCGACCGAACAAATGACCGTTACGCTTTCATCTCCTATACCAAGTTCGGCGTACCCATATTTTCTTGCGAATCTTGAGGGATTTGACCCTATTTTACGACGAGTTGATAGGTTAGCGCAATCGCTTACAACACATCGGTCATCACAAATTGCGCTAATTTATTCACTCGATTTACACCCTCAAGATCGCGCGACTCTTCTTTCTCCTTTCTGCCCTTTTTCTCCTCCACCGAGACCATATTCTACCATTCTTCTTTCCACACGGTCTCGCGTGTTTCTCATTTCTTTCATCTCCACCCCATTCTTGCACCGACTATACCTTTACCATGATAAGATTTTTGAATGGTTGGTGCTAACCTTTGGCTTGTGTAAGGCCAAGCTTAAGTTTGGGGGGAGCCTTGTTGTATATATGTATATATGTTTTTGTTTTCTTTTTCTATAAAAAAAAATCAAAACAAAAAAAAAATTGTAAATAAATAAACAGGGGAATGCCAACATTTTGACCCTCTTGGTTTAGTATGACAGTGAGGACACTGTCAAGTTCAAGTTTGGGGGTATGCTCGGTACGTCTTCTTCCTTCGCATTCATTTGTACATATTTTTGCATTTGCTTACTTATTTGAAAAACCCATAAAAATTGAAAAATTTCAAAAATTATTAAAATAATTGTATTCAATTTTGGCCATATTTGATTTGAGTTTGACAGATAGGTTAACTGGCTAGGAACAACTAGATCTTAGACTTAGTAAATTAAAAACCCTAAAAATAACATTCCTTAAAGTTTAACGGTAGAAAGTATATGCCTTGTAGTTTATTTAGAAATAGGCAAATTTTAGGTTCATTTCTTGGGCTAAGTCAAAATAAGGGAAGAATATTGATGTTCTTATTAGAGTATAAGTTTAAAAAATAGTTCCTAGCTTAAGTCTAGATTCTGAAAACGTATACCCTACAATTTGCATAATCACGCACCTTGAAACTTGGAATAGTAGAAGAGACCTTGAAATGCTCTTGTCTAAAGTCCTTAGTACAATGAAAATAAAAGAAAAAAAAGTGTGAATAAAGAATAAAAAATGAACACTGGTTTTTGTGATTACTTAAGGCTGTAAAAATAGAAAAATATTTAGCGAGGGTGCTTTATCACCTAGTGCCTTAGACCAACTGGTTTGGGAGTCACTGCTAAAGCCTTGGGTGTTGCAAGCCTAGGAATTACGCTTTAAAAGTGCAAACGCATTTTGTAATCGGTCGTTGGTACCTCAAGAAGTATTAACGGTCGCATGAAGGATGTGTATGCAAAATTCATTTAAAATTTCACCAATTAAGAAGTGCTTTGGACAACGGACAAGAGTACGATTGCTTGATTTGAATTTCCAAGTGTAGGGGTGATTTATACACACACGTAGGGGTATGTAATTGGAGTTTAGATGAGAGAAAGGAATGAAGAATAGAACTTGTATCTTTAGTAAGGTTGATAGAAATTCCTAAGTGGAGATGGAACCCTAGAAGGAAAACTTAAGAGATGCCGAAAGCTAAGTAGATCTACATAACATATATAATCTTAAGTTAAATGATAAGGAAGTGTGAAGAATATGGGTGGATAATTTACAAGTCAAAGATAATAGAATTCCTTGTTAGAAAACCTAATTGGAGAATTAAAGTCGAAAAGCTAAATTGATAGGATTTTGTGGGTAGTATCCGCTGAAAACCCTCAGGAGACAACACTCCTCCTACTAGGGACACTTAGAGGTTTAACGGCTTGTTGCACGTGCTCAGTGCAATCGCGTTTCCCTGTGAAAGTGCGGTTAGGTTTTTGTAGAGAATAAAAAATAAGTTTGCTCGAGAACGAGCAAAAGATAAGTTTGGGGGTATTTGTTCACACCATAATATTGCATTATTATATTCCCCATTCTTATTCCTTTTATAAATAAACAGGTGCTTTTGACGCATGTCTGCTACATGTTACAGGTTACAGGTTCTTGGACAGAAAACAGTGCAAACGATGTAAAGACGATGAAAAAATGGACTTTGACCAACAAATAGAAGGACCTTGATCAAGCCTACATAAGGAACAATTCACAAAGCAAGATTTAAGACATCGACTCAAAGCGAACGGTTAAAAATCCATTGCAAATTGTTCACTAAAGATATGGAACCAATCTAGAAGCCCAAATGGAAAAAAGATATATAGAAATAAGAATCCCAAGCCAACAAGAAGCAGCCCACAAAACTTCACTCCTTGATCTTTCTAAAGGGCCGCGGAACCGCGGCCCAAGCCCTCTATTGCCGCGGTTCCGCGGCCATCTGGTGCCCGTGCTTCGAGAAATTTTACCAAAAGTTGTTTGCGGCTCTGAAAAGATTTCCTAAGGGCTATTTTTGTAATTTCAGACATGCGAAACAAATGTAACCCTAGGGTTTCCTATTCTTTATAAATAGGAACTCTAAAAATTGTAAATTCTTATGCCTCCTTTTAATAAAAATTCAGAAATCCGTTTTGGAGAGCATCGGTGTTTCCTTTCCATTCAGAAATTCAGATCTGACAAACCTGTATGGATGATTGGAGGGATGCATCTGTAAGTAAATTTAATTTCTTGCCTTAGTGTAGATTTTAATTCCTTACCCTAGGTAGATTTAATTTCATGCCCTAGGAACTTGTTTAAGGTTTAGCTTTGGGGAAGGATTTTGAGAGATGAGATCTCTTATCCCTTTCTTACCCACCAAATATTTACAATAGGACTCCATGCATACACGCACATACCGCGCCCTACGGCATCCTACCCCTCGAGGTACCGATGACACCGTAGTGTAAAAGCCCGATTGCGCGCGTTTTCCATGGAGGTTAGGGTAAGGATCTCTAAAGGAAGGACAAGAACCTAGAGGAAGGAACACCTTCCCAAATGGATCTAATCCCCTTTATTGATAATTACCATAACTCCTCACAGATCTTCATTCGGGTATAGAAAGCGTTGAGATTTAATTGCATTTCCAAACCATCCCTAAATCTAACCCTAGCAAGAATAGATCTAGATAATTGCCCTAGGATTAATTAGATTTTTAGATTTAATAACAACTCCGAACACCCTTCGGAATTAACTTGTAAGAACGAATCGGAGATTCACAACATCCCTATGGACCGACCCGTACTCACCGGCTAGCTGCAAAGCGACACCGTTCTTGATTGCGGTTATAAATATTTTTGATCTATCTTTTAGAAAGCGCAAGCACGCTAAATCACATTCAATCACCATCTAATGAAGATTATGCAGACTTGACGACGGAAGATTATCTAGTTTTATTTTTTGTTGTTTTCCACATGTTTAGGGCTTTTGTTTCTCCTCGATGTAATTAAACTACTTAGTTTATTTTACTCTTTCTTTTGGGATGTAATAAAGTTTGGTTAATGGAAATAAATGCCTTTGGCTTTTATTATTGTAACACCCTAGTTCATTTATACCAGTTCTTTTGGGTATTTCTTTATGGCTATTTCTTAATTTATTGTGTTTTGGGTGCGAATAGTGAAATTGATATCTGCGTTTGCATCCGACCCGACCCGCTTGCTGGAAACCCGTATTAATTCCTGTTTATGATTTATCTTGGCTAGTTATATTGATCCGTGCACTTTCATGTTGTATACCTGCATTATATCCGGTATCTGCATTTTTTTAATAATACAAATATAATCAAATAATATATTTTAAAAATATCTATCATGGCCTGCATCATACCCCTAACCCTGTTGTAGCATCCGTACATCGTGTTTTTGTCCCGTTCTGCGAAACGGACTCGTTTGGATAGCTACGTGCACGCTACGTGTATCCGTTTTTGGGGGTATGCATTTTCGTTACCCAGATATCATATTTTGGTTTTGCTTGACACGTATATTTTCTGTATTTTCAAACCATAATTTTAGATCCGACCCGAACGTGTTTTGGACTATTTTTGCATTAGCCAAAATCTCCAATAAAATCAATATTTTAAATATTTTCAAATCCTATTCAAAATCTATCCTAACCAATCACCGCTAACAAATCTTACTGCCTACTCTGTTTCTCTCTACAGATATATCTATTATATATATATATATATAATATTTTAACTCCTAATCTTAACAGCCTCTCTCTATCTCAATATCTATATATATTTTACCCATATTACTAATCCCCACTTCTCTCTCCTTCATCTTTCCTTGTTTTTCCCGTCTCGTGCCTCATCGTGACGAGAACCCAAACCCATGCCTTACCTCACCCTAGGTCACCACACTCCCCTCGTCGCCTTCGTCGCCGCCTCACCTTCGACTTCGCTTCATCTCCTCGACCTCACCTCCGCCTTCCTCCACCTCCCTGCAACCTAAACCCGATGAGAACCCACGTCCCCGTCGTGACCGCCACAACCCAAGAACCCATGACCCGACCTTTCCCCTGTCCTCGTCGCTGACGTTCACCTCGTCGTCGTCGACCATCCCCACACCCTCGTCTCCACCTCCTCGTCTTCCTTCTCTTCTCCTCTTCTCTTTCCCCGCTATAGACCCATAAACCACGTGAACCCATCGCTGCCAATGTCGGCGCCGTACTAGCCTCCCCATCGACCACCTCGTCCTTTCCACCACTTCTTTCTCTCCCTTCTCTCAATCCGACACCACTCTCACCCGAGCACCAAGAACCCGACACCCCTGCACCCAACTCGATCCCCTGCAACCCTCCTCGTCGGAGCTCGCCTCACCGCTGACCACCCTCGTCGGCCTCCCCCCGCCTTTACACCTCATCGAAAACCTCTTCCCGACTCTCCTTCCTGCACACCCGCAACCCTACAGCCACCTAGAACCCCATTGCCCCATCGCCGAAAAACCCTCGCCTGCATCCTCGCCGTCGATGACCCATCGTCGGCGTCACCGCCTTGCCACCTCCTCTGACCCCAGAGCACGGAACCCTAGAGAACAACCTTCATCTTCTTCTCTTTTCTTTTCTTGGTTTCCGATCACCGTCGGAGTCGTGCGGTCACCGATGATCCGGGCGACCCAATGGACATCCCCAGCCAGCGTGGTTGTGTTCTTGCTTTGCCTGGTTCAGTTCTGTACGTCTGCGTGTGCGACGCGACATTTACCGACATCGTACGCGGCGTACGCACCCCGTCGTGAGATCCGTTCAGGCAAGTTTATCTTGCTACATGCTATACTACTGTATTTTATATTCATGCGAATAATATATTACATATTGTTTAGTTATGTATCCCATGTTACCGTTTTACTGTTTTCGGATAGCCGTTCGTATCCGTATCATTTATTACATATCTAGTTGCATGCAAGTTTATCTTGCTACATGCTATGTCTATATATTTTCATTATATGAATCAAAATATTGCATGTTTATTTTATTATGCATTCCATGTTATCGTTTTGTCATTTTACGATACCCGTTCATATCCCTACTGTATATTACGTAATTAGTTGCATGCCGGAACCTGATTGCTTCATGTTGCTGCTAGATTCATATACCATACTTGCTAGTATGCATTATACGACTCATGGACTCATTATATGTTATCACTGATTACTATTCGTGCATCCGTGCTTTTACCGTGATTCGATACTTACTACATTTTACTGTTGGGCATCCATATGATACACGTGCACTACCTGACATGACTCGATATACCACTGCTTGACTTGATATCTAATCCAGTTCCTAATGCCGACAATCCTGACTTGTTGTCCTGATGGACGTATCCTGTTGTCTACATAGACAAACCTGTACCTGCTTGATTCTGTGTTGGCATTAGCTCCAGATTCTCAATACCTGACTTGAACACATAAACTTAGGGGTATGGGGAAATCAAAGATGTAACCGAGTGTAACTTAAAAAGATATTACTTGATTCGTGGTCCCGGGTGGTAACGGGACAGAATCATTTGTGGTTCTTCTTGATCCGTGGTCCGGAGGGGGGAGGGAGGGTAACGTGACAGAGTCATTTATGACTCTTACAGCTTGGTCTGTGGTCCCGGGGGGTAACGGGACAGAACCATTCTTGGTTCACATATCCTGATCCGTGGTCCCGGGGGGTAACGAGACATTGTTCCCCTCCGAAAGACGCGGACGAAGACGCGACGAACGTTTTGCCTGTATTTCGGGGCAGATGCTAATTGGTGCTATCCATCCACTTCTCCGACGATGCCAAGTTGATTTATGGCACCATGTATCGAAGGTTTAAACGGATGCTACCGATGTAGCAGACTTTGTCAGATTTCCCCTCGTTTGGGGGGTTTTTGATTGTGGGGACGCTCTTCCCTGCAGGCGCAAGCCCCTGTAGTTAATTATGCTACCGCATCGCGGTAACAACTTTCTCCTTCTCCAGATGGTCATTTCGTGTCGTGGGTGTTTGTTTTGTGTTTGGTTGCCCGTGGATTGTATACGGAGACTAGGTTATGTTGTCGCCCGTAGGCGTGGACTAGTCCAAATCCGTATCTTTCTTAGATTTGGGTTTGGGGGTTTGGGTTTAAGGATACGTTAGCCTCATTTGGGACTAAGATCAACTTAAACGTTTGTTAAGGATACGTTAGTCTAATTT
This sequence comes from Agapanthus africanus, assembly GCA_030015575.1. Classification (NCBI taxonomy): domain Eukaryota; kingdom Viridiplantae; phylum Streptophyta; class Magnoliopsida; order Asparagales; family Amaryllidaceae; genus Agapanthus; species Agapanthus africanus. The sequence continues at coordinate 726,258,367 of CM057342.1, read as the reverse complement.
TAGACTAAGATCAACTTAACGGGATCGTTTAGATCCAACAAGAGAGCAATTGGGCTCTATTGTTTAGTTTAGGGATATTGCGGTCGATTAGTTTAAGGACATTATGGTCCATTGTTAGTTTAAAGACATCGCGGTCAAGGTTAAGGACATCATAGTCCATGGGTTTAGGGACTCCACAGTCCAATGTTAGTTTAAAGACATCACGGTCGAGCTTAAGGACATCATAGTCCGTGGGTTTAAGGACCCCACAGTCCATTGTTAGTTTTAAGACATCACGGTCAAGGTTAAGGACATCATAGTCCATGGGTTTAAGGACCATACAGTCCGGTTTAAAGACGTCATAGTCTGTGAAATGTGTGGTTGTCGGGACCCGTCACCTCTTTGAAGACGTTGAGGAATTACAACGATAAATATCAAAGGAGTGAAGAGATGTACCCTTGAACCAGGATGAGTTGGTTGAAAGAGAAGATGTGCTCAGTTCAAGATAATTTGAGGATTTATGGCCAGCCTTGCGCTAAGTCCAATTAAAATGTTTAACATTTTTATTTTTTGTTCTGGCTTTAAGCCTTTATTTGGGCTCGGCCCTTTTAATAATGCTAAGCATTGAATTCTGACATCTTTTGTCTTCATCAGAACAGATTGTGTTCTGACAATGCGCCACGTGGCGCGCCAGGCGCTTTGCGCCAGCTAAAGAGCGCATTGCGCTTCTGTCAGGTAGCGCACACGAAGAGGACACGTGTCGTGCTTAGCGCTAAGCGCTAGTTTATTAGCGCATTGCGCTTTTTAATTTATGAGCGCTCTGCGTTAGTCTGTTGACGCGCCAGTGAGTGACACGTAGCACACTTGGCGCTGAGCGCTAGCTCATGAGCGCAGTGTGCTGTTTTAAAAGCGCAAAGCGTAAGTGGTGTCTATGGTTGACACATGGCATGTTTTGGCGCTGAGCGCCGATCCAAGGAGCGCAAGAGCGCAGTTCATGAGTGCAAGGCATTTTTCAATAGCGCAAAGCGCATCTGATCAATTTTAAGATCAAAGAACAAATTTATGTTCTTCAAAGGAGGCTTTGCCTCAAGATCCAAGAACAAAAGTTCTTGTTTTTTATAAAAGGCTCTGCCTTTTATAGATCAAAGATCTGTAAATTTTGTAAAAATACTTTTTTTATTATTATTTTCTTTATGATTAGATCTTTTGATCTTTTGCTTATAAATTATAGACCTTGGTCTTTTTATAGATCTAAGATCTTTTTAGAAGGTGGTTCTTCTTTTTACGAGATGGTTTCATCTTTGTTATTCAAGAACATAGTTCTTTACTTTGAAAATGAAGAAAAATCTTCTTTTTTCTAAGAGCTTGCTCTTCTTTTTCTCAAAATTTGCAGAGGGTTTCTCTCTCTCTTTTTTCTTCTCCTTTAGACTTGAAGTCTAGGGGCCTTTATATAGGGCCAAATGATTTGTTGAATCAGTTTTAAGAGATCTTTCTCTGATTGATTTGGGAATATTTCCCACCGTTGGATCTTTGATCCTAAGACTTCTGTTTTACAGAAGATAATCTTCTTGTTTTAATAAGATTGGAGAGATCTTTCCATAACAGAATTCAGAATTTTAGTTCTGATTAATTAATAATTTATTATTAGTAGATCTTTTGATCTAACGGTGGGGGATTTTTAATTCCAGCGCTGGCGCACCTACGTTCGACACGTGGCGCGCAGCGCAGCACAACCGCGCTAGCGCACCCGTGTTTGACACGTGGCGCGCAGCGCAGAGCGCCGAATCTGAAACGTTGCTTCAATTTTTAAATTTTGAATTTTAAAACAGAGCTTTGCTCTGATTGGGATACGCCGCCTAGGGCGCAGCGCACCTGGCGCTAGCGCGTCTGCGTTTGACACGTGGCGTGCAGCGTGCAGAATCTGAAGCATTGCTTCAATTTAAATTTTGAATTTTGAAACAGAGTTTTACTCTGATTGGGGAAAACAAATGCCCCCCCACCGTTGCGCTCACGTGGCGCACACGTGAGTGCAGCGGTGGCTGCATCTGGGCCCTTGGATCAACTCAGAAGTTGAAGAGGCGATTCAGTGCCTATAAATAGGACCTTTGGTCTTTCAGATGATTATCATCTTCTTCTTGAGAATTTTCATTCAGAGTGCAGCTCTTTTGTTAAGAACTTTCAAGAGTCAGAACTCTTAGGTAAAATTAAAGAATTTTAATAAATTAGGGTTTTTACCCATTAACAGAGCCTTACTCTTCATAGATCTTTGATCTTCAGAAAACCCCTTTAAGGTTTCATAAACAGATCCTTGCTCTCATGAACCCATAGATCTAAACAGATCTTTTCTTGGGGTTTCTTAGCTCATGAATCAGAGCTCTGCTCTTTTGATGATATGTAGATCTTTTGATCTTTGATGAAGAACTCTTAAGAGTTATTTCATGGATTTTGAAGATCCCAGAATTTTTAATTGTTAAAATTAATTTTAATTAATTTTTGATGGATTTTCCATCATCATTACAGAGCCAGGCTCTTTAAGGAATTTTATTCCTTCATGACCAGAGTTTGACAAGTGTCACCCTGTTACAGAGCTTTGCTCTCAAAGGGAGATTTTCTCTTTTTCCCGAGGGATTCTCATTCAATGAGAATTTCCTTGAGAATCTCCTCATTAATTGACAGTCTCATCCAATGATGAGGCTGTTTAACTAATTGATGCATTATCATCTGGATTTTATGGGTCCGCCTTTGGTCCCATTTCCACTGCATTGCAGTGTAGTACAACTTTTAAAGTACCGAGTGTCAGAAATTTAGAATTAAATTATAACACTGACGGTCGATTTCTGTCCCCCCTTTTTGCAGGCAACATGTCTTTCGATACTTCGTTTCCGTTCGTCCGTTCAGAGGGAGGATTTCCTGGAGCACCTATAGACCGGGAGGTCCTAGCTTTGATCAGAGACCACGATCCGGAACATAAGAATCTTCACCTCTGGGGGTCATGGTACAATCAGATTATCAGGGGTCGACAAAACTTTTCGTGCGCGGTACCCTCGGAGCCCATCATGGCGATCCATTATGCCAGCTCACCCCCGGTGAACTACGCCGTGGAGATGGTCAATTGGACTTCAGAAGGCCTTCTTCAACCCGCTATAGCTTCGATTCCTGTTCAGCCTCCCATGGTTTTAGATACTTTGGGACGCCGTATTTTTCAAGGTGAAGCGCGGCCGTGGGGGCAACCATATAATATAGGTCTGATTCCCCGTCATCCGACCGGTTATCTGCAATGGGCCCGCTACATTCTGTCAGCGAAGAAGTCGCAATTGATGAGGCTTGGGTTATATACCGCCGTTTATGCTTCTCTCTTTCAATATCCTACGCTTCCCACCTGGTGGGTTAAGGCATTTCTGGAGCAGTGGAACATTCCTACCCGCACCTTCCTCTCGCTGGACCGAGAAGTATCAATCTCTTTAGAGGAATTTGCAGAAGTTTCTGGCTTACCGGTCATAGGGGAGCATTATAAGGAGCTGCTTCTCACGGACAAATATGTTTTCGGTGCCAAGCCGGTGATAATGGGCCTTACCCCGGTGAATGCTGTTCAACACCAGTTTCCCAGTTTGATCAAAGTGTTGGATATCTACGAGGGCCTTTTTCTTGAATCTGGGAGCCGCGGGGTTAGTTTCGAGGATTTCATCGCTCGCTTTCTTCACCCAAAAGTCTTCTCGAAGGAGGCCGTTAAATTCGCCACGCTTGACGACCTTTTCGGCTTAGGTTTGGACAACCTGCCAGCGACGGAGGTAAATCAGAGGAGTTTCTTCCTTCCCAACTCTCCAGTTGTTCCTTTTGCGGAGATTGCAGTCCCTGGGATGGATGAGGAAGCATTCTTTTTGGGATTTCTTGGGCTATGGTTGAGCTGGTTCGCGCTCCCGATGCACTTTCGCCGTATGAGGCCATTTGTCTTTTACCCGGCTCACCGGATGACTATTGGGGTGAAAGTGGCTGTTGGGGTCGCCGGCTTAGCCCATCTGTATTACGGCCTTAGTTAAGAGGCGGATACTACTGAACCTGGAGTACAACATGTGAACTTCTCGATGCATTACTTCATGTCATGGCTCGAGTTACATGCACTTGGCGTTTTTGGTATCCATAGAAGGCCTTCATTCTATGACAGGTGCAGCTTCCCCTGGATTATGCGATTAGTCGGCGCCTCAACTGTAAATCCGTCGCCGCGGGATGCTAGAGGTTTTCTCCTTCGTCCCCGCATAGTTGGAGACGGGATGACCTTTACCGACAAGGTTGTAACCATCGTAAAAGAGTCCGCCACAACGGTGCGGCCATTGCAGGATATCTTTAAAGACGGAGCCTCAGTTTTGAAAGCTCGGGAGACCCTTCATTTATATTCTATCAGACCGGGCTTCTTAGTGTTTAGGCAAGATGATGCGGCGCTTTTCATGAGATACAATCCGCATCGTTTTGCCCAACAATTGAGCTATAATCAAGGAATGCCGCTGGAGGCTTTCTTGCTAGAACCCACTACCACTGAAGAGGGGATGCGGAATGCGCTGCATCACTTCATGCATTTGAATACGGGCTCTCACTTCTTTATCAGCGAGCCGAGTTGCGTCCCACGGATCCTTAATGTGTATACGGCATGGTACCAGCATTCGACGGGCGCCGTTATTAAGGAAGAAGGGCGGTTTCTTCTTGATCGCAAAAGTGCACCTCCTGCTAGTGATCGTAAAATCCCTTTGAAGCGACAGACCACTGTCCCCCCTCCACTAAGAGAAGTCACTGCAGCCGAGCTTCCACGTATGCTAAGCCCTACGCGCGGGTTGCCCTGTGCTCCTGTGGAGACGGTGGATGTGCTATCGGTGCCCCGTGCTCCCGCGGAGATGGTAAATGTAGCTTCTCCCGAATCTGGCATGGGCTCAGATATCGGGACTCGCCGTCCCAAAATGCCCACTAAGCGCAAGCTGGTGCTGGCTGCAACCGGAGCTCGCTCGCAGAAAAGGAAGAAGAAGTCGCTCTTCTCTGCCGATGTCATATTTGGTCAGGAGCCTCATGCTCCTTATAGTGAGGGCTTGAGCGAGTATGGAAAAAATGAGGGTTTATTCATGCCGCCAGATGATATTGATCTGGCGGTTGCCATCGCTTCTTCTGAGCAATTGGCAAGCCGCGAAGAGGGGTTGGCTATCCTCACGCGATCAGGTAATCATTAGTCGTATTCTTCGCCATTGCGTCGTACTTCTATTATTGTGTTTTGACTGACGCTTTTCCTTCTTTAACAGGCATTTCCACTGAAGAAGCTCTCGCAGCTTCTCTCAAGACTTTTGAGGAAGAGGAAAGACTTCGAGCATCCTTAGGCATCGGTATGCTTCGGTTTATCGTGTCTCCGCTCCCGTTTTTTTTGTATAGGTGATCTGACCCCGCTTTATCTTATCGCAGGGACCACAATGCCGATCCCGCAAGCTGATGCAGGGATTCTTCCCGGGCCAGGCATCGAAGTCCCGGCCTCCTCAGGGTTGCCAAAAGAGGCTTTACTCAAGCAATCGATGATGGACGCTGTAACACTCCAGAGGTAGCTCCTGGCGTGGATGACGACGTCCCATTGACGGAGGTCTTGAGAAGATCGGCTTTTACGGCCCAGACAGAAAGGAAATGTAGGATGCGTGCGGCAAGGGAGCGTACCGCCGCCTTGGATGCGGGTGCGGGTTCCAGCGCTGTTTTCCTTGCCCCTACTCCTTCAGAGGACGCTCCGGCAGCCTTGTCTACTGCCTATAGACGAGAAGCACGTGCGGCTCGGGAAGCGGTCGGAAGACCAACCCAAGGTAATGTGACACGGGGTTCCGTTGTCAAAGTTTTAAGTATCAAGTCTCATATATTTCATCTTGCAGAGCCGAGTCTTCCCGAAGAGGTGGCGGCGACCGCTGAGCCTAGGGCCGCGGTAGAGGAGGTAGTTGTGATTACCGAACCTGAGGCGGCGGTAGGCGAGGTGGCTCTAATTGCCGGGCTCGAGGCAGCGGCTGGTGAGACAGTCACGTTTGCTGTGCCTGAGATAGCTTCCATTGCCGAGCCCGAGGTGGTGATGGGTGAGACGGCTACAATTGCTGAGCCTGAGGTGGCCGCTCCCTCTCAAGAGTCGGGCACCGCCCCAATCATTGCTCTTCCCGTTTACGGCTCTTGGCCATCTCCTAGCGTCACAAGCGTTACGGCGGCTCTTGTAGAGTCAGGGGATGAGGCGACGGGAGGTGAGACCATCCCGATAGAGGAGGAGTAAACCGTTGCTTTATCAAGTGGCGCCCTCGTCGCGGTTCCGACTAGCGACTCATCAGATAGATTTTGGGTCATTTCTTTTCTTTTGTTCTGCAATCCTTTTCAATCTTTCCCGACCGTATTTGTCTTGTTTCTAATGCAGGTGTGGCGAGTGCTTAGGTCGCTGATTGAAACGAATTCTTGTTGTGTATGTTTGAGAAAATTGTATAGAAATCACAACCAAAAATATTTGACCGCAATCAATAACGGTGTCGGATTGTAGCGCGTTAGTAAGTGCGGATCGTCCACAGGGATTGTGCGATTCGTTTGTATTTTGATTTGTTTGAATCGAAAAGTTAATAGAAAAGGAAAGAAAACATGATTCAAGATTTTTATCAATGAGTTTCAAGTGTCACTATTCTAATCAAGAATCAAGAAAATGATAAACATCAAGAATCAAGTATCGATAGAATTCCAATCACTTTAGGTTTCAAGATTTAAAGTAAAGCTCGTAGGAATCGAGTAAATTGTAGATGTGATGAAGATTCAAGATTACGATTTCTTATCTAGTAACAAATTGATGCTAAATCGATGTCGAATTCATCGAGGATCAAGGATCTTGCGAGGAATTAGGGTTCCTCATCCTATCCTTTGTCCTTTCGATGAATAACATTCACTAGATAGCTTCTTGAAAGTTGAATGATCAATTGTCGATCTCTAGATCGTGCGAAAGGAATCAAGAACACATTCGCATCGATCTAGATCATCGATCAATCGATTTTCAAGAATTTACAATTGTTTTAAGACTTAAGAAAACGTTTAACAATTCATCAACATCATCATTTTACAATTGTTTCGATTCCTCCACGAGCGGAGTTTATTCGCGCATCATCACAAAGAATACATTCAAGAATTGAATACGAATCATAATGCTTGAATTGAAATAAAAGCAAGTTTAAAGAATCTTCACCTTTATTTATTCCACAAATTGTTACACATTGCTCAAGAGACTACAAGAATTTGAGAAGGAACAAAATTTTCGAATCTAGCGTTGCATCGGCTCCTTGAGTCGTGGATCGGCTTGGATCTCGTGCTCCGATGAATGCCGGCTTCGCTTCTAAAGGATGGTTGAAGACTTGCTTTGCTTGAACTCCATGGATCTTGAATTTGGTGTTTCTAGATTGATTGGATTAGGGTTAGGGTTTGGACACAAGCCTTGTCACTAGACTTGTGGGTGAAAGAGGGAGAGATGAAGAAGATTGAAAAAGTGATTAGCTTTTAACAACCAAAGATTGAACAACTAAAGATTGAACAACATCAACAAGTGAGCCTAGGGGTCTATTTATAGGTTTTCCACACCCTAGGTCTAGGAATTCAAATTTGAGTTTTTCCTCCAAAAGTTAGTTAGAGGAAGAGGCTTCTAGAAGTAGTTAGTTAGGGGATTAGCTTCTACCCTAAGTTAGGAGGTTAGGGGGAAGGTTCTAGGTCCTTAATAGAGTTTAAGTGAAGCTTGTTAAGTAAGCTAGGGATGTTTAGTTAGGAACCCTAGGGCTTGCTGAACTGGCAGAAGCTTCTGGATCTTTCAGGAATTTGCAGTGGTTTTCTGAGATGTAGGAGCTGAGTTGAGAGTTATAAGCTGAAGCAGAAGGGGTAACGTGGACAAGCCGCCGCGGAACTGCGGCTCAAGGCAGCTCCGGCCGCGGTTCCGCGGCCATATGGTGGCCTTAGGGCTTCATATTTCTTCTGTGGATTTCTGCTAACATATTGGTATTTTTATGATATAATAAATCCCTGAATTCCTTCTATATTATCTCCAGATTTCAGATCCTTGAGTTGGCGTCTTTTTAACAGTCTTCGTTTGTAAATTTGACCGATCTTCTGTAATGTCCTGCACAGGCTTCGAAACACAAGTTGCGATATATAGGAATGATGCCATGCTATGAAATGCAGTCAATTTCCTTTATAGTGCCGGTTTTAGAGTCTAACACACGCAATCTGATATTTAACGACTGATTTGCTAATATGTGCTATATGAATGCCGAACACTTCTAGATGAGTGCAAATGATAGGGAAATTGCCGGTTAAAAGATGCAGTATTTTCGACTGATCAAATTCCCCCAAACTTATTTTCGATCGTCTCGAGCGAACTTTTTATTAAAAAGAGAAGGAGAAAAATAAAGAAAGAGAAAAACTAACTAGCACACTTTCGTAGGCAACACGATTGCACTGAGTACGTGCAACAAGCCTTTAAACCTCTAGGTGTCCCTAGTATGAGGAGTGTTGTCTCCTGAGGGTTTTCAGCGGATTGCACCCACAAAATCCAATAATAAAAGAAAGATCATGAATATTACATTTAAAGAAAAAAATTGTAAAAGAAAAGCCTTGAAAACTAGGGTTTCCAACTAAGCTAGCTTTTCGGTTGTCATGAGCCCTATCTTAATGGTAATGAAAAGATGTCAGAAATCACGTCCTCCCTCAATAAAACATCGTCTTATTCTTCATTCCTATCTTTCTTCCAAACATTGATCATATAACCCTGCGTGTGTGTAAAGGACATCCCTACACCTGGAGAATTCAATTCAAGCTATCATACTCTTGCCCATCAGCCTCAGTACTTTTTAATTAATGAATATTTAGATGAGATTGCTCACACACTTTCATGCGACCGTTAATACTTCTTGAGGTACTAACCGACCGATTACTCGTGTGCTTGCTTATTTGGTGTATTTTCCTCGTCTTGCACCACCTCAGGCATAGCAGTGACTCCCAGACCAGTTGGTCTTAGGGCACTAGGTGAAGAGGCACCCTCGCTATATATTTTTTATTGCCCTCAGGCGATAACAAAACCAGTGTCCATTTTTCTCACCATTTTATTTTTCTTATTCACCTTTTTTTTATTTCCTTCATACATCGGCTTTAAGACAAGAGCATTTCAAGGTATCCTCTACTATCCCGGGCTTTAAGACGTGTGTAAGTGCGAATAGCAGGGTATCAACGTTCAAAATGTTTGGCTTCCAGAATAGAAACTATTTTTCAGACTTATTTTTATCCTCAGATTAGTGACATCTTTTATCTTACTAACCCTTGGGACAACGGCTCATAACTACTTATTACTAGTTCGTATAAGAAAACTTCTAATTTTCTTAGTTTTCTTAAATTTTTCTAATCTCATGGATGTAATTTTTCACTATCTAAACTTTTATTATCTTATTTATGTACAAAAATATTTTTATCTTTTGAAAATTTTTAAATTTTTATAGGTTTTCGAAAAAATGTTTTGTGCTTATGCAAATGATATGCAAATGATGCGAAAATAAGCACAAACCTCCCCCAAACTTGTTTTCAACAATGTCCTCACTGTTGCCTTCTGCTAAATCTCGAAAAAACCTGTAAGCTTGGGAGGAATTTATTAGTGGGGGCAAAATATATAAGTGAAGATCCTCTCCCAAACTTATTTTTGGCTCAAAATTTTGAAAAAAATTTCTTTTCAAAAGCCAGAAAAATGCCCCCCCAAACTTGAGTTATGCAATGTTAAGCTTTGAAAATCATATGAGGGGGTCAAAAATCAGTGGTCGATGCCAAGCTTTGCAAAGACCGAATGTCAACACCAACCATTCAAAAATTTTGTCAATGCAGTGCTCTGGTTGGTGGAAGAAGAAGTGGAGAAAGGTTAAGTGGTGGAAGAGAGTGTGTGTGCGTCTCATTTTGGAGAGACGATGCAGTGCTTGTGATGGATTACTCGCATTCTTTTTACAATTCAGAAGAAGGGGTGGAGGTTCAATTTTAGTGATTGGGAGATGATTCATCTCAACACCCGTGTCATTCAAAAATGCGAGTTCATCAGCGAAGATCTCCTCAAAAGTTTCATCAATACCCCGAAGAATAATGTCATCATAAAGTACGGGGTGATCTTCAGACTCTAAGAACAGTTTATAATCCGTGTTAATTGTTGACCCGGACATCTCAGTGGAAGAGTCCGTATGTGTATGATACATAGTTGGGTCAAACAATAACGTATGAAAAGAGTCAAGATCGGTATCAGGAGGATCATCAAATTCGCTGCTGTTGACATCCATTAAGTCGACAGAACAGACCTGAGCAGTAGGTTCGGAGAGTACACTTCCCAACTTGTAAATGTTCAGTTCAATTTTCCTATTCCCGAAGGATAGGGTCATAGAACCATTACGACAGTTGATTATTGCATTGGAAGTGGCTAAAAAGGGGCGACCTAAAATTACCGGAATTTGATTCCGTGGGTTCGCTACAGGCTGTGTATCAATTACAATAAAGTCCACAGGGAATATGAATTCCCCAATTTTTATTAACACATCCTCCAGTTCACCCCTAGGTTTGGTGATTGATCGGTCAGCCTTCTGGAGAGTGCAAGGAGATGGTTTCAACTCTCCGATCCCTAACTGCTCATAGACTGAGAAAGGAAGCAGGTTAACACTTGCCCCAAGGTCTAGTAGAGCACGGTTGATGTGTTTCTCCCCAATAGAGATAGAAATCGTAGGATATCCAGGATCCTTACGTTTCCTCGGTAATTGTTGGGGGAAAGCCGTGTCTACAGTCTTTGCTATGAATATCTTCTTGGGCATTTGTTTCTTCCTCTTTCTAGTGCACAAGTCTTTAAGAACTTTCGCATACGCGGGGACTTGTTGAATAGCATCTAGAAGAGGGATGTTTATGTTAACCTGTTTAAACATCTCAGTAATCTTCTCCATATGTGGACTTGGTGTGTTAGCCCTTAACCGATTAGGATAAGGTGCTTTAGCAATAAGCGCTGGGTCCAACACTGGAGAAGGAAGAGGGGGTAGACGAGATCCCAAAAGAGGAGTGGGGACCGTCTGTGAAGAACTAGAAGAGGTAGACTGAGGTGGCGAGCCTTTTGGGAAATGAAGAATAAGTTCGCAAGAAGGTGGTGGGGTAGAAGAACTGGGGTTAGAATTAGAAGTAGAGGTGGAAGGAAAGGTCTCAGCCGGGGTATCATCGATAGATTTTTCAATGTCATCAATCTCTTCCCCAACGTGATTGTCAAGCACTCTCCCAGATCTCAACGTGGTGATTGCATTCACATGATGTGAATAGCCAGGATTAGGTAAAGGTTGAGCTGGGAGTTTCCCTTTCTCTCTTGCACTCATTTCGGCTTTTAATCGTGCAATTTCTGCTTTCATCGATTTGATACTCTCAGCTTGAGACGCTGAGTTTTTCTTTACATCATCGACGGAAGTCTTTATTTCAGCCGATACTTGCATGAGATTTGTCAGAAGCAAGTTTATGAATGAAGAGGATTCATCAGTCCCGATCAATTGTAAAGGACTAGACAGTACAGGTGTGTTGACCGGATTTTGAAAGTTCTGTGATTGGAAGGGGTGCTGACTCAATTGAAGTTGTGGTTGCTGTTGTGGTGGAGGGACCCTTTGGAAATTGTTTTGGGTTGGAACCGTGTTTTGAGATTGGGATTGGTTCCAAGCAAAATTCGGGTGATTCCTCCAACCCTGATTATATGTGGAAGAAAATGGATCGTTCCTAGGTCTTTGTTGGTAAGCAGAATTGATATGCTCATGACCTTGAAACGGGGAATTTATTGGACATTCTTCCGTGAGATGTGAAGGATCAGAACAACAGCCACATACAGTTTTGGGAAGTGACATTTGATTTAGGGCAGCAGCTAAAAATTTGTTTTCCATAGTCTCGAGTTTCTTGTGTAAAGCTGAAATGTCAGCTCTAACTCCTATGGAAACATCCGATTGGTTATTGCCACCCCTAAATGATTGACTTTCCCACTGTAAAGATTTTTCAGCGAAATCTTCAAAGTATTTCCAAGCTTCCCCATCATCTTTAGTCATAAAGTTGCCTTGACACATGGATTCAAGGGTCTGTTTCGTGTTAGGATTAATGCCCTCATATATGATACGGCACAGTTCCCATCTCGGGATGCCGTGATGTGGACATTGGACTAACAGATCCTTGAAGCGTTCAAGACATTTTGAAAATGGTTCATTTGAAAGCTGGGTGGATTGATTTATTTCGCTGCGGACTCGAGCTGTTTTGTGATGTGGGTAAAATTTCTTAAGGAATGCTTTGACGAAGTCTTCCCAATTTGAAATGGAATGTGCGGTAGTGTTATATAGCCACTTCTCGGCTAAATCGCACAAGGTAAATGGGAGAAGACGAAGACGCATAGCATCTACAGATAACTGTGAGGTACCCATCATTGCGCATACATTTTCAAATTTTGTGATAAACACGTATGCGTCCTCAGTCTCGAGACCGTGGTATTTGGGTAGAAGGTTGACGTATTGGGGTTTAATTTCAAAATTTTCCCCGTTGGCTGGTGGAATGGATAAGCAAGTGGAAAGGGGGCCTCGTGTAGGATAGCACCTCTCTTGGAGAGAGATGCGAGGTGGATTCTGCGCACCAACAGACGGCGGCAGAGTAGTGGTAAAGAAGTTCGATGGAGTAGGATCCATCGATGTGGGTGTGATTATGGGTAAAGAGAGGGTAAATGTAGAAATACCGACTTTTGGGTCGATCGAAAGGACGCGGACTAAACAGGCACTAGAATCCCGTTGTCCAGCCTATCTTGCACTAAAAAGGGTTAGTACAAGTGGCAGTGTGATTTTATAATTAGGGGAGAGAATGAATGCGGTGTTTGTTTTGAAAATATACGGATTTTTGAAAAAAATGATGCAACACAACAAATGCAACACACAAAACCCTAGGATCTAGTGGTCACCTAGGTCAGGCTCTAGACCGCTCCTAACTGCCAAAAGACAAGTCGCGGGATCAATCCTCCACTACCTCTTTGTCCCCCTGTGGCCAGGTAAGTGCCAGCTAAGTGGGAAGGTACTCCACTACGTAAGTAGTGGGCTTAATTAATAACCACTAGCCTTCGACACACTTGCCTTAGACACCACAAGAAAACGCGGATAAGTAATGAATTACCCACGGCCTTCTTCTGTCCTAAGTGAGCGCGACGGTCCTTAGAGTCATCTCTAGATATTTTTTAGTTAATGTGGGTCAATGCGATGCAAGTTTTGTGATTTTCGGGGCCTAGGAAGGGTAATGAAATCCCCACCTAATTTGGATTTGGCCGTGCCCCTTAATATCCGTATTTATAATGCAAACAACCAAGAAACAAAAACACGCACAAATTTAATTTGCTTTTTGCGGCGCTGCGATTTTTGCAAAGAAGCCTGCACAAAATGTTAATTGGAGCAGACAGAGGAGGAGATAAGAAAGTAAGAAGTTACCTGAGGAAATTTGGCACTGAGAAGGCTTCACAAAGCCGCGGAACCGCCGCTATTGATGGCTTAAACCGCGGAATCGCGTCCGTATGTGCTGTTCAGTGCACCAAAATCTACAGTGAACTTCTGTTCACTCCTTGAGCTCTCTGGAAATTCCTGAAAAAATTTTCTCCAGCTCCAATTATGCCAGATTTCCTCGCACAAATCACAACACGTATTAGTGTTTGCGCGAATTTTGATCACAAAATTACAATGGAATAAATCTTTCAATTCAAATTTCAAATATAGAACGAATTAGCGCGCGATCCCCGGCAATGGCGCCATTTGATTGAAACGAATTCTTGTTGTGTATGTTTGAGAAAATTGTACAGAAATCACAACCAAAAATATTTGACCGCAATCAATAACGGTGTCGGATTGAAGCACGTTAGTAAGTGCGGATCGTCCACAGGGATTGTGCGATTCGTTTGTATTTTGATTTGTTTGAATCGAAAAGTTAATAGAAAAGGAAAGAAAACATGATTCAAGATTTTTATTAATGAGTTTCAAGTGTCATTATTCTAATCAAGAATCAAGAAAATGATAAACATCAAGAATCAAGTATCGATAGAATTCCAATCACATTAGGTTTCAAGATTTAAAGTAAAGCTCGTAGGAATCGAGTAAATTGTAGATGTGATGAAGATTCAAGATTACGATTTTTTATCTAGTAACAAATTGATACTAAATCGATGTCGAATTCATCGAGGATCAAGGATCTTGCGAGGAATTAGGGTTCTTCATCCTATCCTTTGTCCTTTCGATGAATAACATTCACTAGATAGCTTCTTGAAAGTTGAATGATCAATTGTCGATCTCTAGATCGTGCGAAAGGAATCAAGAACACATTCGCATCGATCTAGATCATCGATCAATCGATTTTCAAGAATTTACATTTGTTTTAAGACTTAAGAAAACGTTTAACAATTCATCAACATCATCATTTTACAATTGTTTCGATTCCTCCACGAGCGGAGTTTATTCGCGCATCATCACAAAGAATACATTCAAGAATTGAATACGAATCATAATGCTTGAATTGAAATAAAAGCAAGTTTAAAGAATCTTCACCTTTATTTATTCCACAAATTGTTACACATTGCTCAAGAGACTACAAGAATTTGAGAAGGAACAAAATTGTCGAATCTAGCGTTGCATCGGCTCCTTGAGTCGTGGATCGGCTTGGATCTCGTGCTCCGATGAATGCCGGCTTCGCTTCTAAAGGATGGTTGAAGACTTGTTTTGCTTGAACTCCATGGATCTTGAATTTGGTGTTTCTAGATTGATTGGATTAGGGTTAGGGTTTGGACACAAGCCTTGTCACTAGACTTGTGGGTGAAAGAGGGAGAGATGAAGAAGATTGAAGAAGTGATTAGCTTTTAACAACCAAAAATTGAACAACTAAAGTTTGAACAACATCAACAAGTGAGCCTAGGGGTCTATTTATAGGTTTTCCACACCCTAGGTCTAGGAATTCAAATTTGAGTTTTCCCTCCAAAAGTTAGTTAGAGGAAGAGGCTTCTAGAAGTAGTTAGTTAGGGGATTAGCTTCTACCCTAAGCTAGGAGGTTAGGGGGAAGGTTCTAGGTCCTTAATAGAGTTTAAGTGAAGCTTGTTAAGGAAGCTAGGGATGTTTAGTTAGGAACCCTAGGGCTTGTTGAACTGGCAGAAGCTTCTGGATCTTTCAGGAATTTGCAGTGGTTTTCTGAGATGTAGGAGCTGAGTTGAGAGTTCTAAGCTGAAGCAGAAGGGGTGACGTGGACAAGCCGCCGTGGAACCGCGGCTCAAGGTGGCTCCGGCCGCGGTTCCGCGGCCGTATGGTGGCCTTAGGGCTTCATATTTCTTCTGTGGATTTCTGCTAACATATTGGTATTTTTATGATATAATAAATCACTGAATTCCTTCTATATTATCTCCAGATTTCAGATTCTTGAGTTGGCGTCTTTTTAACAGTCTTCGTTTGTAAATTTGATCGATCTTCTGTAATGTCCTGCACAGACTTCGAAACACAAGTTGCGATATATAGGAATGATGCCATGCTATGAAATGCAGTCAATTTCCTTTATAGTGCCGGTTTTAGAGTCTAACACACGCAATCTGATATTTAACGACCGATTTGCTATTATATGCTATATGAATGCCGAACATTTCTAGATGAGTGCAAATGATAGGGAAATTGCCGGTTAAAAGATGTAGTATTTTCGACTGATCAGTCGCGCTACTCGAGGCAACGCCACCAGTTACTGTTTTGACGGTGACTCCCCCTCTACCTTCTCTCGCACCGTCTCAGATTTTGGAAGGTACAGATTTGTGACCCATCAGTCTTACTTCTAGGCTGTATAGTTTATGTACTGACATTGCATTACTGCGTCTTTGCAGGAGTCCTTTTTGACCACCTGTATCAGGTGCTGCATCCTCACTTCTCCTTCTTGTCAGAGATTGGTCCGCCTGGTGGTGTAGGTGAGTATCTTTTCTAAATGATGTCTTTTCTTTAACGGGCAGTCACATTATTGCTAATCCCCCTTTGTAATGCTTGTAGCTTTACAAATCGAAGGCGGAGACGAGGCTATCGTTGTGCCGCCAATACTCCCAGCTTTGCCCCCTGTTGCGGCTGGTATAGTAGACTCCGTTTTCGTGTATCTTCTTTATTTCCTGAACCGACATCTGATTATGATTTATTTTGCAGCGATCACATCGACTCCAGCCCCGTTTAAGTCTCACATTATTATGCCGGCAGGGCCCTTTTCCAGACGTCCATTCTCGAAAGGCGCCGCGAATAGTTTGCGCATGCTGAGCGACTACATTGAGGAGCTCAACGTGGAGACTCCCACATCTGCTGCGGATTTTTCCATGGAGGTTAACCCTATGCTAGCGACGCTCATGAACTTTCATGGTGAGGGCGTCGTTGAGTCTTGGGTTAATCACTGCAGAAAAATTGAGGCTTGTTTGTAAGAGCTCAAGATCAGACGTCCTGCTCCCGAGGTCCTGGCTGTGAACTCTCAACGGGCTGCGTGGGTCAAGCAGAGCACTCCTTACTTCCGTCATCTTGAACAAGAAGCGGCCTTAAGGCATAAGGAATGTGAAGAGACTTCAAGCGAATCTGCTCGACTGCATGCTCAGGTTGACGCCAATGCTGTGCAGTTGAAAACTATCTTTGAGGGCCTTTTACAATGCATTTCTGATGGGCTAACGCTAAGGCAGAAGCTTGACCTTATCGAGCAGGATGCGCAGAGTTGTGAGGCAGCTTGGCGGGTCGTTGATGAACGACTTTCGTCTTATTTGCAGCAACGGGCTTAGGTTGAAACAGAGTTGGCCGTAGCAGCTGACCGTGATGAGAGGCTGAGGAGAGTGCGCGAGCAATTGATCAGCCTACTGAAAACGCTTCCCTCCCAATAGTTGCATTTTGCGCCACTTGTAAATTTTGAATAAAATGTATTCATTTTTCTTTATCCTTTCAGATGATGTAGCTTGTACTCAATTGAATTCATGAATAAAAGATACATTTCTTTCGCAATGTCTTGTGTCATATCTCTGCTTTCTTCTTTCTTTTGTTATCAGCGTGTCACCATAGCAAACATAGTCGGCAGATGATAGAGTGAGCATCTTTTCTTGGCTTCTTCAAGAGGTAGTGATGGCTTAGAAAGCAGGTTCAGATCTGCTACCTAAGACTTTTCAACTTCATGAGCCGTGAGGGTCTCATGGAGACTTTTCTCCCTACGAGTCGAGAGGATCTTGTAGGTGTATTTTCTTAGGAATCGTGAGGATTCCTAAGTGCGTTTTCCGTTATAAGTCATAAGGATCTTATAAGAGAATTTTCCCTCCTACAAGTCGAGAGGACCCGTAAGCGGTTGTTTCCCTCCTTGTCGAGATTCGACTTTGGAGAGTGTGGTCTGTGAATAGTATGCAGGAGTTCATTTTGAACTGACTTGCAGGGCCCCAGTGCTTAGGAAACCGGTTCTTATCCCGATTGCCTAAGGTTTTTCCCTACGAGTCGAGACGAATCGAGCATTTCTCGTAAGGATATCCTAACGTCACAGTTAACCTCTGCTCTTTACGACAAAGGTCCGTTAGGGTTTGTGGTACTAGGGTTTTGTCCATCGTACCGTCGCGTTGGCTGATGTATTCCTCGATAGGCAATCTTGCTTGTTCGAGTAGCCTTGCGACTGTCGTGTCTATGATCCCTTCGGGCGCTGGACAATACGTCTTCAAGCAAGCAGTTTGACCGTCGGAAGAGCAACTGTTAGGAATTTTGCCATGTCGCTTTTTACTTGAGGTTAGGCTCATTTTGGAGAGCCCCGATGAGTCATAACCACTCCGCGCCGGCGTGGGATGATCTCCGATAGTCTTTCAGGTTTTATATGAGTTGCCGTCAAGATCCTGAAGCTAGGAATTTGGCCTTCGCTTCGTTTGTTGGCATTGCGTCTGCTGTATCGAGACGAATGTAGCGGTTGTCCCTAGGTTGTTGGTGAACCGTTGAGATTTGGAACTAGGGATTTTGCCGTGGCTCCGTTGTTTGATTGTCGCGTCTGAATTCTGCTGGAGGAAGAACGCTGTGGTGATATCTCGTCTGCTGTATCGAGACGAACGTCGAGGTGGTGACCACTCTGTGCTGGTGTGAGATGATCTCTGGTGGTCTTTCAGGTTTTATATGAGTTACCGTCAAGACCCTAAAGCTAGGAATTTGGCCTTTGCTTCGTTGTTTTGGCGCGTTCGAATCTTGTTGGAGGAAGGACGCTGTAGTGACATATCGTCTGCTGTATCGAGACGAACGTCGAGGTGGTGACCATTCCGCGCTGGTGTGAGATGATCTCCGATGGTCTTTCAGGTTTTATATGAGTTGCCGTCAAGACCCTGAAGCTAGGAATTTAGCCTTTGCTTCATTTGTTGGCATTGCGTCCGCTGTATCGAGACGAATGTCACGGTTTTCTCTAGGTTGCTGGTGAACCGTCGAGGTTTGGAACTAGGGATTTTGCCGTGGCTCCGTTGTTTAATTGTCGCGTCTGAATCCTGCTGGAGGAGGAACGCTGCGGTGACATTTCGTCTGCTGTATCGAGACGAACGTCGAGGTGGTGACCACTCCACGCTGGTGTGAGATGATCTCCGATGGTCTTTCAGGTTTTATATGAGTTGCCGTCAAGACCCTGAAGCTAGGAATTTGGCCTTCGTTTCGTTTGCTTTGGCGTGTCCGAATCCTGTTGGAGGAAGGACGCTGTAGTGACATATTGTCTGCACGATTCCTAAGTATGTATCAACCTAGAGACGAATGTCGCAGTTGTCTCTAGGTTGATGGTGAACCGTCGAGGTTTGGAACTAGGGATTTTGCCGTGGCTCCTTTTGGTGATGTTGCGTTTGCTGTATCGAGACGAATGTTGAGGTGGAGTTGGGATTTCGCCATCACTCCGCTTTGTTTTGACGTGAGGTCTTTTGTTGACGTTGCGTCCATTGTAACGAGACGAATGCTGAGGTGGAGTTGGGATTTTGCCGTCACTCCGCTTTGTTTTGACGTTGTGTCTGCATCCTGCTGGATTGCGAAGGAGCGCCATTGTTGACATTGCGTCTGTTGTAACGAGACGAATGCTGAGGTGGAGTTGGGATTTTGCCATCACTCCGTTTTGTTTTGATGTTGCGTCTGCATCCTGCTGGATTGCGAAGGAATGCCGTTGTTGACATTGCGTCTGCTGTAACGAGACGAATGTTGAGATGGTCTCTAGGTTGTCTGTGAACCGTCGAGACTTGGCTCTCTTTCTGGTGGAGCCTGAGGAGGGAAGGCGTGATTCCTTCTTTGTTTGCGCCCCTGGATTGTATACAAGAATTGATGTGATAGCACCTATAGGGCATAAATTTCATTTTTCTTTATTTCTTTCTGCGATACTCTATCATTTCAGCTTTTGTATCGCGAAGGTCGCGATTGCCCCATCATTTCGGCTATTTTTCGCTGTGCCCTCATTTCGGCTATTTGTTTTATTTTTACTCGCTGCTTTTTATCACGAGTTGCCCAATCATTTCGGCTATGTGTTTTATTTTTACTCGCTGTTTTTTATTGCGAGTTGCCCAATCATTTTGGCTATTTGTTTTATTTTTACTCGCTGCTTTTTATCGCGAGTTGCCCAATCATTTCGGCTATCTGTTTTATTTTTACTCGCTGCTTTTTATTGCGAGTTGCCCAATCATTTCGGCTATCTGTTTTATTTTTACTCGCTGCTTTTTATTGCGAGTTGCCCAATCATTTTGGCTATTTTGCATGCATGCATTTTTACTTGCTGATTTTGTTGAAAGTTGCCCAATCATTTCGGCTATCTTGCATGCATTTTTACTTGCTGATTTTGTTGCAAGTTTGGGATTAGACACCGATTTCGGCATCAGCACCGCTACAACTGGAATATTGTCAGGAGCGAATCATCATTTGCCTCTGTCGATGTTAAACAAAGGTGGCTTAGCGAACAGTGTAGGGTGTTTTTCATCGCCCCAGTGAGATAGGAATACGCGCGCGCTTGTCAGGCGTACTACAGATTCCCCCTGCCTAGGATAGGCCGGGGTTTAATGATTGTGGGGATCCGAATCTCCGGCAGCCGCGGACTAAGCTGCCATTAATTACCCCTCGTCTTTGGGGCGAAGGAACCTCCGATTAACGGGTTAAACTGGTCATGCGAACCCAATGTGCGGTGTGCGTGTGTTCTGTTTTGAAAGGGGGTTTTTGGATATATCGGGAGCCACGCAGAGTTTTTACGGGGGTCCCGCTACCCGGATAGCGGGCTGGGGGTCAAGGGGGCTAGCAGCCCCCTTGCGGGGTTCGGGACAGCGCCCCGGCCCGAAATTTTTTTTGAGGGGGAGAATGTTGCGGAGTATGTGTATGTGTACATTTGTATACAAATGTATATATATACATATATATATGAATAAAGGGGAAAAGGCATCCAAAGGATGCGTGGGGGCTAGCGCCTTGAGCGCTGTGCGCTTAGGTGCTGTGCGCTCAGGCGCAAGCGCGCCACGTGTCGGCACGTGGACGCTTTGCGCAATGAGCGCTGCGCGCAGGTGCGCAAGCGCGCGCGCCACGTGTCGGCACGTGGGCGCTTTGCGCAAGAGCGCTGCGCGCAGGTGCCCAAGCGCGCGCGCGCGCCACGTGTCGGCACGTGGGCGCTTTGCGCAATGCGCGCTGCGCGCAGGTGCGCAAGCGCGCGCGCGCCACGTGTCGGCACGTGGGCGCTTTGCGCAATGCGCGTTGGAGCGCAAGCGCGCGCCACGTGTCGGCAAGCAGGCGCTTTGCGCAAGCGCGCAGGTGCGCAAGCGCGCACGCCACGTGTCGGCACGCGGGCGTTTTGCGCACTTGCGCTGCGCGCTGGAGAGGACAAGAGGCTTTTAGCCTAAGAACAGAAGCTGTGCTTTAGAAATGAAATATTTATTATGTATATATGTATGGAGTTAAACTCTTATGATGTTTTGAAGCTGATAAAGGGGGTTCTTCTTCTTCCTCTTGTTGTTTAGCCAGATCTTGAAGATCAAGAAGTAGGAGATTTTAAAAATCACTCCTTTTTGAGATCTGATGGGAGATCTGAGTCCCCCTTTGTGGGTTTTGTGGTGGAAAACCACTTAGTTTTGGAAAAGAAAGAGTAAAACTCTTGATTTAATTCAAAAGAAATGAGAAGGTTTTAGAACCTTGGAGAAGAAGCAGGAGGCACAAAGAAAACCTAGGTTTTTTTTGAGGGGATGGAAAAGGTTCTCCTTATTATTCATCATCATGTTGCCTTTTATAGGCTTACACATTTACATATAGCCCCTTGGGCTTTTCAAAATGGCTTTTTGCCTATCCCATGGCTTATGTGTCATTTGTTTTTGCACATAAGCCATGAGCTTACAAAAATTTGGCTTTATGCCCATTTTGCATACATTCATGCACAAAAATTACATAAAAATTATTTGTTACATGATTTTTGTTGTTGGCATGGAGGAGGCTGGCCGCGGGCTCGACTTGGGCATGGGCCCACCTGGCTTGGGGTTGACCTTGACTTTGACTCGGTCAACGGGGGTGTAAATTTTTACCCCAACAAAGTGCCCCCCATCAATAAATGCACACAGCATATATGGGTCGTGTGCATGAAATTGATGGATCTTCTTTCACGTGGAGGCGACTTGCTTTGGTTCCCACTTTTTGGGATGCACTGCCCTTTTTACGACGTGGACGGTCGACGCTTAACGCGTCTCCGAGACGGAGTGTCCGTGGTAGACGTTTCCCTGGCCCGGAGAGATCCGGTTCCTGCTTTGTAGGAAGCTTGCACTGCCCTTTTTGCGACATGGACGGTCGACGCTCTGATCCGGAGCGATTTGGGGTTCCCAATTTGCGGGAGCCTGCACTGCCCTTTTTGCAACATGGACGGTCGACGCTCTGATCCGGAGCGATTTGGGTTCCCAGTTTGCGGGATCCTGCACTGCCCTTTTTGCGACATAGATGGTCGACGCTCTGTTACGAAGCGATTTGGGTTCCCAATTTGCAGGAGCCTGCACTGCCCTTTTTGCGACATAGACGGTCGACGCTCTGTTACGAAGCGATTTGGGTTCCCAATTTGCGGGAGCCTGCACTGCCCTTTTTGCGACATAGACGGTCGACGCTCTGATCCGGAGCGATTTGGGTTCCCAATTTGCGGGAGCCTGCACTGCCCTTTTTGCGACATAGACGGTCGACGCCTTGTTACGAAGCGATTTGGGTTCCCAGTTTGCGGGAGCCTGCACTGCCCTTTTTGCGACATAGACGGTCGACGCTCTGATCCGGAGCGATTTGGGTTCCCAATTTGCGGGAGCCTGCACTGCCCTTTTTGCGACATAGACGGTCGACGCTCTGATCCGGAGCGATTTGGGTTCCCAGTTTGCGGGAGCCTGCACTGCCCTTTTTGCGACATAGACGGTCGACGCCCTGTTACGAAGCGATTTGGGTTCCCAGTTTGCGGGAGCCTGCACTGCCCTTTTTGCGACATAGACGGTCGACGCTCTGATCCGGAGCGATTTGGGTTCCCAATTTGCGGGAGCCTGCACTGCCCTTTTTGCGACATAGACGGTCGACGCCCTGTTACGAAGCGATTTGGGTTCCCAGTTTGCGGGAGCCTGCACTGCCCTTTTTGCGACATAGATGGTCGACGCTCTGTTACGAAGCGATTTGGGTTCCTAGTTTGCGGGAGCCTGCACTGCCCGTTTTACGACATGGACGGTCGGTGCTGCCATTTTAGAGACGTGGACGGTCGGTGGC
This sequence comes from Agapanthus africanus, assembly GCA_030015575.1. Classification (NCBI taxonomy): domain Eukaryota; kingdom Viridiplantae; phylum Streptophyta; class Magnoliopsida; order Asparagales; family Amaryllidaceae; genus Agapanthus; species Agapanthus africanus. The sequence continues at coordinate 726,235,622 of CM057342.1, read as the reverse complement.
GATTTGACTTGCTCTGCTTCTTGCAATGTCAGGGGTAGACTTGACTTGCTCCGCTTCTTGCGGTGTCGAGATTGGATTCTGACTTGCTCCGCTTTCTGTGGCATCGGAGCGGAAGTTGACTTGTTGATTTTGATTTCGAGGCGGAGCATAATTCCGACGAGGAGGTCGTTATCCCGAGGCAAAGCATGATTTCGACACGGGGTAAATTCTGGGACGAAGCGTGATTCCGCCGCAGAGGTTGTTGGTTTGATTTGATTTGGTGTTGACATCAGCATCGCTACGCTGGAATATGGTACCAGGAGCGAATCATCATCTGTCTTGAGAGGATTTGGGAATTGGTTTTGTTTTGGCATCTGCATTGCTGCACTGGAATAATGCCAGGAGCAACTCATCATTTGCCCCGAGAAGATTTAGGAATTGGTTTTTGTTTATTTGGCATCTGCATTGCTGCACTGGAATAATGCCAGGAGCAACTCATCATGTGCCCCGAGAGGATTTGGGAATTGGTGGCTTACGAGACAGGTTTAGATCCCTGTCACCTAAGGCTTTTCAATTTTATGGACCGTGAGGGTCCCATAAAAGCATTTTCGCCCTACGAGTCGAAAGGATCTCATAGGTGTATTTTCTCCTTAGGAGTCGTGGGGACTCCTAAGTGTATTGCTCCTTTATGAGTCGTAAAAATCTCACGCGGGAATTTTCTCCTCACAAAGTCGAGAGGACTTCGCGAGTGCATTTCATTTCTTTTTTTTTTACGGGTTTGCGCCCTTTCGGGTTTTCACAAACTCGCCGGCAGTCCTGCTTTTTTTACTCACGGAGCCCTTTCGGGTTTTCATCCGTGCCCATTTTGCTTGTGGACATAACGTTCTTCTTTTTTTTGTTTTCCTTTTTTTTTCTCTTTTCTTTTTTTTTTCATTTTTTTTTCATTTTTTTTTCATTTTTATTTTCTCTTTTTTTTTTTTTGAATCTTCCCTGCCGGTGGGACTTTGAATATGGTCTCACCGGTAGGACTTGGGAGAGATTGGTATCGTTTTACGCCCGTGGATTGTATACGGTTTTGCAGGATGTATGATCCAGACCGTAGGCCAAAAACATTTCGGGACTTTGTTGGCGTCTGCATCGCTGCACTGGAATATGGTACCAGGAGCGACTCATCATTCGCCGTTGGGGTATGGGAGTTGGAATTTGGTTGGCGTCTGCATCGCTGCACTGGAATATGGTACCAGGAGCGACTCATCATTCGCCACTTGGGAATTTGGATTTGGGATTTGGTTGGCGTCTGCATCGCTGCACTGGAATATGGTACCAGGAGCAACTCATCATTCGCCACTTGGGGGTTGGGGAGAGATGGCTTAGGAGACAGGTTTAGATCCCTATCGCCTAAGACTTTTCAATTTTATGGGCCGTGAGGGTCCCATAAAGGTATTTTCTCCCTGCGAGTCGTAAGGATCCCGCAGGTGTATGTTCTCCTTAGGAGTCGTGGGGACTCCTAAGTGTGCTTTTCCTTTGTGAGTCGTAAGGATCCCACAAAGGTTTGTTCTCCTCATGTATCATGAGGACACATGAGTGGATTTCTCTCGTTCCCAGTTTAATGACTTAGAGGTCGTCTGTTTCCAGTTTAACGACTTAGAGGTCGTCTGTTTCCAGTTTAACGACTTAGAGGTCATCTGTTTCCAGTTTAACGACGTAGAGGTCATCTGTTCCCAGTTTAACGACTTGGAGGTCATATGTTTCCAGTTTAACGACTTGGAGGTCATATGTTTCCAGTTTAACGACGTGGAGGTCATCTGTTTCCAGTTTAAAGACTTAGAGGTCTTTTGATGGCTAGCTTGGAATTTTAGGGTAGGGGCCGGCATCAGCGTTGCTAACACTGAAGCAGAGGCGCCAGGACACATGAGTGGGTCTTTCCAATGGAGCATAATTCCACAGGTGGAGATCAGCCGCGTAACTGGTGGTTGCGGTGGGGCATGGGTATGCCGAGGATTATTTGAGCCCGTGGATTGTATACGGTAGTCAATTTGGGGACTAGCCGTAGGGCTGAAAGAATTTTGGGAAATTGGATTTTTGTTTGGCGTCTGCATTGCTGCACTGGAATAATGCCAGGAGCAACTCATCATCCGCCCTTTTTTTTTTTTTTTTTTTTTTAACCGCGATTGCTCTATCATTTCAGCTTTTTTTTTTATCGCGAAGGTCGCGATTGCCCTACCATTTCGGCTTTTATTCGCGGTTGCCCCATCATTTCGGCTTTATTTTCATTTTTCTTTTATTTACACATTTTTTTTTATTTACATTTTTTTTTACATTCCCAGTTTAACGACTTAGAGGTCGATTGTTTCCCAGTTTAACGACGTGGTGGTCCTCTTTGCTTATCCCAGCTCCTTGAACATTGATCTTGGTGGAGCTGTGTTGATGACCTAGCTCTGTGGCTTGCCGATACATCCGAGGATTGAGAGGTTTTTCCAAGCTTATATTGGTCCTCTGCCCAATCTTTGAAAACACAGCAGTCTTCAATGGTATGACTCAGCACTCTATGGTATGGGCAGTATATGGGATTGCCAGTCATATTCATTTCATGTGGCCTCTTCGGAATAGGCAGTTGCAGGCCATTGTTCAGGGCTTCCTTGAATATATCGCGGACCTCATCCCTCCTAAAGGAGTACACCTTCTTCCTTCTCTCCATCAGAGTAGGTGCCCTCACTGACGCCGGTCCCTGAGGCCGATCATTCTTTGGTTCGCCCTGCACATGTCTGGGAGGGTTAGGTTCCCGAAAGGTTTCGGTCTCCATTTGCATGAAATCGGCGGTCGTAGCTTGACTGTTTGCTAACACGCCTTTAGACAGTTCTATCTCTCCCGTCTTGCATTGCTTTTCGACCCAATCTTTGAAGACGAAGCAGTCCTCAATGGAATGACCTATCACCCTATGATAGGGGCAATATTTTGGGTCGTCGATCATATTCTCTTCTTGCGGTCTCTTTGATTCTGGCAGTTGTAGACCGTTTCTTAGGGTGTCCCTGAATATCTTGTGGACCTTTTCCCTCTTGAAGGAATAGACCTTTTCCAGCTTCTCTTTCAGAGGCGATTCCCCCCCGGCGTATGTATCAGAGGGACTGGAGGCTAATTGCGGCCGTTTTTCGCGAAGGCGCTCCGCTTTTAGATTTAAAGGGATATCAGTTGGCTGCTCCCGGGTACCAATCCCTGGCTCATGAGCCAAAATTTGATTCTGCTGTGATTGCAATCGGGCGACTTGGGTCGCGAGATCTGCCACGACGTTTGCCAGCTCGTCGACTTTGGAATAGACCTCGGCCATCTTCTCATCCCTGTCCTGAAATTGCCTTTGAAGCCAATGGAATAATGCCTGTTCTGTAGTTCCGGCTATGACAACCGGGTAATCTTTATTGCCTGAGCTCCATTCCATAGGAACCACGGGATCCTCTGGCTTATTGGCCTGAGCGGGCTCTTCATCATTTAGATCGAGCCGATGCTGGGTAGCGTCAACCGTATCATCACCATGGCTGTGAAGAAGAAGAGGGTTCGTTTCCTCATGTCCGGCCATGTAGACAGTATGGATAACACATTCAGCCATTCTTTCATCACTGGCAGCTGGTTTCGCGGAGCGGTCCGGGCTTTGGAAATTCATAAATTTTAACATGGCTAGAGCCCTAGCCCTTTTGTTGGCTCTATATCTGAGCCGCTTCTGCCTCAGCTTCTTTGCCTTAAGCGCTTGGCAGGCTTCTGCTCTTTGGGAAGGCATTGTGAGTTGATTAGCGGGGAGCTTAGAGAAGACACCCGATCGAGCAGTTGTCGGGGGTACCGCTGGAGCTTGCCCGAGATGCCCAGTTGCTTCGTTGACGTTGATGGCCATGCCCCCAGCTGGAGTGATGGAGGGTCGTTTGGAAACGGATTTGTGCTTGGGCTGAGGTGCCCTCGCGACCACCACATTTGGTCTCCTGCCTTTTGAGACCGGTTTGTCTGCCACCGGGGCTTGAGGAGCCGGGATGGTTCCAATAGGAATGAACATAATAGAGCCGAATGGTAGCAGCGGCTCCTCCCATTGTCGCCCGAGACTGGCCGGAAGGACCGTCCTGGAGTCTATCTTCATCGTGTAGGAGACAGGAGCTGAGCTCATCATCGAAGACATCGTCGAAAGGTGATTGCTTGAAAATCTGCATGAGAGAGCATTATTTTAGTATAAATATAGACATGTAAATTGATTGAGTTCGCATGAACATTTAACCCGAAATATGGGAGGAGAGATGGTCCCACCGGGCATGCCAGAATCTGTAGGGTGTTTTTCGTCGCCCCAGTGAGATAGGAATACGCGCGCGCTTGTCAGGCATACTACAGATTCCCTCTGCCTAGGGTAGGCCGGGGTTTAATGATTGTGGGGATCCGAATCTCCGGCAGTCGCGGACTAAGCTGCCGTTAATTACCCCTCGTCTTTGGGGCGAGGGAACCTCCGATTAACGGGTTAAACTGGTCATGCGAACCCAATGTGCGGTGTGCGTGTGTTCTGTTTTGAAAGGGGGGTTTTGGATATATCGGGAGCCACGCAGAGTTTTTACGGGGGTCCCGCTACCCGGATAGCGGGCTGGGGGTCAAGGGGGCTAGCAACCCCCTTGCGGGGTTCGGGGCAGCGCCCCGACCCGAAAATTTTTTTGAGGGGGAGAATGTTGCGGAGTATGTGTATGTGTACATTTGTATACAAATGTATATATATACATATATATATGAATAAAGGGGAAAGGCATCCAAAGGATGCGTGGGGGCCAGCGCCTTGAGCGCTGTGCGCTTAGGTGCTGTGCGCTCAGGCGCAAGCGCGCCACGTGTCGGCACGTGGGTGCTTTGCGCAATGAGCGCTGCGCGCAGGTGCGCAAGCGCGCGCGCCACGTGTCGGCACGTGGGCGCTTTGCGCAAGAGCGCTGCGCGCAGGTGCGCAAGCGCGCGCGCGCGCCACGTGTCGGCTCGTGAGCGCTTTGCGGAATGCGCGTTGGAGCGCAAGCGCGCGCGCCACGTGTCGGCACGCGGGCGCTTTGCGCACTTGCGCAAGTGCGCAGGTGCGCAAGCGCGCGCGCCACGTGTCGGCACGCGGGCGTTTTGCGCACTTGCGCTGCGCGCTGGAGAGGACAAGAGGCTTTTAGCCTAAGAACAGAAGCTGTGCTTCAGAAATGAAATATTTATTATGTATATATGTATGGAGTTAAACTCCTATGATGTTTTGAAGCTGATAAAGGGGGTTCTTCTTCTTCCTCCTGTTGTTTGGCCGGATCTTGAAGATCAAGAAGTAGGAGATTTTAAAAATCACTCCTTTTTGAGATCTGATGGGAGATCTGAGTTCCCCTTTGTGGGTTTTGTGGTAGAAAACCACTTAGTTTTGGAAAAGAAAGAGTAAAACTCTTGATTTAATTCAAAAGAAATGAGAAGGTTTTAGAACCTTGGAGAAGAAGCAGGAGGCACAAAGAACCCTAGGTTTTTTTGAGAGGATGGAAAAGGTTCTCCTTATTATTCATCATCATGTTGCCTTTTATAGGCTTACACATTTACATATAGCCCCTTGGGCTTTTCAAAATGGCTTTTTGCCTATCCCATGGCTTATGTGTCATTTGTTTTTGCACATAAGCCATGAGCTTACAAAAATTTGGCTTTATGCCCATTTTGCATACATTCATGCAAAAAAATTACATAAAAATTATTTGTTACATGATTTTTGTTGTTGGCATGGAGGAGGCTGGCCGCGGGCTCGACTTGGGCATGGGCCCACCTGGCTTGGGGTTGACCTTGACTTTGACTCGGTCAACGGGGGTGTAAATTTTTACCCCAACAAACAGGGTTAGGCTCCTGTCGACTAAAACTTTCGACTTCATGAGCCGTAAGGGTCTCATGAAGGTATTTCTCCCTACGAGTCGTAAGGATCACGTAGGTGCGTTTTCTCCGTAGGAATCGTGAAGATTCCTAAGTATGTATCCTCTTATAAGTCGTAAGGATCTTACAAGAGTATTTTCTCCTTATAAGTCGAGAGGACTTACGAGGGTTGTTCACCATGTAGACATATCCCTAGTCGCGGGTAGGACTTTGTTAGGGAATTTTTATTCTCGCCCGTAGATTGTATACAAGGGTCAATACTGAACCGCTTGTAGGGCAGTATCGGAAGTCATGGTGGATGCTTAAGAACAGGTTCAGATCTCTGTAACCTAAGACTTTTGAATCTTATGAGCCGTGAGGGTCCCATAAGAGAGTTCTCCTTACGAGTCGTGAGGATCTCGCAAGTGTAATTTCTCCTCAGGAATCGTGAGGATCCCTAAGTCTGTTGCTCCCTTGTGAGTCATAAGGATCTCACGTAGGTGGTTTCTCCTCACAAGGTCGAGAGGACCTTGTAGGTGTCTTTTAACGAGATTGCGCCCTCTCGGGTTTTCACAAAACTCGCCGGTAGCCCTGCTGTTTTTACTCAAGGAGCCCTTTCGGGTTTTCATCCGTGCCCTTTTTGCTTGTGGACATACCGTTTTCATTCTTTTTTTTTAATTTTTTTTATTCTAACGAGATTGCGCCCTTTCGGGTTTTCACAAAACTCGCCTGTAGCCCTGCTGTTTTTACTCACGGAGCCCTTTCGGCTTTTAATCCGTGCCCTTTTTGCTTGTGGACATACCGTTTTTTTTCTTTTTTTATTGCCTCTTTTTTGTATCAGCCTTGGGATGCTGCGGTCTGTAGTAGTTTATCGACGTCTCGGTCAATATCTAGTTTTAGGACATAGTGGTCCATTGTTAGTTTAACGACGTTTCGGTCTTCAGCTAGTTTTAGGACATAGTGGTCCGTCGTTAGTTTAAGGACATTCCGGTCCGACGCCAATTTTAGGACATAGTGGTCCACCGTCGCCGTATTTGAGGCGAATCTCTAATTTACTGACTTTTCAGTCTATGGGGCTTTCCCTATGAATGAGCATGATGCCCCCGGCATGTCCACCTTTTTAGGGGCATGAGGTTGTGGTGGGTTCACTTTTCAGTTTTTGGATAATGCGAACTTGCCTTATTGGTATTGGTTCTCAATCCAGCCTTTGTAGACGAAGCAATCTTCGATTGGATGGCTTACTGCTTGGTGGTAAGGGCAGTAATTAGGATTGTTGATATCGCCTGGCTGCAATGGACGTTTTGGATCCGGCAGATCGATGAGTCTGTTGCGCACTGCCAGCTCGAACAGTCTCCTCGTTTTATCCCGGGGAAACGAGTAAGGGCGTCCTAGTCTCTCCTCGAGGGATGGGCATGGACGCATGTTGTTTTGGCGAACAACTGGTTTTAAATTGCTCGGCTGTTGTTGAGTATTGGCGACGAAAGTTGCTTTTCCTTTCCCTTTTCATTTCGAGAGTCCGACTTTGGAGGAGATGGTCTATGACCCATCTGATCCATTTGGGCCAGCTTATCGATCAAGGCCTGGAAAGTGGTTGGCTTGAAGAACATCATGAACTGGGAGATGGTCTCCTACGGATCAAGAGTGCCAACGAACATGCCTACCGCAGGCGCTTCTTCAATGCGTTGTTCGCACTTCGACCATAAGTTCCGCCACCGTGTTGCGTATTGAACCCACGTTTCGCCTGGCCTTACCCTGGCGTTGATCAATGCGGTGATCGGGGTGTGTTCATATCAGATTTTTGCATTTTTATACCGCCCAATTTTTATCATATTGCTTATCGGTAGGTACTCTTGAGCCGTGTTTGCTAGTCAATTGCAGGATACAGGTTCTCGGCTCTAAACGATGAAATTCATGGAAAAGCATGACAAAATCCGGATTCCTGCCAACCACAGATAAAACACGGGTCTCCGCTCTCTATCCGTATGTTGCCACACACCAGTTTAAGAAACAAAATGGCAAATCGATTGTCACCTTCATGCACAAAGCAAAATGGCAACACCAAGTCCAAGAAATCTACGCGGAGCTCAAGAAAATCATGACAAAAAGATCCACATCCAATTACCTTTGATTCTGGAAGAAATGTGGTAAGATTATAAGAAAAAACATGTACCAGACTAAAGGGAACAGAAGACCAGGGCAGCACACAAAAGATGACAGCCCAACTCCCCTATAAGGCCACGGAACCGCGGCCAATAGGGGGTCTAGGCCGCGGTTCCGCGGCCGTACGGCCTCCTCACATGATGAAACTTCAGGGGTGTTTTGGTCATTCCATGTGTATTCTGAATGTTGCCCTAGATTTTCATTTTCCAGCCTATAAATAGCCCAGAATCTTGTGAAGCCAAGGGTGCTTAATCTTGTATTTTTAGAATTTTAGAATACATGTATTGTTCTTCTTCCTCCTTTCATCTCTTCTCCATTAAAAACTTGTAGTGAGCTTTTGTGAGTGAAGAATGAATAAAGGAGTTCTTGTTCTTACCATGCTTGTCCTTTTATTTTGTTAACTATTATTGCTTGTAATTTTTCATTTGCTAAATTAGTTGTTGTTATTTGTGTTTGTTTCTTTCTTGTTCTCTTTTCCTTTATCCTTAAACAACCATGATGCTTACGCTTGATCCTTGCTGAGGTGAGGTCGCAAATAGCTAGTTGTAATCTTCTAACCTCTTTCTTTCTACCTTCCTCTTTTGTTTTATTTTCTTTTTGTTATGATGTGTGAGTAGTTTCCATACTTGTTAGGGTAGGATAAGGGAAGTTTGAGAGAAGGAAATCTCTCTCACTCTTTCCTTACCCAACATCTTAAATCGGACTCCCGTTAATTGAACCACAATCCGCTCCCTACGGCACCCTATCCTACATGATAGCGGTGATTCCGTAGTGAGACCGGTTGTGGTTAAATTAACCGGAGGTTAAGGATAAGAGCCAAGAACGGACGGACAAGCACCAAAAGGAAGAACTATGCGTTGGAAAGCCTAGCTTATACTCACAAGTTCCTTCCTAGTCGTGCTAATCCCCGTTGTTGCCGATTACCGTAACACCGACATTAAGAGTGGCAACGAAAGAAGTGAGCGACTCCTAACTGAAACTAACCTAATCCTAACCCTAACAAGCTCTCTTTACATATCATTTTAGCACATAGTTAATCACAAATAAATCTGGACATTTGGACTTAACTCGTTAAAGCACATAGAAAAAGATTCCCATTTCCCTGCGGACGACCCGTACTCAACCGGCTAGCTACAAGCGAAACCGTCTTGATTGCGGTAATTAACTAAAGTTGAACACGCAGAATCTCTAACAATCAAATGGCGCCATTGCCGGTGAGACGGTAGTTTATTTCTTTGTGTAATTTCGGGTTAACTTGTGAATATAAATCTAACCGAAAAACAAAACAAAAAAAAATACATTGTAAAAAACCATCTTGTTATTTTTGATTAGTTTTTGTGCAAGTGTTCAGGAACAAAAGACGGTCGAGTTCAGTGCCAAAGACGTGGGAAGTTAGACCCATATCTCGCGGCTACACCGCGACGGATCAAAACGAAGCAAACGGTCTACTGTAAAAATCTTGAGCAGATACAGTGAGCAAATCAAGATTCAGCAAATCCAGACAAGCAGAGGACAACCACAGCAGCACACCCAAAATTTTTGGAAGCCCAATCCCTCCTTACAGCCGCGGAACCGCGGCCTTAGCACGTGTTTGGCCGCGGAACCGCGGCCATTTGTTGGCTTCAGTGGCCCAAATTTTTGGTAACTCTCTCTCTCCTCTTCCCCACTCCTCTGGACTCCACTAAACTGTGTTTTATGCAGCATTCTTTGCGCAAATTTTCTTCCCCCTTCCAATAAACTGTTCTTGTGCAGGATTCTTTGCGCCGCACTAAAAAAATAAAAATTGTTTGCAGTTGATTTGTTACCGCTTTGCATTCATTAATACGGACTTTAAGAGGCTTGAAACCAATTCAGATTGGGTGGGGATTTCATCACCCTTCCCAGGACCCCAGAAATCACAAAAGCATATGCATTGACCATTGTTAATTAAAAAATACTAGACTTAGCCCTAAGAATTTCGCGCTCAATAGGACAGAGGACTAGTTACAGGCATCGGCCGTTTATCCTATCTGACTTTGCGGTGTCTAGGCAAGTGTGTCGAAGGCAAGTGGTTACTTAATTAGGACCACTACTTACGTAGTGGGGACCCTCCCACTTACCTGGCACTTACCTGGCCGCAATTGGCGGAGAAGAGGCGGTTTGAGGTCCTATTTCTAGCCCTCTGGAACAGTTAGGAGCTGTCTAGCTGACCTAGGTGACCCTAGATCTAGGTGTGATTTTGCATATCTTGTTTGTGATTGCTTAAAGCCGTAAATCCGTACATATTTCTGTAAATCTCTTTCTAAGAAAAAAAGGAAAAAATCAAAAACTTTTATAAAAACTTGCCCTTTGTCGCCAGAATCCATTTTTTTCACCCACCACCCATCGTATTTCTCCATTGACGTTTTCTTACCCTCACCTTCTCCGCTTTGACTATACTAAATTCGTTTAGTGTATGTCCGCTTGGACTCGGGACACTAGCGCCCGCCTAGTCCGCGTTACGTTAGTCGCTACCGACTACGCGATCGACTCAGACGTCGAAACTCCGTCCACGCCTCTTTCACCCTTACCTTTGCCGGCCAACTCCGACGTTGACCAGAATTCTGTTCATACATCCTCACCTTTACCATCACCAACCTCTTCTTCCGCGATGTCAGGATTTAATCCAAACATCTCTTTGACTACCCCATGATTGACTCCACCTCCTATGGAGACGAATAACCCACCACCACCGCCTGTTGTAGCGCCACAGCGAATCGCGCTCCAGGATCGTTTCTATCCCACCCGTTCTGCACTTCCCACCTGTCTTTCTCTTCCACCGGCCAATGGGGATAACTTTGAAATTAAGCCCCGCTTCATTAACATGCTTCCGCGATTTCATGGGCTTGAATCTGAAGATGCCTATATCTTCATCAACAAATTTCAAAACGTTTGTGCCATGATGAAAACCATCCAGCTGTCGGACGATGCTATACGGCTACGGGTCATTCCGTTCACTTTATGCGATCTTGCTGAAAAATGGCTATATAGCACCGCTTCCCACTCCATAACCAGTTGGGACGAGTTTGTTAAAGCGTTTCTCAAAAAATTCTATCTGAATCATAAAACCGCGAGGATCCGTAACGAAATCAACCAATTCTCCCAGCTTCCTACCGAACCCTTCTGGAAGTGCTTTGACCGGTATAAAGACCTTCTTGTTCAGTGTCCTCACCATGGTATCGAGAAATGGCAACTTTGCCAAACCTTATACGAGGGCCTGAACCCAGCAACCAAGCAGTTATTGGAAACCATTTGTCAGGGCCACTTCCTATCGAAATCTGACGAGGAAGCGTGGAAATTCTTCGACGACCTTGCGGAGCAAACGCTACAATGGGAGAGCACCAGACCGACTACTTCTTCTTCTACCTCCACTTCTACCGGTCAGTCTAGGGTAGGAATTCACCAACTTGATGTCTCTATTGCGATGAAAGCTGAAATGGCTGCAATAACGAGAAAGCTTGAAGCTATAGAGAGAAAATTTTCTTCTCCTGCTCCAACCCCTGTTCTTCCCCTTCGTACCATTTGCGCTTGTTGTTCTGATCCTTCTCACTTAACCGAAGAGTGTCCTTACAATCCACCATCTCAAGGACAGGATCAGGTTAATGCTGCATTTCAGCAAAGACCAAGAAATGATCCATACTCTTCTACGTACAATCCCGGTTGGAGGAACCACCCCAATTTCGCCTGGAATCAGAATCAGCATCAATTCCAAGGCAAAAATTTCCAAAGGCCCCTTCCGCCGCAACAACAAGCACAAAACAAACTCAACATCAGTTTCAGCAGCCCTTCCAACCCCAACCGTTTCAAAATCAGACGAACAACTTTGCACCCAACAATTCTTTTCCCCAAAACAACTTTGTTCCGTCAAACAACGATAAGGTTTCCTTGCTCGAACGAAGTCTGGAGGCATTCGTTAAACAATCAACTCAATCCACCGCCAACATCCAGTCTTCCATTCAGTCCTTGGTGCAACACACTGCCGCTCACGGGCAAAGCATCAAAACCATCGAAGCCCAGATAGCACAACTGAATGCGGCCTTAAGCGAGCGAGAGAAGGGGAAGCTCCCGTCCCAGCCACTCCCTAATCCCGGTCACCCACATAATGTACATGTTGCTCTTGAACAACAGAACCATAATGTGACTGCCGTGACCACATTGAGATCGGGAAGGATGCTGCAAAACAACATTGGCACACGAGTCGACGATGACACCCCGGCCGCTTCTTCTTCTTCTTCTTCTCCTTCCTTGTCTTCTGAGCCTATTCTTCATTCTTCAAAAGGCTCTTCTTCTTCTTCTTCTTCTTCTGCTCTGAACGGACCCACTTCTCACTCCACAAAAACACCAGTTCTGGGATCCGTTCCAACTCCACAATCTCCTCCTCCAGCATTGGACTCAACCAATTTTAAAAACGTTCCATTTCCAAACCGGTTGAAGTCCACCAAACAAAATCCACAAATGGAGAAGATTCTGGAGTTATTTAAGCAGGTTAACATTAACATTCCTCTTTTAGATGTTGTCCAATAAGTCCCGTCCTACGCGAAAATCTTAAAGGACTTGTGCACAAAAAAGAGGAAGTCTCAGGTACCCAAGAAAGTTTTCTTGGCTAGTGCTGTGAGTGATGCTCTTACCCAATCTTTACCACAAAAACGGAAGGACCCTGGCTGTCCTACGATTTCTATTACCATTGGGGATAAGAACATCAACCACGCACTATTAGATCTTGGTGCCAGTGTTAAACTGCTTCCGTACTCAGTATACGAGCAATTAGGCGTAGGAGAGCTGAAACCCACACACTGTACTCTCCAAATGGCCGACCGATCGATCACCCATCCTAGGGGTGAGCTAGAGGATGTGTTAATCAAAGTCGGGGACTTCATATTCCCCGTTGACTTCATTGTATTAGACACACAGCCTGTAGCTAACCCCCGGAATCAAATTCCGGTGATACTCGGTCGCCCATTCCTTGCAACCTCAAATGCTGTGATCAATTGTCGCAATGGTTCGATGAACCTATCTTTTGGAAATATGACAATTGAACTCAACATTTTTAGGTTGGGGAATCAGCCCTCCGAACCTAATGCTCATATACTGGACGTTTGCTCGATCCAGGAGATCACTCCAGAAGAGTGTGAATTCGAGGAGTTTCTGTTCGATCACGATAACCTTAACGCCACTAGTGCGTTCCTCTTCGAACCTGCTGCTGTTTCTGCGCCCGACAATGACTACGAGTGTTTCACTTTCTCGAACGATCTTAGCCACTCACCACCCGAGTTTGAATCCTTCGAATTTCCGGATGAGTTACCTGAACCATCCAACTCGGCCGCTTACACTCATTTTGAACCTTTGCTGGAGTCCTTTGAGTTCGAGACCTCTTCACCAATCTTGCCTTCCATCGTTTCACCTCCAACGCTCGAACTCAAGCATTTGCCGTCTCACCTTAAGTACGCTTACTTAGGTGAGAACGAGACCCTCCCGGTTATCATCTTAGCTTCTCTAGCTCCAGAGCAAGAGAAAGCCCTTCTTGCGGTCTTGCACAGCAATAGGCAAGCTTTTGGCTGGTCCATGGCGGACATCAAGGGGATTAGTCCCCTGATCGTTGAACATCATATTCATCTGATGGATGATGCCAAACCAGCCAGAGATCCACAATGGCGACTCAACCCAGTCATGAAGGAGGCTGTGAAGAAGGAGATCGTAAAATGTCTGGATAGTGGTATCATTTACCCTATCTCTGATAGCCAGTGGGTTAGCCCCATCCACGTTGTCCCCAAGAAATCAGGTATAACGGTCATCACTAACGAGGCGAACGAGTTAATCCCTACTCGCACCCAAACTGGGTGGGGAGTATGCATCGATTACAGAAAACTCAACGCCGCAACGTGGAAGGACCACTTTCCGCTACCTTTCATTGACCAAATGCTTGAACGATTGGCCGGACACGAGTACTACTGCTTTCTTGATGGCTACTCCGGCTATAATCAAATTCCCATCGCCGAAAAAGACCAGGACAAGACCATATTCACTTGTCCTTTCGGCACGTTTGCATATCGTCGCATGCCCTTTGGGTTATGCAATGCGCCCGCTACCTTCCAGCGGTGTATGATGGGAATCTTTTTAGACATGGTGGAAAAATTTCTGGAGATCTTCATGGACGATTTCTCCATCTTCGGCGATTCCTTCAACTAGTGTTTGCTGCATCTCGACGCTGTCCTTACCTGATGTAAGGACAAGAATCTCACTTTGAATTGGGAGAAGTGCCACTTCATGGTGCGCGAAGGTATTGTCTTAGGACATATCATCTCGCAAAATGGCATCGAGGTTGACAAAGCGAAGATTGAGGTCATTTCCAATCTCCCTCCTCCCAGATGCGTCCGAGACATCCGAGCCTTCCTTGGCCATGCCGGTTTCTATAGACGGTTCATCAAGGACTTTAGCAAGATTGCTAGGCCCTTGACTCTTTTGCTGGCCAAGGACACGCCATTCGACTTCAACTCGAGCTGTGTGACTGCGTTCGAGTCATTGAAAAGCTCACTCACTTCTGCTCCCGTTCTTTCTTCACCTGACTGGACGCACCCATTTGAGATTATGTGCGATGCATCCGACTTTGCCATCGGTGCTGTCCTTGGACAACACATCAACAAGATGCCGCACGTAATCTATTACGCTAGCCGAACCTTGAACGACGCCCAACTCAATTATACAACAACTGAGAAGGAATTCTTAGCTGTTGTATTTGCTTTAGAAAAGTTCAGGCCCTACCTCATCGGCTCTCCAGTCATTATCTATACAGACCATTCTGATCTGCGCCATCTTTTTGCGAAGAAAGATGCAAAATCTCGGCTAATACGTTGGATCCTTTGCTTCAAGAGTTTGACCTTGTCATTAAGGACAAAAGAGGATGTGAAAACGTACTCACCGACCATCTCTCATGACTTCCTTCTTCGCCTTCGCTTCAAATTCCGATCAACGACGTTTTCCCAGATGAACAGCTCTTGACAGTATCTTGCGAACCCTGGTTCGCAGATATTGTGAACTATTTGGCCACAGGATTACTACCAACTGAATGGTCAAGTCAGGACAGACTTCGCTTCTTATCCCAAGTAAAACACTTTTACTGGGACGAACCCTATCTGTTCAAGTACTGCCCCGACCAGATTATTCGTCGGTGTGTCCCTGACGATGAATTCAAGAGTGTGCTGTCGTTTTGCCACGATCAAGCGTGTGGCGGGCATTTTGGCCCCAGAAAGACAGCTGAGAAGATCTTGCAATGTGGTTTCTACTGGCCACAACTCTTCAAAGACGCTCATGACTATTGCAAGACTTGCTCCCGGTGCCAACACTTGGGCCGGATATCCCGGAGGAACGAGATGCCGCTCCAACCAATTTTGGTTGTGGAGATTTTTGACGTTTGGGGGATAGATTTCATGGGGCCGTTTCCCAGCTCTTTCGGGAACTTGTACATCCTTCTCGCTGTTGATTACGTCTCTAAGTGGGTCGAGGCTGTGCCCAGCCGGACTAACGACAACAAGGTTGTCGTTAGGTTTCTTAAAGAAAACATTTTCTCTCGGTTTGGGCACCCCCGAGCGATCATTAGCGACAATGGAACTCATTTCTGCAACAAGACTTTCGAGGCCTTGATGCGAAAATATTCCATTAATCATAAGCTATCTACGCCCTACCACCCCCAAACCTGTGGGCAGGCCGAAGTTTCAAATCGGCAAATCAAGCAGATACTGGAGAAGACGGTTTCCAAGAACCGTAAGGATTGGTCGCTGAAACTCACTGATGCTCTTTAGGCATTTCGAACCGCTTATAAGACCGACCTTGGCATGTTTCCCTATCGGCTTGTGTACGGAAAGGCTTGCCACCTCCCTGTCGAAATAGAGCATCGCGCATTTTGGGCGATAAAGGAGCTGAATCTGTCTCTCGAAGATGCGGGCAGCCATCGGAAGCTGCAGTTGAACGAATTAAGCGAGCTTAGGGATGAGGCTTACGATAACGCGGTTGTCGTTAAGAACCGAACGAAGGTGTTTCACGATAAACACCTTTTGCGCAAGACATTCGTACCTGGTCAACAGGTACTGCTTTACGACACCCGGCTACACTTCCATCCAGAAAAGCTCAGATCTCGCTGGAAAGGGCCATATTTTATGCGGAATGTGTATCCGCATGGTGCTGTGGATTTGGAGAATCCAAAAGACGGTTCATTTTTCAAAGTAAATGGACACCGACTTAAACCGTACCTTAGCGCCGAACCAACAGAGGAGCTCCTGGTCTTACAGGAGCCGGTTTACCCTGCATAATCTTCCTCTGCCTACCTCCAAACTTCGGTTATCCAGCCAAGAACAGTGGACACTGTTCCAAATAAGTTTGGGGGTATATATATACCATTTTTGTATATATTTGTGGATATTCTTTTCTTTCTTTTTGCTCTTTTTCTTTTCTTTAAAAATAAAAACAAAAAAAATTGTGTATCTCTAAACGACAATTTTGACCCTTCAATGATCTCTTCATGCAAAGACAGTGAGGACACTGTCCAGTTTAAGTTTGGGGGTACGCTCGGTACGCATTTCTTACCTTCGCATTCATATGTATATTTTGCATCTGCATATTAAAAATCCATAAAATCCATAAAAATCAGAAAATTTTCTAAAAACATAAAAACTTTTTGTCAAGTTAGCTAGTGGGAGGACTCTGATTCAACATTTCGACGGTTCTGTTTGATAAGATAAGAATAACTAAATCTTATTTTTAAATTTTGAAAACCTGAAAGATAACTCTCCTTTGAAGTTAACTATAGCTGATATACGTCTTTACATCACACTACACGTGTTGTGAGTTTTGGAAATTAGATGACAAATCTTTTATGTCTAAAAACTTTTAAATGGATAAATGATTTTCTGAGGATCAAATAGGTTTGTTCTGAAATAAGTAATATCAAGAATAGTTTATGAAGTAAGTGAATATGAAGGAATGTTATTGATGCCTTAATTGGAACTAAGTCTGAAAAATAACCCATCTGAAACTTGATTGGAATGATTACACACCAAAACCCACTAAACACGTCTTTTATCAAAAAAAATAATTGAACTGCCGATTATATCTCCGTTCGCATTAAATCATCATGATTTTCACGCCAAACTGTCTTTTGTTTTTGGACCTAGGTAACTTGAGTAATTAAGTCCGCTGGGGTGTTTCTACACATAATGCCCTAAAGCCAACTGGTTTGGGTGCATTGGCCCAAAGCTCGCTAAGAAGCCTAGAAAGTCCAGATTAAAACAAAGTCAAGCAAGTGTTCTCTCCGAGTTAAAATTCCTAACGGTTCTTTGTGTGAGAATAATCTTGATAAAAGACAGGCTTTTATAAAAAAAATTAGCGGAGATATGAAGGTTTTATTCTATGATAAAGACTATTGCATGTTCACAGAGGTGTGTATGAAATGAAAACAAGAAAAAGGTGGAGTGAAATATAAAACCTAGTTTCCTGTTAAGGAAGATAGAAATTCTGAAGTTGAAGCCTTACTGGAAAACGAAGCTTGAAAAATACTTAACTCTTTATAAAACTTATGTGATCCTTTTAAAAATTTTATCCGGGCTTAATTGTGTGACATGATGACTTTATTCGACCCTTCTAGAACTTAACGACACTATTTGCACGGCACGTAAAGACATATAAAATCTGTAGTTAAATAAGAAGCGAGGTGTGAAAAATAAGGGTTCGATAGTCTAGACTTAGGATAATATAATTGTTATTTTCTGAAACAAAACTTTAGGGTTTGAATCATAGTTATTTTGCAAAACTAGCTTGACCGGATTTTGTGGGTAGTATCTGCTGAAAACCCTCAGGAGACAACACTCCTCCTACTAGGGACACCTAGAGGTTTAACGGCTTGTTGCACATGCTCAGTGCAACTGCGTTCCCTGCGAAAGTGAGGTTAGAAAATTTTTTGTAAATAAATTGGCTTTTCTCGGGACGAGCAAATGATAAGTTTGGGGGTATTTGTTCATATCAGATTTTTGCATTTTTATACCGCCCAATTTTTATCATATTGGTTATCGGTAGGTACTCTTGAGCCGTGTTTACTAGTCAATTGCAGGATACAGGTTCTCGGCTCTAAACGATGAAATTCATGGAAAAGCACGACAAAATCCGGATTCCTGCCAACCACAGATAAAACAAGGGTCTCCGCTCTCTATCCGTATGTTGCCACACACCAGTTTAAGAGACAAAATGGCAAATCGATTGTCACCTTCATGCACAAGGCACAATGGCAACACCAAGTCCAAGAAATCTACGCGGAGCTCAAGAAAATCATGACAAAAAGATCCACATCCAATCACCTTTGATTCTGGAAGAAATGTGGAAAGATTATCAGAAAAAACATGTACCAGACTAAAGGGAACAGAAGACCAGGGCAGCACACAAAAGACGACAGCCCAACTCCCCTATAGGGACGTGGAACCGCGGCCAATATGGGGTCTAGGCCGCGGTTCCGCGGCCGTACGGCCTCCTCACATGATGAAACTTCAGGGGTGTTTTGGTCATTCCATGTGTATTCTGAATGTTGCCCTAGATTTTCATTTTCCAGCCTATAAATAGCCCAAAATCTTATGAAGCCAAGGGTGCTTAATCTTGTATTTTTAGAATTTTAGAATACATGTATTGTTCTTCCTCCTCCTTTCATCTCTTCTCCATTAAAAACTTGTAGTGAGCTTTTGTGAGTGAAGAATGAATAAAGGAGTTCTTGTTCTTACCATGCTTGTCATTTTATTTTGTTAACTATTATTGCTTGTAATTTTTCATTTGCTAAATTAGTTGTTGTTATTTGTGTTTGTTTCTTTCTTGTTCTCTTTTCCTTTATCCTTAAACAACCATGATGCTTATGCTTGATCCTTGCCGAGGTGAGGTCGCAAATAGCTAGTTGTAATCTTCTAACCTCTTTCTTTCTACCTTCCTCTTTTGTTTTATTTTCTTTTTGTTATGATATGTGAGTAGTTTCCATACTTGTTAGGGTAGGATAAGGGAAGTTTGAGAGAAGGAAATCTCTTTCACTCTTTCCTTGCCCAACATCTTAAATCGGACTCCCGTTAATTGAACCACAATCCGCTCCCTACGGCACCCTATCCTACATGATAGCGGTGATTCCGTAGTGAGACCAGTTGTGGTTAAATTAACCGGAGGTTAAGGATAAGAGCCAAGAACGGACGGACAAGAACCAAAAGGAAGAACTATGCGTTGGAAAGCCTAGCTTATACTCGCAAGTTCCTTCCTAGTCGTGCTAATCCCCGTTGTTGCCGATTACCGTAACACCGACATTAAGAGTGGCAACGAAAGAAGTGAGCGACTCCTAACTGAAACTAACCTAATCCTAACCCTAACAAGCTCTCTTTACATATCATTTTAGCACATAGCTAATCACAAATAAATCTGGACATTTGGACTTAACTCGTTAAAGCACATAGAAAAATATTCCCATCTCCCTGCGGACGACCCGTACTCAACCGGCTAGCTACAAGAGAAACCGTCTTGATTGCGGTAATTAACTAAACTTGAACATGCAGAATCTCTAACAATCAGGGTGCGCTCGCTAGCGCTTGCAAATCTTTGTGTAAATAGCAGCTCCATCTCCGTAAATGTTTTGATGGAGTCATTAGGCAGCTCCGAATACCATTTGAAGGCCATTTCCGCTAAGCTGCCGACGAATTGGCGAAGCAACAGTTTGTCGTCGCCTCTAGTGTTGCTGCATAAGGCTCTAAATTGAGCGACATGCTGATGCAGATTCCCCGTCCCTTTATATACATGGAACTTAAGGATCGTATATCCCGGCGGGTAACTTATTTGGTCATACCAGCTTGGATACGGTCGCCCGGTTTTGACGACTTGGCCGGCCGTTTCATTCGCCTGGTGAGCTCGTATTTGCTGAGCTATATAGTCATCCAGTGCGGCCTTGGAAATGGTTTCCTCCTTAGCTGCTGAATGGGCCGAAGGAGGATTAGATGTCTCCCCTCTATCGTCTTCAATAATGATCGGAGGGTCTTCAGCTGGAGGATCCGGTTGTAACATCATCCCTACCATGTCTTGAAAGAGAAGCGCAATTTGTTTTATGTTGGCTGCCTGTTCTGCAGCCTCTTTGTCCTTCTTTTCGAGGACTCTGCGTAGGAAGTCAGCATCGGTTTCTTGTTCGTGACGCTGCTCTGATGACACCTCCGGGCTTTCCTTTGGCCCGGTGAGTGCGGCCATTGTAGTCAGCATCTCCTGAAGCTTCTGTTGCTGTTGCTCTTGGGCTTTTGTCACGGATCGGGTGAGCGGTCGGTGACCCGTCGAAGCGCGGCTCTCTTCTTTTTCGGAAGCCATATAGATAGTGTGAACCATTATGCCCCCAGACTTGGGGCGTTTGGTCTCGGCGTCTTTGTGATCTGCCGTAGTCACAGGGGCTTTTTCTGGCCTCCTTTTCTTTTGAGCAGTTGACGTTGAGGGGGCCGTTGCAGCGGGCACCCAGGTGGTTGTCGTCCTTTGTGGCTTGCTAGGGCGGTTCTCTTCGTGCTGAACCTTCAGCTTCTTCTGTCGGCGAAGATAGTCTTGATCGATCATTGACTTTTGGACACGTCGCCAGACTTTGTAAACTTTGGAGGACAGTCGGTGAGGGGACTACTCTGGCTTTATTTCTGTAACAGTCTCCACCGGTGGAAGAGATTTTTTCAGTACTGCGGTAGGAGAGTTCCTACGCACCTTGTTCAGCAATTCAAAGTTGTTCCCTGTTGGAACAGCAACATTGACTTCCACCGTTGGGGTTGGTGGAGTTAGACCAGAGGGGGAGTTGCCCTCAGCCTTCCTTACTCGGCGCCAGTGGCGACGTCGAGCGTGTCGAGCCGATGGTGTTGGTTCGGCTATGGGGATGGCTTTGTCATTCCCCCTGTTTTGAGGAGAGGCCGTTATTGGCGCTAGCTGGTTGAAGACTGACGTCCGTTGAGAGGGGATAGTCAGTCTCGCGGAGGCCGACTTTCGAACAGGGGAAGTAGCCTTCGTGACTTTGCATGGAGTAGGAGCGGAAATGGACAGTCTTATGAAGACCGACCCTTTAGCAAGGGAAGCTGCCTTGATGACTTTAGGAGCAGGAATGGCTATCCACTTCGGGATGGCTGCTTCAGGTATCGCGGGCTTCTTCATGGGCCCACTTGAGCTTTGACCCAATTTGCTGAAAACTGAGTCATTGGGCTTGGACGACCCGTTGAGAGGGGCCGCGGTAGTTGTAAGCCGATCAAAGACCGACTTGTTTGGAGCTTCTTGCGACGACATTGGGGCATTGAAGTTCATCGGTGGGAGCATAGTCCCGAAGAATAACCCAGCGGTGGCCTGAGTCACCTGTTCCAACGGCATAGCGAAGATGGAGGCCGCTTGGGGCCCGTAAGTCACTCCTCCGGACGGGATGGAGCGAGAGTTGCAGTTGCAGTTAGTGCAGTTTGAAGCCATTGATCTTCTGTCTTCTGCACGGAGTAAGGCACCAAATCTAAGTATCTCAAATCCACATGCAACCACATCAAACCGCGATTCGTTCGCGAACACGACACACGAATGTGGAGTGGAAAGAGGAAAAGGTCCCACCGGGCGTGCCAGAATCTGTTCCCCTCCAAAATACGCGGACGAAGATGCGACGAACGTCTTGCCTGTATTTCGGAGCAGATGCTAATTGGTGCTATCCGTCCACCTCTCCGAAGATGCCAAGTTGATTTATGGCACCATGTATCGAAGGTTTAAACGGATGCGACCGATGTAACAGACTTCATCAAATTCGCCCTCGTTTGAGAGGTTTTTGATTGTGGGGACGCTCTTCCCTGCAGGCGCAAGCCCCTGCAGTTAATTACGCTACCGCATCGCGGTAACAACTTTCTCCTTCTCCAGGTGGTCACTTCGTGTCGTGGGTGTTTGTTTTGTGTTTAGTTGCCCATGGATTGTATACGGAGACTAGGTTACGTTGTTGCCCGTAGGGCGTGGACTAGTCCAAATCCGTATCTTTCTTAGATTTGGGTTTGGGGGATTGGGTTTAAGGATACGTTAGCCTCATTTGGGACTAAGATCAACTTAAATGTTTGTTAAGGATACGTTAGTCTAATTTTAGACTAAGATCAACTTAATGAGATCGTTTAGATCCAATAAGAGAGCAATTGGGCTCTATTGTTTAGTTTAGGGAAATTTCGGTCGATTAGTTTAAGGACATTACGGTTCATTGTTAGTTTAAAGACATCGCGGTCAAGGTTAAGGACATCATAGTCTATGGGTTTAGGGACTCCACAGTCCAATGTTAGTTTAAAGACATCACGGTCGAGCTTAAGGACATTATAGTCCGTGGGTTTAAGGACCCCACAGTCCATTGTTAGTTTTAAGACATCACGGTCGAGGTTAAGGACATCATAGTCCATGGGTTTAAGGACCCCACAGTCCGGTTTAAAGACGTCATAGTCTGTGAAATGTGTGGTTGTCGGGACCCGTCACCTCTTTGAACACGTTGAGGAATTACAATGACAAATATCAAAGGAGTGAAGAGATGTACCCTTGAACCAGGATGAGTTGGTTGAAAGAGCAGATGTGCTCAGTTTAAGATAATTTGAGGATTTATGGCCAGACTTGGGCTAAGTCCAATTAAAATGTTTAAAATTTTTATTTTTTGTTCTGGCTATTAAGCCTTTATTTGGGCTCGGCCTTTTTAATAATGCTAAGCATTGAATTCTGATATCTTTTGTCTTCATCAGAATAGATTGTGTTCTAACAATGCGCCACGTGGCGCGCCAGGCGCTTTGCTCCAGCTAAAGAGCGCATTGCGCTTCTGTCGGGTAGCGCACAGGAAGAGGACACGTGTCGCGCTTAGCGCTAAGCGCTAGTTTATTAGCGCATTGCGCTTCTGAGCGCCAGTTCATGAGTGCAGTGCGCTGTTTTAAAAGCGCAAAGCGCAAGTGGTGTCTATGGTTGACACGTGGCATGTTTTGGCGCTGAGCGCCGATCCAAGGAGCGCAAGAGCGCAGTCCATGAGTGCAAGGTACTTTTCAATAGCACAAAACGCATCTGATCAATCTTAAGATCAAAGAACAAATTTATGTTCTTCAAAGGAGGCTTTGCCTCAAGATCCAAGAACAAAAGTTCTTGTTTATTTATAAAAGGCTCTGCCTTTTATGGATCAAAGATCTGTAAATGAAGTAAAAATACTTCTTTTATTATTATTTTCTTTATGATTAGATCTTTTGATCTTTTGCTTTTAAATCAAAGACCTTGGTCTTTTTATAGATCTAAGATCTTTTTAGAAGATGGTTCTTCTTTTTACGAGATGGTTTCATCTTTGTTATTCAAGAACATAGTTCTTTACCTTGAAGATGAAGAAAAATCTTATTTTTTCTAAGAGCTTGCTCTTCTTTTTCTCAAAATTTGCAGAGCGTTTCTCTCTCTCTTTTTTCTTCTCCTTTAGACTTGAAGTCTATGGGCCTTTATATAGGGCCAAATGATTTGTTGAATCAGTTTTAAGAGATCTTTCTCTGATTGATTTGGGAATATTTCCCACCGTTGGATCTTTGATCCTAAGGCTTCTGTTTTACAGAAGATAATCTTCTTGTTTTAATAAGATTGGAAAGATCTTTCCATAACAGAATTCAAAATTTTAGTTCTGATTAATTAATAATTTATTATTAGTAGATCTTCTGATCTAACGGTGGGGGATTTTTAATTCCAGCGCTGGCGCACCTTGCGCTGGCGCACGCAGAGCGTCGGATCTGAAGCGTTGCTTCAAATTTTAAATTTTGAATTTTAAAACAGAGCTTTGCTCTGATTGGGGTGCGCTGCCTAGGGCGCAGCGCACCTGGCGCTAGCGAGTCTGCGTTTGACACGTGGTCTGAAGCGTTGCTTCAATTTAAATTTTGAATTTTGAAACAGAGTTTTGTTCTGATTGGGGGAAACAGACATATTCTTTGAGTTACATGAGGAGTACATCAATTGATTTCGAATGACTTTAGAATAGATAACCCAGTAGAACAGTTTAGATTACTCGCTGCACTTCACGTACACTGTTCAGTTGAAAATATTGCACTTTGGTATAAGTATTTTCCTTACATTTCTTAAATAATAAAAGGTGTTTATTATAAATATTAAACATATTTGGATTTATCTGCAAAATACTATTTGCCATATGTTTATATATTATAATTAATATTATGAAGGAAAATATAAGCATTTTATATTTATATAATATTTTGGTAATCGAAAATATGCATATCATATCAAATATTCTAATCACAATTCTTAAAAAATATAATATCATACAAATGGTTAGAATAATATTTCAAAATATATGCATAATATTTTAGTAATTAAAAGATGCATAGCACATCAAATATTCTTAATCATGTTTCTTAAAGATTTATTACCATATAAAGTGCATAGCATATTAAATATTCTTAATCAAGTTTCTTAAAGATTTATTACCATATATAGTGATTAAGATACTCTCTCTAATTTAATAAATAGTACTAAAATTATTCATAGAGATATTGTGCAAGATTTAGCTCAGGTCAAGAGATCAAGATGTTCAAGATGTCAGGATCAAAAATCTGCCAAAATCATAAAATCAATACTGACAGGGACTCAGAATCCAGGCATGGAAAGTCACCATATTAGGAAGTCACCATATATGGTAACTAGTTTTCTTATTTGATGGCTATATAAAGGACCAAGGGCTAAAGCTAGAAGGCATCAAGTCGAAGAGATCACGAAGCTCCCGACGCTCACGCATCCAGGCTGATCATCAACGGTTCATCTACCTCCTTAGAAGAGATCGAGAAGCAAACTAGTATTTGTAATCATTTTCTAAGGGAACAAAGTGTAGATTGTTCAAGTTGATTAATAAAGGTAGTTGTTTTATTTAATTCTTTTGCATTTTACATTATGTTTTCCCTCTCTGTCTTTTCATCTTCTTTTCCCAACATGCGCGAGTAATTCTCCGCTTGTTAGGGTTCATAGGATTAGGGTAGATTAATGGATGATGAAGATCCTTAAACTCTTTTTACGTCCTATAAAGTTTATAAACTTTACTAAAAGAATCATTAACATCCTAATCGGGCGCGCTACCAATTTATTGTTAGTCTCGACCGCGATTAGAGATTAGATTAATGATTGTTTTGGTAAAGGCTAGATATGAACGGAGTTCCATGTCGAGATAGGGGTTAAGAGTGGGAACCCTTTTCCCTCCAGAAACCTTAATCTACATGCATCTCTGTCGTTCTAGTTTT
Source organism: Agapanthus africanus (assembly GCA_030015575.1). Classification (NCBI taxonomy): domain Eukaryota; kingdom Viridiplantae; phylum Streptophyta; class Magnoliopsida; order Asparagales; family Amaryllidaceae; genus Agapanthus; species Agapanthus africanus. Next base: position 726,210,342 of record CM057342.1, on the reverse strand, counting down.
AAATCTATTAAAGGATAAAATGAGTAATTTTTAATTAACCATCCATAACTACTAAATCCTAATGAACCCTACAAGCCCTCTTATTATATTAACTACATCCCTAAAATAATCTAGATCTATATATTTTGCATTCTTGCTTAACGTAGATCTAGAAACCATTCCACAAAATTCTTTATCCCTCCTCTCTTTTTCAACACGTCTAAAGTAAGAGTAAAAGATTCAACGTTTCCCTGAGGACGACCCGTACTCATCTCGGTCTAGCTACGCGCGACACCGTTATTGATTGCGGTTATTCTACAAACACACTCTTTCGAATCAATCAAATGGCGCCGTTGCCGGGGACACGTGCGTAATTTTTTATTCTTACTATTTGTGTTTAATTCTTAGACGATTCATATCATTATTAAAACAAAACTGCAAATTGCATATTTAACGATTTGTGTGTGAAGTTTGCGAGGGAATCTGGAGTCGCGGATTTGAGGAAACAGGAGATCTAGGGTTTCACACTTCTCTGGTATCTTTCTTAACTCCTTCTCTCTCCCCTCAAATCCAATAAAATCTATTTTCTGCAGGATTCTTTGCAAAATTGCGCCGCTCAAAAATCTTTTTGCAAAAGTTTTGTGATTGGTTTTGTTTTGCATATTTAATACGGACTTTAAGGGGAAAAAACCAAATCAAGATTAGGTGGGGATTTCATCACCCTTCCTAAGCCCCACAAATCACAAACCGAGCATATAGATCAACCCTTCATTAATTTAAAAAATATCTAGACCAGACTCTAAGGACTGTTGCGCTCAATAAGGACAGAGGAAGGTCGTGGGTAATCTATCGTTTATCTGCATTACTTTTGTAGTGCCTAGGCAAGTGTGGCAAAGGCTAGTGGTTTTTAATTAGGCCCACGACATGGTTCCTTCCCACTTCCTGGCACTTACCTGGCTACAAGGGTAGTACGGAGGCGGTAGAGGATTGATCCTGCGGCTTGTCCTTTGGAAGTCTAGGAGCGGTCTAGAGACTGGACCTAGGTGATCTTAGTTCTAGGGTTGCTTGTGCATCTTTAGGGTGATTTGTCTTGAGTCCCACATTTTCAAAACAAGCCAATTTTAAAATCACACACACGCTGCCACTTGCACTAAACCCGCTTAGTGCATGCTCGGCTGGACACGGGATCCTAGTGCCCGTCTTGTCCGCGTTCCTGCTATCGACGCCGAAGTCGGTACTTCTTCATCTTCTTTTCCCCCACCACACACCACATCGACCATGATGGACGGCACTCCATCTAATTATAACACCACGCTGCCACCGCCCGTAGGTGAGCAGAATCCACCGCGCATCTCTCTCCAAGAGAGATGCTATCCTATTCGTGGTCCTCTTCCCACTTGTCTATCTCTTCCACCACCTAACGGGGATAATTTCGAAATTAAAACCCATTACATCAATCTGCTGCCCAAATTTCACGGGCTTGAGTCTGAAGACGCGTACGTTTTCATCACCAAATTCGAAAACGTATGCGCAATGATGGGTACTTCACAATTAACTTTAGATGCTATGCGCTTACGTCTTCTCCCATTCATATTGTGTGACTTGGCAGAAAAATGGCTTTACAATACTGCCGCACACTCTATCACTAATTGGGATGAATTTGTCATAACATTTCTTAAGAAGTTTTACCCAAACCATAAGACTGCCCATATTAGGAGCGAGATCAACCAGTTCACCCAGCTTCCCAATGAACCATTTTGGAAGTGCTTTGAACGTTTCAAAGATCTGCTTGTCCAATGCCCCCATCACGGAATACAAAGATGGGATTTATGTCGGATTATATATGAGGGCATTAATCCAGCGACAAAGCAGATGCTTGAAACAATGTGTCAATGCAATTTCATGTCTAAAGATGACGGTGAAGGATGGAAATATCTGGAAGACCTTGCTAAACACACGTTGCAGTGGGAAAGCGTTAGACCACCTTCAACTAAGGGAGGTATTCATCAGCTCGATGTTTCTATCGCAGTAAAGCCGAAATGGCAGCGATACAGAAGAAACTCGACGCTATCGAAAACAAGTTCTCATCTTTCTCCCTAAATCAGGTCACGCTTCCTAAGACCGTCTGTGGTTGCTGTTCGGATCCTTCACACTTAACGGAAGAATGTCCTATGAATGCATCGTTTCAAGCTAATGCTGCTTTTCAGCAGCGACCTAGAAACAACCCTTATTCTTCCACATACAATCAAGGATGGAGGAATCATCCTAACTTTGCTTGGAATCAAAACCAACAAAGCAATTATCAAAGACCTCCTCCACAGCAACCACAACCACAGAATCAGCCCCCCTTTCAGTCACAAAATTACCAAAATCCGGCCAACATTTCTACACCACAAGTGGCCGGTACTGACAACTCACTTGCACAAACTTTGGATATGTTCATGAAACAATCCATGCAAATTTCGGCTGAGATGAAGTCTTCTATTGATTGTAGGGTGTTTTTCGTCACCCCATTGAGATGGGAATACACGCGCGCTTGTCAGGCGTACTACAGATTCCCTCTGCCTAGGGTAGGCCGGAGTTTAATGATTGTGGGGATCCAAATCTCCGGCAGCCGCGGACTAAGCTGCCGTTAATTACCCCTCGCCTTTGGGGCGAGAGACCCTCCGATTAACGGGTTAAACTGGTCATGCGAACTCAATGTGCAGTGTACGTGTGTTTTGTTTTGGAGGGAGGGTTTTGGATATATCGGGAGCCACGCAGAGTTTTTACGGGGGTCCCGCTACCGGATAGCGGGCTGGGGGTCAAGGGGGCTAGCAGCCCCCTTGCGGGGTTCGGGGCAGCGCCCCGGCCCAAAAATTTTTATGAGGGGGAGAGTGTCGCGGAGTATGTGTATGTGTACATATGTATACATATGTATATATATACATGTATATATATAAAAAGGGGAAAAGACATCCAAAGGATGCATGGGGCAGCACCTTGGGCGCTGTGCGCCTAGGTGCTGCACGCTCAGGCGCTAGAGTGCCACGTGTCGGCACGTAGGCGCTCCGCGCTTGAGCGCTGGGCGCTTGAGCGCAACCGCGCCACGTGTCGGCACGGAGGCGACTTGCGCTCGAGCGCTTGCGCTGGAGCGCAAGCGCGCCACGTGTCGGCACCGGGGCGACTTGCGCTGGAGCGCAAGCGCGCCACGTGTCGGCACAGAGGCGACTTGCGCTCGAACGCTTGCGCTGGAGCGCAAGCGCGCCACGTGTCGGCACCGGGACGACTTGCGCTCGCGCGCTTGCGCTTGAGTGCAAGCGCGCCACGTGTCAGCACGCGGGTGCTCTGCGCTTGAGCGCCGGCGAGAAAAAGAGGCTTTTAGCCTAAAAAAAAAATTTCTCGGAAGAGAAATCAGAGAGGAGTTGGACTCCTGAGTGTGCTTTTTTTTTTGGGGTTAATGGGAGGGGTTCTTCTTCTTCCTCCTCTGTTAGCTGGGTCTTGAAGATCAAGAGATATGGGATTTTAAAAATCACTCCTTTTTGAGATCTAATGGAAAATCTGAGTTCCCCTTGATGGGTTTTGTGGTGAAAAACTAATTTGTTTTATAAAAAGGAGAGTAGAACTCTTGATTTAATTCAAGAGAAAGAAGAAGGTTTTGGAACCTTGAAGAAGGAGAAAGATCTCACATCTGAAACTTTTTTTTGGAGAGTGAAAAGGTCCTTGGGATATTTCATTATCCTTGCCTTTATAGGCTATACACTTTACACATAGCCCCTTCGGCTTCACAAAATTGCATTTTGCTTATCCCATGGCTCATGTGCCATTTCTTTTTGCACATAAGCCACGGGCTTTACAAAAATTTGGCTTTATGCCTATTTTTCTTACATTTATCCATAAAATAAAATAAAAGAAATACAACAAAATTATTTATTACAAATTTTTTATCTTGGTATGGGGGGAGGCCGGCCGCTTCATGTTCTGGCTCGACCCGGGCATGGGCCCACTGGATCTGGGCTTGGGCCCACTTGGCTTGGGGTTGACTTTGATTTTGACTTGGTCAACCAGGGTGTAAATTTTTACCCCAACAAATTGCCCCCATCAATAAATGCACACCACATATGTGGGTCGTGTGCATGAAATTGATAGATCTTCTTTCATGTGGAGGCGACTTGATTTAGTTCCCGCTTTTTGGGAAGCTGGCACTGCCCTTTTTACGACTTGGACGGTCGTTGCTTGACATGTCTCCGAGACGGAGTGTCCGTGATAGACGTTTTCTCTGGCCCGGAGTGATCTGGTTCCCGCTTTGTAGGAATCCTGTGCTGCCCTTTTTGCGACTTGGACGGTCGGTGCTGCCCTTTTTGCGACTTGGATGGTCGGTGCTGCCCTTTTAGCGACTTGGACGGTCGGTGCTGCCATTTTAGCGACTTGGATGGTCTGTGCTGCCCTTTTTGTGACTTGGACGGTCGGTGCTGCCATTTTAGCGACTTGGACGGTCGGTTCTGCCCTTTTTGCGACGTGGACGGTCGGTGCTGCCATTTTAGCGACGTGGATGGTCGATGCTGCCCTTTTTGCGACTTGGACGGTCGATGCTTCCATTTTAGCGACTTAGACGGTCGGTTCTACCCTTTTTGCGACATGGACGGTCGGTGCTGCCATTTTAGCGACGTGGACGGTCGGTGCTGCCATTTTAACAACTTGGACGGTCGATACTGCCCTTTTAGCGACTTGGACGGTTGGTTCTGCCCTTTTTGCGACATGGACGGTCGGTGCTGCCATTTTAGCGACGTGGACGGTCGGTGCTGCCATTTTAACGACTTGGACGGTCGATGCTGCCCTTTTAGCGACATGGACGGTCGATGCTGCCCTTTTTGCGACTTGGACGGTCGATTCTTGATTTGACTTGCTCTGCTTCTTGCAGTGTCAGGGGTAGACTTGACTTGCTCCGCTTTTTGCGGTGTCGAGATTGGATTCTGACTTGCTCCGCTTTCTGCGGTGTCGGAGTGGAAGTTGACTTGTTGATTTTGATTTGGGTTGACATCAGCATCGCTATACTGGAATATGGTACCAGGAGCGAATCATCATCTGTCATTGAGAGGATCTTGGGATTGTTTTACGCCCGTGGATTGTATACGGTTTTGCAGGATGTATGATCCAGACCGTAGGGCAAGAAAAATTTCAGGATTTTGTCGGCGTCTGCATCGCTGCACTGGAATATGGTACCAGGAGCGACTCATCATTCGCCGTTGGGGTATGGGATTTGGAATTTGGTTGGCGTCTGCATCGCTGCACTGGAATATGGTACCAGGAGCGACTCATCATTCGCCATTTGGGGATTGGGGAGCGATGGCTTAGGAGACAGGTTTAGATCCCTATCGCCTAAGACTTTTCAATTTTATGGGCCGTGAGGGTCCCATAAAAGCATTTTCTCCCTACGAGTCGTAAGGATCCCGCAGGTGTATTTTCTCCTTAGGAGTCGTGAGGACTCCTAAGTGTGTTTTTCCTTTATGAGTCATAAGGATCCCACAAAGGTTTGTTCTCCTCATATATCGTGAGGACACATGAGTGGGTCTTATGAATGGAGCATCATTCCCAAAGCGGATACCGGCCACGCAACTGGTGATTACGGTGGGGCAAGGGTATGATGAGAATTATTTGAGCCCGTGGATTGTATACAATGGTCAACTTGGGGACCCACCGTAGGGCCAGGAGAATTTTGAGAAATCGGATTTTGGTTGGCGTCTGCATTGCTGTACTGGAATGTGGTACCAGGAGCGATTCATCATTCGCCGTTTGGGGACTTGGAATTTGGATCTTGTTTGGCATCAGTATTGCTGCACTTGAATAATGCCAGGAGCAACTCATCATTTGCCCCGGGAGGACTTGGGATTTGGGTTTTTGGTCGGCATCAGCACCGCTAACACTGAAGCAAAATGCCAGGAGCGACTCATCATTTGCCATTGCCCGTTGGGGAACGATAGCTTAGGAGACAGGTTTGGGTCTCTATCACCTAAGGCTTTTCAATTTTATAGGTCGTGAGGGTTCCATAAAAGCATTTTCTCCCTACGAGTCGTAAGGATCCCGCAGGTGTATTTTCTCCTTAGGAATCGTGAGGATTCCTAAGTGTGTTGCTCCTTTGTGAGTCGTAAGGATCTCACGCAGGGATTTTCTCCTCACAAGGTCGAGAGGACTTTGCGAGTGTATTTCATCTCTTTTCACGAGTTTACGCCCTTTCGGGTTTTCACAGACTCGCCGGTAGTCCTGCTGTTTTTACTCACGGAGCCCTTTCGGGTTTTCATCCGTGCCCGTTTTGCTTGTGGACATACCGTTTATTTTTTATTTCTTTTATTTTTATTATTATTTTTATTTTTTCTCTTTTTTTTGCCGCTGGTGGGAGTTTAAAAGTAGTCTCACCGGCAGGATTTGGGAGAGATAGGGGTCATTCATGCCCGTGGATTGTATACGGTTTTGCAGGATGTATGATCCAGACCGTAGGGCTGATGTGCTCAATTCGCCTGCGACTTGGAGCATTCACGTGTAGTATTTCTTGAGATATCGGCCATTGATGGGTGGCATGGGCCTTTCTCCCTCGGCACTTATTAGTTGGTAGGATCCTCCGTCGAACACTTTCTCTATGACATATGGTCTTTCCCAGTTTGGCTCGAATTTTCCCTTGGCATGTCGATTGGGGATGATCGGTCTTTTGAGGACCAACACCAATTCACCTTTCTTGAAAGCGCGGAGACGGTTATCTTGTCATAGGCCCGTGACATTTGGGCTCGGTATAGCTCCAGATTTTGCTGCACCGCGAGCCTCTTTTCTTCGAGGGCATCGAGTTCTTCAAGTCGAAGGAGCACGTTTTCCTCCTCCGTCAACTCATGCTGAACGGACATTCTTAAGCTTGGAACTTCGACTTTGAGAGGGAGGATCGCCTCCACTCCGAAGAGCAATGAGTATGGAGTGGACTGAGTTGGAGTACGGTGTGTGGTACGATATGCCCACAACGCCTTGTGAAGCTTGAGATTCCAGTCTCTCTTGTTGGCTGAAGCATTTTTTCTCAGGAGCTTGCATAGAGTCTTATTGAAGGCTTCGGCGAGCCCATTGGCTCTTGCATTATAGATGGAGGAATATCTCCAGTCTATCTTGTGCTGAGTAGCGAACCTTGAGACATTGAAGCTCTTGAAAGAAGGCCCGTTGTCAGAAATGATTCTTCTTGGTGTACCGAAGCGGTATAGAATATTATGCTGGAAGAATGTCAGAATATCTTTTGTCTTGACTTCTTTTAGCGGGACAGCTTCGGCCCATCTGGAGAAGTAATCAGTTGCAGCCAGTATGAACCGGTGGCCTTTGGATGACGGAGGATCAATTGGGCCAACGATGTCGGTGCCCCAGACTTCGAAGGGCCACGATGCCACCGTAGGATGCAACGGATTGGGATGCTTATGAATGAAATCACCATGGATTTGGCAGATCTGACATTTCTTTGCATGCTCTCCGCAATCCCGTATCATGGTGGGCCAGTAATACCCAAGCCGTTTGATTTGAAGTCGCATCTTGGGGCCAGATTGGTGAGCACCGCAAACGCCCGAGTGAACATCTTTCATGACCTTTTGGGCTTCGGCCAACGACAGACACCTGAGCCATAGTTGGTCATATGACCTGCGGTATAATGTGTCATTTACAAACACGTATCGGAGAGCTCTTTTCTTCAGCTGAATCCTCGCAGATTTTTCTTCGGGCAGCATGTCGTATCAGAGGTACTCTATGAAGGGTTCTCTCCAATCAGGCTCGTCTTGGATGATCGAAGCTTCTTCGGCAGGACTGCTCTTCTGTTCCGCGCTTTCCTCTTCTCGTAGAGAGACTAGGGGTAAAATTTGTCGGCTCCTGACTGTGATCAGAATTTCGTCCATGTCAGGATCGGCCAGCTCCTTGGCTAAGCGAGCGAGTACGTCAGCCTTTCCATTCAACGCTCTAGGGACTCTCATTAGTTCAATATGAGTGAACCGTTTCATAAGTTCCACTACTCGGTCTCTGTACCGAGCTAACTCGGGTTTGTATATTTTATAATCACCGCTTACTTGGTTGACGACGAGCTGGGAGTCACCGTAAATCCGTAGCCGACGGATTTCCATTTCTATGGCGAGTTCCAAACCAGCTATCAGAGCCTCATACTCGGCCTCATTGTTTGTACGAGGCTCGGTGAGAGCGAAAGAACGCCGTAGGGTTCCCATTGATGGCGTGATGAACACCAATCCTATCCCTGCTTTTATCTCCGGGACGCTTGATTTACTGGAGGTCCTTATCGATGAGGCCCCATCGAAGTAGAGCTCCCAACATGGCTCATCTCCCTCGAGGTGCAGCACTTGTTCGTCGGGTAACTCACAATTTAGCGGCGACCCTTCTGGTATAGGATGAGCGGCGAGGAAGTCTGCAAGAGCTTGCCCTTTCACTGCTTTCTGAGGAGTATAAACTATGTCAAACTCAAGTAACATGACAGCCCATCTTGCCATTCTGCCGGCTAGGCTCGCTCTGGTCATCAAGTGTTTGAGCAGGTCGACCTTGGAGATCAGCATAACCCGATGAGCAAGCAGATAGTGCCTCAGCTTCTTCACTGCAAATATCAGAGCCAGGCATTGCTTTTCGATTGGGGAATAGTTGTGTTTCGCCTCGACTAGAGTTCGACTGAGGTAGTAGAGGGCATTTTCTTTTCCCTCCTCGTTATTCTGGGCCAGGAGCGCACCGAGTGACTCATCCAGCGCGGCAGTATAGAGAATTAGCGGTTTATTTGGAATGGGAGCGGCCAGCACTGGAGGGTGCAACAAGTATTGTTTGATGCTTTCGAACGCTGCTTGACATTCGGCATCCCAGATAAAAGGAGCTCCTTTCTTCATGAGCTTTGAGAAGGGCCTACATCTCTCCGATAAATTTGAGATAAACCTCTGTATATAAGCAAGCTTGCCTTGAAAAGATCTTAGCAGCGTCAGACTCTTCGGAGGGGGCATCTCCATGATGGCCTTTATCTTTGATGGGTCAACCTCGATCCCTCGATGTCGGACTATGAAGCCCAGGAATTTTCCCGATGACACGCCAAAAGCGCATTTCAGAGGATTCATCTTTAGGTCATATTCCCTCAGTCTGGTGAGAACGGTCCTAAGATCTTGGATATGATCGGTCTTGGCTTTAGTCTTGATGACCAGATCATCAACAAAGCATTCGATGACTTTATGGATTAGGTCATCAAAGATATTAGTCATTGCCCTTTGATATGTAGCACCTGTGTTCTTCAGTCCGAATGGCATTACCTTGTAGCAATATATTCCGATCGGGGTTCGGAATGCTGTGTGCTTCTCATCCTCAGGCGACATCTTGATCTGATTATATCCAGACGAGCCATCCATAAAGGTGAACAGCTCGTAATTTGAGGTGTCATCGACCATCATTTCTATGACCGGTAGCGGGAAGTCGTCTTTAGGACATGCCTTGTTGAGGTCCCTGAAATCGACACAAACTCGGATCTGCCCATTTTTCTTCTTCACTGGGACTATGCATGCGATCCAGTCCGCATATTTCTCTTCCCTGATGAAGCCGGCATCGATGAGCTTCTTAGTTTCCTCGATGACCTTTTCTTCTAGTTCCCTTCTCATTCTTCGAGGAGCTTGTTTGACTGGCTTAGCATCAGGAGATATAGCCAACTTATGTACGACCACTTTAGGGGAAAGGCCAGGCATTTCTTTGTATGTCCACGCGAAGCAGTCGACGAACTCATGCAGCAGGGCAATTATCTGCGCTTTCATTTCCTCTGACAACAGCGAGCTGATGTAGGTCGGCCTTGGATTATCGGGCGTTCCTAAGTCAATCTCGGTTAGCTCATCAAAGGTTGCTTGTCCTCCATCTTCGAGCTCTTGAGGAGCTTCTTCTGGCTCGGCTATTTCGTCATCATCATTTGATCTTTCGCTGGCCTCACCAACATGGATCATGTAGCACGCTTTGGAATCAGGTTGAACGTAGCCTATGCCCCGCCTATCTGGAATTCGTCCATCGATGAGTGCTCGGACCTGAGGTGGATACCATAGCCCTTCGTAAAACTTTGCTTCGGACTCCGTTTGATATAACCGGCATCCGCACTTTTTAAAGTATTCCCGCATCTCGGGCGCATAGTATCTGGGATTGAGGATAGCTCTTATGCCTCTCTCATATGGAAGGCACGCGACAGACAAATCGTCCGGGTGCACAACGGGGTTTGACCCATAAAACAGGATGCCCTTCTGTCCATTTTTCCTCCCGGGCACGTAGAAAGTTTTCAGCTGGTCCACGGTAGAGACTGACAATGCGTCGAGCTCTTTGCACATCTGCTCCGGCACCCTTGTGACGGCTAGGGACCCTTCTGCGACTTCAAAGGTCTCTCGTAGTTTCGCTTGCTGCATGGGGGGCCAATCTGCACATCTGTTGCACGGCAGGTCCTCTTCTTCTGACTCTTCAGTGTCACTGCCAAGATGAGGGCAGACTTTGCTGCTAGATGGGCCTTCGGTAACAGATTCGTCCGTATCGCTGCCAAAATGAGGGCGAGTTTTACGGAAGGACGGGCTTCCAGCATCGGACTCATCAGTGTCGCTACCAAAACGGGGGCGAACTTGGGCGTTTTTGCTTTTGAAAGTGATAGCCGGCTCAGATTTGCTTTTGAGTCTTAGGGCCGGTCTATCCTCGGTCAGTTGTAGCTTAGCATTTTGGTGGTTCATAAAGTACCGAGAATCTTCATATCGGACTTCATGTACACCGAACGGCTGGATGTCTCCGTCAATGCGTCTTTCTTCGCCATTTTTAGTATACTTCATGCATTGATGGAGAGTTGACGGAACGATGCCGTAATCGTGGAGCCACGGCCGCCCCAAGAGAATCTTATAAGACGTGTCGGCGTCGATCACGTATATCTTAGCTTCAGTTTGCAGATCCCCGAATTTGATTGGCAAAGTTATAGACCCCAAAACTTGCTGGCAATTTTGGTTGAAGCCTTGAATGACAATCCTTTCCCTTGACAGGTGTCGGACGTCCATTGACAAACTCTTCAGAGTTCGCAAGTTCATGATGTTCACTGAGGACCCCGGATCAATCAATATGCGATTAATTCGATCTCCGTCGCTGTACCCGGTCACGTAAAGCGGCCGATTATGCTCAGTCGTTCCCAGTAGCAAGTCTTCATCCTTAAATGTGACTGCGGCGGTATGCAAAGCGTGCTGGGCTTCTTTCATATTAATTTCCGCAAAGTGAGCCTGATACCGCTCGGGGTTTTGTAGAGCATGAATGAGAACATCTCTAAGCTCCTTAGATAGGACCAAGGCGTCGTAGATGCTCAGGAGAGACGGAAGCTTCCGGAGAAGTGCCAAGACATTATAGTCCACCGAGGAAGGACTTGTGTTTTCATCAGCCGGTTCTCTGCCATCTTCTTCATTAGCGACTTGTTTTTCCTTCTCTTTTGGGGCGTTGCCCTGATTTGGCGGTAGAGCCCTGCCGCTTCTGAGCTGGATTTGATTGGCCGTTGTGGCGAGCTCTTCGTCCTCTTCGGGAAAACAGAGCTCCTCTTCCGAGTCGCTGCCAAGATGGATGGCGTAGCAGGTCACTACTGGGATCTCTTCATTGGAGTCTTCTTCTAACTCCTCCAGAATTTCAGCCGCTTGTACAAGGAAGAACTCCTTCAATTGAATCAATGTTCTTTCCTTTTGTTCATATTCTTCGAGGGAATCGATATATTTTTGAATGGTCGATTTCCCTGCAGACTCTTTTTCGCGCCGAGCTGCACTTTTCTTCTTCTTGAGCTTCTTGGATTTTGAGCCTGATGGAGCCGCATTGGCAGCTGGACTGGTAGGCCTCTTCTGCCCTTCCCATTCCGTCCTGGGTTCTTTCCGAAGTAGCTTTATCATCTTCTTCGTCTTATTAGATATGTGCATACTCCACGGAAGCCGCGATGAGTCAGTTTCGTTTGTCAGGGCAGCAGGTTCAGCTGTCTGCTCCCAGAAGGCTTCAACTTCTGTCTGTATAAAGTTGGCGGTTGCAACTTGATTGTTCACCAACACGCTTTTGGATAGCTCGATCTCTCCAGCCCTGTACTGCTTCTCGACCCAGTCTTTGAAGATATAGCAATCCTCGATCGCATGGCTCACTACTCGGTGGTACGGGCAATACAGAGGATTGTCGGTCATTTTTGCTTCTTGGGGTCTTTTCGACTCCGGTAATTGTAGGCCGTTGTTCAAGGCATCTTTAAATATCTTGCGGATCTTGTCCCTTCTGAAAGAGTAAACCTTGTTCTTTTTCTCCTCTAGGGAGGGCCCATCTCCTCCCAGCAATGGCTTTCGAGACCGGTTAGTTTTGGATTCGGCCGCCCTTCGCTTTTCTTCATTGTCGGATGCATTGAAGACATTGGTACTGCTGGAACTCCCGCTTCTACGATTGTCGTCCCGCTTGCTTTTCCAAGTTTTGTCTCTCTGAGAATCCTGCAGGGACTCTTGCTTTGAGCGTTCCAGTATTTAGACTTTCTTGGTTAGCTCCTGAAATGTCTTGAGGCCCGCCGTACACAAGAATGGGACCATCCAATTGCTGAGGTTCCCAATGAGAAGGCTGACGGACTGGTCCTGCTCCAGCGGCGGTTCGCACTTGACTGTGAGATTACACCATCGAGCGATAAAGTCGGTGTTGCTTTCATTCTTCCCTGGCTTGGTCCTTACAAGGTCGGCAATGGAGATTTTATCACTGACACTCATGAACCTTTGCCGAAACAGAGATTCCATTTGGGCGAAGGTAACGACGGACCCGTCTGGTATGCTCGCGTACCAGTCGAAAGCGACACCGGTCAGGCTGTTGACAAACCGACGAAGAAGGAGCGCGTCGTTGCCCCCTGTATTTCCACACGATGCTTTAAAGTGGGCGACGTGCTGATTTGCATTCCCCGTTCCATCAAATCTTCCGAACTTAGGAATGACGTAGCCGCTTGGGAACTCAATCAGATCGTACTGCGCGGGATATGGTCGCCCACTACTGCCGATTTCTTTCTGAGCTTCAGCTTCGGCCACCAATGTTTTAACCTTGCTGGTGACCAAATCCATTATCCGATCCTGTGTTAGCGGGATAGTGCTATCTGGGGCCAAGGCGTCCCCAGAAGCAGAGTGTGGCTGGCTTTCATATGGCTCGACCAGTCTTGGACCCGAAGGAACAGGCATTGGCTGCCTCGGATTGTCATCACCCAGCTGATTAGTAGCGGCTTGTGCTTGATTGGGAGGCGCTCGAGCAATTTGAGCCGTAAGGTGCATCACAACATTTGTTAGGTCGTCAATTTTCGAATAGAGCTTGGCCATCTCTTTATCCTTACTCCTGAGCTGTTTTCGAAGCTCTTGAAGCAGCTCTTGCTCTGCGGTTCTAGGGCGGAAAGTCGGCTCTTCCTCGCTGTCCGAGCTTGACTCTGCATGGACCGAGAGGTCTTTCTGCCCATCATCCTCATCGAGCGGGTTTTCTTCATCCAGCGGGGGCGGCTGCTCTTGGGCAGCAGCAACCACATTCAGGCTGGATTGGGCTTGGGATATGGTGGCCCCATCCTTGCTTTTGCTGCGAAGGTTGTCGCTGGGGCGTCCGCCCGCCATATAGACCGTATGGATGATATATCCGGCCGTCTTTCTATCATTGGCAGCTGATTTCACGGATCGCTGTCTTGACCCCCTTGTTTCGGTAGCTGGTAGTCGATTGAAGGCGGCTGGCCTAACCAGGTTCTTGAATGGTGCTGGCGCTTCTTTTCTGGGTTTGCCCCACTGCTTTCGTGCGGCACAGAGTGCTTGATAGACTCTTGAAGAGATAGTGTCATACTTCTTCTGTTGGGGCCGGGACACGTCTCTTTGTGGCACTGTTCGGACCGCTGTCTTCTTGATTCCGGCGGTCATGGCATTTTTCTGAACCCACTTCAGAGGCTCGAAAGAATTGCTGATTCTTACGTCCGACTCAGCCGTCGTCGCAGGGAAACCCTGCACTTGGAACTTCACATGATTCCATTTGGCCGAAGCCTTGGCCCTCTTGTTGGCTCGATACCTGAGCCGCTTTTGCCTTAACTTTTCTGTTCTAAGCACTTGGCAGACTTCGGCTCTTTGGGAAGACGCCGCAGACCGGGCGATGGAGGGCCTTGGAGATACGCTCGATTGTGCATTTGTTGGAGTCATCGCCTGAGCTCGACCGCAGCATTTAATTTTGCCCTTTGTACCGAAGTTCTTGCACCCCGCTGGAGCACTAGAGAATCGTTCAGATACTGTCTTAAGTTTCGGTTGTGGTGCCTTGGCGATCACGACATTCGGCCTCTTACCCCTTGAGACCGGCTTGGCCACCTGTTCCGCCGGGATCTCCGCCAGATGAGCGCTTCCGGCAGGGTAGATGATGACGGAGCCAAACTGGCGGGGCGGTTCCTCCCTTTGTCGACTGAGGCTCGCGGGGAGAACCACACGAGCGTTGATCTTGACCACGTACGGAATCGGGGTCACGTTGGAAGCTGAATTCGTCTGGGGAGACATTGTCGTCGAAGGTTGATTGCTGCATGGAAAAAAGAACATCATTTCAGTATAGGCAATCGATATGTATATTGATTGAGTTCGCATGAACGTTTAACCCAAAATATGGGAGGAGAGATTGGTCCCACCGGGCGTGCCAGAATCTGTAGGGTATTTTTCGTCACCCCATTGAGATGGGAATACGCGCGCGCTTGTCAGGCGTACTACAGATTCCCTCTGCCTAAGGTAGGCCGGGGTTTAATGATTGTGGGGATCCAAATCTCCGGCAGCCGCGGACTAAGCTGCCGTTAATTACCCCTCGCCTTTGGGGCGAGAGAATCTCCGATTAACGGGTTAAACTGGTCATGCGAACTCAATGTGCAGTGTACATGTGTTTTGTTTTAGAATGGGGGTTTTGGATATATCGGGAGCCACGCAGAGTTTTTACGGGGGTCCCGCTACCCGGATAGCGGGCTGGGGGTCAAGGGGGCTAGCAGCCCCCTTGCGGGGTTCGGGGCAGCGCCCCGGCCCAAATTTTTTTTTGAGGGGGAGAGTGTCGCGGAGTATGTGTATGTGTACATATGTATACATATGTATATATATACATGTATATATATAAAAAGGGGAAAAGATATCCAAAGGATGCGTGGGACAGCACCTTAGGCGCTGTGCGCCTAGGTGCTGCGCGCTCAGGCGCTAGAGTGCCACGTGTCGGCACGTGGGCGCTGGGCGCTTGAGCGCAAGTGCGCCACGTGTCGGCACGGGGGCGACTTGCGCTCGAGCGCTTGCGCTGGAGTGCAAGCACGCCACGTGTCGGCACGGAGGCGACTTGCGCTCGAGCGCTTGCGCTGGAGCGCAAGCACGCTACGTGTCGGCACCGGGGAGACTTGCGCTGGAGCGCAAGCGCGCCACGTGTCGGCACGTGGGCGCTTTGCGCTTGAGCGCTAAGCGCTTGAGCGCAAGCGCGCCACGTGTCGGCACGCGGGCGCTCTGCGCTTGAGTGCCGGCGAGAAAAAGATGCTTTTAGCCTAAAAAACATTTCTCGGAAGAGAAATCAGAGAGGAGTTGGACTCCTGGGTGTGTTTTGTTTTTTTTTTTTTTTTGGGTTAATGGGAGGGGTTCTTCTTCTTCCTCCTCTGTTAGCTGGGTCTTGAAGATCAAGAGATATGGGATTTTAAAAATCACTCCTTTTGAGATCTAATGGAAGATCTGAGTTCCCCTTGATTGGTTTTGTGGTGAAAAACTAATTTGTTTTATAAAAAGGAGAGTAGAACTCTTGATTTAATTCAAGAGAAAGAAGAAGATTTTGGAACCTTGAAGAAGGAGAAAGATCTCAGATCTGAAACTTTTTTTTGGAGAGAGAAAAGGTCCTTGGGATATTTCATTATCCTTGCCTTTATAGGCTATACACTTTACACATAGCCCCTTGGGCTTCACAAAATGGCATTTTGCCTATCCCATGGCTCATGTGCCATTTCTTTTTGCACATAAGCCATGGGCTTTACAAAAATTTGGCTTTATGCCTATTTTTCTTATATTTATCCATAAAATAAAATAAAAGAAATACAACAAAATTATTTATTACAAATTTTTTATCTTGGTATGGGGGGAGGCCGGCCGCTTCATGTTCTGGCTCGACCCGGGCATGGGCCCACTGGATCTGGGCTTGGGCCCACTTGGCTTGGGGTTGTCTTTGATTTTGACTTGGTCAACCGGGGTGTAAATTTTTACCCCAACATTGATACCCTAACGAAAAACTCCTCATCCCATGGTGAGAGTATCAAATCAATAGAAAACCAAATCGCACAGTTAAACGCCGCAATGAGTGCGAGAGAGAAAGGGAAACTCCCATCTCAACCCCTACCGAATCCTGGCCATTCACAAAGTCATAATGTGAATGACATTACTACGTTGAGATCGGGAAGAGTGTTGAATAACCGAGTGGGTGAGCAATTTGATGATAGTGACACATTTGATACCCCTTCTTCTTCTTCTTTCCCTAATTCGTCTAGTCCCCCACCTTCATCCGAGCCTATTCTCCGTTTTCCCCAAGGCTCGAACATTTCGCCTAAGTCTATGCCCACTCTAATTTTGGGATCGAATCCGTCGCCACAGTCTTCTCAACAAACGTTGGACCCAAAACTTATTAATCGAGCTCCATTTCCAAACCGATTAAGGGCCAACAAACCTAACCCGCAAATGGAGAAGATTATGGAAATGTTTAAGCAAGTTAGCATGAATATTCCTCTCCTAGATGCTATTCAACAAGTCCCATCTTATGCAAGAATCCTTAAAGACTTGTGCACTAGGAAGAGAAAAACTCAAGTGCCTAAAAAGTTTTTCATGACGAGTAATGTTAGCACAGCTTTTACCCAACAAATACCAAAGAAACGTAAGGACCCCGGCTGTCCTACAATCTCTATTTCTATTGGGGGTAAAAATATAAATCGTGCTTTACTCGATCTAGGCGCTAGCATCAACTTGCTTCCTTATTCAGTATACGAGCAGTTAGGAATTGGAGAGTTAAAACCGGCCCATTGTACTCTCCAAATGGCAGACCGATCTATCATCAAACCTCGGGGCGAACTAGAGGATGTGTTAATTAAAGTCGGGGAATTCATATTCCCTGTGGACTTTATCGTTATAGATACACAACCTGTGGCAAACCCACGCAATCAAATCCCGGTGATACTCGGTCGACCCTTTTTGGCCACTTCCAACGCAGTAATCAATTGTAGAAACGGCTCTATGACCCTATCCTTTGGAAAGAAGTCAATAGAGCTTAACATTTACAAGTTCGGAAGTGAACCCTCTGAACCCTATGCTCATATGTGTTCTGTCGAATTAATGGATGTCGACAGCAGCGAATTTGATCAACCTCATGATACTGACTCTTTTCATATGTTGTTGCTTGACACGGACTCTTCCACCGAGTTGTCCGGGTCAACATCTAACACTGATGAGGAACTTTTTATAGAGTCTGACGATCACCCCATTTTTTCTGATGACATTATTCTTTGGGGGTATCGATGAAAGCTTTGAGGAAATTTTCGCTGATGAACTCACATTTTTACAAGACACGGGTGTTGAGATGAATCAACTCCAAGATAAACAAATTGAACCTCCACCCCTTCTTTTGGACAATCATGATAATACGAGTAATCCATCATTACTATCACTGTGTCGTCTCTCCAAATTGAGACGCAATCCTTTTCCATCACACCTCTTATCACCTCCCCACTTCTTCACGTCGAAAGGTGACATATTCTTCTACCAACCTTGGTGCTTCATCGATAAAATTTTTGAATGGTTGGTATTAACTTTTGGTCTTTGTATGGCTTTACTTTGACCAATAACTTTACCCCCCGATGATTTTAAAAGATTAATATTGTTTAACTCAAGTTTGGGGGGTGGTATATTTTGGCTCTTGAAAGAAAATGATTTTTACAAAATTGTGAGCCTAAAATAAGTTTGGGAGAGGATTTTCACTTTCATATATTCTTGCCCCCATTAATAATTTCCTCCCAAGTCTACAGATTTTTGAGCTTAACGGATGACATCAGTGAGGACACTGCTGTAAACAGGTTTAGGGGAGATTTGTGCTTATTTACACATCAATTTGCATCATATTTTGCATAAGCACAAATTTTCAAAAATTTTAAAGATTAAAAAAAATTTATAACAAAGGAGTAGAAAGTGAAAAATTACATCCAAAAGATAGGAATAGTTTAAGAAAACCAAAAAAATTAGAAGTTTTCTTAAACGAACTAGTAATAAGTAGTTATGAGCTGTTGTCCCAAGGGTTAGTAAGATGAAGGAAGTCACTAATCTGAGAATAAAAATAAGTCTGAAAAATAGTTTCTAATCTGGAAGCCAAACATTTGAATGTTGATACCTTACTATACGCACTTACACACGTCTTGAAACTCGGGATAGTAGAAGATACCTTGAAATGCTCTTGTCTAAAAGCCAAAGTATGAAGGAAATAAAAAAAATGAAGAAAATATAAAAATGGTGAAAAGAAAAATGAACACTGGTTTTTTTATCGCCAAGGCAGCAATAAAAAAACATAGCGAGGGTGCCTCTTCACCTAGTGCCCTAAGGCCAACTGGTCTGGGAGTCACTGCTAAGCCTTAGGTAGTGCAAGACGAGGAAAATATTATCACCTAATCAGCAAGCACATGAGTAATCGGTCGGTTAGTACCTCAAGAAGTATTAACGGTCGCATGAAAAGGTGTGAGCAAATCTTAATATTCATTAAATTAAAAAGTACTAAGGTAGATGGACAAGAGTATGATAGCTTGAATTGAATTCTCCGAGTGTAGGGATGTTCTATACACACACGTAGGGGTATATGATCAATGTTTGGAAGAAAGATAGGAATGAAGAATAAAGACGATGTTTTATTGAGGGATGATGTGATTTCTAACATTTTTCATGACTATTAAGATAGGGCTCATGACAACTGAAAAGCTAGTGTAGTTGGAAACTCTAAATTTTCAAAGTATTTCTTTTATGGTTCTTATCTTTATATGTAAATTTCACCATCTCTCTTTTGTTATAGGATTTTGTGGGTGTAATCCGCTGAAAACCCTCAGGAGACAACACTCCTCCTACTAGGGACACCTAGAGGTTTAACGGCTTGTTACACGTGCTCAGTGCAATCGTGTTTGCCTATGAAAGTGTGCTATTTAGGTTTTTCTTTTTCTTTTTCTTTTTCTCTTTCTCTTGAATAATTAGTTTGCTTGGGACGATCAAAATTAAGCTTGGGGGTATTTGTTCAGTTGAAAATATTGCACTTTGGTATAAGTATTTTCCTTACATTTCTTAAATAATAAAAGGTGTTTATTATAAATATTAAACATATTTGGATTTATCTGCAAAATACTATTTTCCATATGTTTATATATTATAATTAATATTATGAAGGAAAATATAAGCATTTTATATTTATATAATATTTTGGTAATTGAAAATATGCATATCATATCAAATATTCTAATCACAATTCTTAAAAAATATAATATCATACAAATGGTTAGAATAATATTTCAAAATATATGCATAATATTTTAGTAATTAAAAGATGCATAGCATA
Source organism: Agapanthus africanus (assembly GCA_030015575.1). Taxonomy (NCBI): domain Eukaryota; kingdom Viridiplantae; phylum Streptophyta; class Magnoliopsida; order Asparagales; family Amaryllidaceae; genus Agapanthus; species Agapanthus africanus. The sequence goes on along the minus strand of CM057342.1, from coordinate 726,190,773 downwards.
TCAAATATTCTTAATTATGTTTCTTAAAGATTTATTACCATATAAAGTGCATAGCATATTAAATATTCTTAATCAAGTTTCTTAAAGATTTATTACCATATATAGTGATTAAGATACTCTCTCTAATTAAATAAATAGTACTAACATTATTCATAAAGATATTGTGCAAGATTTAGCTCAGGTCAAGAGATCAAGATGTTCAAGATGTCAAGATCAAAAATCTGCCAAAATCATAAAATCAATACTGACAGGGACTCTGAATCCAGACATGGAAAGTCACCATATTAGGAAGTCACCATATATGGTAACTAGTTTTCTTATTTGATGGCTATATAAAGGACCAAGGGCTAAAGCTAGAAGGCATCAAGCCGAAGAGATCATGAAGCTCCCGACGCTCACGCATCCAGGCTGATCATCAATGGTTCATCTACCTCCTTAGAAGAGATCGAGAAGCAAACTAGTATTTGTAATCATTTTCTAAGGGAACAAAGTGTAGATTGTTCAAGTTGATTAATAAAGGTAGTTGTTTTATTTAATTCTTTTGCATTTTACATTATGTTTTCCCTCTCTGTCTTTTCATCTTCTTTTCCCAACATGCGCGAGTAATTCTCCGCTTGTTAGGGTTCATAGGATTAGGGTAGATTAATGGATGATGAAGATCCTTAAACTCTTTTTACGTCCTATAAAGTTTATAAACTTTGCTAAAAGAATCATTAACATCCTAATCGGGCGCGCTACCAATTTATTGTTAGTCTCGACCGCGATTAGAGATTAGATTAATGATTGTTTTGGTAAAGGCTAGATATGAACGGAGTTCTATGTCGAGATAGGGGTTAAGAGTGGGAACCCTTTTCCCTCCAGAAACCCTAATCTACATGCATCTCTGTCGTTCTAGTTTTAAATCTATTAAAGGATAAAAAGAGTAATCTTTAATTAACCATCCATAACTACTAAATCCTAATGAACCCTACAAGCCCTCTTATTATATTAACTACATCCCTAAAATAATCTAGATCTATATATTTTGCATTCTTGCTTAACGTAGATCTAGAAACCATTCCACAAAATTCTTTATCCCTCCTCTCTTTTTCAACACGTCTAAAGTAAGAGTAAAAGATTCAACGTTTCCCTGAGGACGACCCGTACTCATCTCGGTCTAGCTACGCGCGACACCGTTATTGATTGCGGTTATTCTACAAACACACTCTTTCGAATCAATCATACACCTTTACACTGCACTGGTTCACATCCATTTACTTGTTACACTGTTTATAACTCATGCCTGCATATCTTGTTACCTCTTGGTTATATTCTATTATGTGATATTATGACGCACTGACGTCTTGGTTTTGCATGGCCCAGATTCTCTGTCTTTGTCACAAGCTGATCAGGAGTATTTTAGCCGACAGGCCGAGCAGTGAGGATCCTGTTAGTATCCAGTTTAGTTTAGTTTCTTTCCGTACTTTCATTTCCTGATATGAGCCCGTATTTGGGACGTACTTTCCTGATGTTATTGCTTATTGGATTTATTGCTTCCGCATGTTTATATTTCTTGACTCGTTTATTCTGGCAGATGGACATGTATTAGATAGTTTTATTTTATTTTACTGTTCTTGATATCTTATAGACAGCCGTAATGTGACTGTGGAGGGATGTTTCCTACCCACAGGTAGCATGGTTGGCTCTGTCACGTGCCGATCTTAGCGCACTCTGGGAAGTGGGGCGTGACAGGGTTTGTTTGGTATCAGAGCGTAGGATTTAGGTTAATCGGGATTGATTCTTTTGTAGTTGGGTATTGGACCCAATACACGAATCAGAATACTCGTAATTAGGAACATGTCCTGCCTTATTGTTATCGTGATTCTTGAATCATATCTTTCTCTTGACCCTTTACCTTGACGAGATGGAATGACTTTGCATCTCGGCTTGAAATATTTTTGGTTCCCTATTGTTTCTCCCTTCCTATTCCTTTGATTCTGATAATAGGATTTGAGTGACTTTAATAGAGTTATGTGATTGTAACTATGTACTGCAGCATGGTTACAATACGGTACTCTATTTAAGTAACTTGGAATCCCAGTCTTGATTCATTTTCTTGATTTATGGTCGTGATATCACCTTGCTTCTCTCGGTTTCATTGCTTACCAGTTCATATTTGCTCGCAAGCTTGAATCCTGTTTACCGTGCTTATCTTCTTCAGTGTTTGGCTTCAGAGGAAGTCGTTTCAGGTATCCTACTTGTTCATGATTTTCCCGTATTATCACTATTCGATTCAGGTGCATCCCATTGCTGTATGTCGTCCAAGTTTATTGTTGCACGCTCGATTTCTTATACAACCCTGTCTTGTTGTTGGGACATACACACTGGGAATGGGAAGATCATATCTAGTAGCGAGTGCAAGGATTGTTCAGTTGTTATCTACGGACGAGAGTTTTCGCGGATTTCTTGGTGATCGATACCGGCAGTTATGATGTTGTCTTGGGAATGGACTTTCTCAGCACTTTCCACGCTTACATTGATTGTAGGGCAAAAAAAGTGATTTTCCAGATTCCCGGACATCCGGAGTTTGTATTTGCTGGGGGTAGCAGTCTTGTCGGGCCAGTCGAGTTTAGGGCTAGGCCGACAAACACCGTTCTTTCGTCGATGGAAGTTGATAAGGATGAAGCGCCAGCTATAGTTCGAGAGTTCATGGACGTGTTCGAGGACATCTAGGGTTTACCGCTAAAACGAGATGTGGAGTTCGCGATCGATCCTATTCCTGGTGCAGCGCCAAATGCGTATTATCCAATGGCACTAGTGGAGTTGGAAGAAGTGAAGAAGCATGTTATTGAATTGCTAGAGAAGGGTTGGATTCACAGCAGCAATTCACCCTGGGAAGCTCCAGTTCTTCTAGTCAAGAAGAAAGATGGCACAAGGAGAATGCGCATCGATTATTGAGAATTAAACTGGGTGACTATTAAGAACAAGTACCCGATCCTTCGCATTGGCGAACTATTCGAGCAACTCAGTGGCGCGAGGGTATTCTCGAAGCTGGATTTACGATCCGGATATCATCAAGTTCGAGTTAAATCAGAGGATATTTGCAATACTGCGTTCCAAACTCGATATGGACATTACGAGTATTTAGTGATGCCATTCGGAGTCACGAACGCACCGGCGATATTTATGGACTTGATGAACCGAATCTTTTCACCGTTCTTGGACTAGTTTATTATGGTGTTTATCGATGACATTCTGGTCTGCTCGAGGAGCCTAGAAGAGCCTGCAGAATACTTGAAGATCGCACTGCAGACGTTGAGGCAAGAAAGATTATATGCAAAGATGAGTAAGTACGAGTTTTGGCTTGACGAAGTGAAGTTTTTGGGGCACGTCGTATCCGGAGATGGAATCGCCGTTGATCCTAAGAAGATTGCAGCAGTTCAAGATTGGCCGATTGCGAAGAATGTAGTGGAGATCAGAAGTTTTCTTAGACTTGCTGGATATTATAGAAGGTTCGTGGAGAATTTTGCTCGATTGGCTGAGCCTTTAACCAAGCTTACGCGGAAGGAAGTACCGTTCGTTTGGACGCATAGTTGTACTTCAGCTTTTGAGGCGTTGAAGCAAATGTTGATAACCGCTCCTATTTTGACCGTACCAGACGGTTCCGGAGGATTGGTGATTCACAGCGACTCGTCTGGAAAAGCTTTGGGATGCGTTTTGATGCAGCATGGAAAGGTTATAGCCTACGCATCGAGACAGTTGAAGACCCATGAGAAGAATTACCCAACTCATAATTTGAAGCAGCAGCTGTGATTTTTGTTTTGAAGATTTGGAGACACTGCTTATTGGGCGAAAGGGGCGAAGTATTCCCGATCACAAAAGCTTAAAGTACGTATTCACGCAAAAAGAGCTCAACATGAGGAAGCGTAGATGGTTGGAGCTGATGTCTGACTATGATCTTGATCTCAAGTACCATCCGGGAAAAGTTAATGTAGTTCCGGATGCGCTTAGTCGGTTGCCAGCAATTCGGATGTTGACTGCAAAGAAGGAGCTTATTGAAGATTTTCGGAGATACGGATTGGAGATCGTGTTACCGCATTCTTCAAGACAGTTGATACAGCTGCAAATACAGTCGTCGTTGATCGAGAGTATTAAAGCAGCGCAATCACAGGATCCAAGGTTGCAGAAGTTTCAAGGACAGGTAGAAGTGGGACTTCGAACGGACTTGTTGATTCATGAAGATGGTTCATTGCGTTATGGTAGCCGTTTGTGTGTGCCGAAAGGAGACATTCGCGAAGAAGTTATGAAGGAGGCCACAGTTCCGCATATTCCGTATATCCAGGAGGCACGAAGATGTACCGTGATCTACGACAGCATTTCTGGTGGGAAGGCATGAAAAGGGAGATCGCCCGCTTTGTAGCGAAATGCTTGGTGTGTCAACAAGTTAAGGCTGAACATCAAAGGGTAGCTGGTTTATTGCAACCACTTCCGATTCCTCAATGGAAGTGGGAACATATAACCATGGATTTCGTGACAGCTTTACTGCGGAGTCCAAAGGGCAACAGTGCAATTTGGGTGATCGTTGATCGATTGACCAAGGCAGCTCATTTCATGCCATTCCGAGTTGGTCAGTCAACGGAAGCGTTAGAAAAGCGGTACATGCAGATTGTGAGATTGCATGGGGTACCTGTGAGCATCGTTTCCGAACGTGATTCCCGATTCTTTTTGCACTTCTGGAGGAGTCTTTAGGAAGGTTTGGGGATGCGATTGAAGTTTAGCACTGCTTATCATCCCCAGACAGATGGCCAGTCGGAGAGAACGATCCAAACTCTTGAAGACATGTTGAGAGCTTGCCTGTTAGACTTCAAGGGTTCGTGGAAGAATCATTTGCACTTGGTGGAGTTCTTATATAATAACAGCTTTCAGGCGACTATTCAGATGGCTCCATTCGAAGAATTGTATGGTCGCAAGTGTCACTCACCCGTCTGTTGGGAAGATATTGGAGAGCGAAGATTGTTGGGACCGGATCTTATCGTGCAAACAGTAGAGAAGGTTATTACTATCCGGAATCACATGAAGGCAGCACAGGATCGGCAGAAGAGATGGGCCGATATATCGAGAAGACCTCTGGAGTTCACTGTTGGTGATCTTGTATTCTTGAAGATATCACCTGTTAGTTATATGTATGCCCTAGAGGCCATTACTGTACATTGGATGTATATTGTAGTGGATGCTGGGACATATATAGGAAGGACTTTCTCGCTCGACATGATAGTACGCTATCTGGTTGCTCTTTATCTTAACATGTATACTTTCTGTCTCTCTGATTACATGTTGATAAAGCCCTTAGGATGTGTACTCGACTTCCAGGACTATGATGCAGATCATACTAGTGGGGCCTGGGTAGTCAATGAGTACATCCTTCATTGTTCCTAGTCGAGGGAATATCGAGACGGGGCATCGATATTCCAGAGTAGACTAGCGCATATCTTCTCGACCCATGCGATGGGCGATGGATGATCCCATATCCATTGGTGTTTGACATCGAAGATGGTATGCGGGTGCTCAGTGGAGCCTGGGTACACTGAACGGACTCGCCGAGAACTCCCAGATGGTATTATACCTCACGTCAGATGGCAGTTCTCCGGTGACACTGGTACAGCTTAGTCTGTTGACCCGAGATCGTCATAGAGTCTTGTGTGTCTCCCACTGTGCTTTGATTTCCACCCTACCACGGCTCTACCGAGTCGTGCAAACAGGTGGTTTTTGGGTACAGTCCCGATTCACATGGAGGCAATGAGCGATAGGAGGGGATTCGTCTCTCCCGGTATTGGGGGTTGATGTTGTGCTATGCTCGACTGGCCATAACAGGAAATCCCTGGCCAGGGTTGCTGTGATATACTGGTAAGAGTTATCAGTAGTTTCACGAATGTTATGGACCTCAAGTCGGCATGACTTATCGAGCTATTGGGGTCTGACGTTTACCACCCCTAGGCGAGATATGCGATATATCAGACGAACAGACCGGACTATACGGTAAGTGTTACTGGTCGGATTCGCAGGAGTATGAGCGGGCTTGCTCGTCGATCTTCTGATCGCTCAATACCCGGGTGGCCGTTACATTTGGCAGACCGCTTGCGGCTTGTGGATGCTTGATATGATCATCATCTGCTGCCGGCGTATTGACAAGTCTTTAGAGTCCTACACAGAGGTTTCCTGGCTCAAGCGAAACGAAATAGGAGCGCATATGAGATATGTGCGGGACCGAGAATAATGCGTGTATATGATACCGTATTTCATTCTCGCGATGGATGTGTCGGATGGTTGTATGCGATATAACCTAGTTATCGAATCAAGGATTGATTCGATAAGCCGATACATTGGATACTAGCCGGTTATATGCGACATGACCGGATCATTGAATCAAGTGTTGATTTAATGATTTAATGTACAATTATATATTTGATATATTACTTTGCATTAACTAGTATTGGTTCACTTTAAATGGATTCACTCACTTAGTTTGTGCACATTGCATATGTGATATATTTTGTGCACATGATTGTATCATGTTTGATGATACATGCAAGCTAGGGTTAGTGTAAAGAATTTGACCATGGTTAAGATTATGATTAGGGTTTTCTTTTTCTTATTTATTTATTTATTTATTTTGGAAAAAGAAAATGATAAAGAAAAATGAAATGGTGGCTTATTTTGTTTATAGTTGAAGTTTCTTGAAACTTTGACTAAGTAACCATTTTGTCTTCTTTCTTAACCCTAACTCTTCAAATTAACCTTGGTCAATTCTCTACATCTAACTAAGGTTAATGATATGATAAGTATTATATTTTCTTTTCTTTTTAATAAGATTTATCATATCTTCTTCTTCTTCTTCATCTTCTTCAACATTGAAGAAAGCTTGCTACTCCAATGGCAAGTCATGAAGTCTAGTGAGAAATCCAAAACTAAAGTTTACCCACTTCCTATTTATTCATCCTCTACCTCTTGCCAAGTAGTATAGGGTGTTTCCTTCACAAGTTTTTCCGACTTGGTGAAGTTGGAGCTTGTTCTAGCGATGCCTCGACGTAGATCATCTTCGGCATCGAACCGACGATCAAGCCCGCCCATTCTTCGATGATGCCGACGCTAGAGCCCAAGACATGATTTGGACAGCGAGGGGACTTGATTGCGGAGCCGTGGAGGTGGTGGACCGGATCTACAAAGGTTGTATATCCGTTCCCTTAGTTAAAATGTTAACTAGTTTATGTTTTCGCCTAAATATCTGGTAAACGATCCGTAGTCGGGTTTGTAGGCACCCGTAAAATTTTATTTGTGCATGTTTGATCACTTGTGAGACTTAACTAGAGTGCCTAGGAACCCTACAGTGGTATCAGAGCCTAGCTAGAGCCTTAGGCGAAGTCCCGACGGAATTTGAAGTCCGAACGACCCAAAACCTGACTAGAAAATTGCTCTCTGGACTTTTCTGTAAAATGTGGATTTTTCAAAATTAAAAATATCCAGAAAATTCAGCAGGAAAATGTAAGGGTTACTGCAAAATTCGTGGTCCTGATTCCACAAAAGTGGCGCGGATCCGCGGCCCTACAGTAGGCACATGCGGCGGATCCGCGGCGCTTTTGTCCCTTTGTGCATCAAAGTTTGTACAGTAACTCTTAGTAAGCAGTGCTGGGTTTCCTGGGATTATTTTAATATTTATTCCAGAGTTTTATTTTCTGGCTTGTATTGGGAACTCTGTATATTCGATCGGACTGTCTAATTTTGTCGGTGTGGCTTTCCGGGTAATTTTAGAATATGTTAAAAAGTTCGACCGGATATAAATACCCACTTTTTCCCCTGCCGGGAAATTTCCAATTGTTGGATTTTTCCGTAGTTTAACGACGTTCTAAGTAGTGCAAGTAACGCGATGGACCCTCTAGAAGACAACAAACCTTAACTCGATTATGTGACCGTCTTGAACTGCCCTTTGAACCTTCGGGTTTGGGGCAGTACGGCGTGCCACATGTGAGGCGTTGGCTTGACCCTTCTACGGCTGGACCGTTGCTACTGAGGCACGAACTGAATGCTGTTAGACTTATTTCATGTGTTGAGCTGTATCGGGAAAACTTGGGTGTTCGATTGTTCGATCGAAAAGTTTAGCATTTTCTATTTATCCGGAATGTGATACAATAATTGGAATTCGCAAATAGTTATGAGATAACGGAATGAATATTATGAACATAGCAGTTTAGTCTCATTTGATCGGTTGCCACGGAGTTTTGATGTGACCAAAAGTCCGTAGCAATCACGTAGCGTACGCGGATACTCGCCGGGTAAACTTAATAGACAGCCTCACTCCATTGCCCCGACCAAGTGACTGCAGGAGAACCCCGTCGCCGAAAGCATCCGTCCGGGTGCTCGCGGCAGCGGTGTTCTGCCTTGGTGCACTTCGTCGACGGCATCGGGGGGTGCGGCCGCCTACTAAAGTTTGCGACGAGCATTCTATCAGTTTTTCGGGAATCCTGTTGAATTGCCCGACTTGATATTGAAAAGAGTTTTCGATAATGAGACTAAAATGCGGGGTTTATAATTGTTAGGCATGTGATGTCTAAAGAATTCATTGTGTCAGGCATGCGATGTCTGAGGTGGTTGTGGATTCCAACTGTTGTAGTTTTACACTTTCTTTTCTGTGACCGTAAGTGTAATATGTGATATCGCCGGTTTCGTTGCTATATGTCAACGACAATTGGGATGCGCATATTTACTTACGTTGATGACATGTGATGTTATGTGTTGCTGGATATGTTATATTGGATCGTCGTGTTTGAATAGCCGGGGGTTTTTATGTGAGATGAGTGTTTTTTCTTTTTCATTCATGTAAAAACTTGTATGTAATATTCTTTTATTGGGGCACTTCCAGGTTGCGGAAGTCGTCACCCGTTGTATATTATTTACTTTTCTGCACTAGGATAGACCCAAGGAGGGGAGCACAAGTTACCGGGTTCTGGGGTCCAGTGGGAGACCATCTCGAGGAGTCGAGTCCGGGTCTCCTAACCCTAGAATTGGTAGGGTTGCCTGCCGCTCTCGTAGGGGTCTTGGGGTGTGGGATTGGCTATTCATCACGACCGTGGAATCCGTGTTTTATACTGGCTCGTATTGAAAACACGGACGTCCTAGTATATCCAATATTTCATATGTTTCTTCTGCTGTGATTTATCTGTGATCATGTGATGTTCTGTGACAGGTATTATATAGTATATATGATATATTATATAGACGTTGCTTATGTTTTACACCCGCGCTAGCCCTGCCTCGCTCTGGTGTTAGTTACCTAACCTAACGGTGCAGACGGGACATCGAGGCGAATGCGGATGGCATAAGCGTACGTTATATTTATCTGTGATGGTTAGGTGGACTTAAATGATGGGATATTCATTAATGTGATTAATGAAAGAAAATAAACCTAATTGATGTTGTGGAATCGAATTTCAAAATAAAAACAGGTAGCTACAGTTCTTGCTTTGCATCGCGGTGTTCATTATAGAACATCCTGCACCTTATTCGATGAGGAAAGGACCGAGATCCCTTCACCGGGAGTGACTCCTTTAGCAATGACTGGCAGATGCTACAACCCTCGGTTTGTCTTTGATCGCTTCTATAGTTTCCGCTTTGCACAGTGATATATATGATATATCCCGCACCTCATTCGACGAGGAAAGGGCCGACGATCCCTTCACAGGGAGTGACCCCTTTAGAAAAACTAGAAAAGCATCAAAAACATTCCATTTAAAAACCATTTGATTCCGCAACGAGATCAAGTTCAAAGCGTTAAAGGTTTTCACAAAAACCATTCGCAACCCTCCGTCATTTTAGGAAGTAGAGTACTTAGTATTCGTGCTACGTTTGTCGACCATAGCCGAGGCGTTGTGTGCGGTAGCTAAGTGATGTCTTCCTACACAGCATATGATGCGATTAGTTAGGACAGTCATGTGGCTTTGTTGACCTTAGCCAAGGGTCATGTGGGTGGGTCTAATTAATCACGAAATGACGGGTAGAACTTGACTAGTACCTATGATTTGTTGACCTTAGCCAAGGTCATAGGTGCTAGGGGTAAAAATCATTATCGGGAGTTTCAAGTGTTGAAACTTGCAATGAGATTGCATACCTTCTATATGATAGTTGGATCCCGATACCCACTGCGAGTAATTGTTACTCCTGGGAGAGTTTTGCACTTTGCAATTAGCCGATCAAGTAGGTGTCTAGAAAGGTGTCAACGGGGTTACGCCTCTGGGAAAACGAGGTTTACAGTAATTAGGTCCGTGCGAAAGCACAGGGGAACCTCCCTCAAAGTACCGACACTGGCCTGGCTGAAAGATTGGCGAACTTGTAGAGTGTAATTAATCCCGGCTAGTCTTTCCTTTTAGGGTTTGAAGGAAGATTTGATAAAAACAGTGGGAGCCATCCTGATTAGATAAAATATATAACCAATCTGATCTTGCAAGAGCGCACGCAGAGTGTTTTCTTCTCTCTCTCTCCTGGTAGCGACCATATCACGCCTTAATCAAGATAATAATACGGAAAATTGACCGAACCTGCTTGTTATACTGAGCTGGGGAACGTTGGTCCCGCTCCAACTTATAATTGTTATAAGACAGAGTAGGAAATTGGGGAATACCAGAATTCATATGCCGCCCAAACGAAGAAAGTGCATATGATGCATCTCCTTCGGGTGTGTTCATTACAAAGAACTGTTTCTCAGTATCCTCTGCATCCAGGGTATATGATACCGGATCAGGATCCCAGATATGTAATCTGTTACATAGGGCTACAAAAAGGTAGAAAAACTGAGAACGGGTGATAAGTTTCATGAGACAGAAAACGGGGCAAGTGTTGCAGCCAAGTCTGTTGGTCACTCTCACCCTGTATTACGAATACATTGATTCTAAACAAATGCTATTAGATACCGAACCTGATATACAAAATCATATCAGTCTCTTTATTTCTAAAGAAAGGATATAATTTTGTATTGATGGATAATGTTTTGAACATTTCCTATATCAAAAGTTGATCGGTTCAGGCACGTTATCTAAAAGCATTGACGTTCTAAATCAAACTACAGTTCCTCGTATACAGAACACACACAAGAAGAAGAGTTCAGAAATGAACGAATCCTTCTTCAGGCATTGTAGACTAGGTCACATCAATGCGACCCGACTGGCTGAAGTTACATTTTAGATGCATATTTAAATCAGTTTGAATTTATATCTTGTGAAACTTGCCAGTCATGTCACAAAGATTAGATGACCATAGCTCTGTTTATTAGAAACAGAGAAAGGGTTAGTAAACTCTTGGGACTGATACATGATGATGTATGTAAGGTCTCCAGTCTACACATGCCAGGACTGGTTCTTTATACTTCACTATATTCTCTGATAATCTCTCAAGATTCAGTCATATATTCCTGTTAAAACATAAGTCCGAACCTTTTGAGGTATTCACAGAATATAAGTAGGAAGTAGAGAACCAAAATACGGGTATAAGTATTATGTCCTATGATCAGATCAGGGAGGAGAATACTTGTGCATAGCATTCCTGGACTATTCTAAAAGAAAATGAGATTCTCTCTCAGCATTACTCCTCCGCATAAACCATAGCACGATGGTATATCGGGGCGGAGCAATCACACCCTATATGATAAGGTGTGCTCTATGATGAGTACTACTGATTTACCTATTTCCTTTTTGGGGTTATGCACTTGAGAAGCTGCATACCTATTGAATTAGGTTTGAATCAAATCAATGCCTACCACTCCATATGAGATATGGTATGGGAAGATCCTATCTCTTAAGTAAGTTAATATTTGGGATTGTCCGGCCTATGTCTAAAGAAAAATCCGGACAAGATCGAGGCAGGATCAGTTCTGTAGAACTGGAACGGTTCCAGCTATACAAAACTGCAGTTGATGTTTTGACAGAACCATAAGATTCTATAGTTCCCGACGAACCTCAGCCTCTCCGCCGATCTAGTAGGGTTCCTCATCCGCCTGAGAGATACCTCGGTTTCTCGATGACAGTGGGAGCAAGGATTGCATCATGAGATGATGACCCAACTAGTTTCGAGCAGGCCATCGAGAGTAGGGACTCTGTAAGAATGGCTGGATGCTTAGCGATCTGAGATGGAATCCATGTACACCAGCAAAGTATGGACTTTAGCTGCTATATCTGAAGGGTTAAATCCCCATCAGGAGCAAGTATATCTTGAGAAGATTACTTGGTGTAGATGGAAAAGTTGAGACTTTCAAAGCTAGACTTGTTAAAGGTTTTCGTCATCGACCAGGCGTGGATAATGATGAAACCTTTTTCCAGTAGCTATGCTTAAGTCTATCCAGATCCTACTTACCACGGCTACATACCATGACTACGATATCTGGCGGTTGGGTGCCATGACTGCTTTTCTAAATACTGATTTAGAATAGAACGTCTATAAGAACACAGCCAGAGGTCTTCGTAAACAGTGGGAGCAGCGGAAACGTGTGCAAGTTGCTTTACATAATGAAGCAGGCATCGCGGAGTTGGAACGTCTGTTTTGATGTAAAAGTCAAAGTGTTTGACTTCATCAAAATGGTAGACGAACCTTGTATATACAAAAGGGTAGTAGAGAGTAAGGTGGTCATCTTCGTATTGTACGTAGACAATATACTCTTGATAGGAAAAAAAGTTTCCTATACTACGATCGGTCAATCTCCTATTATCACTAGGATTCCCCAAATAGGATCAAAGTGATACCTCCTAAATCCTGAGTTTTCATCTATGAGATAGATGTAATTGGATGTTAGGATTCTCACTAGATGTAGTGAGATGGTATCAATCGATCCTGGGAAGAATCACTGGAAGTGTTCCAGGGTGATAAAGACGACTGAATGTCAGTCACAGGCACTGTCTTTACCCTCAGTAAAGGGACGGTATGTTGGAAGAGTTCCAAGCTCGATACCATGGCAATCTAGACGATAAAGGCTGGTAACATCGCTATTAAAGATACTACCAAAGAGGAAGTTTGGGTGTATATTGGTTCATAAGATGAACTAGGTTCCTGCCATTGTATGACAATGGAAGCGTGGCTTCGACCCTGGAACCCTGGTCCCATCAGTGACCCAGACAAATTCTGAGGCAGCATCACCTGATCATGGAGATAGTTGATCTCCAGGGTGACCGAGGTTAGGAGAGAAGACTCAGAGGACAACACAGCGGATCCACTCACGAAGGCCTTTTTCCCAAAGAGAGACTTTTAGGGGATGGTTGAGTATGTGATACTGCAACCACTGCTACAGATGGCCCTAGTGCAAGTGGGAGATTGTTAGTTATATGTATGCCCTAGAGGCCATTACTGTACATTGGATGTATATTGTAGTGGATGCTGGGACATATATAGGAAGGACTTTCTCGCTCGACATGATAGTACGTTATCTGGTTGCTCTTTATCTTAACATGTATACTTTCTGTCTCTCTGATTACATGTTGATAAAGCCCTTAGGATGTGTACTCGACTTCCAGGACTATGATGCAGATCATACTAGTGGGGCCTGGGTAGTCAATGAGTACATCCTTCATTATTCCTAGTCGAGGGAATATCGAGACGGGGCATGGATATTCCAGAGTAGACTAGCGCATATCTTCTCGATCCATGCGATGGACGATGGATGATCCCATATCCATTGGTGTTTGACATCGAAGATGGTATGCGGGTGCTCAGTGGAGACTGGGTACACTGAACGGACTCGCCGAGAACTCCCAGATGGTATTATACCTCACGTCAGATGGCAGTTCTCTGGTGACACTGGTACAGCTTAGTCTGTTGATCCGAGATCGTCATAGAGTCTTGTGTGTCTCCTACTGTGCTTTGATTTCCACCCTACCACGGCTCTACTGAGTCGTGCAAACAGGTGGTTTTTGGGTACAGTCCCAATTCACATGGAGGCAATGAGCGATAGGAGGGGATTCGTCTCTCCCGGTATTGGGGGTTGATGTTGTGCTATGCTCGACTGGCCATAACAGGAAATCCCTGGCCAGGGTTGCTGTGATATACTGGTAAGAGTTATCAGTAGTTTCACGAATGTTATGGACCTCAAGTCGGCATGACTTATCGAGCTATTGGGGTCTGACGTTTACCACCCCTAGGCGAGATATGCGACATATCAGACGAACAGACCGGACTATACGGTAAGTGTTACTGGTCGGATTCGCAGGAGTATGAGCGGGCTTGCTCGTCGATCTTCTGATCGCTCAATACCCGGGTGGCCGTTACGTTTGGCAGACCGCTTGCGGCTTGTGGATGCTTGATATGATCATCATCTGCTGCCGGCGTATTGACAAGTCTTTAGAGTCCTACACGGAGGTTTCCTGGCTCAAGCGAAACGAAATAGGAGCGCATATGAGATATGTGCGGGACCGAGAATAATGCGTGTATATGATACCGTATTTCATTCTCGCGATGGATGTGTCGGATGGTTGTATGCGATATAACCTAGTTATCGAATCAAGGATTGATTCGATAAGCCGATACATTGGATACTAGCCGGTTATATGCGACATGACCGGATCATTGAATCAAGTGTTGATTTAATGATTTAATGTACAATTATATATTTGATATATTACTTTGCATTAACTAGTATTGGTTCACTTTAAATGGATTCACTCACTTAGTTTGTGCACATTGCATATGTGATATATTTTGTGCACATGATTGTATCATGTTTGATGATACATGCAAGCTAGGGTTAGTGTAAAGAATTTGACCATGGTTAAGATTATGATTAGGGTTTTCTTTTTCTTATTTATTTATTTATTTATTTTGGAAAAAGAAAATGATAAAGAAAAATGAAATGGTGGCTTATTTTGTTTGTAGTTGAAGTTTCTTGAAACTTTGACTAAGTAACCATTTTGTCTTCTTTCTTAACCCTAACTCTTCAAATTAACCTTGGTCAATTCTCTACATCTAACTAAGGTTAATGATATGATAAGTATTATATTTTCTTTTCTTTTTAATAAGATTTATCATATCTTCTTCTTCTTCTTCATCTTCTTCAACATTGAAGAAAGCTTGCTACTCCAATGGCAAGTCATGAAGTCTAGTGAGAAATCCAAAACTAAAGTTTACCCACTTCCTATTTCTTCATCCTCTACCTCTTGCCAAGTAGTATAGGGTGTTTCCTTCACAAGTTTTTCCGACTTGGTGAAGTTGGAGCTTGTTCTAGCGATGCCTCGACGTAGATCATCTTCGGCATCGAACCGACGATCAAGCCCGCCCATTCTTCGATGATGCCGACGCTAGAGCCCAAGACATGATTTGGACAGCGAGGGGACTTGATTGCGGAGCCGTGGAGGTGGTGGACCGGATCTACAAAGGTTGTATATCCGTTCCCTTAGTTAAAATGTTAACTAGTTTATGTTTTCGCCTAAATATCTAGTAAACGATCCGTAGTCGGGTTTGTAGGCACCCGTAAAATTTTATTTGTGCATGTTTGATCACTTGTGAGACTTAGCTAGAGTGCCTAGGAACCCTACAGTGGTATCAGAGCCTAGCTAAAGCCTTAGGCGAAGTCCCGACGGAATTTGAAGTCCGAACGACCCAAAACCCGACTAGAAAATTGCTCTCTGGACTTTTCTGTAAAATGTGGATTTTTCAAAATTAAAAATATCCAGAAAATTCAGCAGGAAAATGTAAGGGTTACTGCAAAATTCGTGGTCCTGATTCCACAAAAGTGGCGCGGATCCGCGGCCCTACAGTAGGCACATGCGGCGGATCCGCGGCGCTTTTGTCCCTTTGTGCATCAAAGTTTGCACAGTAACTCTTAGTAAGCAGTGCTGGGTTTCCTGGGATTATTTTAATATTTATTCCAGAGTTTTATTTTCTGGCTTGTATTGGGAACTCTGTATATTCGATCGGACTGTCTAATTTTGTCGGTGTGGCTTTCCGGGTAATTTTAGAATATGTTAAAAAGTTCGACCGGATATAAATACCCACTTTTTCCCCTGCCGGGAAATTTCCAATTGTTGGATTTTTCCGTAGTTTAACGACGTTCTAAGTAGTGCAAGTAACGCGATGGACCCTCTAGAAGACAACAAACCTTAACTCGATTATGTGACCGTCTTGAACTGCCCTTTGAACCTTCGGGTTTGGGGCAGTACGGCGTGCCACATGTGAGGCGTTGGCTTGACCCTTCTACGGCTGGACCGTTGCTACTGAGGCACGAACTGAATGCTGTTAGACTTATTTCATGTGTTGAGCTGTATCGGGAAAACTTGGGTGTTCGATTGTTCGATCGAAAAGTTTAGCATTTTCTATTTATCCGGAATGTGATACAATAATTGGAATTCGCAAATAGTTATGAGATAACGGAATGAATATTAAGAACATAGCAGTTTAGTCTCATTTGATCGGTTGCCACGGAGTTTTGATGTGACCAAAAGTCCGTAGCAATCACGTAGCGTACGCGGATACTCGCCGGGTAAACTTTATAGACAGCCTCACTCCATTGCCCCGACCAAGTGACTGTAGGAGAACCCCGTCGCCGAAAGCATCCGTCCGGGTGCTCGCGGCAGCGGTGTTCTGCCTTGGTGCACTTCGTCGACGGCATCGGGGGGTGCGGCCGCCTACTAAAGTTTGCGACGAGCATTCGATCAGTTTTTCGGGAATCCTGTTGAATTGCCCGACTTGATATTGAAAAGAGTTTTCGATAATGAGACTAAAATGCGGGGTTTATAATTGTTAGGCATGTGATGTCTAAAGAATTCATTGTGTCAGGCATGCGATGTCTGAGGTGGTTGTGGATTCCAACTGTTGTAGTTTTACACTTTCTTTTCTGTGACCGTAAGTGTAATATGTGATATCGCCGGTTTCGTTGCTATATGTCAACGACAATTGGGATGCGCATATTTACTTACGTTGATGACATGTGATGTTATGTGTTGCTGGATATGTTATATTGGATCGTCGTGTTTGAATAGCCGGGTTTTTTTATGTGAGATGAGTGTTTTTTCTTTTTCATTCATGTAAAAACTTGTATGTAATATTCTTTTATTGGGGCACTTCCAGGTTGCGGAAGTCGTCACCCGTTGTATATTATTTACTTTTCTGCACTAGGATAGACCCAAGGAGGGGAGCACAAGTTACCGGGTTCTGGGGTCCAGTGGGAGACCATCTCGAGGAGTCGAGTCCGGGTCTCCTAACCCTAGAATTGGTAGGGTTGCCTGCCGCTCTCGTAGGGGTCTTGGGGTGTGGGATTGGCTATTCATCACGACCGTGGAATCCGTGTTTTATACTGGCTCGTATTGAAAACACGGACGTCCTAGTATATCCAATATTTCATATGTTTCTTCTGCTGTAATTTATCTGTGATCATGTGATGTTCTGTGACAGGTATTATATAGTATATATGATATATTATATAGACGTTGCTTATGTTTTACACCCGCGCTAGCCCTGCCTCGCTCTGGCGTTAGTTACCTAACCTAACGGTGCAGACGGGACATCGAGGCGAATGCGGATGGCATAAGCGTACGTTATATTTATCTGTGATGGTTAGGTGGACTTAAATGATGGGATATTCATTAATGTGATTAATGAAAGAAAATAAACCTAATTGATGTTGTGGAATCGAATTTCAAAATAAAAACAGGTAGCTACAGTTCTTGCTTTGCATCGCGGTGTTCATTATAGAACATCCTGCACCTTATTCGATGAGGAAAGGACCGAGATCCCTTCACCGGGAGTGACTCCTTTAGCAATGACTGGCAGATGCTACAACCCTCGGTTTGTCTTTGATCGCTTCTATAGTTTCCGCTTTGCACAGTGATATATATGATATATCCCGCACCTCATTCGACGAGGAAAGGGCCGACGATCCCTTCACAGGGAGTGACCCCTTTAGAAAAACTAGAAAAGCATCAAAAACATTCCATTTAAAAACCATTTGATTCCGCAACGAGATCAAGTTCAAAGCGTTAAAGGTTTTCACAAAAACCATTCGCAACCCTCCGTCATTTTAGGAAGTAGAGTACTTAGTATTCGTGCTACGTTTGTCGACCATAGCCGAGGCGTAGTGTGCGGTAGCTAAGTGATGTCTTCCTACACAGCATATGATGCGATTAGTTAGGACAGTCATGTGGCTTTGTTGACCTTAGCCAAGGGTCATGTGGGTGGGTCTAATTAATCACGAAATGACGGGTAGAACTTGACTAGTACCTATGATTTGTGGACCTTAGCCAAGGTCATAGGTGCTAGGGGTAAAAACCATTATCGGGAGTTTCAAGTGTTGAAAATTGCAATGAGATTGCATACCTTCTATATGATAGTTGGATCCCGATACCCACTGCGAGTAATTGTTACTCCTGGGAGAGTTTTGCACTTTGCAATTAGCCGATCAAGTAGGTGTCTAGAAAGGTGGCAACGGGGTTACGCCTCTGGGAAAATGAGGTTTACAGTAATTAGGTCCGTGCGAAAGCACAGGGGAACCTCTCTCAAAGTACCGACACTGGCCTGGCTGAAAGATTGGCGAACTTGTAGAGTTTAATTAATCCCGGCTAGTCTTTCCTTTTAGGGTTTGAAGGAAGATTTGATAAAAACAGTGGGAGCCATCCTGATTAGATAAAATATATAACCAATCTGATCTTGCAAGAGCGCACGCAGAGTGTTTTCTTCTCTCTCTCTCCTGGTAGCGACCATATCACGCCTTAATCAAGATAATAATACGGAAAATTGCCGAACCTGCTTGTTATACTGAGCTGGGGAACGTTGGTCCCGCTCCAACTTATAATTGTTATAAGACAGAGTAGGAAATTGGGGAATACCAGAATTCATATGCCGCCCAAACGAAGAAAGTGCATATGATGCATCTCCTTCGGGTGTGTTCATTACAAAGAACTGTTTCTCAGTATCCTCTGCATCCAGGGTATATGATACCGGATCAGGATCCCAGATATGTAATCTGTTACATAGGGCTACAAAAAGGTAGAAAAACTGAGAACGGGTGATAAGTTTCATGAGACAGAAAACGGGGCAAGTGTTGCAGCCAAGTCTGTTGGTCACTCTCACCCTGTATTACGAATACATTGATTCTGAACAAATGCTATTAGATACCGAACCTGATATACAAAATCATATCAGTCTCTTTATTTCTAAAGAAAGGATATAATTTTGTATTGATGGATAATGTTTTGAACATTTCCTATATCAAAAGTTGATCGGTTCAGGCACGTTATCTAAAAGCATTGACGTTCTAAATCAAACTACAGTTCCTCGTATACAGAACACACACAAGAAGAAGAGTTCAGAAATGAACGAATCCTTCTTCAGGCATTGTAGACTAGGTCACATCAATGCGACCCGACTGGCTGAAGTTACATTTTAGATGCATATTTAAATCAGTTTGAATTTACATCTTGTGAAACTTGCCAGTCATGTCACAAAGATTAGATGACCATAGCTCTGTTTATTAGAAACAGAGAAAGAGTTAGTAAACTCTTGGGACTGATACATGATGATGTATGTAAGGTCTCCAGTCTACACATGCCAGGACTGGTTCTTTATACTTCACTATATTCTCTGATAATCTCTCAAGATTCAGTTATATATTCCTGTTAAAACATAAGTCCGAACCTTTTGAGGTATTCACAGAATATAAGTAGGAAGTAGAGAACCAAAATACGGGTATAAGTATTATGTCCTATGATCAATCAGGGAGGAGAATACTTGTGCATAGCATTCCTAGACTATTCTAAAAGAAAATGAGATTCTCTCTCAGCATTACTCCTCCGCATAAACCATAGCACGATGGTATATCGGGGCGGAGCAATCACACCCTATATGATAAGGTGTGCTCTATGATGAGTACTACTGATTTACCTATTTCCTTTTTGGGGTTATGCACTTGAGAAGCTGCATACCTATTGAATTAGGTTTGAATCAAATCAATGCCTACCACTCCATATGAGATATGGTATGGGAAGATCCTATCTCTTAAGTAAGTTAAGATTTGGGATTGTCCGGCCTATGTCTAAAGAAAAATCCGGACAAGATCGAGGCAGGATCAGTTCTGTAGAACTGGAACGGTTCCAGCTATACAAAACTGCAGTTGATGATTTGACAGAACCATAAGATTCTATAGTTCCCGACGAACCTCAGCCTCTCCGCCGATCTAGTAGGGTTCCTCATCCGCCTGAGAGATACCTCGGTTTCTCGATGACAGTGGGAGCAAGGATTGCATCATGAGATGATGACCCAACTAGTTTCGAGCAGGCCATCGAGAGTAGGGACTCTGTAAGAATGGCTGGATGCTTAGCGATCTGAGATGGAATCCATGTACACCAGCAAAGTATGGACTTTAGCTGCTATATCTGAAGGGTTAAATCCCCATCAGGAGCAAGTATATCTTGAGAAGATTACTTGGTGTAGATGGAAAAGTTGAGACTTTCAAAGCTAGACTTGTTAAAGGTTTTCGTCATCGACCAGGCGTGGATAATGATGAAACCTTTTTCCAGTAGCTATGCTTAAGTCTATCCAGATCCTACTTACCACGGCTACATACCATGACTACGATATCTGGCGGTTGGGTGCCATGACTGCTTTTCTAAATACTGATTTAGAATAGAACGTCTATAAGAACACAGCCAGAGGTCTTCGTAAACAGTGGGAGCAGCGGAAACGTGTGCAAGTTGCTTTACATAATGAAGCAGGCATCGCGGAGTTGGAACGTCTGTTTTGATGTAAAAGTCAAAGTGTTTGACTTCATCAAAATGGTAGACGAACCTTGTATATACAAAAGGGTAGTAGAGAGTAAGGTGGTCATCTTCGTATTGTACGTAGACAACATACTCTTGATAGGAAAAAGAGTTTCCTATACTACGATCGGTCAATCTCCTATTATCACTAGGATTCCCCAAATAGGATCAAAATGATACCTCCTAAATCCTGAGTTTTCATCTATGAGATAGATGTAATTGGATGTTAGGATTCTCACTAGATGTAGTGAGATGGTATCAATCGATCCTGGGGAGAATCACTGGAAGTGTTCCAGGGTGATAAAGACGACTGAATGTCAGTCACAGGCACTGTCTTTACCCTCAGTAAAGGGACGGTATGTTGGAAGAGTTCCAAGCTCGATACCGTGGCAATCTAGACGATAAAGGCTGGCAACATCGCTATTAAAGATACTACCAAAGAGGAAGTTTGGGTGTATATTGGTTCATAAGATGAACTAGGTTCCTGCCATTGTATAACAATGGAAGCGTGGCTTCGACCCTGGAACCCTGGTCCCATCAGTGACCCAGACAAAGTCTGAGGCAGCATCACCTGATCATGGAGATAGTTGATCTCCAGGGTGATCGAGGTTAGGAGAGAAGACTCAGAGGACAACACAGCAGATCCACTCACGAAGGCCTTTTTCCCAAAGAGAGACTTTTAGGGGATGGTTGAGTATGTGATACTGCAACCACTGCTACAGATGACCCTAGTGCAAGTGGGAGATTGTTAGTTATATGTATGCCCTAGAGGCCATTACTGTACATTGGATGTATATTGTAGTGGATGCTGGGACATATATAGGAAGGACTTTCTCGCTCGACATGATAGTACGCTATCTGGTTGCTCTTTATCTTAACATGTATACTTTCTGTCTCTCTGATTACATGTTGATAAAGCCCTTAGGATGTGTACTCGACTTCCAGGACTATGATGCAGATCATACTAGTGGGGCCTGGGTAGTCAATGAGTACATCCTTCATTGTTCCTAGTCGAGGGAATATCGAGACGGGGCATCGATATTCCAGAGTAGACTAGCGCATATCTTCTCGACCCATGCGATGGGCGATGGATGATCCCATATCCATTGGTGTTTGACATCGAAGATGGTATGCGGGTGCTCAGTGGAGACTGGGTATACTGAACGGACTCGCCGAGAACTCCCAGATGGTATTATACCTCACGTCAGATGGCAGTTCTCTGGTGACACTGGTACAGCTTAGTCTGTTGACCCGAGATCGTCATAGAGTCTTGTGTGTCTCCTACTGTGCTTTGATTTCCATCCTACCACGGTTCTACTGAGTCATGCAAACAGGTGGTTTTTGGGTACAGTCCCGATTCACATGGAGGCAATGAGCGATAGGAGGGGATTCGTCTCTCCCGGTATTGGGGGTTGATGTTGTGCTATGCTCGACTGGCCATAACAGGAAATCCCTGGCCAGGGTTGCTGTGATATACTGGTAAGAGTTATCAGTAGTTTCACGAATGTTATGGACCTCAAGTCGGCATGACTTATCGAGCTATTGGGGTCTGACGTTTACCATCCCTAGGCGAGATATGCGACATATCAGACGAACAGACCGGACTATACGGTAAGTGTTACTGGTCGGATTCGCAGGAGTATGAGCGGGCTTGCTCGTCGATCTTCTGATCGCTCAATATCCGGGTGGCCGTTACGTTTGGCAGACCGCTTGCGGCTTGTGGATGCTTGATATGATCATCATCTGCTGCCGGCGTATTGACAAGTCTTTAGAGTCCTACACAGAGGTTTCCTGGCTCAAGCGAAACGAAATAGGAGCGCATATGAGATATGTGCGGGACCGAGAATAATGCGTGTATATGATACCGTATTTCATCCTCGCGATGGATGTGTCGGATGGTTGTATGCGATATAACCTAGTTATCGAATCAAGGATTGATTCGATAAGCCGATACATTGGATACTAGCCGGTTATATGCGACATGACCGGATCATTGAATCAAGTGTTGATTTAATGATTTAATGTACAATTATATATTTGATATATTACTTTGCATTAACTAGTATTGGTTCACTTTAAATGGATTCACTCACTTAGTTTGTGCACATTGCATATGTGATATATTTTGTGCACATGATTGTATCATGTTTGATGATACATGCAAGCTAGGGTTAGTGTAAAGAATTTGACCATGGTTAAGATTATGATTAGGGTTTTCTTTTTCTTATTTATTTATTTATTTATTTTGGAAAAAGAAAATGATAAAGAAAAATGAAATGGTGGCTTATTTTGTTTGTAGTTGAAGTTTCTTGAAACTTTGACTAAGTAACCATTTTGTCTTCTTTCTTAACCCTAACTCTTCAAATTAACCTTGGTCAATTCTCTACATCTAACTAAGGTTAATGATATGATAAGTATTATATTTTCTTTTCTTTTTAATAAGATTTATCATATCTTCTTCTTCTTCTTCTTCATCTTCTTCAACATTGAAGAAAGCTTGCTACTCCAATGGCAAGTCATGAAGTCTAGTGAGAAATCCAAAACTAAAGTTTACCCACTTCCTATTTCTTCATCCTCTACCTCTTGCCAAGTAGTATAGGGTGTTTCCTTCACAAGTTTTTCCGACTTGGTGAAGTTGGAGCTTGTTCTAGCGATGCCTCGACGTAGATCATCTTCGGCATCGAACCGACGATCAAGCCCGCCCATTCTTCGATGATGCCGACGCTAGAGCCCAAGACATGATTTGGACAGCGAGGGGACTTGATTGCGGAGCCGTGGAGGTGGTGGACCGGATCTACAAAGGTTGTATATCCGTTCCCTTAGTTAAAATGTTAACTAGTTTATGTTTTCGCCTAAATATCTAGTAAACGATCCGTAGTCGGGATTGTAGGCACCCGTAAAATTTTATTTGTGCATGTTTGATCACTTGTGAGACTTAACTAGAGTGCCTAGGAACCCTACAGTGGTATCAGAGCCTAGCTAGAGCCTTAGGCGAAGTCCCGACGGAATTTGAAGTCCGAACGACCCAAAACCCGACTAGAAAATTGCTCTCTGGACTTTTCTGTAAAATGTGGATTTTTCAAAATTAAAAATATCCAGAAAATTCAGCAGGAAAATGTAAGGGTTACTGCAAAATTCGTGGTCCTGATTCCACAAAAGTGGCGCGGATCCGCTGCCCTACAGTAGGCACATGCGGCGGATCCGCGGCGCTTTTGTCCCTTTGTGCATCAAAGTTTGCACAGTAACTCTTAGTAAGCAGTGCTGGGTTTCCTGGGATTATTTTAATATTTATTCCAGATTTTTATTTTCTGGCTTGTATTGGGAACTCTGTATATTCGATCGGACTGTCTAATTTTGTCGGTGTGGCTTTCCGGGTAATTTTAGAATATGTTAAAAAGTTCGACCGGATATAAATACCCACTTTTTCCCCTGCCGGGAAATTTCCAATTGTTGGATTTTTCCGTAGTTTAACGACG
The DNA here is from genome assembly GCA_030015575.1 of Agapanthus africanus. Lineage (NCBI taxonomy): Eukaryota > Viridiplantae > Streptophyta > Magnoliopsida > Asparagales > Amaryllidaceae > Agapanthus > Agapanthus africanus. The sequence continues at coordinate 726,166,547 of CM057342.1, read as the reverse complement.
TTCTAAGTAGTGCAAGTAACGCGATGGACCCTCTAGAAGACAACAAACCTTAACTCGATTATGTGACCGTCTTGAACTGCCCTTTGAACCTTCGGGTTTGGGGCAGTACGGCGTGCCACATGTGAGGCGTTGGCTTGACCCTTCTACGGCTGGACCGTTGCTACTGAGGCACGAACTGAATGCTGTTAGACTTATTTCATGTGTTGAGCTGTATCGGGAAAACTTGGGTGTTCGATTGTTCGATCGAAAAGTTTAGCATTTTCTATTTATCCGGAATGTGATACAATAATTGGAATTCGCAAATAGTTATGAGATAACGAAATGAATATTATGAACATAGCAGTTTAGTCTCATTTGATCGGTTGCCACGGAGTTTTGATGTGACCAAAAGTCCATAGCAATCACGTAGCGTACGCGGATACTCGCCGGGTAAACTTAATAGACAGCCTCACTCCATTGCCCCGACCAAGTGACTGTAGGAGAACCCCGTCGCCGAAAGCATCCGTCCGGGTGCTCACGGCAGCGGTGTTCTGCCTTGGTACACTTCGTCGACGGCATCGGGGGGTGCGGCCTCCTACTAAAGTTTGCGACGAGCATTCGATCAGTTTTTCGGGAATCCTGTTGAATTGCCCGACTTGATATTGAAAAGAGTTTTCGATAATGAGACTAAAATGCGGGGTTTATAATTGTTAGGCATGTGATGTCTAAAGAATTCATTGTGTCAGGCATGCGATGTCTGAGGTGGTTGCGGATTCCAACTGTTGTAGTTTTACACTTTCTTTTCTGTGACCGTAAGTGTAATATGGAGAGTCTCTACTGGTAATGGCCTACTCGAAACTAGTAGGATAATTTTCTTCCAAAATGCAATACTTTCGATCCCCGTCTATGAGAAAACCGTAATATCTTTCTGGCGGACGAGAAATCCTGCTAAATCTGCGGAGTGGCTGGGGTTCGTCCGGAATTATTGAATCCTGAGGTTTTACCAAATTTTCGGTTGTAGTTTGTGATTCCGTAATTTCTTCCATTTCTACCTTACTTCCACTAATTTCCTTTGCAAGAAATTCCCTTTCTAAAAAGGTGGCATGCTGAACAATGAACACTTTCTGTTCTTCAGTGTGGTAGAACATATATCCATTTAAATGTTTTGGATATCCTGCAAACTTATATATTACTGATCGTGCCGCTAGTTTGTATGGATTATGTTTTTTAACATAGGCCAGACAACCCCATATCTTAACACGTTTAAGATATGGTCTTCTTCCTCTCTATATTTCATATGGAGTTTGAAGCATGGATTTGGACGGAACTTAATTCAATAGGTATGCTGCTGACTCAAGTGCATATCCCCAGAATAAAAGAGGTAACTCAGTATTACTCATCATGGAGCGAATCATATCCAAAAGGGTACGATTCCTTCCCTCCGATACACCATTGTGCTGTGGTGTATACAGAGGAGTAAACTGAGAGAGAATTTCATTCTCTTTTAGATAATCAAGGAATTCCGTACTTAAGTACTCCCCTCCCCGATCAGATCGGAGGATCTTAATATTTTTTCCAGTTTGGTTCTCCACTTCGTTCCTATATTTCTTGAATTTCTCAAAAATTTCGGATTTGTGTTTTATCAAGAATACATGTCCGAATCTAGAGAGAACATCAGTGAATGTAATAAAGTACGAGAATCCACCCCTTGAATGTATAGACATTGGACTATATATATCACTATGTATGAGTCCTAAGAGCTCTGTAGCTCTTTCTCCGTGCCATGTAAACGGAGTTTTGGTCATCTTTCCTTTGAGACAAGACTGACAGATTTTATAAGATGAAAATTCGAACGGATTCAAATATCCATTTTTATGTAACTTAGATAGTCTTTTCTTATTGATATGACCAAGTCTACAATGTCATAAGTAGGCTTCGTTCACATCTGAACTCTTCCTCTTGCATGTGTTTTGTATGCCGAAATCTGTGTTTTGATTAAGAATATAGATACCATTGCATAATATACCTTCTACAATCAGTACCTTATTAAGGTAGATGTTCATGATATTTCTATTTAGAACAAAATTATATCCATTTTTATCTAGTAAAGATACTGATATTATATTACAGAGTATGGAAGGTACATAGTAACAATTGTTCAAAATCATAGTGTTGCCACTTGGAAACATAAGGTGATATTCGCCGATGGCAGTGGAATTTACTTATGCTCCGTTCTCTACAGGGACATATCACTCAGTCCAACTATTCTACTTTTTCTCAGTCCTTGTAATAAATTACAGATATGAGATCCTGATCTGGTATCTAATACCCAGGAGGTAGGGTTGACCGAAAAATAATTTTCAATAACAAATACACCCGAAGAAGATACATTAGAACGCTTCTCCTTCATTAGGGTCATATGGAATCCCTGATAGTTCTCTTTCCCTTATCCATACTCATGACAGTTGTCATAAGTTAGAGTCGAACCGACGTTTCCCAGCCCAGTGTAATAAGCTGGTTTGGTCAAGTTATACATTTTATTATCTTGATTAGGGCGTGACACGGTTGTTACCTGGAGAGAGAAAAAAGAAACACTCAGCGTGTGCTCTTTCAAGATTTATATTAGTTATTAGTTTATGTAATCAGGATGGCTCCCATTGTTTTGTCGAATTCTCCTTAAAACCATAAAAGGAGAACTAGTCGGGATCATTTACACCTTACAGGTTCGCTAATCGTTCAGCCAGGTGGGTGTTGGTACTCCGAGGAAGGTTCACCATTCTCTCGCACGGACCTAATTAAAATAAACCTCGTTTCCACAGAGGCGTAGTCTCGTTTCCACAGAGGCGTAGCCTCGTTAACATCTTTCTTGACACCTAATAGGCTAGCTAATTATGAAGTGAAAAATATCTCCTAAGAGTAATCCTACTCATCAGTGGGATCGGGACCCAACTATCATCACGTGATAACCTAGATGGAAACCACTCTAGTTACCACACTCTAGAAGATATACAACACTAGCAAGTTTCCTGTATATTTGAAACTCCCGATGTGGTTTTTACCCCTAACGACTTATGACCTTGACAGAGGTCAACAAATCATAAGTCTCTAGTCAAGTTCAACCCGTCATTATCTTGATTGCATTAGACCCACCCATACGACCCTCGACAGAGGTCAAGAAGGTCGCATGACTGTCCTAACAAATCGTATCACTATGTAACAGAAAATCACCATCTAGCTATCGTTCACTACGCTTTGACAGAGGTCAACAAATGCAGTACGAATACTAAGCACTAATTATCTGAAATGACGGAGGGTTACAGCTGGTTTTTGGCGAAAAACCATTAACGTAATGAACTTGATATCATTGAAGGAATTGAGCAGTTTTGAAAAGGAATGGTTTAGACTCCGCTTTTGAAAACTGGTGGTTTTGAAGAAAACCGAATAATCTATAGTAACGTAAAATTTTGCTCAAGAGATCAATCCCCGTGAAGGAATCTAGGTTGTTGCCCGCTCAAATGAGGTGCAGGATATTCATGACCGAATACCTCCATGCAAAGCAAAAGAATACAACTATGGTTTTTTGAAATTTTTTCCAACAACATCTTTTAGATTTATTTTCCTTGCATTAATCAAAATTAACGCGGTCCCATCAATTAATTTCTATCACACCAGAAAAGAACGAAAATACAATGTACGTATATGCCATTTGCATTCGCCACGGGACCCTATCATGTACCGTTAGGTTACTTAACTAATGGCAGAGCGGGGGCAGGACTAGCGCGGATGCAAAATATATACAACATCTATATGTGTATGTGTGTGTATGTGTGTGTGTGTCACGCCCCGCTTCCCGGTGTACGGGTAAGGAGACGCGACGGGTCACGCGATGTATTTACTCCGAAGTAAACACGCTAAGCGTATCTAAGCAATATAAAGTAAAAATGTACACAAGAGACATCAATGTAAAATGAACAGCAACTTTATTTATTAAACATTATTTTACAGGTACAACTGGAAATGTAAATACATGAATAGAAAGCAATGCCTAAACAATGGCATAACTGAAATGAAAATTATATACAAGTGCCTATAGCTCTGGGTCGATAGCAAACTGCTCCAAGTACTCATTACTGGGCTCGATCTCCAGTGAGTCCGATTCACCTGACAACATTCCAACAAAAGAAGAAAAAGAATATCGTCAGCGAACAATCGGTCGGTAAGTCCCAAAGATGGGTGGAGATAGAATAGACAGAAGAAGAGTATAACTAGTAATGATTGATTATAATATTAACGCAGTTGTTTGTAGTTTGGTACAGAATATACCAGTGTATACGAGAGGAGTCCCACTATGCGGAGACTAAGGTATATGGAGCATAAGGAACCGTTTAGCCACGGTACAATGGCAATGGATATTCAGGTTAGGTGTATTAAAGTGACAGTCTCGTGCCACTTCTAACACATTCCGTACCAATCTATCTCTTTAAAACCCCGTAATATCTTTTGTATTGATTATATTATTTTGTTATATAGATGGATGACTTGCCGAAACCATGATATCAGAAAACGGAATGGATGTAAATGGATAGTCATATAAAAAAAGTATATCCATGGTTCGGTTCGGTCAATATAGATTGAATTCTGGTATTCATGGATTTATGTTGTATTGCAGTTTATACTTGAATCATATTCAAGTCAGATTGATTAGATTGAGACTCTGTCCGAGTCAGACACTTTGAAAAGAAATTGAAGTCCTGAATTAGTTTTGATATTATCGGTAACTGCTGCACATGGACGACAGGATTTGTGTCTTTTTCCAAGACAATTACCGTGTTGATAACACCGTTGTTAGATTGTCTACCTTAGATAGGCAAGCACCCACATTCTCCGACTCCTTGAGGCTCAAGAGAACTGGTCCCGCTTAAACCTATATTTAGTATGGTCCTTATTGTAATTTAATATAACTTGAGGGGGTTTTATGTAAAAATAGTTTGATATAATTTCAAAATATACCTCAAGTATTTAACTATCGTCTTTAGGGTTTTCATAGATGTATATTTTATAAAAGTGAAATTTTCTACTGAGTAGAACCTAGTTTTCATTGTATATGGTACTTTAATGAAATATTGGAATTTGTATTGAATTGTAATGGTAGTTTCCATGAAATTGTGATTCTTTTGATTTAGAATATAATATATTTAAAATAGATCTTTTGATAATATTCATATATATATATAATAAAATTAATTTTATTTATTTTGTAGAAATCTCATTTTCTTAAAAATTGCATCAAAAGTTCCATTGAGATCGAATGCTCTTTGCGGAGGTTTGGATCTCGCTCTACTAGGCCCGAGGACGTGCGATAACCCGCACCATCCCGATCGGGGTTCCCCAAAATGGGTTGCAGAGACACAATTGCAAGGAATTAGATAACACACTTTTTAAAGAAAACGGTTTTGTAAGTTTAGGGTATTTAAATGTAATGTCGTATTTTGTCCCAAATAATGTTTTATAAACCATCGTGCTATGTCAAGGATGAGTGTTGTGATGAGGTAGGTTCTTACCTCATGAGTTTTCTAAAGGCAATACAAGAATATGTTGAATTATATCGAAAGTAAAGTATATTGTATTTTAACGTAAAAATGGGATAAAAGTTGCATAATATATTATTTTGAGATAAAACTTGTTCTAATGTGTTTTTTTATGATTTCTAAACAATATATTAAAAATTGGTAGGTTTGTTATTAAGAAAAATTAGATTTTTAAAGAAAAGAGAATCGGAAGTCGGAATAACTCCGCTTCCGACAAGTTTTGAAAAATGAAAGTGTTAGACTAGAGATTGAGAAGCGAAGAGGGGACTTATAAGCTATTAAGAAAGAGGGATGAAGGAGGAAGCTCTCGGAACTGTCGGGGCGTCGTTTCGTCACCGGAATCTTCTCGAAATATCGTCGGAACTTCGCCCTTTTGCTAATTCCACTTACACAACTTGGGACTTGGAAATTTTTTAGAGTTTTTGTAATAAAATTCTGAGTGAGGAGGGGTAAAATGTGGTGTGGTATTTATAAGGAAAATTAGTGTTTTGAGGGTTAAAGAATGCATTAAAAATATGCATTAAAATTAGAATTAAAGAGTGAAATTACACTCTCTGGATAATTGCAGAGTAAACAAACAACATGGGAGTGGTGGGGTAGGTGAAGAGGTGCAGAGTTAAAAAAATTAGGGACCATCCCCTACGGGGGGCGGCAGTGCCGGTTGCATCAAGGATCTCGCCGGTCCATTACCGGTGAGTGATGGTGAGATTTTCTCCATGTGTCCCTGTCGCTTGGTATAACCCAGTGCACGTGTTTGTTTTCTGTGTGACTCTTCATTTTACGTGTAGTGCACATGCAAACCTTTGGGTTTCTAAAAGATTAAAAGAAAAATCAACAAAAAAGATAATGTGGCTTGGAGGATTCGATCATAGGGCCTATGTCACAGTAGTGCAAGGATTTACCAATGAGCTACAAGTGCTTTCTTGCTGTTCAAAAGCAATTCAAATACTTATAGCATACACAGGATTGCAAATATTCCATTTGTACATTAACTTTTAAATGAATTTTCTGTACATTAAAATTGGAGTTGTTACATTCTACCCTCCTTACAAAGATTTCGTCCTCGAAATTTACAATTATTTTAAGGACCAATCTACAAACAATTGAGGGTATCTTGCACGCATGTCGTCTTCACATTCCCATGTTGATTCTCCTGGTGAATCTTTTCTCCACATCACTCGAACTAAGTTTACTTCCTTGTTCTGAAACGATTTCACCTTTCTATCCAGGATTTCAACCGGTTGTTGCTCACAAGATAAATCTGGTTTTAAAGTGAGCTCGGAGTGATCAAGAATATGGCTGGGGTCACTCACATACCTTCTGAGTTGAGATATATGGAACACATTATGCACTCCTTTCAATGAAAGTGGAAGAGCCAAGCAATAAACCACTTCTCCGACTCGTTTGAGTATGTCGAATGGTCCAATATCCTCGGACTGAGTTTACCCCGTCTTCCAAAGCGAATTACTCCACGGTTTGGAGATATCTTCAAAAATACATGATCTCCCGGTTGGAACTCCAAGTGGTGGCGCTTTGCATCAGCCCAGTGCTTCTGTCGATCTTGGGTTATGCACATTCTTTCCCTGATAGTGCGAACTACATCGACTGTTGGTACCATCATCTCAGGTCAGAGGAGTTCTCTATCTCCGATGTCGTCCCAACTTAATGGTGATCGAAACTTCGTTCCATATAAAGATGCAAATAGTGTCATTCCTATACTTTCTTGGTAGCTGTTGTTGTATGAAAACTCCACAAGATGTAGGTGATCTTCCTACGATCCTCCGAAGTCTAGCATACACGCTCTTAGCATATCTTTAAGTATCTGAATAGTTCGCTCAAACCGACTATCTATTTGTGGATGATAAGCCGTGCTGAAGTTCAGACTTGTTCCCAAGCTAGCTTACAGACTCTGCCAAAATTGTGATCGAAATCTGGTGTCACGATCGGAGACAATGCAAACCGGTACTCCACGTAATCTCACGATTTCATGCATGAGTTCATGGGTATGAGAGATAGTACACATTGAAGAGTTTAAATCTTACTTAGATTCTTACCTCCATGTACTTCTTTGCTAGTGTCGCAGTAGATTGGCCAACTCAAAAATGGATGAAGTGAGCCAACTTTATGAGTCGATCCACAATAACCCATACAACATCGTTACCTTTCGTGCTGCGAGGAAGTGCAGTCACGAAATCCATTGTGATGTGTTGCCATTTCCATTCTAGAATAGGTAACGATTAAAGTAAACTAGCTGTCCTGTGATGTTCAGCCTTTACTTGCTGACACACCAAGCATTTAGCAACGCTTCTGGCTACTTCACACTTCATTCCATGCCACTAGTAATTTTGATGCAAATCTTTGTACATCATTGTACCTCCAGGATGTACTGAATAAGGAGAGCTGTGAGTTTCTTTCATCAACTCTTCTCGCACAGAACCTTTTGGTACACACAATGTACTGCCGTATCTCAAAGATTCATCTTCATATATGATGAAGTCTGTTCGAAGTCCAATTTCTACTTGTTCTCTGATCTTTTGCAACTTAGCATCACTTGCTTGAGCTATTTTGATCTGATTAACAATGGTAGATTGAACTTGTAGGTTCATCAAACTTGAAGTGTTACCTGGCATGACTACTTCAATCTCTATTTGATGCAAATCTTCTTGAAGCTTCCACTGTGCGGTGAGATTCAATGCTAATGGTTGGCGACTAAGGGCATCAGGAACTACATTCACCTTCCCTGGATGATATTGTAGGTTGATGTCGAAGTCCGCCATGATTTCTAACCATCTTCTCTACCTCATATTCAATTCCTTCTGAGTAAACAAATATTTCAGACTCTTATGATCTGTATATATGTACACTCATTCACCAAGAAGATAATGACGCCAAATCTTGAGTGCAAAAATTATGGCCGCCAAATCCAAATCATGCGTCGGATAATTGCGCTCATGAATCTTCAGCTGTCTTGATGCATAAGCTACAACATTACCGTGCTGATGTAGAACATATCCTAATCCTTTACCGGATGCATCGCAATGCACTTCGAAAACTCCAGATTGGTCCGGTATGATAAGGATAGGTGCTGATGTCAATCTTGACTTGACTTCTACAAAAGCTCGTTCGCATGCTTCTGACCACACGAATTCTTCATCTTTACGTATGAGCTTAGTCAGGAGTGTTGCAATCTTCGAAAATCCTTCAATAAACCTTCTGTAATATCCTGCTAAACCCAAGAAGCTTCTAATGTCCTTCACTGCTTTTCGGTGTTGGCAATTTGCTTACTGCTGATACTTTAGCTGAATCTACAGAGATTCCATCGCTTGATACAATATGTCCAAGAAAACCAACTTGATCTAGCCAAAACTTGTACTTACTGTACTTGGCATAAAGTTGCTGCAGGGTTCCCTAGGCCGGCAGCAAGGGTTTCGGGTGGCATCGTCCATACCGTTTTCAAATTTTTGCCGTACTAAAGAACCCTAAACTAGAATCTTAACTAAAGATTTAGACGAACTAGCAATGTAAACAACTTTATTTCTAAAGTGAATAAGGAATACAACCTTTGTAGACCGGTCCTTCACTTCAAAAGCTCCATGTAGTAGTCCCTTCACTCCAAGTAGTAAACACCCAAACTCTAGTAAGGGTTCACATGAAGAAATGAACAAGCTTGCTCAATGTCTTCGAGGCCGAAGATGATCTACGTCAAGGAGACTCAAGCCCATGCTACCTCTTCACTAATTATAGATTAGTGAAGCAAACACCTTAAACTAAATGGATAATATAGTAGAGGATGATGAAGTAGGAATTGAACTCTCTTTAGATTTCTTTTTCTCACAATATTTTTTCACTTAGAAAAACGCTAGCAAGTTTTTTCTCAACTGAAGAAGAAGATGAAGATGGAGATAAAAATAAACTCATGAGGTGAGAATAGCAACCATGGGTGAGTTAGTGTCATACACTAACTCATGTAGAGAATAAACCATGGGTTAACAATAATGGTTGGGTTAATAAATATCTTCAAGTAAAACAAAATAAGTGGACTTGGTCAACGGTTCCATAAGATTCTACAAGTTTCAACCATGTCACAATTTCCAATTAATTTGATTTACTTTAAATAAACAAAACCCTCACATTATTATAAGTATGGTGTGAGTCTCATACACCCATGTAGCATGTGGCATCAAGCATGACACAAAATAATGTACATTAATATATATCACATATATACTAAGTGTACACAAGTGAGAAAAAGAAATACTTAAGTGAGCTAATATTAGTTAATGTAATTCAATATATCACATATATAATTATACATTAAATTATTAAATCAACACTTAATTTAATAATCCGGCTATATCACATACAACCGACTAATATCAAATGTAACAACTTATCGAATCAACACTTGATCCGATAACCCGGCTATATCACATATAACCGTCCGATATCATATATCGCGAGAATAGAATACGGTATCACATACGCGCATTAATCTCGGTCCCGCACATATCACATATGTGCTCCTACTTCGTTTCGCATGAACCAGGAAACTTCTGTGTAGGACTCTAAAGACTCGTCAATACGCCGGCAGTAGGTGATGATCATATCAAACACCCACAAGCCGCAAGCGGTCTGCTAAACGTAACGGCCACCCGGGTATTAAGCAATCAGAAGATCAACAAGCAAGCCTGCTCATACTCCTGCGAATCCAATCAGTAACACTACCGTACAGTCCGGTCTCTTCGTCAGATATGTCGCATATCGCAGCCTGGGGGTGGTAAAACGTCAGACACCAATAGCCTGATAAGTTATGCCGATACAAGGTCCATAACGGTTTGAGAAACTACTGATAACACTTACCAGTAAATCTCAGCAGCCCTGGCCAGGGATTTCCTGTTATGGTCAATCGAGCATAGCGCAATATCAACCCCCAATACCGGGAGAGACGAATCCCCTCCTATCGTTCATTGCCTCCATATGACTTGGGACTGTACCCAAAAACCATATTTTTGCACGATCTCTTGACCGTGGTATGGTGGAAATCAAAGCACGGTGGGAATCACACAAGACTCTATGACGATCTCGGGTCGACAGACTAATCTGTACCAGTGTCACTAGAGAACTGCTATCTGACGATAGGAAAAATACCATCTAGGAGTTGTCGGCGAGTCCGTCCAGTGTACCCAGTCTCCACTGAGCACCCATATACCTTCTCTAATGTCAAACACCAATGGATATGGGATCATCTATCGCCCATCATATGGGTCAAGAAGCGTATACGCTAGTTTACTCTGGAGTATCGATGCCCTGTCTCAATACTCCTACGACTAGGAACATTTGAAGGATGTACTTGCCGACTACCTCTACCCCACTAGTATGATTTGCATCATAATCCTGATAGTCAAGTACTCATCCTAAGGGCTTTATCAACATGTAATAGAGAGACAATAAGTGTACATGTTAAGATAAAGAGCAACCAGATAGCATATTATCATGTCGAGCAAGAAAGTCCTCCCTATATATGTCCAAGCATCCACTACAATATACATCACATGTACAGTAATGGCCTCTAAGGCATACATATAACTAACAATCTCCCACTTGCACTAAGGCCATTTGTTGTAGTATCTCATACTCAACGTCCTTTAGAAGTCTCTCTAGGGTAAGGCCTTTGTGAGTGGATCCGCCGTGTTATCCTTCGCGTCAACTCTCCTAACCTCGATCCTTTGGAGATCAACCATCTCCCTGATCACGTGATACTTGCCTCAGAATATGTCTGGATCGCTGATGGGACCGGTGTTCCTAGGCAAAAGCTACAACTCCATTGTGGTCACAATAACAGTTATTGGACACTCAATGGTAGGAATCTTGTTCATCTCATGAACAAGAAATGTCTAGACAACCAATTTGGTAGTATCGTTGGTAGCGATGTATCCAGCCTTTATCTTCTAGTATGCCACGGTATCTAACTTGGAACTCTTCCAACATACCGTCCCTCCACTGAGGGTAAAGACAATGCCCGTGACTGACTTTCAATCGAGCTTATCACTCTGGAAGCTCGAACCAAGAACATTCATTTAGTGCTTCTCAAGTACTTAAGAATGTCCTCCACCGCTGTCTAGTGATTCTCCTAAAATCTGATTGATTCCTGATCACTACACCTAGTGAGTTAGCTACATTTGCTCTGGTACATAACATTGCATACATGATAGAGCCTAGTGCCGAAGCATAGGATACCCCTTGCACGCGAGCTCTCTCCAAATCAGTTTTGGAAGACATCCTTTTGTAGAGAGTGATTCTTGAGTAAGTGGGCGAACCACCATGCATAGAATCCTCCATACTAAACCCCTTTAGTATGGTGTTAATGTACCTAGATTTGGGACACTCCCAACATCCACTTAGATCTATCACCATAGATCATAATCCACAAGATGTAGTAGGTATCATCCAGATCTTCCATGGAGAATCTTTATGACAAGAGGAGCTTGACCAAGTGTAGCATAGGAAACATTTTCCTATCAAGAGTATGTCATCTACGTATAATACGTGGAAGACGACCTTACTCTCTACAACCTTCTTGTATATACAAGGTTCATCTACCTTTTTGATGAAGTCAAACTCTTTGAATGCCACATCAAAACAGATGTTCCAACTCCGTGATGCCTGCTTTAATCCCGATGGACTTAAGCATAGCCAATGGAGAAAAGGTTTCATCATAAACCACACCTGGTTATTGACGATAGCCTTTTACTACAAGTCTAGCTTGTTAGTTATATGTATGCCCTAGAGGCCATTACTGTACATACGATGTATATTGTAGTGGATGCTAGGACATATATAGGGAGGACTTACTTGCTCGACATGATAGTAAGCTATCTGGTTGTTCTTTATCTTAACATGTACTCTGATTGTCTCTATATTACATGTTGATAAAGCCCTTAGGATATGTACTCGACTACTGGGACTATGATGAGATCATACTAGTGGGGCCACGGTAGTCGACGAGTACATCCTATAACTGTTCCTAGTCGAGGGTGTATCGAGACAGGGTATCGATACACCAGAGTAAACTAGCGTATACGCATCTTGACCCATATGATGGGCGATGGATGATCCCATATCCATCGGTGTTTGACATCAAGGATGGTGTACGGGTGCTCAGTGGAGACTGGGTACACTGGACGGACTCGCCGAGAACTCCCAGATGGTATTATACCATACGTCAGATGGCAGTTCTCCGGTGACACTGGTACAGAGTAGTCTGTCGACCCGAGATCGTCATAGAGTCTTGTGTGATTCCCACTGTGCTTTGATTTCCATCATACCACATCCAAGAGGGCATGCAAAAAGGTGGCTTTTGGGTACAGTCCCGAATCACATGGAGGCAATGAGCGATAGGAGGGGATTCGTCTCTCCCGGTATAGGGAGTTGATGTTGTGCTGTGTTCGATTGGCTATAACCGGAAATCCCTGGCCAGGGTTGCTGAGATTTACTGGTAAGTGTTATCAGTAGTTTCTCGAACTGTTATAGACCTCAAATCGACACGACTTATCGAGCTACTGGGGTCTGACGTTTACCACCCTTAGGCGAGATATGCAACATATCAGACGACGAGACCGGACTGTACGGGAGTGTTACTGTTTGGATTCACAGGAGAATATACAGGCTTGCTTGTTGATCTTCTGAGCGCTCAATACCTGGGTAGCTGTTACGTTTAGCTGACCGCTTGCAGCTTGTGGGTGTTTGATATGATCATCACCTACTGCCGGCGTATTGACGATTCTTTAGAGTCCTACACAGAGGTTTCTTGGCTCAGGCAAAACGGAGTAGGAGCACATATGTGATATGTGCGGGACCGAGGATAATACGATATGAGATACCGTATTCTATTCTCGCGATATTTGATATCAGCCGGGTCATCGGATCAAGTGTTGATTCGATGAATCGGTACGGATAAATATTAGTCGGTTATATGCGATATAGCCGGATTGTCGGATCAAGTGTTGATTCGATAATTTAATGTATAATAATATATATGATATATTAAATTACATTAACTAATATTTGCTCACTAAAAGATTCTTTTTCTCACTCGGGTAATACATTGATATATATGCGATATATGTTAAATGTATTATTTTATTTTGTTACGATAAATATTATATATGTGATATATAATATTGTAACATGATATGATAAATAATGCAACATGTTTTGTGGAGTTTAAATATGATTAGGGTTTGGATTAGGGTTAAGTCTTCTAGTTGATTCTAGAAGCTTTTCATTTTGTCATGATAAAGATATTTGTGAGTGACTCATTCTTAACTCAACCCAAACCCTAACCCTTGGTTAATTCTCTACAATGGTTAAGTCAACCATGGTTGCATTATTCTTCAAATTAATCCTTTCATTATTCATCACAAAAGAAAATGGATCACTATTCTTCTTCTTCCTTGAGTTCTTCATGCAAAGCTTTCTTGTTTTGATATTTGTGATGAAAATATGTGAGAAAAAGATAAATAAAGAGAGCAAAAATCCTACTTCATCATCCTCATCTTCCCTTGCCTTTTAGATGAGAGTGTTCACTCAATTTTAGTGAGTGTTAGCTTGTGTTAATGAAACTTCAAGGTAGATCATCTTTGTATCGAAGATCGGAAGCAAAGGTTGCACCTTTCTCTTCGTGGAGCCTCTCGAGAGTCCGGAGCATGATGATCGCAGCGAAGGGACCACAACACGGAGCATATAAAGTGAAGGATCGGATCTACAATGGTTGTAATCCCTCTCACTTAGTGTTAAAGTTGTTAACATGCTTGTTTTCGCCTAATCTCTAGTTTAAAGATCCGTATTCGGGTTGTTCGGCATGGCTAATTTTTAAATCGGGCATGGTTGATGCCTCGTAGACCCTTGTGCACGTGCCTAGCAACCCTACAGTGGTATCAGAGCCAAGCTAGAGCTTTAGGCGAAGTCTAGACGAAGTTTAAAGTCCGATCGAACGCCGAAACCCCGACACGGAACCCTCTCTGTACATTTTTCAAAAATGTGGTTTTTTCTGAATTAAAAATTCTCAGAAAATTAAGCAGGAAAAACTAAGAATTACTGTGAAGTACGGACCTCTAACTTAAAAATTTGACCGCGTAACCGCGGCTAAACCATGGGTTTTGCGGCGGTTCCGCGGCCAAAATTTGGACTTAGTCCCTGAAATTTCATGTAATTATTTTTAGGCCCTTTCTTGTTAATTTTTTCTGTGAATATTTTAATTCCACTCAAGTGTTGAGTTTTCAAGGGTTGTATTGGGGAATCGTTGATTCGATCAGATAATTTAACTTTGTTTAGTTTGTCCGGATAATTTTAGAAACTGTTAAAAAGTTCGGGCGGATATCGATAACTCACTTTTTCCCCTGTCGGAAAATTTTTCAAAAGTTGGATTTTTCCTCGTGTTTAAGAACGTTCTAAGTCGTGCAAGTAACGCGGTGGACCCTCTAGAAGACAACAAACCTTAACTCGATTATGTGACCGTCTTGAACTGCCCTTTGAACCTTAGGGTTTGGGGCAGTACGGCGTGCCACATGTGAGGCGTTGGCTTGACCCTTCTACGGCTGGACCATTGGTACTGTGGCATGTGATGAATGTTTTTAAACTGATTTCAAGTGTTGAGATATATTGGGGAAATCTTGGGTGTTTGATGATTCGATCGGAAAGTTTAACTTTGTCTATTTATCTGGAATGTGATACAATATTTGGAATCCACAGGTAGTTATGAGATAACTAATTTGAATATTATAAACATAGCAGTTTAGTCTCAGATGATCGGTTGCCACGGAATTTTGATGTGATCAAAAGTCCGTCGCAATCACGTAGCGTACGCGGATACTTGCCGGGTAAACTTAATAGACAGCTACGCCCCATAGCCCCGACCAAGTGACCATAGGAGAACCCCGTCGCCAAAAGCATCCATTCGGGTACTCGCGGCAGCGGTGTTCCGCCTTAGTGCACTTCGTCGACGGCATCTGGGGGTGCGGCCTTCTACTAAAGTTTGCGACGAACATTTGATCAGGACGTCGGGAATCTTGTTGAATTGCCCGACTTGATATTGAAAAGAGTTTTCGATAATGAGACTGAAATGCGGGGTTTATAATTGTTAGGCATGCGATGTCTAAGGAATTCATTTGGATTGGCATGCGATGTCTGAGGAGGTTGCGGATTCCAACTATTGTAGTTTTACACTTTCTTTTCTGTGACCGTAAGCGTAGTATGTGGTGTATCGCCGGCTTCGTTGCTATACATCAACGACAATCGGGATACACATACTTGCTTACGTTGATGATATGAGATATTATGTGTTGCTGTGATATGTTGTATTGGATCGTCGCGTTTGAATAGCCGGGGGTTTTATGTGAGATGAGAGTTTTTTCTTTTTCATTCATGTAAAATTCATTTGTATGTAATATTCTTTTATTGGGGCACTTCCAGGTTGCGGAAGATGTCATCGTTGTATATTATTTACTTTTCCGCATTAGGTAGACCCAAGGCGGGGAGCACAAGTAACCGGGTTCTAGGGTCCAGTGGGAGACCATCTCGAGGAGTCGAGACCGGGTCTCCTAACCCTAGAATTGGCAGTGTTACTTGCCGCTCTCGTAGGGGTCTAGGGATGTGGGTTTGGCTATTCATCGCGACCGTGGAATCCGTGTTTTATACAGGCTCGTATTGAAAACACGGACGTCCTAGTATATCCAATATTTCATATATGTTTCTTCTGCTGCAATGTTCTGTGATGAGATCATATTACTGCCTGAGACGAATGTTTATATTATATACATGAGATATATGTTATATTGCAGATTTCGTTTCAAAAGAGATGCTTGTGAAGCATAATAAAATGGGACTTCATTAATGAGTTTAATGAAATAAAAGAAACCTAAGATGTTGTAGAAACTTGTTTATTAAAAACTGGTAGCTCTAGTTCTTGCTTTGCATCGCGGTGTTCCTTGTAGAACATCCTGCACCTTATTCAATAAGGAAAGGACCGAGATCCCTTCACCGGGAGTGACTCCTTTAGCAATAACTGGCAGATGCTACAAACTCGGTTTGTCTTTTGATTGCTTTTATAGTTCTTGCTTTGCACAGCGGTATATATGATATATCCTGCACCTTATTCGATGAGGAAAGGGCCGACGATCCCTTCACCGGGAGTGACCCCTTTAGCAAAACTAGAAAAGCCTCAAAAGCATTCCATTTAAAATCACTCGATTCTACAACGATATCAAGTTCATTACGCAAAGGTTTTCCTAAAAACCTGTCGTAGCCCTCCGTCATTTCAGATAAGTACTACTTAGTATTCGTGCTGCGGTAGTTTGGCATTCGTCAAGGCGTAGTGTACGGTAGCTAACTAGTGCTTATCTGCTAGCATACGATGCGATTGGATTAGGGTATTCGTACGGCGTTGTTTGGCATTAGCCAAGGGTCGTGCGGGTGGGTTTAATTCAATCGGGAAATGACGGGTTGAACTTGGCTAGCACTTATGATTTGTTGACCTTAGCCAAGGTCATAAGATGCTAGGGGCAAAATATTATTGGGAATTTCAAGTGTTGAAATTTGCAATGAGATTGCATACCTTCTATGAGATAGTTGGATCCCGATACCCGCTGCGAGTAAGAGTTACTCCTGGGAGAGTTTTACACATTACAATTAGCCGATCAAGTAGGTGTCTTGAAAGGTGTTAACAGGGTTACGCCTCTGGGAAAACGAGGTTTACATTAATTAGGTTCGTGCGAAAGCACAGTGACCTCCCTCAAATTACCGACACTGGCCTGGCTGAAAGATTGGCGAACTTGTAGCGTGTAATTAATCCCGGCTAGTCTTTCCTTTTAAGGTTTGAAGGAAGATTTGATTAAGACAGTGGGAGACATCCTGATTAGATATATTAGATAACCAATCTAATCTTGCAAGAGCATACGCTGAGTGTTTTCTTCTCTCTCTCTCCAGGAAGCGACCATATCACGCCTTAATCAAGATAATAATACGGATATATTGACCGATCCCGCTTATTATACTGAGCTGGGGAACGTTGGTCCCGCTCCAACTTATAATTGTTATAAGACAGAGCAGGAAATTGGGGAATACCAGATTTCCCGTGCCGCCCAAACGAAGAAAGTGCATGCTGATGCATCATCTTCGGGTGTGTTAATTACACAGAACTGTTTCTCAGTATCCTTTACGTCCTGGGTATGTGATACCGGATCAGGATCCCGCATATGTAATCTGTTACATGGGCTACAGATAGGTAGAGAACTGAGAACGGGTGATAAGTTTCATGAGACAGAAAACGGTGCAAGTGTTGCAGCCAAGTTTGTTGGTCACTATCACCCTGTATTACCAGAATACATTGATTCTGAATGAATGTTATTAGATACCGAACCTGATATACAAAATCATATCAGTCTCTTTATTAGTAAAGAAAGGATATAATTTTGTATTGTTGGATAATGTTTTGAACATTTCGTATATCAAGAGTTGATCGGTTCAGGCACGTTATCTAAAAGCATTGACGTTCTAAATCAAACTACAGTTCTTAGTATACAGAACACACACAAGAGGAAGAGTTCAGAAATGAATGAATCCTTCTTGAGGCATTGTAGACTAGGTCATATCAATGCGACCCGACTGGCTGAAGTTACATTTAGATGCATATTTAAATTAGTTTGAATTTACATCTTGTGAAACTTGCCGGTCATGTCACAAAGATACGATGACCATAGCTCTATTTATTGGAAACAGAGAAAGAGTTAGTGAACTCTTGGGATTGATACATGCTGATGTATGAAAGTCTCCTGTCTACACATGCCAAGACCGGTTCTTTGTACTTCATTACATTCTCTGATAATCTCTCAAGATTCAGACATATGTTCCTGTTGAAACACAAGTCCGAAACTTTTGAGATATTCACAGAATATAAGTTAGAAGTAGAGAACCAACAACGGGTATAAATATCATGTCCTTTGATGAGATCAAGGAGGAGAATACTTGAGCACGGAATTCCTGGACTATTCTAAACGAGAATGAGATTCTCTCTCAGCATCACTCCTCCGTATACACCACAGTACGTCGGTGTATCTGGACAGAGCAATAGCACCCTATGTGATATGGTGTGCTCTATGATGAGTACTACTGAGTTTCCTATTTCCTTTTGGGAGTTATGTACTTGAGAAGCTGCATACCTATTGAATAGGGTTCAAATCAAATCAGTTGCCTACCACTTCATATGTGATATGGAAAGGGAAGAGCCCATATCTTAAGTAAGTTAAGATTTGGGGTTGTCCGGCCTTTGTCTAAAAGCAAAATCCGAACAAGCTCGAGGCAAGTCAGCTCTGTAAAACTGGAAGTAGTTCCAGCTATACAAACTGCTACAGATGATTTGGTAGACCCGAAGGATTCAATAGTTTCCAATAAACCTCAGCCTCTCCGCCGATCTAGTAGGGTTCCTCACCCACCTGAGAGATACTTCGGTTTCTCTATGACAGTGGGAGCGAGGATTGCATCATGAGATGATGACCCAACTAGTTTCGAGCTGGCCATCAGGAGTGGGACTCTGTAAGAATGGCTGGATGCTTATCGATCTGAGATGGAATCCTTATATACCAACAAAGTATGGACTTTGGTTGCTTTATCTGAAGGGTTAAATCCCCATCAGGAGCAAGTATATCTTGAGAAGATTACTTGGTGTACATGGAAAAGTTGAGACTTTCAAAGCTAGACTTGTTAAAGGTTTGCATCATAGACCAGGTATGGATTATGTTGAAACCTTTTCTAAGGATCTATGCTTAAGTCCATCCAGATCCTACTTGCCACGGCTACATACCATGACTACGATATCTGGTGGTTGGGTGTCATGACTGCTTTTCTAAGTGATGTTTTAGAAGAGAACGTCTATAAGTACACAGCCAGAGGGCTTCGTAGACAGTGGGAGCAGCGGAAACGTGTGCAAGATGTTTTATATGATAAAACAGGCATCGCGGAGTTGGAACATCTGTTTTGATGTAGTAGTCAAAGAGTTCGACTTCATCAAAATGGTATATGAACCTTGTATATACAAAAAGGTAGTAGAGAGTATGGTGGTGATCCTCGTAGAGTACGTGGATGACATACTCTTGATAGGTAAAGAGTTTCCTATGCTACGCTCGGTCAATCTCCGCTTATCACAAGGATTCTCCATATAGGATCAAAAGTGATACCTCCTAAATCCTAGGTTTTGGATCTATGAGATAGATCTAATTGGATGTTAGGATTCTTACTAGTTGTAGTAAGATGGTATCAACTGATCCTGGGGAGAATCACTGGAAAGGTTCCAGGGTGATAAGGACGACTGAATGTCAGTCACAGGCATTGTCTTTACCCAAGTGGAGGGACGGTATGTTGGAAGAGTTCCAAGCTAGATACCGTGACATACTAGACGATTAAAGGCAAGATACATCGTTACCAAAGATGCTACCAAAGAGGCAGTCTGGATATATATAAGTTCATAAGATGAACTTCGTTCCTACCATTGTGTGTCAATGGAGTTGTGGCTTTAGCCAAGGAACTACCGTCCCATCAGAAATCCAGATATAATTTTTAGGCAGTATCACCTGATCATGGA
The DNA here is from genome assembly GCA_030015575.1 of Agapanthus africanus. Taxonomy (NCBI): domain Eukaryota; kingdom Viridiplantae; phylum Streptophyta; class Magnoliopsida; order Asparagales; family Amaryllidaceae; genus Agapanthus; species Agapanthus africanus. The sequence goes on along the minus strand of CM057342.1, from coordinate 726,146,348 downwards.
GATGGTTGATCTCCAGGGAGATCGAGGTTAGGAGAGTAGACATAGAGGACGACAGCGCGGATCCACTCACAAAGGCCTTTTTCCCAGTAGAGACATTTATGGGATGGTTGAGTATGAGATATTTCAACCGCAGCTAATTGTTGGGTATGTGATACCACGACAGATGGCCCTAGTGCAGGTGGGAGATTGTTAGTTATATGTATGCCCTAGAGACCATTACTGTACATACGATGTATATTGTAGTGGATGCTAGGACATATATAGGGAGGACTTTCTTGCTCGACATGATAGTAAGCTATCTGGTTGTTCTTTATCTTAACATGTACTCTGATTGTCTCTATATTACATGTTGATAAAGCCCTTAGGATATGTACTCGACTACTGGGACTATGATGAGATCATACTAGTGGGGCCACGGTAGTCGACGAGTACATCCTATAACTGTTCCTAGTCGAGGGTGTATCGAGACAGGGCATCGATACACCAGAGTAAACTAGCGTATACGCATCTTGACCCATATGATAGGCGATGGATGATCCCATATCCATCGGTGTTTGACATCAAGGATGGTGTACGGGTGCTCAGTGGAGACTGGGTACACTGGACGGACTCGCCGAGAACTCCCAGATGGTATTATACCATACGTCAGATGGCAGTTCTCCGGTGACACTGGTACAGAGTAGTCTGTCGACCCGAGATCGTCATAGAGTCTTGTGTGATTCCCACTGTGCTTTGATTTCCATCATACCACGTCCAAGAGGGCGTGCAAAAAGGTGGCTTTTGGGTACAGTCCCGAATCACATGGAGGCAATGAGCGATAGGAGGGGATTCGTCTCTCCCGGTATAGGGAGTTGATGTTGTGCTGTGTTCGATTGGCTATAACCGGAAATCCCTGGCCAGGGTTGCTGAGATTTACTGGTAAGTGTTATCAGTAGTTTCTCGAACTGTTATAGACCTCAAATCGACACGACTTATCGAGCTACTGGGGTCTGACGTTTACCACCCTTAGGCGAGATATGCAACATATCAGACGACGAGACCGGACTGTACGGGAGTGTTACTGTTTGGATTCACAGGAGAATGTACAGGCTTGCTTGTTGATCTTCTGAGCGCTCAATACCTGGGTAGCTATTACGTTTAGCTGACCGCTTGCAGCTTGTGGGTGTTTGATATGATCATCACCTACTGCCGGCGTATTGACGATTCTTTAGAGTCCTACACAGAGGTTTCTTGGCTCAGGCAAAACGGAGTAGGAGCACATATGTGATATGTGCGGGACCGAGGATAATACGATATGAGATACCGTATTCTATTCTTGCGATATTTGATATCAGCCGGGTCATCGGATCAAGTGTTGATTCGATGAATCGGTACGGATAAATATTAGTCGGTTATATGCGATATAGCCGGATTGTCGGATCAAGTGTTGATTCGATAATTTAATGTATAATAATATATATGATATATTAAATTACATTAACTAATATTTGCTCACTAAAAGATTCTTTTTCTCACTCGGGTAATACATTGATATATATGCGATATATGTTAAATGTATTATTTTATTTTGTTACGATAAATATTATATATGTGATATATAATATTGTAACATGATATGATAAATAATGCAACATGTTTTGTGGAGTTTAAATATGATTAGGGTTTGGATTAGGGTTAAGTCTTCTAGTTGATTCTAGAAGCTTTTCATTTTGTCATGATAAAGATATTTGTGAGTGACTCATTCTTAACTCAACCCAAACCCTAACCCTTGGTTAATTCTCTACAATGGTTAAGTCAACCATGGTTGCATTATTCTTCAAATTAATCCTTTCATTATTCATCACAAAAGAAAATGGATCACTATTCTTCTTCTTCCTTGAGTTCTTCATGCAAAGCTTTCTTGTTTTGATATTTGTGATGAAAATATGTGAGAAAAAGATAAATAAAGAGAGAGAAAATCCTACTTCATCATCCTCATCTTCCCTTGCCCTTTAGATGAGAGTGTCCACTCAATTTTAGTGAGTGTTAGCTTGTGTTAATGAAACTTCAAGGTAGATCATCTTTGTATCGAAGATCGGAAGCAAAGGTTGCACCTTTCTCTTCGTGGAGCCTCTCGAGAGTCCGGAGCATGATAATCGCAGCGAAGGGACCACAACACGGAGCATATGAAGTGAAGGACCGGATCTACAAAGGTTGTAATCCCTCTCACTTAGTGTTAAAGTTGTTAACATGCTTGTTTTCGCCTAATCTCTAGTTTAAAGATCCGTATTCGGGTTGTTCGGCACGGCTAATTTTTAAATCGGGCATGGTTGATGACTCGTAGACCCTTGTGCGCATGCCTAGCAACCCTACATAGCTTTGAAAGTCTCAACTTTTCCATTTACACCAAGAATCTTCTCAAGATCCATTTGCTCCCGATGTGTTTTACCCCTTTAAGTGCAACATACAAAGTCATACTTTGTTGGTGTACATGAATTTCATCTTTGATTACTTAGCATCCAGCCATTTCACAAAGTCTCCACTTGTGATGTCCTGGCTGAACCTTTGTTAGGTCATCATCAACCATGATGCAATTCTCGCTCCCACTGTCACCGAGAAGACCTTAGTATCTCTCAAGTGGATGAGGAACCCTACCAGATTCCCGAAGAGGCTGAGGTTCGTTGGAGACTGTTGAATCCTTTAGTTTCACCAAATCATCAGCTGTTAGTTTGTCTAGCTGAAACTTCTTCCAGTTCTACCTCATGACCACAAATTTATTCATAAGAAATTCCTTTTCTAAAAAGGTGGCATGCTGAGAAACAAAACACCTTTTGCTCCTCAGTGTGGTAGAAGATATTCCCTCGCAAATATTTGGGATATCCTAACAAACTTATACAGAACTGACCTTACCTCGAGCTTGTCCGGATTTTGCTTTTCAACATAGGCCGGACAACCCCATATCTTAACTCATTTAAGACACGGTCTTTTCCTATTCCATATCTCATATAGAGTCGTAGGCACTGATTTGGACGGAACCCCATTCAATAGGTATGCAGCTTCTCAAGTGCATAACACTAAAAGGAAACAGGTAACTCAGCAGTACTTATTATAGAGCGCGCCATATCTCATAGGGTGCGATACCTCCGCCCCGATACCCCGTTGTGCTGTGGTATATTCGAAGGAGTAAGCTGAGAGAGAATCATATTCTCTGTTTTAAAAAATCCAGGAACTCTATGCCTAAGTATTTGCCTCCTCGATCACATCAAAGGACTTTAATACTTCTACCCTTTTTGGTTCTTAACTTCAAGTTTATATTCCTTGAATTTCTCATAAGTTTCAGACTTGTGTTTCAACAGGAACATATGTCCGAATCCTGAAGAAGATCAGTGAATATAATGAAGTACGAAGAACCAACCTTGGCATTTGTAGACATATGACCGTATACATCATCATGCATCCATCCTAAGAGTTCAATAACTCTTTCTCTGTTTCCAGTAAACGGAGTATTGATCATTTTACCTTTGAGACAAGACCGGTAAGTATCATAAGATGAAAATTCGAACAGATTATTATATCCATCCTTATGTAACTTAGCTGGTCGTGTCACATTGATATGACGTAGTCTACAATGCCACAAGAAGGATTCGTTCATTTCTGAACTACTCCTCTTGTATGTGTTCTATATACTTTGAACTGTGATTAAATTTAAAACGTCTATGCTATTATATAATATGCCTGATCCAATCAAATTTTGATTTAGGAAAATGTTCACAACATTATCCTCTAATACAGAATTATATCCTTCTTTAACTTAATAAAGAATCTGATGTAATGTTGTATATCAGGTTCGGTATGTAATAACATTCGTTCAGAATCATTGTATTTACCACTTGGTAATACAAGGTTATATCTGCCAACTGACTTGGCTGCAACAATTGCCTCTACACTAGAGAACAATCACCTATTCTCAGTTCTCTACCTGTCTGTAGCCCATGTAACAGATTACATATATGGGATCCTAATCCGGTATCTCATACCTAGGACGTAGAGGATACTAAGAAACAGTTCTTGGCAATCGAACGCACCCGAAGAATATGCATCAACATGCTCATCCCTCGATTGGGTGGCATGGGAATCCGGATATTCCCTTATTCCCTGCTCGGACTTATAACAATTATAAGATAGTGCGGAACCAACGTTCCCCAGCTCAGTATAATAAGCAGGTTCGGTTAATGCATCCATATTATTATCTTGATTAAGGCGTGACATGGTCGCTACCAGGAGAGAGAGAGAAGAAAACACTTTATGTGCGCTCTTGCAAGATTAGATTGGTTATTTATTTTATCTAATCAGGATGGCTCCCATTGTATTTTATCAAATCTTCCTTCAAACCCTAAAAGGTAAGACTAGCCGGAATTAATTACACCTTACAAGTTCGCCAATCTTTCAGCCAGGCCAGTGTCGGTACTTTGAGGGAGGTTTTCCATGCTTTCGCACGGACCTAATTAAAATAAACCTCGTTTTCTTAGGGGCGTAACCCCATTAACACCTTTCTAGACACCTACTTGATCGGCTAATTGTAATGTGTAAAACTCTCCCAGGAGTAACTTTTACTCGCAGTGGGTATCGGGATACAACTATCTCATAGAAGGTATGCAATCTCATTGCAAATTTCAACACTTGAAATTTCCGATAATACTTTTGCCCCTAACGTCCTATGACCTTGACGCGGGCCAAACAACCCATAGTCCGCTAGTCTAGTTCAACCCATGCATTTCATGATTGAATTAAACCCACCCGCACGACCCTTGATGCATGCCAAACAATGCCGTACGAATACCCTGATCTAATCGTATCGTATGCAGCAGATAAGCACTAGTTAGTTACCGTACACTACGCCTTGATGTAGGCCAAACTACCGTAGCACGAATACTAAGTAGTACTCATCTGAAATGACGGAGGGCTACGCAGATTTTTAAGAAAACCATGAGCGTAATGAACTTGATATCGTTGTAAAATCGAGTGATTTTGAAAAGAAGTGTTTTTGAGGCCTTTACTAGTTTTGCTAAAGAGTTCACTCCCGGTGATCCTCATCGAATGAGGTGCTGGATATTTCACAAATACCACTACGCAAAGCAAAAACTATAGAAGCAATCAAAAGACAAACCGTGTAGCTTATAGCATCTGCTAGTTTCGCTAAAGAGGTCACTCCCGGTGAAGGGATCTCGGCTCTTTCCTTATCGAATAAGGTGCAGGATATTTCATAAATATCACTATGCAAAGCAAGAACTAGAGCTACCAGTTTTTAAAATAAGATTCTGCAATATCTTTAGGTTTCTTTTATTTCATTAATCTCATTAATGAAGTCCCATCAAATTATGCTTTCTAAGCATCACAAAAGAAACGAAAGTATCAATATTTACTATATATCATCATATATATAATATAAGCATTCGTCTCAACATATAAAGTGATCATATCACAGAATATCAGCAGCAGAAGAACATATATGAAATATTGGATATACTAGGAATTCCATGTTTTAAATTAAGCCAGTATAAAACACGGATTCCACAGTCGTGATGAATAGCCAAACCCACATCCCTAGACCCCTACGAGAGCGGCAAGCAACCCTACCAATTCTAGAGTTAGGAGACCCGGTCTCGACTCCTCGAGATGGTCTCCCACTGGACCCTAGAACCCGGTTACTTGCGCTCTCCTCCTTGGGTCTATCCTAATGCGGAAAAGTAAATAATATACATCAATGGTGACATCATCCTCAACCCGGAAGTGCCCCAATAAAAGAATATTACATACAAGCTTTTACATGAATGAAAATGAAAAACTCCCATCTCACATAAAAACCCCCGGTTATTCAAAATACGACGATCCAATATAACATATCACAGCAACACATAACATCACATGTCATCAACGTAAGTAAATATGCGTATCCCAATTGTCATTGACATATAGTAATGAAACCGACGATACACCATATATTACACTTATGGTCACAAAAAAGAAAGTGAAAAACTACAACAGTTGGAATCCGCAACCACCTTAGACATCATAAACCCAATGTATCATATACTTTGGATTTCATGCCTGACCAAATAAATTCCTTAGACATCACATGCCTAATAATTATAAACCCCGCATTTTATTCTCGATATTGAAAACACTTTCCAATAACCTGTTGGGTAATTCAACAAGATTCCCGATAACCTAATCGAATACTCGTCGGAAACTTTAGTAGACGGCCGCACCCCCGATGCCGTCGACGAAGTGCATTGAGGCGGAACACCGCAGCCGTGAGCACCCAAACGGATGCTTTTGGCAACGGGGTTCTCCTACAGTCACTTGGTCGGGGCTATAGGGCGTGGCTATCTAGTAAGGTTACCCGGTGAGCATCCACGTACATTACGTAATTGCGACGGACTTTTGATCCTCATCAAAATTCTGTGGCAACCGATCAAATGAGACCAACTTGCTAGATTTATAAAATTCAAACTAGTTATCTCATAACTAATTATGTGGATTCCAAATATTGTATCACAATCACATATAGGTAGACGATATTAAACTTTTCGATCGAATAAACAAACACCCAAAATTTCCCAAAGAGCTCAACACTTGAGCGGAGTTCAAAAAGTACCCAGAATATGCCACAGCTCCTGTGAACCATCCGTAGAAGGGCCGACCCATGCCTCACTCATGTCGTCGCGGAAATGCCGCAAACCCTATGGTATAACCGTGGTTCCGCGATCCAAAAAGTCGAGTTTGGGTATCGTTCTTCTAGAGGGTCCACATAATCACTTGCATGATTTTCTGAAGATTTTAAACTTGAAAAAAATTCCAACTTTTGGAAAATTTCCAGCAAGGGAAAATATGCGTTATTGATATCCGTTCGAACTTTTTATCACCGTCTAAAATACCCGAAACAAAATTAGAATTACGAATACGAAACACTATAAATTTCCAATAATGTAAGACTACATTACATGCAATCTTAGAAAAAACAAGCAACACCTGAAACACCAAAACCCAGATACTGGAACACGGGAAAAATTTGAAGCCCAAATGCCTTAAGAGAACCGGCCTGCTCGGTTTTTGGCTTGATGTGCTCGGCCAAAATCCGGCCATACTGCCTCGAATTTCTTCTGTGTTCATGTCATATCACATACAACATTGTTCAGTTGCTAAAATAATTTTTAGAGGTCGTTTAAAATTCGACAGAAACTAGGAATGTGTATCAGGTGTTTCGGAGTTGTTTCGGTTTCGTAATCCTACAAATATCGTTTAAATCTCTAGTTTGGCTCTGATACCACTGCAGGGTTCCCTAGGCCTGCAGCAAGGGTTTCGGGTGGCATCGTCCATACCGTTTTCAAATTTTTGCCGCACTAAAGAACCTAAAATCTTAACTAGAGATTTAGACGAACTAGCAATGTAAACAACTTTACATCTAAAGTGAATGAGGAATACAACCTTTGTAGACCGGTCCTTCACTTCAAAAGCTCTATGTAGTAGTCCCTTCGCTCCAAGTAGTAAACACCCGAACTCTAGTAAGGGTTCAAATGAAGAAATGAACAAGCTTGCTCAATGTCTTCGAGGCCGAAGATGATCTACGTCGAGAAAACTCAAGCGCATGCTACCTCTTCACTAATTGTAGATTAGTGAAGCAAACATCCTAAACTAAATGGCTAATATAGTAGAGGATGATGAAGTAGGAATTGGGCTCTTTTTAGATTTCTTTTTCTCACAATATTTTTTCACTTAGAAAAAAGCTAGCAAGTTTTTTCTCAAATGAAGAAGAAGATGAAGATGGAGATGAGAATGAACTCATGAGGTGAGAATAGCAACCATGTGTGAGTTGGTGTCATACACTAACTCATGTAGAGAATAAACCATGGGTTAACAATGATGGTTGGGTTAATAAATATCTTCAAATAAAACAAAATGAATGGACTTGGTCAATGGTTCCACAAGCATCTACAAGCTTCAATCATGTGACAATTTCCAATTAATTTGATTTACTTTAAATAAACAAAACCCTCACATTATTATAAGTATGGTGTTAGTCTCATACACCCATGTAGCATGTTGCATCAAGCATGACACACAATAATGTACATTAATATATATCACATATATACTAAGTGTACACAAGTGAGAAAAAGAAATACTTAAGTGAGCTAATATTAGTTAATGTAATTCAATATATCACATATATAATTATACATTAAATTATTAAATCAACACTTGATTTAATAATCCGGTTATATCACATACAACCGACTAATATCAAATGTAACAACTTATCGAATCAACACTTGAGCCGATAACCCGGCCATATCACATATAACCGTCCGATATCACATATCGTGAGAATAGAATGCGGTATCACATACGTGCATTAATCTCGGTCCCGCACATATCACATATGTGCTCCTACTTCATTTCGCATGAACCAGAAAACCTCTGTGTAGGACTCTAAAGACTCTTCAATACGCCGGCAGTAGGTGATGATCATATCAAACACCCACAAGACGCAAGCGGTCTGCTAAACGTAACGGCCATCCGGGTATTGAGCGATCAGAAGATCAACAAGAAAGCCTGCTCATACTCCTGCGAATCCAATCAGTAACACTACCGTACAGTCCGATCTCTTCGTCAGATATGTCGCATATCGCAGCCTAGGGGTGGTAAAACGTCAGACCCCAGTAGCCTGATAAGTCATGCCGATACAAGGTCCATAACGGTTCGAAAAACTACTGATAACACTTACCAGTAAATCTCAGCAACCCTGGCCAGGGATTTCCTGTTATGGCCAATCGAGCATAGCGCAACATCAACCCCCAATACTGGGAGAGACAAATCCCCTCCTATCGCTCATTGCCTCCATGTGACTCGGGACTATACCCAAAAACCACCTTTTTGCACGATCTCTTGACCGTGGTATGGTGGAAATCAAAGCACAGTAGGAATCACACAAGACTCTATGACGATCTCGGGTCGACAGACTAACCTGTACTAGTGTCGCCAAAGAACTGCTATCTGACGATAGGTATAATACCATCTAGGAGTTCTCGGCGAGTCCGTCTAGTGTACCCAGTCTCCACTGAGCACCAATATACCTTCTCTGATGTCAAACACCAATGGATATGGGATCATCTATCACCCATCATATAGGTCAAGAAGCGTATACTCTAGTCTACTCTGGAGTATCGATACCTTGTCTCGATACTCCCACGATTAGGAACATTTGAAGGATGTACTTGCCGACTACCTCTGCCACACTAATATGATCCGCATCATAATCCTGGTAGTTAAGTACTCATACTAAGGGCTTTATCAACATATAATAGAGAGACAATAAGTATACATGTTAAGATAAAGAGCAACCAGATAGCATACTATCATGTCAAGGAAGAAAGTTCTCCCTATATATGTCCAAGCATCCACTACAATATACATCACATGTACAGTAATGGCCTCTAGGACATACATATAACTAACAGTTGATGTTGTCGTAAAATTTCCAGGACAATTCGTAGGTGTTCGGCGGTTCTTTTCGACTCTCAGAATACACCAGGATTTCGTCGATGAAGATGACAACAAACTGTCTAGGTACTCTCGGAAAACTTGATTCATTAGGTTTATGAATATAGCTGGTGTGTTGGTCACTCCAAATGGCATCACAAGAAATTTATAATGTCCATAGAGAGTTCTGAATGCCATTTTATGGATATCAGATTCTTTGACCTTCACCTGATGATAACCCGAACGAAGATCTAACTTGGAGAAAACGCAAGACCCACTTAGCTGATCGAACAGGTCGTCGATGTGTGGCAGTGGATACTTGTTCTTTATACTTATTTCATTCAGAGCTTTATAATCAATGCACATTGGATATGAACCTTCCCATCTTCTTCATAAGTAGAAATGGTGATCCCCAACTTGAAGTGCTAGGACTATCCATCCTTTCGTCAATAATTCGTCCAACTGAGTACGGACTTTCTTCAAACCTTCATGGCTTAACCGATACGGTGCTTTGATCACCGATTGTGCTTTTGGTACTAAATCAATGCTGAATTCAAGAGCTCGATCGGGAGGCAAACCTGATATGTCTTCAGGAAATACATCGTCAAACTCTTGAACTATTTCTGGCTTCGATCCTTCCTCCGCTTGAAGTGCTGCAATCATTGCCTTCTTCGGTTTTTCCTTGTATGTGCTTGGCTCCAGGGTACGGTCTCCACTTTTGAAATAAAAGACCGGATGGTCTGAAATCTCGAACACTACCCTCCTTTGACGACAGTCGATGGTAACGTAAAAATTTCCGAGCCACTCCATACTCAAAACGATATCAAAATTCGGTATGTCCAGCACCTTGAAGTCAGCATAGAATTCTCTGCTGCAGAAGACCACTGGACATAGGTCGTATCCCATTATTGCCTTTAGAACGTCGTCCTCTAAACTGACATTCTAGCTGGATACGAGAGGTTTGACTGGAATCGCATGAGTTCGGACGAACCGTTGCGACATAAAGCAATGAGATGCTCCAGTATCGAAGAGTGCTAGTGCAGGAAGTGAGGCTACTAAGATTGTACCTAATTATGTGGGATAGGTTTTAGGTATAAGAAAAAGATATATAGGTATGTATACAGACTGAAAAAAAGTTTGAAAGGTAATTATTACCGGTGATGATTTGGCCGGTGGCTTCAGCTTCTTCCACAGTCATTGTGAAAGCCTGTCGCCTCGGCACATTCCTCCTTGCTGGAGGAGCATTCCTTTGTCCATTCCGTTGTCCTTGAGGTACGTTCCTTTGAGCTTGATGGAACTGACGAGGAGGAGGTGCAGTCGGTCCATGAGGTGGTGGAGCAGGGAGAGCTAGTCGTGGAACAGGTGGCTGGATGGCTGGGCACTGCTGGTAAGTAATTGCTGGTCTGGATGCAGCATTTGGGTTATGTCTACGAGGACAAGACCCAATGTCATGAGTGGCTGAGCCGCAGACTAAGCAAAGGCGATTTGCACGCCGGCCGTCTTTCGCCAAATGTCCATCTCTCCTGCAGTAGATACAAAAGGCTGGGTTGAGCTAGTAGTTTGGTACTCTCTGTCTCCTGGGCACAAAAGATGGCCTTGAAGAGGCTCCTCCTACCATCTGAGTGGCAGGGTGCTTCATCCCGGTAGAGTGGGGTCTGCCCTTCATCTTCACCACTGCCTCATATCAACGGGCAGCTTTCAGAGCCAAGTCGTGGGTTGGAAAATCCCCTGTAGCTAAGGCAGCTTGGATTTCCAGATCTAACCCTTGCTGAAATCTTTTAGACCTGATCTCAGCAGTTGGTATCAAGTGTGCCACGAGACTGTTAAGGTCTTGTGATAGCTGTGTAGTATGTGATATTTGAAAATCGAATATTGAGACATATCTTACCTACTGAGCATGGTAAACTCAGCATCATATTCATCCACGGATTTGGTCCACATCGAACCCTGTTGTAAATGGATAAATTGCTACTTCATGTCAAATCGGGCAGTCTCTGGGAAGTATTTTGCGTCAAACATGTCGCGAAAAGTCCTCCATTCAATAGGCTGGTCAAGACGGCTTTCTTCCGCCTTTCACCAAACTCGGGCATTGTCAGTGAGTTGCAGCTTCGCAACTCGAACCCAAGCAATCTCTGGCACTTGTGCTGCGGCCAGATCATTCTCAATACTTTGAGCCCATTCTTCAGCTTCCAGAAGGCTCTCTTTTCCTGAAAATTGTTTTGGGTGCAATGCCCGGAATTGCTTCACTCTAGATGCTTCCGCTTCTGGACGGTTCATCAAGATAGCAGTCTGCTGCTGCTGTCTTTCCAGGAGGTTTCGGATTGCCTCAAGCAATACCGTCTGCTCATTGATCGGAGCAGCGACGGTAGGCGTAAGCAGTAAAGGTGGTGGTGTGTTATTGAAGTTGGTACTGGTGTTGTTTGGAGAATCCATAACCTTGAAAGAAAAATGGGGTTATGATAGATTCAAAGTATATGAAATTGTAAGATTCAAAGAAATATGAAATATAAAGAATGTTTTTAGTTGCTGATTCTTGTGTTATATTGCTTAGGACTTCATGCAGAATTGACCCGTGTGTCCATGCAGAACTGACCTGCATGGGCCACCAACAAAACCCGTCACGCCCCGCTTTCCGGTGTATGGGTAAGGAGACGCGACGGGTCACGCGACAAATTTACTCCGAAGTAAACACGCTAAGCGTATTTAAGCAATATAAAGTAAAAATGTACACAAGAGATATCAATGTAAAATGAACAACAACTTTATTTATTAAACATTCTTTTACAGGTACAACTGGAAATATAAATACATGAATAGAAAGCAATACCTAAACAATGACATAACTGAAATGAAAATTATATACAAGTGCCTATAGCTCTAGGTCAATAGCAAACTGCTCCAAGTCCTCGGTACTGGGCTTGATTTCTAGTGAGTCCAATCCACCTGACAACATTCTAAAAAAAGAAAAAAAAGGAATGTCGTCAACAAACAATCGGTCGGTAAGTCCCAAAGATGGGTAGAGATAGAATAGACAGAAGAAGAGTATAACTAGTAATGTTTGATTATAATTTTAATGCAGTTGTTTGTAGCTTGGTACAGAATATGCCAGTGTATACGAGAGGAGTCCCACTATCCGAAGATTAAGGTATACGGAGCATAAGGAACCGTTTAGCCATGGTACAACGGCAATGGATATTCAGATTAGGTGTATTAAAGTGACAGTCTCGTGCCACTTCTAACACATTCCGTACCAATCTACCCTTTTAAAACCCCGTAATGTCTTTTGTATTGATTGTATTGTTATATAGATGGATGACTTACCGAAACCATAATATCAATAAACGGAATGGATATAAATGGATAGTTATGTAAACAGAGTATATCCATAGTTCGGTTCGGTCAATATAGATTGATATAGATTGAATTCTGGTATTCATGGATTCATGTTGTATTGCAGTTTATACTTGAATCATATTCAAGTCAGATTGATTAGATTGAGTCTCTGTCCGAGTCAGACACTTTGAAAAGAAATTGAAGTCCTGAATTAGTTTTGATATTATCGGTAACTGCTGCACATGGACGGCAGGATTTGTATCTTTTTCCAAGATAATTACCGTGTTGATAATACCGTTGTTAGATTGTCTACCTTAGATAAGTAAGCACCTACATTCTCCGGCTCCCTGAGGTTCAAGAGAACTGATCCCTCTTAAACTTATATTTACTAGGGTCCTTATTGTAATTTAATATAACTTGAGGGGGTTTTATGTAAAAATAGTTTGATATAATTTCAAAATACACCTCAAGTATTTAATTATCGTCTTTTGGGTTTTCATAGATGTATATTTTATAAAAGTGAAATTTTCTAGTGAGTAGAACCTAGTTTTCATTGTATATGGTACTTTAATGAAATATTGGAATTTGTATTGAATTGTAATGGTAGTTTTCATGAAATTATGATTTCTTTGATTTAGAAAACATGGAATATTTGTATAATATATTTAAAATAGATATTTTGATAATATTCATATATATATATATATATATATATATATATATTTAATAAAATAAATTTTATTTATTTTGTAGAAATCTCATTTTCTTAAAAATTGCATCAAAAATTCCATCGAGATCGAATGCTCATTGCGGAGGTCTGCATCTCGCTCTAATAGGCCCGAGGACGTGCGATAACCCGCACCATCCCTATCTGGGTTCCCCAAAATGGGTTGTAGAGGCACAATTGCAAGGAATTAGATAACACGCTTTTTAAAGAAAACGGTTTTGTAAGTTTAGGGTATTTAAATGTAATGTCGTATTTTGTCCCAAAGAATGTTTTACAAACCATTGTGATATGTCAAGGATGAGTGTTGTGATGAGATAGGTTCTTATCTCGTGAGTTTTCTAAAGGTAATACAAGAATATGTTGAATTATATCGAAAGTAAAGTATACGGTATTTTAACGTAAAAATGCGATAAAAGTTGCATAATATATTATTTTGAGATGAAACTTGTTCTAATGTGTTTGTTTATGATTTCTAAACAATATATTAAAAATTGGTAGGTTTGTTATTAAGAAAAATTAGATTTTTAAAGAAAAGAGAATCGGAAGTCGAAATAACTCCGCTTCCGATAAGTTTTGAAAAGTGAAAGTGTTAGACTAGAGATTGAGAAGTGAAGAGAGGACTTACAAGCTATTAAGAAAAAGGGGTGAAGGAGGAAGCCCTCGGAACCGTCGGGGCGTTGTTTCGTCGCTGGAACCTACTTGAAACTTCGCCCTTTCCTAACTACACTTGGACAACTTGGGACTTAGAAATTTTTGAGAGTTTTTGTAATGAAATTCTGAATGAGGAGGGGTGAATTGCGGTGTGGTATTTATAGGAAAAATTAGGATATTGAGGGTTAAAGAATACATTAAAAATATGCATTAAAATTAGAATTAAAGAGTGAAATTACACTTTCTGGATAATTGCAGAGTAAACAAACAACATGGGGGTAGTGGGGTAGGCGAAGAGGTGCAGAGTTAAAAAATTGGGGACCATCCTCTACGGGGGGCCCGGCGGTGCCGGTTGCATCAAGGATCTCGCCGGTCCATTACCGGTGAGTGATGGTGAGATTTTCTCCACGTGTCCCTGTCGCTTGGTATAACCCAGTGCACGTGTTTGTTTTCTGTGTGACTCTTTATTTTACGTGTAGTGCACGTGTAAACTTTTGGGCTTCTAAAAGATTAAAAGAAAAATCAACAAAAAAGATAATGTGGTTGGGGAGATTCGATCATAGGGACTATGTCACAGCAGTGCAAGGCTTTACCAATGAGCTACAAGTGATTTCTTTCTGTTCAAAAGCAAGTCAAATACTTATAGCATACACAGGATTGCAAATACTCCATTTGTACATTAATTTTTATATGAATTTTCTGTACATTAAAATTGGAGTTGTTACAATATATAACCATTCGTCTCAGGCATGATATAAGTAACATCACAGAAAAGCGATAAGCAAAATGGAATAGCGGATAATCTAGGAGCCCCAGGTTTCATTTGAGCCGAAAATGAAACTCGACGTTCCCCGATCATGTGGATAGCCTGTGCAATATAAAACTAAGACCCCTATGAGCGCGGCAAGTTACCCGGCAATCCTGAAAGTGAGGCAACCCCAATCAACGAAGTGAATGGGCCACCCAGCACTTCACGGAATCCGGTAACTTATGCATCCCTCCGTGGGTCATCCTATACCACCTATGAGTGCGGCAAATAGCCCGCCAATTCTAGAGTAAGGCCCCTCGGTCTCAACGCCATGAGAGGAAGGCCCATTTCCCTCTAGAACCCGGCTGCTCGAGCACTCCGCTGCGGGGTAATCCTAGTACAGAAAAGAAAAATATATACAATGGTGACATCGACCTCAACCCGGCCGTGCCCCAATAAAAGAATATACAAACTGACAGAAATGGTAGTCCACATGTCGGACGTTCGCTCCGCAATAATAAATATACAAATGAATTCAAAACTGTATAACAAACATTGCACTAAAGGCTATCCATCACGACAATCTATCCAAAATATCACAGAGATAAATATCGCAACAACCATATACGTGTAACCCCTTCTAATCGACGTATAGCAATTAGAAGACGTTCACAACACATATACGCATCACATAACCAAGTAATGAAGGCTACGACAAAAGAATTCCGCGCACAAATAGCAAACAAAAACAAGTTTTCCCAAACCCAGAAAAACAGTTCACTAAGTCCCAAAATTTCATCGTTTAAAACCAATCCGGGAGTCGAAACGAACTCGAAACTCGGCCAAACCTTCACGATAGCAAAGTACCTAAAATTAACTGTCGCCTAGAAGGGCTAAGGGGTACCCACACCTGGGGGCCACCACAAGGTGGCCCACAAGGGAGGGCAGATCCGAGACTACCCTTTTAGGGAAGTCTCGGGTCCCCACCCCCAAGGCCGGTAGTCGAGTCCCTACCCCCAAGCCACCTTGTGGTGGTTTTGGGGGGGGGGCAACCTTCATCCTCCCAGGGTACCCACGCAACATCTCGCGGCTTCTCGGTCCAAACCGTAAGCCCGCAGGGAGTGCAAACATCTCAAAACTTGAATTTTTGAGACTGTTTTCGTCGGCAGTTTTTGCATGACGAAACGACGGAATTAAAGCATCATAACAAGCTAGTTAAGACTTATGGAGTGGCTCTGATATTTTGTTGGTTAGTTGTGCTCACTCTACAATAGAAGTAGAGAGGCGGAATGCACAAAATCAAATTTTGAGCAAGCACAACCAATAAAAACGCAAGGGATTAAACCATAACCCTAAACTAGCAACTATTAAGAGTTTATCTACTATGATAAAAGTTTTATACCGAAACGATTCGGGTCCTTCGGGTCTTCAAAACTCCTTCCTCTTGTGCTCCTGAAGATCCTTGATCAACCTTGCTAGGGCCTTCTTGATCTAAGATGATCCACCTGAGAGTTTGTAGCCCAAGCTTGCACCTCAAAAAGAAGCAACTAAACAAACTAGTTTACTAATCTAGTTTGCTTAGGTGATGTAAAGATGTTTGATAGTGTTTTTCTATCTCTAAATCTCTATGTTTTTCAACTCATGAGAAGGTTAGGGTTTTAGGAAGAAGATGAACTCAAGAGAGGAGAGAGAATGACAAACTTAGAATGAGTGAAGAAAATGGCTAAGGAAAAAATATCAAGCATATCATTTTTCAATAAAGAATATCAGCCATACTTGAATAGTTTTCCCAAATGAATAAATAAAACCAATAGCCATGTTTGAAACCACCTCACCTCTCCACCTCATTTTCTATTTCTAATAAATAGAGAAATACATAATGAGGTGCCATCTTCTAGAAGGTATTTTGTATAAATACAAAATACTTTCTATCGTATATACATACCCGTATTCGTACCAAAATATGAATACCCTAGAGATAGAATAATACTACTAATATAATACTAGTATTAAATCAATATCTGATTTAACAAACCGGCTTAATCCTAAGCCCGCTAGTATTATAATCCGTCCGATTAAATTTCGCGCAACTAATACACATAATTAATCAGAACCCTGCACGTATAAACATACGGCCTCTACATCGTTTCTCCTGAACCGGGAAAACCCTCTTTGTGGGACTCTAAAGACTCGACAGTACACTGGCAGCGGGTTTAACCAAAACCACGTCTGTGGCAATAGCTGTACGTAACGACTACCCATATACCTGTCGAAAAGAAGGCCGACGAGCAAACTCATTAGAACCCTTACTTAGGCTATCTGTGACAATCTCCGTACAGTCCGGTCTTTTCGTCTAAGAGTATTACATACCGGGTCTAAGTGGGGTGGTAAACGTCAGCCCCTTACCGACTCGATAAGTCGTGTCGATGTGGTTCAGGATCGATCCGAGAAACTATTGATGTAACCATCAGTAAATCTCAACTGTCTTGGCCACGGTCTTATCGCTCACTGCCTTCATGTGGCTCAGGACTGTACCCAACTTGTTTGCACGACTCAGTAGAGCCGTGATAGGGTAGTGATCTAAGTACAATAGAAACTCACACGAGACAAATGACGATCTCAGGTCTAAAGACTAAGCTGTACTCATGTCACCTGAGAACCGCTATCTGATGATAGGTATAATACCATTTAGAGGTTCTCGACGAGTCCGTCCAGTGTACCCACCCTCAGTGAGCACTTGTATATAATCTTAGGTGATCACACCAATGGCTGCGGGACTAACCACCGCCCCTCGTCGGGGTCTAGAAACGTATACACAAGTCTACTCTGGAATATTGATGCCCGGTCTCGATACTCCTACGACTTTAGACATTTAAGAATGTGCTTATGGACTACCCAGCCCCCACAAATATGATCGCCATCATAACAATGGTAGCCAAGCAAACTCCTACGGGCTTTATCAACATGTATCGGCCATATGTGATATCGAGTATAACATATGCAAATGTTAAGATAAAGACAAACTAAAATAATATAGTAACGAGTCTTTATCAATGTGTGTAAACAATATAAAGCAGTAAGAAAAACAAATACACATGTTCAGATAAATACAACTCAAATAATATACTATACAACTGAGCAAAATTGTCATGCGCATACATATCCTTAACATCCTAAACAATACAGGCCTTTAGAGCATACATATCCAACACTTTTACCTATCCACTCTTCCTCCCCCTCAACATCATTAAAACCCTTATTCACACAATAATTAGTATGCCCATCGACATAGAATCCCCTTTAAAATTGCCTTCAAATTTTTGTCCGTGTGTTCCCAATTCTCATCTTGCTTCCCAATTCTCATCTTGCTTCCTCCTCAGCTCCCCATACCGGCCATCAAAGGATGTTGGATCATTCGCCATCCTTCTTCCCAAATTAAGGTCGCTGGACTAATTACCATCTTAGAAGCCCGATCCACCTATGCATAATCTTTATCTCTTCTAGAACCCACCACTGACGGCTCACTTGGCCCAACGGACCTCTCTCCCTTTTTTGCAAATGCCCCACATCCTCCACTACCGGCGACTTCGCCCCAATCAGCGCTTGCGGTCGTGGCCGCCCCTGATACGTTGGATCTTGCGAGGAAATCCCATGCCATGCATACGAGGATCTCGCCGCTCCTCATGTACTGTAGCTCGAGAGTGATCACTCCCCCTCGAGGCCTCGCCCACCTCAACCCATGTCTGATTCAGCTACCCAAACCATTCTTAGTTTACGTTTTATTTCTTTTGGTTCTCGCAATATTACTTACCAACTGCAAACGAGCCAAACCCACAATCAAAGTCGAGCCAAGCGCATGTTCAAACCCACAATCAAAGTCGAGCCAAGCGCATGTTCGCTTATGGACTCGGCTCGTTTATAGTCAAACCGTCAACAAGCCAAACTCGATGAGTTCGATAAACCCGTCTCCAAACAAGCCCGGGTCAAACTCTATCTGAGCTGAGGCAGATTTTGATGCAGACTCATTTATTTATGTGAGAAAAAACAAAACACTTCCATGGGACATCATAAGCAATCTTTATTCAAACCATTTTCCACAACTAAAGCTCCATGTAGCTACGAAAAGGAACAAGGAAAGTTATTACAACAAAGAGATGCTATTACATGAAAGAAAAGATATCCCCAGTGACTGAGAGGTTCATCAAGTCATCACAGAGGGAGCCAGTTTCTAAACCTTGTGTTCTGATGAACACGGACTCTTCAAACTTGCTGCTACTGTTATAACTAAATATCAGCTTCCCATCTAATTCCTTGCGAGATCTCTCGAGACCTCGCAAACTTCAGTCTTTGCAAACCTTCCTCGGACTCGGGGCTGGCTATCCGCCAAAGCCTTTCTGCACGCGTACTGTGGATCCACAACGCATAAAGATTCCTAAATAAGCTTCTAATGCTAAAAGAGAGTGAATAAAGTTGTTGGTTTCCAGCATGCAATATACCTTGATTTTTCTCCCGAAGTTGCGTTTGTTCTTCTTCTTTCGGTACCTGGAAAGTTTCTGCATACGTTCCTTGGTCTTCATCTCGCTGATGGTTAGTTGCCTCTCAAAGGAAGCACGGACGCTGCTTGTGTTTTCGAGGCTTGCATTGGTGCTTCCAAGAGCCTATTTAGAGAACTCAAATCAGTGATTTCAATAAATAAATATATACTAGGAAACAATTAACTAGACACTATTAAATAGTAGAGACTTGATGTAGGGTTAACAATTTAAGCAAAAAATTCAATGGGGCAGTCTAGTTGATCAATAAAATCAAGAATAATTTTAAATAAATAAAAATAATATTAAACTATAACAAGAAAAAAATCGAAAACTGGGACAATGGAACCACCAGCGAAGATATGCAGGTTTACTCTAAATGGTAATTCTTCTCTTTAGACCGCTCACCAAACAATTCAACATATTATACATCCACTAATCCCATCTAATAAATTTGCTTCTTTTTTTCTCTAGTTCTCAATAATAGTATTTGTCTGACAGCAGAGTAATGCTAAATCACAAATTACCCAAAAAAAATTACCCTTAACCATCGCTGTTTTTTCAGTTAACTACCTAAAATTTCAGTTGCAAGTAAAATTTCTCACTAAAATAACCTTAATTGTAGCCTTCAAGGGAGCTCACCACAATAGAAAAAACTTCAAGCGCTTATAGCTAAAGGTAGTTTAACGTTGCCGTTGTTCTGCACAATAGAAAATAATGAAAATTAAATAGGAAGAAAAATGCTCACCTGAATGTCTCCTTCACTATATGCCCTCCTCAACCGAAATGCCGTCTCAAAATCCATGCCCTGAAAATCTAAAAAATTCGGCCTCACACTGCAGTTACCAATCCATTCCATCGAGTTGAGACACCCTGAACTAACACTTTTTTCAAGCTGCTGCCCTTCTGCACTCAATGTAACATTCTCCAGACTCAGATTTTCCTCTGTTTCAATCACAGGAATTTTAACATCTTGTGTCTCAGGAAATGATTCGGTAATTGCGTACTTGGCCAAAAGTTCTTTCTTGCACTCATATAAGACATCGTTCAATTGTTCGTTTTGGATCGATTCTATATCTGCAGCTTTGAACGTTTCAATTGTTTCAGTCATAGCATCTTGTCCGTTAGAAAAAATGGTCATGGCAGCGCTTAGAGGATCTAATGTCAGTACGGGTTCTTCTACGATCGGCTCTGGAGCTTTGAATAGATCTCCTTCGGCTCCAAGATCGTACTCCAAAATAGTTGATGTTTGCATCAAGTTTCCCTACAGAGGTAACAATTTCAAAAGCTTTAACAAAGCCTTAAATGAATTCATTAAGTTTTAAAGTATAGCTAATGATGCTTTAATTATGTGTGCAGAGGTAGAAGAAAGACACTTTGATTTGAGTTGGAAATTATTAACATCTTAATTCACATTACATTTATGAGATGCACGAGTGAAATAATAGTGAAACAATGTTGTAAAAAATGCATTCGTTCCCTATTCGGTTGGTCAGTGAAATAATAGTGAAACGAAGTTATAAAAAATGCATTCGTAAATTATTTGTTGTTATGTGAAAGTGGACAATTACCGACGCTCAAACATACTAAGCCTTTTGCAAACTCTTAATATAAGAATGACATAATCCATGTTTTGTTGTTCAGATAATTTCCATGGTCTAAAACATAGGTTCAGATAATCTCCATATCCTTTACTACCGCATTAGATGTTCGCAAAATTAACGGTTTTTGCATAATGAAGAATTTTGCCTCTTTAGATCTTGGAGGGAAATGAATCTTGAGGCTTTCTTTTCACTAATTTATAAGTCAATTCTCCACAACAGTTATCTTCATTTCTATGGCCTAAAATCTAGAAACATAAAAACTCAAGTATAAACTTTCATGAATCTAACAATGTAATTGTTCAATATCATATTTACGTTAATTTTGCAACCTTACGATGCAAGGGAAAAGAGTACGGCACTGCATGATCTTTAGGGTATCCGTGTTTTAAGACATGAAGATCAACATGCAGGGTATTGATCATCCAAGTTATGGGTTGGGAGTTTCTTTTTTACTTGGTGCACGAATTGGATTAAAAGAAGCTCGGGCTTAAAGAATTATTTTCTCTCTCTCACACACACACACAAAAGAAGCCAATTACAAGAAATGACTTCAATTCTAGACTGCTGCAACCTTTTAAGTTATATATGGATTATAGAACAAAATTTACCAAGAGTTAAACTTTATTGGGATCTAGACAATCTTAGCTAGCCACAACAAAATATCAGTTTCGAGTTAATACAATTTCAGAGAAATGACAATTATATCATTCTTTCGGATTATGTATATTATAGGTATTACATGATAAAATTTAAAAAGTGGATGAGGAGAAGTAGGATTGACTAAGCAACTAAAATTTGGAAAGTTCACTGCTTTTATGCAATACAACTAACAAACTCTAATTCAAGAAAAGATCATGCAATAAAACTGATATGCATGTGAGATAAATAATTTTTCCAAACAGTTTTAGACGAGTGATAGTTTAATTATAACAGAAGTTTACAAGGATAGTACTGCATGTCCCCCATCACATCAGTTAGCTACAATAAAAATCCTGTTTGAAGATCCAATGCAAGGTACAATAAACTAATTTGATTCCTTGTTCTTTACATTCATCTAGCAAGACATTAAAAGTCACTACAGAACTAAATGACTGTAGTAAACATGTGATATTCTGTATTTGAATTGAATAACGCAAAAGAAAGCCGGAAATTCAATCCTCTTAGACCACCGAAAACAATGTTAAGAAACATGTTCTACTAATTAGACCCCGGTACAAAACTATCGCTATTTAAATAAATTGCCTGGTACCAGCTAAACATCTGAATTAGCCACAACAATAAACAATTATAATTTTAGATAATATATAAGATTCCACGCAAATATAGAGAAGGCGGATTCCAAATATTACACAGCTTCTTATTATATATTTAAATTAAAGACAACAAATCACAAATAATTTCCAACATGAAAAAATTGATAGAGAATAGAGGGCTAGACTTAAACAAAAGGCAAATTTAGATTAATCTTCACATATCGTTTATTTTTCCTGAAATTTTAAATAAAGAAAAAAAGGAAATTGCCTACAATACAAATAAAACAATATAACAGTTACCGTCCCCAAGGCAGGCGTGAAAGTCGCTGCCCTAAAGAACATATCGCCAACCTCGTGCGGTCAGCCAAGGAAGATGTGTCCATTGGAGGTACAAACCATTTGTGTATTGGTATCTCTTTACGTGCACAGCACGACCACCAAGGGTAGGGAAGATGAGCTGCTATCTAAACATACCCAGAAACGAAGAAAAGATAACTTTTGTTGAGTGAAAATAAATTGGAAGAAAAGTGCTTTCTTTTCCATTTTCATTTTTTTTTCTTTGGTAATAATCATCAATATAGAGCAACATAACCACCAGTCTCCTATCAAACAAAGTTTAAAAGGCTAAATAACTAAGAAAATAGACATATAATTTTAAAATTGAGTTATCTTAGATAAAAACCAACAATATCGACTACCTAAGTTCCTAGATGTAACAGCAACAGAACTTACAAATTAAAAACAAAAATTTATTTTATTAAAAGTAGAACATTGACCGAAGTTCAAATCCCACATGTCCGTTATTATTCGCTCACCTGATAGAGCATTCTAAATTCTAAAATATTATATAGCCAAGGTTTTACCGTGAACATTCAATCATGCCCTAAGGCATACCTAATCCAATCAACACATTATTCAGTAATGATGAACTGTAATTTTAACTATACAATTAAACTGCTTTCTTGAAGTTATATAGTAAAGATAAAAAAAAGGGGGAAAAGACAGTCCTCATAATAAATTACCGTCGACAATTTCATTACTCGATTGCCAAGGGGATTGAAAAACCAGATTCAAGAAGTTGGTGGAGATCGTTGTCCAAATAATAGTGGTCACTGCAATTTTTTTTAAAATGAAATAAACCTTTTTTTTTTGAGAGGTGGGGGGTGGGGATCTATCTTTTAGTGAAACTTTCTCAGTTCTCCAAATCTGTCTTTCTCCACTAAAAATGAGGTCAGCTATAGAGCAAGGAATTACCGTCGACAATTTCATTACTCGATTGCCAAGGGGATTGAAAAACCAGATTCAAGAAGTTGGTGGAGATCGTTGTCCAAATAATAGTGGTCACTGCAAATTTTTTTAAAATAAAATAAAATGAAATAAACCTTTTTTTTTGGAGGGGGGGTGGGGGGGATCTATCTTTTAGTGAAACTTTCTCAGTTCTCCAAATCTGTCTTTCTCCACTAAAAATGAGGTCAGCTATAGAGCAAGGATCCACTGAAGGTTCGACAAAATTTGAAGTTTCACAATCAACCAACTCTCTCTTAATTCAAGGAAATTCTTGGCTGAGAAAATTATGGACATGAAAAGGGTCTTCTTAAAGTCCTTAAAATCCAATTTGTGTCCTCCAATTTTCCACTAGACTACAAAAAGCCTCCAAATTTCTGCTAAACAAAACAAAATAGTCTATTTGAAGGAGAAATATATATAATATAATTTCCATAAGAAATTGCATTCAACTCAGAGGCAGTGATAAAGCCAAAAGCCAAACATAAAGCTTTTCCAATTAGTCTATTCTCACATCTCAAAAGCACAAGAATAAAAAAATGAAGATGCTAATTTGAGGCAATTATTTTTTATATCAGCTGTAATTGTCATTAATTTCATCCCTATGTAATTAAAGAAATTAATTACTCACTGGCAGGCACAACTCAATTTTTTTTTAAAAAATTACCAAATTACCTACAGATATTTTGGAAAAGGCAACAACTTTCTAGGAACATTAAAAAAAGGGTTCAACTAAGCTGCTGCATTGAGGGCTCCATGGGTTATTTCACCCAAAAATGATACTCCTTCAACACTCCAATTTACCAAATTACCCACAAAAATCTCAACTTTAAACTGAACATAGCAAGAACAAGAGAACCCATATGGGAATTTCCTCAAACAAATTATGAGCAGAAAAAGAAATCATAAATCGAAAGAAATCATACCATTTGAGGAGCATCAAAGGGGAACTCGGTGTGAAATCGGCAGAGCAGCTCCTCATCAAGATGAGGGAAGCTCTGAAGCAGAGGGAACATGAGCCCAGGCTCAGCAAACATCTCTTTCTCTCTCTAAAAAGATTCAATCCTTAACTCTCTAGAACTAAAATTATAGCTTTTTGCTGCTATGACTTTGAGAATGGGGAGAGAGGTGATAAAATAGAAAGGGGATATGAGAGCAGCTGAATATTTATAGAGAGAGAGTGAGTGAATGAGAATGAAGAGAGAGAAAGTGAGAGCAAATCTTGAACGCTGCTTTCTTTTTCAATGGCCTGAGAATTTGTTTTTTGTATAAAGTAATTTCTGTTTTGTTTTTTTATTCATTATTTTTATTTTTTTGTATTATGGGGGTGATGTGATCAGATGTGGGTCCAATGCATGAGAAGAGCATGTGGTTCTGAACTGGCAGTTTGACACGTGTACATAAGTATTATTACATATATACCCCTATGAATAAGATTGTTCTGAGCAAGTGCAACTTGTAATTTAAAAAAATTGCAATAACTAATAGTACGAGAGAACAAATGCGGCAAAAACATGTCTTTCTTAAAAAAAAATTTATGCGACATACAAAGAGATAGACCAGTCATTTCGAAACCATTTTTTGTTCCGTTCCGGAGTTCAGGTATCAAAGAAAAGATCAAAGCCTTATTTGTTATTGTATTCTAAATATTAAATTGTTAACTAATTTTTGTAACAAAGTACCCTAATTATGCCAACCAAAAAGTGTACATCATTTTACTTATAAAGTTGGAAGAAACAAACTTGCATGTTGTTTTATGGGACGGACTCTATAAAGAGTTCTGCTCTCATGTTTAGGGAAAAAAAAACTTTCAATGTTTTTTTCTAGTTAATCTAACTTTTGTATGATTTTTATTTCTGCCAAAAAGAACTTGCCAACCCTAGTTAATCCTCCTTTACCCTATGATTTTTCATTAGTAATCAATGGTTGTTATTAAGGTTCTTTGATGGTAAGATGATTTCCTAAGACACGGTGAAAAAGCTATAATAAATAACTAGATTCTTATCATGCTAAGGTTTCCGATTCCTGTATTTCAGCTTTTTCGAAGGAAAAAATGTTGAAAATTAGATTCTTTTCTATAGCAGTCAAAAATCGCCCTCCTTCTTTTGGAATCAACTTTATTCCTTACAGTTTTGAATCAGTATATCGGTATAATACATGTTGTTTAAGCACAAACCACACACTTAACAAAATTATCAAAAAAAATATAGAAAAAAAAATTGGTTATAAAATACACACTGCATGAAATGATTTTGAGAATGCCATATATATATATGAGGTTAATGGAGGAAATGTGTCATGGAAGGGAATTTCCTTTTATAGCGTCGGAAAAATACATACTCCGTGATTTTTTTCGGCGATTGGCATACATCACTTCCATCTTTATCATCTAAGATGTGAATACACCAAATTTCATGTGATTATACCATTTTTTTCACCGTTGATTTAGTTGATGCAAAATTAATGGTTTACCGACAATATAACTTTTTACATTGTTAATTCAACGGTGAAAAGGTGGTGGAATCACATGAAATTTGGGATATGTACATCTTAGATGATAACAATGATGATGGTGAATGCCGATTGTCGGAAAAAATGGTGGATGTTGTATTTTTTCGACGCCATAAGAGGAAATTCCTTCCAATGACCTCTTTCCTCCATCATTCTGTAATACCCAAGGTATTATCCGGTATACCCATATATACCAGATAAGCTTGGGAACCCACTGTAAAACAATGGGGAATTTTCGTAATACATTCCGAAAGAGGACAGATCTTGTAATGTTTTAGAAATCGTTTAGGCGAATTTTCCCTTAATAGGTAAAATAACTGTGTTTTTCCGTAAAAACCTATAAGTAATCATTTGTCAGTATAGAATTTACTGCACTTAGTTTAACTAGGAAATTGCTAGTTGCGGTATTTAGTTAGTCACTTATAAATTTTAGTTCACTTAAATATTTTTTCTTAATTAAAATATTATTATAAGCTTTTAATTATGCACTTAATTAGTGGTAATTACAATTTGGATTGGCTTAATTATGCTAATGTGAATCTATGCTAATTTAATCACAAGATTAAGTATTTTTGACTTCTTGCAAAATATATTGGAAAATATCTAGATATTTTGAAGGTTTAAAGAAAATTTTAATTAAAGGATTAAGAGGTGGTATAAGTAATTGAGCTTTAATGTGTTTTCACCTAGAATTTTTCCACACACTTCCACACATTCCCTTTTCTTCCATGAAGTGGCCGAACCCCCCCCCCTGCTGCCCCATTCTTTTCTCACTCCATTTTCACTTCTTCAAGCTTCTAAAATTCATCAAAAATTATCAAATAATCTCACAAACTCAAAAACAAATCCATACCCATTATTCTTTAGCCTTAACCAAGCTTGGATGTTCATGAAAGTTAGCATTTTGGAGGCTATTTTGATGATCTTGTTGTAAGTTTGTGAATCAAGTGGAGGTATAAAATCCTAACCCTAACGTTTAGTTGTTGTTTAAATACCTTAATCTAATTATTAGATGCTTAAATAAAGCTTTAACTAGCATGTTTTGGAATTCAAGAAAAGGTTTTTGAAGACCTAGTTAAGGTTTTGATTATGTGTAATGGTTAAGTGAGTTGTTTAGACAAGGAAAGCTTAACCTAGTTGTGAGATTGTTAATTATTATTTTCCTAATTGTCTAATTAAGCTTAATTGCAAACTAACTTTTACTAAATCTTAAATGGGTGAGATTAAAATTGTAGTTAAGGTTTGTGTGGATTAGGTAAGCTACTGTGTGTTGATTCTGGCCACTAGATTTTGTTAAACTTCTAGACTTGAGCTAAAATGATTAAAATATACTTACTAGGTTTTCGGATAAATTAGACGTGGGTTTCAATTGGCGTTGTGATGTTATATTTATTATCTTCCACGATATATATTGTGTTGTGTATGCGCGATCGGTACGATCAGGGTCTAGGCTTGGTGGCTGTGTCGTTTAGCATTCTTAGCTGAGGTTGTGCCGATGTCGTATGCATTTTGTGCACTAAGTGCACAGTGTGTATATCTTGTGGACGTTATCCTTGTATTTCGTTGTTTTTGTGTCGGCGCAGGATATTTAGTCTTATGTGTTGTGTTTGTGAAATTTTAGGATCGCGAGCAGGGACTTCGGACGCTGCGAAGAAAGGGAAGCAGGTGGTCGGATTTACTTAGCTCGAGCTCATCGGTGAGTAGATTTAATATCTACAGGGGAATCGCCCGCATGATGTTATGTGTCTGGGCTACATTCAATGATAGGATTATTAGTTATAAGTATATGTACATAAAGATTGTGCATGAACTTCATTGTATATTATCACTTGTTGTGTCTGGACTTGTACCCATTGGACAGTGCATTATTATTGACGGTTCATGTCGCACGGGCACTAATTGTATGCTACACTCACATCGTCGGTAATTTGCCATGACACGCACAACCCCTATACCTATGTGATATTGTATTGGTTAGGAATATTGAGACGTAGATTCTTATTCCATTGTGCATATGAGATATAGCTAACACATATACATACGTGATATTGTATTGGTTAGGGACAATTGAGACATTGATTCTTATTCTATTGCGCATATGAAATGTAGTATACATGCTATACCTACATGCTTACACATATACCTATATGGTATTGTATCATTATTGACATGTTTATACACATACCTTGCTACAACTACACATATACCTATATGGTATTGCATCATTATTGACAAATATATACACATATTTTGCTATAGCTACATGTACATCATGCATATATACTTACATGTACACCCTTATACCTTGCTATAGCCACATGTTCACCTTTATATGATGTTACTTTGGATTTTAGAGAATTGGGAACCGCATGATATATTTAATAACTTGATGCATTTAAATAGCGGTTTTTTCTTGATATGCTCATATTACTGTTTTATGTTGCATATATTATATTTCATGGATTTACGCATTGAGATATGGATTTCATATGATGTTTTTTCTGGATTTGAGGACCGTGGTATTTCATGAAATTATGTATTTTTTGAAAAACCCGGTTTCTCTTGATATGATATTTCGATTCGTCCACCATGAGATTTCTCGGTTCTGAGACTTGTGTTAGAAACCCGATGCGAGGAGTGGACGAGGCCGTGTGCGGGTACATGGTGGACCCGGTATGGTACCCCGGGGCAAGAAATGGATGTCGATGGATAAGCCGATGAGCCTGGCAGGGGAGGTGCACTGCCTACCGGTGATAGTATTTAGACTTGGCGGTTATCTGGGGGATACCGACCGGAGTTATGTATGGATATATGGATTGCGAGTGTCGAGGTTCGACACTCAGGTTCCGTGGATTGCGAGTGTCGATGTTGGACACTCAGGTTCCGTGAAATGTACAGATATGAGGGCCGGTCCTGGTGACGGCGCCTGAGAGATGAGTATTTACGTGTCGATACTGGACACGGGTTTCATGATATTTTCGGGTGTCGATGTTGGACACTCAGATTCCATGATGATGATATATTTTATCCCATACTCAGCATTTATTTGATATGCATTACTTCATGTATTAGTAGTACCTGATAGAGTACCTTTCATGACTGTTGCATATACATATTGCCATATTATACTATCAGCTTGCATGTGATAGATTATCGCAGTACGTGCATACCTGCGATTACCTGCATGATGTTATTTACTATTCACGAGTTGGCAACTCACCCCCGTTGTGCCACGGTGTTTTGCAGGTTAGACTCTCAGAGTAGTCGCGGCAGGGCTTCATATTACTTTACTTTTGCGGATACCGCTACGGTTGGCTTGAGCCTTTGCTATAGGTGGGTTCACGGTTATCCGTTTATGTACATTGTATATATTTTTGTTAGATCTAGTACTCTCCATCTACCACCTTCATGTATTTGACTTAGAGACGAGTTGTGAGGATCGATATTGTATTATTTTGTGACTTTGGGTGCCGTGCTCGTGGGAGCCGGCCTTTGTTATGTAGTTTTATCTCCTTATGCTGTTTTCATTTATATTTCTTCGCTACGGCGTCGTATATATGCTTGTGGTGGTTATTTCCGCCTTTGGGCGTGGATTTGCTCCCGTTTGGGGATGCTTTACTTATATCTATATTTGTACCCTTTTCGGGGTTAGTTTTTACAAAGGAGGTGCTGCCAAATTTTAAAGAAAGTAAATTTGGACTTTAAAGATTTTTACTTGAGATTCCCAAAAGTTTTAACAATATTTTCTCCACTTATCCCTTTTTGGGATGGTTTAGATTTCTGGGTTTCCGGCTTACTTGAATTGTGTTACGCCTGTAGACGTTATGTAGTTTAAGTGCCGTCATGTGCCATTTTCGGGTCGTGACAAAGTTTTACCTTTCGGAGTATAGGAGACCTTGGTATGATGGAGTAGGTAGCTTAAGCAGAGTGACATAGCGTGTGTATGTCCGCGGCATACTTACGACACGGTACTCCGCCTAAGTGACCTTAGTACTTATTGCTTGAAATTCCTTCCATGATTATATACATCCTTGTGATTTGATTTCCGTGTTCTTATCGAATCATGTTCCATTTCTAGCCATTATGCCGCCGAAGACTACGAGGGCTTAGAGAGAGGCAGCGAGAGCCAAGGTCAGAGTTGACTCGTTTGAGACGAGGACTGACTAGAACGGTACGCTCGCTGTACAGGAGAAGATTGATCCGCCTTCGATAGATCGTATCGTTAGGCAAGAGACAGATATACAGAATTTGCGCCAGATGATGGGATCGTTGGTTGAGGCCAGTTGAGCGCAGCGACAGGAGATTGCCACTCCTGTTACCCAGTTATTCCTCGCTATCAGCACACAACATTGTGTCACGTATACAGCAGCAGTGGATGCAGCCCTACTAGATGCGGAGCGTCTTTCCGAGACTTTGGAAGTTCTGGATCCGAGGAGGGCTCGTACAGGTGTATCAGCTCAGAGACAGATGTTTAGACGCCGCGACAGATTTCGTTCAGGTCGCGGGAGTAGCAGAGGCTTGGGACGAAGTCAGTTGGTTAGCTCTTATCCCCAGGAGGGTCAACAGTTATCGTATGGATGTTTCCGGTGCGGGAGTTTCCATCACCTTGTTAGGAATTGTACCGTGGTACGGCAGAGGAAGGCAGCAGTACCATATGTTACCTTACCACCTTCACCTCAGGGAGCGTTGCCCCTTGCGCATGTTGTCGCACCGTGTCAGACTTATGTTCAGAGAGGTCGTGGTCGCGGAGGGTTCGTTCAGAGAGAACATAATGGTAGAGGAGGAGAACAGCCAGTTGCTGGTAGAGGGCAGACACAAACGTTTGTTTCTACTCATCGGGACGCACGAGCGTCCAATGTAGTGGTTTCAGGTATTCTTTTTCGTATGTTCTTTTGATGCGCATGTTTGTTTAATCCGGGATCTATGCACTCGTTTATTCTACACACTTCGTGCCGAGATTGGGCCGAGAGTCGTGTTTTCTAGATCAGCCGTTTGTTGTGTTTACTCCTGTTAGCGATTCTTTTGTTGCGCGACACGTGTTTCGGTCAAGTGCCAATCGGATAGGAGATAGAGATTCGTCCGTCGATTTGATCCTTCTAGATATGTTAGACTTTGACATTCTCCTGGGCACAGACTGGTTAGCTACGTGCTATGCGTCTGTAGACTACCGCGAGAAAACAGTCAGGTTTTTTTTCCCGGCGAGTCAGTTCTTATTGTGCAGGGGGGACCGTGGTGCCGCCCCTCACAGCTTGATTTCAGCCTTTTTCGCCAGTCGGTTTTTGAGGAGAGGATGTCGAGGATTCTTGGCTTTCATTCGTGATACCGAAGCCACAGTAGATTCGTTGGACCGGGTTCCTATTGTGCTAGAGTTTCCGACGTTGTTCCAGATGAGCCGGCAGAACTTAGGGAGTTTAAGGATCAACTGCCAGAGTTGCTTGTTAGGGGGACTTGTACGTCCAAGTGTTTCGCTTTGGGGAGCTCCTGTTCTGTTCGTCAAGATGAAGGACGGCAGTTGAGCTTGTGTATTGATTGATCGTCAATTGAACCGAGTTACGGTACGGAATAGGTATCCTATACCTCGCATTGACAATTTGTTTGATCAGCTCCAGGGAGCGAAACATTTTTCTAAGTTTGATTTGAGATCAGGTCATCATCAGTTGCGGGTTCAGAATGACGACATTCCGACGACTGCTTTTAGTACGCGCTATGGGTATTATGAGTTTTTGGTGGTGTCGTTTGGACTCACCAATGCCCCAGCAGCGTTCATGGATGTGATGAACAGGATTTTTCAGGCCGTTCCTCGACCAGTTTATTATTGTGTTATTGATGATATTCTGGTCTATTCCAAGAGTTGAGAGGAACATGAGCAGCACTTGAGAATGGCTTTGCAGACATTGAGAGAGCGCCAGCTGTTTGCTAAATTCTCGAAGTGTTCCTTCATGATTGATAGTGTTGACTTCCTAGGTCATGTGGTTACGGGAGACGGTATTCGTATGGACCTGAGAAAGATCGAGGCCGTACAGCTTTGGCCCAGACCTGTATCAGTGACTGAGGTCCGCAGCTTTTGGGCTTAGCCGGTTTTTACCGCCGTTTCGTGCAGGATTTCTTTTGTATCGCTGCACCGTTGACTGGACTGACCAGGAAGGGGGTTTCTTTTCTTTGGACTGAGGCATGCAAGTTAAGTTTTCAGCAGTTGAAGATTCGGTTGACGACTGCACCAGTTCTATCTTTGCCTTCTGGATCGGGCGACTTTGTCGTTTACTGTGATGTTTCGTGAGTTGGGCTCGATTGTGTATTGATGCAGCATGATAGAGTTATCGCTTATGCTTCCCGACAGTTGAAGGAAGTACGAGCAGAATTATCCCACTCATGATCTTGAGATGGCCACGGTGGTCTTGCGCTGAAGATTTGGAGACACTACTTGTAAGGAGAGCCGTGTCAGATTTTCACAGACCACCAGAGTTTAATCTTCCTGCAGTGGGATCTGAGTTTGAGACAGCGCCGTTGGATGGAGCTTGTGAAGGATTATGATTGTGAGATCCTTTATTTCTTTTCCTGGGGCAAGACGATTGTGGTAGCTGATACTTTGAGTCGTAGGCCCGGGGGTTAGCTTGTCCCAGATGAGCGCAGTTCAGAGACAGTCTTCTGCAGATTTACAGTTCTTATGCGACAGCTGAGTACAGTTGAGTTCACTTCCATTTGGGGGACAGCTTGCTCACGTCCGCGCCCTTCCAATTCTACTTAATCGTTTTCGTGAGGCACAGCCCGTCAATACCCATTTGTATGAGATTCTTGAGCATGTTCGGCAGGGTAGAGATTCGGAGTTCTTGATTGATGACCAGGGTGTGCTACGTTACGGGACTCGCTTGTGTGTACCAGATACTGTTGGGTTGAGACGCGAGATCCTAGAGCAGGCACATCAGTTAGCTTTCAGTGTTCACCCAAGTTCCACCAAGATGTAACGTGACTTGAGAGATAGTTACGGGTGGGCAGGGATGAAGAGTGATGTTTCAGATTTCGTTTTGAAGTGCGTAGCTTATCAGCGAGCTATGGTTGAGCATTTGAGACCGGCAGGAGAGTTGCGACCTTTAACCGTTCCAGAGTGGGAATGGGAGTAAATCTCCATGGATTTCGTTGTGAGTCTACCCAGGTCTAGTCAAGGGTATGACTCCATTTGGGTGATTGTTGTCCGGTTATGCTCAGTATGCTCAGTTGTTTGTCGATAAGTTTGTGCGTTTGTGTAATACCCGGTATCTTATATATATAAATTTTGTATATTTTTTTCAAATTTATTTTCTATATTTTTCCAAATATTTTCCCTATATTCCTCCTATTTCATTTTCCGTTAAATCCTATTTTTCCTAATTATTTTCCCACTCTTATTTTAATTTCCTAATTAATTTTCATATAATTTTATAAACCCTAACCTTTAATTTTTTTTCTAATTTTCCAACCCAACCTCAACCCAACCCAGCCCATTCCTTCCCTCTCTCTCTCTTTTAATTCTTTTCTTCAAACTCGGCCCAACCCGGCCCATGACCCAACCAAACCCTAATTAATTTAATTTCTTCCTTTTTCTTTTTCCCTGAGCCCAGCCCAACCCCCTTTCCCTCACCCTTCACCTTTACCCGACTCGAACCCGAACCCGACCCGTTACCTCCTTACTCCTTTCCTTCTTCTTCTCCCTCGCCTTCTTTCCCACCAGTTCCCAACGAACCGTTCCTCCTCGACCTTGTCCTCGCCCCATGTCTTCCTCCTCCCTCGCGTTTCCCGCGCGAATCCCCTCTCCTCCTTCCTCGCGCCATCCGCACGATTCGCCCCTTCCTCGCAGCGGTCCTCCGCTTACGAGGCCACGTCCCCACACTCACCTCCACGAGACCCGCGCCCTCTCCTCGACCCCATCACCATCAAGTTCCCACTCGCCCCTGCTCCCCAAAAAAACTCCCAAGCAACCATTCCTACCTCTCTTCTCTTCTCCCCTCAACTCCCACTCTCCTTTCCCGACTCCCCCTGCACACCCAACCTCTTCTTCTTACCGCACCGAGCGAACCTCCACCTGCACACCTCTCCGCCAGAGCTGGCCCTGTCGTCGACCACCTCCTCACCCGTGTGGCCACCCTCTCCTCGACCCACACCTCTTTCTCTCCTCCCCTCACTTTTCCCTGCACGATGCCGACCGCCTCCTCAAGCACCCTTGCCATCGCCTCTTCTCGAGCTCCTCACCTCCGCCGACGAACGCGAGCCGCCGGCAGCCCCAACTCAACCCCACGGCTCCACCTCACCGACGAGCCCGAGCTCCATCACCTCAGCAACCACCAACGACTCCCTCACGAACTTCGTTGTCTCTTCCTCGACCTCGTGACCCACTCGCCGCCCCGAGCACCGACCACCACCATCGTCGTCGGCTCACCCTAGCGCCGCCTGAGCACCCGCACGACATCCTCCACGTTGCCAACAGCCGCACCTCATCACCAACTCCCAAGCCCCGTACCCGAGCTCCTCTGGCTCCCTCCACCTGCTCCAGCCACGACCCCACACTGTGCGACGACCACTCCACCATCGACGGCCTCATCTCTGCGAATTCGGAGCCTTCAAGTATCGTTGTCGCATCCGGGAACGTGTCGTGCTCGTGTCCGTGCTGCGCTGTGCCAGACCCGTGCCCTCTCCCAGAACCACCGTGCCACCATCGGACCCACTCCCGCATCGCGCAGTGCCTACCTGTGTGCCACGACAGCACCCACTCCGTACCCGGTACCATGCCACCATCGGACCCACTCACATGTCGCGCCCTGTGTCAGCCCCCGTGCCACACCGTGCCCGATCCAGTGCACGCACCGTGCCGCTCCCGGACCACGCACCGAGTTAGGATCGTGCCCAGTGCCATGTTTCGCCTTGCCACGCACCGAGTTAGGACCACACCTACTACCGTATCACGCCCGCATCGCCACCGCGCCTAGTACCGGATCACCGCGCATCGCGCTCGGGCCACACGCCCGTGTCTAGCATCGTATCGTCTCGTGTGTTGAGACGAAGTCCGCAAGAGGCGTCGCTTCTATATCAAGCGACCGAAGGCAAGTGAACCCCTCACTTGCTTTACATGCTAATATGCTATATATTGATACACATTTATATATAATTTCATATTGCTCTAATTAATCAAGTGTTTGACGCTAGACCCTAAGCGAAAATCTACTTTAGAATGGCGGAACTCATGATCAATGAAACCCTGCATGGTTAGCGAACATCGTATATAAATTTGGATGTAGAATAAAGTTGGTTACCTCCCCTAAAACGACAACCCAATAACCCTTGTGAAATCTGATTTTCTCAGACAAGATGAACGGTTAAAATCATAATAAATTATCTATATATCGGATATCAGAGTTCTAGGGCTCGTATCGAAGACAACAGATAAAAATACAGCACCCCAGAGTTCATCCTTGTATTTTATTAAGCTATAATGACGAATACTGAGGCGATTTGCGGCCCTGAACTGCAATCCGGGGCAGCGTTCGTTTTGGATACCCGGATTTGGAACACCTCTATACCCCTTCTTTAAACTGAAAATAAGCGGAGAACCATATGGTCACGGAGATAATTTAGATAGCTAACACCTGAATCTGGTCCCGTGCTGTTTCACCATCATTTGGTATTTAATTTTCATTTTAACGTACTTAGGTGTTCTGCAGTTTCTGCAGTGACTCCTCTTGCATAGCTACACTAGACAGTACATAACTTTTAATACAGAACTGATATTGATAATCCGTTTGATGCGTTGGAAACAAAACAGAAAAATCTACATATTATTTAACTATAGCATCGCCTAATTATGATCCCAACTAGGATTAAAATGTGTTACAAAACGGACTTCCGGTTCATAAATTGGATTTCCATCAGTAAACACTTAAAATGAAATGGCCATAACTAGCGAACCTGAAACCCGATTGACGCGAAACAATTTTGATGGATATATAATTAAACATACGGCTTACCCCTTTTATATTGTTTTGCTAAATTTTGCACGTATGTTTTATAGTAAAATTTGCAAGTGGTATGACACCGGCTGCTATGTCTTATTCGTATTATAATTAATTGCATTCCTATCATATCATGTAGCGGTTATATTCTTATTGAATAATGGTCATGAAGCATTGATAATCTAGTGATCGTGTATATTACCCGGTGATAGATATTAGTGATTTGATTTTGGCAAGTACGTTAGTGTTAAAGTGTGAATGAATAAGTGAAGTGACACGTACTTGTACACAATCAGCGGACCTAGTTAATTTATTGCATTGTCGACGCCTATGGGGCATATGTAAGTGTAACTATAACTGGTATGGGACGGTTATGGAAGCACTTATATTAGTGTCATCGGTAAGGCGTCAAATACAGTCCATTTATCTTGGGTACCAGTCGAGACATGCTTGATGGAGATCCTGTCTCCAGTTCTCGCGTAGACTTGTCATGGACCGACTAGTATTTGGGTTTATGGTCGATAGTTGATGTAGATCATGGGGTGTGGGGTAGTTTGAGTGTGAGTTCAACGGAATCTCGGGAGTCCCATTGCCGGCATATACAGTGATTTTGGGAGTTGTATGGATGGTGTTACTGATTATTATTGTGCGTGATTCGAGCCCGTGTTCCCTTGCCCCTGGGGCCCTACCCTTGGGTTGGGGATACTCCTGCGTGGTTGACGCTCACACTTGGACTGACGATAGCTTTAGCGACCTGGACAGTGAGACTTAGAGACTGATGGGATTAGTGACATTGACATGCATTGATTACTGATTTGATATACCTACTTTATTGTTTACCTGTACCGATTACTTCATGCGAATCATCATTCTATATGTACTGCTTCATGTTTATCATCATTGCACGTGTTTACTTTTGCATTTATATATATATTGCTATTGTGTCGCTCTGACGACCTGAGTATGCATGCTCAGAGTGAGAAGTGAACTTAGCTCGGATCAGCACCTATCCTACCTTGAGGACATTGCGGACATCTAGATCAGCGACGTCAGTGCTATCTTTCCTTTGACTCCATCTGGTTAGTTTTATATCTGTGTTGATTTAGTGACTGCATTTCTCATTACCTGTGCATTGATTACTGATTACCACGTGAAGCTAAAAGCCGAAGTGTGACTGCGGCAGGATATTCCTTGACTGTAGGAGCATGGTTGGCCTTGTCAACCCCGCGTATTCCGTATTTTAGGAAGCGGGGCATGACAGTTTGCATGGAGTTCCTTCATACATTGTATCCATTAGAGGCACCCGGTTCATTAGCCGTCTTTGGCAGAAACTTCAGAAAGCCTTGGGTACCTGGTTGAGCTTCAGCACCGCTTTCTATCTGTGGGCCGATGGTCAGTCAGAGCAGACTATACAGACTCTGGAGGATATGCTTCGTGCGTGCGTGCTTAATTTTGTTGGCGATTGGGATTGTCACTTGCCATTGATGGAGTTCTCCTACGATAACTGTTATCAGGAGACGATTCAGATGGCAACTTTTTAGACTTTGCATGATAGATTGTGTCGATCTCCAGTCTGTTAGATCGACTCCGCGAGAACAGGATTTTTGGACCCCAACCAGTCAAGAGACTTCAGAGATGATCCAGTTGATTCAGGACAGGATGCAAGCAGCCCAGTGCAGACATAAGTCTTATGCCGACCGTCGTTGTCGTAGACTTAAGTTCGCAGTGGAAGATCATGTATTCCTACGGATTTTTTCGATGAATGCCGTGTTGAGTTTTGGGAAGAAGGAAAAGTTAGTCCCAGAATTGTAGGTCCTTTTGAGATCCTTGAGCGAGTCGATACCGTTGCCTAATGTTTGGCACTTCCGCACAGATTTCAGATGTTCACCCCATGTTCCTTGTGTTGATACTTCACAAATACTTTCATAACCCTTCTCGCATGATTTAGCACTAGACCATTCAATTTGGACGCGATTTTTCGTTTACCAAGCAGCCGATAGTTATAGTAAATCGGCAGATGGAGAAACTTCGGTCAAAGGTCTTGCCATCTGTGGAGGTTTTTTGGCGTAGCCGCCTAGTGAGGAGATCACTTGGGAGGCTGCGAGCGAGATGGAGAAGTTTTCACTCATCTCTTTGAAGGTAAGTTTAGTAAGAAATTTTAAATTCGGGGACCGAATTTCTTTAAGGCGGGGGGGGGGGGGGGGGAGATTGTAACGTTTTAGAAATCGTTTAGGAGAATTTTCCCTTAATAGGTAAAACAACTGTGTTTTTCCGTAAAAACCTATAAGTGATCATTTATCAGTATAGACTTTACTGCACCTAGTTTAACTAAGAAATTGCTAGTTGCGGTATTTAGTTAGTCACTTGTAAATTTTAGTTCACTTAAATATTTTTCCTTAATTAAAATATTATTATAAGCTTTTAATTATGCACTTAATTAATGGTAATTACAATTTGGATTAGGTTAATTATGCTAATGTGAATCTATACTAACTTAATCACAAGATTAAGCATCTTTGACTTCTTTTAAAATATCTTGGAAAATATCTAGATATTTTGAAGGTTTAAAGAAAATTTTAATTAAAGGACAAAGAGGTGGCATAAGTAATTGAACTTTAATGTGTTTTAACCTAGGATTTTTCCACACACTTCCACACATTCCGTTTTCTTCCATGAAGTGGCCGAACCCTCCCTTGCTGCCCCATTTCTTTTCTCACTCCATTTTCACTTCTTCAAGCTTCTAAAATTCATCAAAAATCATCAAATAATCCCACAAACTCAAAAATAAATCTATACCCATTATTCTTTAGCCTTAACCAAGCTTGGATCTTCATGAAAGTTAGCATTTTGGAGGCTATTTTGATGATCTTGTTGCAAGTTTGTGAATCAAGTGGAGGTATAAAATCCTAACCCCAACCTTTAGTTGTTGTTTAAATACCTTAATCTAGTTATCAGATGCTTAAATAATGCCTTAATTAGCATGTTTTGGAATTCAAGAAAATGTTTTTGAAGATCAAGTTAAGGTTTTGATTATGTGTAATGGTTAAGTGAGTTGTTTAGACAAGGAAAACTTAACCTAGTTGTGAGATTGTTAATTGTTATTTTCCTAATTGTCCAATTAAGCTTAATTGCAAACTAACTTTTAATAAATCTTATATGGGTGAGATTAAAATTGCAGTAAAGGTTTATGTGGATTAGGTAAGCTACAATGTGTTGATTGTGGCCACTAGATTTTGTTAAACTTCTAGACTTGAGCTAAAATGATTAAAATATGCTTACTAGGTTTCGGGATAAATCAGGTGTGGGTTTCAATTGGCGTTGTGATGTTATATTTATTATCTTCCATGATATATATTGTGTTGTGTATGCGCGATCGGTACGATCAGGATCTAGGCTTGGTGGTTGTGTCGTTTAGCGTTCCTAGCTGAGGTTGTGCCGATGTCATACGCATTTTGTGCACTAAGTGCACAGTGTGTATATCTTGTGGACATTATCCTTGCGTTTCGTTGTCTAATATCTTGTGGACATTATCATTGCGTTTCGTTGTCTTTGTGTCGGCGCAGAATATTTAGTCTTATGTGTTGTGTTTGTAAAATTTTAGGATCGCGAGCAGAGACTTCGGACGCTGCGAAGAAAGGGAAGCAGGTGGTCGGATTTACTTAGCTCGAGGTCATCGGTGAGTAGATTTAACATCTACAGGGGAATCTCCCGTATGACGTTATGCGTCTGGGCTAGATTCAATGATAGGATTATTAGTTATAAGTATATGTACATAGAGATTATGCATGAAATTCATTGCATATTATCACTTGTTGTGCCTGGACTTGTACCCATTGGATACTGCACTATTATTGACGGTTCATGTCGCATGAGCACTAATTGTATGCTACACTCACACCGTCGGTAATTTGCCATGACACGCACAACCCCTATACCTATGTGATATTGTATTGGTTAGGGATATTGAGACGTAGATTCTTATTCCATTGTGCATATGAGATATAGCTAACACATATACATACGTGATATTGTATTGGTTAGGGACAATTGAGACATTGATTCTTATTCCATTGCGCATATGAAATGTAGTATACATGCTATACCTACATGCTTACACATATACCTATATGGTATTGCATCATTATTGACATATATATACACATACCTTACTACAGCTATACATATACCTATATGGTATTGCATCATTATTGACAAGTATATACACATATTTTGCTATAGCTACATGTACATCATGCATACATACTTACATGTACACCCTTATACCTTGCTATAGCCACATGTTCACCTTTATATGATGTTGCTTTGGATTTTGGAGAATTGGGAACCGCATGATATATTTAATAACTTGATACATTTAAATAGCGGTTTTTTCTTGATATGCTTGTTTCCCCCAATCAGAGCAAAGCTCTGTTCAAATTTTGAAATTTGAAATGAAGCAGCGCTTCATGATAGCGCCAGCGCTAAGAGTCAAAGACTCTGCTGCAGCGCTCACGTGCAAAGCACGAGAGCGTTAGCGCTAGCAGCACCAGCGCTAAGAGTCAAAGACTCTGTTGCAGCACTCACGTGCAAAGCACGAGAGCGCTGGCGCCGAGTCAAAGACTCTGTTGCAGCGCTCACGTGCAAAAAATGAGAGCGCTAGCACTGGAACTAAATGTTCCCTGCCGTTGGATCAAAGATCCAATGGTGATTTAAAAAAAATCATCACCAAGATACAGAATAATTTCTGTATGGGAAAAGATTTTCCCAATCTTGTTAAAAACAAGAAGATCGCCTTCTGTAAAATAGAAGCCCTAGGATCAAAGATCCAATGGTGGGGAAACATCCCCAAATCAATCAGAAAAATATCTCTTTAACCGGTTCAACAAATCAACCTACCCTATAAAAAGGCCCCAAGACTTCCAGTCTTGCAGAGAGGAACCCCCTCACAAGCTTTGAGAAATTTCAAAGAAAAGAGCAAGCTCTGAGAAGAAGAAATTTTCTTCAAGGTAAAAACAGAGAGATAAAAAACATCTTATCAATGAAGAAGAATATAGTTCTTTTTTTTAGATCATAGATCTATAAGACAGATGTCTTTCACAAAGAGATCATAACATCTCATCATAAAAAAGGGGGGAAGAAGAATTCAATTCTCTTCAGATCACAAATCCATAAAGGCAAAGCTTTTCACAAAAAAAAGAGATTGTAACATCTCGTATAAAATAAGAACTTAGTTCTTAGATCTATGAGACAAAGTCTCCTATAAACGAGAATTTAATTCTCAGAGTGCAGAACCGATCAAAGTTGCCTAAAAAGAGCCTTAGCGCTCTAATTTAAAGAAGCGCTTTAGTGCTCCAAGACTGGCGCACAACGCCACAGCGCTCCAAGCGCTATTTTAAAAGAAACGCCTAGCACTTCAAGATTGGCGCTCAACACCAAGTACACCACGTGCTCCTTACGTGTGCTCTCTTTCACAAGGAGCGCTCTGCACTTATTTACTGGCGCTCAGTGCCAAGTGCATCACGTGCTCCTCACGTATGCGCTCTTTCACAAGGAACGCTCTGCATTCATTTACTGGCGCTCAGCGCCAAGCGCACCACGTGCACGTGCTCCTCACATGTGCGCTATTTCACAAGGAGCGCTTTGCACTCATTTACTGGCGCTCAGCGCCAAGCGCACCACTGCTTCTCACGTGTGCGCTCTTTCACAAGGAGCGCTCTGCACTCATTTACTGGCGCTCAGCGCCAAGCGCACCACGTGCTCCTCACGTGTGTGCTCTTTCACAAGGAGCACTCCGCACTCATTTACTGACGCTCAGCGTTAAGCGTACCACGTGCTCCTCACGTGTATGCTATTTCACAGGAAGCGCCTTAGCGCTCTAAATCTGGCGCTCAGCGCCAAGCTCACCACGTGCTCCTCATGTGTGCGCTGAGAGAACATAAATTGTTCTTTAATAAAGCCCCAGAGCCATAATGAGTGCTCACCACTCAGTAAAAGACAAAAATATTGTCAAAACCCAAACCATTGTTCAGCATTGTTAAATGAAAAATGACTGAGTCTAATTAAATGTCCAACATTTTAACCGAATGGGCCGAGCCCAAGTTAGCCACAGATCCCTAATTCAGATTAATTGAGCCCATATGCTCATAAATCTTTGATCTTAGTCCCAAATTGGATTACAAATCTCCCAACCAATATTGGTTTAAGGGTACATCTCTTCACTCCTCTGATATGTGTCGTTGTAATCCTTCAACGTCTTCAGAGAGGTGACGGGTCCCGACAAGCAGGCATTCCATGGACTGTGGGGTCTTTAAACTCATGGACTATGATGTGCTTAAACTTTATGGACTGTGGGATCCTTAAACTCATAGATTATGATGTCTTTAAACTTTACAGACTATGACGTCTTTAAACTGTCACGGACAATGATATCCTTAATCTTATGGACCGCAATGTCCCTAAACTAAAACAATAGAGCCCAAATGCTCTTTTGTTGGATCTAAATGATCATGTTAAGTAGATCTTAGTCAAAAATTAGACTAACGTATCCTTAACAAATGTTTAAGTTGATCTTAGTCTAAAACAAGACTAACGATCCTTAAACTCAACCCAAACCCAAATCTAAGAAAATACGGATTTGGACTAATCCACGCCCTACGGGCGACAACATAAATTAGTCTCTGTATACAATCCACGGGCAACCGAAAATAAAACAAACACACACGACACGGAGTGACCATCTGGAGAAGGAGAAAGTTGTTGCCGCGATGCGGTAGCGTAACTAACTGCAGGGGTTTGCGTCTGCTGGGAAGAGCGCCCCCACAATCAAAAACCCCTCAAACGAGGGGGAATCTGACGAAGTCTGCTACATCGGCCGCATCCGTCTAAACCTTCGATACATGGTGCCATAAATCACCTTGGCATCTTTGGAGAGGTGGACGGATAAATCCAAATAGCATCTGCCCCCAAATTCATGCAAGACGACTTACGCGGTTCGTCTCCCATTTTCGGCGGAAAACAGATTCTGGAATACCCGGTGGGACCTTTTCCTCTTTCCACTCCACACTTCATGTGTCGTGTTTCGCGAATGAATCGCGGTTTGCTATGGTTGCCCCTGGATTCGAGATACTAAGATTTAGTGTCTTACTCCCGTGCAGATCAATGGCTTCCAACTGCACCAACTGCAACAACTGCAACAATTCCCACTTTGTCCTTGCTGGAGGAGTGACTTATGGGACTCAAGCGGCCTCTGTTTTCAAGATGCCGGTGGAACAGGTGACGCAAGCCACCACTGGGCTGTTCTTCGGGACCATGCTCCCACCAATGAGCTTCAACGCCCCATTACTGTTGCAAGAAGCTCCGAAGAAGTCGGTCTTTGATCGGCTTACAACCACCGCGGCCCCTCTCAACGGGTCGTCCAAATCCAACGCCTCAGTCTTTAACAGACTGGGCCAAAGCTCCAATGGGCCCGTGAAGAAGCCCACAATACCTGAAGGGGTTATCCTAAAGCGGTTATCCATTCTTGCTCCTGAAGTCGTCAAAGCGGCTTCTCCTGCTAAGGCGTCGGTCTTCACAAGACTGGCCGTTCCAACTCCCGCTTCAGGCGAGATCACCAAAGTTGCTTCCCCTGCCCAAGGGTCAATCTTCGACAGGTTGAGCACTTCTTCTCAGCAGACGTCAGTTTTCAAGAAGCAGGCGCCGGTGACAACCCTTCACCAGAGCAGGGGGCATGATGAAACCATCCCCATAGCTGAGCCAATACCGTCTGCAAGGCATGCTCGACATCACCACTGGCACCGAGTGAGAAAAGCTGGGGGCAGTTCCCCCTCTGGATTGACTCCATCAGCTCCGATGGTGGAAATTGATGCTGCTGTTCCAACTGGGAACAACTTTGAACCACTTAACAAGGTGCGCATGAATTCGCCAATTGCCGTGCTGAAAAGGTCCCCTCCGCCTGCTGAAAAGACCACAAAGGCGAAGCTGGAACAGCCCCCTCAGCGGCTGTCCTCTAAAATTCATAGGGTCTGGCAAAGGGTCCAAGACTCTGTGATTAACCAAGACTACTCTCGCCAACCGAAGAAAATGAAGGTTCGGCAAGAGAAGGAACACCCTGGCATACCACAAAAGGTGTCATCTACTTGGGTGCCCGCTACAACGGCCCCCTCAACTTCGACCGCCCATAAAAGGAGAAGGCCGGAGAAGATCCCTACGTCTGCGACGAATCGTAAGGGCATTGAATCCAAAAGCCCCAAGTCTGGGGG
Organism: Agapanthus africanus; assembly: GCA_030015575.1. Lineage (NCBI taxonomy): Eukaryota > Viridiplantae > Streptophyta > Magnoliopsida > Asparagales > Amaryllidaceae > Agapanthus > Agapanthus africanus. The sequence continues at coordinate 726,101,948 of CM057342.1, read as the reverse complement.
CATGGTGGTGCACACCATTTACATGGCTTCCGGGAAAGAGGGTAGCCATATTTCCACGGGTCATCGATCACTTACACGGTCTGTGACAAAGGCTCAGGAGCAACAACAGCAAAAGCTCCAGGAGATGCTGACAACCATGGCCGCACTCACTGGGCCAAAAGCAAACCTGGAAGCATCGTCAGAGCAGTGAAGAGAGCAGGAAACTGATGCCGAATTCCTCCGAAGAATGCTCGAGAGGAAAGACAAAGAAGCCGCGGAAAAAGCGGCCAACATAAAACAAATGGCGCTTTTATTCCAAGATATGGTCGGGATGACGATACAGCCGGATCCTCCAGCTGAAGACCCCCCGATTATCCTTGAAGACGACAAAGGGGAGACATCGAACCCTCTTCCGGCTCTATCAACGGCCAAAGAGGAGACGATCTCTAAAGCCGCCCTGGATGACTATATAGCGCAACAGATACGAGCTCATCAGGCGAGCGAAGCGGTTGGGCAAATTGTTAAGACTGGATGACCCTATCCGGGTTGGTATGACCAAATAAAGTACCCGCCGGGATATACGATCCCTAAATTCCACGTATATAAGGGGACGGGAAATCCACACCAGCACGTTGCTCAATTCAGAGCCTTGTGCGGTAATACTGGGGGTGATGACAAACTGCTGCTTCGCCAGTTTGTTGGCAGCTTGTCGGAGACAGCGTTTGAATGGTACTCTGAGCTCCTGAACGACTCCGTTAAGACATTTGCAAAAATGGGGTTACTATTTACACAAAGGTTCGCAAGTGCTAGTGAACGCACCCCAATTACGACATTGATCAATACCAGGGTGAAGCCGGGAGAAACATGGGTTCAGTATGCAATCCGTTGGCGGAACCTATGGTCGAAATGCGAACAACGCATCGAAGAAGCTCCTGCAGTAGGCATGTTCGTGGGTACCATTGATCCACAGCAGACCATATCCCAGTTCATGATGTTCTTCAAGCCGACTACCTTCCAGGCCCTGATAGACAAGCTGGCCCAGATGGGCCACAGGCCGTTCTCTTAAAAAACGGAGCTCCGAAATGAAAAGGGGAAAGGGAAAGCAACCTTCGTCGCCAATACTCAGCAACAACCGAGTGGTCAAAAACCAGCTGATCGCCAAAACGATAGACAACGATTTATCAACGAAAAGTTAAAACGTCCTTACTCTTTCCCTAGGAATAAAACAAGGAGACTGTTTGAACTGGTGCTGCGCAACAGGCTCATCACTCTGCCAGATCCGAGATGCCCACTGCAACCAGGTGACATCAACAATCTCAATTACTGCTCCTACCACCGAGTAGTAGGACATCCAATCGAAAATTTCTTCGTCTTTAAAGGCTGGATTGAGGACTAATACAAACAGGGCAAATTCGCACTGTCCGAGAATTGGAAAGTAAGCCCGCCCTAGCCGCACGCTCCTAAAGGGGTAGGCACACCGGGGGTATCATGCTCATTTATAGAAGAAGCTCCATGGGAGGTCGTTCTTTCAGCCAAAACGAAAAGAATGCTGAAAGTTCTCCAAACATGCCCGGCGATTAGGTGGAAGAGCCCTTTGGAACTCGAGATTATTAAGGGGATGCTGAAGCCGCGCCCAACGCTGAAAGTTGGTAAAGGTGGACAAAACGTTTAGGCCAAGCCTCCAAGTCTTTAAAGAAAAAGAAAAAGGCCAAGAAGCCCGTCCAACCCGAAGACAGCCGTACAGGTCTGCAGAAATATATTGATGCACTGGAAGAATATAACCAGAAGGCTCGGATCCCAATCACGTTGGATGAATTCTTTAAGCATGTTCTTGAGAATGAAGCCGATGACGCTGATGAAGGAGACAATTCTTCAGAAGAGCCTGAGGATTACGTGGCAAGCTGCCAGGTGATCTCCCACTCATCAATAAATGATGAAGAAGCTCCTGATGCAGAGAAACTCAGGGCAGATCCCGAACCAGAACTCCTAGAACCGTCAGAAGAGATGATTGACGTATTCGTGAATGACGCGCTTCAGAAAAGCAAATCTGACCGAGAGCGTGAAACGGCCATATATAGAAGGGCCAAACGTTGGCGTCGCGTTGAAGAAGCTCCGGTATTGAGAAGTCATAGAGTACCTCGACCGGATAGAAGTACTTCTGCCGCCAGCAAAAGCAAGTTTAAGACAAGGAAGCAGTTCGCCAAAGCCCTGTCGGTGGGAATGAAGTTGCCGCCTTTCAAAGAAGACACTTCAGAAAATATGTTCCCTGGCGAACTAGACGCACATCCAAATTACTGCTTATACCATCAGAGGATCACACACCCTACCGAGGAATACTTGGCCTTTAAAAATTGGTGGCAGGGATACGTTGCTCATCGACAACATTTCAAGCGGATGAAGCGCAAAACTCGTCGAGAGTAGAGAAGCACGACAGATGAGCGTAGAAGAACTGCCGGCGACTGTCAGATGGTTAATTCCGGAGGATCGCAAGTTCTCACATTCGGGAGTGATTCTGATGAAGAAATAGCCCTCGACCCTCTCTTCAAGGAATCCATCTCTGAAACAGAAGAGACGAAGACTTGCGAGAACATTCAGCTACGTAATCACATGTTACCCGGAAAGAATCTCGGACCCACAAACAAGGGGGCAAATAAAAAAGATAAGGGGAAAGAAAAAGTCCCTGAAGATATCAACCTCGATGATCGAGTCGTCGAGGAGTTGGCAGCCAAGGACCCGCCCAAGAAAAGCAAGGTGGATTACAACGTTCTGGCACACCTGGGGAAGATACCCTCGCAACTAAGCATTCTCGATGCCCTTCTGCTATCTAAAAAGGCGAGAGATTCTTTGATCAAGGCACTACAAGAGCCCGAGCAGTTCCAAGCTTTCCTTGCCGAAGAAAAGATGAAGGACGAGCTGGAAGAAGTGCACACTGCTGACGTCACTTTCGGCGACGAAGATCTCCTCCTCGGAACATGTGAGCACAACCGTCCCCTATATGTCTCCGGGTATTGCCATGATATCAAGATAGGGAAGATCCTAGTTGACAATGGGTCCTCTGTCAATCTCCTAAATGTGAGGGTGCTAAAAGAAATCTGCATGAGCGTTCAATACCTGGCTCGGGATAAAATCACTATCTCCGGGTTCGACTCCCAGTCATCACGGACGCTCGGGTCTGTGATACTGACGTTACGCTTTGGGCTGCTCGTCACTGACATCAAGTTTCATGTCATTGACGTCAAGATTTGCTACAACGCTTTGCTCGGCAGGCCTTGGTTACACGAATACAACATCAACCCTTCTATACAACATCAGTGTATGAAGTATTTCAAGGATGGTCTTGAGTACACCGTAACGGGGGAGCTAAACCCATTCTCCGTGAATGAAGTCCGCAAATACCAGGATGCGAAGTACTTTCTGCCAGACTTTGAAGACACGGAAAGATGCCATAAACCGGAGAATAAGCAAAAAGCTATCACCACTATTCCGGTCTTCAGGAGTGATACCGAGGAGGAAGAAAAGATAGTCTTTTCGGGGCCACCCCAATGCAACAAGCCGGGACCGTTTACCCCTATTCTGGTTTTTGGCTGTAACCCTGAAGACGAGGTCAACGCAGTATTCTCGGTCCGCCCATCGATGCAGGCCTTTACCGGAGATGATCAGAGTTTACAAATCGCCGTGGTCCCGAGAAAGCATTACAAACAACTCGACACACTCGATACCTATAGTGTACAAGAGTTGCAGATGTTCTACGTCCCTCCCAGGCGAAAAGATGAAAAGGCGATCCTCTTTTATCGATCCGCGGAAAATAAAGTGGAGAAAGAAATCTGGCATGGTGCCGATTCTACGCTTGACAGGCTCCAGCCCATCCGTCTGCCCAGATACTACACGGAAGGATTAAAAAGGCTGTTGAGGCATTAAGGCATACCCTTCAAACAGACTGCTCGACAGGCTCAGTTCTACAACAGGATCTGGAACGTCCCTGGAATTCAGCAAAAAATTGCCCAACGGGAGAATGGAAACGATCGGGCTTAGATATGTTCAATCCAAGAAACGGGAGCGATTCCATGGTTGCCACATTATACATGACTTTGATGAAGAAGGAGATGCTCTGTTAGAAGACGCTAACCCTGAACCAAAACGAGGTCCCGCCATGAAAGTACCAAGTCCGTCGTTCGAAGAATAGATGGACAAGCTAATAAGGGAAGCGGGTTAAAAGGTCTGGGATGACCATAGCTGCGAAATGGCCATTTACGAGAAAGCCAGGATGCAGCGCCTCCTTCAGCAGGCTACGGAGAATGACGATGCTCTTCGTTGCCAGCCCGTCATACAAAAGACCCGACGCAGAGGTAGAAACAAGCTAAAGAACGGAAAAAACGTTCGACAGTGGCAAAGAGGGTCCAAGAAGCCACGCGATCGAGAATTGAGCAACTGGGATCCGTCTCTTATAAAGAAGATGGGTCGAGCATATTCTTTTCCCCAAGACATGACAAGGAAGATATTCGATTTTGTCATGAAATATCAAATGATTATCCTCCCGGAGTCCAAACACCCCGAACAAGCAGACGAGGTCTCTCACCCGGATTATTGCTCCTATCACCGAGCGATAGGACATCCTCTCGAAGACCGCTTCACCTTCAAAAACTGGGTCGAGGACCAGTATCAGCAAGGCAGGTTCGCTTTATCCAGCAGTTGGAAGGTAACCCCGCCACAGAAGCATGAACCGAAAGCTACATATGCAGCGAGAGTAGAGCCGGATCAACATCGGTCTTGGAAGCGATCTCATACCTATCACGCGATAACGCTGTCAGGAGAAGGAGTACGCGAGGATATGGCTGACCTCCCCTGGTGCTTCGAAAATGATGATGACGAGGTGATCTCAGAGTTTCCACCGGCGCCAAAAGAGCTGGAAGATGGAATACATACTACTGCGGACAACCTAAGGAAAATTGACTTGGGAACGGCAAACGGCCCACGGCCTACGTTCGTCAGTGACTTGCTGTCCGAAGAATAGGTAGCTACGCTAAGAGACGTGCTCATACAGTATAAAGACTGCTTCGCATGGAACTATTCCGAGATGCCAGGGCTAGATCCAGATATAGCTGTGCATAAATTGGCGATATCTCCGAACGTCAATCCAGTCAAGCAAGCACCAAGAAGAATGCGGCTCGAACTTGAAATGAGCATCAACGCCAAAGTCAAAAAGTTAATTGACTCCGGATTCATCTAAGAAGTTCAGTACCCCGACTGGATTGCCAACATCGTCCCAGTGATGAAGAAGAACGGGACGGTGCGCATCTGCGTAGACTTTCGGAACCTCAACAAAGCCTGTCCAAAAGATGACTTTCCCATACCGGTCACCGAGCTGATGATAGACAACACGTCCACTCACGAAGTCTTCTCCTTCATGGACGGCTCATCAGGGTACAATCAAATAAAGATGCATTCCGAAGACCAGAAGCATACCGCTTTCCGGACCCCTTTGGGCATATTTTGCTACAAAGTGATGCCTTTCAGTCTGAAGAATGCCAGCGCTACCTATCAGAGGGCCATGACGAAGATTTTCGATGACCTCATACATTAAATCGTCGAATACTATATCGACGACCTCGTGGTTAAAAGCAAATCGCACGAGGAACATTGGGAGCATCTGAAGATCGTGTTTCAACGTCTTCGGAAATACAACTTGAAGATTAACCCTCTCAAATGCGCGTTCGGAGTCTCCTCAGGTAAATTCCTAGGATTTATCGTACGACACCAGGGCATTGAAATAGACCCGTCAAAGATCAAAGCGATCATGGAGATCCCTCCGCCAAGGACTCTCAAGCAACTGCGGTCTCTTCAAGGAAAGCTCGCATATATCCGGTGGTTCATAGCTAATCTCTCCGGAAAATACCGCCCCTACAGTCATTTAATGAAGAAGGGGACCCCGTTCGTTTGGGATCGCAAATTCCAAAGCGCATTGGACGAAATCAAGCAATACCTACAGAATCCGCCGGTGCTGACCGCTCCACTCAAGGGAAAACCTCTCATCCTGTACACAACAGCCCTTGAAGGTTCTTTAGGCGCACTATGGGCACAGGAGAACGACCAAGGGAAAGAGAGGGCCCTCTACTATTTGAGTCGAGTTCTCCTGGGGGCAGAAAACAACTACTCCCCAATTGAAAAACACTGCCTGGCATTAATCTTCGCGATAACGAAGCTCAGACACTATGCGTTGGCAGATGAGGTCCACCTCATATCAAAAGTGGATCCTCTCAAATATTTGATGTCAAGAGCCATACTAACAGGACAGCTCGCTAAATGGGCCCTACTCTTAATGGAATTCTCAATAACATATCGATCGCTCAAGGCAGTGAAAGGCCAGGCCATCGCCAACTTCCTCGCTGAGCATCCGATACTCGCCGATTCACCCTTAAATTGCGAATTGCCAGACGAGCATGCGTTTGACACGATCAACGGGGGGAGTAGAGAGAATGTTACCCGATGGGAACTCTATTTCAACGGAGCATCTTCCATGAAGAAGCGAAAGCACTACACCCCCTATAATCAAATCTGGGGTAGGCCTTATCTTCGTGACTCAACAAGGAGGGATAATGCGCTTTGCCTTATCCTTAATAAAGCTGAGGACAAATAATGAAGCAGAATATGAAGCTTTGATAGCAGGTCTTAAGATCGCTGTCGACATGGGAATCGAAAACCTCCTTATATATGGAAACTCCCAGTTGGTTGTTAGTCAAGTAAACGGCGACTATCAAACGTGCAAACCGGAGTTGGTAAAGTACGGTGAGAGAGTGCAGCAACTGCTGATCTAAATCCCCTCCTACATGCTGGAGAGCATACCGCACACGGAAAATAGCAAAGCTGATGCACTAGCTAAGCTCGCTAAAGAATTGGCTGACGAAAACCTCGATGACGTGAGGATCGTTGTGCAAAACCGTTGGGTTCTTGCACCAGCGGAAATATCTCCGGAGTTGTCTGAAGAAAAAGAAGTGACCAAGCAAACGACCCTACAAATAAAAGACCAGGAAAAGGCTAGGGATTGGAGAGAAGTCTTTATAGACTACTTCAAATCCCATCGGACACCTAAAGATGCATCCTCAAGGCATCGGCTTATGAAAAGAGCTCTGTCTTTCGCCTTCGTCAATGATACACTGTATAAGAGGTCGTTTGACTCTCTGTGGCTAAGATGCCTAGGACCGGAAGAAGCAAAGAAAGTCGTCCAAGAAACTCACGATGGACTCTGCGATTCTCATCAAGCCGGGACAAAGATGAAGCTGAAGATCAAAAAGATGAGCTACTATTGGCCCACGATGATCCAAGACTGCCTCAAATACGCGAAGCAGTGCCACTCATGCCAGATTCACGGGGACTTCATCCACCAGCATCCAAATCCGCTACACTCGACAGTGGCTAGCTGTCCATTCGAAATGTGGGGAATCGATATAATCGGACCCAGCGAACCAACGTCATCTAGGGGACACCGGTTCATATTGGCGACAACTGATTACTTCTCTAAGTGGGTAGAAGCAGTACCGCTAAGAAAAGTGAAGACGGAGAACATCCTCCATTTTTTCAAGACACACGTCATCTATCGGTTCGGCACTCCGCGACGGATTATCTCCGATAACGGGCCAGCCTACAGAAGTCACAGAATTAGCCACTTCGCGCAGCAACATAATATAGACTGTAGATACTCTTCGGTCTATAATCCCCGAGCTAACGGTTTAGCGGAGGCCTTCAACAAAACCTTGACGAAGATCATAAAGAAGACGGTATCCAGAAATAGAAGAGATTGGCACGAGAGATTGCATGAAGCTCTCTAGGCGTATCGGACCACGTTCAAAACGGCCACAAACACAACGCCGTATTGATTGGTATTCGGCGCTGAAGCAGTACTCCCCTTGGAGATAGAGCTACCCTCTCTGCGAGTGGTGGTTCATTACGAGCTAACAGACAAAGAGAATGCTCATCTTTGGCTTGAGGAGCTCGATGACCTCGATGAAACTCGTCTTATGGCGCAGCAAAACTTGGAGGCGTACAAAGCAAAGATGACATGCTCATACGAGAGATTGACTAGGCCGAGGACATTTTGCCAAGGCGAACTCATGCTAGGGGTCAAGAGACATATGATCCCCAATCGTGCCAAATGGGGGAAATTCGAGCCAAACTATGAGGGCCCGTACATCATAGACAAAGTTTACCAAGGTGGGGCTTATTTGCTCATGGATATGCATGGCGAAAGACCCTTCAGGCCAATAAACGGCCGGTTCCTGAAGAAATACTACGCCTGATGAGTCACGGTCTAGGTCAACAATAGATGACGACGCCTACATCCGCTCGCTATCTTCCTAAGCCCAAACTCTATAAGCAAAACTGTTGTCTCCAAAACGGCAACAATGGACCGAAATGTCCTTAAACTAATATTCTCCTTCGAAACGGTGATAATGGACCGAAATGTCCCTAAACTAATATTCGCCTCCAAAATATCGATAATGGACCGAAACTTCCCTAAACTAATAGTGGACCGAAACGTCTCTAAACTAATAGAGGACCGAAACGTCCCTAAACTAACTATGGACGGAAACGTCCTAAAACTAATGACGGAAATGTCTGTAAACTACTATGAACTGCAGCATCCTAAAGCTGACGCAAAAAAAAGGTACGTCCATAAGCAAAATGGGCACGGATGAAAACCCGAAAGGGCTCCGTGAGTAAAAATAGCAGGGCTACCGGCGAGTTTGTGAAAACCCGAAAAGGCACAATCTCGTTAAAAGACACTTGCAAGGTCCTCTCGACCTTGTAAGAAGAAAATACCTGCGTGAGATCCTTACGACTCACAAAGGAGCGACACACTTAGGGATCCCCATGATTCCTAAGGAGAAATTACACTTACGAGATCCTCACGACTCGCAATGAGAAACCTCTTATGAGACCCTCATGGCTTATAAGATTCAAAAGCCTTAAGCTACAGGGATATGAACCTATTCTTAAGCCATCACACTCCACAGACTGCCCTACAAGTGGTTCAATGTTGACCCTTGTATACAATCTACGGGCACAAATAAACGTCTCCCCCACCAAGTTCCACCAATAGCGTGAAATTCCCCTATTCGGTGAACAAACGCTTATAAGTCCTCTCGACTTATAAGGAGAAAACACTCTTATAAGATCCCTACGACTTATAAGGGAACGCACACTTGAGGATCCTCATGATTCTTAAGGAGAAAATGCACCTACGAGATCCTCACGACTTGTAGGAAGAAAATACCTTTATGAGGCCCTTACGGCTCATGAAGTCAGAAGCCTTAGTCGACAGGATCCTAACCCTGTTTGCTAAGCCACCTTTGTTCGACATCAACAGAGGCAAATGATGATTCGCTCTTGGTAATGTCCCAGTGGTAGCGATGCTGATGCCTAAATCGGTATCAAATTCCAAGTCCTTTCACGGCAAATGATGATTCTCTCTTGGCAATATTCCAGTCGCAGCGATGCTGATGCTAAGATTGGCATCAGGTTCTAAATTCTATATTTGTAACAAAATCAGCAAGTAAAAGAAATGCATATGAAATAGCCGAAATGATGGGGCGACTTGCAACAAAATCAGTAAGTAAAAGATATGCATACAAAAATAGCCGAAATGATTGGGCAACTCGCAATAAAAAGCAGCGAGTAAAAACAAAAACAGCCGAAATTATTGGGCAACTCGCAATAAAAAGTAGCGAGTAAAAAGAAAAATAGCCGAAATGATTGGGCACTGCGAAAAATAGCCGAAATGATTGGATGATCGACTTTCGCGATATAAAAAGCTAAAATGATAGAGCATCGCGGAAAGAAATAAAAAAAATGATGAAAGAATGAAATTTTTTGCCCTACAGGCGAGTCCATACTGACCCCTGTATACAATCCATGGGTATAAACGAAAAGGGAACCACATGTTCCACACCAGATCCTGTCAAAAGGGAAAGTCAGATCTCAACAACAACATCTGCATCCCAAAAGATCAACAACGGCGTTCCTCCTCATACCAGCACGTCACGGACGCGACACCACCAATCAGAGCCACGGCAAAGTCCCCAGTTCCGGAACTCTACGGTTCACAGACAACCTAGAGTCAGCCCCGACACCGCAGAAAACAGAGCAAGTCAAAATGACCCCATCGCGGAAATACGTCAGCACATGACCCCGTCGCGGAAATACGTCAGCACACGACCCCGTCGCGGAAATACGTCAGCACACGACCCCGTCGCGGAAATACGTCATCCAATGACCCCGTCACGGAAATACGTCAGCACATGACCCCGTCGCGGAAATACATCAGCACATGACCCCGTCGCGGAAATACGTCAACCAAATTACATCCTCATCGGAGCAGTGCTTCGACTCAGAAAAAGGCTAACTCATCGATCACTTACAAGTCCTCTCGACTTGTAAGAGAGAAAATTCTCTTGTGAGATCCTTACGACTCTCAAGGGAAAGCACACTTAGGAGTCCTCATGACTCATGAGGAGAAAATACACCTATAAGATCCTCACGATTCGTAGGGAGAAAAATCTTTATGAGACCCTCATGGCTCATAAAATTGAAAAGTGTTAGGCAGCGGATCTGAACCTGTTTCCTAAGCCATCATACCATACAAAGTGTTCAAATTGAACTGTTAGTTATCGTCTACAAGTTACACTTACTGGAGTAACATGATAACAACGCAGCAAAGAAAGGAAGGCGATAATAAAAAAATGTATCTTTTATTCATGAATTCAATTGAGTACAAGATGAGTCATATAAAAGAATAAAAATGAATGAATACATATTATTCAAAGATTACAAATGTTTAATTGATACAAAGACAACTACTGAGAAGGAGGCGTTTTCAATAAATCAGCTAGTTGCTCGCACACTCCCCTCAACTCTTTCTCATGGTCGGCTGCTGCGGCTAGTTCCGCTTCGACTCGAGCCCGTTGCTGCAAGCACGATGAAACCTTCTCATCGATTTCCCGTTGGGCAGTTTCGCGACTCTACATAACCCGCTCAATGAAGTCGAGCTTCTGCCTCAATGCCAGCCCGTCCGAAATGCATCGCTGCAGATTATCAAAGACGGCTCTCAGTTTCGCGGCATTCATTTCAACTTGGGCGCAGAGCCGGGCGGATTCACATGAAGCCTCCTCGCGTTCCTTCCGCCTCAAGGTCGCTTCTTGTTCAAAATGGCGAAGGAAAAGAACGCTCTGCTCAACCCATGCAGCCCGTTGGGAGTTTAAAGCCAACACTTCCGGAGCAGGACGCCTGAGCTCAATCTCATGCAGGCAGGCCTCAATCTTCCTGCAGTGGTTAACCCAAGGCTCAACGACGCTTTCATTATGGAAGTTCACAAGCGTCGCCGGTATTGGATTAACCTCGGTAGAAAAATCTGCAGCGAATGTAGGGGCCTCCGCGTCAAGCTTCTCGATGTATTCGCTCAATATACGCAGGCTGGTCACAGCGCCTTTGGAAGATGGACGTCTGGAAAAGGGTCCTGCAAGCATTAAGATTCGAGACTCGAAAGGAGCCAAAGTCGGTGTGATCACTGCAAAACGAATCATAATCAGATATTGGCTCAAGAGATAAAGAAAAATGCACGAGTAATAGGGTCTACTATACCGGCTGTGACAGGTGGTAAAGCTGGGAGTGCCGGAGGCGCGACTGTTCTCTCGTCCCCTCCTTCAATTTGTAGTGCTGCAATCAATTTGAAATTAACAACGGCAGGGCTGCCCACCAAAGAAAGAAAAGGACGTCGGCTAAAAAAACTATACTCACTGGCACCAGCAGGCAAAGTGACTTCTGACTGGAAGAAGAAATGCGGGGTCGGCACCTGATAAAGATGGTCAAAAAGGACTCCTGCAGGATTGTACCAATATGATGTCAGTACCAAGAGTATATTACCTGCAATGAACCCGATAAGTCGCAAACATATACCTTCCAGCACTCCAGACGACATGGGAGAAGGCAATGGGACAACAGCTGTCACGGTGGTAACCCGAGACGCTTCAGATGGCGCAATCTCCGCATTTACTGCACCTACACTCAAAACGAACAAAATGTCATCAGATGGGGATGAACGGGATCGAAAGATAAAAAGAAACTAGTGACCCTGGATCTACCTGATAAGTCGCCAACCGAAATCGCGGCGAGAGCGTCACTAGGCACAACAACTCCTTTGCTCTCCGCCATTGGAATAGTTTATGTGCCCGTGGCTTCGTCCCCCGATTCGACAAGGGCCGTTGTGACACTCGCGATACCCACTGATAACAATGAACCACAAGGAGAAAGAGCGGTGATTGGGGCAGTCCCAGACTCCCGAGAGAGAGTAGCCGTTTCGGGCTCTGTGGTCGCCACCATCTTGCCTGCCGCCTCAACGTCAGGACTTGGCCCTGCAAGATATGATGTATAAGAATTTGAAGATCAAATTCCAAGAAAAGACTCAGCATTATGTTACCTTGGGATGGATTTTCGGATTTTTCCCGAGCCGCGCGCACCATTTGTCTATGGCCGGTTGACAGGGCAGCTGGGGCATCTTCGGAAGAAATAGTGACGGATGGAATGGCGCTTGAGCCTACACCTATAGCCAAAGCGGCATCACGTTCCTTAGCCGCGTGCTTTCTACGCTTCTTGTCGGCCTTGGCAGTGAGAAGTGACCTCCTCAAGACCTCCGTCAAGGAGACGTCATCGTCCAAACCAAGTTCTTCCTCTGGAGCCTCTATGGCGTCCGTCATCGGCTGTTTGAGCGAAGCTTCTTTCAGCAATACTGGGAGAGCTGGGACTTCGGCAGCCGTCCTTGGGAGCGTCGCCGCGTCACCATGCGGGATTGGCACCACACTCGGGATAACCTGAGTCGAAGTAGTCCCTGTAATAAAAAAGGTGGGGTCAGACTATCCATAAAGAGAAAAGGAATGAAAACACAATGAGCCGAAAGATACCGAGGCCTAAAGAAGCGCGAAGCCTCTCTTCCTCCTCAAAAGTTCGAAGGGAAGCCGCCAGAGCCTCTTCAGCGGAGATGCCTGACAAAGAAGGATGTATTAATAAATGAATAATAAGATAGAAGGAAAAAAGCTCAAAATGACATGACTAGAGCATACCCGTTTCCGCAAGTGATAACAACGCCGCCTCTGCACGAGCCTGTCGCTCGGAAGCCACAAGGGCGGCTTGAAGATCAGTATCATCCACAGGCTCGATAAATAGGCCCTCATTAGTCCCGTACTCACTCAAACCATCGCAATAGTGAGCATGGGACTCCTGCCCAAGTACGACGTCGAGAGAAAACATCGACTACTTCTTTTTCAGCGAACGAGCCCCGGCGGCCGACAATAGGAGCCTACGCTTCACGGGCATTTTGGGGCGACGAGTCCCGATCTCAGTACCCATGCCAGACTCGGGAGACGCTACAGCTACCGCTTCTACAGGCACATGGGGTAGGGGCAGCTCAGGCATAACATGTGGCACCACAGTCGCAGCAGCTTCCCTTAAGGGAGGACGGACGATGGTTCGTCGCTTCAAGGGAACGGCTGGATTACCATCCGGGGCGGTGCCCTTGCGATCAAGCAGTAATCGCTTTTCTTCCCTAATAACGGCGCCTATCGAATGTTGATACCACGCCGCATATGCGTTCATGATTCGCGGAACGCAACTCGGCTCGCTGAAAAAGAAATTGGAGCCGGTGTTCAACCGCATAAAATGGTACAATGCATTCCGAATACCTTCTTCTGTGGCAGTTGGCTCAACTAGGAAGGCTTCGAGCGGGATGCCCTGATTATAATTTGATTGCTGGGCGAAAAGGTGCGGGTTGTACCTCATGAACAATGCCGATTCGTTCTGCCTAAACACGAGAAAGCCCGGCCTAATTGAATATAGATGAAGAATCTCCCGAGCTTTCAAAGTGGAGACCCCATTTTTAAAAGTGTCCTGCAGTGGCTGCACTGTTTTTGCGGATTCTTTGCCAATGGTAAAAACCTTATCGACAAAGGTCATGCCATCTCCAACCATGCGCAGACGAAGGAGCACGCCCCTAGCCTCCCGCTATGTCGGATTTACAACGGATGCGTCAACTAGGTGCATAATCCGAGGGAAGTTGTAACTGTCGTAAAATCAAGATCGTTTATGGACACCAAAAGCGCCAAGTAAGTGTAGCTCGACCCATGACATAAAATAATGCAGCGAGAAAGTGACGGGCTGTACCCCTGACTGAGTGGTGTCCGCCGCTAAGCTGAGACCATGGTACAGGTGTGATAACCTGGCAATTTCGATAGCTACTTGCATTCCAGCAACCATATGATGGGCTGGATAAAAGACAGATGGCCTCATATAACGAGGGTGCATCGGAAGCACGAACCAGTTCAGCCATAAGCCAATGAACCCTAGCACGAATGTCTCTTCATCGACGTCCGGAGAAGCAAGCTCCGCGGAGGGAACAACAGGAGCAACCAGAATAAAGAAACCTTTTAAATCCGCTGTTCCCCTCCGAAAGACGGCACAAGACTGACGTCTTGCCTGAAATTCAGAGCATATGCAAATTGGTGCTATCCGTCCACCTCTCCGAAGATGCCAAGTTGATTTATGGCACCATGTATCGAAGGTTTAAATGGATGTGACCGATGTAGCAGACTTCGTCAGCTTCCCCCTCGTTTGAGGGGTTTTTGATTGTGGGGACGCTCTTCCCTGCAGGCGCAAGCCCCTGCAGTTAATTACGCTACTGCGTCGCGGTAACAACTTTCTCCTTCTCCAGATGGTCACTTCGTGTCGTGGGTGTTTGTTTTGTGTTTGGTTGCCCGTGGATTGTATACGGAGACTAAGTTATGTTGTCGCCTGTAGGACGTGGATTAGTCCAAATCCGTATCTTTCTTAGATTTGGGTTTGGGGGGTTGTGTTTAAGGATACGTTAGCCTTATTTGAGGCTAAGATCAACTTAAATATTTGTTAAGGACACGTTAGTCTAATTTTAGACTAAGATCAACTTAACGGGATCGTTTAGATCCGAAAAGAGAGAAATTGGGCTCTATTGTTTAGTTTAATGACATTGCGGTCGATAATTAGTTTAAGGACATTACGGTCCAATGTTAGTTTTAAGACATCGCGGTCGAGATTAAGGACATCATAGTCCATGGATTTAAGGACTCCACAGTCCATTATTAGTTTTAAGACATCACGGTCAAGGTTAAGGACATCATAGTCCGTGGAATTAAGGACTCCACAGTCCATTGTTAGTTTTAAGACATCACGGTCGAGATTAAGGACATCATAGTCCATGAGTTTAAGGACCCCACAGTCCGTGGAATGTATGGTTGTTGGGACCCGTCACCTCTTTGAAGACGTTGAGGGATTACAACGACAAATATCAAAGGGATGAAGAGATGTACCCTTGAACCAATGTGGATTAAATGATCTGTAGCCCAGTTTGGAACAAAGACCAATTAATTAAATTATGAGCACATTGGCTCAGTTAAGTCTGGATTGAGAACTTATGGCCAATTTGGGCTAAGTCCAATTAAGTTTGACATATTGGCCCTTTGTTAGACCAGTAGTCTATTTGTCTGATTTCAGGCCCACATTATTTAGCAATGCTGATCAAAAGTTTGAGGGCTCTGATAACATTTTTATCTATGATTGAGAAGTAGACATTAGAGCTCCGATTTTTACTCAATTTTGAATGGAAGGTTTTGCCTCTGGAAGATTAACCAATTTGGTTAAAACTAGTGTTAAACACTGCTGGGTAGTGGGAGCGCCCCGGCCATCGAACCGTGGACAAATGCGGAACAAAAATTTCTTAAAAGCCGACGCTACCATTACCCGATTTTCTAGATCAAAACCATTAACCCTAAAACTAGCAATCTAAGAAAAGAGATAGAAATGGTTATACCTAATGAACCAAGTCCTTCGGGTCTTCAACCAATTCCAAGCTCCTAGTGATGCGGATCGACTTTGGTCGCCGGTCTTCCTTCGTCTCCGATGATTCACCCGAGGGAAACGGCGCAAGCTTCAGGTTCGCCAAGCGAACCAACCGACTCTTCAAAATGGCTAGTAGTGGAGAGTGGGGAGTGTAGGATAGTGTCACTAAAACTTTTTCTCTCATCCATAAAACTCATGGAGCAACCATAGAAGATGATAAGGTGATGATCAAAGGCATGAGAAAATGGCTGTGTGTTTTTATGGGAGCATGAGAGTGAGAGAGCACAAAAATGATATATCCAAAAATGAGCAAGCCTATCCCCTCAAGTGGCCGGCCCCTCCTTTTCATGCCCCCACAAAAAAAAATGCACACACAAAAGATCTGCTTTCTTAATTAGAATAAACAAATCAACCCATACCATTCTCCATGCTTTGACCCAAAAGCCATGCCTTTCCATGTCACCATATCCACCTCATTTATTAACATGTGATTTTATAAATAAAATCAATAATGAGGTGGCATCTTCAAGAAGCCATTCCGTATAAATACGGAATACTTCCCGGTACATGTATCGAAATACACATACGCGTATTCGTACGAAAATTCGAATAGCCAAAGAGAGAAAAAGAATAGTGAACAATAATACTAGAATACATATATATAAATACATATATAAATTATTAAATCAAAACTTGATTTAACAATTTGGCTTAATCCTAAGCCGCTAGTATTATCAACCGTCCGATTAAAGTCTGTGCAGTCCGTGCACATATTTAATCGGACACCTGTATGTATCAACATACGTTACCTACACCATATCGTCTGAACCGAGAAAACCCTCTGTGTAGGACTCTAAAGACTCGTCAATACGCTGGCAGTGGGTTTAACCATAAGTACGTCAGCGGCACTACCTGTACGTAACGGCTACCTAGGTATTGAGCGAAAGGAAGGCCGACGAGCAAACTCATCTGAACCCCTACTGAGCCTGTCAGTAACAATATCCGTACAGTCCAGTCTGTTCGTCTAAGAGTATTGCATATCGAGTCTAGGGGGGTGGATAAAGTCAGACCCCTAACAATGCGATAATTCGTGTCGGTATGAAACCCATCACAACCCGAGAAACTATCGATCCTGGATCGGTAGTTCTCACATACCCCGGCCGAGGATTTCTAGTGATGGCCACCCGTGCACTGCGCGACATCAACCCCCAATACCGAGAGAGACGAATTCCCGACGATCCGCTCACTGCCTCCATGTAGCTCGGGACTGTACCCAACTAAAACATGTTTACATGACTCCTTTGAGCCGTGGTAGGGTAGTAATCAAAGCACAGTGGGAACTCACACGAGACAAATGACGATCTCAGGTCGACAGACTAACCTGTACACATCTCACCAGGGAAATGCTATCTGACTATAGGTATAATACCAACTAGCAAGTTCCCGGCGTGTCCGTCCAGTGTTCTCATAACCCAATGAGCACCTGCATACTATCTTAGGTGAACAACTAACACAAATGGCTTGTGAGACCGGCCACCTCCCCTCGTCAGGGTCTAGATAAGTATACACCAGTCTACACTGGAGTATCGATGCCCAGTCTCGATACTCCCACGACTAGGGAAATTTAAGGATGTGCTTATAGACCCCTAGCTCCCACGTATGTGATCGCCATCACAATGCTGGTAGTCAAGCAAGATCCTAAGGGCTTTATTAACATATACATGATGATAAAGACAAACCAGATAGTATACTATTATCTCGAGTAAGACTGTTTTATCGGTATAGGTCATCCCTCAATCATCATGATCACCTGTTTGCGACTATGATAATTGCCTTGAGGGCACTATAGCCAACAATCTCCCACTTGCACTTAAGGCTAATTATTGCGATGTCGTATACTCACAGCCCGTGTGATACCGAACACCCAACTCCTCTACTAATCAGTTTCACAAACCTCGTTTGAAAAACTATTGCGTTCGGGAAATAACCTCAGTGAGTGGATCCGCTCCAGTGTTTCATTCTATGTCTCTCTTTATCTCAACTTCGCGGAGAAAACTATCTTCCGAAATGAGCAATACCCATTTTAGAATATTTATGGATATCTGATGGGACCCAGTTCATAAATGAACTCCAAATCCAGCAAACTTCTTAGACTGTATCGTCTATTGAACTTAATCAGTATGTTGCGCAATGCCTTACTCAGTATCCGCTTGGACCACCTGTCCAAAATACTGCCCCTCGTTAGAGGGAAAACAATAACTCTGACAGTCACTCTGTCATCCAGGTCACCTTGGAAGCCTGAAATGATAACCGTCTCCCGAAGGATACTGCCGTTATCAAAACCCTAGAACATTTACCTATGTTCTAAAACTGCTTCCTAACGTTTCTCCAGGATTGGATTAATATCTCAAATTATTGCATCTAGTGCAAAAACAACATCTGGTGTGGTACTTGACATGTCACGATTGACTCAATTGCCTAAGCAAGTGATATGCCAATCATGTACATCCCTCTCCCCTTCAGTCTGTAAGACACCTTTAGAGAGGGTGACTCCATCACCTGCAGGTTCATCACCAAGCCAGGAGTCATCCATTCTAAAATGCTTTTAGAATACTGTCTAAGTACCCAGATTGGGACACTACCCAAATCTAGATCTAAAACCATAAATCTAGTAACCAGTATGTCTGATATAATATCCATAACCTATGTGGAGAAACTACTGTGTGACAACCAAACTATAACCGATCGTAGTATAGGAATTTCACTTCCTACTCTGTGTATGTCATCCTCAATACCAGGACACACACCCTACTACTTTCTTAACAGATCCATCTCCTATTCTGATGAAGTCAAAATGCTATGACTGCCACATCAAAATAGATGATCTATCTCCGCCATATCCGCTTTAGTCTATAAATAGACATGCTACTTTTCCACTACGCTTCCGCTGCTCCCACTGACTACGACAACCCTCTGGCAGAGTCATATACACGTGCACTTCCAAAGCTAGTTTAGAATGACGCTATACTGATCCTTCTGCCGGGTCTCATAGTCTGGAACAACAGTAGTGTCAGGTCCGGGTAAACAAGAACCTCCCTGTCACCGTTCTTGAGGCTACCGAAGTACCTCTCGGGTGCCTGAGGTAACCCACCATATCTGCAGAGTGGCCAATGGAATGTCAAACCTGATTGAATCCTTAGGTTCTAATAAATTTTCCGTAATCGTTTGTGGTTCTGGAATCACTTCCAGTTCTACTATACTCCCACTACTGTTTTTTGAAAAAAAACCCATTTTACTAAAACTGTGGCGAGTCAAGAACAATATCACTATTGATC
The DNA here is from genome assembly GCA_030015575.1 of Agapanthus africanus. Classification (NCBI taxonomy): domain Eukaryota; kingdom Viridiplantae; phylum Streptophyta; class Magnoliopsida; order Asparagales; family Amaryllidaceae; genus Agapanthus; species Agapanthus africanus. The sequence goes on along the minus strand of CM057342.1, from coordinate 726,082,725 downwards.
TTCCAGATGGTAGAAAGTTAACCCTCGTCAAAGCCCGGGATAACCCACAAACAGCCATTACTGAAACGTGCCCTGAGTTTATCCGGATTCTGGTTTTAAGCATCAGCCGGACGACTCCCTATACCTTAACATCGTTAAGATATAAATTGATTCTATATATATCTAATATAGAAACAAAAGCACTAATTTAATTGGAACCAGATTCAAATCATGCAACTATCTCCAGTGCATGTCAACTAAATGGAGAGAGGCCAATCAGCATTACTCAACTTAGGAGTGCGTCCAATTATGAGTAACCTGAAAGAGAAATAAGTTTCTCAAAACCATTACTATCAACTGAATACCTCATACAAGTATCTACATCTTCGATTACCTTGAAAAATCCCGATACTTGCGACACCTGGTTCTCTACTTTATTCTTGCACCTATAACTTCTCAAAACTTAGACTTTGTATTTCTACGAAACACATGTCTAAAACTGGAGAAGTCACAAGTAAATAGAATATAGTACGAGTACCAGCCCCTTTGTCCTAATGGACACTGGACAACATACAATACTTTATATAAAGCCCCTTGAGTTGAATAACTCAAACCCTGTGCGTCGTAGGTTGAAAACTGTACCCAGACGATTTCCTCAAATATCACCAATTACAACGAATTCTGATATAATAAGGATGATCACCTAATTCCCAATAACTTGCTCCTACTCATCATCTGTAAAACCATACAGATGTGAGAATCATACCTGGTAAATATATACCCTGGAGCAAGGGTCTAATTGGGAAATCAGTTTTCTATTAACAATACACAGTGAAACTAAAACATGAATATGTTTCGAAGGGGTATCCGGGTATTCCTAGTAATGCCTCTTCCATTATCAGATTCATGATTGTAACCGTATATTTCCTTGCCATCTCTCTAATTCCCTTTATTTGTCTTTACTCATTACCTTCTGTACACCATCGTTAGGCTGAGTGGTTTTCTTCCTTCCCTACCGTTCGGCACCAGCCTATGGTTTGGAAGAAGACTATCTAATAAGCATAATAGGTGTACTCTCCTAATCCTAGGAGCACTCGCAACCTGAGAGAAGGTAAGGATAAAAGACAACTGAATAAACCTTATTCCTATTTTTCCTGAACCAGAATCCATCCTCGAAAAAGTTCCTTCGAGTTCGTATATAACCATACGATGGATTTATCCAATGGAATTGGATGTTTGTAGTGATACGGGGTGTTCTGGAGAAATACAAAGGTGAAATAGGAGTGGCGATGAAATACGTGGTTTGGTCATGAATCATAGCAGTCGCATTTTACTTTGCCCTCTTTCTAATCCCTTTATTTGTCTTTACTTATTACCTTCTGCACACCATACTTAGGCTAATTGGTTTTCTTCATTCCCTACCTTTCGGCACCTGCCTATGCTTTGGAAGAAGACTATTCAATAAGCGTAATAGGTGTACTGTCTCGTAATCCTAGGAGCCCTCACAATCTGAGAGAAGGTAAAAGGAAAAGACAACTGAATAGTCCTATTCATTTTCTCTAGAACCAGAAACGATCCTCGAAAAAGTTCCTTCGAGTTCATATATAACCATATGATGGTTTTATCCAATAGAAGTGGATATACGTACTGATACGGGGTGTTCTGGAGAAAAGCAAAGGGTAAAAGAAGGAGTGGCAATGATGTATACAACTTGGACATTCCAAAAGCCAGTGTTTTTAAGAAAGTTCGGTTAACTTGGTTACTGAGTCAATGTCTAAGGTCGGGGCATGGTCGATGCCAAAGAGAGAGAGAAAAGAAACACTCAGCGTACACTCTAACCTAGATTAGAATGGATAATCATTTTATCTAATCTAGATGGCTCCCACTGTTTCCTCGAATTCTCCTCCAAACCTAAAAGGAGAATTAGTCGGAATCACCCGAGGAGTAGTCCTACTCATCAGTGGGAATTGGGATCCAACTATCATCGCATGATAACTTGATGGAAGCCACTCAAGTCACCACACTCCAGAAGGTATGCGCATGCCTGGGAAGTTTCCTGTATGTTTGAAACTCCCGATATGATTTTTACCCCAAGCTGCTTATGACCTAGACGGATGCCAACAAATCATAAGTTGCAAGTCAAGTTCTACCCGTCATTGTCTTAATTAATCTAGACCCACCCGTACTCGCCCTTGACGGATGCCAACAAGGCTGCACGACTGTCTTAGATTAATGCATATCCATGCTACAGAAAAGTAACACATAGCTACCGCACACTATGCCTTGACGGAAGCGAACAACCATAGCACGAATACTAGGCGCTGCTTTTCTGAAATGACGGAGGGCTACGGCTGGTTTTTGGCGAAAAACCTTTAACGTAATGAACTTGATATCGTTGAAGAAATCCAAGTGGTTTTTATAAAAGTATAGTGGCGAAAACTTTTGCTAAAGAGGTCACTCCCGGTGAAGGGATCTCGGCTCTTTCCCCGTCGAATGAGGTGCAGGATATTCCAAACTGAATACCACGATGCAAAGCAAAAAGTAATCGACTATAGTAAAGTTATTACGTTGACGCAAACTTCTGCCCAAGGGGCCACTCCCGATGAAGGGATCTCGGCCCTTGCCTCGTCGAATGAGGTGCAGGATATTCCAAACTGAATACCACTGTGCAAAGCAAAAGCGTACGTCTGTAATGTCAGTTTTTAAAAACTTGGTTCCAACAACATCATATAATAGGTTTGTTTTCCTTGCATTGATAAGAATCAACACAGTCCCATCAATTAATCACACCAGAAAAGAACGAAAATAAAATGTACGTATATGCCATCCGCATTCGCCACTGGGTCCCGTCATCACCCGTTAGGTTACTTAACTAACGACAGAGCGGGGACTGGGCTAGCGCGGGTGCAAAACATATACAACATCTACTAGTATATATAAATATGTATAACAATCGTCCCAGGCATGATAAATGCAACATCACAGAAAAGTAATAAGCATCACAGAACAATACAGATAATCTGAGAGCCCCGGATTTCATAGAGCCACAATTGAAACCCGACGTTCCTTGGTCGTATGGATAGCCTGTGCAATAAACTCCTAGACCCCTATGAGCGCGGCAAGTTACCCGCTAAAACCTGAAGTGAGGCAGCCCCCTTCAGCAAAGTGAATGGACCACTCAGCACTTCACGGAATCCGGTAACTTGAGCACCCCTCCTTGGGTCAACCTGTACCCCCTACGAGTGCGGCGAATAGCCCGCCAATTCTAGAGTGAAGCCCCCTCCATTTCAACTCCATGAGATGTGGACCCGTTGCCCTCTAGAATCCGGCTATTCATGCACCCCACCTTGGGGTAATCCTAGTACAGAAAAGAAAATAATATACAAGGGTGACATCGACCTCAGCCCGGTCGTGCCCCAAAAGAATAATATACAAACAGGCAGTGATGGCAGTCCACATGTCGGACGCTCGCCCCGCAATATCAAATGTACAAATACAACAAAAACTGTACTACCACTGTACCCAGGCTATCCACCATGACAATCCGCAACATCACAGCACAACACAGAACATCAATGTGAATGTCACGTTCGCAAACCCATCTAAAAGGACTATAGCGATTAGACAAGGTTTACCGATCAAATGATATTCACGGTCACAGATAGAAATGTAAAGTACTGAAAAATTACACAGTTAAAATTTCGATCGGCTAAATTTATCCGCAAAGGCCCCAAAAGCAAATCCAGTACTCAAAAGAATCTGGGCCAAAACAAAACTTCAAAAAAACCATTTTTCCTTGTCAGATAGCTCCAGAAGAAATTTGGAGGCATGTTGCCACAAAAGCACGGCGGAACCGCCGCCAAATGGCACTTTTCGCGACGGTTCTGCGACAAAAATCTTGAATCATGTTCCCAAATTTCTTGTGGTGCCCTACATTTTCCTGCACGGATTTTTAAGCCATACAGAAAAAAAAATTTGAGCAAGTTTTAAAATCGACAGAAACCGGGAAAATCGGAAAAATGTTTTCGAAATTTTGATCGATCGAGATTTTAAGCTTGTGCAAACTAGCAAGTAGGGGTTAATGGGTGGCTCTGATACCATTGCTGGGTAGTGGGAGCGCCCCGGCCATCGAACCGTGGCCAAATGCGAAACAAAAATTTCTTAAAAGCCGGCGCTACCATTACCCGATTTGCTAGATCGAAACCATTAACCCTAAAACTAGCAATCTAAGAAAAGAGATAGGAATGGTTATACCTAATGAACCAAGTCCTTCGGGTCTTCAACCAATTTCAAGCTCCTAGTGATGCGGATCGACTTTGGTCTCCGGTCTTCCTTCGTCTCCGATGATCCACCCAAAGGAAACGGCGCAAGCTTCAGGTTCGCCAAGCGAACCAACTGACTCTTCAAAATGGCTAGTAGTGGAGAGTGGGGAGTGTAGGATAGTGTCACTAAAACTTTTTCTCTCATCCATAAAACTCATGGAGCAACCATAGAAGATGATAAGGTGATGATCAAAGGCATGAGAAAATGGCTATGTGTTTTTGTGGGAGCATGAGAGTGAGAGAGCACAAAAATGATATATCCAAAAATGAGCAAGCATATCCCCTCAAGTGGCCGGCCCCCTCCTTTTCATGCCCCAACAAAAAAAAATGCACACACAAAAGATCTGCTTTCTTAATTATAATAAACAAATCAACCCATACCATTCTCCATGCTTTGACCCAAAAGCCATGCCTTTCCATGTCACCATATCCACCTCATTTATTAACATGTGATTTTATAAATAAAATCAATAATGAGGTGGCATCTTCAAGAAGCCATTCCGTATAAATACGGAATACTTCCCGATACATGTATCGAAATACACATACGCGTATTCGTACGAAAATTCGAATAGCCAAAGAGAGAAAAAGAATAGTGAGCAATAATACTAGAATACATATATATAAATACATATATAAATTATTAAATCAAAACTTGATTTAACAATCTGGCTTAATCCTAAGCCGCTAGTATTATCAACTGTCCGATTAAAGTCTGTGCAGTCCGTGCACATATTTAATCGGACACCTGTATATATCAACATACGTTACCTACACCATATCGCCTGAACCGAGAAAACCCTCTGTGTGGGACTCTAAAGACTCGTCAATACGCTGGCAGTGGGTTTAACCACAAGCACGTCAGCGGCACTACCTGTACGTAACGGCTACCTAGGTATTGAGCGAAAGGAAGGCCGACGAGCAAACTCATCCGAACCCCTACTGAGCCTGTCAGTAACAATATCCGTACAGTCCGATCTGTTCGTCTAAGAGTATCGCATATCGAGTCTAGGGGGTGGATAAAGTCAGACCCCTAACAATGCGATAATTCGTGTCGGTATGAAACCCATCACAACCCGAGAAACTATCGATCCTGGATCGGTAGTTCTCACATACCCCGGCCGAGGATTTCTAGTGATGGCCACCCGTGCACTGCGCGACATCAACCCGCAATACCGAGAGAGAAGAATTCCCGACGATCCGCTCACTGCCTCCATGTGGCTCGGGACTGTACCCAACTAAAACCTGTTTACATGACTCCTTTGAGCCGTGGTAGGGTAGTAATCAAAGCACAGTGGGAACTCACACGAGACAAATGACGATCTCAGGTCGACAGACTAACCTGTACACATCTCACCAGGGAAATGCTATCTGACTATAGGTATAATACCAACTAGCAAGTTCCCGGCGTGTCCGTCCAGTGTTCTCATAACCCAATGAGCACCTGCATACTATCTTAGGTGAACAACTAACACAAATGGCTTGTGAGACCGGCCACCTCCCCTCGTCAGGGTCTAGATAAGTATACACCAGTCTACACTGGAGTATCGATGCCCAGTCTCGATACTCCCACAACTAGGGACATTTAAGGATGTGCTTATAGACCCCCAGCTCCCACGTAAGTGATCGCCATCACAATGCTGGTAGTCAAGAAAGATCCTAAGGGCTTTATCAACATATACATGATGATAAAGACAAACCAGATAGCATACTATTATCTCGAGTAAGACTGTTTTATCGGTATAGGTCCTCCCTCAATCATCATGATCACCTGTCTGCGACTATGATAATTGCCTTGAGGGCACTATAGCCAACAAACACTAGATAGCAACAGTGTTAAAGCTCCCAAGTTAGTGTTAAACACTAGAAGGTAACAGTGTTAAACACTGGGAATATAGTCCCCAAATTAGTGTTACACACTAGAAAACACCAGTGTTAAACACTGGGTATAAGTTCTCGAATTAGTGTTAAACACTAAAGGAAAAGGGGTCACGTTTGGACATGTGAGGGCGCCCAAAGGTGGGACCAGATTCCTTTTCTTTGTTCTGCAATTAAGTGTTAAACACTTTTATTTTTATTTTGAGCATTATGTGTTGACACGTGATGGAGATTTATACACTGATTATTAAAGCACTTGCTAAGGGGTCATGTGGGAGCACGTGAGAGCGCCCAAAGGTTCTATTTCCTTTGCTTTTTCTTTCTGTGTTTCGGGGGTCACATGGAGCACGTGAGGCGTTGCCTCTGAGCTCTTCCCTTCTCATTTCTGGGGATCTTTTCAGGGGTCACGTGGGGACATGTGACCTCAGTCTTTTTCATGCACAGAGATCTCTTTAGTCTCTTTATTTTATTCTGAGAATTAAATTCTCCGTAGGGTTAAATCCTAATTATAACTTTGGAGGAATTAAATTCCTATTGTGAAAGAATTAAATTCTTATGTAGGGTTAAACCCTAATTTCATTTTAGGAGGAATTAAATTCCTGTGAATTTTGAGAGAATTAAATTCTCAATTAGGGTTAAACCCTAGTTCTGTACATCTTGAAGGAATTAAATTCCTGAAACTTTGGGAGAATTAAATTCTCATATAGGGTTAAACCCTAACTTCATATCTTGGAGGAATTAAATTCCTGTGAGTTTGGGAGAATTAAATTCTCTAAACTCAATTCCTCCTCTAAGTTTAGGATCTGCATGGCAGGATCTCGACCCGATAAGAATTAAATTCTCAACTTATGGGGAGATGTGCTCTGTACAGATCTTCAACCAGAAGAAGAACTAAGTTCTTTTTTGTAGAAGAGTTAAACTCTTAGATTGAGAATTAAATTCTTTTTATTGAAGTTTTGATCCCCTTTCTTTTCTTACCTAGGGTTTTTCTTTGTAGAGAATTAAATTCTCCTCTCTTTTCTCTCTGAAATTTCAAGATTCCAAAACTCTCTCTCTTCAAAATTCTCTCCACTGGTTCCTATTTATAGGAGAAGGACAAGAATCAATTTGTTTAGTAAATCTTTCATTGAAAGATTTGATTGTTTTTCACAATTAATATGAGCCTTTAGATTATCCAGTGAATTTTGTTCACCGTTGGATTTTAAATCCAAAGATACTCTGTTTGTTATTTCTGGTGAGATTTAGGGAAATCTTTCCTTGTCTAAGATTTTTCCATAAATTGGTGATTTTTAATCACCCTTGGATCTTTAATCCAACGGTCCCCATAATCCTTTTCCATTTGGAAAGATTTAGAAACTTGTAGAATTTAATTCTATTAACTGTAAGGCTTTCGAAGCCAGTCACGTGCTGACACGTGACCCTTGGTCACGTGTGAGCACGTGACCCCCAATTGAGTCCTTTAACATCCGCTTGTTTATGTTGTTGATTTAACCATCACGTGTCAACACGTGACCATTGGTCACGTGTGAGCATGTGATACCTCGTTGAGGTATTTTTTCTGACTTTTAGAATTAAATTCTTTTAAGCTGTAAGGTTTTCAAAGCCTGTCACGTGCTGGCACGTGACCCTTGGTCACGTGTGAGCACATGACCCTCAATCGAGTTATTTTTCAGCAGTTTGTTTTCGCTTCTGTTTAATAAAGTTTTAACCATCACATGTCATCACATGACCATTGGTCACGTGTGAACACGTGATACCCCATTGAGGTAATTCATGATTTTTTTAATCAGGAAACAAATGCCCCCACAGCGTTGCTCTCACGTGTCTGCACGTGAGTGCAACGCTGTCACTTTTGTGACCGTTGGATTCATCTAGGGAATCGGGAAGATAAAGTGTTTCCATCACATCCTATAAATGCAGTGGTCTCTTCAGAAACGCCTCCACTCTTTCATCTTCTTCCTTGCAAACTTTTCTTTTGAGAATTTAATTCTCGTTCTCAGAGCTTAGTTCTCTGTTCCAAAATCTTCAGAGTTTAACTCTGTTTATGAAAGACCCTCTCTTCAGGTAATGATCTTTGAACGATCGAAGAACTTTCATAGAAACCTTCACTGGATTTTAAATCCACACCAAGGGCTTTCCCTTTAATCAAGAACCTGTCTTTTTGAAACTCTCTAAAAAAACAGAGAATCATTTAATTTTCAAATCATAGATATCTTAGGGTTTTTCTGATCCTCAGGGGGCTAATGGTGGCAGTTGTCTTTTCCATAGAATTTAATTCCATCGCACAAATATTTCTAGGAATTTAATTCCCCCCTTTTTAACAAGGAATTTAATTCCTATGAAGAACTCAGTTCTTCGCAGAGAACTTCTTGGGGTTTTCTTGCCCTGAGTTGTCTTCTATAACCAAGAGGAAGAATCTTGCAATGGTGCCTTTCCCTAGGGAACGTACAGAGTTGCTTGAAATCCTCTGTTTATTTAGACAAGTGTTCTTCTTGATTGGCTTGTCTATTAAATTCTCATGATCTTTATTTCAGATATTATGGACGCCCAATTGTATGATCTTGATGAAATCATTTCTTACGGAAACATTCGTGCACTGGGCCATAGCCAGAACCAGGAGTTCACCAACGCTCAGTGTGCTGAGATCATGAGCCGCTTTGACGAGTACAATGGTCGGCTACTCCCTTGTCGCTCTTCTCTTTTGAAACTCATCGTGCTGGCGATCTGGGAGGTGCTCCCTCTCTTTTGCACCGGCGTACCGCTCGGGGCATTGGATGCCGCCGAGGATAAAGTGCATTCGGTGTATCTGATGAGCCTAATCTCGAAGAGAAGGCGAGAAAATCTCATTGATCTCTTGCATCAGGCTTTTCAGCAGTCGGCCATACTTGCTGCTTATCGGAGGGTGGAGGACATCCGTGAGGATCCCGACGCTTGTGATCGCGAGAGAAAACATACTAGGATGGTTCGAAATGCCTGGAAGATCTTGGACAAAGTCACTTTTGAGTTTCTTAATCCATACCCCGAATCTGAGGTCTTGCCATTGTAATTGTTTCTTCTTATTTTTGTATGAACTTTTAAAGTATGAGTGATAAGTTTTTCCTTCCCTTCTGTGTTTGCATGCCTTCTTTCTGGGATTTTGTTATATTGTCATTGTTGCTGCTGACGTGTGAGGCGTGTGAGGCACCAATTTACTTTTCAGCGCATATCAAGTTTGGTGCTCACATGCTCTGCACGTGAGGCCCTTTTGATGGGGCTGTTTAATTTTTCATGCCATATTTTTATGCACAGCATTAGATGCAGGAAAGGAGCCTTGGAAATAGTTCCATCTCCTTGATTTCTAATGCCTTCCCTTTTTTGGACCTCGGAAATAGTTCCACCATGCAATATTCTCCGTGCGCAGCATTTAATGTTTCTCTTTATAACCTGAGACCATAGCCTTCTTTTTCTCTTCACAGAGAAATCTATTCTCAATTTAGTGTGGTTTATCCTGAGGAAACAACTGAGTGCCATGGCCTGCAACCGCCCCATGCTCGTCGACAGCCATAGGAAGTACCTATCGAGGAGATGATTCCTTGCTTTGCTGCACGACTGGTGGATCCCCTTCTCACCGACGACGAATGTGATTTGGCGACATATGAACTCTTGATCCGTAGGGGGTCCCCCTTCCAATGGGGTCCCCCTTCCAATGGGGTCCCTTTGGCTCCGGATGATTCTTGCTGCCGTGCTTGCCGACATCCCTCCTCACCCAGCGGAGATGACCCTGGCGATGCTTGACGCGGCTGAAGATAAGCTCGAGTGTTTTCACGAATCGTGCCTGATTACTCAGGCTCTGAAAGATTGCTCGGTTTACCTGTTGGGCCAAATAAGAGCCTGGCGGGCTATTATGTCTGCTTTTGCGGACGAACATGGCGCCAATCGGTGGGGAGCGACTCCTCGCGAGAACCGCCGCTTCGACGTGTTGGAGAAGGCAGAGAGAGAGATGGAGAATTTTGTTCTTTGTTTTGTTAACCCTTGTGCCACTGATCCTTTGTTTGGTGACCTTTTCCCGTTAGCGTAGTATATTTAAATCAGTGTACTCTTTTTATCATTGGTTGTCGCATGCTTTATGTTGAATTTTCATGTTTGTTGGGTACTCGTACGTGCGTCTTGCTTGCGTAAACGAGCTTCCTATTCTTCCCATGAGAACTTTCTTTAATTGCGAGTACTGTCATTATGTTGCATGCACATCAGAGCTTCGGGTATCATTTCTTTTCGAATATTCATATAGTTGCAAATGCATGCTTGATAGGATATACATCGGAGATTTTCCTTGTCGCCTCCCATATCATGTGACGTGTGCGTGTTTCAGCTCGAATATTGCCGTCGAATGGAGGCTTGTTTATACAGTCTTGAGCGTACATGCCCTATTTCAGAGGTTGTGGCTGCAAAGGCGAGCTTGCGGGGTCTGATAGAGCGGTGCGCGGCGAACATGGTGTCATACGAGAAGAGGCTCGGCCGTAAATTCTCGAAGAGGGAGCTGGCCTCTAAGGCGCTCAACGAGCTCCAAGCCAACCTTACAGCCAAAGCCAACAAAGCGTATGAACTCTGGCGAGTACTTCAAGAGTCTATCAAAGAGGTGGTGTCCCTTGATAAAGCTGTCGTGTTCACTCGCGAAAGGGTTGAGGCTCACAAGGCTACCGAGAAAGAGCTTGAAGGCCGGCTTGCCTCGTATCAGGCTCAGCAGGCTCAGGCGGAAGCCTGTCTTTTGGCGATATTGAACCACGAAGGCGAGGCCCAGCAAAAAAGGGATGAGCTAACCACTCTGCTAAATCGCCCGCCGGCCTGAAGACTTGTATATCCCCTTTTTTTGTACATACTCCTGAATGAGAGTATATTTTTTTGTTCTTTCACAAATTGTACTTTGTATCCATTTTGGTTCATGAATAAAAGACATATTTTTCTTCTCAATGGCATGTCCCTTTTTATTGAATGTATTTTGCGGATAGTCTATCTTGATCTCTTTGCAGGACAACGATGGCTTAGGATTCAGGGTTAAGATCTGCCTCCTAAGACTTTCAACCTTATGAGCCGTGAGGGTCTCATAAAGAGTTTTTCTCCCTACAGGTCGAGGGGATCCTATAGGTGTGGTTTCTTCCTTAAGAATCGTCAGGATTCCTAAGTGCCTGTTTTCTCTTGAAAGTCGTAAGGATCTCACAAGAGAATTTACTCCCTTACGAGTCGTGAAGACCCGCAAGTGATGGGTGAAGTTGTCCTTATCCGCATTTAACGGGGTTAAGGGTTGCTCTGGATGCTTCCCACGGGTTCACTGCCGTGTTTGGCGAGGACCAGGCTCCGCTCTGGATGTTCTTCGGGGTACCGTAGTTTAAAGACATCGCGGTCGAGGTTAAGGACATCATAGTCCGTGGATTTAAGGACCCCACAGTCCGTTGTTAGTTTTAAGACATTACGGTCAAGGTTAAGGACATCATAGTCCATGGATTTAAGGACTCCATAGTCCATTGTTAGTTTTAAGACATCACGGTTGAGGTTAAGGACATCATAGTCCATGGGTTTAAGGACTCCACAGTCCGTTGTTAGTTTTAAGACATCACGGTCGAGGTTAAGGACATCATAGTCCGTGAGTTTAAGGACCTCACAGTCCAATGTTAGTTTTAAGACACCGTGGTCGAGATTAAGGACATCATAGTCCGTGAGTTTAAGGACCTCACAGTCCATGAAATGTGTGGTTGCCGGGACCCGTCACCTCTCTGAAGACGTTGAGGAATTACAACGACAAATATCAAAGGGATGACGAGATGTACCCTTGAACCAAGGTGAAATTGGCTTAAAATCATTACGGTTGATTGTTAGTTTTAAGACATCACGGTCGAGGTTAAGGACATCATAGTCCGTGGATTTAAGGACTCCACAGTCCGATGTTAGTTTTAAGACATCACGGTCGAGGTTAAGGACATCATAGTCCATGAGTTTAAGGACCTCACAGTCCGATGTTTGCTCTGGATGCTTCACACGGGTTCACTGCCGTGCTTTGCGAGGACCAGGCTTCGCTCTGGATGCTTCACACGGGTTCACTGCCGCGCTCTGCGAGGACCAGGATCCGCTCTGGACGTTTTCCACGGGGTCAGAAATGACATAATCCGTGTTCCATGTAGCGAGGAATTTTGCTCTGGATGCTTCACAAGGGTTCACTTCCGTGCACGGCGAGGACCAGGCTCCGCTCTGGATGCTTTACACGGGTTCACTGCCGTGCTCTGCGAGGACCAGGATCCGCTCTGGATGTTTTCCACGGGGTCAGAAGTGACATAATCCGCGTTCCACGTAACCAGGAATTTTGCTCCAGATGCTTCCCACGGGTTCACTGCCGTGTTCGGCGAGGACTAGGCTCCGCTCTGGATACTTCACACGGGTTCACTGCCGTGCTCTGCAAGGACCAGGATCCGCTCTGGACGTTTTCCACGGGGTCAAAAGTGACATAATCCGTGTTCCATATAGCCAGGAATTATTCTCAAGATGCTTCCCACGGGTTCACTGCCGTGTTCGGCGAGGACTAGGCTCCGCTCTGGATGCTTCACACGGGTTCACTGCCATGCTCTGTGAGGACCAGGATCCGCTCTGGACGTTTTCCACGGGGTCAGAAGTGACATATCCGCGTTCTACGTAACCAGAAGTTTTGTTGATTATATTCGCGTTTCACGGAGTTGGGATTTGACTCTCGGTCATCTGTACACCGACGAGCCATGGAACTGGGAGTTTCCGCTGTTCCGCTTTGCCTGATGTTGTATCTGTTGTAATGAGACGAATGTTGAGATGATCTATAGGCTGTCTATGAACCATTGATATTTGGCTTCTTCTTCTGATGAAACCTGGGGAGGAAAGGTGTGATTCCTTCTTCGTTTGCGCCCCTGGATTGTATACAGGGATTGACATGATATCACCTGTAGGGCATAAATTTCATTTTTACTTTTATTTTATCTCTTTCCGCGATGCTATATCATTTCAGCTTTTATATCGCGAAGGTCGCGATTGCCCAATCATTTCGGCTATTTTTCGCGGTGCCCAATCATTTCGGCTATTTGTTTTATTTTTACTCGCTGCTTTTTATTGCGAGTTGCCCAATCATTTCGGCTATTTTACATGCTTACATCTTTTACTTGCTGCTTTTTATTGCAAGTTGCCCCATCATTTCGGCTATTTCGTATGCATGTGTGGCTTGCTGGCTTTTCGCTGCAAGCTTGAAATCAGACACCGATTTCGGCATCAGCACCGCTACAACTGGGATATTGCCAGGCGCGAATCATCATTTGCCTCTGTCGATGTCGAACAAAGGTGGCTTAGTAAACAGGGTTAGGATTCTGTCGACTAAGGCTTTTGACTTAATGAGCCATAAGGGTCTCACAAAGGTATTTTTCCTTACAAGTCGTGAGGATCTCGTAGGTATGTTTTCTCCTTAGGAATTGTGAGGACTCCTAAGTGTATGGCTTCTCATAAGTCGTAAGGATCTTACAAGAGAGTTTTCCCCTTATAAGTCGAGAGGACTCAGAAGGGTTGTTCACTGTACGAACATATCCCTAGTCACGGGTGGGACTTGGTTAGGGAAATGTTTATTCGCGCCCGTGGATTGTATACAAGGGTCAGCATTGAGCCGCTTGTAGGGCAGTATTGGAGGTTGTGGGGGTTGCTTAAGAACAGGTTCAGGTCTCTGTAACTTAAGACTTTCAAATCTTATGAGCCGTGAGGGTCCCATAAGAGAGTTCTCCTTACGAGTCGTGAGGATCTCGCAAGTGTAATTTCTCCTTAGGAATCGTGGGGATCCCTAAGTGTGTGGCTCCCTTGTGAGTCGTAAGGATCTCACGCGGGTGATTTCTCCTCACAAGGTCGAGAGGACCCTGTAAGTGTCTTTTAACGAGGTTGCGCCCTTTCGGGTTTTCACAAACACTTGCCGGTAGCCCTGCTGTTTTTACTCACGGAGCCCTTTCGGGTTTTCATCCGTGCCTATTTTGCTTACGGACATACCGTTTTCTTTTTTTTTATTCTCTCTTTTTTTAACGAGATTGCGCCCTTTCGGGTTTTCACAAACACTCGCCGGTAGCCCTACTACTTTTACTCACGGAGACCTTTCAGGTTTTCATCCGTGCCCATTTTGCTTATGGACATACCGTTTTCTTTTTTTTTATTATTCTTTGTATCAGCTTTGGGATGCTGCAATCCACCATAGTTTATCGACATCTCGATCAACAGCTAGTTTTAGGACATAGTGGTCCGTTGTTAGTTTAAGGACATTTCGGTCCGCTGTTAGTTTAAAGACGTTTCGGTCCACTGTTAGTTTAAGGACGTTTCGGTCCACTGTAAAGTAAGCCGGTTACTACTTATGGAGTTTGGGCTTAAGAAGATAGCGAGCGGACATAGTCGTCGTCATCTATCATTGACCTAGGCCGTGACTCGTTAGGCATAGTACTTCTTCAGGAAGCGACCATTTATTGGCCTGAAGGGCCTTTCGCCATGCATGTCCATGAGTAGATAGGCTCCACCCTAGTTGACCTTGTCTATAATGTACGGGCCTTCATAATTCGGCTCGAATTTCCCTCGTTTAGTACGATTGGGGATCATGGGTCTTTTGACTACCAGGACGAGTTCGTCCTGGCGGAATGTCCTTGGCCTGGTCAATCCTTCATAGGAGCGCGTCATCTTTGCTTTATAAGCTTCCAGATTTTGTTACGCTAGGAGCCGGGTTTCATCAAGGGCATCAAGCTCCTCGAGGCAAAGGCGAGCATTCTCTTCGTCTGTCAGCTCGTAATGAACTGCTACTCGTAGAGAGGGTAACTCTATCTTGAGGGGGAGTACCGCTTCTGTACCGAATACCAACGCGTACGGCGTTGTGTTTGTGGCCGTATTGAACGTCGTTCGGTACGCCCAGAGAGCTTCGTGCAGTCTCTCATGCCAGTCCTTTTTATTTCGAGACACCGTATTCTTTACAATCTTCGTCAATGTCTTGTTCAAAGCCTCAGCCAGACCGTTAGCTCGGGGATTATAAACGGAGGATTATCTCCAGTCTATGTTGTGCTGTTGTGCGAAGCGGCTGATCTTGTGGCTTCTGTAGGCTGGCCCGTTATCGGAGATGATTCGCCTCGGATTTCCAAACCGATAAATAACGAGCGTCTTGAAGAAGTGGAGGATATTCTCCATCTTCACTACCCTCAGCGGTACTACTTCTGCCCATTTGGAGAAGTAATCAGTTGTCGCCAAAATGAAACGATGTCCTCTGGATGATGCCAGTTCGATGGGGCCGATTATGTCAGTCCCCCACATTTCGAATGGCCAGCTAGCCATCGTTGGATGCAGTGGATTCGGATGTTGATGGATAAAGTCCCCATGGATCTGGCACGAGTGGCATTGCTACGCATACTCGAGGCAGTCCTGAATTATCGTGGGCCAGTAGTAGCCCATCCGTTTAATCTTCAACTTCATCTTCGGGCCCGCTCAGTGAGAACCGCAGAGTCCGTCATGAGTTTCTTGGACGACTCTCTTCGCCTCTTCAGGTCCCAGGCATCTTAACCATAAAGAATCGAATGACCTCTTGTACAGAGTATCATTGATGAAAGCGAAAGATAGGACTCGCTTCATGAGCTGATGTTTTGAGGACGCATCTTCAGGCGTTCGACGGGATTTGAAGTAGTCTATAAAGACTTCGCTCTAATCCTCAGCCTTTTCCTGATCTTTTATTTGCATAGTCATTTGCTCAATCGCTCCTTTTTCTTCGGACGACTCCGGAGATATTTCTGCCGGCGCAAGAACCCGACGGCTCTGCACAATGATCGTCACGTCATCGAGGCTCTCGTCGGCCAGTTCTTTAGCGAGCTTGGATAATGCATCCACTTTGCTGTTTTCCACGCGCGGTATGCTTTCCAAGATGTAGGAAGGTATTTGAGTCAGCAGTTGCTGTACCCTCTCGCCGTATTTCACCAACTCTGGTTTACACGTTTGATAGTCGCCGTTTACTTGACTAACGACCAGTTGGGAGTCTCCGTATATGAGGAGGTTTTCAATTCCCATGTCGATGGAGATCTCGAGGCCTGCTATCAAAGCTTCATATTCGGCTTCATTGTTTGTCCTCGGCTCTGTTAAGGAAAAAGCGAAGCGCATTATCCCTCCTTGTGGGGTCATGAAGATAAGGCCTACCCCCGATTTAATTATAGGGGTGTTCTGTTTGCGCTTCTTCATGGAAGACGCTCCATCAAAATAAAGTTCCCAACGGGTACCACTGCCGTCGATCGCATCGAACGCATGTTCGTCTGGCAGTTCGCAGTTTAAAGGAGAATCGACAGGTATTGGATGCTCAGCGAGGAAGTCGGCGATGGCCTGGCCTTTCAGTGCCTTAAGAGGCTGATAGGTTATTAAGAACTCCATCAGGAGCACGGCCCATTTAGCGAGCCGCCCTGTCAATATGGCCTTTGACATCAAGTATTTGAGGGGATCCACCTTCGATATGAGACGGACTTCATGCGCCAACGCATAGTGCCTGAGCTTCGTTATCGAGAAGATCAATGCCAGGCAGTGTTTTTCGATGGGAGAATAATTGCTTTCTGCCCCCAGGAGAACTCGACTCAGGTAGTAGAGAGCTCTTTCTTTCCCTTGGTCGTTCTCTTGTACCCATAATGCGCCTAAAGAACCTTTGAGGGCTGTTGTATAAAGAATAAGGGGCTTTCCCTTGACCGGAGCGGCCAGCACCGGCGGGTTTTGTAGATACTGCTTGATTTCGTCCAGCGCGCCTTGGCATTTATGATCCCAAACGAAAGGGGTTCCCTTCTTCATCAGGTGACTGTAAGGACGGCACTTCCCTGAAAGGTTGGCTATAAATCGCCGGATATATGCGAGCTTTTCTTGGAGAGACCTCAGCTGCTTGAGAGTTCTTGGCGGGGGCATTTCCATAATCGCCTTGATCTTTGACGGATCTATCTCGATACCTCGGTGCCGGATGATGAATCCTAGGAATTTGCCCGAGGAAACTCCGAATGCGCACTTGAGAGGATTCATCTTCAAGTTGTATTGTCGAAGGCGTTGAAATATGATCTTCAGATGCTCGAGATATTCCTCGTATGATTTGCTTTTCACTACGAGGTCGTCGATATAGCATTCGACGATTTCATGTATGAGATCATCGAAGATCTTCGTCATGGACCTCTGATAGGTGGCACCGGCATTCTTTAGACCGAAGGGCATCACCTTGTAGCAGAATATACCCAAAGAGGTCCGGAAAGCGGTGTGCTTCTGGTCTTCGGGATGCATTTTTATCTGATTATATCCTGATGAGCCGTCCATGAAGGAAAAGACTTCATGAGTGGACGTGTTATCTATCATCAGCTCAGTGACCGGTACTGGGAAATCGTCCTTCGGGCAGGCTTTATTAAGATCCCGGAAGTCCACGCATATGCGCACTGTCCTATTCTTCTTCATTACTGGAACGATGTTGGCGATCCAATCAGGGTACTGAACATCTTGGATGAAGCCGGAGTCGATTAGTTTCTTGACCTCGGCGTTGATACTTATCTCAAGCTCGAGCCGTATTCTTCTCGGTGCTTGTTTGATTGGCTTGACGTCTGGGGATATTGCCAATTTGTGGACAGCAATCTCTGGATCTAATCCTGGCATTTCAGAATAATTCCATGCGAAACAATCCTTATGCTGCATAAGTACGTCTTTTAGTGTAGCTACCCTTTCCTCAGACGGCAACTCACTGACGAATGTTGGTCGCGGGTCACTTGCCGTCCCCAAATCAATTTTTTTGAGGTTATCTGTAGTGGTATGTATTCCATCTTCTAGCTCTTTTGGCGCCGGTAGAAACTCTGAGATCACCTCGTCATCATTGTTTTCGAAGCACCAGGGGAGGTCATCCATATTCTCGGGTTCTTCTTTTGATATCGTTATCATATGACAAGTATGAGCTCGCTTCCAAGACCGATGTGGATCTGGGTCTACCCTCGTGGATTTGGGTTCATGCTTCTGCGGCGAAGTTATCCTCCAACTGCTGGATAGAGCGAATTTGCCGAGCTGATATTGATCTTCGACCCAGTTCTTGAAGGTGAAGCAGTCTTCAATAGGATGTCCTATTGCCCTATGATAGGAGCAATAGTCCGGGTGAGAGACTTCGCCTGCTTGCTCGGGGTGTTTGGACTCCGAAAGTGTAATCATCTAATGTTTTATGGCGAGCTCAAGTATCTTTCGTGTTTTATTCTGAGGAAAAGAGTATGCCTGACTCATCTTCTTTATAAGGGACGAATCCGGGTTGTTCGATTCCCAATCGCGTGGCTTCTTGGTTCCGCTTTGTTGCTGAAGAACGCCTTTTCCGCTCTTTGACTTGTTTCTGCCTCTGCGCCAGGCCTTTTGCACAATAGGTTGACAGGGAGGAGTATTTTCATCTTTTGCAGCCTGTTGAAGAAGGCGTTGCGTCCTGGCTTTCTCATAGATGGCCATTCGCGATTATGGTCGTCTCGAGCCTTTTGACCCGCTTTCCTGATAAGCTTGTCCATTCGTTCTTCAAATGACGGGCTCGGCATTTTGATTGCAGGATCTTGTTTTGGTTCGGAGTCAGCGTTTTCTGACAAGGCGTCCTCTTCTTCATCGAAGTTATATATGACGTAGCTATCATGGACTCGTTCCCGTTTTCCGGATTTCACATATCCAAGCCCGAGCGTTTCTATTCTCCCGTTAGGCAGCTTGCGCTGAGTTCCAGGGATATCCCAAATCCTGTTGTAGAACCGAGCTTGTCGAATGGTCTGTTTGAAAGGTACCCCTTGGCGTTTCAAGAGCCTTTTTAAGCCTTCCGAGTAATATCTGGGCAAGCGAATGGGCTGGAGCCTATCGAATGTAGAATCCGCGCCGTGCCAGATTTCTTTCTCCGTTCTGGTTTTCCCGGAGCGATAGAATAGGATCGCTTTTTCGCCTTCTCAACTGGGAGTGACGTAGAATGTCTGCAGTTCTTGCACACTATAAGCTTTGAGTGCATCGAGATCTTTGTAATGCTCCCGCGGAACCAGGATAATTTGCAGACTCTGATTATTTCCAGCGAAAGCTTGTATTGACGGCCGATCGGAGAATACAGCATTAACCTCGTCCTCTAAGTCGCTGCCGAAGATCAACATAGGGGCGGACGGTCCCGGGTTGTTGCGTCGAGGCGGCCCCGAATAAACTATCTCTTCTTCCTCCTCGGTATCACTCCCGAAAACTGGAATAGTGGTGATAGTTTTGTTTTTCGATTGGTGACATTTTTCCGTATCCTCGAAGTCTGGTAAGAAGTATTTTGCATCTTCATACTTACGGAATTCGTTCACGGAGAATGGGTTTAACTCTCCCCTCACAGTATACTCGAGGCCATCTTTAAAATACTTCATACACTGGTGCTGTGTAGAAGGAATAATATTGTACTCATGCAACCAAGGCCTACCGAGCAAAGCATTGTAGCATGTCTTAGCATCAATGACGTGAAATTTAATGTCTGTGACAAGCAGCCCGAAGCACAGCGTCAGTATTACAGACCCGAGGGTCCGTGATGACTGGGAGTCAAACCCGGAGATGGTGATCTAATCACGAGTGAGGTGTTGAACGCTCATGCAGATTTCCTTCAACACTCGCACGTTGAGGAGATTGACGGAAGACCCATTGTCGACCAGGATTTTGCGTATCTTTATATCGTGGCAGTATCCTGAGACATAGAGGGGACGGATGTGCTCACATGTCCCAAGTAGGAGATCTTCGTCGTCGAAGGAGACATTGGCTGTGTGCACTTCTTCCAGCTCGTCCTTCATATTTTCTTTGGCGAGAAAAGCTTGGAATTGCTCTGGCTCTTATAGCGCCTTGATCAATGAATCTCTTGCTCCTTTTGATAGTAAAAGGGCGTCGAGAATGCTGAGCTGCGAGGGTAACTTCCTCAAGTGCGCCAGAACGTTGTAGTCCACCTTACTTTTCTTGGGCGGGTCCTTAGCTGTCAGTTCTTTCATGACTTGGTCATCTAGGGCGATATCCTCAGAGACCTTCTCTTTTCCCTTATCTTTTTTATTTGTGGGTCCGAGATTCCTTTCGGGCAGCATACGATTGCGTAGCTGAATATTCTCGCAGTTCTTCGGTTCTTCCTCTTTTCTCGACGTGGATTCTTTGAAGAGAGGGCCAAGAGTCATTTCTTCGTCAGAGTCGCTCCCGAAGGTGAGAACTTGCGACTCCCCAGCGTTGACCATGCGACAGTTGCTTTAATTTCTCTTATACTCCTTGGTCGTACTTCTTTGTTCTCGACGAGTTTTGCGTTTCATCCGCTTAAAATGTTGCCGGTGAGCAACATATCCCTGCCACCATCTTTTAAAAGCGTCGCACTCTTCAGTAGGGTGTGAAATCTTTCGATGATATAAGCAATAGCTAGGATATGTTTCTGCTTCACCGGGAGTGTTTCCTTCAGAGGGTGGTAGCTTCATTCCTATTGATATGGCTTTAGCAAACCTTTTCCTCGTCTTGAACTTGTTTTTATCCGCGATGGATGTTCCTTGATTCGGTGGGAGTGTCTCAACTCTTTCGTCTAGTCGCCGGTGTTTGGCTTTTTCAAATATGGCCACCTCACGCTCCCGATTGGCTTTACTTTCCAGATGAATCTCATTCAGGAAGGCGTCGATCATTTCGTCTGACGGTCATAGAAGTTCCGATTCGGGACCTGCCCCCAGTCTCTCTGTGCAGGGAGCTTCTTCATTGTCCAGCGATGAATGAGAGATCACATGGCAACTTGCTACGTAATCCTCAGATCCATCCGACGAGTCTTCTCCATCATCTTCGTCCTCAAGGACATGGCCGAGGAACTCTTGAAGCATGATTGGGGTTCGCGCCTTCTGATTATACTCTTCCAGCGCGTCAATTTGCTTCTGTAAGTCTGTGCGCTTGTCACCAGGCTTCACGGGCTTCTTGGATTTCCCCTTCTTTTTTGAAGATTTCGGCGGCTGGGTGTGAGCACTTTGGTTATCACCACCAGTCTTTGGAGTTGGGCGCGGCTTCAGCATCCCCTCGATGATCTCGGGTTCCAACGGATTCTTCCACTTGATCGCCGGGCATGTCTGGAGATCATTCAGCATCCTTTTGGTTTTGGCCGAAAGAACGATCTCCCATGGGGCTTCTTCAACAAAAGAGCACGTTGCCCCCGGTGTGTCCGTCTTCTTCGGAGTGTGCGGTTGTGGTGGGTTTACTTTCCACTTCTCAGACAGCGCAAACTTGCCTTATAGGTACTGATCCTCGATCCATCCCTTAAAAATGAAGCAATCCTCGATCGGGTGGCTTACCGTTTGGTGGTAAGGGCAATAATTAGGATTATTCACTTCGCTGGGTTGTGGTGGTCGCCTTGGCTTTGGCAAATTGATAAGCTTGTTGCGCACTGCCAGCTCGAACAACCTCTTCGTTTTGTCCCGTGGGAATGAGTAAGGACGTTTCATTTTCTCATTGTAATAGCGCCGTCTCTCCTCCAGTTGATCCGCTAGCTTTGGGGCACTGGGCTGTTGTTGGGTGTTCGTAACGAAGGTCGCCTTCCCTTTACCCTTGTCGTTCCGAGGTTCCGACTTCGGGGGAGACGGTCTGTGACCCATTTGATCCATCTGGGCTAACTTATTGATTAAGGCCTGGAACGTGGTCGGTTTGAAGAACATCATGAACTGTGAAATAGTTGCATGAGGGTCTAGGATGCCCACGAACATGCCCACCGCTGGTGCTTCTTCGATGCGCTGTTCGCACTTTGACCACAGGTTCCGCCATCGGATTGCATATTGAACCCAAGTTTCGCCCGGCTTTACCCTTGCATTAATCAACGCCGTTATTGGGGTGCGTTCGCTGGCGCTCGCGAATCGCTGAGTGAATAGCAACTCCATCTCTGCGAAAGTTTTGACGGAGTCGTTTGGAAGCTCGGAGTACGACTCAAACGCCGTCTCCGATAAGCTGCCGAAGAATTGGCGAAGCAAGAGCTTATCATCGCCGCCGGTGTTGGCACAAAGAGCCCTGAATTGGGCGACATGTTGATGGGGATTGCCTGTCCCGTTGTAGACATGGAATTTTACGATTGTGTAGCCCGGCGGGTACTTTATCTGATCATACCAGCCTGGATATGGTCGCCCTGTTTTGACGACTTGGCCGGCCGCTTCGTTCGCCTGGTGAACTCGTATTTGCTGAGCAATATAATCATCCACGGCAGCTTTAGATATTGTTTCTTCCTTGGCTGTTGAAAGAGCCGGGGGTGGATTTGACGTTTCTCCTCTGTCGTCTTCGAGGATAATCGGAGGCTCTTCGGCTGGAGGATCTGGCTGTATCATCATCCCAACCATGTCTTGGAACAGAAAAGACATTTTCTTTATATTGTCCGCTTGTTCCGTAGCCTCCTTGTCTTTCTTTTCGAGTATTCTGCGAAGGAATTCAGCATCAGTCTCGTGTTCGTGACGTTGTTCCGATGACGCCTCTGGGCTTTCTTTTGGCCCAGTGAGTGCGGCCATCGCAGTCAGCATCTCCTGAAGCTTCTGCTGCTGCTGTTCCTGAGCTCTTGTGATGGATCGGATGAGTGGTCGGTGGCCCGTCGAAGCGCGGCTATCCTCCTTTCCGAATGCCATGTAAACAGTATGTACCACCATACCCCCAGACTTAGGGCGTTTGGGTTCAGTGCCTTTTACATTTGTCGCAGGCATGGGGATTTTCTCCGGCCTTCTCTTTTCATGAGCGGTCAAAGTTGAGGGGGCCGTCGCGGTGGGCACCCAAATAGCTTTCCGTGGCTTGGCAAGATGGCTTTCTTCTTGTTCAACCTTCGCCCTTTTCTATCGGCGAGGGTAGTCTTGATCAACCACTGAGTTCCGGACCTGTCGCCAGACTTTGTAGATCTTGGAGGACAGCCGCTGAGGGGACTGTTCTGGCTTTGTTTCCACAACATTCTCCACCGGAGGAGGAGATCTTTTCAGTACGGCGGTAGGAGAATTGCTACGCACCTTATTTAGCAGCTCAAAGCTGTTCCCGGTTGGAACAGCAGCATTAATTTCCGCCGTCAGGGCTGATGGAGTTAGCCCAGAGGGGGAGTTGCCCCCGGCCTTCCTTACCTGGCGCCAGTGGCGACGTTGAGCATGTCGAGCTGATGGAGTTGGCTCGGTGACGGGAATGGCCTTGTCTTGCCCCCTGTTCAGGTGAGGGGCCGTTGCTGGTGTCAGCTTGTTAAAGACTGATGTCCTTTCAGTAGCAGGAGCGGGAGCTGGGATGGTCAGTCTTGTAAAGACCGACCCCTTGGCAGGAGAAGCCGCCTTGATGACTTCAGGAGCAGGGCTGGTTACTTTCTTCGGAATAACCTTTTCTGGAGGTGCAGGCTTCATCATGGACCCACCTGAACTCTGGCCCAATCTGGAGAAGACGGAGGCGCCGGTGTGGGACGACCCGTTGAGAGGGGCCGCAGGAGGTGCAAGCCGATCAAAGACCGACTTCTTGGGAGCTTCCGGCGTTGGCACAGGAGCGGTGAAGCTCGTTGGCGGGAGCATGGTCCCAAAAAACAACCCAGTGGTGGCTTGAGTAACCTGTTCCACGGGCATCGTGAACTGGGAAGCAGCTTGGGGCCCATAGGCTATGCCCCCAGTTGAGGCAGGACGCGAGTTGCTGTTGCATGTGGAACACTTTGAGCATGTGAAAGCCATTGATCCTTTGCTTTCTGCACCAAGCAAAAAGCCAAATCTTAGTGCCTCGAAACCCAAGGGCAACCATTAGCAAACCGCGATTGGTTCGCGAACACGACACACGAAGTGTGGAGTGGAAAGAGGAAGAGGTCCCACCGGGCGTGCCAGAATCTGTTCCCCTCCGAAAGACGGCGCAAGACTGACGTCTTGCCTGAAATTCGGGGCAGATGCTAATTGGTGCTATCCGTCCACCTCTTCGAAGATACCAAGTTGATTTATGACACCATGTATCGAAGGTTTAAACGGATGCGGCCGATGTAGCAGACTTCGTCAGATTCCCCCTCGTTTGAGGGGTTTTTGATTGTAGGGACGCTCTTCCCTGCAGGCGCAAGCCCCTGCAGTTAATTACGCTACCGCGTCGCGGTAACAATTTTCTCCTTCTCCAGATGGTCACTTCGTGTCGTGGGTGTTTGTTTTGTGTTTGGTTGCCCGTGGATTGTATACGGAGACTAAGTTATGTTGTCGCCCGTAGGACGTGGAGTAGTCCAAATCCGTATCTTTCTTAGATTTGGGTTTGGGGGTTGTGTTTAAGGATACGTTAGCCTTATTTGAGGCTAAGATCAACTTAAACGTTTGTTAAGGACACGTTAGTCTAATTTTAGACTAAGATCAATTTAACGGGATCGTTTAGATCCGATAAGAGAGCAATTGGGCTCTATTATTTAGTTTAATGACATTGCGGTCGATAATTAGTTTAAGGACATTACGGTCCAATGTTAGTTTTAAGACATCGCGGTCGAGGTTAAAGACATCATAGTCCATGGATTTAAGGACTCCACAGTCCATTATTAGTTTTAAGACACCACGGTCAAGGTTAAGGACATCATAGTCCGTGGAATTAAGGACTCCACAGTCCATTGTTAGTTTTAAGACATCGCGGTCGAGATTAAGGACATCATAGTCCATGAGTTTAAGGACCCCACGGTCCGTGGAATGTATGGTTGTTGGGACCCGTCACTTCTTTGAAGACATTGAGGGATTACAACGACAACTATCAAAGGGATGAAGAAATGTACCCTTGAACCAAGGTGGATTAAATGATCTGTAGCCCAGTTTGGAACAAAGACCAATTAATTATATTATGAGCACATTGGCTCGGTTAAGTCTGGATTGAGGACTTATGGCCAATTTGGGCTAAATCCAATTAAGTTTGAATTATTGGCCCTTTGTTAGACCAGTAGTCTATTTGTCTGGTTTCAGGCCCACATTATTTAGCAATTCTAAACAAAAGTTTGAGGGCTCTGATAACATTTTTATCTATGATTGAGCAGTAGATATTAGAGCTCCGATTTTTACTCAATTTTGAATGGGAGGTTTTGCTTCTGGAAGATTAACCAATTTGGTTAAAACTAGTGTTAAACACTAGATAGCAACAGTGTTAAAGCTCTCAAGTTAGTGTTAAACACTAGAAGGTAACAGTGTTAAACACTGGGAATATAGTCCCCAAATTAGTGTTACACACTAGAAAACACCAGTTTTAAACACTGGGTATAAGTTCTCGAATTAGTGTTAAACACTAAAGGAAAAGGGGTCAAGTGTGGACATGTGAGGGCGCCCAAAGGTGGGACCAGATTCCTTTTCTTTGTTCTGCAATTAAGTGTTAAACACTTTTATTTTTATTTTGAGCATCACGTGTTGACACGTGATGGAGATTTATACACTGATTATTAAAGCACTTGCTAAGGGGTCACGTGGGAGCACGTGAGAGCGCCCAAAGCTTCTATTTCCTTTGCTTTTTCTTTCTGTGTATCGGGGGTCACGTGGAGCACGTGAGGCGTTGCCTCTGAGCTCTTCCCTTCTCATTTCTGGGGATCTTTTCAGGGGTCACGTGACCTCAGTCTTTTTCATGCACAGAGATCTCTTTAGTCTCTTTATTTTATTCTGAAAATTAAATTCTCCGTAGGGTTAAACCCTAATTATAACTTTGGAGGAATTAAATTCCTATTGTGAAAGAATTAAATTCTTATGTAGGGTTAAACCCTAATTTCATTTTAGGAGGAATTAAATTCCTGTGAATTTTGAGAGAATTAAATTCTCAATTAGGGTTAAACCCTAGTTCTGTCCATCTTGAAGGAATTAAATTCCTGTAACTTTGGGATAATTAAATTCTCATATAGGGTTAAACCCTAACTTCATATCTTGGAGGAATTAAATTCCTGTGAGTTTGGGAGAATTAAATTCTCTAAACTCAATTCCCCTTCTAAGTTTAGGATCTGCATGGCAGGATCTCGACCCGATGAGAATTAAATTCTCAACTTATGGGGAGATGTGCTCTGTGCAGATCTTCAACCAGAAGAAGAACTAAGTTCTTTTTGTAGAAGAGTTAAACTCTTAGATTGAGAATTAAATTTTCTTTATTGAAGTTTTGATCCCTTTTCTAATCTTACCTAGGGTTTTTCTTTGTAGAGAATTAAATTCCCCTCTCTTTTCTCTCTGAAATTTCAAGATTCCAAAACTCTCTCTTCAAAATTCTCTCCTCTGGTTCCTATTTATAGGAGAAGGAAAAGAATCAATTTGTTTAGTAAATCTTTCATTGAAAGATTTGATTGTTTTTCATAATTAATATGAGCCTTTAGATTATACAGTGAATTTTATTCACCGTTGGATTTTAAATCCAAAGATACTCTGTTTGTTATTTCTGGTGAGATTTAGGGAAATCTTTCCTTGTCTAAGATTTTTCCATAAATTGGTGATTTTTAATCACCCTTGGATCTTTAATCCAATGGTCCCCATAATCCTTTTCCATTTGGAAAGATTTAGAAGCTTTTAGAATTTAATTCTATTAACTGTAAGGTTTTCGAAGCCAGTCACGTGCTGACACGTGACCCTTGGTCACGTGTGAGCACGTGACCCCCAATTGAGTCCTTTAACAGCCGCTTGTTTATGTTGTTGTTTTAACCATCACGTGTCAACACGTGACCATTGGTCACGTATGAGCACGTGATACCTCGTTGAGGTATTTTTTCTGACTTTTAGAATTAAATTCTTTTAAGCTGTAAGGCTTTCAAAGCCTGTCACATGCTGGCACATGACCCTTAGTCACGTGTGAGAATGTGACCCTTGGTCACGTATGAGCACGTGACCCTCAATCGAGTTATTTTTCAGCAGTTTGTTTTCTCTTCTGTTTGATGAAGTTTTAACCATCACGTGTCATCGCGTGACCATTGGTCACGTGTGAACACGTGATACCTTATTGAGGTAATTCTTGATTTTTTTAATCAGGAAACATCCGCCTCCGTCGTCAGTTGGTTATCCAAACCAAAACCGAACGGGTCATCAAGCTTTGCGAACAACGCAGCTTGCTTCGATAAGGCTTCTGGATGAAGAAAGCGAGTGATAAAGTCTGTGTAGCTAACTCCATGCCCTCCAGACTCCAGAAATAGACTTTCGTATATATTCAACACCTTGATCAAACTCGGGAATTGGTGTTGAATGACGTTCTCCAGGGTAAGACCCATTACCACTGATTTGGTGGCAAAGATATACTCGTCCGGAGGAAGCAACTCCTCATAGTGTTCTCCCCTAACGGATAATCCAGAGATCTATGCAAACTCTTCCAAAGATATTGAGACTTCTCGATCTGACAGAAGGAAGGTGTGGGTCGGAATATTCCATTGCTCCAGAAAAGCCTTGACCCACCATGCAGGAGGCGCAGAATATTGAAAGAGAGAAGCGTAAATCGCGGGATACAACCCGAGCTTCAGCATCTGCGACTTCTTGGCCGACAAGATGTAGCGGGCCCATTGCAAATACCCGGCTGGATGGCGAGGATTTAGGCCTATCACGTACGGTTGTCCCCAACGGCGCGACTCACCCTGGCATATACGCCGCCCTAGAGTATCCAAAGCCGTCGGTGGCTGTACGGGTATCGCAGCCATAGAAGGCTGAAGGAAACCCTCTGAAGTCCAGTTGACCTCCTCCGTGGCATAATTCACCGGAGGTGCGTCAGCATAAGGAATCGCCGAAATGGGCTCCGAAGGTACCGCGCAAGAAAAGCTCCGTCGGCCTCTGATTATTTGACTGTACCATCTACCCCATAAATGAAGATTCTTTTGCTCCGGGTCGTGATCTTTGATCATTGCAAAGACTTCCCAGTCCACAGACGTTTCAGGGAATCCGCTTTCTGAACGGACGAACGGGAGAGAGATGTCAAAAGATATAGTGCCTGCGCAAAAAAAAGAACAAAAGAATAGCCGTCAATGCTACAATTTAAGTTCTGACACTTGGTATTTTAAATTCGTGCCACACTGCAATGCAGTGGAAAGGGAACAAGGCGGACCCACATAATCTAGATGATGACTCATCATTAATAAAAACAGTCTCATCATTTGACGAGACAGTTATTAAATGGGGAAATCCTAAAAGGTTTCTCATTTAATAAGGACCCTTCGGGCCAAGGAGTAAATCTCCCTTGAGAGCAACGCTCTACAATAGAGTGACATATGTCAACTCCGATGATGAAGGGAATAAAAAATCTCTCAAGAAAAATTCTGAAGAGCCATGCTCTGTAAAGATGATGGAATAACCCATCAGAAAACCTAAAAGTAAAGCTTTTAACGAATTAAAAATTCCGAGATCTTCAAGATCTATGAACAAACTCTAAGAGTTTTTCATGAAAGATTAACAAATCTATATGATTTGAAAAGAGCAAAACTCTGTTAATAGGGTAAGAAACCCTAAGAAAGATCACTTTAGATCTATGAAGAGCAAAGCTCTATTGAGAAACCCTAAAAATCTATATGATTTGAAAGAGCAAAGCTCTGTTAATAGGTAAAACCCTAGATTATAGAATAATCTCTTCAAAGATTTGATCTTTACCTAGATTTTTGACAGAATTCTGACTCTAAGAGAGTTCTTAAAACAGAGAGCTTGGCTCTGAAAGATAATTAATTCTCAGAAAAACAAACAAGAAGATGAACAGAGGTCATCTCAAGGGCCAAAGGCCCTATTTATAGGCATTGAGAGCCGTTTCAACTTCTAAGTTGATCTAATGGTGGAGATGCTTCCACCGCTGCACTCACGTGCAGGCCACGTGAGCGCAACGGTGGGGGGGGCATTTGTTTCTTCCAATCAGAGCAAACCTCTGTTCAAATTTTGAAACTTGAAATGAAGCAGCGCTTCATAATAACGCCAGCGCTAAGAGTCAAAGACTTTGCTGCAGCGCTCACGTGCAAAGCACGAGAGCGTTGGCGCTAGCAGCGTCAGCGCTAAGAGTCAAACACTCTAATGCAGCGCTCATGTACAAAGCACAAAAACGTTGGCGCTAGCAGTGCCAGCGCTAAGAGTCAAAGACTCTGTTGCAGCGCTCATGTGCAAAGCATGAGAGCGCTGGCGCTAAGAGTCAAAGACTCTGTTGCAGTGCTCACGTGCAAAGCACGAGAGCACTAGCGCTGGAACTAAATGTTCCCTGCCGTTGGATCAAAGATCCAATGGTGATTTAAAAAAAATCATCACCAAGGTACAGAATAAGTTCTGTATGGGAAAAGATTTTCCCAATCTTATTAAAAACAAGAAGATCGCCTTCTGTAAAATAGAAGTCCTAGGATCAAAGATCCAATGGTGGGGAAACATCTCCAAATCAATCAGAAAAAGATCTCTTTAACCGATTCAACAAATCAGCCTACCCTATAAAAAGGCCCCAAGACTTCAAGTCTTGCAGAGAGGAACCCTCCCACAAGTTTTGAGAAATTTCAACGAAAAGAGCAAGCTCTGAGAAGAAGAACTTTTCTTCAAGGTAAAAACAGAGAGATAAAAAACATCTCATCAAGGAAAAAGAACATAGTTCTTTTTTTTAGATTATAGATCTATAAGAAAGATGTCTTTCACAAAGAGATCTTAGCATCTCATAATAAAAAAAGGGGGGGAAGAAGAATTCAATTCTCTTCAGATCACAAATCCAAAAAGGCAAAGCCTTTCATAAAAAAATAAGAGATTGTAACATCTCCTATAAAAAAAGAACTTAGTTCTTAGATCTATGAGACAAAGTCTCCAATACATGAGAATTTAATTCTCAGAGTGCAGAACTGATCAATATTGCCTAAAAAGAGCCTCAGCGCTTCAATTTAAAGAAGCGCCTCAGCGCTCTAAAACTGGTGCACAACGCCGCAGCGCTCCAAGCGCTATTTTAAAAGAAACGCCCAGCGCTTCAAGGGCGCACCACGTTCTCCTCACGTGTGCACTCTTTCACAAGGAGCGCTCTGCACTCATTTACTGGCGCTCAGCGCTAAACGCACCACATGCTCCTCACGTATGCGCTCTTTCACAAGGAGCGCTCTGCACTCATTTACTGGCGCTCAACGCCAAGCGCACCACGTGTTCCTCACGTGTACGGTCTTTCACAAGGAGCGCTCTACACTCATTTATCGGCGCTCAGCGCCAAGCGCACCACGTGCTCCTCACGTGTGTGCTATTTCACAAGGAGCGCTCTGCACTCATTTACCGGCGCTCAGCGCCAAGTGCACCACGTGCTCCTCACGTGTGCGCTTTTTCACAAGGAGCGCTCTGCACTCATTTACTGGCGCTCAGCGCCAAGCGCACCACGTGCTTCTCACATGTGCGCTCTTTCATAAGAAGCGCTATGCACTCATTTACTGGCGCTCAGCGCCAAGCGCATCACGTGCTCCTCACGTGTGCGCTCTTTCACAGGAAGCACCTTAGCGCTCTAAATCTGGCGCTCAGCGCCAAGCGCACCACATGCTCCTCACGTGTGCGCTGAGAGAACATAAATTGTTCTTTAATAAAGCTCCAGAGCCATAATGAGTACTCAGCACTCAGTAAAAGACAAAAATGTTGTCAGAACTCAAACCAATGCTCAGCATTGTTAAATGAAAAGGGACCGAGCCTAATTAAATGTCCAACATTTTAACCGAATGGGCCGAGCCCAAGTTGGCCACAGATCCCTAATTCAGATTAATTGAGCCCATATGCTCATAAATCTTTGATTTTAGTCCCAAATTGGACTACAGATCTCCCAACCAATATTGGTTCAAGGGTACATCTCTTCACTCCTCTGATATGTGTCATTGTAATCCTTCAACATCTTCAGAGAGGTGACGGGTCCCGACAACCAGGCATTCTATGGACTGTGGGGTCCTTAAACTCATGGACTATGATGTTCTTAAACTTTATGGATTGTGGGGTCCTTAAACTCATAGATTATGATGTCTTTAAACTTTACAGACTATGACGTCTTTAAACTATTATGGACTATGATGTCCTTAAACTTATGGACCGCAATGTCTCTAAACTAAAACAATAGAGCCCAAATGCTCTTTTGTGGATCTAAATGATCCTGTTAAGTAGATCTTAGTCTAAAATCAGACCAACGTATCCTTAACAAACGTTTAAGTTGATCTTAGTCTAAAATAAGACTAACGATCCTTAAACCCAACCCAAACCCAAATCTAAGAAAATACCGATTTGGACTAATCCACGCCCTACGGGCGACAACATAAATTAGTCTCCGTATACAATCCACGGGCAACCGAAAATAAAACAAACACACACGACACGGAGTGACCATCTGGAGAAGAAGAAAGTTGTTGCCGCGATGCGGTAGCGTAATTAACTGCAGGGGCTTGCGCCTGCAGGGAAGAGCGTCCCCACAATCAAAAACCCCTTAAACGAGGGGGAATCTGACGAAATCTGCTACATCGGTCGCATCCATCTAAATCTTCGATACATGGTGCCATAAATCACCTTGGCATCTTCGGAAAGGTGGACGGATAAATCCAAATAGCATCTGCCCCCAAATTCAGGCAAGACGACCTACGCGGTTCCGTCTCCCATTTTCGGTGGAAAACAATGCTCATATTACTGTTTTATGTTGCATATATTATATTTCATGGATTTACGCATTGAGATATGGATTTCATATGATATTTTTTCTGGATTTGAGAACCGTGGTATTTCATGAAATTATGCATTGTTTGAAAAACCCGGTTTCTCTTAATATGATATTTCGATGCGTCCACCATGAGATTTCTCGGTTCTGAGACTTGTATTAGAAACCCGATGCGAGGAGTGAACGAGGCCGTGTGCGGGTACATGGTGGACCCGGTATGGTACCCCGGGGCAAGAAATGGATGTCGATGGATAAGCTGATGAGCCTGGCAGAGGAGGTGCACTGCCTACCGGTGATAGTATTTGGACTAGGCGGTTATCTGGGTGATACCGACCGGAGTTATGTATGGATATGTGGATTGCGAGTGTCGAGGTTTGACACTCAGGTTCCGTGGATTGCGAGTGTTGATGTTGGACACTCAGGTTCCATGAGATGTACAGATATGAGGGCCGGTCCTGGTGACGGCGCCTGAGAGATGAGTATTTACGTGTCGATACTGGACACGGGTTTCATGATATTTTCGGGTGTCGATACTGGACACTCAAGTTCCATGATGATGATATGTTTTATCCCATACTCAGTATTTATTTGATATGCATTGCTTCATGTATTAGTAGTATCTGATAGAGTACCTTTCATGACTGTTACATATACATATTGCCATATTATACTATCAGCTTGCATGTGATAGATTATCGCAGTACGTGCATACCTGCGATTACCTGCATGATGTTATTTACTATTCACGAGTTGGCAACTCACCCCCGTTGTGCCACAGTGTTTTGCAGGTTATACCCTCAGAGTAGTCGCGGCAGGGCTTCATATTATCTCTACTTTTGCGGGTACCGCTATGGTTAGCTTGAGCCTTTGCTATAGGTGGGTTCACGGTTATCCGTTTATGTACATTGTATATCTTTTTGTTGGATCTAGTACTCTCCATCTACCACTTTCATGTATTTGACTTAGAGACGAGTTGTGAGGATCAATGTTGTATTATTTTGTGACTTTGGGTATCGTGCTCCTGGGAGCCGGCCTTTGTTATGTAGTTTTATCTCCTTATGCTGTTTTTATTTATATTTCTTCGCTACGGCGTCTTATATATGCTTGTGGTGGTTGTTTCCGCCTTTGGGCGTGGATTTGCTCCCGTTTGGGGATGTTTTACTTATATCTATATTTGTACCCTTTTCGGGGCTAGATTTTATAAAGGAGGTGTTGCTAAATTTTAAAGAAAGTAAATTTGGAGTTTAAAGATTTTTACTTGAGATTCCCAAAAGTTTTAACAATGTTTTCTCCACTTATCTCTTTTTGGGGTGGTTTAGATTTCTGGGTTTTCGGCTTACTTGAATTGCGTTACGTCTGTAGACATTACGTAGTTTAAGTGCCGTCAAGTGCCATTTTCGGGTCGTGACAGATATGTACTATAAATGGAATGATACCACTCTTCAATACAGATGCGTCTTTTAAGTGAACTGACACTACAGGAGTTTGAGAACTCCGTAGTTAAGCGTGCTCGGGTCAGGAAAGTCCTGAGATGGGTGACCTCCTGGGAAGCGGCACGTGATCGGGTCCGGTTCGCTCCGAAAGACAAAACCGTACGGTTTCGGTCAGAGCGACAATACTCTCTGTATTGGGGGTGGGACATGACAGAATGGTATCAGAGCCAGGTTCCTCAATAGTAGGTCTTTGGTTCGAGGATGAACCGTTGTTCTAAGTAGGGGAGAATGTAATACCCCAGGTATTATCAGGTATTCCCATATATACACTAGATAAGTATGGGGACCCACTGTAAAACAATGGGGAATTTTCGGAATACATTCCGAAAGAGAACAGATATGTAATATAAATGGAATGATACCACTTTTCAATACAAAGTCATCTTTTAAGTGAACTGGCACTACAGGAGTTTGAGAACTCCGTAGTTAAGCATGCTCGGGCCAGGAAAGTCCTGGGATGGGTGACCTCCTGGGAAGTGGCCCCGGGTATTATCAGGTATACCCATACATACACCAGATAAGCATGGGGACCCACTGTAAAACAATGGGGAATTTTCGAAATACATTCCGAAAGAGAAGAGATCTGTACTATAAATGGAATGATACCACTTTTCAATACAAATGCGCCTTTCTAGTGAACTGGCACTACAGGAGTATACAAATGCGCCTTTCAAGTGAACTGGCACTACAGGAGTTTGAGAACTCCGTAGCCCCAGGATTATCAGGTATACCCATATATACACCAGATAAGCATGGGGACCCACTGTAAAACAGTGGGGAATTTTCGAAATACATTCCGAAAGAGAAGAGATCTGTACTATAAATGGAATGATACCACTCTTCAATACAAATGCGCCTTTTAAGTGAACTGGCACTACAGGAGTATACAAATGCGCCTTTCAAGTGAACTGGCACTACAGGAGTTTGAGAACTCCGTAGTTAAGCTTGCTCGGGCCAGGGAAGTCCTGGGATTGGTGAGCTCCTGGGAAGTGGCCCCAGTCGGGTCCGGTTTGCTCCGAAGGACAAAACCGTATGGTTTCGGTCAGAACGGATAATACTCTCTGTATTGGAGATGGGGCATGACATATTCTCTCTCTATATATAGACACAAACGTGGTAGTCAATTGTGAAATGTACAAGTTGATGCTTGGACATACATTAATGGTGGAGCCCAAACCCCCAAAACAGTGGGCTAGAGGAAAAGGCACCATGATAAAGGTGATGAAACCCTCACTATATTTACAGGGCATAGTTGAAAAGCCAAATGCTTCAAAATGGCGTATGACAAAAGCTACTACATGTATGATAATATTCATGGAATGGGACCCTAGTGCCTCAAATAAAATTAATGGTGAAAAAGTTTGGATCTTGTGAGCTTAATTTAGAGTCATGGAGAGTTAGCTAGAATTGGTTTTTTATGTACCATGTTTCTTTCTAATTGCAAGGCATAGGCGTGAATCTCTTATTTTCCATCCTCATATATATTACAAAGATACATACTGAAAATAATCATTATATTTTAATTTTAATTTTCACATACTTGGATATTGTTGGCATCAGTTTCAGGCCGGTCCCGATATATATCCGCCCAAGCAAGTGGGCAAGTTGAGTCGAGGGACCGAACCAACCCTTCTTGGGCTTGTTCGCAAGTAGCTTGGCTAGGATTCGGTTTTGGTCGGTTTATAATCGTTTATTCGCTTCGTCTAAATCCTCTCTCTATATATACATATGATGCTATGTTAAGGGTTTGAGGTGTCTTGTTATCTTTGCCATCTAAGCCGTGCACTTTCATATTCTCTCGGTCTTTCCGCGGGTAAACTGGGAAATGTCATGGTAACAGAGGGCTTCTCACTTACAAGTGAATTCGTCCCACTCAAGAAACAGACGATGAAATCAACAAAGGAGAAATTCACCGTAAGATACATCTACATGTCGATCTTTATAAGAATAAACGTTTGCAGGCCGTTCATGTTTCCGCTGCATGTATCCGCATCATATTCATCTATTGTATTGCGGTTAGAATACAAATTTAGAAAAGGAAAGAATGAACTCAAAAGTATTTTTCTTTTCCAATCTAAGCCGAAGCACATTACTCACAACGTTAGAGTACGTACAAGTGAACCAACATCGGAGAGATCACATGATCAAGATCCAATGACTTAAAATCTCTGCAGTGCATTAGAAACCCACCTGTCAAGAGTCGAGCATATATATTTTTTCTCTATTCTACCATTTCTCCGTCCCTCTATTTTTACCTAATCTGGGTTTGTGTGCAGCGGTATTTTTTTTACGTTTCAAGTTTCAAATGCACGTGTATTGGGGGCTTTAAAATGTAAACCAATGGGGAGAGAGAACGTCATGGGGGACGTAAGCTCCAGCAATAAGAAATGGCTCAAACAGGAAACCATTACAGATCAAGTTGCACAAAGATAATTTATAGAAATTTTGCATAGGCAGCTCCACAGTAGAGCAAAGGGGGCTAATAAGGTTAAAAAAAGAAGAAAAGAAAATAAACAAAAAGGTTACAAAAGATAATAAAATGAGAAGGAGAGCATATACTACTGTTTCCTAATTCATCCAAATGATTCAGATTCCCACCCCACCATCATGGAAGAGCTGTACTTGTAATATCAAGACAAATATAACATATATTTATTTAATTTCGTTGTGGTCCTTTTGGGAATATGAATCGATAATATATAGATCAAGGAGCAGTAGCAGAAGAGCCTGGTGTCTTCATTCTTGTAAAATTATTACTCCTTCATGTGATGTATTATGCCTGTCTGCGCATGCATGTTCACACACACAATATATATATATATATATGAGAATAATGGAGAAAAAGATGCCATAGAAGGGAATTTCCATCTATGACGTCGAAAAAGTAAGCCTTCCATCGTGTTTTCTGACAATCGGAATCCATCATGTTCATCGTTATCATCTAAGATATGGGTGCGCCAAATTTCATTAGATTCTACAACTTTTTCACCGTTGAATTAGTGGGTTCAAAATTAACGGTTTACCGACAATAGAACTTTTTACATGCTAAATCAACAGTGAAAGAGTTGTAGAATCATATGAAATTTGACATACCCACATCTTAGATGATGACGATGAAGTTGATGGATTCCGATCGTCGGAAAACACGATGGAGGCCTTACTTTTCCGACGCCATAGAAGGAAAATACCCTCCTATGGCCTCTTTCCTCCATTATTCTCCCCCCCTCTCTCTATATATATAGACACACACACGCAATTCTCATGTGAGACGATGGGACAACGTCTGTGGTTCGTTGGATTAGAAAGAACTTATTGAATCGTCACGATTGATCAATATTAAATCTAATTTAGTTAATCATTTCCATAATTGTAGGGATATAATTGATTACATTTTGTCGCATATATTTTTTATGTTTTCCTTGTCGTCCTTCTTTATTCCTCCTCCTCTGCTAACCCATCAAAAAAAAAATCTCATATATGAGGATACCCATGGTTAATTGTTTCTACATAAAATACCCCATCATTAATGATTTCCAAGGTGAACGATATTATGTTGCGCCAAGCTTGGAACTCCAACTTTAGCGAATTTGAAAAAGGCTGGGTTTAATAAATTGATGTTTGTGTGATTGGAGAGGATGGAATTTTAGGAAAGATATATTGAGAAAATATAATTAGTTAAATTTGGAACTGTCTAAATTAGTATTATCTAATCAAAGCTGCATATTTTTTCCCTCTATGATCCAACGGAAATGAGAGTGAACCATCTCATCGTCTCACATAAATATTGCGTCTCACTGGATTATACACACACATACATAAAAGAAATTAAATCCATGTTAAATTATCAAATTTGAGATCCTACTTTAGATATGGATTATTATTGCTAAATAGTGTATACAGAGTATTTAATTTTCATATAATTTTGTCAAAATGTTGGTCTTGGAGCAAATACCTAAAAAATTACCGTAAGAGATATATATTAAATGGATTGATTTTAACATAATATAATGTTTTTATAAGATGCATGTAACATATATGTAAATGAATTGATTGCAAACTTTAGATTTTAGTGCTCTGACATGTATTTTGCTGTTAATATGGTTCGCATCGCATCTTTTTAATTGGGTCATAGTCAAACTCTCTTTCTCGCAACGTCCAGAGAAAAATAAAATGTATCACGCTTTTTGCTCTAAATAGTGCATGATCGGCCGACTTTCATGATGCATTCATATTTTTTGGCCCTTCATCATATGGTGGGAACATTTAAAGATTTTTCTATATTCACATTCATGAGAAAAAATAATTAAAGATGAAAACAGTAAGATTTTTATGTATCCAAGTTTAGTCTATAAATGTAAGAGAAGAGAAATGTAGAAAAGTGAAAAGTAAATGCTTTGTATGGAAGAAAATTACATCCAATGATAATAGATATTCCCCCTGTTAAACAAATATTTATGTATTTCCCTCCATAGATCATTAAGATAAAGTGAGTACAGGATGGTAACAATAACCTCCATCTACTTGCATTTATCTAAATTATCATGATA
Organism: Agapanthus africanus; assembly: GCA_030015575.1. Lineage (NCBI taxonomy): Eukaryota > Viridiplantae > Streptophyta > Magnoliopsida > Asparagales > Amaryllidaceae > Agapanthus > Agapanthus africanus. The sequence goes on along the minus strand of CM057342.1, from coordinate 726,044,952 downwards.
GATACCATTTTGTTGTGTGGTGGTGTGTTTTGGGCGGGGGGGGGGGGGGGGGGGGGGGTGCAAACTTTATATTTTAATGCCAACAAAGCAACGCTAGATCCTCACCAATGCCTCTAATTGAATGGAAAAGGACAATTTTGGTGAGTTAGTAGAAGGAAAACGTGGTCTCTTGAAAGGGAAAAAGGGGAAAGATTAAAGTGGGAATCTTGAGTGCAATGCCACTAGAAGAAGAATGGAAGGGGAATGAGCTTGTATTTGGATGAGAGAGAGAGAGAGAGAGAGAGAGAGTGAGTTTTGATAAGGACACCATGAAGTAGTGCCATGGTGCTATCACATGCCTAATATAAGAGTTGTGCTCTTTGTACTCCACAGGTGCTTGTGATCTCTTCTATTTTTTGGGTTTCTTTTCCTTTAGTTGTTACATCTTAGTGTTCTTGATGAAGGAGCAAATTAGGTTAGGTCCACTAGATGCATAGCGAGTTATAGCTTGGAATGAAACATCTAACAAGGTGAGGAAAGGAGATGTTGTTTCCTTTAGAAAGAGCATTATATCAATGTAATGTCCGACAAGTGTTAAAAGACAACCGATATATATCCAGTCACAACAACCTACTATTTGAATGCACAATCACTACTACAAATAAGGGTTGTCCCTACGGATTTATCGGTAGGGGCAACCCACTGCCCCTACGGATATGTGCGTAGGGGCGAAAAAAGACCCCGTAGGTGCAAAGGCCGCAGGTGCAAGTTGAGGCCCTGAACTTGCCCCTACGGGCAAATTCTTGCCCCTACGGCTATATCTGTAGGTGTTAGAGCCCCTACGGAGTACTCCGTAGGGGTAATCAAATCATATATGTATTTTTTTTTTTGAATATATTGTATATACCTACGGATAAATCCGTAGGTCATTTTCTACCCCTACGGATATGTCCGTAGGGGATAGAAAGTGGCCCCTACGGAGATGTCCGTAGGGGCACTCCCAACACCCTGCACTGAGATCAGGGGGGAAAATATCAGGAAACCTGATATTTTGCCCTTACGGATAAATTCGTAGGGGATAAACAGTGGTCCCTACGGGCATATCCATAGGGGCACTCCCAACACCCTGCACTGATATCAGGTGGGAAAATATCAGGTTTCCTGATAGTTTGCCCCTACGGATTTATCGGTAGGGGCAACATATATACTTACGGATTAATCCGTAGGTACATATTGTCTGTATTTTTTTTTAAAAATGGGCTGCTAGATTTTTTCCCGCCCTGTGCACAATACTATATATATCAATCAAATCATATATTGCAGTATTCATAATCACATCTCACGCATATATATAATATACAAAAGAAACCCAAAAACTGAATATGATATAAATACAAACCAATATCAATATCGTTTCAAAATGTAGTACAAAGTGATATAAATACATGTTTGAAAAAATAAGAACCAAAAAGCTACCCTAGTTCGGTCCAGCTCCACCTCTGAATAACGTTAGAATAACGCGCGCCTGCTCCTCGGTCAATACACTCTGCAATGCTACATATAAGGGAGTCTGAGCGGCATGTGGAGCTGGCGATGTGGTCTGCGCAGCCGCCGTCGAGGTAGTCGCTTGCGGAGCCGCGGCTGCGGGAGTCTGAGTGGACGGTGGAGCTACAGGAGCTGTCTGCGGAACCGCAGCCGATGTAGTGGCTTGCGGAGCCGCAGCCGAAGGAGATGCATGTGGAGGCTCGGCCGATCTACCCTGTCGCGTCTGGACATAACGTGTGTAAGAAGCGTGTAAGAACTGTGTATTATTCGAATTCGTTTCATTATTAAGTTATTTCGAAACCCTGTTTGGATATCTAGTTTGGAAAAGCGTTGTTTATTTTAATTACATATGTATGTATGATTAATCAAACTTAAGTCTAAAACCAAATAAGCTCAAGCTACGTACTAATTATGGATATGTTGATATGTATATAATATGAAATGATATTTTACTATAAAGTAGTATACATACCAGCATCTCCTTCAACTCCTGAACGGTGGCCCTCAAGCTATCTAGTTCCTGATGGACATGCCGGTCACTGGAGACGGAGGAAGCAACCGCCGGGGTGGAGTCCAACCTCATATGGGCCCTGCTAGGGCCCAATCCCCGGCCTCTCTCCCAACCTCCGTGGTGCCCTCCGTGTGCGGCGTCCAGAACTGGGGTCAGCAGCCTCGGATCGTTCTGTCCGGTAAAATCGATCCCCGAGGCCTGGGCCTGCTCAACCACCCGCTCCTACACCCACATTAAGCAGTAAAGTATAAGTATAAAATTTAAACTTGAACCTTCCAAAACTAAAATTTCAAATTTGGGTAGAAAAAATATTAACACTTACGCAGTACTCCTGGGTAGCGACGTCGGGACATCGAAGCTCGCCCGTGGCGGGATCTGTCGAGGTGCCGTGGACGGCAAGATATGCGGACAGCACGCTCGGTGTACCACCTGACGCCACGGTCCGAGATGTCTGCAATATTAGAAAGTAACTCTTAATATTAGAAATATTAGAGAATAACTCTTAATATTGCAGAATATTAGAGAATAACTCTTAATTTACCGATAACTCCATGGCTCGAGTAATGTTCCTCGAGCCACCTGTGTAAGTGGGGCGACCCCTCTTCGCCGACTTCCTGTTCTCCGTATTCTGAGCGGCCTGTTTCTGCACAACGCATTAACATTTAGTTTTCTAATTAAGAAACACAAAGAAATAAATTATATCATAAATAATGAATTAAATTTAAAATACATACCTGTTTGCGTTGGGAGTCGAAATAAGCGCACAATAGAGGCCATGTCTCTACGTCGACTCTCGCAAACGCCGGAGTAGATAGGAGGGCCGCTCTCTCTGCCTCGGGGGTCGCTATCCACAGGGAGTAGCAGTCGGCCTTCAGCTCATTCCTGTTGTATCGGACCTTGGCCTGCATGTTCTTCATCAGGCCATTGTACAGAGCATGAAGGTCGAGCACCCTCCCCGGGTGATCAGGGTCGGCTACAGGCTGAAAATCGTAATCCAACTGAAAATACCAAAAAAAACATTGTTATTAGATTGCAAGTGTTAATAATAAATATATTGGATAGATCAAATGAAAATATATATTAATACATACCCGAGCCTGATCAAAGAAGAGGGCGAATGAGCGCTGGTGCTGCTCGCCACACTCAACGTGAAGTGGATAGTTCTTCACGATCCGGCTCTCGTCCCCCAAATACCGGCCGAACCTCTCGGCATGAGGACCGGTATAGCGATAGTCAAGGGTAAAAAATAGGGGGAATGCTGCCTCCCCCCTAGCTCTATCAGGCCTCAGCCTATGGGACTGATTCGGGCCTCGAGTCCCCCTCTGGGGATGGAGAGGCCCTGCGTCTGCACGAAATATCAAGACAATCAATAATAAGACAAAGCTGTATTAAGAAATCAAGGTTAAACAAAAATTCAAGTGTGATATATACCTCCGGTGATTAGCGCACGAGCCTGGGCCCGAGCAGCAGCACGAGCGGGACGATAGTTCCTCCGGTGAGGAACAACCAGGGTCCCGGACCCGGACGCATCCCCTCCAACTATAAAATAAATATCGACGCTAAATCTCCATGAAGTTCATATTTATTCTATAGAGCATATGTAAAATAAATAAATATTTTAAATTTATTCATACTAACCTGCAGACGATGCGGAGGGTATGGAAGCGGCAGGAGTGGCCCCTGTGGAAGGTGTGGACGCACCACCTATAATTAGACAATTAAAAATAGATTATATAAGTAATTACAAAAAGAATGTGTAGATCAATAATATAACGTTCTAAATCAATATGCATGCACTATAGGACATATAAACATACCCGCAGGTGCGGTGGTGTCACCACCTACAGCTAGACAATAATAAAAATTGCTAAGTAAGAGCAAAAGGAATGTGTATATTTATGATATAGCATTCTAAATCAATATACATACACTATATGATATATAAACATACCCGGAGGAGCGGGGGTGGCCTCTGTCCCAGATGTGGACGCATCACCAACAACTAGACAATCAAACATTGACAATATAAGTAATTTTGACATAAACATGCATGAATATCTGTAATATTACATTGAAAATGGATATGCGTGCAGTATACCTGGAGGTGTGGCAAAATCCACACGGAAGGAGGCATCCGAAGGGGTCTCCGATCTGGGTGCAAGACCGGCCCTCTGAAGCTCCCTACGGAGCTCTCCGGGCGGCAGAACCGCTCTGCCTCTGCCTCTGCCTCTGCCGCGGCTGGAGCTCCTGCCGCCCCTCGCTGCTCCCGACATCGTCATCAAAACTAGATAAATGGTTCGTGGACGCATTAGACAATCATTAAAAGTATTGACTATATATGATTTAGAGCGTAAAATGTGAAGTAATAATATAACATTACTGATAACCTTTTTCGTTTCGTGGGCGCATCATACATATCTACTTGGATTTCATCGTCGATGTCATTTCTAACCCACGTAACTTCATGATCGGTCGAAGACAACCCGTCCTTCGAAACAGACGGTCGGAGCACTTTAAGCCTTCTCGCTTCTTCGTCCTCATCGCTGTCCTCGTATTCTGGGACATCGTAGACATCTTTAGGTTTCCATCGGCATACAACAATCCACCCCGGATGCTTCAAACACTGTGAGTAGTATACTTGGAACGCTTGGTTCGGAAAGATAAACGGATCGTCCTGACCGTAAAATCGAAGTGTGTTCACACTGGTCAATCCATATTCATCTTTCCAAGTCCCAAGACTGCTTCTCCACCTGTCTGTATCGGTTCGCGGATCGTACCAAGTACAGTGGAATATATAAAAGGGTTCTGATCGTCCGGGATAGTGGATGCCGAATATACAATTTAAGTACCTATAGTAAATCACACCGTCCGATCCTACCGTCGCAATCCCACTATTCTGAGTGGTTCTAGATGTTTCTATGTCCTTAACTTCGAATTTGTATCCAAGGACACCAAATCCTTTGTAATATGCAACTTCCATACTAGGAAATTGAGCTAAACATCTTGAATCACTCTCAAATGATGCAGACAAGTTCGGATCGTAGATCTAACAAAACAAATTTTACGATAAATACATAACGATACAAGTTTAGATTAAAACTGATAGCAATAAAATGTAATTCGAATAACTTACATGCTCTGTGACCCAATCACAAAAATTATCCTGATGGTATTTTTCCAAACGCTCTTCGTTCCAATCAGGATGCCCCTCACGTACCTCGTTAAAATGAGTTCTGTTTTCGACAAATAATTGTGACATTAATATTATGTCATTTCATACACACACAAACACAGATATAACAATTAATCCAAAAGAACTTACTCTCTAATTTGTTCAAGACATGCGCAATTAAGCAAGATAAACCGGTATATCTTGTTGATAAACATAGTGTCTACCCTCTTATACTCGGCTTTACCATATGGCCCGTCTTGAATTCTTCGTGGTCGGTTAAGCCTTGTCTCAATGTTCTCGTCCAGATAGCGGGAACAAAATGTGGTTGCTTCATCAAGAAGATAACCTTGCATGATAGAACCCTCTGGTCGATTTTTATTGCGTATATACTTCTTAAGAGTGTAAAGGTACCTAATGAGAATATGTTGAATAAATAAACACGGGCATACAGGACAAAAATAAATTTATAAATTGCGCGAAACGAAAAATTACACGTACCTCTCGACGGGATACATCCATCGATATTGTACCGGTCCGGCTAACTTCGCCTCAGTTGCAAGATGAACCGTCAAGTGTATTATGATATCGAAGAATGACGGTGGGAAAATACGCTCAAACTTGCAAAGTATCAACGCAATAGAATTTTCTAGTTTATCCAGCGTCGCAACCTCCAGCGTTTTAGCACACAACTCCCTGAAAAAACAACATAGGTCGTTGATTACTAGACCAACCGAGTCGGGGAGAGAAGTCCTGAGGGCTAATGGAAGAAGGTGCTCCACGATAACATGGTGATCATGACTTTTCAGCCCATCGATCTTGCCCTTCACAATTTTTATTTTCTTGCTGAATGATCCTGAGAAATCTGTGGGGACTTTCAAATCATGCAACACCTGCAGGAATCTTTTCTTCTCCGGTTGTGACATATGATAAGCGGCATTGGGAAGTACAAACTTGCCCGGTTTACCCGCTACCGGTTTAGGGTGCAGTTCACTTCTTATTCCCCACTCTTGTAGATCCATCCGGGCATTCATGTTGTCTTTCGATTTCCCGTCTTTACACAGAAGCAAGTTAAGTATGTGCTCTGATACTCCCTTCTCTATATGCATGACGTCCAGACAATGACGCACTGAATTTGTAGACCAGTACGGAAGCTCGAAGAAAATGCTTAACTTGTTCCAATATTGTGGTTTGACCTGTCTCGTCGGATCCATCCCGAAGGTCACGTTATTGTAACCATCCCATTTAGCAGTCACGTCCTCTCCGGACAATGGGGATGGAGGCCCAAGAAGCTCCTGATGACCATCAAAGTGAACCGTGTCTAACTTATAGGGGTGGTCTGGAGGCAGAAAACGTCGATGGCCGCAATAACAAACCTTCCTGCTAAAATTCAAAAATTTTGATGTTGTGTGTTCATGGCAATGAGGACATGCTTTGTGACCATGTACGGACCAACCTGATAGCATTCCATACGCAGGAAAGTCATTAATTGTCCACATTAAAACCGCACGCAGTATGAAGGTTGTATTTGTGTTTGAATCATATGTCTCTACACCATCAATGAACAAAGTTTTCAACTCCTCGATCAGAGGTCGGAGATAGACGTCGATATTGTTCCCCGGTGAGTTTGGTCCGTCGATAAGAAGAGGCATCATAAAGTATGATTGGTCCATAGCCAACCAAGGCGACAGATTATAAATTATCATTACAACGGGCCATGTACTGTGACTTCCAGCCGTATAGTTGAATGGGCAGAAGCCATCGGCAGCCAGTCCGAGCCGGACATTGCGAGGATCGCTACTGAATATTGTGTGCCTCCTATCGAAATCCTTCCATGCCGGTGAATCTCTTGGATGTCTCATTTTTCCATTTTCGCTTGGAGGAGCACGGTGATGCCAAATCATTGCCTCGGCTGTTTTCTTGCACCTGAATAGCCTCTGTAGCCTCTGTATTACGGGAAAATATCGTGCTATCTTCACAGGTATATCAGGCTTCTTATCAGAATCTTTCGGCTTATACCTGGCCTCTCCGCATATTGGACACTCTTTCAAATCTGAATTCTCTTTCCGGTACAACACACAATTTTTAGGACATGCTTGAATCCTCTCGCACTTTAGACCCAAATCAGACATCATTTTCTGGGCTTCGTACCAGCTTTCGGGCACATTATTTCCCGGAGGCATAGAATCTTTCAAGAACGAAAGAAGCATTGTGAATGACTTGTTGCTCCATCCATTTAGGCACTTAATTTGGAAAAGTTGGAAGAACCATGAGAGGGTGGAATACTTCGCATTCTCATAAATTGGTTTCCTAGCATCATTCATGAAATTTTCATATTTATCCGCACGCGGTCCTTGACCGGAAGGAATGTCATCTTCGGTACGAATAGATTCACCTAGGGCAGCCTCTACCATATCCTCCATTTCTTCTGATGGAAATAAATTTACGTATCCTGCCGTATTACCGAATTCTTCTTCTTCTCCTGCCGCATTATCGTGTTCTCCTTCTTCTTCTACCGCAGTACTGCATTCTTCTCCTTCCCCGTGATATTTCCAAGTTGAATAAAGTCTAGTAAACCCATGTTTTACAATATGAAGCTCTGTCAATTCTACCTTCTGCAAGTACTTATTGCCACATCTATCGCACGGACAGAGAATCTTCTCTATTATGATCTTATTATGTGCTCGTGCAAATTCAAGGAAAGCAGCAACTCCTGCGACAAACTTAGGTTGCATACGTTGTTTCCAATCCACATACATCCAGTCCTTAACTCTGACGTACTCATGGGCCATGTTAGACTGAATAACATATAAATTGTAGGTTATGCTGACTATATTGAGAAATATAAGAACGAGATAGTTACTGACAAAGGAGAAAATCCGTGTATATGCTTTGTGTGTGCGTTTGTCGTTGAAAAGAATAAATTATCGCACGTTATGTTGACCGATAGACGGGGACTAAGTGGCGCTTTTAGTTTCATATATGGGTATCGATGGGAATATGAAGGTTTCATATTATCATATATTGGTTTTAACCCGAACATCTCGAATCGCTATCTGATTATGCGTTTGTATGTATGTGTTCCGGCTGTCGGGGGTAGGCTTCTATCCCATTAAGAATGTATAGAGCGAACGCCCATCACTTGTGCTTTCAACCGTTTCGAGTAAATTTCGGCAGCACCTCCCCGCTGTTCTCCGAGTACACTGTAATAGAATAGATAATCATTTCAAAGCTGTGAAACAACGTTGAAATGAACATCTAATCTATCTTTGTACACGGAGAACCAGCGGAAAGATACCGACGAAATATCTCGAAACGGATGAAAACACAAGTGAATGAAGGCGTTTGCTTTATACATTCTTAACTTGTCCACACGGGACAAATCTATGGGTTACCATACGATTGAATTTTCTCGTCGCGTAGACTATACGACGGTTGTTAGTATCGAGCTATACTGTCCGATATTTAACAACCTTCGTATAGTTCTAGGTCACGACGAGCATCGCACGTATGTTAACCGATAGACGGGGACTAAGTGGCGCTTTTAGTTTCATATATGGGTATCGATGGGAATATGAAGGTTTCATATTATCATCGAGTATCATATATTGGTTTTAACCCGAACATCTCGAATCGCTCTCTGATTATGCGTTTGTATGTATGTGTTTATGCTGTCGGGGATAGGCTTCTATCCCATTAAGAATGTATAGAGTGAACGCCCATCACTTGTGCTTTCAACCGTTTCGAGTAAATTTCGGCAGCACCTCCCCGCTGTTCTCCGAGTACACTGTAATATAATAGATAATCATTTCAAAGCTGTGAAACGACGTTGAAATGAACATCTAATCTATCTTTGTACACGGAGAACCAGCGGAAAGATACCGACGAAATATCTCGAAACGGATGAAAACACAAGTGAATGAAGGCGTTTGCTTTATACATTCTTAACTTGTCCACACGGGACAAATCTATGGGTTACCATACGATTGAATTTTCTCGTCGCGTAGACTATACGACGGTTGTTAGTATCGAGCTATACTGTTCGATATTTAACAACCTTCGTATAGTTCTAGGTCACGACGAGCATCGCACGTATGTTAACCGATAGACGGGGACTAAGTGACACTTTTAGTTTCATATATGGGTATCGATGGGAATATGAAGGTTTCATATTATCATCGAGTATCATATATTGGTTTTAATCTGAATATCTCGAGTCGCTCTCTAATTATGCGTTTGTTGTGCATTCGTGTTGTATGTGTAACATGATTTTAAACCATTGAGATCAAGATTGATAGAACTGATCATCCTACATTGCAATAGCATTCATCAACCAAAAACTATTATTGCAATGGTATACATCTATAACAATCAACAATTAAAACTACAAATATAGGATACTGATATCATAAAGCGTTATGAGACACGTCATCTGCCACGTGTCGTGATCATGGAAATCGCTAATATTGAGCATCATCAAGATTAGATTATGGTTTTGAAGCAAGTTATTGAGCATCTTGGATTGATTGTCAAGTGTTGATTTTTATTTCAACACTTGACAGAATGAAAATCATAAATACAGTTGCAAAATGTGTTCCTCACCCCCATAAAGTGGATCTTAACAATCCAGACAAGACCATCATTGTTCAAATTGCCAAGGTAGACATAATCTCAGCAGTTATTTACGGTTGCTAGCTTGTATTGCTTGTTGCTATTCTTTTTTTTTCCTTGCCCTTTCTTTCTTTCTTTTTTTGGGGGGGGTGGGGGGTTGTGTTTGAAAAGTTTTAACCAACTCACTGCTATTTCTAGGCAATACAGGAATATAACTAGTTTTATCCCCCAAAAGAAAGAGCTTCAGGCTTCATGCGTCAAGCGATGTGTACGTATAATTATAGGATTTTCTTGCTAGCGGTTCATTTACAACTATTCTTTAGTCTATATACCTAGCATCTGCTACTAGATATTATATCTTGCATCAACACCCTGCATGTTAAAATCAAAATCGATTATTTTTTTCTTGATCTTTTTCTGATTTTCTACCATCTGTGTCGAGTAAATTATGATTAACATTGTATTTGTCAACTAATCAGAAGAGCCATTCAACCAGCCCCACCTAACCCTAACCCCAGCCCCATTACCGTAACCCTAACCCCAGCCCCACCGTAACCCTAACCCCAGCCCCACCCCAGCAGCAGCCGAACCCCAACCCTAACCCTACCCCGACCCCGACCCCGACCGCCACCGCGACCCCTGCCCAACCCCAACTCTCGCGCGCGCAACCCAGACCCAGCCATGAACCCTAAGCCCAAAATGATAAAAAATGCTTTAATTTACCTCGATTTATACCTGAACGGCTGCTGGTGGGCTGGAGCGACGACGGTGGCGATTTGGCGACGAAACCGGCGGTGGCGACGACGGTGGCGACGAAACAGGCGCTGGTGACGACGGTGGCGACGAAACCGGCGGTGGCGACGACGGAGGCGACGGTGGTGACGACGGAGGCGATTTGGGGTTTTTTCTCGCGCGCGATTGAGAGAGAGAGAGAAAGTGAGCGTAGGCGATCGATCTGGGATTTTGTTAAATAGATATTTACTTGCCCCTATGGATATACCCGTAGGTCCTTCGTTTGCGGCTCCGTAGGGGCAAACACCAAATTAAGAATTAATATTTTTATTCTTGGACGTCTGTACCCGTAGGGGCAACCTTTTAGCCCTACGGATTAATCCGTAGGGCCAAGTAAAATCTGCCCCTACGGATATTTCCATCCGTAGGGGCAACCCCCTATTTTACTAGTGAATCTATCCATCTATTTGAATATCCACTAAATCAGTTGTTACAAAACACCATACGTATCTTTAAAGACAGAATCAGTCACAAACGTTATATCGAACTTGTGCTGAGGAACAAGATAAGAATTGCACATATCAAACATAGGCAACCGGCGCTAAAAATCCCTACCGATAGCAACCTCCATAGAAATTATTTTGTGAGCGCATCAAAGTTATGGGCACCAAGGTACCACATTCTTCGTTGCCCTAGAAGCTAGGCATTGCCATAATGCACCACTTGGAAATTACTACTTACCTAAGGGCACGAGTTTTCTTCTATGAACATGAGGCCTAACTCTCGCTTTTCAAGATACGTAAACTACGGCACGTGACAGAGCCAACCATGCTAACTGTGGCTAGAAAATATCCATTCACAGTCACATTACGACTGTCAATAAGATATCAAGAACAGAAAATATATAATCTATCTAGTACATGTCCATTTGCCACAGTAAATAAAATCAGGAAAATGCATAAGTGGAATCAAATCAAGATCCAATAACTAACATCTGAAATATGTCCTAATATGGGCTCATATCAAAAGAAATAAAACTACGGAGATAAATAAACTAAGATTATAAAACTAAATAGCTCGCTCCTCATTACTCGGCTTGATTGCTAAAATATTCTTGATCTGCTTGCAATAAAGGTAGAGGAACTGGGCCATACAAAACTCAGACGTCAGTGCATCATAATATCAAAATAACAGTGATAATCAGGATATAACGATATAGGTAAATATGAATATAAATGAGTAACACAGGTGTAAAACATTGAGGTGTATATATGTGATGTGTATCCTAAAGTCTGTGCTTCTAAATTATCTATTCTAAAAGTTTTTGAAATCAATTTAATGGAACCGTCGATATAACTCAATAGTATCCAGTGCGTGCCCGAGACCACGGTCAAGATTCTCGGGTTGAATCTAAGACGTGCCGCTAGGCAGTAAACATGTAACATGTACAGATGAATGGCGTTAGCAATATCATCCCGGGGCTGGCCTAGCCCGTAAAGACTGATCAGTATAAGTATCGAACTGTTGAGTTATAAGTCAGGTTTCATTACTGATTTTCCCTTACTCCTAAGGTTATGTGTTTAAGTCAGATATTGATGATATGAATCTAATACCAACACAGGATCTAGCAGGTACATGTTTTGTCTATTTAGACAATAAGTCAAGTCCGTCGGGACAACAAGTCAGAATTGCTGGTATTAGTAAGAAGATCCAAATAACAAGTCTGGTAGTGGGTCGTGAACATATCATGTAATGTATATTAACCCAAATAGGTGCCAAATGTGAAACTGTAACGAATATCGGAACACGGTAACCAAACTGATACCAGGATACATATGTATCTATTTGTAATAATCTTTATATATCCATTACCAAGTATGATGCAAACTAGATAGCATGTTGTACTAATATAGTAGTATAATGATATCAGGATGCTCCGGCATGTAATTAGATTAGTGCAGATATGAACGGGTACTGTAAAATTGCAAATCTTTAACATTTGCTGTATAATAAAAGCACATGCACTATTTTTATTCATATAGGTATCGATATAGTAGCATAGCATATTGCAAGTTAAACTTGAACTTGCCGGATCGGATCTCACGACGGAATACGGTTGTTACGTTCGATGTCGGATAAACGTCACAATGCAGCTACGCGCGTAGGACTGGACCTGGCTAAACAATGACGTGACGTGATGATTAGGCTAGACGATGAAGATGACTGGGCTGTCCGGATCGTCGGCGATGCGTGCGACTCCGGCGAGACGATCAAGAACCGATCAAGAAAGAGAAGAAAGAAAGAAGGAAAGAAAGAAACGAAGAAGAGTATGGCTGCTTGGTTGGGTTTCTTAGGACAGAAGACAGAGGAGAAGATGACGGCGATGATGGGCTGCCGTCGACGACGAGGGTAGTGGGTTACTCAGGTGCTGTTGTGGTCGTCGGGGGAATGCAGGGTGTGGTGGTTGGCGTCGGGAGTTGGAGAGAGGAATAAGGAGGTGAAGGTGGTGAGGGGTGCAAGCGTAGGCGTCAGGGTTTGGGTTTGCTGCAAGGGTTGGGGTCGTCGGGGGTTATGGGTTCTCTGGGATAGAGGAGCAGGTGGAGGTGGAGAAGGTTGTTATGAGGTCGGGATGAGGTCAACGAGATGGCGAGGGGTTGCGACGATGAGGTTTTTGGGGTCGGCTTTGGTGAGGTTGCTGGGTGCTCGGGGTTGCAGGGTGTAGCGTCGAAGATGGAGAAGAAAAGGTGGTTGCAGAAGAGGTTGTGATGAGGGTGACGGGGTGGTGGTGACGACGATAGGAGGTCGGCGGCGAGATGAAGGGCTAGGTTTTGGGTTTTCTCGTCGCGGGAAGGAAGAAGAAAAATAGAAGGAAGAGAGAGAGATTGAGGTGTTTAATTATTTAGGTTAATTAATATATATTTATATAGGGGAGATAGAAAGGGAATAAGAGAGAGTGAGAGATAAGATTTATTAGTTATATATATTTATATATATTATACATGTTTGTTTGCATATATATATATATATATATATATATATATATATATATATATATATTTGGATTATACAGCGAATTTCAGAATATTCCGAAAATTATTCTGGTTTCTTTTAAAAATCTAGTTTTAAAATATGAAAAATATACGTACAAACTAAAACTATAATGCGATATCCGGTTAATAAAAATGTATACCCCCAAGTACGGATCTACGTAAATATACGTAGCGATCCAAACGAGTCTGTTTTATCAATCTGGACGTGAACACGATATATGGATGTAAACATATGATATGGGGTATGATTACATGCCATGCTAGATATCAAAATATAGTATCTGGTTATTATTTGTATTATTAAAAGATATGCAGATACATATATCATATAAGTGTGTATCGAATCTAGATGTGCACGGATTCTCTGTACTAGCAAATATATGACGTAATCTTGAAGTATAATGGGTTTCAAGCATGCGGGTCAGGTCACATATTAACCACAGATACCAAAAACACTATCCGCACCCAAAATAATAATAAACAAGAAGTTGTCGCAAGATTGGAAAATACCCCAAATAATATATCGTATAAATGCACTAGGGTGTTACATTATACCCAATTATAAAAGAACTTCGTTCTCGAAATTCCCGGAACAAGAAAAGACAAAAAAACACAGATCTAAGAAAAGAGGTGTGAAAACTTCTGTCGGATCTCGTCTTCACGTTCCCAAGTAGATTCTCCGTATGAACGATTCCTCTATGAAACAAGTACCAGAGAGATAGCCTAGTTTTTGAGGACCTTGTCTCGTCGATCCACAATCGCCATTGGTCTTTCTTCATATGTTAAGTCTTCCATTACTGTCAGTTCCGAGTGAACTAGAACGTGAGTCTCATTTTGAACATACTTGCGGAGTTGAGATATATGAAACACGTTATGAATACTCTCCAAGGATGGTGGTAAAGCCAATCGATAAAGTACTTCTCCAAACCGCTCGATAATACCGAAATGCCCCACGAATCGAGGACTAAGTTTGCCTCGACTTCTAAATCGAATCACTCCTCTAGTCGGTGATATCTTCAAGAATAAAAGATCATCAACTGCGAACTCCAGAGGTCTTTCACCTGTATCAGCCCAATTTTTCTGTCGATCTTGTGCCGCTTTCATATGATTTCGGATCATGTTGATTTTCTCCACTGTTTCCACAATAAGATCCGGTCCCAATAATTTTCTTTCTCCAATATCGTCCCAATAGACGGGCGAGCTACACTTATGATCATATAATGCTTCGAATGGAGCCATCTGTATAGTTGTCTGGAAACTGTTATTGTATGAAAACTCCACCAAGTGCAAATGATCCACCCATGAACCCATGAAGTCTAACATGCATGCTCTTAACACATCTTCAAGAGTTTGGATCATCCTTTCTGACTGGCCATCTGTCTGGGGATGATAGGCAGTACTAAACTTCAATCGAGTCCCCAAACTTTCCTGTAGACTCCTCCAAAAGTGTGATAAAAATCGGGTATGACGATCGGAAACGATGCTCACAGGTACTCCATGCAATCTCACAATCTTCTGCATGTACCGTTCTGCTAAAGCCTCCGTCGACTGACCAACTCGAAACGGTATAAAATGAGCTGCCTTAGTCAATCGATCAACAATCACCCAAACTGCGTTATTGCCCTTTGGACTCCGCGGTAATGCTGTCACGAAATCCATGGTTATATGTTCCCACTTCTATTAAGAAATCGGAAATGATTGCAACAAACTAGCTACCCTTTGATGTTCAGTCTTGACTTGCTAACACACTAAGTACTTCGATAGATAGTGAGCAATCTCCTTTTTCATGATTTCCCACCAGAAATTTTATCATAGATCACGGTATATCTTTATGTCTCCCGGATGTACGGAATATGTGGAACTATGAGCCTCCTTCATGACTTCTTCACGAATGTCTTATTTAGGCACACATAAACGGCTCTCATATCGTAATGAACCATCTTTATGAATTAACAAGTCCTTTTAAAGTCCCGCTTCTACTTGTTCTCGAAACTTCTGCAACCTTGGATCGTGCGGCTGCGCTGCTTTAACGTTATCAATCAAGCATGACTGTACTTGCAATTGCATTAACTATCCCGAAGGATGCGGTAGTACAATCTCCAACTCGAATCTTTGAAGATTAGCTATAATCTTTTTCTGTGAAGTTAACATCTGTATCGCTGGCAACCGACTTAAAGCATCCGACACTATATTAACTTTCCCCGGATAGTATTTTAGATCAAGATCATAGTCAGCCATCAGCTCCAACCATCTACGCTGTCTCATGTTGAGCTCTTTCTGCGTGAACACATAGTTTAGGCTCTTGTGATCGGTAAATACTTCTACCTTTTCGCCCAATAAGTAGTGTCTCCAAATCATCAAAGCAAAAATCATTGCTGCTAGCTCCAAATCATGAGTTGGGTAGTTCTTCTCACGAGTCTTCAATTATCTCGATGTGTAGGCTATAACCCTCCCATTTTGCATTAGAACACATCCCAAGCCTTTCCCAGATGCGTCGCTGTGAATAATCAACCCTTCGGAACTGTCTGACACTGTCAAGATAGGAGCAGTGGTCAATCTTTGCTTCAACATTTTAAAAGCTGACGCACATTTCTCCGTCCATACGAACGGTATCTCCTTTCGTGTTAGCTTGGTCAATGGTTCAGCTATTCGAGCGAAGTTCTCCACAAACCTTCTATAATATCCGGTAAGCCCAAGAAAACTTCTGATCTTTCCTACGTTTTTTGGAATTAGCCAATCATGAACAACTGCAATCTTTTGAGGGTTGTAGGGTGTTTTTCGTCACCCCATTGAGATGGGAATACGCGCGCGCTTCTCAGGCGTACTATAGATTCCCCCTGCCTAGGGTAGGCCGGGGTTTATTGATTGTGGGGATCCGAATCTCCGGCAGCCGCGGACTAAGCTGCCGTTAATTACCCCTCGCCTTTGGGGCGAGGGAAGCTCCGATTGACGGGTTAAACTGGTCATGCGAACTCAATGTGCAGTGTACATGTGTTTTGTTTTGAAGGGGGGCTTAGATATATCGGGAGCCATGCAGAGTTTTTACGGGGGGCCCGCTACCCGGATAGCGGGCTGGGGGTCATGGGGGCTAACAGCCCCCTTGCGGGGTGCGGGACAGCGTCCCGGCCTAAATTTTTTTTTCCAGAGGGATAGTGTTGTAGAGTATGTGTGTGTGTGTGTATATACATATATATATAAAATAAAAAAGGAAAGGGCATTCAAAGGATGCGTGGGAAAAGCGCCAGCGCTTTGGGTGCGAGTGCTTTGAGTGTAAGGGTGCTAGCGCTTTGAGCGCTAGTGCACCACGTGTCAGCACGTAGGTGCTTGGGCGCTAGCGCTTTTGGGCGCTAGCACTCTAAGCGCAATGGCGCTAGCGCTTTGAGCGCTAGCGCCCTACATGTCAGCACGTGGGCGCTCGGGCGCTAGCGCTTTGGGCGCTAGCGCTCTGAGCGTAAGAGCGCTAGCGCTTTGAGCGCTAGCGCACCACGTGTCAGCATGTGGGCGCTCGGGCGCTAGCGCTCTGAGCGCATGAGCGCTAGCGCCCCACGTGTCAGCACGTGGGCGCTCGAGCGGCAAAAGGGACTTGTTCCCTGCAATGGGAGTTGTACTCCCAGAAAGGAGCACTTATTATTCTCTGTATATATATATATGAGGAGTTAAACTCCTACGATGTTTTGATGCTGATGAAGGGCTTCTCCCCTTGAGCCCTAGTTCTTCCCCAAAGTGGGGTCTCTGGAGATGGGCCTTCCTCCTCTGTTGGCAGGATCTTGAAGATCAAGAGATGTGAGATTTTAAAAATCTCTTTTTTTTGATAT
Source organism: Agapanthus africanus (assembly GCA_030015575.1). Lineage (NCBI taxonomy): Eukaryota > Viridiplantae > Streptophyta > Magnoliopsida > Asparagales > Amaryllidaceae > Agapanthus > Agapanthus africanus. The sequence goes on along the minus strand of CM057342.1, from coordinate 726,027,540 downwards.
CTAATGGTAGATCCATGTTCCCCTTTGTGGGTTTTGTGGTGAAAAACTATTTAGTTTTGAAAAAGGAAGAGTAAAACTCTTGATTTAATTCAAAAGAAAGAAGAAGGTTTAGAACCTTCAGAAACGGGAAAGAGGCACGAACCCAAGATTTTTGAGGGGAATGAAAAGTGTATGCTTTATTCATCATCTTGTTGCCTTATATAGGCTTACATGTTTACATATAGCCCCTTAGGCTTTACAAAATGGCATTTTGCCCATCCCATGGTTCATATGCTATTTCTTTTTGCACATAAGCCATGGGCTTACAAAAAATTGGCTTTATACCCATTTTGCATACATTCATGCACAAAAAATTACATCAAAATTATTCATTACATGATTTTTATTTTGGTATGGCGGAAGGCCGGACGCTTCGTGTTCGGGCTCGACTTGGGCCTGGGCCCGCTTGACCTGGGTTTGGGCCCACCTGGCTTGGGGTTGACCTTGACTTTGACTCGGTCAACCGGGGTGCAAATTTTGACCCCAACAAAGTGCCCCTCATCAATAAAGGCACACCACATATGTGGGTCGTGTGTATGAAATTGATGGATCTTCTTTCGCGTGGAAGCGACTTGCTTTGGTTCCTACTTTTGGGATGCACTGCCCCTTTTACGACATGGACGGTCGACGCTTAACGCATCTCGGAGACGGAGTGTCCGTGGTAGACGCTTCCCTAGCCCAGAGTGATTTAGTAGATGTGCTCCCGGCACGGAGTGTCGCTGGTCGACGTTTCCCCGAGGCGGAGTATTTGTAGTCGACGTGCCCCCGGCACGGAGTGTCTGCTTGACGTTTCCCTGAGGCGGAGTGTCGGCTGGTTGACGTGTCCCTGAGACGGAGTGTCTGCTTGAAGTTTCCCCGTTACGGAGTGTCGTTGTTGGACGTTTCCCCGATGCGGAGTGTCGCGTATCGACTTGTCCCCGGCACGGAGTGTCGCTGATCGAGTTGTCCCCGTCACGGAGTGTCGCTGATGTTCGACTTGTCCCCGTCACGGAGTGTCGCTGATGTTCGACTTGTCCCCGGCACGGAGTGTCGCTGATCGACTTTTCCGCGGTACGGAGTGTCGATGTTCGACTTGTCCCCAGCACGGAGTGTCGCGGATCGACTTGTCCCCGGCACGGAGTGTCGCTGATGTTCGACTTGTCCCCGGCACGGAGTGTCGCTGTTCGACTTTTCCCCGGCACGGAGTGTTGCGGATCGACTTGTCCCCGGCATGGAGTGTCGCTGATGTTCGACTTGTCCCCGGCATGGAGTGTCGCTGATCTACTTTTCCCCGGCACGGAGTGTCGCTGATGATCGACTTGTCCCCGGCATGGAGTGTCGCTGTTTGACTTGTCCCCGGCACGGAGTGTCGCGGATCGACTTTTCCCCGGCATGGAGTGTCGCTGATGTTCGACTTGTCCCCGGCACAAAGTGTTGCTGTTCGACTTGTCCCTGGCATGGAGTGTCGCTGTTCGACTTATCCCTAGCACGGAGTGTCGCTGTTCGACTTGTCTCCGGCACGGAGTGTCGCGGATCGACTTGTCCCCGGCACGAAGTGTCGCTGATCGACTTGTCCCCAGCACGTAGTGTCACTGATGTTCGACTTGTCCCCGGCACGGAGTGTCGCTGTTCGACTTGTCCCCGGCACGGAGTGTCACGGATCGACTTGTCCTCGGCACGGAGTGTCGCTGTTCGACTTGTCCCCAGCGCGGAGTGTCGCGGATCGACTTGTCCCCGGCACGGAGTGTCGCTGATCAACTTGTCCCCGGCACAGAGTGTCGCTGGTTGACGTGTCCCTGGCACGGAGTGTCTGCGTTGGACGTTTCCCTAATGCAGAGTGTCTGTTGTCGATGTGCCCTCGGCACGGAGTGTCTTCTTGACATTTCCCCGAGGCGGAGTATCGGTTGTTGGACGTTTCCTCGATGCGGAGTGTCGGTTTTCGATGTGCCCCCGGTACGGAGTGTCTGCTTGACGTTTCCCCGAGGCGGAGTATCGGCTGGTTGACGTGTCCTCGAGACGAAGTGTCTGTTGTCGATGTGCCCCCGGCACGGAGTGTCTGCTTGATGTTCCCCGATGCGGAGTATCGGTTAGTGTTAGTTGTCGATGTGCCCCCGGCACGGAGTGTCTGCTTGATGTTTCCCCGAGATGGAGTATCGGCTGGTCGACGTGTCCCCGAGATGGAATGTCTGTTGTCGATGTGCCATCGGCACGGAGTGTCTGCTTGACGTTTCCCCAAGGCGGAGTATCGGCTGGTTGACGTATCCCCGAGACGGAGTGTTTGTTGTCGATGCGCCCCCGGCACGGAGTGTCTGCTTGACGTTTCCCCGAGGCGGAGTATCGGTTGTTGGACGTTTCCTCGATGCGGAGTGTCGGTTGTCGATGTGCCCTCGACACGGAGTGTCTGCTTGACGTTTCCCCGAGGCGGAGTATCGGCTGGTTGACGTGTCCTCGAGACGGAGTGTCTGTTGTCGATGTACCCCTGGCACGGAGTGTCTGCTTGACGTTTCCCCGAGGCGGAGTATCGGCTGGTTGACGTATCCCCGAGACGGAGTGTCTGCTGGTTGACGTATCCCCGAGACAGAGTGTCGCTGATTGACGTTTTCCCGGCATGGAGTGTCTGTGTTGGACGTTTTCCCGGCACGGAGTGTCTAATGTCGACGCAGAGGTCGATGTTGGAATTGGTTGGTTTGATTTGTTTGATTTGAGTTGGCATCAGCATCGCTACAGTGGAATATGGTACCAGGAGCGAATCATTATCTGTCTTTGAGAGGATTTGGGAATTGGTTTTCTGTCGACATCTGCATTGCTGCACTGGAATAATGCCAGGAGCAACTCATCATTTGCCTCGGAAGGATTTGGGAATTGGTAGCTTAGGAGACAGATTTAGATCCCTATCACCTAAGGCTTTTCAATTTTATGGGTCCTAAGGGTCCTATAAAAGCATTTTCTCCCTACGAGTCGAAAGGATCTCATAGGTGTATTTTTTCCTTAGGAGTCGTGGGGACTCTTAAGTGTGTTGCTCCTTTGTGAGTAGTAAGGATCTCACGCGGGAATTTCCTCCTCACAAAGTCGAGAGGACTTTGCGAGTGCATTTCATCTCTTTTTTTACGAGTTTGCGCTCTTTCGGGTTTTCACAAACTCGCCGGTAGTCCTGCTGTTTTTACTCATGGAGCCCTTTCGGGTTTTCATCCGTGCCCATTTTGCTTGTGGACATACCATTCTTTTTTTATTTTATATATTTTTTTATTTTTTGGTGGGGATTTGAATGTGGTCTTACCGGTAGGACTTGGGAGAGATTGGGATCGTTTTACGCCCGTGGATTGTATACGGTTTTGCAGGATGTATGATCCAGACCGTAGGGCCGGAAAAATTTCGGGACTTTGTTGGCGTCTGCATCGCTGCACTGGAATATGGTACCAGGAGCGACTCATCATTCGCCGCTGGGTATGGGATTTAGAATTTGGTTGGCGTATGCATCGCTGCACTGGAATATGGTACCAGGAGCGACTTATCATTCGCCGTTGGGGTATGGGATTTGGAATTTGGTTGGCATCTGCATCGCTACACTGGAATGGCATCTGCATCGCTGCACTGGAATATGGTACCAGGAGCGACTCATCATTCGCAGTTGGGGCATGGGATTTAGAATTTGGTTGGCGTCTGCATCGCTGCACTGGAATATGGTACCAGGAGCGACTCATCATTCGCCACTTAGGGATTGGGGAGCGATGGCTTAGGAGACAGGTTTAGATCCCTATCACCTAAGGCTTTTCAATTTTATAGGCCGTGAGGGTCCCATAAAAGCATTTTCTCCTTACGAGTCATAAGGATCCTGCAGGTGTATTTTCTCCTTAGGAGTTGTGAGGACTCCAAAGTGTGTTTTTCCTTTATAAGTCGTAAGGATCCCACAAAGGTTTGTTCTCCTCATGTATCGTGAGGACACATGAGTGGGTCTTCTCAATGGAGCATAATTCCAAAGGTGGAGACCAGCCGCATAACTGGTGATTGCGGTGGGATATGGGTATGATGAGAATTATTTGAGCCCGTGGATTGTATACGGTAGTCAATTTGGGGACTGGCCGAAGGGTTGGAAGAATTTTGGGAAATTGGATTTTGGTTGGCGTCTGCATCGCTGCACTGGAATATGGTACCAAGAGCGACTCATCATTCGCCGTTGTTGTTTTTGTTTTTGTTTTTGTTGTTGTTGTTGTTTTTTACCGCGATTGCTCTATCATTTCAGCTTTTCTTGTTGCGAAAATCGCGATTGCCCTATCATTTCGGCTTTTATTCGCGGTTGCCCAATCATTTCGGCTTTATTTTCATCTTTATTTTACTCGCTGATTTATATTACGAGTTGCCCCATCATTTCGGCTTTTCTTTATTTCTCTTTTATTTACACATTTTTTGTTTATTTACATATATATATTTTTTACATTCCCAGTTTAACGACTTAGAGGTCGATTATTCCTAGTTTAATGATGTGGTGGTCGATTGTTCCCAGTTTAATGACGTGGTGGTCCTGTTTCCAGTTTAAAGACTTAGAGGTCATCTGTTTCCAGTTTAACGACTTGGTGGTCATCAGTTTCCAGTTTAACGACTTGGTGGTCATCTGTTTCCAGTTTATCGACGTAGAGGTCATCTGTTTCTGTTTCCCCCAATCAGAGCAAAGCTCTGTTTTAAAATTCAAAATTTGAAAATTAAAGCAACGCTTCAAATTCAGCGTTAGGCGCGCTGCACGCCACGTGTCAGACACAGACGCGCTAGCGCCAGATGTGCTGCGCCCTAGGCAGCGCACCCCCAATCAGAACAAAACTCTGTTTTAAAATTTAAAAACTCAAAAGTTGAAGCAACGCTTCAGATCCAGCGCTCTGCGCTGCGCGCCACGTGTCAAACACGGGTGCGCTAGCGCAGTTGCGCTACGTTCTGCGCCACGTGTCGAACGTAAGTGCGCTAGCGCAAGGTGCGCCAGCGCTGGAATTAAAAATTCCCCACCGTTAGATCAAAAGATCTAATAATAATAAATTATTAATTAATTAGAATTAAAATTCTGTTATGGAAAGTTCTTTCCAATCTTATTAAAACAAGAAAATTATCTTCTGCGAAACAGAAGCCTTAGGATCAAAGATCCAACGGTGGGAAATATTCCCAAATCAATCAGAGAAAGATCTCTTAAAACCGATTTAACAAATCAATTGGCTCTATATAAAAGCCCCAAGACTTCAAGTCTCATAGGGAGAAACCCCTCTACAAACTTTGAGAAATCTCAAAGAAAGAAGAGCAAGCTCTTAGAAAAAGAAGATCATTTCTTCAAGGTAAAGAATTAATTCTTGAACAACAGAGATGAAATCATCTCATAAAAGAAGAACTATCTTCTAAAAAAAGATCATAGATCTGCAAAAGACCAAGGTCTTTGATAAAAAGAAAAGATCAAAAGATCTAATAATAAAAATAAAAAAAATATTTACTTCATTCACAGATTCTTGATCTACAAAGGCAGAGCCCTTTTATAAACAAGAACTTTTGTTCTTGAGGCAAAGCCTCCTTTAAAAGAAGAACATAAACTTGTTCTCTGATCATAAATTTGATCAGATGCGTTTTGCGCTACTGAACAGTGCCTTGCACTCATGAACTGCGCTTTTGCGCTCCTTGGACCGGCGCTCAGCGCCAAAACATGCCACGTGTCAATCACAGAAACAACTTGCGCTTTGCGCTTCTGAAATAGCGCTCTGCGCTCATGGGCTGGCGCTTGGCGCCAAGCGCGCCACGTGTCACTCACTGGCGCGTCCCTAAATCAGTGCAAAGCGCTCATAAATGGAAAGCGCAATGCGCTAATAAAGTAGCGCTTAGCGCTAAGCGCGACACGTGTCACCTTCGTGTGCGCTACCTGACAGAAGCGCAATGCGCTCTTTAATTGGCGCAAAGCGCCTGACGCGCCACATGGCGCACTGTCAGAACACACTTTGTTCTGATGAATGCTATGCATTCAATACAAGACAAAAATTGTCAGAACCCAATGCTTAGCATTATTAAAAGGGCCAAGCCCAAATAAAGGCTCAATAGCCAGAATTAAAAATGTTAAACATTTTAATTGGACTTAGCCCAATATTGGCCGTAAGTCCTCAACTCATATCAACTGAGCCCATATGCTCATAAACTTTTTAACAGACTTTAGTCCCAAATTGGACTATAGATCTCCCAACCAAAATTGGTTCAAGAGTACATCTCTGAACTCCTCTGATATTTGTCGTTGTAATCCTTCAACATCTTCAGAGAGGTAACAGGTCCCGACAGTCATACATTCCATAGTCTACGATGTCTTTAAACCGGACTGTGGGGTCCTTAAACTCATGGCCTACGATGTACTTAAACTTTATACACTACGATGTCTTTAAACCGGACTGTGGGGTCCTTAAACTCATGGACTACGATGTCCTTAAACTTTATAGACTGCGATGTCTTTAAACCGGACTGTGGGGTCCTTAAACTCATGGACTACGATGTCCTTAAACTTTATAGACTACGATGTCTTTAAACCGGACTGTGGGGTCCTTAAGCCCATGGACTACGATGTCCATAACCTGGACTGTGGGGTCCCTTTAAACCCACGGACTACGATGTCCTTAACCTGGATCGAAATGTCCTTAAACTACCGATGGACCGAAACGTCCTTAAACTAACATTGGACCACCATGTCCTTAAACTGGTAATCGACCGCAATGTCTCTAAACTAAATAATAGAGTTCAAATGCTCTTTTGTTGGATCTAAATTATCCTGTTAAGTTGATCTTAGTCTAAAATTAGACTAACGTGTCCTTAACAAACGTTGAGTCGATCTTAGTCTAAAATTAGATTAATGTATCCTTAACAAACGTTTAAGTTGATCTTAGTCTCAAATGAGACTATCGTATCCTTAAAACCAAACCAAAACCCAAATCTAAGAAAATACGGATTTGGACTAATCCACGCCCTACGGGCGACAACATAAATTAGTCTCCGTATACAATCCACGGGCAACCAAAAACAAAACAAACACCCACGACACGAAGTGACCATTTAGAGAAGGAGAAAGTTGTTACCGCGATGCGGTAGCATAATTAACTGCAGGGGCTTGCGCCTGCAGGGAAGAGCGTCCCCACAATCGAAAACCCCTCAAACGAGGGGGAATCTGACGAAGTATGCTACATCGGCCGCATCCGTTTAAACCTTCGATATACGGTGCCATAAATCAACTTGGCATTTTCGGAGAGGTGGACGGATAGCACCAATTAGCATCTGCCCCGAAATTCACGCAAGACGTTTGTCGCGTCTTTCGGAGGGAAACAGATTCTGGAACGCCCGGTGGGACCTTTTCCTCTTTCCACTCCACACTTCGTGTGTCGTGTTCACGAACGAATCGCGGTTTGATATGGTTGCCCTTGGGTTCGAGGTATTAAGATTTGGTTTCTTGCTTGGCGCAAAAAGCGAAATAGTAATGGCATCTAATTGCGTGAAGTGTTCCAACTGCAACTGCAACTCGCGCTCCGCCTCATCTGGAGGCATAGCTTACGGGCCTCAAGCGGCCTCCTTGTTCACGATGCCGGTAGATCAGGTGACTCAGGCCACCACGGGATTGTTCTTTGGGACTATGCTCCCATCGATGAGCTTCAGCACCCCTGTACCAACACAAGAAGCTCCCAAGAAGTCGGTCTTTGATCGGCTTGCAACTACAGCAGCCCCCTCAATGGGTCAACCAGCACCAGCGCCTCAGTCTTCGCCAGATTAGGCCAAAGTTCATGTGGGCCCATGATGAAGCCTACAATTTCAGAAAAGGTTGTTTCGAAGAGGATAGCCATCCCTGCTCCTGAAGTCGTCAATGCGGCTTCTCCTACCAATGGGTCGGTCTTTACAAGACTGACTGTTCCGGCTCCCACTCCGGCTCCCGTCCCTGCTCCAAAGTCTGTCTTTGACAGATTAGATACTGCTACTCAACGGACATCAGTCTTCAAGAGGCTGATGCCAGCAACAGCCCTTCTCCAAAATAGGGGGCAAGACAAAGCCATCCCCACCACCGAACCAACTCCATCGGCTCGATACACTCGACGTCGCCACTAGCGCCGAGTAAGGAAGGCTGGGGGCAACTCCCCCTCTGGGCTTACTCTACCAGCCCCAACGGTGGAAGTCAATACTGCTGTTCCAACCGGGAACAGGTTTGAATTGTTAAACAAGGTGCGCAGGAACTCTCCTACTGCCGTACTGAAAAGATCTTCGCCACCGATGGAGAATGTTACAGAAGCAAAGCTGGAACAGCCCCCTCAGCGGCTGTCCTCCAAAGTTTACAAAGTCTGGCGACGCGTCCAGGAGTCAGTGATCGCTCAGGACTATCTCCACCGACAAAAGAAGCTGAAGATTCAGCAGGAAGAGGACCGTCCTAGCAAGCCACAAAAGACGACAACTGCCTGGGTGCCCGCTGCAACGGCCCCCTCAACGTCAACTGCTCAAAAGAAAAGGAGGCCAGAGAAAGCCCCTGTGACTACGGCAGAACGCAAAGACGCCGAAACCAAACGCCCCATGTCTGGGGACATAATGGTGCACACTATTTATATGGCATCCGGGAAAGAGGATAGCCGCGCTTCTAAGGGCCACCGACCGCTCACTCAATCCATCACAAGAGCTCAGGAACAACAACAGCAGAAGCTTCAAGAGATACTGACTGCAATGGCTGCTCTCACTAGGCCAAAAGAAAGCCCGGAGGTATCATCAGAACAGCGTCACGAACAAGAAACTGATGCTGACTTCCTACGCAGGGTCCTCAAAAAGAAGGACAGAGAAGCAGCAGAACAAGGTGCCAACATAAAACAAATGGCGCTTCTCTTCCAAGACATGGTAGGAATGATGTTACAGCCGGATCCTCCAGCTGAAGACCCTCCGGTCATTATTGAAGACGATAGAGGGGAGCCATCCAATCCTCCTCTGGCTCATTCAGCATCCAAGGAGGAAACCATTTCCAAAAACACACTGGATGACTATATAGCTCAGCAAATACGAGCTCACCAGGCGAATGAAGCGGCCGGCCAAGTCGTCAAAACTGGGCGACCGTATTCAAGCTGGTATGACCAAATAAAATACCCGCTGGGATATACGATCCCTAAATTCCACGTGTACAAGGGGACAGGCAATCCTCACCGGCACGTCGCCCAGTTCAGAGCTCTTTGCGGCAACACCGGGGGCGATGATAAGCTTTTGCTCTGTCAATTCATCGGCAGCTTGTCGGAGACGGCCTTCGAATGGTACTCCGAACTTCTAAACGACTCCGTCAAGACTTTTGCGGAAATGGAGTTGTTATTCACCCAGCGATTTGCGAGTGCTAGTGAACGCACCCTAATAATGGTATTGATCAATGCCAGGGTGAAGCCAGGCGAGACGTGGGTCCAATACGCCATATGATAGCGAAATCTGTGGTCGAAGTGGGAGCATCGTATCGAAGAAGCACCAGCGGTAGGCATGTTTGTGGGTACTTTGGACCCTCATGCAACCATTTCACAATTCATAATGTTCTTTAAGCCGACCACATTCCAAGCCTTAATCGACAAACTGGCCCAAATGGACCAGATGGGTCATAGACCGTCTCCTCCAAAGCCGGACTCTCGAAATGAGAGGGGAAAGGGGAAAGCGATCGTCGTGGCCAATGCTCAACAGCAGCCTGGTGGCTCAAGACTAGTCGATCGCCAAAATAACAGAACTCGATCCCTCGAAGATAAAATCAGTCGCCCTTACTCGTTCCCTCGAGACAAGACAAAGAGATTATTCAAGCTTGCACTCCGCAACAGGCTCATTATGCTCCCAGAGCCAAGACGCCCAGCGCAACCAGGCGACATTAACAATCTTAACTATTGCCCTTATCACCGAATGTTGGGCCATCCAATCGAGGATTGTTACATCTTCAAAAGATAGATAGAAGATCAGTACCAGCAGGTGAAATTCGTATTATCTGAGAACTGGAAGGTGAACCTGCCTCGGTCACACACTCCCAAGAAAACAGATACACCGGGGGCATCATGCTCTTTTGTAGAGGAAGCTCCATGGAAGGTTGCTCTTTTAGCCAAGACAAAAAGAATGCTGAAGGATCTCCATACATGTCCGGCAATTAGATAGAAGAATCCACTGGAGCCTGAGATCATCGAGGGGATGCTGAAACCGCGTCCAACTCCAAAGATCAGTGGTGATAGCCAAAGCTCGCACACCCAGCCGTCAAAATCTTCGAAAAAGAAGAAGAAATCCAAGAAGCCCGTGAAGCCTGGCGACAAGCGCACGGACCTACAAAAGCAGATTGACGCGCTGGAAGAGTATAATCAGAAGACGCGGACTCCAATCACGCTCCAAGAGTTCCTCAGCCACGTCTTTGAGAATGGAAACGATGGTAATGAAGAAGACTCGTCAGATGAATTTGAAGGTTATGTGGCAAGTTGCCATATGATCTCTCACTCGTCGATAGACGGTGAGGAAGCTCCTCATACAGAGAAACTGGGGGCAGGGCCTGAGCCGGAACTTCTGGGGCCATCAGATGAAATAATTGATGCATTCCTAAACGAAGCTCTTCTGAAAAGTAAAGCTGATCGGGAGCGTGGGATGGCCATATTTAAAAAGTCCAAACACCGGCGACTGGATGAAAGAGTTGAAACACCCCCGCCAGATCAAAGCATATCCGCCGTGAATAAAAACAGGTTCAAGACGAGGAAAAGGTTCGTCAAAGCCATATCAATGGGATGAAGCTGCCACCCTCCGAAAGAAACACTCTGGCTGAAGCAGATACACATCCTAACTACTGCTCATATCATCAAAAGATTTCGCACCCCACCGAAGAGTGCGACGCTTTTAAAAGATGGTGGCAGGGATATGTTGCTCACCGACAACATTTTAAGCGAATGAAATGCAAAGCTCGTCGGGAGAAAAGAAATACGACCGAGGAACATAAAAGAACCACCGGCGACTGTCGCATGGTCAACCCCGGGAGATCGCAAATTCTCACTTTCGGGAGCGACTCTGACGAGGAAATGGCTTTTGGCCCTCTCTTTAAAGAATCCACCTTGGGGAAAGAGGAAGAACCGAAGGCCTGTGAAAATTTTCAGCTGCGCAACCGTACGCTGCCCGAAAAGAATCTTGGGCCTTCGAACAGTGGGTCAAATAGAAAAGATAAGGGCAAAGAAAAGGTCCCTGAGGATATCATCCTTGATGACCAAGCCGTCAAAGAACTGACAGCCAAGAACCCGCCAAAGAAAAGTAAGGTGGACTACAACGTTCTCGCACACCTGAGGAAGATACCTTCGCAGCTCAGTATTCTCGACGCCCTTCTGCTATCCAAAGAGGCAAGGGATTCTTTAATCAAGGCATTACAAGAACCCGAGCAATTCTAAACTTTCCTCACCGAAGAAAAGATAAAGGATGAGCTGGAAGAAGTACACACAGCTGATATCACCTTCGGCGATAAAGATCTCCTCCTTGGGACATGTGAGCACAACTGTCCCCTATATGTCTCCAGATACTGTCATGACATCAAGATAAGTAAAATCCTGGTCGACAATGGGTCCTCCGTCAATCTCCTTAACGTAAGGGTGTTGAAGGAAATCTGCATGAGCGTTCAACACCTCGCTCGCCATAAAATCACCATCTCCGGATTTGATTCCCAGTCATCACGGACGCTTGGGTCCGTAATACTGACGTTACACTTTAGGCTGCTCGTCACGGGCATCAAGTTCCATGTCATTGACGCCAAGACATGCTACAATGCTTTGCTCGGTCGGCCCTGGTTGCACGAATACAACATCATCCTTTCTACACAACATCAGTGTATGAAGTATTTCAAGAATGGTCTCGAGTATACTGTGACAGGAGAGCTAAACCCATTCTCCGTGAACGAAGTCCGCAAATACGAAGATGCAAAATACTTCTTACCAGACTTTGAGGACACAGAGAGATGTCACAAACCGGAGAACAAAGCTATCACCACCATTCCGGTCTTCGGAAGTGATATCGAGGTAGAGGAAGAGATAGTTTATTCAGGGCCACCCCAGTACAGCAAGCCGGGACCATCCGCTCCTATGCTTATCTTCGGCAGCGACTCGGAAGATGAGGTCCATGTCGTATTCTCTGCTCGGCCTTCAATACAAACCTTCGCTGATGAAGAGCAAAGTTTGCAAGTTGCCATGGTTCCGCCCAAGTATTATAAAGAACTAGACGCGCTTGATACCTACAATGTGGAAGAGCTGCAGACGTTCTATGTCCCTCCCAGGCGAGAAGGTGAAAAGGCGATCCTATTCTACCGAGCCGGGGAAACCAAAGTAGAGAAAGAAATCTGGCACGGCGCGGATTCTACACTCGACAGGCTCCAGCCCATCCGTTTGCCTAAATATTATACGAACGGACTAAAAAGGCTGTTAAAGCGCCAAGGCATACCTTTCAAATAGACCGCTTGAAAAGCTAAGTTCTATGACAAGATCTGGAATGTCCCCGGAACTCAGTGAAAATTGCCCAACGGGAGAATGGAAACGACCGGGCTTGGGTATGTTCAATCCAAGAAACGGGAGCTACTCCGCGACTGTTACGTCATACATGACTTTGATGAAGAAGGAGCTGCTCTGTGGGAAGATACTAACCCTGGACCAGAAAGAGCTCCCGCCGTGAAAATGCCCAGTCCGTCGTTCGAGGAACAAATGGACAAGCTTATAAGGGAAGCGGGTCAAAAGGTTCAAGACGACCATAATCGTGAAATGGCCATCTACGAGAAAGCCAGGACGCAACACCTCCTTCAACAGGTTGTGAAAAATGAAAATGCTCCTCCTTGTCAACCCGTAGTACAAAAGGCCCGACGCAAAGGCCGGAATAGACCAAAGAACGGGAAAGGCGTTCGACAGCGACAAAGCAAGTCCAAGAAGCCACGCGGTTAGGAATCGAGCGGCCAGGATTCATCTCTTATAAAGAAGATGGGTCGAGCATACTCTTTTGCCCAAGACAAGACAAAGAAGATACTTGATCTTGCCATAAAACATCGAATGATTATCCTCCCAGAATCCAAGCATCCCGAGCAAGCAGGCGAAGTCCCTCATCCGGACTATTGCTCCTATCATAGGGCAATAGGACATCCTATTGAAGACTGCTTCACCTTCAAGAACTGGGTCGAAGATCAATATCATCGAGGCATGTTCGCTCTATCCAGCAGCTGGAGGGTAACCCCGTCGCAGAAGCATGAACCCAAATCCACGAGGGTAGAACCAGATCCACATCGGTTTTGGAAGCGAGCTCGTACCTGTCACGTGATAATGTTATCAAAAGAAGAACCTGAGAATATGGACAAACTCCCCTGGTGCTTCGAAAACGATGATGATGAGGTAATCTCAGAATTTCCACCGGCGCCAAAAGAGCTGGATGATGGAATACATACTACTGCAGATAACCTCAAGAAAATTGATTTGGGGACGGAAAGTAACCCGCGGCCGACTTTCGTCAGTGAGCTATTGTCTGAAGAAAGGATGGCTACGCTAAAAGGCGTGCTCATGCAATATAAAGATTGCTTGGCATGGAACTATTCCGAGATGCCAGGAGTAGATCCAGAGATTGCTGTACACAAATTGGCAATATCCCCGGCATCAAACCTATCAAACAAGCGCCGAGAAGAATGCGACTCGAGCTTGAGATGAGCATCAACGCTGAAATCAAGAAGCTAATCGACTCCGGCTTTATCCAAGAGGTTCAATATCCTGACTGGATCGCTAACATTGTCCTAGTGATGAAGAAAAATGGAACAGTACGCATCTGCGTAGACTTTTGGGATCTTAATAAAGCTTTCCCGAAGGACGACTTCCCAGTACCGGTCACCAAGCTGATGATAGACAATACGTCCACTCATGAAGTTTTCTTCTTCATGGACGGCTCATCAGGATACAATCAGATAAAGATGCACCCTGAAGACCAGAAACATACCGCTTTTCGGACCCCTTTGGGCATATTCTGCTACAAGGTGACGCCTTTCGGTCTAAAGAACGCCGGTGCCACCTATCAGAGGGCCATGACGAAAATTTTTGATGACCTCATACATGAAATCGTCGAATGCTATATCGACGACCTCGTAGTTAAAAGCAAATCATACGAGGAATATTTAGAGCATCTGAAGACCGTATTTCAACGCCTTCGGCAATCCAACTTGAAGATGAACCCTGTCAAATGCGCGTTCGGAGTCTCCTCGGGAAAATTCCTGGGATTCATCGTCCGACACCGAGGCATCGAGATAGACCCGTCGAAGATCAAGGCGATCATGGAAATGCCTCCGCTAAGGATCCTCAAGCAGTTGCGGTCTCTCCAAGGAAAGCTCGTGTACATCCGGCGATTTATAGCTAATCTCTCAAGAAAGTGCCGTCCTTACAGTCACCTAATGAAGAAAGGAACCCCGTTCATCTGGGATCACAAATGCCAAGGCGCACTGGACGAAATCAAGCAATATCTGCAGAATTCGCCAGTACTGGCCACTCCCGTTAAGGGAAAACCTCTCGTCCTGTACACAACAGCCCTTGAAAGTTCTTTAGGCGCGTTGTGGGCACAAGAGAACGACCAAGGGAAGGAAAGAGCTCTCTACTATCTGAGTCGAGTTCTACTGGGGGTAGAAAGCAATTACTCCCCCATCGAAAAACACTGCCTGGCGTTGATCTTCGCGATAACGAAGCTCAGACACTATGCGTTGGCACTCGAAGTCCACCTCATATCAAAGGTGGATCCTCTCAATTATTTAATGTCAAAGGTTATATTAACGGGACGACTCGCTAAATGGGCCTTGCTCTTGATGGAGTTCTCGATAACTTATCGACCTCTTAAGGCAGTGAAAGGCCAGGCCATCGCCAACTTCCTCGCTGAGCATCCAATACCTTCCGATTCTCCCTTGAACTGCGAATTGCCAGACGAACATGCGTTTGATACAATCGACATGGAGAGAAGAGAGAATGATACCCAATGGGAACTCTATTTTGATGGGGCGTCTTCCATGAAGAAGCGCAAACAAAGCACCCCTATAATCAAATCAGGGGTAGGCCTCATCTTCGTAACTCCACAAAGAGGGATAATGCGCTTTGCCTTCTCCTTAACAGAGCCGAGGACGAACAACGAAGCAGAATACGAAGCTTTGATAGCGGGTCTCAAGATCGCCATCGACATGGGAATTGAAAACCTCTTCATATACGGAGACTCCCAGCTGATCGTTAGTCAAATAAACGGCGACTACCAAACGTGCAAGTCAGAGTTGGTGAAGTACGGCGAGAGAGTACAGCAACTGCTGACTCAAATTCCTTCAAACACCCTAGAAAGCATACCGCGTGCGGAAAATAGCAAAGCGGATGCTTTAGCCAAGCTCGCTAAAGAACTAGCCGACGAGAACCTCGATGACGTGAGGATCGTTGTGCAAAGCCGTCGGGTTCTCGCGCTGGCAGAAATATCTCCGGAGTCGTCCGAAGAAAAGGGAGCGACCGAGCAAAGGACTCTGCAGATAAAAGACCAGGAAAAGGTTACAGATTGGAGAGAAGTTTTTATAGACTACTTCAAATCCCGTCGAACACCTGAAGATGCGTCCTCAAAACATCAGCTTATGAAACGAGCTCTGTCTTTCGCTTTCGTCAACAATACTCTGTATAAGAGATCATTTGATTCTCTGTGGTTAAGATGCTTGGGACCTGAAAAGGCAAATAGAGTCGTCCAAGAAACTCAAGACGGACTCTGCGGTTCTCACCAAGCTGGGCCAAAGATGAAGCTGAAGATCAAACGGATGGGTTATTATTGGCCCACGATGATCCAAGTTTGCCTCGAATACGCGAAGCAGTGCCATTCGTGCCAGATTCATGCAGACTTTATCCATCAACATCCAAATCCACTACATCCAACGGTAGCTAGCTGGCCGTTTGAAATGTGGGGGACTGATATAATCGGCCCCATCGAACCAGTATCGTCCAGAGGACATCGATTCATTTTGGCGACAACTGATTACTTCTCCAAATGGGCAGAAGCAGTGCCATTGAGGGAAGTGAAGATAGAGAATATCCTCCATTTCTTCAAGACACACATCATTTATCGGTTTGGAACTCCACGATGGATCATTTCCGATAACGGGACAGCCTACAAAAGCCACAAGATCAGCCGCTTCGCACAACAACATAACATATATTGGAGATATTCTTCAGTCTATAATCCCCGAGCTAACGGTCTAGCTGAAGCTTTCAACAAGACCTTGACAAAAATCGTGAAAAAGACGGTGTCCTGAAATAAGAAGGACTGGCACGAGAGACTGCATGAAGCTCTCTGGCGTATCGAACTACGTTTAAAACGGCCACGAACACAACGCCGTACGCATTGGTATTCGGTACAGAGGCGGTACCCCCCTCGAGATAGAGCTACCCTCTCTACGAGTGGCAGTTCATTACGAGCTAACGGACGAAGAGAGTGCTCAACTTCGGCTTGAGGAGCTCGATGCCCTTGATGAAACCCGGCTCATAGCGCAAAAAATCTGAAGGCTTATAAAGCAAAGATGGCGCGCTCATACGAAAGATTGACTAGGCCGAGGACATTCCGTCAAGGCGAACTCGTGCTAGTGGTCAAAAGACCTATGATCCCTAATCGCGCCAAGCGGGGGAAATTCGAGCCGAACTATGAAGGCCCGTATATCATAGACAAAGTCTACCAGGGTGGACCCTATTTACTCATGGATATGCATGGCGAAAGGCCCTTCAGACCAATAAATGGTCGCTTCCTAAAAAGTACTACGCCTAACGAGTCACGGCCTAGGTCAATGATAGATGACGACGACTATGTCGGCTCGCTATCTTCCTAAGCCTAAACTCTATAAGTAGTAGCCTGCTAACGGACCGAAACGTCCTTAAACTAACAACGGACCGAAACGTCCTTAAACTAACAACGGACCGAAACGCTCTTAAACTAACAATGGACCACTGTGTCCTAAAACTAGCTGTTGACCGAGACGTCGATAAACTACTGTAGACTGCAACATCCCAAGGCTGTCACAAAAAAAAGGGAATAAAAAAAAAGAAAACGGTATGTCCATAAGCAAAATGGGCACGGATGAAAACCCGAAAGGGCTCCATGAGTAAAAACAGCAGGGCTACCGGCGAGTTTTGTGAAAACCCGAAAGGGCGCAGCCTCGTTAAAATAAAAAAAAGAGAGAAAAGAAAAAGAGAAAACGGTATGTCCATAAGCAAAATGGGCACGGATGAAAACCCGAAAGGGCTCCGTGAGTAAAAACAGCAGGGCTACGAGCAAGTTTTGTGAAAACCCGAAAGGGCGCAATCTCGTTAAAAGAAACTTGTAAGGTCCTCTCGACTTCGTAAGGAGAAACCACCTGCGTGAGATCCTTACGAATCACAAGGGAGTAGCACACTTAGGGATCCCCATGATTCCTAAGGAGAAATTACACTTGCGAGATCCTCACGACTCGTAAGGAGAACCCTTTTATGGGACCCTCACGGCTCATAAGATTTGAAAGTCTTAAGATACAGGGATCTAAACCTGTTCTCAAGCAACCACCACAACCTCCGATATTGCCCTACAAGTGGCTCAATACAGACCCTTGTATACAATCCACGGGCGCGAATAAACATTTCCCTAACAAAGTCCCATCCGTGACTAGGGATATGTTTGCACGGTGAACAACTCTTTTAAGTCTTCCCGACTCATAAGGAGAAAACACTCTTGTAAGATCCTTACGACTTATAAGAGAACATGCACTTAAGAATCATCTTGATTCCTAAGGAGAAAACACACCTACGAGATCCTCACGACTCGCAGGGAGAAATACCTTTATGAGACCTTTACGGCTCATGAAGTCGAAAGCCTTAGTCGACAGGATCCTAACCCTGTTCGCTAAGCCACCTTTGTTTGACATCGACAGAGGCAAATGATGATTCGCTCCTGGCAATATTCCAGTTGTAGTGGTGCTGATGCCAAAATCGGTGTCTAATTCCAAGCTTGCAGCAAGAAGCTAGCGAGCCATACATGCATACGAAATAGCCGAAATGATGGGGCAACTTGCAACAAAATCAGCAAGTAAAAAATGTATGCATGAAAAATTGCCGAAATGATTGGGCAACTCGCAATAAAAAGCAGCGAGAAAAAAAATAGCCGAAATGATTGGGCACCACGAAAATAGCCGAAATGATTGGGCAATCGCGACCTTCACGATATAAAAGCTGAAATGATAGAGCATCGCGGAAAGAAATAAAATAAAATGAAATTTATGCCCTAAAGGTGATATCACATTAATCCCTGTACACAATCCAGGGGCACAAACAAAGAAGGAATCACGCCTTCCCTCCCCAGACTCCATCAGAAGAAGAAGCCATATCTCAACGGCTCACAGACAACCTGGAGACCACTCCGATATTCGTCTCATTACAACAGACGATACGTCATCCACATGACCCTATTCGGAAATACGTCATCCACATGACCCCGTTCGGAAATACGTCATCCACATGACCCCGCTCGGAAATACGTCATCCACATGACCCCGCTCGGAAATACGTCATCCACATGACCCCGTTCGGAAATACGTCATCCACATGACCCCGCTCGGAAATACGTCATCCACATGACCCCGTTCGGAAATACGTCATCCACATGACCCCGTTCGGAAATACGTCATCCACATGACCCCGCTCGGAAATACGTCATCAACATGACCCCGTTCGGAAATATGTCATCCACATGACCCCGCTTGGAAATACGTCATCCACATGACCCAGCTCGGAAATACGTCATCAACATGACCCCGTTCGGAAATACTTCATCCACATGACCCCGCTCGGAAATACGTCATCCATATGACCCCGCTCGGAAATACGTCATCTATATGACCCCGTTCGGAAATACGTCATCCACATGACCCCGTTCGGAAATACGTCATCCACATGACCCCGTTCGGAAATACGTCATCCATATGACCCCGTTCGGAAATACGTCATCCACATGACCCCGTTCGGAAATACGTCATCCACATGACCCCGCTTGGAAATACATCATCCACATGACCCCGCTCAGAAATATGTCATCCACATGACCCCGTTCGGAAATACGTCATCGACATGGCCCCGTTCGGAAATACATCATCCGCATGACTCCGCTCGAAAATACGTCATCCGCATGACCCCGCTCAGAAATACGTCATCCACATGACCCCGCTCGGAAATACGTCATCCACATGACCTCGTTCGGAAATACGTCATCCATATGACCCCGTCATGGAAATACGTCATCCATATAACCCTGTTTTGGAAATACGTCATCTACATGTCTATCCCACTAAACACTTGCGGGTTCTCTCGACTCGTAAGGAAGAAAAACTCTCTTATAAGATCCTTACGACTTATAAGGGAAAACGCACTTAGGAATCCTCATGATTCCTAAGGAGAAAATACACCTACGAGATCCTCAAGACTCCTAGGGAGAAAATATTTATGAGACCCTCACGGCTCATAAAATTGAAAAGTATCAGGTGACAGATCCTAACCTTGTTTCCTAAGCCATCACTACCCCTCGAAGAAGCCAAGATAAGGTGCTCACTCTATCATCTGCCGGCTATGTTTTCTAAGGTGACATGTTGATAACAAAAGAAAGAAGAAAGCAGAGAGATGACACAAGACATTGCAAAAAAATGTGTATCTTTTATTCATGAATTCAATTGGGTACAAAAATACATCATATGAAAGAATAAAAGAACGAATACATTTTATTCAAAATTACAAATGGTACAAAAAAAATTATTGAGAAGCAAGCGCTTTCAATAATCCGATCAGCTGCTCGCGCATTCCCTTCAGCCCCTCTTCTTGATCAGCTGTCGCGGCCAACTCTGCTTCGACCTGGGCTCGCTGCTGCAAGTAAGACAAAAGTTGTTCCTCGGCGGCCTACTGAGTTGCTTCATGATCTTATGCATCCCGCTCGACGACGTCGAGCTTCTGCCTCAATGTTAACCCATCAGAAATGCATCGCAGAAGGCCTTCGAAGATAACTTTCAACTGGGCAGCATTCGCATCAACCTGAGCATGCAGTCGAGCAGATTCGCTTGAAGTTTCTTTACATTCCTTTTGCTTTAAAGCCACTTCTTATTCAAGATGGTGGAAGTAAGAAGTGCTCTGCTCAATCCACGCAGCCCGTTGAGTGCTCATAGCCAGAATCTCAGGTGCAGGACGCCTAAGCTCAAGCTCATGCAGGAAAGCCTCGATTTCCTTGCAGCGATTAACCCACGACTCAACGACGCCCTCACCATGAAAGTTCACGAGCGTCTCCAGCATGGGGTTAACCTCCGCGGCAAAATCCGCAGCAGATGTGGGAGTCTCCATGTTGAGCTCCTCAATATAGTCGCTCAGCATGCGCAGACTATTCGCGGCGCCTTTCGAGGACGGACGTCTGGAAAAGGGCCCTGCCGGTATCATAATGCGAGACTCGAAAGAGGCTGGAGTCAATGTGATTGCTGTAAAATAAATCATAGTCAGATCACGTCTCGAGAAATAAAGAATATACATACACAAAAAATAGAGTCTACTATACCAGCTGCAGCAGGGGGCAGAGCTGGGAGTGCTGGCAGCGCAACGACAGCCTCGTCCCCTTCTTCAATTTGTAAGGCTACAAGCAATATAAAGAAGAGTTAGCAGTAATGCGACTGCCCGTTAAAGAAAGGACGTCGTTTAGAAAAGATACTCACCAACACCAGCAGGCGGACTAATCTCTGTCAGGAAGGAGAAGTGTGGGTACAACACCCGATACAGGTGTCAAAAAGGACTCCTGCAAGGACGCGGTAATGCAACGTCGGTACATAAGTTATACAGCTTAAAAAATCAGACTAATGGGTCATGAATCCCCACCTTCCAATATCTGAGATGGTATGAGAGAGGGTAGAGGAGGTGTCATCGTCAAGGCGGTAGCTGATGGCATTGCCTCGGATAGCGCGACATCAGCACTAGCCATACCTGCATTAGAAACAATATGAACCCTGTCAGGAAAGATTGAAAAAGATTGCAGAATAAAAAGAAAAGCAATGATCCAAAATCTACCTAGTGAGTCGCCAGTCGGAACCGTGACAAGGGCGTCACTTGACACAGCAACTGCTCCATCCTCTTCCATCGGGAAGGTCTCACATCCTGTCGCCTCATCCCCTAACTCTACCAGAGCCGTCGTAACGCTCGTGACGTCAGGAGATGGCAAAGGGTCGCAGGTAGAAAGAGCAATGATTAGGGTGGTGCCCGACTCTTGAGAAGGAGCGAACACCTCGGGCTCGGCGGCTGTAGCCATCTCATTCACAGCTATCTCATGCTCGGCAATCGTGACTGACTTACCAGTCACCACCCCGAGCCCGGAAATTGCAGCCACCTCACCTACCGTCTCCCCGGGTTCAGCAATCACAGCTACCTCCTCTATCACTACCTCAGGCTCAGCGGTCGCTGCCACCTCTTCGGGAAGACTCGGCTCTACAAGATAAAATATATGAGAATTGATACTTAAAACTTTGACAATGGAACCCCGTGTCACATTACCTTGGGTTGGTCTTCCGACCGCTTCCCGAGCCACCCGTGCTGTTCGTCTATAGGCAGTAGACAAGGCAGCCGGGGACTCCTCCGAAGGAGCAGGGGCAGGGGTAGCGGTGCTCGAACCCGCACCCGCAGCTAAGGCAGCATTACGCTCCCTTGCCGCGCGCATTCGGCACTTCCTTTCCGTCCGGGCCGTGGGAGCCGAGCTTCTCAATACCTCCATCAATGGGACGTCATCATCCACGTCAGGAGCTACCTCTGGAGCCGTTACGGCATCCATCATCGGTTGCTTGAGTAAAGCCTCTTTTGGCAACCCTGAGGAGGCAGGGACTTCGATGCCTAGCACGGGAAGAATCTCTACATCAGCTTGCGGGATCGGCATTGTGGTCCCTGCGACCAGACAAAGAAAGGGTCAGATTACTCATAAGAAATGGGAGTGGGAACATGGTGAACCGAAATGTACCGATGCCTAAGGATGCTCGAAGTCTTTCCTCTTCCTCAAAAGTCTTGAGAGAAGCTACGAGAGCTTCTTCAGTGGAAATGCCTGTTAAAGAAGGAAAAGCGTCAGTTAAAATACGATAATAGAAATATGATGTAATGGGGAAAATACAGCTAATGATTACCTGATCGCGCGAGGATAGCCAACCCCTCTTCGCGTCTGGCCAATTGCTCAGAAGCTGCGATGGCAGCCGCCAGATGAGTATCATCTGGCGGCATGAATAAGCCCTCGTTTGTCCCATACTCACTCAGGCCCTCGCCGTAAGGAGCGTGAGGCTCCTGGCCAAATACGACATCGGCAGAAAAGAGCGACTTATTCTTCCTCTTCTGTGAGCAAACTCCGGTTGCAGCCATCACCAGCTTACGCTTGGTGGGCACCTTAGGGCGACGAGTCCCGATATCCGAGCCCATGCCAGATTCGGGTGAAGCTACGTTTACCGTCTCCGCGGGAGCATGGGGCACCGATGGCACATCCACCGTCTCTACAGGAGCACGGGGCAATCCACGCGTAGGGCTTAGCACACGTGGAGGCTCAACTGCAGCAAGCTTTCTTAGCGGAAGGGGGACAGCGATCCGTTGCTTTAAAAGGATGTTGCGATCACCGGCAGGGGGCGCACTCTTGCGATCGAGCAGCAGCCGCCTCTCTTCCTTGATAACAGCACCCATCGCGTGTTGATACCAGGCCGCGTGTACGTTGAGGGCCCTCGGGACGCAACTCGACTCGCTAATGAAGAAGTGGGAGCCCGTATTCAAGCGCATGAAGTGATGCAGTGCACCCCGTATTCCCTCTCTGGTGGCAGCGGGTTCTATCAAGAACGCCTCCAGTGGGACCCCCTGGTTATAGCTCAGCTGCTGGGCAAAATGATGGGGATTGTATCTCATGAATAGCGCTGCATCATTTAGCCTGAATACAAGAAAGCTCGGCCTGATGGAGTATAGATGGAGAACCTCCTGAGCTTTCAACACGGAGGCCCCGTCCTTAAAAACGTTGTGCAATGCCAGCACCGACTTGGAAGTTTCCTGGCCGATTGTTAGGACTTTGTCCGTGAAAAACATACCATCTCCAACCGTGCGCGGGAGAAGAAGCAAGCCCCTAGCTTCCCGCTGTGACGGACTCACGATGGACGCGTCAACCAGCCGCATAATTCGCGGGAGCTTGCATTTCTCGTAGAACGAAGGTCTCTTGTGAATGCCAAAGACCCCGAGCATGTGCATTTCCATCCACGAAGTAAAGTAATGCATCGGGAAGTTGGCGGCATCCACCCCCAGTTCAGTTGTATCCGCTGCCACGCTAAGACCATGGTATAAATAGGCTAACCCGGCAATCCCAATGGCCACTTGTATTCTGGCCACCATACGATGCGCAGGGTAGAAGACAGAAGGCCTCATATATGAGGATGCATAGGGAGCACGAACCAGCACAACCATAGCCTAAGAAACCCGAGAAAGAAAGTCTCTTCGTCAATGCCCGGAGCGGCGATTTCTGACAGAGGAATGATCACAGCATCAGAAAGAAAAAAGCCCTTCTGATCGGCTTCCAGTACGGGTCGACGGTCCAAACCAAAGCCGAAGGGGTCGTCGACCTTGGAAAACTTTTCGCTTCGCTGCGACAAAATCTCCAGGCGAAGGAACCGGGGAATGAAATCCGCAAAACTGACCCCCCGGCCTCCGGATTCCAAGAAGAGGCTCTCGTACATGTTCAGCACCTTTCTCAGACTAGAAAACTGGTGCTGAATGGCGTTCTCCGGCATTAGGCCCATCACCACGGGCTTGGTGGCAAAAACGTATTCATCCGGAGGAAGCAGCTCCTCGTAGTGCTCCCCCTAACCGGCAGACCGGAAATCTCAGCAAATTCTTCTAAGGAGATGGAGACTTCTTTATCCAGTAGAAGAAAGGTATGGGTTGGGATGTTTTACTGCTCCAAGAACGCCTTAATCCACCATGTGGGAGGAGCAGAATATTGGAACAACGAGGCATAAACCGCAGGGTATAGGCCGAGCTTCAGTAGCTGCGTTTTCTTCACTGACAAGATGTACCTGGCCCACTGCAAATACCCGGCCGAATGTCGGGGAGTCAACCCGATGTTGTAGGGTTGTCCCTAAGGGCATATGCCCCGCCCCGGCATATGCCCCGCCCTAAGGTATCCAAAGCTGCCAGCAGCTGCATGGGTATGGCGGCAATCGAAGGTTGAAGAAGGCCCTCCGAAGTCCAATTGACAACCTCCACGGCATAGTTCACCGGGGGTGCATCTGCATATGGAATCGCCGAGATCAGCTCTGATGGCGTCATACAAGAGAAGCTTTGACGACATCTGATAATTTGGTCATACCATCTGCCCCACAAGTGGAGATTTTTGTGTTCCGGGTCACGGTCTTTGATAAGCGCGAGAACCTCCCAGTCCACAGGTGCCTCAGGGAATCCTCCATCTGAACGGACGAACGGAAACGTGGCATCGAAAGACATGTCGCCTGCAAAAAGGGGGACAGGAGTCAATTGTCAGTGCTCTGACACTCGATATTTTAAAAGTTGCACCACACTGCAATGCAGTGAAAAGGGGGACCCACAAAATCTAGATGACAATTCATCGATTAAAAATTATTAATAAAAAAATAGCCTCATCATTGGATGAGACTGTTAATTAATGAGGAAATCCTTAAGGAAATTCTCATTGAATGAGAAATCCCTCGGGAAAAGGAGAAAATCTCCCTTTGAGAGCAAAGCTCTATGACAGAGCGACACTTGTCAAACTCTGATTATGAAGGAATAAAATTCCTTAAAGAGCCTGACTCTGTAATGATGATGGAAAAATCCATCAAGGATTAATTAAAATTAATTTTTGTGAATTAAAAATTCTGGGATCTTCAAGATCCATGAAAAACTCGTAAGAGTTCTTCATCAAAGATCAAGAGATCTATATATTATCAAAGAGCAGAGCTCTGTTCATGGGCTAAGAAACCCCAAGAAAAGATCTGTTTAGATCTATGGGTTCATGAGAGCAAGGCTCTATTAATGAAACCCTAAAAGGGTTTTCTTTAGATCAAAGATCTATGAAGAGCAAGGCTCTGTTAATGGGTAAAAACCCTAATTTATTAAAATTTTAAACTTTACCTAAGTTTTGGTAGAGTTCTGACTCTTGAAAAGTTCTTAAACTGAAGAGCAAGGCTCTGAATAAAAATTCTCAAGAAAAAAGATGATAATCATCTAAGAGACCAAAGGTCTTATTTATAGGCATTGAACCTCCTCTTCAACTTCTGAGTTGATCCAAGGGCTCAGATGTTGCCACCGCTGCACTCACGTGTGCGCCACATGAGCGCAACGGTGGGGGGCATTTGTTTCCCCCAATCAGAGGAAAGCTCTGTTTTAAAATTCAAAATTTGAAAATTGAAGCAACGCTTCAAATTCAGCTCTAGGCGCGCTGCACGCCACGTGTCAGACACAGACGCGCTAGCGCCAGATGCGCTGCGCCCTAGGCAGCGCACCCCCAATCAGAGAAAAACTCTGTTTTAAAATTTCAAAACTCAAAAGTTGAAGCAACGCTTCAGATCCAGCGCTTTGCGCTGCGCGCCACGTGTCAAACACGGGTGCGCTAGCGCAGTTGCACTGCGCTCTGCGATGCGCGCCACGTGTCAAACGTAGGTGCGCTCACACAAGGTGCGCTAGCGCTGGAATTAAAAATTCCCCACCGTTAGATCAAAAGATCTAATAATAATAAATTATTAATTAATCAGAATTAAAATTCTGTTATGGAAAGATCTTTCCAATTTTATTAAAACAAGAAAATTATCTTCTGCGAAACAGAAGCCTTAGGATCAAAGATCCAACGGTAGGAAATATTCCCAAATCAATCAGAGAAAGATCTCTTAAAACTGATTTAACAAATCAATTGGCCCTATATAAAGGCCCCAAGACTTCAAGTCTCATAGGGAGAAACCCCCTACAAACTTTGAGAAATCTCAAAGAAAGAAGAGCAAGCTCTTAGAAAAAGAAGATCATTTTTTCAAGGTAAAGAATTAATTCTTGAACAACAGAGATGAAATCATCTCATAAAAGAAGAACCATCTTCTAAAAAAAGATCATAGATCTGCAAAAGACCAAGGTCTTTGATAAAAAGAAAAGATCAAAAGATCTAATCATCAAAATAAAAGAAGTATTTACTTCATTCACAGATCCTTGATCTACAAAAGCAGAGCCCTTTTATAAGAAAGAACTTTTGTTCTTAAGGCAAAGCCTCCTTTAAAAGAAGAACATAAACTTGTTCTCTGATCATAAATTTGATCAGATGTGTTTTGCGCTACTGAACAGTGCCTTGCACTCATGAACTGCGCTTTTGCGCTCCTTGTACCGGCGCTCAGCGCCAAAACGTGCCACGTGTCAATCACAGAAACAACTTGCGCTTTGCGCTTCTGAAATAGCGTACTACGCTCATGGGCTGGCGCTTGGCGCCAAGCGCGCCACGTGTCACTCACTGGCGCGCCCCTAAATCAACGCAAAGCGCTCATAAATGGAAAGCGCAATGCGCTAATAAACTAGCGCTTAGCTCTAAGCGCGACACGTGTCACCTTCGTGTACGCTACCTGACAGAAGCGCAATGCGCTCTTTAATTGGCGCAAAGCGCCTGACGCGCCATGTGGCGCACTGTCAGAACAAACTTTATTCTGATGAATACTATGCATTCAATAAAAGTCAAAAATTGTCAGAACCCAATACTTAGCATTATTAAAAGGGCCAAGCCCAAATAAAGGCTTAATAGCCAGAATTAAAAATGTAAAAAATTTTAATTGGACTTAGCCCAAGATTGGCCGTAAGTCCTCAACTCATATCAACTGAGCCTATATGCTCATAAACCTTTTAACAGACTTTAGTCCCAAATTGGACTATAGATCTCCCAACAAAAATTGGTTCAAGCGTACATCTCTGAACTCCTCTGATATTTGTCGTTGTAATCCTTCAACGTCTTCAGAGAGGTAACGGGTCCCGATAGCCATACATTCCATAGACTACGATGTCTTTAAACCGGACCGTGGGGTCCTTAAACTCATGGACTACGACGTCCTTAAACTTTATAGACTACGATGTCTTTAAACCGGACTGTCGGGTCCTTAAACTCATGGACTACGATGTCCTTAAACTTTATAGACTGCGATGTATTTAAACCGGACTGTGGGGTCCTTAAGCCCATGGACTACGATGTCCCTAACCTGGACTGTGGGGTCCCCTTAAACCCACAAACTACGATGTCCTTAACCTGGACCGAAATGTCCTTAAACTACTGATGGACCGAGACGTCCTTAAACTAACATTGGACTACTATGTCCTTAAACTGGTAATCGACCGCAATATCCCTAAACTAAACAATAGAGTTCAAATGCTCTTTTGTTGGATCTAAATGATCCTGTTAAGTTGATCTTAGTCTAAAATTAGACTAACGTGTCCTTAACAAACGTTGAGTCGATCTTAGTCTAAAATTGACTAATGTATCCTTAACAAACGTTTAAGTTGATCTTAGTCTCAAATGAGACTAACGTATCCTTAAACCCAAACAAAACCCAAATCTAAGAAAATACGGATTTGGACTAATCCACGCCCTACGGACGACAACATAAATTAGTCTCCGTATACAATCCACGGGCAACCACAAACAAAACAAACACCCACGACATGAAGTGACCAACTGGAGAAGGAGAAAGTTGTTACCGCGATGCGGTAGCGTAATTAACTGCAGGGGCTTGCGCCTGCAGGGAAGAGCGTCCCCACAATCAAAAACCCTTCAAACGAGGAGAAACTGACGAAGTCTGCTATATTGGCCGCATCCGTTTAAACTTTCGATATACGGTGCCATAAATCAACTTGGCATTTTCGGAGAGGTGAACGGATAACACCAATTAGCATCTACCCCGAAATTCAGGAAAGACGTTCGTCGCATCTTTCGGAGGGAAACAGTTTCCAGTTTAACGACTTGGTGGTCATCTGTTTCCAGTTTAACGACTTGGTAGTCATCTGTTTCCAGTTTAACAACATAGAGGTCATCTGTTTCCAGTTTAATGACGTAGAGGTCATCTGTTTCCAGTTTAAAGACTTAGAGGTCATCTGTTTCCAGTTTAATGACTTGGTGGTCATCTGTTTCCCGTTTAACGACTTGGAGGTCATCTGTTTTCGGTTTAACGACGTAGAGGTCATCTGTTTCCAGTTTAACGACTTGAAGGTCATCTGTTTCCAGTTTAACGACTTGGTGGTCATCTGTTTCCAGTTTAAAGACATAGACGTCATCTGTTTCCAGTTTAACAACTTGGTGGTCATCTGTTTCCAGTTTAACGACTTAGAGGTCATCTGTTTCTAGTTTAACGACTTGGTGGTCATCTTACAAGGAGCTTAGAGAAGTTACCCGATTGAGCAGTTATCAGGGGAACCGCTGGAGCTTGCATGAGATGCCTTATTATTTTGTCGATGTTGATGGCCTTGCCCCCAGCTGGGGGTCGAGAAAAGTCGTTCAAATGTCGACTTGCGTTTGAAGATGGCAACTGAAAATTGTTAACCCCTGCAAATAAAAACATGATTTTAGTATAGACAATCGATATCTACATTGATTGAGCTCGCATGAACGTCTAATCCGAAATATGGGAGGAGAGATAGGTCCCACCGGACGTGCCAGAATCTGTAGGGTGCTTTTTGTCACCCCCTCGAGATGGGAATACGCGCGCGCTTGTCAGGCGTACTACAGATTCCCCTTGCCTAGGGTAGGCCGAGGTTTATTGATTGTGGGGATCCGAATCTCCGGCAGCCGCGGACTAAGCTGCAGTTAATTACCCCTCTCCTTTGGGGCGAGAGAACCTCCGATTGACGGGTTAAACTGGTCATGCGAACTCAATGTGCAGTGTACGTGTGTTTTGTTTTGGAGGGAGGTTTGGATATATCGGGAGCCACGCAGAGTTTTTACGGGGGTCCCGCTACCCGGATAGCGGGCTGGGGGTCAAGGGGTCTAGCAGCCCCCTTACGGCGTGCGGGGCAGCGCCCTGGCCTAAATTTTTTTTGAGAGGGATAGTGTTGTAGAGTATGTGTGTGTGTGTGTATATATACATATATATATAAAATAAAATAGGAATGGGCATCCAAAAGATGCGTGGGAAAAACGCCAGTGCTTTGGGTGCTAGCGCTTTGAGCGCAAGGGTGCTAGCGCTTTGAGCGCTAGTGCACCACGTGTCAGCACGTGAGCGCTCGGACGCTAGCGCTTTTGGACGCTAGCGCTCCGAGCTCAAGGATACTAGCGCCCCACGTGTCAGCACGTAGGCGCTCGGGCGCTAGCGCTTTGGGCTCTAGCGCTCTGAGCGCAAGAGCGCTAGCGCACCACGTGTCAGCATGTGGGCGCTCGGGCGCTAGCGCTCTTAGCGCAAGAGCGCTAGCGCCCCACGTGTCAGCACGTGGGCGCTCGAGCAGCAAAAGGGACTTGTTCCCTGCAATGGGAGTTGTACTCCCAGAAAGGAGCACTTATTATTCTCTTTATATATATATATATATATATATATGAGGAGTTAAACTCCTAGGATGTTTTGAAGCTGATGAAGGGCTTCTCCCCTTGAGCCCTAGTTCTTCCCCAAAGTAGGGTTTCTGGAGATGGGTCTCCTTCTTCCTCCTCTATTGGCAGGATCTTGAAGATCAAGAGATGTGAGATTTTAAAAATCTCTTCTTTTTGAGATCTAATGGTAGATCCAAGTTCCCTTTTGTGGGTTTTGTGGTGAAAAACTATTTAGTTTTGAAAAAGGAAGAGTAAAACTCTTGATTTAATTCAAAAGAAAGAAGAAGGTTTAGAACCTTCAGAAAGGGGAAATAGGCACAAACCCTAGATTTTTGAGGGGAATGAAAAGTGTATGCTTTATTCATCATCTTGTTGCCTTATATAGGCTTACATGTTTACATATAGCCCATTGGGCTTTACAACATGGAATTTTGCCCATCTTATGGTTCATGTGCCATTTCTTTTTGCACATAAGCCATAGGCTTACAAAAAATTGGCTTTATGCCCATTTTGCATACATTCATGCACAAAAAATTACATCAAAATTATTCGTTACACGATTTTTATTTTGGTATGGCGGAAGGCCGGACGCTTCGTGTTCGAGCTCGACTTGGGCCTGGGCCCGCTTGACCTGGGCTTAGGCCCACCCGGCTTGGGGTTGACCTTGACTTTGACTCGGTCAACCAGGGTGCAAATTTTGACCCCAACAAGGGTTAACGACAGTTCCATCTCCGGATACAACATAACCCAAGAACATTACTTCTTCGAGCCAAAACTCGCACTTGCTCATCTTAGCATATAACCTTTCTTGCCTCAACATTTGCAGTGCAATCTTCAAGTGTTCTGCATGCTCTTCTTTGCTCCTCGAATAGACCAGAATATCATCAATAAACACTACTGTGAACTGGTCCAGGTACGATGAAATGATTCGGTTCATCAAGTCCATAAATATTGCCGGTGCGTTCGTAATTCCAAACGGCATCACTAAGTACTCGTAATGCCCATATCGAGTTCGGAACGCCGTTTTGTAAATATCTTCTGATTTCACCCGAACTTGATAATATTCGGATCGCAAATCCAACTTCAAGAATACCCTTGCGCCACTGAGTTGATCGAATAATTCTCCGATGCGAGAGATCGGGTACTTGTTCTTAATAGTCACCCGGTTTAATTCTCAATAATCGATGCACATCCTCCGTGTGCCATCTTTCTTCTTGACTAGAAGAACTGGAGCTCTCCAGGGTGCATTGCTGCTGTGAATCCAACCCTTCTCTAGTAATTCGGCAACCTGTTTCTTTACTTCTTCTAGTTCCACCGGTGCCATTAGATAATAAGCCTTTGAAATCGGCGCCGCACCAGGAATAAGGTCAATCATGAACTCCAAATCTCGTTTTGGCGGTAAACCCGAGATGTCCTCGAACACATCCATAAACTCTCAGAGTATTGCTGGCGCTTCTTCCTTGTCTACTTCCATCGACGCACGAACGCCAATTGTCGGCCTAGCCCTAAATTCAACTGCCTGACAGATCTGCTACCTCCCAAAAATATGAACTCTGGATGTCTGGGAATCTGGAAAATCACTTTCTTTTCCCTATAATCAATGTGAGCGTGGAAAATGCCAAGAAAGTCCATTCCCAAGACGACATCATAGCTGTCAGTATCAATCACCAAGAAATCCGCAAATAACTCTCGTCCGCATATAACAATCGGACAATCATTGCACTCACTACTAGATATAATCTTCCCATTCCCAGCGTGTATGTCCCAGCAACTAGACATGGCCGCGTGTGGAATCGAGTGTGCACTAATAAACTTGGACGACATAAAGCAATGGGATGCACCTGAATTGAATAATGCCAATACGGAAAAATTATTAAGGAGTAGGATACCTGAAACAACTTCGTCTAAAGTTTTGGCCACCTTGGCCGTCAAAGTGAAGTCCCGTGCTTGATTAAGCTTCTGAGTGATCTGCTTCTGCCCCTGAATCTGCTTCTACGGTGGCTTCTGAATATCGTCTCTCAATCATAGTTTTGACGGGCAAGCACTAATGGTATGGTCAGCCAATCCACAAACTAGATAAAGTCCAAGCCTCCTTCAACAGTCCTCCTGTAGGTGTCTGGGTAAACGACAAAAATCACAAATCATACTTCTTTTCTGATCAGATACGACGAGCTTCTTCATAGGTACAATGCCTTGCCTATTCATCGGGATGCCTCTGCATACAGGAGCTCTGCTTGGCTTAAATGCCGGTTTCCACACTACGACGGCTTGCTGTTGAGTACCCTTCGCTTTCAACGATAAACTTTGCTGCTCTCTGGCTGTCTTGAGAACTTGGGAGAAGGTGGTCAATCCCAGAGATATGATGTGTCTCTGGATCTCCATATCCAAGCTACGCATAAACCTTCATACCTTATCTGCATCGTTGGCAACCAAAGGCCCCGAAAATCGACTAAGCCGAGTCCACTCAGTCGCATGCGCATCAACGGATCCGCCATTCTACTTCAGGCTAATAAACTTTTCTTCCATTTCCTTTCGAGTAGATTGCGGAAAGAATTTCTCTAAGTAACTCCGCAAAAACGTTGCCTAACTAATCGGTTTAGGCAGACGGGTCTCCTCTACGAGCCACCACTCGCGAGCGTAATCTACCAACTGGATGCATACTACATCCATCTTTTTCTCATCTGGAATCTGCGCGGCGACGAGCAGATTCTCTGTATCAACTAGCCACTGCTCCGCTGGCAATGGCTCCTCCAGTCCTGTAAATGTGGACGGACTAAGCCTTCTAAAGTCCACCACGGTGCCCTCACGCTGAGCTGGCCTCGGTGCTACTGTAACTACGGACTGCTGGACTGTCCACAGACCCTCCTGGAAAGCCTCGGCCTGCCACTGATTCAACTCAGTTTGCTGCCTCTGGTTTTCCAGCATACTACATTTAACTCCAAGGAATGAGGCGTTATCAACACGCCTCTGGTACGATCGCAAATCTCTATCCTCTATGATTCTGAAGCCAAGACACTGAAGAGGATTAGCAACGGTAAACATGATTCAATAAACAAGATAGCTATAGATTCAAGAATGGCAAGATAGTAATGTGTCAGGACATGTTCGTAATTCCAGGTTTCCTGATTAGTGTATTGGGTTCAATACTCAACTACAAAAGAACCAAATCTGATTAACCCTAAATCCTAAGGCTCTGATACCAAACAAACCCTGTCATGCCTTACTTCCCAAGATACATAAATTACGGCACGTGATAGAGCCAACCATGTTACCTGTGGCTAGGAAATATCCCTCCATAGTCACATTACGGCCGTCTATAGGATATCAAGAACAGAAAATATATAATCTATCTAGTACATGTCCATTTGCCATAGTAAATAAAATGAGGAAAATGCATAAGAGGAAACGAATCAAGATCTAATAAACAACATATGAATTATGTCCTAATATGGGCTCACATAAAAAAAAAACTACGGAGATAAATAAACTAAGAGTCTAAAACTAAATAGCTCGCTCCTCATTGCTCAGCTTGATTGATAAAATATTCTTGATTTGCCTGTAATAAAGATAGAGGAATTGGGCTATACAAAACCCAGACGTCAGTGCGTCATAATATCAAAATAACAGTGATAAACAGGATATAACGATATAGATAAACATGAATATAAATGAGTAACAAAGGTGCAAAACAGTGAGGTGTATGTATATGATGTGTATCTTAAAGTTTGTACTTCTAGGTTATCTATTCTAGAAGTCTTTGAAATCAATTTAATGGAATTGTCGATGCAGCTCAATAGTATCCCGTGCGTGCCCGAGACCACGGTCAAGATTCTCGGGCTGAACCCGAGACGTGTCGCTAAGCAGTAAACATGTAACATGTACAGATGAATGATGTCAGCAGCATCATTCCGGGGCTGGCCTAGCCCATAAAGACCGATCAGTATAAGTATCGAACTGTTGAATTACAAATCAGGTTTCAATATTGATTTCCCCTTACTCCCAAGGTTACGTGTTCAAATAAGGTATTGATGATATGAATCTAATGCCAACACAGGATCAAGCAGGTACAGGTTTTGTCTATGTAGACAACAAGTCACGTCCGTCAGGACAACAAGTCAGGATTGTTGGTATTAGTAAGAAGATCCAAGTAACAAGTCTGATAGTGGGTCGTGAACATGTCATGTAATATATATTAACCCAAATAGGTTCCAAATGTGAAACTGTAACGAATATCGGAACACGGTAACCAAACTGATACCAGGATGCATATGTATCTATCTGTAATAACCTTTATATATCCATTACCAAGTATGATGCAAACTAGATAGTATGTTGTACTAATATAGTAGTATAATGATATTAGGATGTTTCGGCATTCAATTAGATCAGTACGGATACGAACGGATACTGTAAAACTGCAAATCTATAACATTTGTTGTATAATAAAAGCACATGTATTATTTTTATTCATATAGGTATCGATATAGTAGCATAGCATGTTGCAAGTTAAACTTTCCTGATCGGATCTCACGATGGAATACAGATGCTACGTTCGATGTCGGATAAACATCACGATGTAGCTACGCGCGCAGGACTGGACCTGGCTGAACAATGTCGTGACGTGATGATTAGGATGGATGACGATGATGACTGGGTCGTTCGGAACGTCGGTGACGCGTGTGACTCCGGTGAGACGATCAAGAACCGATCAAGAAAGAAAAGAAAGAAAGAAGGAAAGAAATAAAGGAAGAAGAGGAATGGAGGTGGCTGCTTAGTTGGGTTTCTAGGGACAGAGGACAGAGTAGAAGACGACGGCGATGATGGGCCACCGTCAACGACGAGGGCAGTGGGTTACTCAGGTGCTGTTGTGGTCGTCAGGGGAGTGCAGGGTGTGGTGGTTGGCATCGGGAGTTGGAGAGAGGGATGAGGAGGTGAAGGTGGTGAGGGGTGCTGGTGTGGGCGTCGGGGTTTGGGTTTGCTGTAGGGGTTAGGGTCGTCGGGGGTTGTGGGTTCTCGGGGATAGAGGAGGAGGTGGAGGTAGAAAAGGTTGTTATGAGGTCGGGGTAAGGTCGACAAGGCGGCGAGGGGTTGCAACGATGAGATTTCTGGGGTCGGCGTCGGTGAGGTTGCTGGGTGCTCGGGGTTGCAGGGTGTAGCGTTGAAGATGGAGAAGAGGAGGTGGTTGTAGAGGAGGTTGTGATGAGGGTGACGGGGTGGTGGTGGCGGCGATGATGGGAGGTCGGCGGCGAGATGAGGGGCTAGGATTTGGGTTAAGTTTTGGGTTTCCTCAACACGGGAAGGAAGAAGAAAAATAGAGGAGAATGGAAGATTAAGGTGTTTAATTATTTAGGTTAATTAATATATATTTATATAGGGGAGAGAGAGAGAAGGAAAGAGAGAGAGAGATAAGATTTATTAGTTATATATATTATATATGTTTGTTTGTATATATACTGTTAATATATAAAAATATTATGATATATATATTTGGATTATACAGCTAATATTAAAATACTCCGAAAATTATTCGGGTTTCTTCTAAAATTCTAGTTTTAAAATATGGAGAATATACGTTCAAGCTAAAATCATA
This sequence comes from Agapanthus africanus, assembly GCA_030015575.1. Classification (NCBI taxonomy): domain Eukaryota; kingdom Viridiplantae; phylum Streptophyta; class Magnoliopsida; order Asparagales; family Amaryllidaceae; genus Agapanthus; species Agapanthus africanus. The sequence continues at coordinate 725,992,382 of CM057342.1, read as the reverse complement.
ATGCGATATCCGGTTAATAAAAATGAACCCCCAAGTACGGATCTACGTAAATATACGTAGTGATTCAAACGAGTCTGTTTTATCAATCTGGACGTGAACACGATATATGGATGCAAACATATAATATGGGGTATGATTGCATGCCATGCCAGATATCAAAATATATTATCTGGTTATTATTTGTATTATTAAAAGTTATGCAGATACATATATCATATAAGTGTGTATCGAATTTAGATGTGCACGGATTCTCTGTACTAGTAAATATATGACATAATTTTGAACCATAATGGGTTTCAAGCATGCGGGTCGGGTCGCATATTAACCACAGATACCAAAAGCACTATCCGCACCCAAAACAATAATAAACAAGAAGTTGTCTCAAGATTGGAAAATACCCCAAATAAAATATCGTATAAATGCACTAGGGTGTTACATCAATACTTATGTGGTCCCCTAAATACATTACTAAAAATGGCAAGTAGAAGTCCAAAAAAGGCAAGTAGAAGTCCAAAAATAGCAAAGCAGAGGCGGACACATCTGCATCCATCTACTGTATGCAATAATGCAAAATTGACACATATGCATCATGCAAGGTGGAAAATGGGCCAGGCGGCCCGTGGCCCGGTCCGGCTGAGGGACTAGCTCGGCTTGGGGCCGGGTTGTTCTCAGCTCCAGCGGCCTGCCGGCCCAGACCCGAGCCTAAGTCTGAGCCCGAGTTTGAGCCCGGTTCAGGCCGACCTGAGGCCCAGTCTGAGCCTGTCGAGGGGATTTCAAAATTTGAAATTTTTTGGCCCGAGGCAACGGTCAAAATTTCAATTTTTTTCTTCATTCTCTACATCCAAAATTCTACATCTTTCTCATCCAAAATTCTATAAATACCTTAATACACTTCTTATTTTCATCACAATTCACAACAATATAATTTTCATTCTCTACATCTCTCTTTTTAATTACCGAGAAGTTTACTGTTAAATTTGGAATCAAGCAATATTCATTCCTGCAGTCTCAATCTTCACTTCAGTCTCCAGCAATTTAATTCTGCTATTTGGAATCAGGATTTTGTTGGATAAAGTGCCCTCAAAGTCAATTATTTGATCGCAGGCACGTGATTGCAATGGTTGAGGGAGGACCTATACCGGTAGGACAGTTTTACTCGAGATGATAGTATGCTATCTGGTTTGTCTTTATTATCGTGTACATACTTTAGGTGATATTACAGATCACTATTACACGTTGATAGAGCCCTTAGGATTCTTGCTTGATTACCAGCAGTATGATGGCAATCATATACGTAAGAGTTGGGTAGTCTATAAGCACATCCTTAAAGTGTCCCTAGTCGTGGGAGTTTCGAGACTGGGCATCGATACTCCGATAGTAGACTAGTGTATACGATCGAGACCCCGATGAGGGGCGGTGGCCGGTCTCACAATCCATTGGTGTCAGTTGGTTCACCTAAGACGTATACGGGTGCTCATTGGGTTATGAGTACACCGGACGGACTCGCCGGGAACATGCTAGTTGGTGATATACCAAGCGTCAAATAGCAGTTCCCTGATGACATGTGTACAGGTTAGTCTATCGACCTGAGATCGTCATTTGTCTCGTGTGAGTTCCCATTGTGCTTTGATTACTACCGTACCACGGCTCAAAAGAGTCGTGCAAACAGGTTTTAGTTGGGTACAGTCCCGAGCCACATGGAGGCAGTGAGCAGATCGACAAGGGATTCGTCTCTCCCGGTATTGGGGGTGAGATCGCCCTGTGTTTAGGAGAGCCATTATATGAAGTCCTTAGCCAAGGCAAGTGATATTTACTGGTAGATATTCCAGTAGTATCTCAGGGTGTTCTGGTCTACACTCCGACACGACTTGTACCGCTTTTGGGGTCTGACGTTTACCAGCCCCCTAAGCCCGACATGCGATGCTCATAGACGAACGGATCGGACTGTACGGACATTGTCACTGACAGGCTCAGTAAGGGTTTCTGGATGAGTTCGCTCATCAGCCTCCCTTTTTGGTCAATACATGGGTAGCCGTTACGTACAGCTAGTACCACTTACGTGCTTGTGGTTAAACCCACTGCCAGCGTATTGACGAGTCTTTAGAGTCCCCCATAAATAGTTTCCTAAGTTTCGGGCGAAACTTCATAGAGGCCGTATGGTATTATGACAGGGATCGATTATATACGTACACTTGTGCACGGATCATGATCGGACGGATCATACTAGTGGGTTTTGGTTTAAGCCGGATCCTAGTATTAGATTTGTTGGATTACTTTCGTCTCATTGCATTCGCATTCAGTCGGAATGCGGATGCAGGTATGTATATACAGGTGAGGGGTATCCTTGTGATCCGTCACGAGTTTACTTTAGATGTTGCCATTCTCTTTTTGGATTAAACATTTTGGTTTAAATGTTTTGTGGTGGAAATTGTGAGTGGAAATCATCATGAAGAGCAATTAATGTGGCATGTGCATGGGTGATGACTCATGGTCTTATTTTTTGTGCTATGTCAACATTTGTGATTGATTATTGTGTTGAAATAATGTATGGAGAGAGAATAGACAGCCACAAGTAGTGGGGTTGGTCTTGAGATTTAGTATGAGTGCTCTCATTTTTCATTCTAACACAATAATAAGTCTAGCTCTTCTTCTTCTTCCTTCTCTAGCTCACATTTTCCACCATGGCTTCATCTTCAACTTCCATCCATACAATCTCATGTGTTGAGAATCAATGGATGCTTGAGACAAAATTATCATACACATTATCTACTTCACCTTGGACATGTCGGCTAGCAAACTTCATGTCCGAGTTACTTCGGTTTGAAGTGGAAGCCCGTAAAAAGACTTCTTGATGTGGTGCCCTTTTCCCCGAGGAGACCGGAGATCGGGGATGCCACTAGGAGCTAGGGACGGTGGCTAAAGACCGAAGGACACGGATTGATCGGTATAGCCATTCTAACTTCTTGTAGATTGCTAGTTTAGCGTTAATGGTACGATCCGAGTGAAAGTCTGCGTTAGCGCCAGTTTTATAAAAGTTTTTGTTTTCGCGTTTGGCCTCGGATTGACGGCCAGGGCGCTACCGTAGACTTACATGGTATCAGAGCCACGCCATTAACCCTTTACTAGCTTGTTCTAACTTGTTTAAAATATCGATCGAACGAAATTTCCAAAACCGCGATTCCACTTTATACAGTTTCTGTCGAAATTTTTTTGTCATCGAAAAATTATTTTGAGTATGTCAGAAAATCGTACAGGCTTTTTTAAGACTGCTGAAGAAATTTGGTCGACTGAACCGACAAGACTGTCGCGGAACCGCCGCACAAGCCATGTGTTGGCCGCGGTTCCGCCGCCGTTTTGGGGCAACAGTGTACCATTTTTCTTCTGGGTGTATTTCATATGGAATTGTGGTTTCTGGAATATTTTGTTTAGGCCCAGATTTTGTTTGAGTACTGGATTTGTACAAGGGGTCCACTTCGGGAAGTTTTGTCGATCGAGATTTTAAATACGTTAGTTTACGGTGCTTACATTATATCTGCGATCTTGAATGTCATTCGAGCGGTAAATCTTGTCTAATTATTATATTCCTTTTAGACGGATTTGCAAACGTGATATTCACGTTGATGTTCTGTGTTGTGCTGTGATGTTGCGGATTTGTCGTGGTGGATAGCTTGCGTTCAATGTTAGTGCAGTTTGGATTTATTTGTACATTTGATATCACGGGGCGAGCATCCGACAAATGTACTGTCGTCACTGCCTGTTTGTATATTATTCTTTTAGGGAACGACCGGGTTGAGGTCGATGTACCCATTGTACATATTTTCTTTTCTGTACTAGGCTTACCCCGCGATGGAGTGCACAGATAGCCGGGTTATAGAGGGCAACGGGCCCGCATCTCATGGCTTTGAGAGGGAGGGGACCTCACTCTAGGATTGACGGGCTATTCGCCGCACTCATAGGGGGTACAGGTTGACCCAAGGAGGGATGCTCAAGTTACCGGATTCCGTGAAGTGCTGGGTGGTCCATTCACTTTGCTGAAGGGGACTGCCTCGCTTCAGGTTTTGGCGGGTAACTTTCCGCACTCGTAGGGGTCTAAGTTTTCATTGCACAGGCTATCCACACGACCAGGGGAACATCGGGTTTCAGTTGCGGCTCTATGAAACCCGGGGCTCCCAGATTATCTGTATTGTTCTGTGATACTTATTACTTTTCTGTGATGTTGAATTTATCATGCCTTGAGCGATTATTATATATTGATATATATACTAGTATATATTGTATATGATTTACACCCGCGCTAGTCCAGTCCCCGCTCTGTCGTTAGTTAAGTAACCTAACGGGTGATGACGGAACCCAGTGGCGAATGCGGATGGCATATACGTACATTATATTTTCGTTCTTTTGTGGTGTGATTAATTGATGGGACTGCATTGATTCGGATCAATGCAAAGAAAATAAACCTATTCGATATTGTTGGAACAATTTTCAAAAAGCTGTTATTATAAGGACGTTCTCTTTTGTTTTACACAGTGGTATTCGGTTATGAATATCCAGCACCTCATTCGACGAGGCAAGGGACGAGATCCCTTCATCGGGAGTGACACCTTGGACAGAGGTTTGTATCAGGGTAATAACTTCATTATAGTCGATTACTTTTTGCTTTGCATCACGGTATTCAGTTGGAATATCCTGCACCTTATTCTACGGGGAAAGAGCCGAGATCCCTTCACCGGGAGTGACCTCTTTAGCAAAGGTCTTCACAACTATATATTTGTAAAAAACTATTCGGTTTCTTCAACGATATCAAGTTTATTACGTTAAAGGATTTTCGCCAAAAGCCATTCGTATCCCTCCGTCATTTCAGACGGGTAGCACTTAGTATTCATGCTATGTATGTTGGCCTTCGTCAAGGCATAACGTATGGTAGCTATTTGTTACTTTTCTGTTGTATAGATAGATGCGTTGGTTTGGGACAGTCGTACTACTATTTTGGCCTTCATCAAGGGTATGTATGGGTGGGTTCAAATTAACCTGGATAATGATGGGTAAAACTTGACATGTGACTTGATCAGTCGAAAATAATGTATTTTTAACACGGCAATTTCCCCATCTTTTGCATACATTTAGAAGTGTTCGGTATTCATATTTCACATATTAGCAAATCAGTCGTAAAATATCAGATTACATGTGTTAGACCTTTAAACCGACACTTTAAGGGAAATTAACCGCATTTCATGGCATCGCATCATTTCTGTATTTGCGCAACACTTGTCTTGAATCTGTGCAGGAAAATACGGAAGAAAAACCAAAGAGCTGATCAAAAATACGCCAACTCAATAATTTTAGATCTGGTAGCAATTCAGAAGGAATTATACAAATAAATATATCCTAAAAAGGCCCTTCAATCATCCCAAGACTGTACCAGAAAGATCAAAGCCCAAGGCCCACAAAAAGCCGCGGATCCGCGGCAGGAGCCTGCTTGCGCCGCGGATCCGCGGCGGTTTCAAGGCTTCAGCTCCCAAAATTTTATGCAAAACTCTTATCTCTTGGCCCACATTCATTTATGATACCTCAAAATTCCAGAAGGATCTCGAAGCTACTGCCAGATCAGCAAAGATCATTAAGCAAGGCTAATCCTAATTAAGCTCCTAACTAACCTCTTCTAGAAGCTCCCTCCTAACTAATCACATCTAGAAGCTTCTCCTCTAACTAACTTTTGGAGGGAAATTCAAATTTCCTCAACAAACTTTAGGAGGGAAACTTAGAATTTGAAATCCTAGATCTAGGGTTTTAAGATCTATAAATAGGAGCCTAGATCTAAGGGTTGAGGGGGTTCATCATTAGTTGTAATCAACATTAGTTAATTCTTTCCCTCTTTCATCATCTTCTTCCACAAGTCTAGTGACAAGGCTTGTACGAAACCCTAACCCTAATTCCACTCCAAATCCAAGATCTTGAGTACCAATCAAGCAAGAAGCCTTCAACCTTTTAGGAGCCGAGCCGATCTTCAATCGGGCAAGTGATCCAAGCCGATCCGCGACCCACGGAGACGAGCGAAGCCAAATCGACGATCGAGTTCTTCCTCTTGTAGTTCTTGAGCGATTGTAACGAAATTGTTGATATAAATAAAAGGTGAAATTCTTTAATCTTGTTTTCTTTAAATTCTTGCATCATGATTCGATCTCAATTTGTAATTGTTGCTCTTGTTGTGATGTTGAGTGAAACTCCGCTCGTTAAGGAGCCGAGACGATCAATAGAAAGATGATGTAACAAATCTTAATATGATTTTTAAGTCCTACGAGTTTTGTAAACCCTAGCAAGTTCAAGAATCGATGACCTAGTTTCGTTGCGATGCTTTCTTGAATGTGATCGCTTGAAATTAGGGATCTACGATCGTTTCTTGAATTTACTAGAGGCTAGAATGTGAATGATATCGACGAAGGAACAAGGGATAAGATGAAACCCCAGTTTCACAAGAAATCCCTAATTCTCGATCGATCATCATCGATCTAGTATCAATTCATCGAAGGTTAAGAATACGTCATTGTAAGATTACATCACATCTATAGATCCGATCGATTCCTACGAGCCTCATTTCGATTCTTGATATTTGGTTGGAAAAATCATCAAACTATCAATTCTTGATTCTATCTTTTACTTTTCTTAGATCTAGATATTTTCTTTTTCTTGAAATACAAAATTTAAATCATGAATTGTTTTCTTTTCTTTTCTTAAAGTTTCGACTCATATAATTCAAAAGACGAACGATTACACTTTCCCTGTGGACGATCCGCACTCACTCACAATCTACATCCGGCACCGTAGTTGATTGCGGTCAAATAATTTTTGGTTGTGATTTCTATTCTATTTTCTACATACACAATAGAAGACAATTCAATCAAATGGTGCCGTTGCCGGGGACCGTTTGATTAGATACACTTTTACATAATAACCAAGAAATACATTCAATCAAATGGCACCGTTTCCGGGGATAGTGCGCTAATTGTTCGTATTTTGAAATTTGAGTTGAAAAATTTATTCCATTATAATTTTTAGATCTAAACACGCACAAACCCTAATACGTGTGTTGTGATTTGATTGCGAGGAATTCTGGAATCATTGGAGCTGTGGAAATTTTTTTCTGAAACATCGAGAGAGCTGTGTAGGTGAACAGGAGCTTGTGCACAAATTTCTGTGCACTGATCCCAACATACCACCGCGTTTCAGCAGCATTTGGGCGCATCTGCGGCGGTTCCGCGGCCCCCTTGTTGATTCACTGTACCAATTTTGCTTTGTAAGTCTCTATCTTTCTTATCTCCTCCTCTGTCTGCTCCAATTGACAATTTGCTGCAGGTTTCTTTGCAAATAATCGCAGCGCCGCAAAAGCAAAATAAAAATTTGTGCGTGTTTTTGATTCTTGGTTGTTTGCATATTAATACGGAATTTAAGGGGCACGACCAAATCCAAATTAGGTGGGGAGTTCATTACCCTTCCTAGGCTCCGAAAATCGCAAAACTTGCATTCGCATTGACCCACATTAACTAAAAGAAATCTAGAGATGACTCTAGGGACCGTCGCGCTCAATTAGGACAAGAGAAGGCCATGGGTAATTCATTGCTTATCCGCGTTTTCTTGTGGTGTCTAAGGCGAGTGTGTCTAAGGCTAGTGGTTTTTAATTAGGCCCACTACTTACGTAGTGGAGTACCTTCCCACTTACCTGGCACTTATCTGGCCAAAGGGGGACAAAGAGGCAGTGGAGGATTCTATCCTGCGACTTGTCTTTTGGCAGTTAGGAGCGGTCTAGAGCCAGACCTAGATGACCACTAGATTTTAGGGTTTTTGTGTGTTGCATTTGTTGTGTTGCATCATTTTTTTTTCAAAAATCCGTATCATTTTTCAAAACAAACACCAATCACATTCATTCATTCCCCTAATTATAAATTCACGCTGCCACTTGTACTAACCCTTTTTAGTACAAGATAGGCTGGACAACGGGATTCTAGTGCCTGTTTGTCCGCGTCCCCCGATTGACCCTAAAGTCGGTATTTCTACATTTACCCTTTCTTTTACCCACCACCACACCCACTTCGATGGATCCGTCTCCATCGAACTTCTTTTCCACTACCCTGTCGCCGTCCGTTGGTGCGCAGATTCCACCTCGCATCTCTCTCCAAAAGAGGTGCTATCCTACACGAGGTCCACTTTCCACTTGTCTTTCCACACCACCAGCCAATGGGGAAAATTTTCAAATAAAACCCCAATACATCAACCTTCTACCAAAATTTCACGGTCTCGAGTCTGAGGACGCATACGTGTTTATTACGAAATTTGAAAATGTATGCGCAATGATGGGTACCTCACAGTTGTCTATGGATGCTTTACGTCTACGTCTTCTCCCATTCACTTTGTGCGATTTAGCTGAGAAGTCGCTATATAACACTACCGCACATTCCATTTCAAATTGGGACGAATTCGTCAAAGCATTCCTTAAGAAATTTTACCCACATCACAAAACAGCTCGAGTCCGTAGCGAAATCTATCAATTCACCCAACTTCCAAATGAAACATTTTCAAAATGTCTTGAACGTTTCAAGGATCTGTTAGTCCTATGTCCACATCACGGCATCCCGAGATGGGATCTGTGCCGAATCATTTATGAGGGCATTACTCCTTACACAAGACAGACCCTTGAATCCATGTGTCAAGACAACTTTATGACCAAAGATGATGGGGAAGCATGGAACTTTCTAGAAGATTTCGCTGAAAAATCTTTACAGTGGGAGGGTGTGAGTCAATCGTCTAGGGATGGCAATGATATTTCCATAGGAGTTAGAGCTGACATTGCAGCTATCAATAAGAAACTCGAGACTATGGAAAATAAATTTTTAGCCGCCACTCTAAGTCAAATGTCACTCTCCAAAACTGTATGTGGTTGCTGTTCTGATCCGTCTCACTTGACGGAAGAATGTCCGTTTCAAGGTCATGAGCATACCAATGCCGCATTTCAAAGACCTAGAAACGATCCATCTTCCTCCACATATGATCAGGGTTGGAGGAATCACCCTAATTTTGCTTGGAACCAATCACAATCTCAAAACACGGTTCCAAACCCGAATCAATTCCAAAGGGTCCCTCCACCACAACAGCAGCCACCACTTCAATTAAGTCAGTACCCCTTTCAATCATAAAACTTCCAAAATCCGGCCAATACTTTTGCACCGTCTAGTCCTTTGCAATTGACCGGTACAAATAATACCTCTGCACTAGCACAAACCTTGGATACTTTCATGAAACAATCCATCCAAGGGACGGCAAGTTTGTAATCTTCCGTCGAGAATGTGATGAAGATCATTATCTCTCAAAATGATAATATCAAATCGATGGAAGCAAAAATTGCACAACTAAAAGCCGAAATGAGTGCACGAGAGAAAGGGAAACTTCCAGCTCAACCTTTACCTAATCCTGGCTATTCACATCATGTGGATGAGATCACGTTGAGATCTGGAAGAGTGCTTGACCATCACCTTGGGGAAGAGTTTGATGATACTAATAAATCAATCAATAACACCCCGGCTGAGACCTTTCCTCACACACACACTTCTGACCCCAGTTCTTCTACCCCACCACCTTCTTCCGAGCCTATTCTTCGTTTCCCAAAAGGCTCGCCACTACAGCCCACCTCTTTTACCCCTCCACGGACGATCCCCACTTCTATTTTGGGATCGGTTCCACACCCACTTCCTTCTCCTATGATGGACCCAGCGCTTATTGCTAAAGCACCTTATCCTAATCGGTTAAGGGCTAACACACCGAGTCCATATATGGAGAAGATTATGAACATTTTTAAGCAAGTAAACACCAACATCCCTCTCCTAGATGCCATCCAACAAGTTTCGTCCTATGTGAAAACTCTTAAGAACTTGTGCACTAGGAAGAGGAAGACTCAAGCGCCCAAGAAGATATTCATGAAAAAAACAATAGACACGGCTTTCCCCCAACAATTACCGAGGAAACGTAAGGATCCAGGATATCCTACTATTTCCGTTTCTATTGGGGAAAAACACATCAACCGTGCTCTACTAGACCTTGGCGCTAGTGTTAACTTGCTTCCATACTCAGTCTATGAGCAATTAGGGATCGGAGAGTTGAAGCCAACCAATTGCACTCTCCAGATGGCTGACCGATCAATCACCAAACCTAGGGGTGAACTGGAGGATGTGTTAATAAAAATCGGAGAATTTATATTCCCGGTAGATTTTATTGTAATTGATACACAGCCTGTAGCGAACCCACGGAATCAAATTCCGGTGATTTTAGGTCGCCCCTTTTTGGCCACTTCCAATGCAATCATCAATTGTCGTAATGGTTCTATGACTCTATCCTTCGGGAATAGGTCAATGGAGCTGAACATTTACAAGTTGGGAAGTGTACCCTCCGAACCTACTGCTCAGGTCTGTTCTGTCGACTTAATGGATGTCGACAGCAGCGAATTTGATGATCCTCTTAATACCGATCTAGACTCTTTTCATACGTTATTGTTTGACCCAACTATGTATCATACACATACGGACTCTTCCACCGAGATGTCCGGGTCAACAATTAACACCGATTATGAACTGCTTTTAGAGTCTGAAGATCACCCCGCACTTTGTGATGACATTATTCACCGGGGTATAGATGCAACGTTTGAGGAGATCTTCGCTGATGAACTCGCATTTTTGAATGACACGGGTGTGAGATGAATCAGGTTCCACTCACTGAAATTGAACCTCCACCCCTTCTTTTGAATTGTAAAAAGAATGCGAGTAATCCATCACACACACTGCATCGTCTCTCCAAAATGAGATGCACACACACTCTCTTCCACCACTTAATCTTTCCCCACTTCTTCTTCCACCAACCAGAGCACTGCATTGATAAAAATTTTGAATGGTTGGTGTTAACATTTGGTCTTTGCAAAGCTTGGCATCGACCAATGATTTTTGACCCCCACTTGTGATTTTAAAAGAATAACATTGCATAACTCAAGTTTGGGGGGTATGATCGGGCTCCGAAAAAGAAAATTTTTTACAAAAATTTTGAGCCAAAAATAAGTTTCGGGAAGGTTCTTCACTTAAATATTTTGCCCCCACTAATAAATTCCTCCCAAGCTTACAGGTTTTTCGAGATATAGCAGATGGCAACAGTGAGGACACTGTTGAAAACAAGTTTGGGGGAGGTTTGTGCTTATTTTCGTATCATTTGCATATCATTTGCAAGCACAAAACATTTTTTTGATAACCTATAAAAATTTCAAAAAAATTTCAAAAAATAAAAATATTTTTGTACATAAATAAGATAATAAAAGTTTTAGATAGTGAAAAATTACATCCATGAGATTAGAAAAATTTAAGAAAACCAAGAAAATTAGAAGTTTTCTTATACGAACTAGTAATAAGTAGTTATGAGCCGTTGTCCCAAGGGTTAGTAAGATGAAAGACGTCACTAATCTGAGGATAAAAATAAGTCTGAAAAATAGTTTCTATTCTGGAAGCCAAACATTTTGAACGTTGATACCCTCCTATATCACACTTACACACATCTTGAAGCCTGGGATAGTAGAGGATACCTTGAAATGCTCTTGTCTTAAAGCCAAAAGTATGAAGGAAAAGAAAAAAAAAATGAATAAAAAATTATAAAGTGGTGAGAAAAATGGACACTGGTTTTGTTATCACCGAGGGCAATAAAAATGTATAGCGAGGGTGCTTCTTCACCTAGTGCCCTAAGGCCAACTGGTCTGGGAGTCACTGCTATGCCTGAGGTGGTACAAGACGAGGAAAATACACCAAGTAAGCAAGCACAGGAGTAATCGGTCGGTTAGTACCTCAAAGAAGTATTAACGGTCGCATGAAAGTGTGTGAGCAATCTCATCTAAATATTCATTAATTAAAAAGTACTGAGGCTGATGGGCAAGAGTATGATAGCTTGAATTAAATTCTCCGGGTGTAGGGATGTCTTTACACACACGCAGGGTTATATGATCGATGTTTGGAAGAAAGATAGGAATGAAAAATAAGACAATGTTTTATTGAGGGAGGACGTGATTTCTAACATCTTTTCATGACCATTAAGATAGGGCTCATGACAACCGAAAAGCTAGCTTAGTTGAAAACCCTAATTTTCAAGGCTTTTCTTTTACAATTCTTTTCTTTAAATGTAATATTCACGATCTTTCTTTTATTATTGGATTTTGTGGGTGCAATCCGCTGAAAACCCTCAGGAGACAACACTCCTCCTACTAGGGACACCTAGAGGTTTAAAGGCTTGTTGCACGTGCTCAGTGCAATCGTGTTGCCTACGAAAGTGTGCTAGTTAGTTTTTCTCTTTCTTTATTTTCTCCTTCTCTTTTTAATAAAACATTCGCTCGAGACGATTGAAATTAAGTTTGGGGGTATTTGATCAGTCGAAAATAATGTATTTTTAACACGGCAATTTCCCCATCTTTTCATACATTTAGAAGTGTTCGGTATTCATATTTTACATATTAGCAAATCAGTCGTAAAATATCAGATTACATGTGTTAGACCTTTAAACCGACACTTTAAGGGAAATTAACCGCATTTCATGGCATCGCATCATTTCTGTATTTGCGCAACACTTGTCTTGAATCTGTGCAGGAAAATACGGAAGAAAAACCAAAGAGCTGATCAAAAATACGCCAACTCAATAATTTCAGATCTGGTAGCAATTCAGAAGGAATTATACAAATAAATATATCCTAAAAAGGACCTACAATCATCCTAAGACTGTACCAGAAAGATCAAAGCCCAAGGCCCACAAAGAGCCGCGGATCCGCGGCAGGAGCCTGCTTGCGCCGTGGATCCGCGGCGGTTTCAAGGCTTCAGCTCCCAAAATTTTGTGCAAAACTCCTATCTCTTGGCCCACATTCATTTATGATACCTCAAAATTCCAGAAGGATCTCGAAGCTACTGCCAGATCAGCAAAGATCATTAAGCAACGCTAATCCTAATTAAGCTCCTAACTAACCTCTTCTAGAAACTCCCTCCTAACTAATCACATCTAGAAGCTTCTCCTCTAACTAACTTTTGGAGGGAAATTCAAATTTCCTCAACAAACTTTAGGAGGGAAACTTAGAATTTGAAATCCTAGATCTAGGGTTTTAAGATCTATAAATAGGAGCCTAGATCTAAGGGTTGAGGGGGTTCATCATTAGTTGTAATCAACATTAGTTAATTCTTTCCCTCTTTCATCATCTTCTTCCACAAGTCTAGTGACAAGGCTTGTGCGAAACCCTAACCCTAATTCCACTCCAAATCCAAGATCTTGAGTACCAATCAAGCAAGAAGCCTTCAACCTTTTAGGAGCCGAGCCGATCTTCAATCGGGCAAGTGATCCAAGCCGATCCGCGACCCACGGAGACGAGCGAAGCCAAATCGACGATCGAGTTCTTCCTCTTGTAGTTCTTGAGCGATTGTAACGAAATTGTTGATATAAATAAAAGGTGAAATTCTTTAATCTTGTTTTCTTTAAATTCTTGCATCATGATTCGATCTCAATTTGTAATTGTTGCTCTTGTTGTGATGTTTGAGTGAAACTCCGCTCGTTAAGGAGCCGAGACGATCAATAGAAAGATGATGTAACAAATCTTAATACGATTTTTAAGTCCTACGAGTTTTGTAAACCCTAGCAAGTTCAAGAATCGATGACCTAGTTTCGTTGCGATACTTTCTTGAATGTGATCGCTCGAAATTAGGGATCTACGATCGTTTCTTGAATTTACTAGAGGCTAGAATGTGAATGATATCGACGAAGGAACAAGGGATAAGATGAAACCCTAGTTTCACAAGAAATCCCTAATTCTCGATCGATCATCATCGATCTAGTATCAATTCATCGAAGGTTAAGAATACGTCATTGTAAGATTACATCACATCTATAGATCCGATCGATTCCTACGAGCCTCATTTCGATTCTTGATATTTGGTTGGAAAAATCATCAAACTATCAATTCTTGATTCTATCTTTTACTTTTCTTAGATCTAGATATTTTCTTTTTCTTGAAATACAAAATTTAAATCATGAATTGTTTTCTTTTCTTTTCTTAAAGTTTCGACTCATATAATTCAAAAGACGAACGATTACACTTTCCCTGTGGACGATCCGCACTCACTCACAATCTACATCCGACACCGTAGTTGATTGCGGTCAAATAATTTTTGGTTGTGATTTCTATTCTATTTTCTACATACACAACAGAAGACAATTCAATCAAATGGCGCCGTTGCCGGGGACCGTTTGATTAGATACACTTTTACATAATAACCAAGAAATACATTCAATCATGACTTATGATTTGTTGGCCTTCGTCAAGGTCATAAGAGCATGGGGTAGAAATTACATCGGGAGTTTCTAAAGAAACTGAAACTTTCCAGACATGCGCATACCTTCTGTAGTGTGATAACGTGAGTGGATTCCTTCACATTATCATGCGATGATATTTGGATCCCGATTTCCAATGATGAGTTGGTTTACTCTTCGGGTGATCCCGACTAATTCTTCTTTCAGGTTTAGAGGAGAATTTGAGGTTACAGTGGGAGACATCCTGATTATATAAAGTGATTAACCATTCTGATCTAGGTTAGAGTGCACGCAGAGTGTTTCTTTTCTCTCTCTCTTTGGCAGCAACCATGGCCCGACCCTAGACTATGACTCCGTGACCAAGTTAACCGAACCTTCTTAAAAACATACTGGCTTTTGGATTGTCTGAGTTGCATACTTCTTTGCCACTCCTTATTTTACCCTTTGCATTTCTCCAAAACACCTCGTATCACTACGAACATCCACATCCATTGAATAAATCTATCGTATGGCTATATACGAACTCGAAGGAACTTGTTCCAGATTCGAGGATGGATTCTGGTTCTGGAGAAATAGAATAAGTTTTATTCAGTTGTCTTTTCCTTTTTCCTTCTCTCAGGTTATGAGGGCTCCTAGGATTAGGAGAGAGTACTCCTATTACGCTTATTGGATAGTCTTCTTCCAAACCATAGGCAGATGCCAAAAGGTAGGGAAGAAAGAAAACCAATTAGCGTAAGTGTGGTGTACAGAAAGTAATAAGTAAAGACAAATAAAGGGATTAGAAAGAGGGCAGAGTAAATTGCGACTGCTATCATTCACGACCAAACCGCGTATTTCATCGCTACTCCTACTTCACCTTTGCTTTTCTCCAGTTCAGGAGAAATAGAATAAGGTTTATTCAGTTGTCTTTTATCATCATCTTCTCTCAGGTTGCGAGTACTCCTAGGATTAGGAGAGTACACCTATTATGCTTATTGGATAGTTTTCTTCCAAACCATAGGCTGGTGCCGAACGGTGGGGAAGGAAGAAAACAATTTAGCCTAATGATTGTAGGGTTGCTAGGCACACGCACAGGGGTCTACGAGGCATCAACCATGCCCGATTAAAATTTTAGCCGTGCCGAACAACCTAAGGACGGATCTTTATACTAGAGTTTAGGCGAAAACAAGCATGTTAAACATTTTAACACTAAGTGAGGGGGATTACAACCTTTGTAGATCCGGTCCTTCACTTCAATAGCTCCGTGTAGATGTCCCCTTCACTGCGATCGTGAGCTCCGGACTCTAGAGAAGCTCCACAAGAAGAACAAACGTGCTTGCTTCGATGACTTCGAGGCCGAAGATGATCTACGTCGGGGAGACACTAACTTAAGCTATTCCTTCACTAGGTCATGAACTTTGTGAAGAGGACACACTCTACTACATGGCAAGTGGTAGAGGATGAAGAAGTAGGAGGTGGGCTCACTTTAGAATTTATTTTCTCATATTTTTCCTCATAGCACCATTAAAGCTTGAAAGCTTTTTCAAGGAGCTTGATGAAGAAGAAGAAGAAGGAATAATATCATCATATGAATTATATCCACTTCAATAATGTAACCATGGGTGAGTTAAGCTATCATGCTTAACTCATGTAGAGAATTGACCAAGGTATATAGTTAAGGGTTGGGTTAACTAAATATCCTTAAGAATGACAAAAGAGTTGACTTTGTCAATGTTTCCACAAGCTTCATGAAAGCTTGAGAACATTGACAAAGTCTTTCTCTTTTGTTATTCTTAAGATATAAACAAAACACTAATCTTTACCTTAATCTTGGTATAAGTCTCATACACCCATCTTTGATGTATCATCAAGCATGACACAATCATATGTACACAAATACATATCACATATACACTTATGCACAATCAAGTGAGAAAATAAATCTTAAGTGAGAAAATACTAGTTAATGTAATATAATATATCAAATATATAATTATACATTAAATTATTAAATCAACTCTTGATTTAATAATCCGGCTATAACCGACTAATATCTTGTGTAACAACTTATCGAATCAACACTTGATTCGATAACCCGGTTATATCCCATACAACCGATCAATGTTACAAATCACGAGAATAGAATACGGTATCTCATATCGTATCAATCTCGGTCCCGCACATATCACATATGTGCTCCTACTCCGTTTCGCTTGAGCCAGGAAACCCCTGTGCAGGACTCTAAAGACTCGTCAATACGCCGGCAGTAGGTGATGATCATATCAAACACCCACAAGCCGCAAGCGGACTGCTAAACGTAACGGCCACCCGGATATTTAGCGATCAGAAGATCAACAAGCAAGCCTGTACATTCTCCTGTAAATCCAATCAGTAACACTCCCGTACAGTCCGGTCTCGTCGTCTGATATGTCGCATATCTCGCCTAGGGGTGATAAACGTCAGTCCCCAGTAGCTTGATAAGTCGTGTCGATATGAGGTCTATAACAGTTCGAGAAACTACTGATAACACTTACCGGTAAATCTCAGCAACCCTGGCCAGGGATTTCCGGTTATAGCCAATCGAACACAACACAACATCAACTCCCTATACCGGGAGAGACGAATCCCCTCCTATCGCTCATTGCCTCCATGTGATTCGGGACTGTACCTAAAAGCCACCTTTTTGCACGCCCTCTTGGACGTGGTATGATGGAAATCAAAGTACAGTGGGAATCATACAAGACTCTATGACGATCTCGGGTCAACAGACTACTCTGTACCAGTGTCACCGGAGAACTGCCATCTGACGTGAGGTATAATACCATCTGGGAGTTCTCGGCGAGTCCGTCCAGCGTACCCAGTCTCTACTGAGCACCTGGACACCATCCTTGATGTCAAACATCGATGGATATAGGATCATCTATCGCCCATCATATGGGTCAAGATGCGTATACGCTAGTCTACTCTGGTGCATCGATGCCCTATCTCGATACACCCTCGACTAGGAACAGTTATAGGATGTACTCGCCGACTACCGTGGCCCCAATAATATGATCTCATCATAGTCCCAGTAGTCGAGTACATATCCTAAGGGCTTTATCAACATCTAACATAGAGACAATCAGAGTACATGTTAAGATAAAATACAACCAGATAGCATACTATCATGTCAAGCAAGAAAGTCCTCCCTATATATGTCCAAGCATCCATTACAATATACATCGTATGTACAGTAATGGCCTCTAGGGCATACATATAACTAACAATCTCCCACTTTCACTAGGGCCATCTGTTGTGGTATCACATACCCAACAATCAGCTGCGGTTGAAGTATCTCATACTCAACCATCCCATAAAAGTCTCTACTGGGAAAAAGGCCTTTGTGAGTGGATCCGCTCTGTTGTCCTCTGTGTCTACTCTCCTAACCTCGATCTCCCTGGAGATCAACCATCTCCATGATCAGGTGATACTATCTAATAATTATATTTGGATTTCTGATGGGACGGTAGTTCATTGGCTAAAGCCACAACTCCATTGTCACACAATGGTAGGAACGAAGTTCATCTCATGAACTTATATGTATCCAGACTGCCTCTTTGGTAGCATCCTTGGTAACGATGTATCTTGCCTTTAATAGTCTAGTAAGTCACGGTATCTTTCTTGGAACTCTTCCAACATACCGTCCCTCCACTGAGGGTATAGACAATGCCTGCGACTGACATTCAATCGTCCTTATCACCCCGGAACCTTTCCAGTGATTCTCCCCAGGATCGATTGATACAATCTCACTACAACTAGTGAGTATCCTAACATCCAATTAGATCTATCTCATAGATCCAAAAACCCGGGATTTAGGAGGTATCACTTTGATCCTATATGAAGAATCCTTGTGATAAGCGGAGATTGACTGAGCGTAGCATAGGAAACTCCTTCCCTATCAAGAGTATGTCATCCACGTACTCTACGAGGATCATCACCATACTCCCTACTACCTTTTTGTATATACAAGGTTCATCTACCATTTTGATGAAGTCAAACTCTTTGACTACCACATCAAAACAGATGTTCCAACTCTGCGATGCCTGCTTTATCATATAAAACATCCTGCACACGTTTCCGCTGCTCCCACTGTCTACAAAGCCCTATGGCTGTGTACTTATAGACGCTCTCTTCTAAAACATCATTTAGAAAAGCAATCATGACACCCAACCACCAGATATCGTAGTCATGGTATGTTGCCGTGGCAAGTAGGATCTGGATGGACTTAAGCATAGCTTTGAAAGTCTCAACTTTTCCATGTTCACCAAGTAATCTTCTCAAGATATACTTGCTCCTGATAGGGATTTAACCCTTCAGATAAAGCAACCAAAGTCCATACTTTGTTGGTGTATAAGGATTCCATCTCAGATCGCTAAGCATCCAGCCATTCTTACAGAGTCCCACTCCTGATGGCCAGCTCGAAACTAGTTGGGTCATCATCTCATGATGCAATCCTTGCTCCCACTGTCATAGAGAAACCGAAGTATCTCTCAGGTGGGTGAGGAACCTTACTAGATCGGCGAAGAGGCTGAGGTTCGTTAGAATCTATTGAATTCTTTGGTTCTACCAAATCATCTGTTGTAGTTTGTATAGCTGGAACCTTTCCAGTTCTACAGAACAGACCTTGCCTCGAGCTTGTCCGGATTTTGCTTTTTAGACATAGGCCGGACAACCCCAAATATTAACAAACTTAAGATATGGGCTCTTCCCTTTCCATATCACATATGAAGTGGTAGGCAACTGATTTGATTTGAACCCTATTCAATAGGTATGCAACTTCTCAAGTGCATAACTCCTAAAAGGAAATAGAAAACTCAGTAGTACTTATCATAGAGCACACCATATCACATAGGGTGCTATTGCTCCACCCCGATATACCTTCGTGCTATGGTGTATACGGAGGAGTAATGCTGAGAGAGAATCTCATTCTCCTTTAGTATAGTCCATGAATTCCGTGCTCAAGTATTCTCCTCCTTGATCTCATCAAAGGACATAATACTTATACCCGTTTATGGTTCTCTCCTTCTAGCTTATATTCTGTGAATATCTCAAAAGGTTCAGACTTGTGTCTGAATCTTGAGAGATCATCAGAGAATGTAATGAAGTACAAAGAACCGGTCTTGGCATGTATAGACAGGGGACTTTCATACATCAGCATGTATCAATCCCAAGAGTTCACGAACTCTTTCTCTGTTTCCAATAAACAGAGTTGTGGTCATCTTATCTCTGTGACATGACCGGCAAGTTTCACAAGATGTAAATTCAAACTTATTTAAATATGCATCTGTATGTAACTTCAGCTAGTCGGGTCGCATTGATATGACCTAGTCTACAATGCCTCAAAAAGGATTTGTTCATTTCTGAACTCTTCCTCTTATGTGTGTTCTATACATTAAGAACTGTGGTTTGATTTAGAACGTCTATGCTTTTAGATAACGTGCCTGAACCGATTAACTCTTGATATAGGAAATGTTTAAAAGACTATCCATCAATACAAAATTATATCCTTTCTTTACTAATAAAGAGAGTGATATGATGTTGTATATCAGGTTCGGTATCTAATAACATTGGTTCAGAATCAATGTATTCTAGTAATACAGGGTGATAGTGACCAACAGACTTGGCTGCAACACTTGCACCGTTTCTATCTTATGAAACTTATCACCCGTTCTCAGTTCTCTACCTATCTGTAGCCCATGTAACAGATTACATATGCGGGATCCTGATCCGGTATCTCATACCCAGGACGTAAAGGATACTGAGAAACAGTTCTGTGTAATGAACATACCCGAAGATGATGCATCAGCATGCACTTTCTTCGTTTGGGCGGCATGGGAAATCTGGTATTCCCCAATTTCCTGCTCTGTCTTATAACAATTATAAGTTGGAGCGGGACCAACGTTCCCCAGATCAGTATAACAAGCGGGTTCGGTCAATATATCCGTTTTATTATCTTGAATAAGGCGTGATATGGTCGCTACCTGGAGAGAGAGAAGAAAACACTAAGTGTATGCTCTTGCAAGATTAGATTGGTTATCTAATATATCTAATCAGGATGTCTCCCACTGTTTTAGTCAAATCTTCCTTCAAACTCTAAAAGGAAAGACTAGCCGGGATTAATTACACGCTACACGTTCGCTAATCTTTCAGCCAGGCCAGTGTCGGTACTTTGAGGGAGGTCCCCCGTGCTTTCGCACGAACCTAATTAAAGTAAACCTCGTTTTCCCAGGGGCGTAACCCCGTTGACACCTTTCTAGACACCTACTTGATCGGCTAATTGTAATGTGTAAAACTCTCCCAGGAGTAACTCTTACTCGCAGCGGGTATCGGGAACCAACTATCTCATAGAAGGTATGCAATCTCATTGCAAATTTCAACACTTGAAATTCCCAATAATATTTTACCCCTAACATCCTATGACCTTGACGAAAGCCAACAAACCATAGGCTACAAGTCAAGTCCAACCCGTCATTTCCTGATTGATTAAACCCACCCGCACGGCCCTTGACGAAAGCCAACAAAGTCGCACGACTACCCTAACTCAATCTGCATCATATGCATAAACAGATAAGCATAAAGAGCTACCGCACACTACGCCTTGACGAAAGCCAACAAACGCAGCACGAATACTATGAAGTACTTATCTGAAATGACGTAGGGCTACGACAGGTTTTTAAGAAAACCCTTTGCGTAATGAACTTGATATCGTTGTAGAAACGAGTGATTTTAAATGGAGTGTTTTTGAGGCTTTTCTAGTTTTGCTAAAGGGGTTACTCCCGGTGAAGGGATCGTCGGCCCTTTCCTCATCGAATAAGGTGCGGGATATTTCACAAATATCACTATGCAAAGCAAGAACTATAGAAGCAATAAAAAGACAAACCGAGTTTGTAGCATCTGCTAGTTTCAGTAAAGAGGTCATTCCCGGTGAAGGGATCTCGGCTCTTTCCTTATCGAATAAGGTGCTGGATGTTCTACAAGGAACACCGCTATACAAAGCAAGAACTAGAGCTACCAGTTTTTAAACAAGTTTCTACAATATCTTTAGGTTTCTTTTATTTCATTAATCTCATTAATGAAGTCCCATTTTATTATGCTTCACAAGCATCACTTTTGAAACGAAATCTGCAATATAACATATATCTCATATATATAATATAAACATTCGTCTCAGGCAGTAATTGTTAGTGTATATGCCCTAGAGGCCATTACTGTATCATACTAGTTTGTATATTACTTAATGGAAGTTTGGGATATTCACCTTGTATATACAATCTTGCTCAAAATAGTAGTATGCTACTTGGTTTGTTTCTACTTCAATGTGTACTTGTGTTTATTTTAGTATATCACCTATACACATTAGTGGAGCCCTTAGGATCTTTGCTTGATTACCAGCGTTGTGATGGCAGTCACACAAGTGGGGGCTGGGTAATCTATAAGCACATCGTTATGCAGGTCCCTAGTCGCAGGACTATCGAGACAGGGCATCGATACTCCGGAGTAGACTAGCGCATGTGCTTCTCATCCCAGTGTGGGAGACGGCCTGTCCCACAGCCGTTAGTACGTCATACTGGAGATAGTATGCGGGTGCTCGTTAGGTTACGAGTACACTGGACAGGACTCGTCGGGAACTGACCAGTTGGTATTATACCTATCGTCAGTTATCAGTTCCCAGATGACATGAGTACAGCTTAGTCCGCTGACTTGACACTGTCACTTCGCCTCGAGTGTGTTCCCACTGTACTTTGATTACTACCGTACCACGACTCAAAGGAGTCGTGCAAACAGGCAGTAGTTGGGTGCAGTCCCGAAGCACTTGGAGGCAGTGACGGTTAGACAGGATTCGTCTCTCCCGGTATTAGGGGTTGACATCGCGCTGTGTCTAGGAGAGCCATTACACGAGTAGTCCCTGGCCAGGGCAAGCGAGATATACTGGTAGGCTTCCAGTGTTATCTTAGGGTGTATTGGGCTTCACTCCGACACGACTTGTACCGCTATTAGGGGACTGACGTTTACCGCCCCCTAGGCCCGCCATGCGATGTATCGGACAAACAGACCGGACTGTACGGAGATTGTCACATTCAGGCTTAGTAGGAGTTCAGATGGGTTTCACCTCGTCGGTCTTCTTATCGGCATCTACCTGGGGACCGTTACGCACAGCTAGTGCCGCTTGCGGTCTGTGGTTAAACCCACAGCGTAGTGTCGAATCTTTAGAGTCCCACACAGAAAGGTATTCGCCTTTTGGCAAAAGAGTAAAGGTCGCATGGTTTTGCGACAGGGTCCGGTCACATCCGTGCACTTGTGCACGTACAGTGTCCGGACAATTGACACTAGCGGGCTTTGGTTTAAGCCAGATCCTAGTGTACGTTTTGGGATTGGTTTTATCCAGTTTGTATTCGTGTTCCTCGGAACGCGGATGCGGGTGTGTATGCACAGTTGGCGGAGAGACAGAGGCAAAGGATTCTCATTAGGGTTGTTGACCGTTGACTGTTGACCATTAACTTTTTGCTCAACCCTAATGAGAATATGATATATGATTAACAATAATATTAATTAAGTATTGTGGTGACATGGTTGTTGAGGGGTTGACTTTGTTGACTTGTTGACTTTGTTGACTGGTTGATTAGGTTGGACTAGTTGACCATCATGATGACAAGGGCTATCATTTCATGGCAAAAACTTTTCACTTGCTTGTTCTCTTGTGCAATATGAGTGCATGAAATGATTTAGCCATTTTGACTTGAACCATTTTACACAATACTTGATTACTATTTTTGTGTTGATGGTTTTGGATTATGAGAGCCAAGTGAGAAAAGTCTTTCTCAATTCTATCGTTCTCATTCTCTCTCTTGTTCTTGAGCTCTCATCTCCTTCCTCTTGCTCTCCCTCTCTTTTGTCTATGGTTCACTTGTCTCATGTGTTGAGAAACAAGAACCATAGAGTGAAATCCCAAACACAC
The DNA here is from genome assembly GCA_030015575.1 of Agapanthus africanus. Taxonomy (NCBI): domain Eukaryota; kingdom Viridiplantae; phylum Streptophyta; class Magnoliopsida; order Asparagales; family Amaryllidaceae; genus Agapanthus; species Agapanthus africanus. The sequence continues at coordinate 725,969,053 of CM057342.1, read as the reverse complement.
TCTTCTCTACTCACTCTAGTTCACAAGGTTTAGCAAACTAAGTGAACTAGTTTCTTCAAAGACCGAAGAAGAACCCAAAGGTAGAAGCTTTTAGGTGGATCTATCTTCGGCGCAAGGAGACGACAGGGTAAAGCCGATCCGGATCACCATCGAGGCTTGAAGACGAAGGAGTTCAAGAAAGAAAGGTATAACCCCCTAACCGAGTAGTTAACAACTCCTAGTTAGGTTGTTAGTTAGATGTTTAACAAAGATCCGGTTTTGAGTCCATGTTACCACCTCTAGAAAATTGTTTTTCACCAAATTCCGCATGCCCGAAAGTACCAGGAGAGGTAACATGGACTTACAGTGGTATCAGAGACTAGTTAAACACTACCTAACATGTTAGCATAGTAACTAGAAATTCGATCGGAGAAAAAGTCGCGAAATACACCCGGATTTCAAACTTTCTGTCGATTTTCAAAGTGCTGCAAAAATTATTTGAGATATACCAAAAATCGACTCAGGGTTTTTAGAAGAAATTGCAAAAATTCGACCCACTGAATCGATCAACGCGCCGCGTTTCCGCGGCCGAGTTGACTCGGTCGTGGGGTTTTATTTTTGCAGTTTGTTCATAGGGGTATTTTGGGATTTTTGGAATATGTATTTTCTGCCCAGATTTTCCAGAACGAAAATTTTGTGTTTGGGGCCTGAAAATCCGTATTTTTGATCGAACTTCTAAAAGACTTAAGCTGACGGGTTTTTCTATGATGTGATATTTGTATTGAACGTCTGCTAATCGCTATATGTCGATTAGTGGGGGTTATAGAAATCTGTGATCTGTAATGTTATTGGAATGTGTATATGAATTCATTGGATTGTCGCGGGTGAATAGACGGGGGTTGTGAGACGAGAGTTTTCTTTTCTTTCAATTCATGTAAATTTGTAAATTGGTGTAATAATTATTTGTATGGCCGTACAACCGGGTCGGGGTTGTAGTCGTCATTGTATAATTTCTTTTTACTGTTTTTGCTCCTAGGATAGACCCATGGAGGGGGTGCACAAACTACCGGGTATGCCGAAGTGCCGAGTGGCCTACTCACGGAGATGAGGGAGGTTGCTTCGCTTCGGGTACTTGGCGGGTAGTTTGCCGCACCCGTAGGGGTCTTGGGTGGGGTATTGGCTATTCACCGCGACCGTGTAATCTGCTTTTCGTTACAGGCTCGTACGAATTGCGGGTTCCTAGTATATCCAATGTGTTCATCTGTGATCTGAAATGGCTATCATTGCAATATATCTATATATGATATTATTTAGGCGTTGCTTATGTTTTACAGCCGTGCTAGCCCAGCCCCCGCTCTGTCGTTAGTTAAGTAACCTAACGGGTAATGACGGGGCCCCGTGGCGAATGCGAATGGCATAAGCATACGTCATATTTTGGTTGTTTTCTGCAATGGTAGGATTAAATGATGGGACGCATTAAAAGAACTAATGCAAGAATATCACGTATTAAAAGAACTAATGCAAGAAAATAAACCAAGATTAAAGTCGTTGGAACACTTTCGAAAAACCACTCGGTTCTTTTCAAAACCAACTTTTAAATGCGGAGCTTGAGCCACTCCTTTTAAAAGCTATCTCGTTCCATCGATTATATCAAGTTCACTACGTTCACGGTTTTGCCAAAACCATCCGTAGCCCTCCATCATTTCAGTTAAATATTCGGTAGTATTCAAGCTATGTATTTTGACCTCAAGCCAAGGCATAGTGATTGGTAGCTGTCGGATATTTATCTGTTGCATAGATAGAATGCGTTGGTTTGGGACAGTCGTACTGCCATTTTGGCCTACGTCAAGGGTAGGTACGGGTGGGTTCAAATTAACCTGGATAATGATGGGAAGAACTTGACATGTGACTTATGACATTTTGACCTCACGCCAAGGTCATAAGAGCATAGGGCAAAAAATCCACATCGGGAGTTTCAAAAGAACTGAAACTTGCTAGTGTTGCATACCATTTGGAGTATGATGATTCTGGTAGGATTCCTTCAGTTTCGTCACGCGATGATATTTGGATCCCGATCCTACTGTGAGTATATGCTACTCCTCGGGAAATTTCTCACTTAACGATCAATGCTATAAACCAAGTAGGTGTCTAGAAAGGTGTTAGCGGGGCTACGCCTCCAGGGAAAAGAGGTTATTTAATTAAGGAACTTCGCGAAAGCGTTAGAAAACCTCCCTCGAAGTACCGACACTGGCCTGGCTGAACGGTTAAGCAAGTATTGTACGGTGAGATTGATCCTGACTAATTCTTCCTTTTTGGTTTGAGGAGGGATTCGAGAAACAGTGGGAGCCATCCTGTTTAGACAAACTAAAAACCATTCTAAACTTGCAAGAGCATCATGCTGAGTGTTTCTTCTCTCTCCTAATTGCAGCGACCAATCGACATGACTGGACTTAAGTTACTTCTAGATAAAAACATACTGACAGGGCCAAACTACAAAGATTGGCTCAGGAATGTCAAGATGGCAATCACTTACGACAAGCTGGGGTATCTTCTTACCACCAAAGCTCTCCCTGTCCCAGGTCCCAAAACCAGCGTCGCGGATAAGGAAATCCGTAAGACCTGGGAACTAGATTGCGCGAAGGCCAAGTGCCTCGTGCTTGCCTCTATGGACAACGAACATCAGAGGAGGCACGAGAATATGGACCTCGAATCCATATTTCTCCATACAAAAGAACTGTATGGAGAGCAGTCTCGTATCGTAAGATACGAAGTGTCGAAGAAGTTATTTTCGGCAAGGTTGGCCGTCGGATCATCGGTATCGGAACACGTGCTTAAGATGATTGGCTACATAGAAGAGCTCGTGGACCTTGGGACCACGTTGGAGAATGAGCTCTATACGGACTTGATTCTCCAGTCCCTTCCTTCCACTTACGCCCAGTTTATCCTGAACTTCAACTTACAAGAAAAGGAAGTTGAACTTTCAGAACTCCTCAACATGCTGAGGAGCGCAGAGGGACCCTACAGAAAGGTAGGGAAACATCCACTTTGTTTGTAGGAGGATCTTCCTCTTCTAGGTCCAAGGCGAAAGCCAAGGGAAAGAAGAAGAAAGCCCCCGCCAAACCAAGGGGCGGTGTTAGTAAAGTGGATACGAAGGGAAAGGCAAAAGCAACACAGAAAGTGGGAAAGCTTGTGGATAAGGAAGAATGCTTCTATTGTCATAAGAAGGGACACTGGAAGAATGATTGCAGGGCTTGGAAAGCCAGAACACAGAATCTGAAGCAGGTTGCGGCTTCAACTGCAGGTGTGTATGTTATTGAAAACTGTCTTTCAATAAACTCTACTTCCTGGGTATTGGATACCGGATCAGGATCTCATATCTGTAATTCTTTGCAGGCGTTGAGAAACCGTAGGGTTTTGAAGGCAGGTGACATGACCCTCAAAGTTGCAAATGGAGCTAGCATGGATGCTAAGGCCGTGGGGGACTATCACCTGGGAATGTCAGATGGACATGTTTTGGTTTTGCGTAATTGATTTTTTGTACCCAACGCAACTTGTAATATCATTTCTGTATCTTTGGTTTCTAAAGAAGGTTATGAATTTGCGTTTGTAAGCAATGTTGTAAACATTCACCTTAATCAAGTTCTGATTGGGTCAGGTACATTAAGCAATGGTATATACGTATTAAACCAACCGCAGATTTTCAATGTCCAGAATACACACAAAAGAAAGTCTCCGGAAATAAATCAGACTTTCTTGTGGCATTGTAGACTGGGTCACATCAATGAGAGAAGGTTGACGAAGTTACATACAGAAGGATATTTGAATGCGTTCGAATATCAATCGTATGCCACTTGTCAATCCTGTCTCAAAGGAAAGATGATAAAGACTCCGTTCACTGGACACGGAGTAAGAGCGAGCGAGCTCTTGGGACTCGTACACAGCGACGCGTGCGGTCCAATGTCTACACATGCGCGAAGCGGTTTTTCTTACTTCATTACTTTTACGGATGACTTTTCAAGATTCGGACATGTCTTCTTAATGAAACATAAGTCCGAAGCCTTTGGAAAATTCCAGGAATATAAGAATGAAGTAGAAAAACAAACCGGCAAAAGTATCAAGATCCTAAGATCGGATCGAGGTGGTGAATACTTAAGTGCCGAGTTCCTGGACTATTTAAAAGAGAACAAAATTCTCTCTCAGCTTACTCCTCCATACACTCCGCAACATAACGGTGTATCGGAGAGACGGAACCGAACCCTATTGGATATGGTACGGTCCATGATGAGTAACGCTGAGTTACCGCGATCATTCTGGGGGTATGCGCTAGAATCAGCCGCATACCTTTTGAACCGAGTTCCCACTAAGACTGTGCCTACTACACCATATGAGTTATGGAGTGGGAAGAAACCCTATCTTCAATATCTGAAGATCTGGGGATGTCCAGCTTTTGTCAAAAAGCAGCATGCGGACAAACTCGAGGCGCGCTCAGTACTGTGCAAGTTTGTGGGATACCCAAAGAACACCAGGGGGTATCTTTTCTACCACGCAGAGGAACAAAAAGTCATTGTTTCTCGTAATGCCCACTTTCTAGAACACCAGTTCTTGGAAAAGGAAATTAGTGGGAGCGCAGTAGAACTGGAAGAAATTCCAGAACCACAGACTATTACTGAAAGCTTAGTGGAACCAGAGGGTTCAAAAGAACAGGACATTCCTACGCCACTCCGCAAGAGTAGTAGGCAGTCTCATCCACCCGAGAGATACTACGGTTTTCTCATAGACGGGGATAAAGAGGATTGCATCATAGATTATGATGAGCCTACTAGCTTCCAGCAGGACGTTCAGAGCGTTGACTCGGTAAAATGGCTGGATGCAATGCGGACCGAAATGGAGTCCATGTACACCAACAAGGTATGGACGTTGGACATTGCTCCAGACGGGGTAAAACCCGTAGGATGCAAGTGGATCTTCAAAAGGAAGATTGGTGTAGATGGACAGGTTGAGACCTGTAAAGCTAGAATTGTTGCAAAGGGTTTTCGTCAAAGACCTGGTTTGGACTATGACGAAACCTTTTCTCCAGTGGCTATGCAGAAATCCATTCGGATCCTTCTTGCCATTGCTGCCTTCCACGATTATGAGATCTGGCAGATGGACGTAAAGACCGCTTTTCTAAATGGAAATTTAGAGGAGTGTGTCTATATGGACCAACCAGAGGGTTTCATTCAGAGTGGGAGCAGCGGAAAGGTGTGCAAGTTGCTTAAGTCTATCTACGGACTAAAGCAGGCATCGCGGAGTTGGAACATCTGTTTTGATGAGACGGTCAAGGAATTTGGCTTTATCAAAAATCCAGATGAACCATGCATCTATAGTAGATTTGTAGCGAGAACTGTAGTATTCCTCGTTTTGTACGTGGATGACATTCTCTTAATAGGAAATGACATTCCTATGCTACAATCTGTCAAGGGGTTCTTGTCACACAGGTTCTCCATGAAAGACCTGGGTGATGCCTCATACATCCTGGGGATCCGGATCCATCGTGATAGATCCAAGAGGATATTAGGACTTTCACAGTCCAGGTACATCGACACCATACTGAAGAGATTCAGTATGGAAGATTCCAAGCGCGGTAACCTACCGGCTTGTCACGGGATCACCCTCTCTAAAGAGATGTCTCCCAAGACTGATTTGGAGAGGGATCGCATGTCTATTATACCCTACGCTTCTGCGGTGGGCTCTATAATGTATGTGATGTTGTGTACCAGACCGGATGTAGCTTATACACTGAGTGTGGTAAGCCGGTATCAGTCAAACCCTGGGGAGAAACACTGGATAGCAGTAAAGAACATTCTCAAGTACCTGAGAAGGACTAAGGAGATGTTCTTGGTGTATGGCGGAAAGGACCTCCAGATCGAGGCCTTTGGTGACTCCAGCTTCCAGAGTGACAAGGATGATTCCAAGTCCATGTCGGGTTTTGTCTTTACCCTCAATGGAGGGGTGGTGTGTTGGAAGAGTTCCAAATAGGAAACCATTGCAGACTCGACGATGGAAGCGGAATACATCGCTGCATCTGATGCCGCAAAAGAAGCTGTCTGGATGAGGAAGTTCTTGAAAGAACTTCAGGTGGTTCCGTCCATTGTTGATCCAATACCTCTGTATTGCGACAACAACGGGGCTATAGCTTTAGCGAAGGAACCTAGGTCCCATCAGAGATCCAGACACATCTGGAGGCGGTATCACCTGATCAGGGAGATCGTGGATCGCCAGGAGATCGAGGTTCGGAGGGTCGCTTCAGAAGATAACACTGCAGATCCATTCACCAAGGCCTTGCCCCAGACTCAGTTCGAGCGGCTGATCGAGTTGATAGGTCTTCGATACGCTAGTACATGGCCTTAGTGCAAGTGGGAGATTGTTAGTGTATATGCCCTAGAGGCCATTACTGTATCATACTAGTTTGTATATTACTTAATAGAAGCTTGGGATATTCACCTTGTATATACAATCTTGCTCAAAATAGTAGTATGCTACTTGGTTTGTTTCTACTTCAATGTGTACTTGTGTTTATTTTAGTATATCACCTATACACATTAGTGGAACCCTTAGGATCTTTGCTTGATTACCAGCGTTGTGATGGCAGTCACACAAGTGGGGGCTGGGTAATCTATAAGCACATCCTTATGCAGGTCCCTAGTCGCAGGACTATCGAGACAGGGCATCGATACTCCGGAGTAGACTAGCGCATGCGCTTCTCATCCCAGTGTGGCAGACGGTCTGTCCCACAGCCGTTAGTATGTCGTACTGGAGATAGTATGCGGGTGCTCGTTAGGTTACGAGTACACTGGACAGGACTCGTCGGGAACTGACCGTTTGGTATTATACCTATCGTCAGTTATCAGTTCCCAGGTGACATGAGTACAGCTTAGTCCGCTGACTTGACACTGTCACTTCGCCTCGAGTGTGTTCCTACTGTACTTTGATTACTACCCTACCACGGCTCAAAGGAGTCGTGCAAACAGGTAGTAGTTGGGTGCAGTCCCGAAGCACTTGAAGGCAGCGACGGTTAGACAGGATTCGTCTCTCCCGGTATTAGGGGTTGACATCGCGCTGTGTCTAGGAGAGCCATTACACGAGTAGTCCCTGGCCAGGGCAAGCGAGATATACTGGTAGGCTTCCAGTGTTATCTCAGGGTGTATTGGGCTTCACTCCGACACGACTTGTACCGCTATTAGGGGACTGACGTTTACCGCCCCCTAGGCCCGCCATGCGATGTATCGGACGAACAGACCGGACTGTACGGAGATTGTCACATTCAGGCTTAGTAGGAGTTCAGATGGGTTTCACCTCGTCGGTCTTCTTGTCGGCATCTACCTGGGGACCGTTACGCACAGCTAGTGCCGCTTGCGGTCTGTGGTTAAACCCACTGCCAGCATAGTGTCGAGTCTTTAGAGTCCCACACAGAAAGCTATTCGCCTTTTGGCAAAAGAGTAGAGGTCGCATGGTTTTGCGACAGGGTCCGGTCACATCCGTGCACTTGTGCACGTACAGTGTCCGGACAGTTGACACTAGCGGGCTTTGGTTTAAGCCAGATCCTAGTGTACGTTTTGGGATTGGTTTTATCTAGATTGTATTCGTGTTCCTCGGAACGCGGATGCGGGTGTGTATGCACAGTTGGTGGAGAGACAGAGGCAAAGGATTCTCATTAGGGTTGTTGACCGTTGACTGTTGACCATTGACTTTTTGCTCAACCCTAATGAGAATATGATATATGATTAACAATAATATTAATTAAGTATTGTGGTGACATGGTTGTTGAGGGGTTGACTTTATTGACTTGTTGACTTTGTTGACCGGTTGACTAGGTTGGACTAGTTGACCATCATGATGACAATGGCTATTATTTCATGGCAAAGACTTTTCACATGCTTGTTCTCTTGTGCAATATGAGTGCATGAAATGATTTAGCCATTTTGACTTGAACCATTTTACATAATACTTGATTACTATTTTTGTGATGATGGTTTTGGATTATGAGAGCTAAGTGAGAAAAGTCTTTCTCAATTCTATCATTCTTATTCTCTCTCTTGTTCTTGAGCTCTCATCTCCTTCCTCTTGCTCTCCCTCTCTTTTGTCTATGGTTCACTTGTCTCATGTGTTGAGAAACAAGAACCATAGAATAAAATCCCAAACACACTCTTCTCTACTCACTCTAGTTCACAAGATTTAGCAAACCAAGTGAACTAGTTTCTTCAAAGACCGAAGAAGAAGCCAAAGGTAGAAGCTTTTAGGTGGATCTATCTTCGGTGCAAGGAGACGACGGGGTGAAGCCGATCCGGATCACCATCGAGGCTTGAAGACGAAGGAGTTCAAGAAAGAAAGGCATAACCCCCTAACCGAGTAGTTAACAACTCCTAGTTAGGTTGTTAGTTAGATGTTTAACAAAGATCCGGTTTTGAGTCCATGTTACCACCTCTAGAAAATTGTTTTTCACCAAATTCCGCATGCCCGAAAGTACCGGGAGAGGTAGCATAGACTTACAGTAATATGATCTCATCACAGAACATTGCAGCAGAAGAACATATATGAAATATTGGATATACTAGGATGTCCGTGTTTTCAATACGAGCCTGTATAAAACACGGATTCCACGGTCGCGATGAATAGCCAAACCCACATCTCTAGACCCCTACGAGAGCGGCAAGTAACACTGCCAATTCTAGGGTTAGGAGACCCGGTCTCAACTCCTCGAGATGGTCTCCCACTGGACCCTAGAACCCGGTTACTTGTGCTCCTCGCCTTGGGTCTACCTAATGCGGAAAAATAAATAATATACAATGGTGACATCATCCTCAGCCCGGAAGTGCCCCAATAAAAGAATATTACATACAAATGAATTTTACATGAATGAAAAAGAAAAAACACTCATCTCACATAAAACCCCCGGTTATTCAAAACGCGACGATCCAATATAACATATCACAGCAACACATAATATCTCATATCATCAACGTAAGCAAGTATGCGTATCCCGATTGTCGTTGATGTATAGCAACGAAGCCGGCGATACACCACATACTACGCTTACGGTCACAGAAAAGAAAGTGTAAAACTACAACAGTTGGAATCCGCAACCTTCTTAGACATCGCATGCCTAACCAAATGAATTCCTTAGACATCGCATGCCTAACAATTATAAACCCCGCATTTTAGTCTCTTTATCGAAAACACTTTTCAATATCTAGTCGGGCAATTCAACAAGATTCCCGACATCAAGATCGAATGCTCGTCGCAAACTTCAGTAGACGGCCGCACCCCCGATGCCGTCGACGAAGTGCACTAAGGCGGAACACCGCTGCCGCAAGCACCCGAACGAATGCTTTTGGCGACGGGGTTCTCCTATAGTCACTTGGTCGGGGTTATGGGGCGTGGCTGTCTATTAAGTTTACTCGGCGAGTATCCGCGTACGCTACGTGATTGCGACGGACTTTTGATCACATCAAAATTCCATGGCAACCGATCAATTGAGACTAAACTGCTATATTTATAACATTCAAATTAGTTATCTCATAACTACCTGTGGATTCCAAATATTGTATCACATTCCAGATAAAAAGACAGTGTTAAACTTTCCGATCCAATAATCAAACACCCAAGATTTCCCAATATATCTCAACACTTGAAATCAGTTTAAAAACATCCATCACATGCCACAGTACCAATGGTCCAGCCGTAGAAGGGTCAAGCCAACGCCTCACATGTAGCACGCCATACTGCCACAAACCCTAAGGTTCAGAGGCAGTTCAAGACGGTCATATAATCGAGTTAAGGTTTGTTGTCTTCTAGAGGGTCCACCACGTCACTTGCACGACTTAGAACGTTCCTAAACTACGGAAAAATCCAACGCTTGGAAATTTTCCGGCAGGGGAAAAAATGAGTTATTGATATCCGTTCGAACTTTTTAACACGTTCTAAAAATTATCCGGACAAACTAAACAAAGTGAAATTATCCGATCAAATCGACGAGTCCCCAATAAAACCCTAGAAAACTCAACACTTGAGTGGAATTAAAAAATTCCCAGAAAAAAATGACAAGAAAGGACCTAAGAATAAATATGTGAATTTACAGGGACTAATTCAAAATTTTGGCCGCGGAACCTCGGCCAAACCCTTGGGTTAGCCGTGGTTCCGCGGTCATATAATTGAGTTAATACTTCACAGTAATTCTTAGTTTTTTCTGCTCTATTTTATGAGAATTTTTAATACAGAAAAAATCGCATTTTTGAAAAATATCCAGAAAGGGGTTCAAATTAGGGTTTCGATGTTCGATCGGACTTTAAACTTCGTCTAAACTTCGCCTAAAGCTCTAGCTTGTCTCTGATACCACTGTAGGGTTGCTAGGCACACGCACAAGGGTCTACGAAGCATCAACCATGCCCGATTAAAATTTTAGCCGTGCCGAACAACCCAAAGCCGGATCTTTATACCAGAGTTTAGGCGAAAACAAGCATGCTAAACATTTTAACACTAAGTGATGGGGATTACAACCTTTGTAGATCCGGTCCTTCTCTTCAATAGCTCCGTGTAGATGTCCCCTTCGCTGCGATCGTGAACTCCGGACTCTAGAGAAGCTCCACAAGAAGAATGAACGTGCTTGCTTCGATGACTTCGAGGCCGAAGATGATCTACGTCGGGGAGACACTAACTCAAGCTATTCCTTCACTAGGTCATGAACTTTGTGAAGAGAACACACTCTACTACATGGCAAGTGGTAGAGGATGAAGAAGTAGGAGGTGGGCTCACTTTAAAATTGATTTTCTCACCATTTTCCTCATAGCACCATTAGAGCTTGAAAGCTTTTTCAAGGAGCTTGATGAAGAAGAAGAAGAAGGAATAATATCATCATATGAATTATATCCACTTCAATAATGTAACCATGGGTGAGTTAAGCTATCATGCTTAACTCATGTAGAGAATTGACCAAGGTATATAGTTAAGGGTTGGGTTAACTAAATATCCTTAAGAATGACAAAAGAGTTGACTTTGTCAATGTTTCCACAAGCTTCATGAAAGCTTGAGAACTTTGACAAAGTCTTTCTCTTTTGTTATTCTTAAGATATAAACAAAATCCTAATCTTTACCCTAATCTTGGTATAAGTCTCATACACCCATCTTTGATGTATCATCAAGCATGACACAATCATATGTACACAAATATATATCACATATACACTCATGCACAATCAAGTGAGCAAATACTAGTTAATGTAATGTAATATATCAAATATATAATTATACATTAAATTATTAAATCAACTCTTGATTTAATAATCCGGCTATAACCGACTAATATCTTGTGTAACAACTCATCGAATCAACACTTGATCCGATAACCCGGTTATATCGCATACAACCGATCAATGTTACAAATCGCGAGAATAGAATACGGTATCTCATATCGTATCAATCTCGGTCCCGCACATATCACATATGTGCTCCTACTCCGTTTCTCTTGAGCCAGGAAACCCCTGTGCAGGACTCTAAAGACTCGTCAATACGCCGGCAGTAGGTGATGATCATATCAAACACCCACAAGCTGCAAGCGGTCTGCTAAACGTAACGGCCACCCGGGTATTGAACGATCAGAAGATCAACAAGCAAGCCTGTACATTCTCCTGTGAATCCAATCATTAACACTCCCGTACAGTCCGGTCTCGTCGTCTGATATGTCGCATATCTCGCCTAGGGGTGGTAAACGTCAGACCCCAGTAGCTTGATAAGTCGTGTCGATATGAGATCTATAACAGTTCGAGAAACTACTGATAACACTTACTGGTAAATCTCAGCAACCCTGACCAGGGATTTCCGGTTATAGCCAATCGAACACAGCACAACATCAACTCCCTATACCGGGAGAGACGAATCCCCTCCTATCGCTCATTGCCTCCATGTGATTCGGGACTGTACCCAAAAGCCACCTTTTTGCATGCCTTCTTGGATGTGGTATGATGGAAATCAAAGCACAGTGGGAATCACACAAGATTCTATGACGATCTCGGGTCAACAGACTACTCTGTACCAGTGTCACCGGAGAACTGCCATCTGACGTGAGGTATAATACCATCTGGGAGTTCTCGGCGAGTCCGTCCAGTGTACCCAGTCTCTACTGAGCACCCGTACACCATCCTTGATGTCAAACACCGATGGATATGGGATCATCCATCGCCCATCATATGGGTCAAGATGCGTATACGCTAGTCTACTCTGGTGCATCGATGCCCTGTCTCGATACACCCTCGACTAGGAACAGTTATAGGATGTACTCGCCGACTACCGTAGCCCCAATAGTATGATCTCATCATAGTCCCAGTAGTCGAGTACATATCCGAAGGGCTTTATCAACATGTAACATAGAGACAATCAGAGTACATGTTAAGATAAAGTACAACCAGATAGCATACTATCATGTCGAGCAAGAAAGTCCACCCTATATATGTCCAAGCATCCATTACAATATACATCGTATGTACAGTAATGGCCTCTAGGGCATACATATAACTAACAACGATGGTGTACAGAAGGCAATAACTAAAGACAAATAAAGGGATTTGGAGAGATACCAAGGAAATATACGGTTACCTTCATGAATCTGGATAATGGAAGAGGCATTATTAGGAATACCCGGATACCCCTTCAAAACATTTTCATGTTTCAGTTTCACTGTGCATTGTTAATTGTAAACTGATTTCCCAATTAGACCCTTGCTCCAGGGTATGTATTTACCAGGTATGATTCTCACATCTGTATGGTTTTACAGATGTTGAGTGGGAGTAAGTTATTGGGAATTAGGTGATCATCCTCATTATATCAGAATTCGTTGTAATTGGTCATATTTGAGGAAATCGCCTGGGTACAGTTTTCAACCTACAACGCACAGGGTTTGAGTTATTAAACTCAGGGGACTTATACAAAGTATTGTATGTTGTCCAGTGTCCATTAGGACAAAGGGGATAGTCCTCATACTGTATTCTGTTTACTTATGACTTCTCCAATTTTAGACATGTGTTTCGTAGAAATACATGGTCCAAGTTTTGAAAAGTTATAGGTATAAGAGTAAAGTAGAGAACCATGTGTTGCAAGTATCAGGATTCTTCAAGATGATCGAAGATGTAGATACTTGTATTCGGTTCAGTTGATAGTAATAGTTTTGAGAAACTTTTTTCTTTTTCAGGTTACTCATAATTGGATGCACTCCTAAGTTGAGTAATACTGATTGGCCTCTCTCCATTTAGTTGACATGCACTGGAGACAACTGCATGATTTGAATCTGGTTCCAATTAAATTAGTGCCTCTGTTTCTATATTGTATATAGAATGGATCATATCTTAACGATGTTAAGGTATATGGAGTTGTCCGGCTTATGCTTAAAACCAGACTCTGGATAACTCAAGGCACATTTCTGTGATGGTTGTTTGTGGGTTAACCAGGGTTATGACGAGGGTTAACTTTCTACCATCTGGAAGATCAATAGTGATATTGTTGTTGACTCGCCATAGTTTTAATAAAATAGACTTTTTCAGAAAACCGTAGTAGGAGTATGGTAGAACTGGAAGTGATTCCAGAACGGCAAACGATTACTGAAAATTTAATAGGACCTAAAGATTCAATCAGGATTGACATTCCATTAGCCACTCCGCAGATATGGTGGGTAACCTCAGGCATTCGAGAGGTACTCCGGTAGCCTTAAGGACG